>OX422210.1:160690718-163090718 GCA_949130495.1 Sambucus nigra | reverse complement strand
AGAGAGTAAAACTATAGGTTGCCTCGAATATCCTCACCCGAGTTAATTAGTATAAAATGGATACATGGCTCGACGAGTTATTACGAATGCGTCTCGTTTCGACAGTTAATTAAATCAAGGGTTGTCACGTCCCTAAATTCATATAAAAGCCTAATAAGATTTTGGCGTCAACAAATACCCAAAAAATTACGCACGAAAGGTCGTAAGCACGGGACATACATGATATGCCCTGTCAATTCTCCTAGGCGTAATAACTAGGACAACGCACTCAAAATAGACCGATAAACACCATCACCAAAGCAAAGCAATGCGTCAACCTGAGTGAGTTCCATTCAATCACAATCTAGACTAAATTAGCTAGAAAGCAAATTAAAAACGCGGTAAATAAACGCAGTAAATAAATGCAATAAAGTTACACTAGAAAGCAATGGAAGAAAGCATGTAAATTTAAATTAGAAAGCATATAAATTAACTAGAAAGAAAGAATAAAGGAAATACAAGCTATATTAATGGAGAGGGTGAATGAATAGTCAACTTACAAACCCAAAAGGGTGTCAATCCAAGAAGAAATGAAGAAGAACTCTTCAAAAAACCCAAACCCTAAGCTAAAATATCTTCTAAAACTTTCTAAACTACAATCTATCACTTCATTACAACAAAAAAGGATTATATACCAAGTGTAATTAAATTAGAGAAGAAAAGATAAAAGAAAAGAAAAGACAAAATATCAACGGGAAGCAAGGGATCGATCGATCGATCGATGGTAAATATCCAAGCCCATTATCTCCCCACGAATTACAAAAACTGAAGGATCGGTCGGTCAATCCTTTTGATCGATTGATCGATCAAGCAGGTGCCAGCCCACTGCATCCCTTTCCTCCTCTTTTCTCCTCTTTTGATTTCATTATTTTTCCCTTCCACTAAAATCGCCGTAAATTCTTCGTTCTGAATCGGAATCGCGCACCGTTTATGGCCACGCGAAGCTAACGAGGAGGCATACAACTTCCGTGAGATGTTGGGCCAGGTTCCCAAGCTGTGAAAATACTAAAATTCCCTTGAATGTGAGATCGTGTACGAAAATCAAGCGGAAAGATTTCGAACTTCACACTTAGCATCCAAATACCTATAAAAGCTCAATTAACCCCTGCAAAACATGTTAACATGGAAATCCAAGGTTATTTGGTTAACGAGCGTAAATATAGGGAATAAGATACCCGAGGGGACTAAAATGCATAGGTTCAAGGGATGAAATACGCAATATTTATGTCGTATCATATATCAATTTATACACGGACGTAGCTATGTTGTTATATTGTATGATTACTTACTTATAGCATGAGGGTAGCTATGTTAATATATCGTGTGTACTATTATTTTATAGCAAGTGTGTAGCTATGTTATTGGTATAAAAGTATACTTGGTGTGAGTAGCAAATGGTTAGCTAATGATGACTATTAGCAAGATTGGGATTGGATAGAGGTTATAGGTCTTAGTTCGACTTTGTAGTTTAATTGGGATAGTAAATGAGCATGGTAAGAGCACACTATAGTTGATAGGTGTGGTTTTATCTCATGTGAGTGCGACTAGTTAATTATGAAAGTAATACACTGGAAGTTTTATAGATTTGAAACAATTCATTACTTACAAAATATTTTTTACCTTTTCGAGATTTGACTTGTGGGCAAATTATTATTTTTGTTTTCTTTTAAAATCCTAGGTGTGTAGCTACAACAATCAAGATTGGAGGGATAGATTTGTTCTTGCCATTGCAGTAGTTGTTGACGTTACAGGATTTGACTTAGCTGCCTCAGCTTATTCTATCTAGATAGGATCATTATCATTCCAGTTTTTATTTTTGTCGTGTTGCCCATAGTTGGTTAGGAGTTATTTGATGTCACGGAGATATTATTTCAGAATTTTATTTGCCAGTTTGACTCAGATGGATTGTTACTATTTGATAACCGATAATTTATTCGGTTCATACTTTATTTATTGATGCATGTGATTTATCTGTTTATTCTAGTGTTTGGTTTTCTTCGTATTATTTTATATTGCTTGTTGCGACAGCGATAATGAGAATGAGACCATACATAGATTTTTATTTTATTTTAGTAGAGGATTGGCCATCCGGTATTAGAATAGGTGGGTTGTCACAATTAGTATCAAAGCATTAGGTTATAGTATCCTTAGGATTTGTGCGAACTTGCTACATTGTCAGTGTTTCATTTCTTTGTTATAGAGCCCTATAATTAGGACTGTTATTTCATATCGAGCATTTACATTATTCTGTTATTGTTTATGTTTGAAGTGAATCTCATATAACTTCGGGTTGGTTTCAGATGCCAAACGCAAGTAAAGGTAGACCAACACGTGCCGCAAGGAGCGGCGCAGAGGGGGAAGCTATGGCGGAGAAACAAGCTACTCATGAGGCTGTAACCGTAGCAGAGGTTAAAAATATTATCTCATAGGAGGTTAACGTCACTATGACCATCCTATGACAACATTTTCCCCAGACACCACCATAGTAGCTAGTGATAACACCAGTTCAAGCTCACCCAGTTCCATCAGTTTAGGAAAAGGTCAGAGAGGCCTGCCAGAAGGGCCATTGATTAGGCATATATTATTACCATTTATCCCCTTAATTTAGTGGCTTTTATCGCTCTGCAAAGTGTAATTCGAGTGGATTTATCTAATATCATCTCTATTGACAGTTTTTAATTAGTAAGCCGAGTTTCGTGTATTTCTTATCTATTTTGCAGGTATTCAGTTCACAAGGAAGGACCGGCATCCTAATCCGAGTTCCAGACCAAAAGTTACAAATATTCAAAAATACGAGGAAAAGTTTCTGAAAAGATGGAACCGAACCGAACCGAATGGGTTGGAAAATGAATCGATCCTATGCTTGAAGAACTTCCTGTAAAGAACTAAAGAGATGGAACCGAACCGAAGAGGAAGAAAAATGAACCGATCCTGTACTTGAAGAACTTCCTATAAAGCCTGAAGAGATGTAACCGAACCGAAGAGAAGGAAGACGAACTGAATCGGTTTAAGGAGAAACTTCTGTCAAAGATGGAACCGAACTGGATCACCTTAAGGGGATCGATTTGGGTATCAAAAATTCGAACTAATCCACTTGTAAAATTAGAGTTTTGCATGGTTGAAACTCTTAGAAATCATAGAGTATATATATTTTAAACACCTCCTAGACATAGAGGAGGCTTCTAATTCGTTAGAGAAGCATTGTAATTAGTTTAGAGACGAAGAACAATAAGAAACCCTAGTTTCGATTCCAGTTTTGCAATTCAAGTAATTTTATTCCAATTCTTGGATTAATTATTGCAATATTTAATTCCTTAGGAAGTAATTTCACTCTTCTTCTTTTTCATTCATTAGTAAAAATGTTTTCTTTCATTCAAAACATGTTTTCTTCTAGATTTGATATGTCTGGCTAAGTTTTCAAGGGTTGGGGTGCATGAACCCCACCCGATGTAATTCACGATAGTGGAAATAGAAGTTGGAATTAAAACCTTAGATGAATTGTATCGTAGTTCATACGATACTACTTTAATGTGTCCCTTGCTTACATACTGTGAGGGCTACGATCCCTTATATATGTAATACTTGGGAGAAATAAAGACCAGATTTTAATTAAACCTTTGCTTACGTAGTGTGCGGGCTACGATCCCTCATATATGCAATACTTAGGAGCATTAAAATGCCGGATTCATTTAAAGATTTAATTATGAATCTAGTATCCTACGAAGTGAATTACTAGGGTGTGGGGGATTGTAACCCGATCTATCTTTCTCATCTTATAGTTAAAGTTTTAGTCAATTCGTTTGTAGTTCTGCAGTAAAGTAATTGCATTTAATTTATTCATAATTTCATTAATTAATCATTTTCAAAATTGTATCTACTTGTAGTTGTTTCGCAAATAAAATCATCTTTTCCTTCATTTTAGAGGCAAAGTTAGGTTTCCTTCGTCTTTCCAATGTCGTTACGACTTCGTCGTCATGTTTCCCTGGGGATCGATACCCGACTTATCGAATTATTACTTGAGCGACAGGCTTGCGCTTGAGCCTAAATAGCATGCACACTAGACATATTTTTGGTCGCGTCAAGTTTTTGACGGGGAGTTAGGTAGACTTAGGATAGATCAAGTCAATCTAAAACTTTGACCAAAAATTTCCAAAAATCCAAAAACATAAAAAAAAATCTGAAAATATAAAAATTTCATCATCTCTCAAAAGCCTTTAATGCAAAATCCTAAACACACTCAGACTCCTCACAATACTCTAACTAGAATCCACGAAAATCCAATCGTTGAATACAACTCTGAAATCCCCCACACACCTCGCGTTCCACAATTTTGGTTTCCAATCCCTACTCCTGAGCACTCTATCAGTAGCTACACCCTGAGTCGAACTTCGATTCACACATCTAGGACACCGAGTGAGTACACAGAGTCATTTGAAGAGAGTGAGAGCACAATGTCTGACGCAATGAGTTTCGGTACTGAAGATAGAGATCTCCCTTATCTTCCTATGAAAGACTTACTCTTTCCTGAGAGGACTGTCACCCCTGGTTGCATTTTACTTACGTATACTACCGGTCAGTTACACTTTCGCAATGGGATGATACAAATTCTCCCTACGTTTCATAGCATGGCTTCATAAAAACCATACTTTCATATTCATGAGTTCGAAGAGGCATGTGACACATTTGGTGATCAAACTTGCACGCAAGATGTCATTCGCCTAAAGATTTTTCCTTTCTCCTTAAAGGATAAAGCCAAGATCTGGCTATAGTCTCTACCCCTGAACTTTTTCACTTCCTGGAGACATATGCACTCTAAGTTTGTCTCAAAATTCCAGTATTCTAAAAAATGCGCCTAGGCGGCGTCAAGGCGCGCCTAGGCGCGAGGCTTTTTAGATACGCTAAGTTTTGGCACTAGGCGTGGATCAAGGCGTGGTCAACTATAGTTAATATTTTTTGGGGTAAGGCATGAAAAAACGAGCGTTTTTGGGGGGTAAGGAGTGGAAAAAATGCGAGTTTTTTAGAAGTAAGGCGTGAAAAGACGCAATTTTTTTATATTTTAAAAAAATAGTATTTTAATTTACAAATATTTAGACATATTTTTAAGGTATGTACCATTTAAGTATTTTTAATAGCCTTGTCATAGTCAAAAAATATTTAAATATATTAAAAAAATGCCTAAACGCCTTTTCACGCCTTTTTACGCCTAAGGCACGCCTAGGATTCTAAGGCTTAAGGCGTGGAATCCACGCCTCGAACATGCCCCACATTTTTTAGAACCTTGCAAAATTCTATCTGCATCACAAGACCAACTCTGTCAAGACTCAAATCCAAGCTTTCCGACAACACGATAATGAGTCTTTTGACAGATGTTGGGAACGGTTCCAAGAGCTAGTAAGCACATGCCCCCATCATGGTTTTAACAAACACCTAGTGATATCTTTCTTCCATAATGGGTTGATAATAGGTTCCAAACAACTTGTTCAAACGATGTGTGAAAGGCCCTTTTGGGATTTAGACGCATGCGATGCCGAGGCCCATCTTAAGTATGTCGCAGAGACTACTCAAGCATGGGTGACGCGACTAAGAATGTGTCTCTAAAGTGCGTTATCTCTAGGCTCAAGTGAAATCCTGTCGTATTAGTAATAAACTCAGTAAGTCGGGATTGTCTCCACAGGGAAATAGGACGAGAAAATTGTGACGATGGAAGGACAAACAGTCAACCTAAATTCAACTCTAAGAAGAACGAAAAGATTTATTGTTTCCAATTAATCCTACTCAGTAAAATGAAATAAGATTAAGACTATGGAACTAATGAATTAGGCAAGGATTAATAACTAAGAATGAAGTAATAAGTATGAAGAGAGAAACAGACTGGGAATACAATCCATCATCCCTAGTGTATTGTTGTATAAAACTAATCGTAAAATTAAGTGATTAATCATATCCATTCTTTAGTACTCTCAAGCATTAAGTATATGAGGTTCAAGACCGCATCATACGTAATCAGAGGATGAGGAAAACGGTAACGCGATAGTTACACTCGCATTGCATTCTAAAGCATCCCGGTTACCCTAAAGCAAATGAGATCCAAAGATCTACAATGGTTGTGTTCGCTAGCAATACGGTCTAATAAATCTTTAATTTTAGAGGATTGATTTTATACACATGCAACGCTCACATCGGGTTGAGTTCATGCATCCCAACCCTAAAAAATCTAGCTGGACATGTTGAACCTAACTATGCATAAATTAACTACGTTGCATGTGAAAGAATTCATCATAAAAATATACTGGAACATGCAAGAACAATAGTAAAGAGAATGAAAATTAAATTAAAACTTGCAATCAAACCCGAGAATAGTTAATCTTGAAGCACGAAATCAAAGTTATGTTCCTGGGGTAATCTCATACTTTTCTGCCTATCAAAAACTATTCAAAACTGTGTTTTCTAAGTCAATACAGAGATACAAATACATTTTAGAAGAGTTTGTAACATAATAGGACTTTTGGACCAAACAACATTTAAGGAGAATTCCGCGCATCAGGCACCTCGAACCGGTTCGCAGGTACCCCGAATCGGTTCGCCCCCCGAACTGGTTCACCATATGGTTTGGGAAAACTTGTTGGTTTGAGCCTTCTTCTTTTCATTTCCAACACTTGGAAATTTTTTCATGTTTTCTTCCTTCCTTCTATAGATTTTTCTTCAACTTCAAGGAGTCATAACTCTTTCACCGTATCTCGGATTTGGGAGCCATCTTTTCTAGTGTTGTAAGGACATAAATTTCCAATTGAGTCCTTGTATTGTTTTGACTTAATTTCGTGAAAAAACTATGTTTATAATATGTCATAGGGAGATTTTTATTTTGTCACGATCCCACTCGGTCTATGACGTATTGAAGAAATTGAAGACGTTGCAGCAAAGCTTCAAAGAATTAAACCATGTCGAAGTTCAATTGGTGCAAGTTTAATCATCTTCAAAGATAATTTCATTCCGAGATCACTCAGGTATGAATGCGTATAACTAATGGTGATCGGAATTATTTTATAAAAGATAAGGTTGTAATTTTTATAAAGAAAAATGTTTTTAAATGTTTTAAAAGTGTTTTAAAGGTTTACTCTACGTTTTATGATGATAATCTCGTAAAAGAGTTTGACATTTTTGGATCTCTCATTAGAAGAGACGTTTTAAACAAAAAGTCAAAACTTTCGCGCTGTCGTTCAAACGGCATCCAATCTCGTTCAAACGAGATGGGATGTCGCTCGAACGAGTTCCTCAAGTCTTCCAACGATGTGTTTTTTGAGGAGGCGTTTAAATCCTATTTAAACAGTGTTTTCATCATAGTTTCGTAGGCGTGCTTTCTGGAAAACAGTTTTACGAACCAGAACCTTGTTTGCACATGTTTTCTAAGGTTTAAAAGTCTTAAACACATCTTTAGAGTTTGCAAAGATCCGAGTTGTCATTATTATATATTTAAGTGATCTTGCTGAACCAAAGTTGTTTGTTCTACACATTGAACACAAAGGGTTTTGCGGTGAAGAAGTGACGGACATCGTGTTCGACATCTTAGACGTATCAAAGCCATATCGGTGGACACCGAGACATACATGGATGCATGTGTTGTGGACATGTATCGTGGAAGACGGAATTTCTGCGTGGGCACTATTGAAGAACGGTTGAATATTTGAAGGACCGTCAAGACCCGTGGGGATCGAGTCTTAGTGTAAGCCTAATCTATCTTTGTAAAACCATTATTCATAGTGATTGTCTGGCTTGGGCCGTCCGAGGTTATTTTCCCGTTTTGGGTTTTTTCCTCGTACATTCGGCATTGTGAATATTCTTTACTTTACTTTACTTTACTTGCTTTAATCTCTAGATGCATGTTTAGGATTAATCAAGATAAAATTGGTTTAAAGTAAGAATTGGGTTTTTCACAACTTGGTTTGGTGCATAATTAAAAGTTCGTTCTTTTTCGGAGAAAAATTGGTTTTGTTTAAAACACACATATCGGGCCACTAACGCATCTTCAAATTGGTATCAGAGTTAGAAAACATTATTTATTTATTTTGTGATCCCGTGTGTTTGTTTATCTCTCCTGTGACTGTTTTCTCTCGATGGATTCTCTAAGCTTTGACGATTTACATCGTTTGAATTTAAAGTTTGCAAAACTTATTGAAGTTTTGGAAAAAGAAAATTTCGGTTTTAAAAATAAGATTGAATATTTGCAAACGTTTCAAATTCAAAGAGATATTTATCGTGAGCATTTTAGTTCCTTGTTTAAATATTTTAATATTTTAAAATTGGGCAAAAAGGAGAGTGATGATAGAGTCCTCATTTTAGAAAAAGAGTTAGAGGATTTGAGAAATTCTTGTGTTTGTGCAGTTGAGGAAAATATTTCGATTAATGATATTGCGGCACGAGAAAAGTATCTTAGGGATAAGTTTTCTCACATTGAGGGGGAGTGAGATAACCTTCTAGGGGTAATTGAAAATTTAAAGAAGGAGTCCCAAAAGTGTGAGGAGTCTAATCGTTTACTTGAGTCAAAAGTTTTGAAGTTAAAAAATGATTTAAATGACTCGAGTAGTGATGGTAGAGACTTATCTTATTCTAGTGGTTCGAATATAAAGGCCAAAACCATAGTTTGTTTTAGAGCGTCAACCACATCCGAGGGTATTAGAAAAGGTCAACCTAAAGGTCCCATTCCTCGTCGTGTTTTCACATGTTCACATTGTGGTAGGAAAGGTCACCTTAGGAGTTTCTATTTTGATCTTTGAAAAGACCCTAGGAAGATTAAACGTAGTGTCCCATTGGTTCCCAAAACCCGGTATACACCTGTTTGGGTTAGGAAATCCGTTTTGGAGATGATAAATGCTTCGTTGGTTGATTCTCACATGCATGCACATGATTCATCTGTTGCTATTTCTTATGGATAGTTGCTTGCATGATTTGTCATACGCTAGCCCTTGCATCATGGTTTATTATTTGCTAGTGATATGGCATGTTTATCTCTTTGTATTTTATTTTTCATTTGTTTGAGTTCTATTTGAAAAATACAAAAATATTTTATTTTTGATAAAACTTTTGAAAAACCAAAAAGATTTTAGGTTTTTGTTTTTGAGTTTACATGTTTGATGTGGCATATTAGTGTGCTTGGACCCCCCCCCCCTCGTTTCATTATCCATGTGGCTAGGACATTTGGTCATTATTATCGATGCTTAGAATGATCTTAACCTTTGTTTATATGGGGTTGTTTCGAAGTTGATATGCATTTTGATTCAACTTTGTATATATGCCAACATCGCACACATGGACGAGTTTATATGGATGTTTGACTTATCTTGTATATTTGAATTTGGTGAGGCATTCTTATGTCAATCTTGTCATCTATGCGTAAGTAGACTTAAGGAGAAGTGTTCATGTAATAACCGTTTACCGTGAGGATTTAAAATTGATAAAAATGATGCGTGATTCACTGGAAAGGGCTACGAGAGTTTAAAATTGACTCTTCGTGAAAGCCACCATTTAAAAGAGCCCAAAAGAAAATGAAATATGCTAAGAAAAGGGCCACATTTGTTTAGTTCATTCCAAAGAAAATATGATATTATTGAGGGATTTTGGATGGATTAAAAAATTTAAACGGGTTTGTACAACTAATCCTAATGTTGAAACATTGCAATTTGACGCTATTGTTTGTAGAATCGTCAAAATTCTAGATTTATGTGCATGTAGTATGTTTAGTTCATTAAGCTCACACTATAATTGTCATATGGCTCTGATAAAGTTTGATGATTTATAGCTATCAATTAGAGCTTCTTGATCGTTTTGATTGTGACTCATTTGTTGTAGTTTCACGCCCATTCATTCCATATCCATGTTTGAACACATCGGTACTATGTTCGCATGTAACTCGCATTTTAAGTTTTTATGAGTTTTGCGTTTTGTGTTAAAAGCCTACTGTTTTAACACTATTTTGACTCTGTCAGGCCCTTCCTGGAATATTTTTGTGGAAATCTTTTCACTTGGCAATACTTTATAATATTTGTGGGAAATTGGAAAATTTTGGCAGGTCGCGCGAAGTCGTTCAAATGATAACTCATCTCGCACGAACGACTACTGTACTTTGTTCGAGCAACTTCCTTATCTCGTTTGAGCGAAGTTCCTGGCTCGTTCGAACGACATAATAAAAAATGGCTTCTGATTAGTTTGCAGTCCTCAGGTTCAAATTGATATATTTTTTGTATTGCGGGAAGCATTTCTGGACTATTTGGTTAATATGCAGGTTCTTTTATGTTCTAAATTGGTATTTTGCATATGAGTTCATTTATCACACTTGATTTGATTGGTATACTCTTTGTGTGATTCCTTGGTTTACTAGCTACTGATTTATCATTGCTTGATTATATTTAGCTGGTTGTTTCATGATTATCTAGCATTTTTCAATTCTCAAATTGGTATCAACTTGATTCATATTGGTTTCATATTCTAATGCTAGATATTTCATTTTGATTTATCTTTTCACCGGATTGTCTATTCGGGACAAAAAGGGGTAGATATGTATGTGATGAAGGGGGATATTTGTTGAGCACTTATATTAAGCTTCTATTGATATCCGTCATACATTGTTTGATTATATATGTTTCATATTGGTATCAAATAATTGCTCACATGTTTCAAATGATTTGTTCTTATTAGAAATATAAATTAGTATCATTTGTTCCTCCATACTTCACTGGGTATCGTTTTGTCGGTTTTAGGTGTGTAGGTATGCTTTCGCGATTCGAGATTTCAAGTCTACATCACATTCAGACAATTCATGCTTGCCGATGCTATATATTCTAGTCCGTGTCCTGTAATTTTTGTTTTTGGTTTTATGGGATAGGATTTAGGCGTCATATGACTTGACGGCCCGGTTAGGCATTTCACTGGTTTGGTTTTGTCCCGGAATAGTCAAAGGGGGAGATTTGTAAGGACATAAATTTCTAATTGAGTCCCTGTATTATTTTGACTTAATTCTGTGAACAAAACTGTGTTTGTAATATGTCATAGGGAGATTTTTATTTTGTCTATGACGTATTGAAGAAATTGAAGACAATGCAGCAAAGCTTCAAAGAATTAAATCATGCTGAAGTTTAATTGGTGCAAGTTTAATCGTCTTCAAAGATAATTTCATTCCGAGATCACTCAGGTATGAATGCGTATAATTAGTGGTGCTCGAAATTATTTTATAAAAGATAAGGATGTAATTTTTATAAAGAAAAATGTTATTAAATGTTTTAAAGTGTTTTAAAGGTTTACTCTACGTTTTATGATGATAAGCTAATAAAAGAGTTTGACATTTTTGGATCTCTCATTGGAAGAGACATTTTAAACAAAAAGTTAAAACTTTCGCGCTGTCGTTCAAACGACATCCAATCTCATTCGAACGAGATGAGATGTCGCTCGAACGAGTTCCTTAAGTCGTTCGAACGACGCGTTTTTTGAGGCGGCATTTAAATCCTATTTAAACAGTATTTTCATCATAGTTTCATAGATGTGCTTTCTAGAAAACAGTTTTACGAACCAGAACCTTGTTTGCATATGTTTTCTAAGGTTTAAAAGTCTTAAACACATCCTTAGAGTTTGCAAAGATCCGAGTTATCATTATTATATGTTTAAGTGATCTTGCTGCACCAAAGTTGTTTGTTTTACACATTGAACACAAAGGGTTTTGCGGTGAAGAAGTGACGGACATCGTGTTCGACATCGTAGACGTATCAAATCCATATCGGTGGACACCGAGACATACGTGGAGGTGTGTGTTGTGGGCAGGTATCGTGAAAGACGGAATTTTTGCGTGAGCACTATTGAAGAACGGTTGAAGATTAGAAGGAGCGTCAAGACCCGTGGGGATCGATTCTTAGTGTAAGGCTAATCTGTCTTTGTAAAACCATTATTTATAGTGATCGTCTGGCTTGGGCCGTCCGAGGTTGTTTTCCCGTTTTGGGTTGTTTTCTCGTACATCCGGCGTTGTGAACATTATTTACTTTACTTGCTTTAATCTCTAGATGCATGTTTAGTATTAATCAAGATAAAATTGGTTTAAATTAAGAATTGGGATTTTCACTACTTGGTTTGGTGCATAATTAAAAGTTGGATCTTTTTCGGAGAAAAAATGGTTTTGTTTAAAACACACATATCGGGCTACTAAAGCATCTTCAAGTGTTATCATTGTTACGATCTCTTTAACTTTATAGTAGGCCCCACCCCTCCAAGATCCCGCTGCAAAATTATGAAATGCCCTTGAACTTTCCTTCCTAGCCTTTCCTTCATTGTTTCGATTTCTCTTTTGCACCGCTTGCATACTTTACATGTAAAACACATAAGAGAAACACAAAATATGAAATACTTGCCAACGAAGGTTAGTATCATAATTATGAGTTAAATCCATATCAATTCCACCGCTCGGGTTCAGAAAGGTACCGAAATTAAGGAGATAAGTATACGATATTTATGCCTGATCAAATCCCCCCGACTTGGTACTTTGCACGTCCCGAGCAATGTAAAAGAAAAAGAATAATGTCACAACTCCTTTAAACACTTTATTGGGATAGAATACTTTTGTCACGGGAAAGAGATTGCATTTAGCGTATGCAACAAGTCGTTAAACCCCTAAATTACCCTAGTAGGACAAGTGTTGTCTCGTGAGGGTTTGCAGTGAATATACCCACAAAATTCGACTTAGACTCAATGAAAAATCAAAATACTTAAAAATTGTACAATTTAAACTTTCCATAAAATAATCACCAAAAATTCATATTCAAAAGAGTCTCAATTTTTCGTGTGTGTGTGCGAAGCCAAAAATCGAACCGCTAACTTCCTCTGATTGATCACTATGTTGCTTTCCGAAAATTCATTTTGATTCAAATGCTCATGGGATACTCTCACAAACGAATCACTCGAATTATGGCTATTCTCTCGATGTGAGTGATAAAAAGAGTAAGTGTATTGGAACACTAAGTCACGCACACAAAATTGAAAAACAAAAATTTATAATGAAAAGATCTCATCATCGAAGTACGGTTATGAAGAAATGGAAACATCGCCTCTAATTCACACCCTTGATCTCTTTCTTATTTATCTTTTAGTGTCTTATCTCTCCATGCGATAATTAATTTAGCATTCCGACCTTGGTAGGACTTTTCAGGTTAAAGGTGTATTGGGAAACATGGAAATGGTTTGGAACTTCGGAATTGTAAATTTTTTCTTTTGATGTCCTTTAGTGCTTTTTCAGGCTTTTGGTCATTTTTTATTTTTTTTTCAATTTTTCTTGAGCATTTTTCTATCAATTTTTTTTTCTTTTTCTTGCCCCTTTTTATTGCACTATTTGGACTTACTTGATGACATTACAATTTTTACAATTCCGGGCTACTTGGGTTTTTTGAGTTACCAAACGTAGAGGAAAAAAATTTATTTGACTCAATTGGGTTATCAAAAGGATAATTTTTCACATCTTTTTATGGCTAATATTTTTGGGTAACAAATGATGGCCTACTTCATTGTCCGAATTAGTTATTAGTTTACCATATGGGTCTCGAGATTAATTTAATTTAGAGACTTGTAGCGCACTTTTTGAGGCAGCATCACACATGTTTCTCGTAACCGATCAAAACAAAGAATTGAGATCATAAACGACTTATTTAGAACGCCAAAACCGAAATTTGAGTTAACCATTAACTCGAATTGATTTAAAAACTCAAAAAAATCGATAGGCTCGAAATCTCACCGGGTTTTGTTAATCTCCACACTTATTCGTTAAGTCATAAATTTTCGCACAATTTCCATCTTTAGTCAATTTTCGGCTTAGTGCAATTGAAATTTAATAATTTGAGAGTTCAAATAGAATAAAGGTGATATTTTTGAAAAGTTTAAATTCCAATATTTATTTATTTTGAAGAAAAATATTTTTGGTTTTTCAAAAAATTTCATTTTTTTTAGTAAATATTTTTGGGTGTTTTGAAAAATTTGTGAAGTTTTAGACACACGTACTTATCACCCCCCCTAACTTAGACTTTTGCATTGTCCTCAATCAAAAGCACGAAAATCTAAAGAAGACGAAATAATGAGTTTAAGAAATAAAACAAGTAAATAAAGAGAAATGCAAATTTTATTCATTATAGAGGCATGGGTTACAATGATGAAACAAAGAGAGATGATGCACACATCCTAGTCATGCGAAAAAAAATAAGATCTTGACAACATGAGCTTAAGGTGCGGGGGGTGGGTACAAGCTACCAGGCACATTGGGATCATAGGGGTCATAGATGTATGGAGGGAGAGGAGCGTTTGGACCCACTTGAAGGCGGTAGAGATCGGCTTGTAGACGTGCCATCATACCAGTGTCGTACTGGTACTCATTCACGAACCCATCAAAATGGGACTCCAGGGAGGTGATACGATTTGCAAGGTCGGCATTTTCTGATTTGTAGTCGGAATCCTCTTCTTCATCATACTTTTCTTCTTCCCCCACATCCATCATTGGGGCATCATGTCCTTCTTCCCCCACACCCTCATCGAGAATAGGACGGTCGGGGTGGGCCACCCTCATTTGGCATTCACTACGGGTGGTGGAAGTGCCTCCAATTGGGCGGGGGAGTCGAACTTGCTGCCCCGGATCATCCACCCCAGCATCAATAAGAATTTTAGTGATAAGGCGGGCGTAGGGGAGGGCGGATTTTCCCCACTCATCATAGGTTGCATCGAGGATGTCCGTGTAGAAAAGTTGGGCCAGATTAATAGTGCTCTCGGGGTCAAGGATATGATATAAGAAGTTGGTGTGATCTTGCCTAACCACCGAAATATTGGTGGTTTTGTGGATTGCTCCACATGCAATGAGGTGCGTGAATCGCACCGTGTCCGAAAGACTTCCTATCAAAAATGAGTCATGCAACCATTCCTCCCCGGGTGCCATTCAAGCGACACATTCATCTTTGGTGTGGGGAGAACCATTAGTGGGATACATGAAAGGCACGGGGAGGACAACCCCTTTTTTCTGGCATTTTGCGCGCAATGATGGCGGCGGAGAAAGGAATCTGAATGCCGTCAATATATACTTCATGAAGAGTGGAGGATTTACGCACGAACGTCGCGTAAAACTGGCAAATTTTAGATTCAAAAACTTTGTAGCTCATAGGGGAGACAAATGAGCACCACCCCCGGCGGTGTAAAAGGGTTGTGATTCGCTGGGCAGCTGCTCCCAATAAACAAAAGGCTCGATATGAATGGTGCGAGTGGTCGAGAAATAGCGTTCGGCCCAATGACGTTCTTAGACGGACTGAAATACTCCTGCACCCTCGTCATCGAGGATGTTAGTATCGTCACATTATTTAGGAAGGAAGTTTGCTTGGCGGGGGCGCGACATGGTGAGAGAGAGAGAGAGAGATATATAGAGGTGATATGGTGTAGAAGAGAGGGAGAGTGAAATGAAGTGTGAGAAATGGAGAGGGGTTGAGGGTGAATTTATAGGTGTGGGGGGTGACTTTTGGTGGGAAATGGGAATAGGTATGGAGGGATATGAAGGTGGGAATGAATTTGGAGTGAAAACTAGTAGGGGGAAGTTTTATATGGTATAATTTCGTAGGGAAAATGAATGGAAGGAAGGAGGAAAAGAGAATGAATTTGGAAAAGAGGGGGGAAGAATCTTCCAGGACCCCCGAACCGGTTCACCCTGCAGTTAGGGGTACCTTGATATCTTGGAAGCTTGGTTTCTCTCATTTCTCAAAATCTAAGTGTTCTCCCATGCCTCATCACTTGCTTATGGCCCTTTAAGATATCCTAGACCCTCGAGTTCCCTGAAAAGCCGCTACCAAGCCCTCAAAATGCGTGCAAGCTCTCTAAAAAAGTGTGCTACCTCGATCCCTATCATGACCCATGCTTTTGGTCTCATAAATATCCTAACTCAAAAATTACTACTGTACATAAAGAATTAACCCCATACACATTGGGGGTGCGACGACCTCTCATTTTCATCTCAATCTACCCCATGTTGACTTCTTCCACACACGCTTCTAGATATGGTTTTAGGCATTATCCATTAACCTTCAATGTATTCCCCCCTTTTAAATCATCTAATTCCATAGCTCCGTGAGGGAATACGCTCTTCACAATGAATGGGCCAGTCCATGGAGACCGCAATTTACCCAAAAATAAATGAAGACGGGAGTTATTGAGGAGAACTTTTTATCCCGGTTGAAACTCTTTTCGTCGAATAATCTTATGATGTGCGAGTTTCATCCGAGATTTTTCAATATTGGCATTCTCATACGAATCATTGCGTATCTCTTCTAACTCATTTAATTAAAGGTTACGAGCTTCACCGGCTTTATCCATGTCATAATTCACCTTCTTAATCGCCCAATACACTTTGTGCTCTAATTCTAAGGGAAGATGGAAAGGTTTGCAAGAGTTGATCATCCAAAAAGTATTCGTCTATGGGTGTGGGATCACTAGGTACGTCGGACAAAAGTCGTGATAAATGGTCAGCGATGAAGTTTTCTACTCCTTTTTTGTCTTTAATGGAGAGATTGAACTTTTGTAGGTGTAGGATCCACCTTATGAGGCGCGACTTTGTATCTTTCTTCGCAAGGAGGCATTTTAAAGTCGCGTGGTCGGTGAAACAAGTGATGGGTGACCCAATGAGATAGGATAAAAATTTATCTAGAGCAAATACTACGGCTAGAAATTCCTTGTCCGTAGTGGAGTAATTGAGTTATGGTCCAGTAAGATTCCGGATAGCGTAGTAGATGACATGAGCCTTTTTATCCTTCCGTTGGACCAAAACAGTACCTATTGCAAAATCACTTGCATCACACATGAGCTCGAATGGTAAGAACCAATCCGACATTTGCATGACGGGAGCAGAAACATGCATGCTTTTTAATTTTTCAAAAGCACTTTGGCACGCTTCATTTCACTCGAATGGGGTATCCTTCATAAGGAGGTTGCTTAAGGGCCTAGTGATGGTGCTAAAGTCCTTAATGAACCTTCGATAAAACCCCGCGTGGCCTAAGAAGGAGCGCACGTCTTTGAGCAATTTTGGTGTGGGTAGATCGGATATGATATCTATCTTAGCTTTATCAACTTCAATCCCTTTGGATGAAACTATGTGGCCAAGAACTATTCCCTCAGTGACCATAAAATGGCATTTCTCCCAATTTAGCACTATGTTCTTCTCCACACATCGGGTAAGTACTTTTCCAGATTCGCCAGACAAAGATCAAAAGAGGTGCCAAAAATGCTAAAGTCGTCCATGAACACTTCAAGTCCTCTCTCAATCATGTTGCTAAATAGACCCAACATGCACCTTTCAAAGGTTGTGGGTACATTACACAAGCTGAATGGCATACGTTTGTAGGCAAACGTACCAAAGGGGCAAATGAATGTCATTTTTTCCTGGTCAAGTATATCTACCTAAATTTGGTTATATTCGTAGTAACCATCAAGGAAGCAGTAGTAAGGGTGGCCTGCTACTATCTCAAGCATCTGATCAATAAATGGCAAGGGGAAGTGGTATTTCCTAGTTCCTACATTAAGTTTCCGATAATCAATGAAAATGCGCCACCCGGTGATGGTACGTTGGGGAACTAGCTCTCCCTTAGCATTTTCAATCACTATCATGCCCGACTTCTTCGGGACAACTTGAATAGGGCTCACCCACTTGCTATCCAAGATTGGGTAGATAATCCTGGCATCCAATAATTTAATAATTTTGGTTCTCGCCACTTCGTTCATATTGGGGTTTATCCTTCTTTGCATTTATCTAGAGGGCTTTACATCCTCCTCGAGGTGGATATTGTGGGTGCAAATCAAAGGACTTATCCCCTTTAAAGCAGCAGTACACCAATAAAAATCACTTTCGTCCTTCCTCAGAATCTTTAATAGCTTACCCTCCTGCTCTTCGTCTAGGCTAGAGGAGACAATAACAAGAAATGTTTCGTCCTTTCCTACATATGAATATTTAACATGGGAGGGTAGTTTCTTCAATTCGAGGTTTGGAAATTTATTGATGGAGGGAACCATGCTTGCCTCCCTTGGCGGTAACTCCTCGAATTAAGAAACCCAACTTACATCTCTCGCTCCTCATTCGATTCTCTCTCATCAAGTAATCTCTCAACTCCTCAACTCCTCAACTTCCTTCTTAAATTCAGTATACGCCCCCTCACTCTCATGACTCGACACTAAGCAGGTCCCTAGGGCATCTCCATAATATTTTTCCTCAAAGTACTCCTCTACGATCTAGTCGATTAAATTCATCGTGTGAAGATCATCTTCTTCCCCTTTATATTGGGCTATATGGAAGATGTTAGTCTCTAAGGTCATATTCCCAAAGGTGAGTTGCATCTGCCCATTTCAAGTATTGATTATTGCATTATCCATAGCTAAGAATGGGCGCCCGAGAATGATGGGAACTTGATTTTTCGAGGCGAAGGAGGGCTCCGTGTCCTAAATGAAAAAATTTACCAGAAATTAGAAAGTGCCAACTTGGGAGATCACGTCCTCAACTATACCTCTTGAGATCTTCACGTTTTGATCTACCAATTGGAGCGTGATCTTTGTGGTCTTAAGGTCTCCCAGATCAAGTTGCCTATTTATGGAGTAAGGGAGGATATTGACACTTGCTCCCATGTCAAGTAAGGCTTTTTCTATTTTATTTTCTCCAATGATGCAGGAAATGGTGGGTGCATCGGGATCTTTGAATTTTGGTGGGAGATCATTAAGTAGAATGGAGCTCATGTTCTGTGCTAGAAATATGTTTTTCTTTACCTTCATCCTCCTCTTCACTGTTAGAAAGTCCTTGATGACTTTTGCATAAGCTGGTATCTTCTTAATGGCATCGAGGAAAGGTAAATTTAACTTTACTTGCTTTAGCACGTCTAGCACTTCTTCACGGGGGTTTCCTTTGTGGGAAGGAACTAGCATTTGAGAAAAATGGTGCCGCAGAAGGTGGTTCCACTACTACCTCGAGCTCACTAGTGTCTTCTTTATCACTCTCTTTCAAGGGTATATCTTCGGCCTCTTTCGTATCGAGCGAAATCTCCTTGTCTTTGGTTGCGTTGTGTGGAGGAGGTGATAAATCAACAACTCTCCCACTATATAGAGTGGTCACATCTTGACATTTCTCCTGATGTTCTGTAGAGGTGGAGCTAACACTAGTTTGACCTTGGGGAGGTCTTTGGCCCTGGACAGGAAACTTTACCTTCTCTTGGATACTCAACGATGATTGTATCTTTGAAATAGTCGTATTTATATCGTTGATCATGCACTCATGTCTAAGAGTAGTTGCATTCTGGGTAGTGATAAATTGGTTTATCATATCCTCGAGATTTCTCCACGGTGGAGTGATATATGGCCCTGGAGGTGGTGGTGCTTGCACATGTCCCTACATGTGAGCTTCTTGTTGAAAGTGTGATGGTGGAGGAGGGGCAACATGTGAATTAGGATTCATAGCAACATTTTATTTCCCATAGCTAAAACCAGGATGGTTTTTCCATGATGGGTTGTAAGAATTCCCATGCGGTGCACCGAAATTACCCATAAATCCTCCTATACCACTCACTTTCTCTTGAAGCATAACTTTGTAGGCGAGTATCGTTAGGCATTCCTCTATTGAATGTCCTACCTCATAAATAGCACACACCTTCTCAATGGGATTCGGGATGGAGCTAGTTGGTCATCTTGCACATATCTCAAATACTTCTCGCATTCCTTTCTCAAGTACATTGAGTTAATTGGCCGTCATAGTCTTATTTTCTACATGAAATAGGTCGGTCGCCAATGGAGTGGTGGTCATTTGGAGCATTCGAGTATGAGCACTAGGATCATATGTATCCCATTCTTGGGTAGTCTCGGTGACATACCTCAGGTGAAGCTCAACATCGTTGGCATCTAGGTCGACAAATGGACCATCACACATGGTTTCAACGAGTTGTTTGGAATTTATATTCATCCCATTATGGAGGAATGAGATGATTTGCAACTTATCAAATCCATGATGAGGGCATGAAGTGATTAACTTGTTAAAACGCTCGTAACATCGATCAAACGACTCATTTTCTGGTTGTCGAAAGGTTTGAATTTGAGCCTTGATGGAGTTCTCTCAATGTGGAGGAAAGAATTTCTTAAGGAATTTAGATTGAAAGTCATTTCATGATGCAATCGAGTTTGGAGGTAAAGACCATAGACAGGTCTTAGCCTTATCCTTTAGCGAGAATGGAAAGAGTTTGAGGTATATCACATCTTTTGTGCAAGTTTGATCACTGAGGGTCTCACACGCCTCCTCAAATTCCCAAATTTGGAGATATGGCTTTTTTTATTCCATTACATAGTAGTTGGGAAGTATCTTGATCATCCCATTCATAAAGAAAAATATCCTTGCATTATACGGGAGTAAAATCCATCTCGGAGTGACAGTTCGCTCGAGATATAATATTTCTCTCAAAGGGTGGTACGGGACCTCTTCCTCACCTACGGCTACACCACCGTGTTGTGACATGGCTCTCTCACTTGATGACTCTGTATCCTCACTTGGTATGCTCAGAGCGTTCTCTGTAGTGTATCCTAAGAGGGATATCAGAGTGTTACTTGCAATTGAGCGTTGAGGTGTGGGAGGTGGAACCCAGAATTGTGGAACATTTGGAGTGTGAGGGTTATCGGGTAGTACTCAACTATCGGGTTTTCGTGAATGCTGGTTGGAGTATTTTGGGGAGTTAGAGTGAGTTCAGGATTTTTCATTAACAGTCTATTGAGAGATGAAGTATCTTTTTAAGCCTTTTGATTTTTTGATTTTTTCTTTTTTTTTTTGGTCGAAGTTTTAGATTAACGGTATCTAACCTACGTCTACCTCATTCCCCGACAACGGTGCCAAAAACTTAACGCGACTAAGAATGTGTCTCTAAAGTGCGTTCTCTCTAGGCTCAAGTGCAAGCTTGTCACGTTAGTAGTAAACCCGATAAGTCGGTATCGTCTCCACAGGGAAATTGGATGAGAAAATCGTGACGATGGAAGGACAGACGGTCAACCTAACTTCAACTCTAAGAATAACGAAAAGATGATTGGTTTGCAATTAATCCTATTCAGTAAAAGGAAACAAGATTAAGACTATGGAACTAATGAATTAGGAAAGGATTAATAACTAAGAATGAAGTAATAAGTATGAAGAGAGAAACAGGCTAAGAATACAATCCCTCATCCCTAGTGTATTGCTGTATAAAACTAATCGTAAAATTAAGTGATTAATAATACCCATTCTTTAGTACTCTCAAGAATTAAGTATATGAGGTTCAAGACCGCGGCATACGTAATCAGAGGATGAGTAAAACGGTAACGCGATATCTACACTCGCATTGCATTCTAAAGCATCCCGGTTACCCTAAAGCAAATGAGATCCAAAGATCTACAATGGTTGTGTTCGCTACGCAATACGGTCTAATAAATCCTTAATTTTAGAGGATTGATTTTATACACATGCAACGCTCACATCGGGTTGAGTTCATGCATCCCAACCCTAAAAAATATAGATGGACATGTTGAACCTAACTATGCATAAATTAATTACGTTGCATGTGAAAGAATTCATGATAAAAATATATTGGAACATGCAAGAACAATAGTAGAGAGAATGAAAATTAAATTAAAACTTGCAATTAAACCCCAGAATAGTTAATCTTAAAGCACCAAATCAAAGTTATGTTCCTAGGGTAATCTCTTAATTTTCTCCCTATCAAAAACTATTCAAAACTGTGTTTTCTAAGTCAATACAACGATATAAATACGTTTTAAAAGAGTTTGTAACACAATAGAACTCTTTGGACCAATCAACATTTAAGGAGAATTTCGTGCATCCGGAACCTTGAATCGGTTCGTAGGTACCCCGAACCGGTTTTCCATGTGGTTCGGGAAAACTTACTGGTTTGATCCTTCTTCTTTTCATTTCCAACACTTCAATTTTTTTTCATGTTTTCTTCCTTTCTTCTGTGGATTTTTCTTCAACTTCAAGGAGTCATAACTCTTTCATCGTAGCTCGGATTTGGGATCCGTCTTTTCCAGTGTTATCCTTGTTCTGAGCTCTTTAACTTTCCAGTGGTCCCCACCGCTGGGATCCTATTGCAAAATTACAAAAATGCCCTTGAACGTTCCTTCCTAGGCTTTCCTTCATTGTTTCGATTTCTCTTTTGCACCGCTTGCATACTTTACCTGTAAAACACATAAGAGAAACACAAAACACAAAATACTTGCCAAAGAAGGTTAGTAGAATAATTATGAGTTAAATGCATATCAATTTCACTGCTCAGGTTCACAAAGGTACCGAAATTAAAGGGATAAGTATACGATATTTATTCCCGATCAATGGCACACATCTGATCCCAACCAAGCTCGACCTAGACAACTATCTACCAATCATACTGACTCCAGTCTATACCATTTGGATAGTAATAACTTAATAGACCGTCGATTTGATCAGTTTCAGAGAGATATGAAAGAGTGGTTTGATGGTCAGTTGAGAAATATCTTTGGAACCATCCATGGTTCAAAAGAAAAAGTGGGTGCTATCTGTGAGGTGGGCCACTCTACAAAGGCATGTCGAACTATTTCTGCCTATAAGTTCTTGCACACCGAGCGGTAGATGCTATTGGAGGATTCAAGGGGAATTTTAATGCCCCGCATTGGAACTCTTACAACCCTTTGTGGAGGAGCCATCCTGGTTTCAACTATGGACAACCACAAGCTGCAATGAACCCATATTCATAGGTTGTTACACCTCCACTACCTCCTCAATACCAACAAGCTCCACCACCTCCAGCCCCATATGTAGCTCCACAGTGGAGGATCCTCAAGGATACAATGAACTAATTCATAAATTTTCAAGGTGTACACAATGCTCGATATGAACGCTTGTTCACCAAAATAAATGCAAACATTTCCAAGATGAAATCCACATTAAGCATCCAAAAGAAGGGAAAGTTTCCTGCCATGGCCAAAGACCTCCCCAAGGTCAACCTAGTGTTATCTCCACCTCTACCGAACAGCAAGAGCACTATCAAGTGATAACCACTCTTCGTAGTGGGAGAGTAGTTGATTTATCACCTCCCCCACACAATGTTTCAAAAGACAAGGAGAATTATCCCATCACGAAAGAGGCCAAAGATATCTCCTTGAAAGAGAGTGAAAAGTAAAACACTAGTGAGTCTGAGGTAGTTGTAAAACCACCTCAAAGATTGGCTCTTGCCCATAAAGGGACCATAAGTGAAGAAGTGCTCAAAGTGCTTAAGAACGTAAAGCTGAACTTACCTTTCCTCGATGCAATAAGGCAAATACCGTCCTATGCAAAAATCATCAAAGACTTACTGACAGTCAAGAGGAGGATGAAGGTAAAGAAGAACATGTTTCTAGGTCAAAATGTGAGCTCAGTCCTTATTAATGATCTTCCACTTAAATATAAAGATCCCGGTGCCCCCACCATTTCCTGCACCATTGGAGAGAACAAATTCGAAAAAGCCTTACTCGATTTAGGGGCAAGTGTTAATATCCTCCCCTATTCGATTTATAGGAAACTTGATCTGGGTGATCTTAATCCCACAAGGATCACTCTCCAGTTAGAGGATCGAACTGTGAAAATACCAAGGGGTATAGTTGAGGACGCGATAGTTCAAGTGGACACTTTCTACTTCCCGATATATTTTGTCATTTGGGACACGGATCCTTCCTTCGCCTCGAAAAATCATGTTCCCATCATCCTTGGATGCCCATTCTTAGCCACGGCTAACACAGTTATCAATAATAAAAATGGACAAATGCAACTCACTTTTGGGAATATGACTCTAGAAACAAACATCTTCAATATAGCCCAACAAGCAGGGGAAGAAGATGATCTTCATGCAGTGAGATTAATTGAGGATATTGTAGAAGAGAACTTTGAGAATATTTACTGTGGATACGCCTTATAATCTTGCCTAGATTCTAGTCACGAGAGTGAGGGAGCCTACATCGAGTTTGAGAGGGAGATAGAGGAGTTGAGAGGCTTACTCGATGAGAGAGCGTCGGATGAGGACGCGAGAGATGTTGATTGGATTTTTAGATTCGAAGAGTTACCACCAAGGGAAGCACGTATGGTGCGCTCTAGCGAAACATTCCCGACTCTCGAGTTAAAGAAACTACCCTTCAATGTTAAATATGCTTTCCTAAGTAAAAGTGAGACATTTCCTGTTATTGTTTCCTCTAGCTTAAATGAAGAGAGGAGGGTAAACTGTTAAAGATTTTGAGGAAGCACCAAAGTTATTTTGGTTGGTGCATAGCTAATTTAAAGGGGATAAGCCCTTTAATTTACCCCCATAAGATTCACCTCGAGGAGGACGTTAAGCCTTCGAGAGAAATGCAAAGACAGCTAACCCCCACAATGAAAGATGTGGTGAGGACTGAAATTATAAAGATGTTGTGTGCCTGGATTATCTACCCAATCTCGAATAGCAAGTGGGTGAGCCCCGTTCAAGTAGTCCCGAAGAAGTCAGGTATGACTGTGATTGAAAATTCCAAGGGAGAGTTAGTTCCCCAACGTACCACTACTGGGTGTCGCGTTTGTATTGATTACCGAAAACTCAATGCGGGAACTAGGAAAGACCATTTCCCCTTTCCATTTATCGATCAAATGCTTGAAAGAGTAGAGGGCTACCCCTATTATTACTTCCTAGATGGTTATTCCGGATATAACCAAATTGAGGTAGATGTACTTGATCAGGAGAAGACAACTTTCACTTGACCCTTTGGAATGTTTCCCTACAAACGTATGCCATTTGGTTTATGTAATGCATCGATGACCTTTCAAAGGTGCATGTTGAGTTTATTCAGTGACATGGTTGAGAGAGGGCTAGAGGTGTTTATGGACGACTTTAGTGTTTTTGGTACCTCTTTCGATCTATGTTTAGCCAATCTTGTGAAAGTACTCACCCGATGTGTGGAAAAGAACTTAGTGCTGAATTGGGAAAAATGTCATTTCATGGTAATTGAGGGTATAGTTCTTGGCCACATCGTGTCATACAAAGGGATCGAGGTTGATAGAGAAAAATAGATGTCATAGCTGACCTACCTCCGCCTAAATCTCTGAAAGACGTGAGCTCTTTCTTAGGCCATGCGGGGTTCTATAGAAGGTCCATTAAGGACTTTAGCGCCCTCACTAGAACCTTAAGCAATCTTCTTATGAAGGACACCCCATTTTAGTGGACGAAAGCATGCTAAAGTGATTTTGAAAAACATGCTTGTGTCCGCTCCCATTATGCAAGATCCAGATTGGTCCTTACCATTCGAGCTTATGTGTGATGCTAGAGATTATGCGATAGGGTCAGTTTTGGGCCAAAGAAAAAATAACAAGGATCATGTCATCTACTACGCTAGTCAGACTCTTACCGAACCACAACTAAATTACTCCACCATGGAGAAGGAGATGCTAAGGGTAGTGTTTGCTCTTGATAATTTTTGGTCCTATCTTATCGGTTGTCCCATCACTTATTTCACCGACCACATGGCCTTGAAATATCTACTTGCGAAGAAAGACACAAATTCGTGCCTCATAAGGTGGATCCTGCTCGTACAAAAGTTTAATCTCTCCATTAAAGACAAAAAAGGAGTAGAAAACGTCGTTGCCAATCACTTATCATGGCTTTCGTCCGACGTACCTAGTGATCCCACACCCATAGACGAGTATATTCCGGATGATCAACTCTTTACCACCTCTTATTTGCCCTGGTTTGTGGATATAGTGAATTATCTTATCACAGGAGTCATCCCTCCTGATTGGACACCGCAAGATAAGAAGAGGTTCATCCCTTAGTCGCACATGTTTTTCTATAATGATCCATTCCTTTTTAAATATTATGTCGATCAAATCATCAGACGATGTGTACCAGATTGTGAAATTCCAAAAGTCATCCAATTCTGTCATTCGGAAGCATGTGGAGGCCACTTCCCCGTGAAAAATACAACTGCTAAAATTCTCCAATGTGGTTTGTACTGGCCCACAATGTTCCAGGATGCTAACAATTGTTGCAAATATTGCAACAAGTGTCAACGGATGGGAGCAATCACCCGATGAGACATGATGCCATTAACCCTGATTCTCATCATTGAGATGTTCGACTGCTGGGGTATTGACTTCATAGGCCCTTTTCCCCGGTCCTTTGAATACCTATACATCCTCATCGCGGTAAACTATGTTTCTAAATGGGTGGAAGCTATAGCTACGAAGACTAATGACAATAAGGTGGTGATAAATTTCCTGCACGAACACATACTTTCTCGCTTTGGTGCACCTAAAGCGGTAATTAGTGACAACGGCACACACTTTTTCAACAAGTTGTTTGAAAGACTTATGTAAAAGTATGGTGTCATTCATAAGGTGGAAAAAACATATCACCCACAAATGAATGGATAGGATAAAATTGGAAAATCGTGAAATCAAGCACATACTAGAGAAGACCGTCAATCCCGATCGAAAATATTGGTCCCTTCGATTGAACGATTCACTATGGGCCTATCGTACCGCATACAAGAACCCACTCGAAATGTCCCCATTCCACTTTGTGTATGGAAAACCTTATCATCTTCCCATTGAGCTGGATAACAAAGCGTATTGGGCCATTAACAGATTAATTACGATATGGACAAAGCCGGTGAAGCTCGCAAGCTTTAACTAAATGAGTTAGAGGAGATACACAATGATGCATATGAGAATGCCAAGATTGCAAAAGACCGGATGAAACTAGAGCATGATAAGATTATTCGATGAAAAGAGTTTCAGTCGGGACAAAAGGTACTCCTCTATAACTCCCGGCTTCATCTATTTTTGAGTAAATTGCGATTCCGATGGACTGGTCCATTCGTTGTGAGAAGCGTATTCCCCCACGGAGAAGTAAAGTTGGAAGATACAAAAGGGGGGAACACATTCAAAGTCAATGGACAACACCTAAAGATATATATTGAGGCGTGCGTATAAGAGATCAACACCATCTTGTTGTCAGACCCCGTTTACGGGGTAGAGTGAGCTTGAACTGAGAGTTCGTCGTACCCCCGATGCGTATAGGGTGAATTCTTGTGTATAGTAGTTGCGCGTAGGATAGTTAGAGTCCTTAGGTAGGTTATAAGAGGTTAGGGTTAGGATCAGTTACACCTGCACGCACATTTGACACATTTGTGGTGGAGTCAAGGAAGTTCAGGTGTGGGAATACATAAGAGGGTGTCCAAGGGTGCAAATTTTTTTCGTCATTCTGAAGGGAAAGTGTTCTGCCTGAGGCGAAACGAACCGAATCCTCTTAGCTGGATCGGTTTGGTTCTGATAAATCAAAAAATAAAAGATAATACCATAACCTGATCGGTTCGCCCCTAAACCGAATCAGTTCGGGTTCTCCAGTTTTTCTTCTTCCCGAGGTGATCTCCCCCTATCCCCTCATTTCCCTCCTTTCACACCCTTCTTTCCCTCCAAACATTTTCCCTCAAAATTCTTCCCCCCAAACCCTCCCCACCACCTATAAATCCCACATTTACCCTACCATTCCTCCACACCTCCATCACATCCTCCCTCTCTACACCTATTTTTCCCATTTCCACCATTCCCAGCTATTGAAATGGCTAATCCAGCTCTGCCCCCGAAGTATATGTCTACCAAGATCCTGCTTAACGATAACGGGGAATACCGCTCGGATATGGAGCGCCTTTGGTGAAAAAAAATTTCAGCCTCTCCCGCTAACTGCACATCGAGCGCATCATCAACTGGGATGAATTACCCCGCTCGGTCACCACCCCTTTCAGTCGGAGGGGGTGGACGCAGTACCTCGCCGAATCACACAATGTCGTATCCGACGAGGTTCGCTCTTTTTATTGATCTCTCGTCCGCACGGGCGAGTTTGAGGGCCAAGCTTTTGTTGTCGGCCGCCCCATCCCTTTCTCCTTATCCATTCTAGCCAGCAAACTTGCTACCAAAGGAGTTCCACACCCGAACAACTATGACTACCCCATCAATGCCCCCAACATCCCAAAACAGTAATGCATCGATTGTCTCGCACCCAACGAGATTTAGTAAAGGGACACTTTCCCCGTGGGATGCCTCAATGATAAGGCGCGCATTACATTTCATATTGTTTACGCCAACTTGCTTCAAACCTTAAACGACTCCGCGATGCGCCCTCGCCAAGCTACCCTCCTCTACCAGCTTTTTGATCCCAACTTCACGATCAACCTTGCTCGCATGTTATACGCCGACATTTTGTATGCATCCTTGGAGTAAAAAGGTGTGGTGCCACTCCCATACGCACGTCTCATCACCGTCATTCTAGCCGATGCTGGTATCCAGCCACCTCGAGCCTTTTCGCGCCTTCCGGAGCCCATTGGGAGAGTGTCACGCACTAGGAGCACCCAGCAAAGGGCAGCCAATCAAGCATCTCGGGAGGTGGTCGATGTCGAAGAAGACGAGGAAATCAATGTTGAAGAGCACGAGGCTCCGGATGTCGTGATGGGTGGGGCTGATGAGGAAGACTACGATGAAGACGATGTCTCCAACTTTGAGCCCCCGGGTGCAAATTTTGATAAGCGCCTTTCGGTGGTGGAAACCCGTCTCGACGCTTTCCTCACACAATAAAATTGAGACCAAGTGGCCTATCAATGGGATCAAGAGGCCTACCGAAGGGACACGAACATGATGTATCGTCTCCAAACCTATTTATACGAGCTCAACATCGGTGGACCCCATCCAACTTTCTTCTATGATCTGTATGATCCTAGTGCACCCGGACCCTCAAATCCACCTCCCCAGTGAAGCCCATGTTTGGTGTTTGGTGTTTGCTATTTTTGTGTTGTCGGTGGCAGTTTAAAAATGTTTGTTGTATGTTCTACCCTCTCATTTGTAACACAGGTGTTAAGTATCTATAAAAAAATTATGCATTTATGTTTTATTTGTTCATTTTATTTTCTCACACTTTTAATTCTCTTTGAGTTAGATTTTTGTCCTTTTTTTTAGGACAATGAAAAAGTATAAGTTAGGGGGGTCACAAATGCGTCTTTCTAAAAATTCACAAATTTTCAAAAATGCCCAGAAATTTCAAAAAAATCATCAAATTTTGAAAAATAAAAAAATATTTTTCCTTCAAAATAAATAAAAATTGGAATTCAAAATTTTCAAAAATATCATTAAAAGTCGGTTTAAAGTCTCAAATTGTAAAAACATAATACACAAAGCCGAAATTGACCAAAGATGGAAATTGAGAGAACGTAGATGACTTAGCGAATAAATGTGGAGATTAACAAGCCCGATGAGATTCGAGCCTTTCATTATTGTGAATCTATAAATCAATCCGAGTTAATTATTAACTCAAAGTTCTTTTCAGCATTCTAATAAGTCGTCAAGGATCTCAATTCTTTCACTTTGATCGATTATGAAAAATGTGTGGGATATTGCCTTGAAAACCGTGCTAAATAGATCTCTAAACTAAAGTAATCTCAAAACGCATATGGTAACGCAATTAGTATTTCAGACAATGAAGAAGGTCCTCGTTTGTCACCCAAAAACATTGGCCAGAAAAAGTAGCGAAAAATTACCCCTTTTTTAGACCAAAATTGAGCCAAATTTTTTTTCCCTTTTGTTTGACAACCTGAAGATTGTGGAAATTTATAATCCCATATATTTAGTTCGGAAAGTGCATAAAAAAAAGGGGCAAGAAAAGATTTGATATGCTCAAAAAAAATAGCGAGAAAAGAAAAGAGTGAAAAATAGAAAAAAAAAATAGAAAAATAAGAAAAAATGAGCAAAAGCCTGGTAAAGCACTCACAGACATCATAAGAAAATTTTCCAATTCCAGATTTCCCGTACCATTCCCATTTTACCCAATACACCTTTAACCCCCCAAAAAAGTCCTAACCGAGTCCAAAATTACGAAATTGGTTACCGCAAGGAGAGATAAAACGCAAAAAGATAATATAGAGATTAAAGATATTAATTAGCGGCAATGATGCCATTTTCTTATATTCGTAACCCGATGATGAGATCCATTTACCATAAATTTTCGTCTTTCTATTTTGTGTGTGAACTTGGTACCAATGCATTTACTCTTATAAATCACGCATACCAAGAGAAAATAGCCACCCTTCCAAGTGACTCATTTGCGAGAGTATCCCGTGAGATTTTGAAATCAAAACGAAGTTTCACATAAGTAATGTAATGATCAATCGGTGGAAATCCACGATAAAATTTTCGGCTCCGCACACACGCACTATGATTTGAGACTCTTGAACATGAATTGATGATGACTATTTTCTAGAAAAGTTTGAGTTATACAATTTTTGCGTATTTTGAGTTTTCTTTGAGTCAAATTTTGTGGGTATATTTACTGCAAACCCTCACGAGACACAACTCGTCCTACTAGGGTAACCTAGGGGTTAAAAGGCTTGTTGCATATGCTAAATACAATCGCTTGCCCGCGAAAGAGGTATTCTATCCCATTTTAGAATTGGACCCTGTTTTCATTCTTTTACATTGCTCGGGATGATCAAAGTTCTAAGTTAGGGGGGTTTGATTAGGCATAAATTCTTCCAATATATCCCCTTAATTTAGTGGCTTTTATCGCTGTGCAAAGTGTAATTCGAGTGGATTTATCTCATATCATCGCTATTAACAGTTTCTAATTTGTACGCCGAGTTTTGTGTGTTTCCTATCTATTTTGCAAATATTCAGTGCACAAGGAAGGATCGTCATCCTAATCCAAGTTCCAGACCAAAATTTACAAATCTTCAAAAATACGAGGAGAAAAAGTTCCTGAAAAGATGGAACCAAACCGAATGGTTTGGAAAACGAACCGATCCTATGATTAAAGAACTTCCAATAAAGCCTGAAGAGATGAAACTGAACCGAAGAGAAGGAAAATGAACCGAACCGGTTCAAGGATAAACTTTTGTCAAAGATGGAACCAAACTAGATCACCTTAAGGGGATTGGTTTGGGTATCGAAAATTCGAACTTATCCACTTGTAAAATTAGAGTTTTGCATGGTTGAAACTCTTAGAAATCGTAGAGTATATAATTTAAACACCTTCCAGCCGTAGAGGAGGCATCTAATTTGTTAGAGAAGCATTGTAATTAGTTTAGAGAAGAAGAACAACAAGAAACCCTAGTTTCGATTCCAGTTTTGCAATTCAAGTAATTTTATTCCAATTCTTGCATTCATTATTACAATAGTTAATTCCTTAGGAAGTAATTTCATTCATTATTCTTCTTCATTCATTAGTAAAAATGTTTTCTTTCATTCAAAATATGTTTTCTTCTAGATCTAATATGTTCGGCTAAGTTTTCAAGGGTTGGGGTGCATGACCCCACCCGATGTAATTCATGATAGTGGAAATAGAAGTTGGAATTAAAACCTTAGATGAATTGTATCGTAGTTCATACGATACTACTTTAATTCATCCATTGCTTACATATTGTGTTGGCTACGATCCCTCATATATGTAATACTTGGGAGAAATAAAGACCGGATTTTAATTCAACCTTTACTTACGTCCTGTGTGGGCTACGATCCCTCATATGTGTAATACTTAGGAGCATTAAAACGTCGGATTCATTTAAAGCTTTAATTATGAATCTAGTATCCTACGAAGTGAATTACTAGGGTATGGGGGCTTGTAACCCGACCTATCTTTCTCATCTTATAGTTAAAGTTTTAGTCAATTCGTTTGTAGTTCTGCAGTAAACTAATTTCATTTCATTTATTCATTATTTCATTAATTAATCATTTTCAAAATTGCATCTAGTTGTAGTTGTTTCGCAAATCAAATCATCTTTTCCTTTGTTTTAGAGTCAAAGTTAGGTTTCCTTCGTCTTTCCAAGGTCGTTATGACTTCGTCATCCTATTTCCCTGAGGATCGATACCCAAATTATTGGATTATTACTTGAGTGAAAGGCTTACACTTGAGCCTAAATAGCACGCACACTTCACACATTCATCATCACGTCAGCCATCCGTCAGAGTTCCAGGGTAGTGTGAACATGGTAGAAGCTAGCCCACAAAAGAAAAACATCCAGAGGCATTTACATATAGTTGAGTGCAGCAATGCTCAAAAGTAGGTACTAGCTACGTTCAAGCTATTCGGGGCATCTTTTCAGTGGTGGAAGTCGTTTACCATAGAGAAGAAAAGGGAGACGATTAATATCCAAGAGTTTTAGGTGCGGTTTGACCGCAAGTTCTTTCTGTCGGCAGTTCAAACGGAGATGAGGAGGAAATTTCTAAATCTCTCGCAGGAGGGTCAAATTGTGGCTGACTACGGGGAGGAGTTAACTCGCCTGGAAAACTTTGTGCCAAATAAGGTGAACACTGAGGAGAATAGGCTCCTCAAGTTTTCATATGGGATTACTTGGAGGATTCACCAGTTTTTATTGGGGAACTTGACATTGCAGACTTATAATGAGGTCATTAACATCACGTTGATCCACTGCCATGACCATCGCTTCCATATGAGAGGAGTGAAGAGGACATGAGAGTATAGACAACAGGGCAATACTAGGGGTAACGATGCCAGCGGGGCACCGCAGTAGTAGGGGATACAACATGAGTGGGGTTACTAGCAGGGGACACTGGTAAGAGATTCAAGTTGAGTAACGATAATTTTAGGTAGGGCCAACAACATACCTATCAGGGCCTGTCTAGCCAGGGGAACCAGATTGGGGGCAGTAGAGCTGTTGTTATTAGGATTAGTAGGTTCAGAGGCAGGGGAAGATTGTCAGGGTCAACAGGGCAAGAGGCAAGAAAATTTTATAGGGAGATGTTTTATATGTGGGGAGCAGGACCATGTGTGCCGCGCTTGCCGGAATAGATCTAGGGTTCAGCAACAGGATGCCCAGTTGGGGCAACAGTTGCAGTAGTAGCTTCCAATACCACTAGAAGTTCTAACATTATCGGCTCCGTAGGGGCAGTTGCAAATTGGGTGTGTGTATAATGTCCATGGATCAGTTTTACAGCCAGCACCGTTAGCGATTGAGGGTATGTTTCCATTCCATGGGCACATAGGCCGGGTATTATTTGACATGAGTGTGTTACATTCTTCTGTTTGCACTAGATTCGCAGGCTGGAATGATGATGGACTGTTATAGTAGTACTATCATGGTTACTATTATAAAGAAGGATGGGTTTCTTATGGCGATGCCTCTTCCGAAGAGAGGGTCGAGCACGTGTTCATATTATATTAAGGAGGAGACTTCAGAGAGTATAGTTATCTCATTAGATCCGATCCCTATGTTTAGGAACTTTACTGATGTGATTCAGGAGATACCAGGAATACCATGGAGTCAAGATCTTAAGTTATGATTAACTTAACATCGGGGACTAGACGATAGTATGATCGTCATATTGTATGATTCCTTTAGAGATGCAGGAGTTGAGAGTTCAGATTTATAAGCATTTGGGACTGGGTTTTATTCGTAGGAGTACATTACTTTGGGATGCCCTAGTACTGTGTCTTGGCACAACAGATTTAAATAATCGATAGAGCTAGGGGATAGTGTATTGGGGGGTTCCTTGCTTTGGTTTCAGTTGCGAGACATCCCCCACATGAGGTTTTGTAAGTGTCATGAGTTGAGATACATTAGGATCAAAGATGTTGGTTTTATACATTAGGCATTACAAGTGTGAAGACGTAACGCGTCGAGCAATGAGATTTTACATGATTTAAGGCCAACGAAGCCAAGGAGTGAACCGTCTAAAGCACTGAAGGATATTTTCACCACTGGTTGAATAAATGATGCAATCTCAAGAAGATTCGATTCGCGATTATAAGATTAATTGAGTATGCATTTACTGTATGGTCATATATGGTTGTGTGGTTGATTTTTTGATGTATGCTCATTATACTGGTAAAGTTTGTGCATGTGGTATATGGTGTATGGTCACCCTAGTCAGTTCGATATTAAATATTATCTGGAAAAAGATAATGTGATGGAAGATATGTTAAGCCGTATGCCTACAGGGTAGATGGAAGCAGTGCGAAAGATGAAGTGGGATGAACTTCTTCAGGAGGAGGAAGTAGTTTAGGTCTATATGGTAATGATGACTGTCACACCCGAGATCATTTTGAGTTTTATAAAGGAACATTTAGTGGATTCGTCTTGTCATGAGAGGATTTAGCAGTTATTGACAGGTGGAATGGAGTCTTACTCAGTCAGTTCTGGGGGTGGCTTACGCTTTAATGGGCAGTTAATTGTCCCAGATAATGAGAACCTACGATGCGAAGTTATGGAGGAGGAGCATGGATCAGGGTTTTTGACGCATCCCGCAAGGGATAAGATTTACCATGATACGAGGAGATAATATTGATGGGCCTATATGAAGTAAGACATATAAGAGTTTGTCTCCAGATGAACCACTTGTTAGATGCGAATGTTGATCATATAAGATGAATCGGGATTTTACAATCATTGGAGATTTCGGTATGAAGATGGGAGATTATTTCAATGGACTTCATCATGGGGTAACTGACATTGCAGAGAGATCATGATACCATATGGATCAATATGGATCGATTGACAAAGGCAGCCCTTTTCTTGCCAGTTTGAGTGGATTACAAGACAGGGCAGTATGCCTAGCTATTCATAGTAAAGATAATGAGATTGAACAGAGTGTCACTTAATATTATTTCGGATCTGGATAAGTACCTTGTGTCCTATTTTTGGTAGAATTTTTAGGAAGTGATGGGGAAGGAGTTGCATTTGAACACAACGTATCACTCGTAGACCAATGGGAAAATGGAGAGGGTGAATTAGAGGTTGGAGGATATGCTAAGGATGTACATTTCGAGCTTTAAAGGGTATCGGGGAAAGTATTTACCGATGATTGAGTTTGCGTGTAATGACTCGTACCAGTTTACCCTTGGCATGGCACCTTTTAAGGCATTGTTAGGGAGACTTTGTTATTCACCCTCTTGTTGGTTAGAGGTGGGGGACAATAACCTCCTCAAACCAAACTTGATTTAGGAGACGTCAACGATGATTAAATTGATCAGGAGCCATATTCAAGTAGCTCAAGACAGGCAGAAGGGTTATGCTAATACGAAGTGGAGACTTTTGGAGTTTGACCTGGGAGATCAGGTGTTGTTGTGGGTATCTCCCATGGAGGGAGTGATGTGATTTTGAACAAAGAAGAAGTTGGCACCTAGTCATGTGGGGCCTTTTCCCATCATCGAGTGGGTATGGCCGGTAGCGTATAGGCTCAACTTACCAGAGCATTGACAGTGGATTCATGGTGTGTTCCATATGTCATCATTGAGGAGGTATCTTAGAAATAATGTAGCTTATCGGCATATACCGTTAGAGGAGATTAACATGTAGCCAGCTATTTCTTATAGGGAGACACATGCTGCCATGTTAGGATATAGCGAGCGGAATCTTCTATCAAAGGTGGTACCGTTAGAGTGTGTACAGTGGGAGATAGCACAATGTTACCGAGTCAATATTAGAGCGTGATGATGTGATGTGAGAAAAGTATCCAGAGCCATTTGTGAAAGTCACATTCGAATTTCGAGGACGAAATTCCATTACTAGGGGGGAGAATGTAATACTTGTACTTTTATGATTATTAAATTTTTATGTGCTCATATTTTAAATTTAATTTGGAGAAATTAAATTGAGTTTCGATAAATATTAGTTAGCGGGATAAATAATTAATATTTATTATTAGTATTGTTTACTCGCGTGTGATAAGTAAATAGATATGTGATTTATTATATGTCATGTATGAACGAAAGCGACTATTTATTATTATATGTCGCTAGAGTGTGACATCGGTGGATTGTCATATTTTATGGGCAACTCGTACGATACGCATGTGTGAGATTAATGAGATGTTAGCATATTAGTAGTTGGGTGACTCGGATGACCTTTTCGAGTGCACGGGTGATCCGAAAAGGGTTGAAATAGTCCAGAATAGGTATCCGGGTGTTATGATTGGGAAAATTATGGGTTTGATGAATTGAATGTTTGATTTAGAATCATAGGGTTTGATTCAGGATTCAAGTTTAAGTACGTGTTAGAATACTTATGGAATGTTAGGGTAATGTTGTAAGAGATTAATTTTGAGTTTGGGGTCGTTGGAAACCTCCATTTGAGTGTTTGGAAAAGAAAAACCTGAGGAAGAAGATGGCAAGAAACCCAACAAACCGAACCAGTTCGTTGAGGGAGAAAATTAGTTTGCTCAAATGAATCTGTTCGGTCTGCCAGCGAACCGGTTCGTTTTGGTAGCCTATCCAGTTTTTGTTCGTGTGTTTTTTTGACTCGTTAGATCTTAGGAAATGATCGTAGGGGCTTTCGGGATATAGTAGTACTACTGGGGAAGGTTTCCAGGGTTTGGTATGTGATAGGCCAACGAATATATGGGTTTAGGAGAGGAGAACCGGGAATTCAAGTGAGTGAACACTTATATGTTTAATCGTGGCGTCAGTTCGAACTTCGAGATTAAGAGACCAGTACGCTATGACATTTGCCTATGGGGTCAGTGCATAATATATATATGTATTGGGGTGACTTGTGTATATATATATATGTGTGTGTGTGTGTGTGTGCGTGTGTGTGTGTGTGTTTGTGTGTGTTACTTGTTAGTATTGAACATACCTACTCGGTAGTGCTATTGTAAGAGGTTGCACGTAGTGGGAAGTTCACCCTGATGTTAACCAATAGGTGTTGGTTTTATTCTCTAGGCCATAGTACTATTGAATGGCCACTATCCATGTGTGAGGATCGGTGATGGTTTGGAGACCGATGGGGTGCAATGTGGTATGGTTGCGACCCCCGAACGTATGCTTATGACCACCTACGTTGTTTGTGTTAACATTTTGGGTTCGGTGGTGAGATTTCAAATCGATGTCTCAGTGTGATGAGTAATATGCCTGGATCCAGATAGCACACAAGGGATGCATCCGCGAGGTCTCAGCTCTGGGGATGCAGTTATATGTAGGGGTGTTCACGGGTCGGTCGGTTCGGTTTTGACCGGGTTTTTTGGGCCAAACCGACCATGTCGGTTTTTGGAGGAGGAGAACCGAACCAAAAATGCTGAAAAACCGAACCGAACTGAATCGGGTCGGTTTTTGACAGGGCCGGTTCGGTTTGCCCGTCGGTTTTTGACAGGGCCGGTTTTATACAGGGCCGGTTTGGTTTTTTCCTTTATTTTAATAAAAAAATTATTTTTTTAATACCTAATATAAATATAAAATTAAAAAATATAATATAATATGTCAACACTAATATAAATATAATATAAAATATAAAATTAAAAAGTATAAAAATTAATTCGGTTCGGTTCGGTTCAAAATCGTTTTTTTTATGCCAAAACCGAAAACCGAACCGACCCTGTCGGTTTTATACCTGATTAAACCGAACCGAACCGACCCTCAAAAAAACCCGGCCCGAAAATTTTCGGTTCGGCTCGATTTTGTCGGTTTGGTCGGTTTTTTTGCACACCCCTAGTTATATGTATATAGTGAGTGATATATACGTATATGTACGAGATGTGATATGTATACCTATTTATAACATGTGCATAGCTATGTTATTACATTGTGTGATTATCTACTTATCGCATGAGGGTAGTTATGTTAGTATATCATGTGTACTTTTATTTTATAGCAAGTGTACAGCTATGTTATTGGTTATAAAGTGTACCTAGTGAGAGTAGCATATGGTTAGCTATTCGCGGGATTGAGCTTGGATAGCGGTTATAAGTCTTTGTTAGAATCGTTAGTTTAATTAGGATAATAAATGAGCACGTTAGGTGCACACTATAGTTTAGAGGTGAGGTTTTATATCATGTGAGTGCAACTGGTTAATTATGAAAGTAATACATTACATGTTTTATTGATTTAAAATAATTTATTACTTGCAAAATCTTTTTAACCTTTTCGGGATTTGACCCATGGGTAATTTTTTTTCTTGTTTTCTTTTAAAACTCCAGGTGTACAGTAGCAATAGTATAGACCGTAGGGATATATTCTTTTTTCCCGTTGCAGTAGCTGTGGACGCTACATGATTTGACTTAGCCGCCTTAGCTTATTCTATCTAGATAGGACCTTTATCATTCCAGTTTTCATTATGGATGTGTTTTCCTTAGTTATTTAGGAGTTATTTGATGTGAGAGAGATGTTATTTTAGTATTTCATTTGTTTGTTTGACTCAGATGGACTTTCACTATTTAGTGTTCGATGATTTATTCGGTTCATACTTTATTTATTTATGCATGTGATTTATCTGTTCATTTTAGTGTTTTGTTTTATTAGTATTATTTTATATTGCTTGTTGCTACAGTGATGCTAAGAATGACACATTACTGAGATTCCTATTTTATTTTAGTATAGGATTCGTCACCCGGTATTAGAATAGGCGAGTTATCACACAAACTTAAAAGAAAATCCCTCATTAGAGTATAGATGAATATAAACCACATAAGCAAACTATCCCTCATTGGAGTATAGATAAATATAAACCACAGAAGCAAGCTATCATTAACATATGACTAGAGATCATATTTACACATTCCAATGTTATCTAACCACAAAGATCGCAAATCCTTTAAACATGTTGATCTTTGTTGGCATATTGCTAGTAGTTTGATGTAACTAAAAATTTATCTTCGGTTTAGCGAGCGTCACTGAGAAGGTAATGAAAACCTAACAAATATTTGAGATAGGCAATCATACCATATTGTGGGAAGCAACTGAGTCTTCGATTGTAGTATATCTTCTTTTGCTATAGATACATGTAAGCGATGTGGTTACCAAAACTAAATAAATATTTTGATAAGTGTTCTTCACAAGTTTGGAGGCAACAAAGAGAAAAAATAAGAAAGGCCACGTGCAACAAGGCACAACATATTTATCAATAAGTTTCTTTACAGGCAACGAACTTATATTGGCTCCAACAAATCCAATATACTAATAAAACTAATTTCCTATCTAACAAGAGGGTTTCTTTTTAGCAAAATATGAAATTTTAAGATAATTTTATATGAAAATTATTTTTAACAATGTATTGGGAAACATGTTAAAATCATAAGGTTATATGGAAATATTTAACTGATGGTAAGTAATATACAAGAGAAAATGAAACGTATGTGAACTGGTGCATGATGAGATAAATAGATGGAGAGGGACATTTTTTATAATTCCATCATTTTTTAAACTATTGGGGTATTTTGGTAAACTTTTATGAACATTCAAATTTTGATCAATCAATAGACATGTCTATGATTACGGTCAATCTCCAATCTATTTTTTTTTTGGGGGGGAGGGTCATTTCAGAACCACCAAATTATTCGGGGACCCAAAGCCAAATGAACCTTAAAATAACTTTATTTTACCATTATTCAAATGGTTAGCATTGTTATGTAACTTTGCAAAACTTAATGCATTTTTTAATTAACCTCCACTTTTTAGTGATTTATTAGACTTACCCCCCCCCCCCCCCCCAAACCACCCCCCCCCCCCCCCACACACACACATTTTAATATCTAACCTCAATAAAAAAAAATTAGGACATTTAATTAAAATCAACCCTAACAACATTATTTTATCAAATTACTTTTACATTTAACTCAATTTGGCTTTCCAAAGACACTAAATGGTAGAGCAATACATACTTACTTAACAACCACTCCAAAAATCAAAATCATAATATCAAGTCAATTTAAAACAATTAACACTCAAATTTCTCTTAATACTCCATTGTTATCTCTTTCTCACTCTCTCTCCCCATATCAATTCCCACCCTCCCATATTGTAAGGTACTACATTATTGACATCTCCCTAACAAAATCAGACACCCACAGCCTAATCCTAGTTATTCCATCGTCCTCCCTATAGACACAAGATTATAGTACCCTCATAAGTATATCCTTAGGTCCCGAGCACTTCCTCTTTTATCATAAAACCTAGGTCATACTCTGCGTACTGATTTGGAGGCCGTCGGGTGCCCCCAGGCCCCGTTTGACTGTCGATCAACCTTCTCACCCAAGCGATAACTTATTCGATCTTCGAAGGGATCTGAATCTCCTTTCCAAAGGTCCGCTCCGGGCGTGAATCGGCCTTACGGTTCAAGCGAAAGGAATACTTTACCCAAAAAATTGATCTCGAGGTCACCAGGCACTCCCGAGCCCCGCTTGACTCTGGTAACTTTCCAACTTGAGAAAACAATTTTGGATCCTCGAAGGGCTCTGAATCCCCTTTCCAAAAGTCTGCCCCATGCGCGAATCGTCCTTACGGTACGGACGAACGACCCATTCCACTTCGAAGGGTCACCCGGTGCTTTCGGGCCCCGTTTGACCTTGGTTAACTCTTCAAACCGAACGAATGAATTTGTAATATTGAAGGGACTTGCATAACCTTTCTAACTCTCTGTCTCGTGCTCAAATCATCCTTACAGTTCGGACAAACGATCCGTTTTGCTCTTATCCAAAATATCATCGGGCACTTCCAAGCCCCATTTAACCACAGTCAATTCTTGAACCGAGGAGATACCAAATGGATTCTTAAAGGTCTCTGAATACACTTTCCAATGGTGCATCCCGTGCATAATTCGAACTTGCGAATTTCATTTTACAACCGTTTTTTCAAAAAATCTACCTGAGAATACCGAATGTAAAACTTATTTCCCTGCCTATCGGCAGTGTGTCTGGAGTTCCCTTCCAAGAGGCAAGTCGAGGACAATGACGATCGACACCCCCTTGACCCTATATAAAAAGAGCATGAGCTCACTTCGAAAGGCACCTCAGAAACATCCCTCTAAGTGATCTCAACAACATTTTCTCAAAACCAGCGTGGCCCATATTACAACCTCTCCAACACATTCCATTTCCATCCTTTCCTTACCCAATTTGGAAAATTTCCTTCTCTCTCCTCCTACCATCTTCATTCACTTATAAGAGAATCCCTTCAACAATCAAGATCAACTAGGTTCAAACCTTTCACCCTCTTTAAATTATGTTATTTTTTCATTAGTTACTTAATTCTTATTTTATAATTTCATTTTATTATATCGCAATTATTAATATCCATCTCTTTTATTAGTAGTATCGCACATACTATATTTTCTATAAAAAAAACCAACACAAAAAAAGAGGGTTTTCTTGTAAATTCTAAATGGGATTTGTCACTGCATTACACATAAGAAAAGTCTCCGGTTGGATTTATGGGATAAACCCCACCCCATGTTATATGCGAACTACGTGGACTTTGATGTCTTTTTAGGATACATACGCATCTCGGGTAAAATTTGAGATTCGAGTTCTCTTCGATATTCGTTCATATATTATCTTCATATCATATATTTATAATTTATGCTTGTGTTTTTTCCAACCTATACCATCGTTTTTCTATAAACGATCGATGACCCGACGAACACATACCTTATACTTTTAATTACTATTTTGGGAACACTACTGAGGATGACCTAATCCACCTTTATCCATGGCGTGAGTTGAGTAATTCCATTCTCCATTTATATATACATTCTCACACTTCACGGAGTTATTAAGGAGAAGTATAACACATGCCCATGAGAGATCGAAAGGAAAGAATGGGTGCCTAACACCTTCCCATTCCTTAACTTAGTCCCTGAATCTTTGAACTTTTGGTTTCTCAAGCATCAATGTGTATTTGATGTCGTTCTCTCGAGGCGACAACATTTCTTTTGCCTGTTTTGTACAAAATAGGTTAGCGACTCTATCTCTACACATCACCCCAATTGACGACGGTCAAAACTCCCTGAAAGGGCACGATGTGTGCGTATGCACCTACCTATATGTTCCATTTTCCCTCTATTACCTCTTGTATAGATCTACCTCATGTATATATCATTTGTCACTCACTTCTCACTTCACACTACCTACACTTATAGTATCACTTATACCCACATGCTTCACACACCACTTAGAATATCCATGCTTATAAGGCTTCACTAGCACACACCTCCCATTATCACACTTGTATATATCCATGCGCACTTGAACACATTACACGCCACTTGTAGTTGATCCATGCTTAGACTCACTACCACACACTCACTTGTAGATATTCACATATCACTCACACGTAACCATGCTTAGTGTAGTCTTCATGATCGATGCTAGATTTATTTTTCATGATACTTGTACATTCTTCCCCATTAGTATAATGCTTCTTTCACTCATTATAAAAGACTCTCTCCATAATGTACTGATTAAGAATCATGCATTTTCCACACTACATCACCAAGAGCATTGCTATATTGACCAAAATTTTGTCTCGTACTAAGGGTCACTGTGTGATGAGTGCTGGTCCGACAGGTCGCAGTTAGATTAAGCAATATGACTCTCACCTTTCATTATCCTAGTACCTTCAACGTATATCGAATGGTTCCCTCCGCATCGCACTGCTTGACCGAACTCATGACGGGAGGTATATAGTAGGGAACTCGTTCACCTACGTTGAGGATATCGAATTCCCTCTTACACATACTATCCCCATGAGTCATATAGTGAGGAATTTCATATACACTCGGGTATATTAAATGACGTGTTCACACGTATTGATTACCCTTAAAAGCAAGAAGTATATCATTGAAGTCATGCCAAAGGGGGAAACCCTACCACTAGCCCAACAAATTTCATAAACCTCATATAGGTGTCAAACCTAAGTTACTCATATATAGTTTGTCGATTGCTACACGAAACTCTGCCGAAATGTCGAATCAGCATGCCGCCCAAATTTTTGGGCTATTTTTCCATTTTTCAAAACAGGACCCTGTCTATAAGCCTGAAAACAAGTGAAACTATATCTTACATATTTTTTAAACCCAATTTTCCTAGGCTCGGGTCCTATCTGGAATTTTTTATATTTAAGTAAACCTAATACAAGTGAAAGCCTAATAATAGTAATCATGCTGAGATTCTTCTCTCATTTTTTTCCCTCCCCTTTTCTCAAAAAATAATAAATGCCAAAAATATTTTTCCTCCGTTTATCAAAAATCCCAAAAACATTTTTCCTCCTTTTACGAAAACACCAAAAACCTTTTTTTTATCTTTTTTAAAAATACAAAAAAAATAATTCTTTCTTCCCTTTTAAAAAAAATAAAATCGAACCATTTTTCCCCTTCAGGTCAGTCTCATACTCGATTCTTGGTCTGGCTCCCTATTGGCTTCGGTCTTCCATTAAATTTCCCCAAAGCTCTGCCAATTCCTCTGCTACTTCATCCGAATTTGGAACCTACCTTCACTAGTTGTTCATGGAAAATGTCGATCAAGCACTGAACGTGCAGCCTGATCTGATGGCAGTCCTAGTCGAACTAAGTGCCAAGATTGACAACCTTCAAATCGAGATCCATAAGATACGGTAAAATTGGGTTCAGATTCCTAAAGAACCCGAGGTGCCATGGGTCAACTCTCTCCCGAGCCTAACTGAGTCCCAGAGGTATATCAGCATGCTCTGCGTGCTCAGCCTGCCAATGGGCCGTCGTCAACTCAAATCCCTATGCTAAACCTTGCCCAACAAAGGGCTAACTTGCCAGTATATATTGATCCCAAGGAGGAAGAACTGAAAAAGTCTAAGAAGACCTCAAACTGCTTTCCAAGAAATTCGATCAAGTCAGGATATCCAGGAATTACATGGACTACACTAATTGTGAACGTTCATAGTTATGACCGATCCATGATCCTTCTTTGGGCATCTGAAGAGATAATAGCCCAAAATTTTCAACAAACTTTGAAAGAAAGCACCCTCCGATGGTTTCTATCCCTTGAAGAATCCAGAATTCGTAGTTGGGAGGATGTCATTCGGGAATTCATGTCTCAGTACAAATACAATGAGGAGCTAGAGGTTACATGTCATGATCTAGAGATTATTAAGAATAACCTAGGGGAAGCAGTTAGTAGCTTCATAGGAAGATAGAGAGAGAAAGCTACCACCATGACCAACCGATCCTCCGAAGAAGAACAAGTCAGTATCGTAAAGAAGAATTTCTTGCCCCATATTTGAGCAACTATGGGAGATCAGTATTATCCACACTTTTGAGACCTCTGGGAAGAAAGTGTATAAATTGAATAAAGTGTTACCAAGCTAGAAGTCGAATCGAAAAAAAATGATTGGACAGTTGATTCCCAAAAAGTACTCGAGGCAACCATCAATAATATCTCCCAAACTTCTACCTCTTGGGCACCAAAAAACCGCCCTAATACCGCCAGAAAGTAATACACCAAGCTCTAGGCTCCTATCACACCCTGTAAATTTTAATGATTTTTATATGGGGATTAAATAAATTAAAAGGGGAAATTAATTTGGATTAAAATAAATATTAATTAGTGTGATAAGGATTGATAATTATTTGTATGAATTATATTGAGCATTACTTAGTCAATGAGTAATAAATTGATGAGAAAGTACTAGGATTGTCGTGAGTGAGAAATATGACAGTTATGATAATTTAGTCTGGACGCACATGTGAGTCGTGCTCGGACTTAAAATGTATTAAATAAAATGTGAATTATTTACGGGTCATCCAAATGGTCATTTTGAGTGTGCCAGTATGTCTGAAAGAGTCTAAATAGTCATAAAAGTGTACTTGGGGGTTTGGATTAGGTCTCGGGTTATTTTTAGGCCAAATCGACACCAGGAGGGGTATTTTGGTCTTTTGAATTTTTAAAGAAAAGGCACCTACGAATTTACCCTGTTGATATCAATATATGTCATGAGGGAGTTAGGGTTAGAAGTTAGAAAATCCATGGAGAGGAGAGGAGAGGAGAGGTCATTTGAGAGGAAGAAAATAGGGCTTAGAGGTGTAACACATTGATGCATACAAAAGTATTGCCGGAATCGAAATCAAAATGAGGAGACATCAACTTCATCATCATCAAACGAATTTAGATCATTAATCATAAAGAGGCAAGTTTTTATTACAATTTCTTTTGAAGTTATAATACCCATGTAGTGTAGGGTTCTATATTTGATGATTTTAAATAATGTTCTTGAAAATTTGATGAATTAAACACATGATCTTGGGTAGGATAACATATAGATCCATCCGTGTATGTAGAGGATACCAAATTAGATTATATGTGATGATTTAGATGGGAATATATGGGTTTTATGTTGAGTATGAATGAAAAACATGAAAATTTAGGGGTTTTGATGAATAAATGATTTGAACCGTTCTTGAGTAGAATTCATAGTGTTTTAATGTTAAATTCACGTTAGGAATCATCCTAGTACATGTATATGATGTTGTAAAAGGTTAGTTGTAAGTTTGGTGAAGAAAAATGATGGTGGTGTTGAATAAAAATGGTGAAAAACACAAGGACTGAACGAAGAAGATGGACTTCTACTTTTCGAATCGATTCGGCCCAAGGGAGACTCGATTTGGCCCTAGGACGAATCGATTGGGTTTACCCAGATCTGTTTTATTTCCCTTATTAAGCCCTTAAAACGTGATTTATATATGGGAAAACTTTTGGGAAATCCTTATAATGTAATGAGGGGTATATTGGATAATAGTAGGACTATTATAGGGCTGTGACTTAGTCTTAATGAGATAATTAAGGTGAGGATTAATTGGGATTAAGTCGAAAGGTAATTTATTCGGGAGCATGAGGGTGAGTTTTGGGGATTTTAAATGGATGTACTATATAGACCAGTAGAATATAAGTGAATTAACTACTGAATTAACATAAGGGGGCAACTAGGGCTCTTCGAATTTAGAATAATACTCGGGAGTTCACAACAGAGGGTTAAAATCGTAAATTGATAAGTATGAGAAGTATTCGAGATATATATACTACATACGAATGATAATTATAGGTTGAGTGTACACCTATATGGAGTATACTATAGGTTGAGTAAATATCTATACAGATTATATTCTAGGTGCGTACAATATTTATAGGTTGTGTGTATACCTATATGGGCTATATTTATAGGTTGTGTGTATGCCTATATGCGAGAAATGGATAGGTTTTGTGTATGCCTATTATATGCTTTCTTATGTGTGTGAACATACCTATGCTTCCTGTTCTCCGGATGTTTCCGCACAGAAGGCGATCCCACCTTGACGATTCCAGTGAGGTCTGGATTTGTGCCCCAGAATATGGGACTCAAGGCGGCCGATGTGTGTGTATTAATCTGGATGGCATGTCGTTTGGGTAAATTAGGTATGTGTGTAGCCCAAATTCTTAGAACCATGTTCGCCTCCATTGTGTGTTGATTAATTTTGGGTTCGAGGAGACATGTCGAACCAATAGTCCTTGATTGAGTACGAGAGGTACATGGACTTGATAGCAGAGTATGCAGACTCTCACCACGGTTCTTAGTCCGGGGATGCTAGAGTTATGTATATAGATTGTGTGGCATATCTATACTATGTAAAAGAAGTAACTGTAGATAATGTATATCTAAATGTGATGTAATTAGGAGATATTCTACCTAGTGTGTGATGGTAATAAAGTTAGATACCGTATGTCTAAAAGATGATTTAAGAAGAGTCACTTAGTGAAATGGTTTAACAATAACATAAGTGAGATGTTAATTATGGTTAATAATAACATATGAGACATGTTAATTATTATTGTACGATAACGTACTGTTTGTGCGGTATGGGGGAAGTTAAAGAGATATTTAACTAAAGACTTAATGAGTAAAGATTGAAAGAACGTGGCGTACTATATGGGCCGTATTGGAGAGCTAAACATGTTAGTGGTCAGATGGTTATTGATGACACCTAGTTGGGCTGGGTTGTATAGCTAGGTAAATGACATTAGGCGTGCACATTAGTTGAGAGATGAGTAACTCATGGGACTGTACGTTGAACTAACATGTGTAATCAATAACTGATTTTATATTGTGATAAATACTTGATAAATGTTTTCAAAATACTTTGGGCTCTGACCCATCTTGAAAAATATTTTCATAACCTTTTAGGTGTTCAGCCACAAGGAAGCCAAGATTAATATTTGTTCTAGGGATGCGTAGCTACAACACTTCTCGATGGTTGTAGGATTTGGACTAGATGTTTCAGTTGCTTCATTCCTAGAGTAGGATTCAGGTTCAATTATTCCATTTGGGCATGTCGCCTTTTATCTATTTCTTTTATTCAATTTATCAGTCTTTGTATTTGTGGACTTATTTTATTTCAGAAGATTTTTAGTTAGACATTTATATTGGCAACCGATGGTTTATTGGGTATTATCTTATTCAATATTTGTCTTGTGATGGAGTTGTATTACTACTGTATGGATGGTTTGGCAATTGTCTTTATTTTCTGCATGTTGTTATTTAATGAAAGATAAAGTTGGGGAGATTATTTAAAACATAGGTGGTTAGTAATTTAAAAAAAATTCGACAGTGATGCTAAGAATGAACCAGATGAGATTCTTGATTTATTTTTATGAAGGATTGATCACTCGGTATTTAAATAGGAAGGGTGTCATAGATTCCTTATCCAAAGTCTTCCAGGCCTTATTAATATGAAACCCCATCAAATCGTTGGACTCCCATCCATTACCAAACCTGCTTCCTAAGAACTTCAAAACCGATGCCCACTATGACTTTCACTAATTCGCGAGCCACACTCTCGACCATCTCAGGAACTTGATTCAAGGATTGATTGACTGGGGTCTCATCGCTCCACCAAAGGATCCTAAAACTAATACCTCCAACAACCCACATCACGCAAAAGAAAATGCCATCTTTCTAGAGAATGACCCAGAATTTGATCCCTCAACTCAAATTATGCCCAGTAAAGCGCCCATTATACTCGTAATTTCACCCAAATTGCTCAAAGTTTGCCCGTATTTTCTCCTACACCCTACTTGATTTGTTGGCCAAACTCTATCACTCCTCACAAGGGCTTCTATTACCGTCCGCAATCGATTCAAGGGGATAGATATGAAGTTACCTGCTATATTAAACTAAATTTTAGAGTTCAGGATGAAATTGCCTGCTAAGATGACCGTTAATTGCCGCAAATTCAGGGGCTTGTTCATAAAATCTGAGAAATAGGCTCAGGAGTCAGATAATTGGGTGGTACCCATTGATGAAGTCAGCTTAGATGATGCAATGCAGATTATGGACGATGTGTTTCGACCGACATGTAAAATTTACAGTATTGATGAGCTACTCACTGCTTTTAAGCGCCAAAGGGCGATTGGTCCCTTCACTCCTGCACCTCCCCGTTGAGTGGGAAGATTTATATGAGGAAGTCATTGAGGTCGTGGAAATCATCTATTTCTCATAGTGAGAAGACATTGTTGCTACCAGATGGGGGGACGACTTTGATAAATAAGATGATTAACCGAGTTAGGAAAAGTTAACCTAGTAATCATCATGTGCGTAATGATATCCTTTAAAGACCTATTGGGACAAATCGGTAAAGTATCTATTAAGACAGAATTAGATGAAGACATGGGGTACTTTATCTACCCCACCTTTGTAAACCACATGACCGAATAAGGAAGACAATAAAAGGATCTGAATCTTCAGTCGTTGGGAATAGATAAGGGAAAGGGAGTTGTCGAAGAACTTCCCATGCCAGAAATGACCATGATCCTCGACCAACTCAAGAAGCTCAAGTTAACATCACCTCAAGAAGCTCAAGTTAACATCACCTTATGGGGACTCTTCATGTCTTCCCCATTACAATAGAATGCTCTAATAAAGATTCTCACCGAGCGCACAATCGTTCCTTCCACCACTCTCGAAGAAGTTATAAACCTAGTTGGGTCCTTGACCTCCACTAGACTCATTTCTTTCTCTGGAAAAGAAATTTTGAAGATTGGTCCTAGTCATAACTATGCCATTAATGTATCCGTTGAAGTGATGGTAAAGATAATCCCACTCTCACTCATTGATAACGGATCCACCCTCAATATTTTCCCACTCAAAATGTTCAATTGCCTGGGGTATAAAGCAAGTTCCCTTACTCTTACTTTCGTCGTAGTGCGTGCTTATAATAATACCCAATGAAAGGTAATGGGATCCATAACACTCACAATAAGGGTTGTCCCTATTAATCATATCACTGAGTTCCAAGTTATTGACATACCTGTGTGCGTGAACATGCTGCCTGGACGACCGTGGCTTTATAGCATCTGGGGGGTATCTTCTTTCCTTCATCAGAAGTTAAAATTATCCTCGAAAGGATAGGTATGGAGATGGTACAGAAAATTCTAGCACCAGCAATTTGATCTTGGAAATATTACATAGGATGAATGAAATGATCCTCTCTGACTTCAGGGTTGATCTATTTTTGCTTCTAGTAGGGCCCAATTTCAAGATCGAGTTTGTCCTGAATATAGCCCTCACGACAACCTTAATGTGATAAAATGTCCAAGAATATGCATTTCATGTCTGGACTGGGGATGGGACGCCATCAATAAGGGATACGTGAGCCTATAGTCCTGAAAGAGGCTTTCACCCTATATGGCCTAGGTTATCAGCCTTCACCAGAAGAACTCGGAGTGCTCCGCCAACCACATCTGAAAATAAGTTTAGAAGATGCCAAGACTATTTTGAAGGATTATCTAAACGGAAGATTCATCAAAGAGGGTGAAGAATTCCCATTCTATGGATTTCTTGAACCATGGTATGAACATGTGGATAATAAGATAAAGTTGGGGATGGAAATCTTCTTTCTAGACAACAACTCTTGGGCTGAAGATTGCCAGTATAAAGTGCATCCTCTCACCGAGAAAGCTATAGTCGTTGCCTAGGTATTTGAGGAAAGTGATTCTGAAGACTCATTCAACCTGTAAATACTAGGGTTGACTCTCTGTATGATATATTCAGACACTACACCATTGAACTCGTCCACTCTGACCAAGCTCATTAATGAGCCACTTCTCAATTGGAATGTTATACCAGTTCCACCTACTGAGATTCAACTTAACCATATTGTTTACCCTATCTCTTTATTTGTTGTTGTTCCTCCTTTTTCTGATAAAAATGTAATTAAGACCTCCTTTGACGAGGTTCTTAATACTTTTTTTCTTGTAAGTGAAATAAAAGAAGATTTTGAATATCTTATTATGCCTTACATTAATTGTCTTGATTACAATCAAACTCTTGATGATGATGACTTTGCAAATGAACAATTCTTAACTGATCTTAATAAGGTAAATAACAAATAATAAAATTGCATTTAAATTAACGAGGATGAAACTATTGTTATCAATATCGATTTTAGTATCCAACAACGCGAGATTAGGATAGGTTCCACCCTTAACGGGCATGAGCGCGCACAATATGAAGAACTGCTAAAAGGAATTCTTGTACATCTTCGCATGGTCCTAGGATAACATGCCTGACATCAATCCCAAAATAGCTCAACACGATATCCCAACTCTCCCAAAATGAAATCCAGTCAAACAAAAGCTAAGGAAACTCTGCACCGAATGGTCACTCGAAGTAAAAAAAGAGGTGGTCATGCAGTTGAACGAAGGCTTCATCCGAGTGATCAAATATCCCACATGGCTCGCCAACATCGTCTATGTGCCGAAAGCATGAGGAAAAGTCCACATGTGCGTCGAATATAGGGATTTGAACAAAGCATCTCAAAAGGAAGATTACCCATTGCCCAACACCGACATGAATGTGGACAATACAACCAATTATGCCCTGAAATCATTTCGTCGATGGATTTTTCGGATATAACCATATCAAGATGCACCTTGACCATCAGGAAAAAACCACATTCATCACCCCCTCAGGAACCTTTTATTACACGATTATGCCATTTGGTATCAAGAATGATGGGGCTACCTACTAAAGGGCTGCCACAATCATTTTTTATGAATTGATACATAAGGAGGTCGAAGTCAATAAAGACGACATGATCATTAAGTCTAAGACTCGAGAAGGTCAAATTCACACCCTCCGAAAGTTCTTTGAATGATTACGGTAATACTAAATGCGGATAAACTTATAGAAATTCATTTTCATCATCATGAAAGGAAAGAATTTAGGATTCATTGTTAGAGATAAGTGAAACGATGCAGACTCTGCCAAACTAAAAGCCATACTTAAGATGCCACCACCATAGACATAGAAGGAAGTCTGGGGATTCATAGGTAAACTCTAGTACATTAATCGGTTCATCAGTCAGCTGACTTTTATTCATGAGGCCATCTTCAAACTCCTCCTAACGGATTCTATCAAAGTTTGGAATGAGGCATGTCAGGATGGCTTTGATAGAATCAAGAAATACCTTACCCGACCTCAGGTACTTATGCCTCCGTAACCAGGACTCCCTCTACTCCTATACTTAACTAAAATAGATACAGTATTTGGGTCTTTACTAGCCCAATGTATCAAAAAATCATGCAAGGGAAGGAACATCTACTGTGGAAGTAAAAAATTAGCTCGGTACGAAGTCAACTTCACTGATTTTGAGAAAGCATACGTCACCCGAGCTTAGGTCACTCAAAAGTTATGGCACTACATACTCATTTTTCCCATCAAATTAGTATCCCAGATGGATCATATCAAGTATCTACTTGAGAAACTCGTCCTATCTAGCAGAATGGCCCGGTACTTGATGCTGCTAATTGAGTTTGATATTGTGTATGTTATGCAGAAAGACATGAAATGGAGAGCCATCTACGACTACCTTGATGATTACCCAATGAAATAAGTCGATGTTCAGGTCTCTGAATTTTTTGATGAAGATATTCTCTGCACCTCTCAAGAAGAGCTCCGATGGTAAATGTTCTCTGATGTAGCTGCCAACAAGAAAAGATACGGCATTGGGATAATCCTAATCGCCCCTGATGACTCTCACACTCCTATTGCCATCAAGGTAGATTTTCCCTGCACCAACAATATGATCAAATATGAGGCATGCACTGTAGGCCCCAAAGTCACCCTCAAGAAAGGTATCAAGCACCTAGATGTCTACGGGGACTCTTCCCTCATCACTGGCCAAGTTGTTAGAAGATGGAAAGTCAAAGCTGAAAAGCTCTTACCATTACACGCCCAACTAGAAGAGTTGTCCTCCTAGTTTTAAGATATCACCTTACATTATCTTACTCGCACAAAGAACATCTAAGCCGATAACTTGGCCTCCATGGTCGACATGCCCAATAGAATAATAATGGCCCATTTCCTAGTCTAAAAATAAGCTCTGCCAACCCACTACTACCACAATTAGCTCATTACCGAGGAGGATTTTGATATGGCCGGATTTTGGTATTACAATATTTGGCGCCTCCTCAATCACAGTACGTATTCCCAAGATGTCAACAAGAAAGATCGTGAAACCCTTCTCAAACTGGCTACCTATTACATCATCCGTGATAAAGAATTATTTAAGAGAAACTTAGATGGAACCCATTTGCATTGCATTGCAAGGGCTGATATTGAAGAATGATACAGAGAATACACAGTGGGGAATGCGAACCCCATATGAACGGTCATATGCTTGCTAAGAAAATAATCCATCAAAGGTATCATTAGACCACCATGGTTAAGGATTGCACTATCTATGTTCGAAGATGCCTCAAATGCTAGCAGTTTTCCAACCTCCAACACTTACCTCCTCGAAAATTATATAGCATGACTTCTCCCTGCCCGTTCGCCACCTTGGGCATTGACATCATAGGGAAATTCACACCCAAAGCTTCAAATGGGCATGATTTCATCCTAGTCGCCATGGATTACTTCACCAAATAGGTCAAAGCCAAGTCATATGCAGTACTGAATGCCAAGAAAGCGGCCAAGTTTATTTAAAAGAATATCATTTGCTGATACTGGGTTCCCCACGAGCTAGTATCAGATAATAGGTTACACTTCGAAGCCGAGGTCATAGAAATGGTCGATGAGTATGGGATTCCGAGACATAAATCTTCTTCCTTCCAACATCAAACTTGTGGTGTTGTTCAAGCTGCCAATAAAAACTTTAAAGCCATCATCAGATAAATAACCAAGAGTTGTAGAGATTGTGCCGACCAGATCCTTTACGCCCTCGGGGGCTACCGTACTTCAGTCAGAATGTCTACTAAGGTCACCCCTTACTATTTGGTAAATGGTATGGAGGAAGTCCTACCCATTAAGTTAGAAATACCTTCCCTACATGTCATACTTGAGAGCAAAGTTAGCGAAGAAGACTAGCATCATATCTGCTTTGACGAACTATCACTCTTGGATGAAAATAAGCTCAAGTCTCTATACCAAATATAAGGGTACCATTTTAGGATAGCGCAATAATTCAATCGAAGAGTTAAGGACCGTGGTGTCTAAGAATGAGACTCGACCCTCAAGTAGATCATATAACCTATTTGGGACCCCTGAGGTAAATTCAAGCCAAATTGGAGCAGACCCTACATAGTGAAGAAGATTCTCTCAGGAGGCCCCGCTATGATCCTGACCTCGACGGAGAAGAGATAGCACGTCCAGTCAACTTGGACCATCTCAATAATTTCTACCCTTAGTCCGAAATCTCGGTGCGCTACAACTCTTTTCATCTCCCTTATCTTAAAAAAATCTCTTTATTTTTCTCTACCCAGAACTACGAGGGGCCTGATCCTCTCAAAAGCCTTATTATTTTCAAAATGGAACTCATAAGAATTTTTTTTAAACCCCCAGAGATACGTAGGCAGATCATACACCTTATATGGGCATACTCACCTTCTTTCTCACAAAATGATATTCTTTTCTAACCTCCGAGAATGGTGGTTCATTTTATTATTTATATGAACAAAAGGATTATATATTCCTTAGCGATTGGTATAGATAACTCAAATGCAAAACTCATCAAGAGGCATGACAATATGATCAAAATCATTTTGTATTTCAAATAAGGAAAATGCGGCACCATTATATGAAGTCTCTACGAAGGGAGTTAAAACAAACTACCCCTTTTTTCCACTGGCTCAAAACCAGTCCTAAAACAACTAACCTATCAAGCTACACCAAATTTATTTCAAAAACTAAAGACTAGAAAAACACAAAAGCTTCACATTGGTTTTCCCCAGCTTCACAAAATCCTATCCACAACGGCTAGGATATCCAACCTCATCATCATTAGCCCCCCCCCCCCCCCCCCAGAGGTCTACAGATTTCCCCTACCTGGTTAATATTCTGAATGCCCTCCATGGAGCAGTATGCCTTAACAAATTTGGAAAAAACCACTACCCCTTCTTCTATGGTGTCAAAAAGAACAAACCACCTCTCGCCGGGATCTTCTCCATTGCTCATTTTCACAACCACTTCAGGTAGTCCCCAGACACATTCTAAACCCTTTCTATATATTGAGATGGATGGGTAGATGGCTGATGACTCTCCCACAAAGAACCCATCCTCATGTGTCGGGATTCAGTCAAGTCCTCTACTGGAAAGAAGTTTAGTGTGAGAGGAGGCACTATTTTCTCCCATCCAACTTGGCGTAGAAGTCGTTAAGGGAAGTAAAACAAAGTCTATTGCAGGCCAACTTACTGCGCATATCGATACTCTCCTAACTCTAGAACAGTCTTAAATTCTTCCCACAATGGTACCGACCAATGAAGGCACCCAGATCCATGCTCCATGAACTAGTTGACCCAGTTCTCTATAGGTGGACCAAAATTGAAAGAGTATCGAGCAAAGAAATTAGGCGCACCTATTAAGGGGTAATCATGAAGAGCTTCTAGATGGAACCTCTCAGTGAAACCTACATCATTATAGTCTATTCAACACACCAGATTCATCACAATCAAATGAAGGAGACAAGCCCCTCTTTACAACCAATCTTTATTTCCCCTTATTTATATATCAACTAAGCCGCCAAGACTTTCCTTTATTAAAAAAATTCCAAAAACTCATTTTTCTAACTTTTTCTCAAAAATAAATCCCTTCAAAAGGAAAACTCTTTTTCAACCAATCCTCCGAGGCCATATTCTACTAAAATATATTCAAAAATTTCCCTAAAAAAATATTTTTCTCACTTTTCTCAAAGCAAAACCTCATCAGTAAATTAAAGTGCATGTAAAGTAATCCAATAAATCAAGATAATCAAACAGAATATGCATCTCCTTTTGCCTTCTTTTTTTTTATCTCTTTTCAGGTGCAATGTCGCTATATAAAGCATGTAGAATGGTCAATGCCAAGTTGCCATAGTTAACGAGGAATCTGTAAGAAAGAACATGTCACCTCATCTGCCCTGCAACCCTCTCTTTTAGATTCCAGACGTACCAAAACTCATTCGACTGCAACCACTTCATCTGTACTTGCATGCCCGTAACCTCTTTGGAGTCATCCTCCAAGGATAGAAGGTCACCTGTAATCCCCAACAGAGAATCAATATGTAATTAAGAGACAAAGGCCAGAAAATCTAAAAATTACTCTAAAAATTCTTTAAAATACCAAATGAATATTTCTTCATCAAAAAAACCATTTTTTGGAACACTAAACCCCTTACAACTCCCATAATTCCCAGTAGGATTAATATTATGCTCTTATTCGGAGCTTAAATCCTAACCACACATACCTTCCACATATATCACAGATAGAACGAACAATGCGCCCACATTCAAGTACACTATAATTCCCCAACTGAATCTCAAATCTCAAGTCTTCCCCAGTGGAATCTTAACCTCAAATCAAACGCTTCACTAACGAAATTGCAAGATAATACCTTCCTAGTTCCCCAACAGAATCTCCAGGATAAACTTTCTCCCCATTCATTCACCAACGAAATTTCAAGTTACGCCTACAATCAAAATCCCCATGGATTTCCCAACGAAGTTATCCCCTCTCAAAATAACATAATCCCTAAACGAATGTCTCGAGGATAAATCCTTCCCCAATGGAGTCTTAAAACAACACAATCCTTAGAGAGACCACAGATGCACCTGCATCCCTAAGGCAATTTTAAGATTTTCCAAGAGAAACTCCCCACGTTACAACCTTAGGTCCTCAGAATTAACCTCGATCCGCAAAATTGGTCGCTATAACTTTAGGTCCTCGGAATTAACCCCGACTCGAGAACTGGTCACTAAAACTTTAGGTCCTCAAAATTGACCTCAACTCGCAGAATCGGTCCCTACAACTTTAGGTCCTCAGAATTGACCTGTAACTACATAATCAGTCCCTACAATCTTCGATCCTCATAATTAACCTCGACTCACAGAACTGGTCTCTATAACTTTAGGTCCTTAAAATTAAGCTCGGCCCTCAGAAATAAGCTTTATCGTCTTAGGTCCTCAGAATTGACCTCGACCCTCATAAATGGTCGTCATTATCTTAGGTCTTTAGAAATGACCTTGACCCGCAGAATCGATTCCTATAACCTTAAGTCCTAAGAATTGACCTCGACCCACATAATCGATCCCTATAAACTTACGTCCTCATAATTGACCTCGACCCGCAGAATCGATCCCTATAATCTTACGTTATCAGAATTGACATCGGCCTTCACAAATGATCGTCATCATCTTAGGTCCTCAGAATTGGCCTCAACCCACATAATCGAACCCTATAATCTTAGATCCTTATAATCAACTGATGATACTAGAAATCAAACACATTTCGTTCACATACCAAAAAGTCAAGTGTAAAATAGATATAAGAAAGTAAAGAGAAACAAAACACACGATATATAGTGGTTAAGCTATTAAAATGAGCCTACGTCCACTTTGTTGCCCCACTCTCATTATATACACATTGTAATACAAGTTGACATATCCATGGAAGGCGTACAATAGAGTTAAGAGAGGAGAATGCGTGATTGTAGCAGTTTCGTGCTGGCCGGGAAGAGATCTACAAGGTTAGGTAAGTGTCTAGCCCCCAAGATGTATTGGGGGTTATGTAGAGAGTTTGACAGGGCTTTGCTAAGGGTGGATATCTCGGATCAAGATCCCCCTATCTTGAGGTGTGGACCTCTATTTATAGGAGGTGTGTAGGCTTTGTCACATGCCCTAAGCACGTGACATGTGAATAAGTCTTAAGAGTAATCCCTTTTATCGGCAATAGTTATGTGAGTAAGGGCTGCGACCTGTTTGAACCCAGGTAGCAACAGGTCTAAAGGTGTTTGGGCCTAAGAGGCAGACTAAACTAGTACGTTCCGTGGACTGTTAGTAACAAGCCGGTGGCCAGTTGTTAGTAATATCCGCGACAGGGATGACCATATTGGTCATATCAATAAGCCCCCAAGTTATCGTGTCAAGGGGTGGTGATTTGGTGCTATGGCTTAATTTCATGGCTACCATGGTGTGCTATAATTTCTGCAGGCATCTTATCAGGCGACGTTTCATCTTTCCATGCCCTCTTATATAAATGGATCTAGCCATGGCCTTCATTACATTACCTAAACCTTGAGAGCGAATCGAAAGAAGAACTCTGCCAGTTTGCCTTTTGAGTTTCCCAATAATTTCCAGTGGTGATCCAAGGCGGTGTTGAGGCGGAGCAAGGTGGGTTTGACCTTTGAGCTGCCACTTTTCATTGATTTCCAGGTAACCCTCTGATCTTTGCCTCCTCTATTCTTCATTTCTGAATCAATAACTTTGTTTCATGCTTGCAACATAGAATCTTAATTTCTATATAGACAATTTCTCTAAACCTTGCAATATCCAAACTAAGAATTCAGTATCTTTCGATTAGTATAAAAATCTTTCCCTAGATTAGTTGTAGGATAAGCCATATTTAATTCTCATGTTGTTTCCTCTATTTGTATTTAGTTTTGTCACCTTAATCATTTTTGCAAGAGTAATTAGCTGACTGGATAAATTGAACACCCATATTTGGAATTTTTTCCCCACTTAATGTGTAATGTGGTTTCTATTAGAAATTAGGGGATGAATTTATGGGTAATTGGTTTAACTATGTAGGCTTTGACTGATAGAATAGAATTTGGGGATTTTTTTCTATTCTCTGAGTTCAATCCCTATTTTACTCCCTATTTCAAAACTAATTTTTGGCGAAGAATTTTCAAAAACATGTTCTTGGTGTTCTTCGCCAAAACCCTGGAATTCTGGGTTTTCGATCTGTGGGAGTCCATAATACGAACCTATTTTTGCATCTTGCTGCAGCTGCGCTAAATTTCTGCGACTTCTTGCTATTCCATAACTATAATTCTAGAATCAACTAGTTACAACTTGTAGGACTTGATTCTATTGGTTGCAGTCTGTAACTTGTAGTTAATACTTTGGTAGTAAGTAGGGGTGGCCATGGGCCGGGCCTGGGCAGGCCCGGTCGGGCTCGAGCCGGGCTTGAAAAATTAAGTGTTATCCCAAGCCCACTCGGGCCTAGATCGGGCCTTATTATGTAATCCCAAGCCCGTCCAGATTTGAAAGCTCTTTACCCAGGCCCGCCTGATCGGGCCCTATTATGTTAATTAAAAGATTTTTTTTTAAAATTAAAATACCTATTTTTTTATTTAAAGACCAATTTTTTTAATTAAAAATCTGTTTTAAACTCCATATATTACAAAGTCCATATATAAAGTTTCTCACTTTACATGAAAAGACTTGGTATACGTTTTTATATTTATTGAAGTCCCCCCCCCCATATATATATATATATATTTCGGGCCTCGGGCCAGGCCGGGCCTCATCGGGCTTAAGAACTCATGCCCAAGCCCACCCGAAAAAAAATCGGGCCTATAAAATTTTGCCAAGCCCGCTTTGCGGGCCTATTTACCTTACCCAAGCCCTATTTTTTATTGGGCGGGCTTGGCGGGCTTCAGGCCTATGGCCACCCCTAGTAGTAAGTATTCTCTCTGGCTACAGTCCTTAGGCCTATAGTTAGAATAATTGGTTACAGCCTTTGAGAGCCATGTAGCTTGAACATACAAATTTCTGTACATGAACATGTATATATTAAACATGCCGCCGCCTTTATTTTATTCTTTCCTAAATATAGTGGCTGTGAGACCCTAACAGCGGGGATTTTCTGTTTTTTAGGTCCTGTTGCAGCCCTATGAGTTGGGACCCCAAAGAGTTTCTGGAAGACTTCTGAAAAAATCACTTTGGCACTCTTCCTCCTGATATTCCTTTTGTGAAGCCTTTAACGGTTCTTAGACTCTGTCTACTTAAAGACTGTCATAACTGTGTCGTTCTTGATTTTGATTTTGCGGACTCCACAACCTATAGGAATACTACTGAGGATGTGGCTATGGAGGAAGATACCAACTCAAGTAATCAACCTATTGAAGTGGAGGTTGCAGCAGTTGGGCCTTCTGAGGCCAGAGATGTACCAGCTGGCTCGTCTGACAGAGTTCAGATAGCTCCTGCATCTTTGAATGTTCACTACATCATGGCCAAAGAGTGGGTCAATTAAGTGATTACGGAATTTGAATTTTCCAGTGGAGTTATTTGTTCAACACCTTGCACGGAACAAAAATCGTGTTCTGTAGTCCACAATGATGGGATCTACTTCCCTCTGCATGCCTTCATCTATGAGCTGCGATTGCATGTTCTAGTTCCCATTAATAGAATCTTCAGTGCCACGAACTTGACATCAGCCCAATTAGGCCCAAATGGATGGAGGTCTATTCTTGCCTCCCTGATACTTTGAAAGAATAATTTCAACAAAGATATTACTCCCGTGAAGTTCTTCCACTTCTACTGGCTAAAGAAAATTTTCGTTAAATTTGCATGGTATTATTATTTTACCCTTCTAAATAACACTGAGGTTTTGTATACTGGGAGGCCTTCCAGTGTAATGAACTGAAAGGGAAAATATTTTTACATTTTTCGAGAGGGATGGGAAATCCATCTAGAAGAATCAGAGAGAGAGAAAACACATAGGATGCCACGACAGTGGGGTCGGCCCTCCATGCTAGGTAAGTGTATGCCGCATCCTTCACATCATGCTTCACTCCCTTATTTACTTCATACATTTTCAAATATTTTTATAATATTTTTTGCGACAAGTTATAATGTTAACTTTTGTGTAGCCCTTGATAATCTACCCCATAATAGAAGGCAACCGAGAAGAGTTGCGAGGGTTGTAACCATCAGAGGTAAGGAGAAGAATTTTAGCACCTTGGTGACTTCCGCATCCATTTTTGAATAGGGTTACTTCACTTATAAAGACATTCCAAAGAGAATGGTTGCGGAAAGTAATGGTCTATACACCTGAAAACCCAACTTTTATGCTGCGGTTACTTGGTACTTGACTTTACCTTGTTTATTTCTCAAGAGAGGAGATAGGTCGGGAGCTTTTAGCTACCCAGCTTACTGAGATGGATGAGGATGTCGTTATCCTCAATAATTCCACCCAAAAGGGAAAGAAAAGGAAAAGATCCAAGGCTAAAGATGCTACGGTAGGTGGTCCCAATGGCATTTTTTAGCAAAATACTGGTGCCATGACTGCCGCAACCAATCCATTGGTGGAGAACGCAGCAATAGCTGCCAATGGTGATGATGTTGTGGCCAGAACGAGGCAAGGCAACTTTGATGATGACGTTGTCGATCAACTGTACTCAGCCAATCTGCTTCCCGCGGAGATGGGTGATCAAAATGGGCACAATCCTGTCCATATTTCTACTACTCCATCTCCTCCTTCACGGAGGGTAATGGCTGTTAATGCCAACTTTCTGCCTCCTCAAAGTCGTCAAAGCGTGGGCCCTAATGGCCATCTGCGGCCTCAATTAAGGATGTTAAATCCCCAATCTTCCTGGGACACAACTTCCAGGGCGGTCCACCAGATGAGGAAGGTAGAAGATAACATTGACTTAGATCACTTTGTGGATAAAGACCATGAACATTTGGAGGAGTACGATCTCCATATCTTGCTAAGGGTAAGCACTTTATTAAATTTAACTTTAGTTACTTCTTCATACTAACCGTGTAAATAATTTCAGACCACGAACGTCATTATGTCTCAAATGGCAAAATATGAAGGCTTGTTTAAATTGCATCAGGCTACGACGTTAGTTAATAAGACTGATTTGGAAAATGTCAAGGCCTCTTCCTTCGAGGCAGGTAAAAAATCATCTGTTGCGGCCCTTGAATTAGCAAAGATGGACCTGGATGCTACTATCAAGGTAAGGGATGAGGCCGAACAGAACCTTATTGCGGCTACGACATCCATTCAAGCTTCTGAAGCCAAAGATGTGGAGGTTTCTAGACAGACCTCCAACTTTGAGATACAACTGAATCAGCTTCAACAAAAGTACGACCAATTGGACCAACGCAACACCTACTTGCTCTAATAAAAGTAAAGGGACCATGACGCAACACTCCAGTAGATAAAAGAGTCTCATACTGCGGCCTTAACTCAAGTTACAGACGATGTTGTAGCTACGTACAAGAAATCTAAGGATTTCTTTACGACAAATAATAAGGCCTATCTCCATGGCTTCCAAGAGCTTTGGCATAGGGTGGTCAAGAATTTCCCTAAATTTAAGGATAATATCCTTGCATGGAAGCTCAGTGATGCTGAGCATGCTGAATGTGAGGAAAAGATTAGGGCCGCACCAGAGTCAAGGGCCAAATAGCAAATGGAAACAACTGTTGCGTTAGGGGAAAAAGAGACTGAGACTACTGTGGATGAAGAAGAAGGAGATGAAGAAGACGATGCAGCCTTATAGTTTTTTAATCTTTCCCTTTTGTAATCATTTTTGGTCTCTAATAAACTTTTTCTTAAACTTAAAACATTATATAGGGCGGCGAACATTCTTCTAACTTTATATATTGCATATCAGTGACCACTTTTGTAACCTGTCTACATGTTTCTTTTGCCTCTGCATCTTGAATACTTGAATGCTTGAATGAATGCTTTACTTTGATTCATCTTTATATGTTTTGACTGCTTGAATGGACTTGATTATATTCCCTTTAAAGATGAATATATGGAACATGGGGCCACGACGAGTTCTCATAAAACCTGAATTCTTGAACATGGTTGTGGCCATTTTTCCTTTGATTTTCTTTTCTTATGGTTCTTCATTTCACGTTAATGAACCCCAAAGCTGCAGAACCAAAGGAAAGTGACTTTGGGGATGCGGCTGAATTGTATGCCTTTTGCGGTATCTGAGTTAATATCTTGAATTTTTATTGGGTTGCAGCCACTTATTCTTTGTAGCTTTAATCGGGTTCATAAAGTTTCTTGCATAGATTCTCTTAGTCGTTTTAATTGGGTTATTGTCAGGCCTCCCCAGGCTAGGTATTATGAAGCTTCCCCAAGCTATAATCGGATATGTATCAAGCCATCCCTAGCCAATTGGAAAATTCTAAAAGCAAATAACAATCATTAGTAGCCCCCATGGTAATAAGAGCATCTGAGAGTAAATAACGGGCAGTAGTAGCTCCTGTGGCTAATAAGAGCATCCGAAAGTATGTAATGGGCATTAGTAGCCCTCATGGCAAATAAGAGCATTCGAAGTAAATAATGGGCATTAGTATCCCCTGTGGCTAATAAGAGCATCCGGAAGAAAATAACGGGCATTAGTAGCCCCCATGGCTAATAAGAGCATACGAAAGCAAGTAATGGGCATTAGTAGCCCCCGTGGCTAGTCGAATTATCTCGAGAGCTCCCTTTGCAATTTTAAATATTACATGCTTTCCTACGCTTAGCCGTCACGAGGGGCATTGTGAGCCAATTAAGGTAGTTATCCCCGAGATAATATGTTATTTTTATTTGAAATATGTTTAAGACGGAGGCCTTTTATAAGATGATAGATAATGAAAACAAGAGAAATAAGATATGGAAAAATAATCCCAATTCATATATTCATGTATTCAATGTCATTTTAAGCAAATCTTTTCAAAGATAAAAATAGAAACAGGGAGTGGAAACTAGAAACTAAGGCAGATAGGACGCATGCGACCTGTCAGTTAATCAGCCGCAGAGGCTCTGAAAATTGGTGCATTTCTCATGTTGCCTTCAGAAATTGTTGCATCATCCCCTGCTTCACAAGCCTTTCGATTTCATCTTTAAACACGAAGCATTTGTCAGTGCTATGGCCATGGTCTCGATGAAAGTCACACCACTGGGCTCGGATCCTTTTATGGGAAAGAGCTCTCATCTTCTCAGGCCACTTGAGCAATTTTTCTTATTTGATGAGCTTGAAAATATCTTTAATTTGGTAAATCAGCGAGGTGTAGGCCTCAAATCCTTTTTTTGGCTTCTGTTTCTCCATCTTCCTCTTCTGGTTCTTGTTTGTGGCCTCTAAGATAGCTATTTTTTAGGCCATTAATGTAGGGGCTGCGGTCTTTAGTGATGCATCTTCCAATATAAGAACCCTTTGGGTTAAGAAATTGATACAAGTCTGAAGTGATGCATCACTGTCATACAGATGGTTGAGGTGGTTATACAACTGAGCAATCTAATCTTTCTGTTCTGCACTCTGGCTGGAGTTTCTTTCCAATTCTGCTATGTTAGTCTTTTAAATATATATTTTATAAGACAAAACTAAATAGGGGTGAGTAGTGGAAGAATATAGAAGATGAACCAAGTATAGATACTTGGATGCAACATTCACCAATATGTAAAGTTGTACTGTTGTCGTCGTGGCCAACAAGGCACACATTTTTTCTTCCGTGACCATTAGGGGAATTTCACCAAGGTTGAGCCTGAGGACACAATGACAAGTCCTTTTCCCTGGTGATCCAAAGTTGTGCACCAACTGCACTAGGAGGGTTGTGGCTGATGGGCAGTATAACTACCAGGCCACATCATGCCTGAGGCAAAGTAAGGTGCAATTCAAAGAATTGACATAGGTTCTGAGTTTTAGCGTGTAAAGAGTACAGATTATGCCTACCAGGAGTCTTCCAAGGGACAAACAGCCTTTTAAGTGCAAATTATAGCACAAACTTGGCAATAGACCCTAGATCTTGGGCCCAAAATAGCATAATCAGGTAAATAAGACTCATCCCTAATTATCCAACTTTAGAAGGCTATATAGCCTTTTATGCTTTTCAGTATTATTTTGGTGGGGTAACATCATATGGGTATAAAAATACATATCTAAGGTCATAAAAAAGAGACCAATGAGTTGATTTGAAAAGTAAGCAATACCCAACAAAGGGTGTATGTGCAAAATACAAGCTCAATAACTAAACCTCATCTATAGGATGATGACCCAAGGCCCCCCCATGAATGAAATAAGACGTTAAGAACCCGAAATGTAAAGAAATAATATAGGAATACCTCATTCCCACAGACGGAGACAAATTGACGATACGAGAAATCGGACACACATTTTTCTCATACCAACAAGTCAAGTGTAAAATAGATATAAACGAGTAAAGAGAAACAAAACACATGATACAGAGTGGTTCGGCTATTAAAATGAGCCCATGTCCACTTTTTTCCCCACTCTCATTATATAAACATTGTAGTACAAGTTGACATAGCCATCGTAGGCGTACAATAGATTTAAGAGAGGATAATACATGATTGTAGTGGTTCCGGGCTGGTCGGAAATAGATCTACAAGGTAAGGTAAGTGTATAGAACCCAAACTGTATTGGGGGTTGTGTAGAGAGTTTGACAGGGCTTTGCCAAGGGTGGTTGTCTTGGATCTAGATCCCCCTATATTGAGATGTGGACCTCTATTTATAGGAGGTATGTAAGCTATGTCACATGCCCTGAGCCCGTGACATGTGAATAAGTCTCAAGAGTAATACCTTTGATGGGGTCAGCATTTCTAAGAGCAACGGTTGCGGCCTGTTTGAACCCAGGCAATAACAGGTCTAAAGATGTTTTGGCCTAAGAGGCAGATTAAACTTGTACATGGCGTAGCCTATCAAGAACAAAGCAGCGGCCAATTGTTAGTAATATCCACGGCAGGGAGGACTATATTGGTCATATCATTAACCTTGACTCACATAATCGGTACTTATAGTCTTAGGTCCTCAGAATTGGTCTTGACCCATAGAATCCGTCCCTACAATCTTTGGTCCTCATAATTGACCTCGACCACGAAATCACTCCCTATAACCTCAGGTCCTCAGAATTGACCTCGACCTGCAGAATTGACCGTCCCCAGCATAACCTTATGTCCTTTAAACAAACCTCGACCCTCAGCCCTTTTATTTGTAGAATTGACTTTAAACACTCACTATCCCAAAGTCAATGTGGCGTCTATTCGACGGCCTTGACTTGTTACAAGCTCACCGGTCGAGGGGCTTTGTAGCCACCATATTCTAGGACCCCCCTAAGCATCTCCTTAGGTCCCTAAAACTTCCCTCTTTTATTATAAAACATGGGTCATACTTCGTGTACTGATTTGGAGGTCGCCAGGCGCTCTCGAGCCTCATTTGACTACCAATCAACCTTCTTACCTAAGTGACAGCTCATTGGATCTTCTAAGGGCTCTAAATCCCATTTTCAACGGTCTGCTCCATGCGCGAATCGAACTTAAAGTTCGAAGGAACGAAAAACTTTCCCTAAAAAACTGATCTAGAGGACACGAGATGCTATTGGGTCCTATTTGAGTTCATTTAAATCTCCAACTTGAGAAAAGATCTTTGGATCCTCGAAGGTTTCTGAGTCCCCTTTCTAATTGTTCGCCTCATGCACAAATCGGCCTTATACTACGGATGAACGACCTGTTCCACTCCGAAGGGTCACCGGGTACTTTTGATTCCAGTTTAATCTTGTTCAACTCTTTGAACTGAACAAAACTCTTTGGAATATCTAAATCCTTACATAACCTTTCTAACGGTTCGTCTCGTCCGTGAATCATCCTTACAGTTCAGACGAACGATCCGTTTCCCTCTTGTCCAAAATATCATTGGGGGATTCTGAGCTTTGTTTGACCATAGTAAATTTCCAAACCTGAGAGCGACCTAACGTATTCTTAAAGGTATTTAAATACCCTTTCCAACGGTTCATCTGGTGCACAATTTGAACTTACGGATTGCGTTTTACGACCATTTTTTTGAAAAATTTGCTTGAGACTGCCAAATGGCAAACCCATTTCCCTGCCTATCGATAGTGTGTCTAGAGTTTTCTGACAATAGGTAGGTCAAAGATAATGCTGATCCGCACCCCCTTTAACCCTATATAACTATATAAGGAGAGCATGAGCTCACTTTGAAAGGAACTTCAGAAACATCCATCTCGGTGATCTAAACAAAATTCTCTCAAAGTCAGCGTGGTTTACATGTTGAAACCTCTCCCCCCACATTCCATTTCCATCCTTTCCTTACCCAATTTGAAAAATTCCCTTCTCTCTCATCTTACCACATTCATCCACTTGTAAGAGCAGCCCTTCAATAGTCAAGATCAACTTTATAGCTTCAAAAGAAGGTCCAAACCTTTCACTCTCTCTTTCAATTCTCTAATTTTCACATTAGTTACTTAATTCTTATTTTAGTATTTTATTTTATTAGATCACACCTATTAATATCCAAATATTTTATTAGTAGTACCACACATACTCTAATTTCTATAAAAAAAAAACCAAAAACATGAAAAAGAGGGTTTGCTTGTAAATTCCAAACGATGATTTCTAACTACATTTTCTCACTTTAAAATATCATTTTTATACACACACACACACACACACACACAAACATATAGGAAAAGTCCCCAATTGGATTTGTGGGATAAATCCCACCCCGTGATAGATGCGAACTACGTGAACTTTGATGACTTTTTAGGCTACGTAGGCGTCTCAAGTAAAATTCGAGATTCGAGTCCTCTCTGATCATTGTTCATATATTATTTTCACATCATATATTTATAATTTATGCTTGTGTTTTGTCCAACCTATACCATCGTCTTTCTATAAACGATCGGTGATCTGACGAATGCATACCTTATACATTTAATTATTATTTTGGGAACACTCCTGAGGATGACTCACCACGTCTTTATCCATGGCGTGAGTCGAGTAATTCCATTCTCCATTTATATATACATGCACACACTTCATGGAGTTATTAAGGAGAAGAATAACACATGCCCATGAGAGACCGAAAGGGCGGGATGGGCGCCTAATACCTTACCATTCCGTAACTTAGTCCCCGAATCCATGAACTATTGATTTCGCAAGCATCAGTATGTCTTTGATGTCGTTTTCTCGAGGCAACAACATTTCTTTTGCATTTTTTATGCAAAATAGGTTGGGGACTCCATCTCTACATATCACCCCAATTCACGATGGTCGAAAAGCCCCAAAAGGGCACGAATACCCTGCGTGCGCACGCTTTGATCAGGAGAAGGATGGCCATAATCCCCATTATCTATTTTGATTTATGCTGAAAATATGCGAGCTGCGTGAAGGTTTTAGAGATTGGAGTCGCCAATCTGTTTTACTAAAAATACAAAAAAGAAGAGAAACCTTAAAATAGATTGCTAAAGACAATTAGTGCATGTAGACCAAATAAGATGTGGTCTAGGAGACTATATTATAAAGTGGGAAGGTGTTAGGCACCCACTCCGCCCTTTTCGATCTCTTATTGGCTATACAATATGTTCTCCTTCTCCTTAATGCATGAATATGAGCGTGTGTGTGTGTACGTGTGTGCGTGACAAATGCATCGTGTGTGTAAAGTGGATAAAATTAGAGTAAAGGTGAATGTATGCATGGATGTGCATGTGTGTGTACGTGAAAAGTAGAGTAGAGTAGAGTAGAGTCAACACATCCTCACTATAAAAAATGTGGATATGTATTCACCAAAGGAGACAAAATGTGAGTAATATCCCAAAATTCTATTGTGTTTCGTAGAATTCTATTATGTTTTTAGGCCATAGGAAAGTGTCTTACCTATAGGCAGGTGAGGTGTCTTGCCTATAGGCTAGTTTCGCATAACTCTATTATGTTTTTGGGCCATAACTTTTGATTCGGAAGTCCGATTTGTGCACGATTCAAACCATTGGAAAGAGAATTTAGAGATTTCTGATTTTATAAAGGAAAGATTCTAAAGTTCGAGAGTTAACCAAGATCAAAGGGGCTTGGGGAGAGCTATATTAATCTCTGGTTAGGGTTGAAAGGAGGACCATGGATCCAGGATTGAAGGGACTCTATTTGAACTCATTGTAAGAGTTTAGGGGTGTAAGGATTTGGTGTCTATAGATCCCTTCGATGAAAGAGTTTGGGATAAGTGAATGGATGTCAAAATATAGACACCAGATAGAAATTATGATTAATGAGTCTCTTTATTGGAATTTTAATTGAGATTGGTCCACTTAGGGAGCTAAATATGGGATAAAACTACATAGACCCGATTTGTACCCTTTTTCCATACCCCTACATTAAAATATTATTCCTTGTTGTTGTGGGCTTGCCAGAACATAAAACATAACCCCTTATCAACTTTGTCTTATTAAAAGGATACCAAAGTGGGTACCAATCTTGTTTGTATAGTTGTACCCTAAGTCACAAATACGTGGAGCGATGCGGGTGCAAGTTCGGATTCGAATGCATCGATGCGTTCTTTCATAAAAAAATATGAATGCGGGAGCGACACTAAATCGTGTAATAGTTTTATACTAACAACAATCCGAACTAATAGCAATACTAATAATATACCAAAATCCTATTACTAATAATATACCAGCTATATTATATATTAATAATATACCAAAATCCTATTACTAGCAATAGTAACAGTATTACTAACAATATACCAGTTATTACTAACAATATACCAGCTATATAATAATATAACAACAATACTAACAATATACCAAAATCAACTGTATAACCTTTTCACTAACATTTATTACTAATAGCTATACAACAACAACAATATAAAATTACAATACAACATTTTACTAATAGTTTATAGCTATAAGAAAACTAATAACAACATCACTTGATAACATTTTACTAACAGTTAACAATATAAAATTAATAACATTTACAACTAATTCTTACAACAACAATATAAAATTAATAACAGTTTATACTACCAACAATATGCAATTCAAACAGCTAACTCCTACAACAATAATATAAAACCATAGAAATACTAATAGCAATAACAGCTAGTTTTATATAAAAGTGCATACAACTTAGCACTTGTTAGGGACAAAATGTATCCATAAGAAAACTAAAAACATGACAGCTTGTTTTTTTTTATAAAAAAAGGTACATCGCAACCTTCCCATATACACAAGTAGTTACAAAAACAAAGGAAACATATTTCCTTTCTTAACAAAAAAAATTAACTCCACCACCTATGTAAGTCTAGACCTTTTCTCGGGTGGAAAATCAGTGGTAGTATTCGAAGTGGTTCCAATCTCAAATAGCGCAGCATGCTCCCTATTTTCAATGTCAACCATATCAAACTCCAATATATCGTCTTCAACATATGCATCCCAAATTTTGTATGAAGTTTCATAATCTTCCTGATATTTTGTTAGTAACCGGTGATTATAATGGGCATATACCAACGATTCAGCACGATCTGTGTTCATAAGATTCCGTTTCAAGCTATGAATAAAACCATAGGTACTCTATGCTCTCTCCGCACATGAACTATTTACACTTTGTGATAAAACTTTAATGGCCACCCCATAGAGCTGAGGAGCAGTTGCTCCATAAAGATTACACCACTGAATAAATGACATGATTTTTATATTTTTAATAATAGCTTGGGGACGAACAAACACACCGGTGTTACAAACAAAGTCACTAAGTTGCACAAGTACAATTGATGCTTCTTCGAAATTTTTTAAAAGTCGATCCATCACATCCAAATAAACCTTCTGAACATTCAGATCCGAATGATGTTTTACTCTTTTCTCACCGTTAGGACCTAAACTGTTTAACCACTCTTCAGAGTAATAGAGTGGTGTGAGAACATATGCGAGGTAATGCAATGACACATTCATTTTATCCCCACCTGCTATAAACAAGTGTATGCAAGATATTACACATTTCAACTTTATTCGATAACATTTTTTCAATAGTGCTCAACATATCATCCATTATTTGGTAAACTTCCTCGATAACAGCTTTGTCGGAGTCAAAAAAGAAAATCATTATCCAAATTGGCTTTGTAAAACTAAGTATGAATTTAAGTTGGCTCCAAAACTCATCATCTCAAAATAGTTTTTTTCGCATCTCTGTGTTAAATTTTTGACAAAGATGTGCCACTTTTGATTTTATCCCATTCTTCATTCAAAACCATGGAAATCAAAGCAGTTTTCACCCTAAAGAGACGTTCCAAAACCACATAATGATGGCCAAATATTATTTTCTTCACTTGAATCACTTCAAGTGAAGAAATATTTTCAAATATAAAAGAAACCATACTATGTGTTTTTATATATTTCACAACTCCCTTCCCCCCTTTTTAGATATCTTCTATAAATAACATACATGTCTCGTTAGAACTTGCAATATCTTTCATAACTAAGCTCAACGTGTGAGCCATACAACCCGACCAAAATATGTGAGGGTATTTATCCATTATAATATCTCCGACCCTTTTACAAGATGATGCATTATTTGTTAAAACTTGTACGACATTGTATGCTCCAATATTTTCAATAGCTTTAAGAAGAAGTTCAGCAATAAAAAGCCTTATTTTTTCATCCCATGAGTAATTAATGCCATTAAGAAACATAGCCCTCCCTCCCAAAACCGCCAAAACATTTGTGAAAGGTTTATCTTTTATATTACTCCAACCATCCAAAACAATACTTGCACCGAATAATGTCCATTGATCCTCTAAAGGCATTAGTGCACAATCAACTTTGGCATCTCCTTATTAGGAAGTCTAGTTCTGATGTTTTCAGAACTTGGTGCTTTATATCCTCTAGGTCCGTCATTAACACCTTTTATCATGTCCAAAAAAATAGAGCTCTTGCCACATTAAAAGGTATTCCACATCTATAAAAAAAAACCTAGCAACTAGGCCATCCAAATTCGTCCTTCCAAATACATTATACATATCGATTATGGGATTTTTTGTTTGTTTGAAAGTTTACTTGCATTATCAACGAGAGGAATTATAGGTTGACAAGTACCTAATCGTTTGTGCCCGTAGATAGATTTTGCTTCTTCTTCTTCTTCTTCTTCTTCTTCTTCTTCTTCTTCTTCTTCTTCTTCTTCTTCTTCTTCTTCTTCTTCTAATTTCTTCATATTTTGTCCACATTCCTTGCTAACTTTAGAATATAAAATCACTCCTTGAGATTTTTGCCCGGTAATAAACCAATCAAATGCGCTCGGATTCTTAAATAACTCCCTATATATGGTTCAACTTTACAACCAAAGTTGCAAATCCATTTAGACTCTTTCTTCTCTCCTACCGCGGTCACATATTTTCGCAATGGAGTGGATGTAAGGCCTCCTACATTCTATTCTTCATCATCCAAATCAATGGTTGGGGAGTCTTGATGAAAACCTTCCATTTAACCTAAAACAACAATAAATATTCAAAATTCAGTAAAAAAATTAAATAACCATTAACAAAAAAAAATGTACACAATCATCACTATGAAATCTGTGAAACCTATGAAAGCCCCATTAACAAATTAAATCATCTGTGAAACCTATGAAATCTACAGAATCATATTGGGTATTTAAATGGTTATTTTAATGCTATAACAAAAAAATGTAGCAAACTTATTGTTGATACCAAATTTAATCTACTGACGTGGACCAATAATAACAAGACACGTGGCAATCTACATGGCACAATACCCCGAGGAACTACAATACCCCGAGGAACTACAACACCCCGAGGAACTACATCATCCCGAGATACTCTAAGCACTCCGAGGAACTCTTGATCAACGAGCAACTAAGGCGGTCCGAACTGCATCTCGGTCGTATCATTAATTACCAGACGGACAACTGTTCAACTATTCATTATATTCTTGACGCACACGCTGCATTAAATGTATTACCCTTTCACATGTATATCATTTAATGTATCGAACCTTTCATGTACAGCCTCAAGGCTATAAATACCTTGTATCTCCCTCATTCAAAGGGACCGAAATTTCTTGAGAGATCTTGTAATCAAGAATTCCACAAACACTCAGCAATAACATAACAGTGGACGTAGGCTTTATTCCTAGCCGAACCACTTTAAAAATCTTTGTCTTATTTATTTATCTGTGATTGAAAAATTAGAGCGATCTAGTTTTTTACATCAACAGATTGGCGCCGTCTGTGGGAACGTGTTACAAGCGTTGTTCTCCACCAAAAGCTAAGTTTTTATTTTCTCTACGTATAATCAATTATACATACATCTTTTGATTGAATCGTGATTTTTATGTTTATATACATAAATTAATTGTCCAATTTTTATCTGCAAAATATTGCATATCATGATTTTTAAATCATAACTGTTAGATTCATCCTTATTTAGAAATCTGAAAAATAGTAGATTTCATAAATCATAATTCTTTGCTTGATTCTCAAGTTTTAATTTTATATCATGGAATACATATTTTAAATGATTACATATACCAATATATACGACGATGATGAGATCTAATCATTTTCATTGTTGATTTTGAAATAAATTTTGTAAGATATTTGATGTCTATTCATATTCCCATCATATTTTTAATAAAAGAATGGGAAAAGGTTAAAGACAATGAGAAGTCTTTTCATGGAAATCATGACCCATATATATATTCTCTCTCTCTTTAAGTTTGAGTCTCTTTGCATTCACAAGTTTAAGTCTCTTTGTATTCATTTATATGAACTATATACTTAATTTGGTTCATCTTCCATCTATGTCAATAAAGTCAAATTGATTGATTTTTTATATAAATTTGGTAATAATTTCGATCATTCACCATATTTTTATCTCTCCAAATTGGGAATAGGAAGGGATCAATATAAAAAAAAAAATAATAATTTTCTCTCACCTGAAAAATCATTACTCACCTCTTGTAAAAGAGGATCAGTAAAACAATCATGACCATATCAAGACTCTGGGCACAAATTTGATATGTTAGCCCCTCGTTCATCACATCACATGGTTTCTTTATCGGAATCACACGATATAGTGGATTAGATAATTATTCATTTAATCAACATTATTAATGCTTAAATTTTACATCGAATGCTATTTTTTTTATCTAAGGATTCGAGATATTCTGGTCAGCCATCTATATTGTTGGTCGGCATCATCCAACCATATATTCTATAATTTGAGTTATCCTTAAATGTTGGTCGGCAACATCCATGTCGTTTGTCGGCAGCGGTAGAATATTGGGGTATAAAAAAAAAAATGCGAAGCACCCCAGATATTTCTTTAAACACGAGTTCAGCTTGGGGACAAACAGGGGGGCGTAAGTCTTTTTAACTTGTGATCACCCCAAAAATATTTTTAAAACCAAGTGATAAATAATTTTCAAACAGCAACTAATACCTGTTTAGTTGTTGGAGATTAAATACCTTTACGTCTTATTTATGGCGCATATCTAATAAAAATTTGTCCATCTCACACACGTGTGGCACAAAAATATTATTTCATATTTTGAAATTTTTATGCTGATACATATCATATATTGATTGGATGAGTAAATTATTCTCATGATTAATCAATTCAGCCTACACATATGGTAGAGCAAATTATTAATTTTTACAGGCACAAGATTCAATGCCGACGAATGCTGAAGCACAAATTATTCTATATCCGTACGGATTCATATTTTATATTTATCTCAGCATGGAGCTCGAAAAATTTCTTCTCTCTATATATATTCGGCTCCGAGGAAAAGCTACAACAGTTATTATATTTCACCCCCAACGGATAGTTGGTCGGGGTAATTCTTATTTATATTCGGGCCCAGATATCTGCTCCAGCACAAATGATTCTATATATCCATTGGGATTCATATTCTATATTCATCTCAACATGGAGCACGGAGAGATACTTATTCAGCTTTAAGGAGAATTACAACATTCGTTCGGATAATTCTTATTTATATTCAGGCCTGACAACGTTCTCGGCCATATTCTTATGTTCTGGAAAATATTATTCTTATTCGGCATTCTGCAATTATGCCTCGACAAGATACTTATTCAGCTTTAAGGAGAATTACAACATTCGTTCGGATAATTCTTATTTATATTCAGGCCTGACAACGTTCTCGGCCATATTCTTATGTTCTGAAAGATCTTATTCTTGTTCGGCATTATATGATTCTACCTCGACGGATCGGCGAGGCACTTTTTTATTTTTAATTATTCTTTATATCTATTTGGATGCATATTCTATTCTCATTTCAGCAAGGATGTCTCCAGAATTTATTATATCTTATTCAGATCTAAGGATGTCTCCAGAATTTATTATATCTTATTCAGATCCAAGGATGTTTCCAGAATTTATTATATCTTATTCAGATCCAAGGATGTATCCTGCATTTATATTATCTTATTCCCAACAAATCTGTTGGTCAGCGCTGAGGAGGTCTCTAGCATTTATATTATCTTATTCCCAACAAATCTGTTGGTCAGCGCCGAGGAGGTCTCCAGCATTTATATTATCTTATTCCCAACAATCTGTTGGTCAGCTCCGAGGAAGTCTTCATCATTTATTATCAATTACCACCAACTCCGGTTGGTAGACAAAATCCAACTCCGGTTGGTAGACAAAATCCAACTCCGGTTGGTAGATAAAATCCAACTCCGGTTGGTATTGGTCGATAAATCTCATTCAAAGTTCACATTCCACAGTTGGGGGCTTCTATTATAAATATATTTGTTCATTTGGTGGCACATTCTTATATCATCATGCAGTCGAGCATCAAATTCAACCCCGACTAATCACTTTCTCAAGAGGAATATTGAAGTTCAGGAGGTATATTGAAGTTCAGGAGGAATATTGAAGTTCAGGAGGAATATTGAAGTTCAGGAGGAATATTGAAGTTCAGGAGGTATATCGAAATTCAAGAGGTGTATTCAAAACTATCAGGACATGATGAAAGAAAGCGAAAAGTATTCCACCGAGGAACTCTGTCAGACCAGAAATTAGAAGACAAATTGCCTATATGGAGACTATATGTAGATGGCTCATCTTGCACTACAGGCTGTGGGGCAGGGATCGTTTTGAACAGCCCAGACGAGGTCGACATGGAATACGCCCTACGTTTCTAATTCAAAGCTTCTAATAATGAGGTTGAGTATGAGGCCATGGTTGCAGGTCTTAATTTGTCAAATACTATGGAGGCACAACAGGTTATTGTCTTCAGTGATTCTCAATTGATCGTAAACCAAATGTTGGGAATATATGCATCCAAAGGAGAATTGATGATCAAGTATCAAGCAAAGGTGATGGAGTTGGTATCAGAGTTTGTTGCTGTTCAACTGGTAAGAATATCAAGAACGGAGAATGTGAGAGCATACGCCTTGGCCCGATTAGCATCAGCTACTCGTACCGAGCTGCGATTGAAGCATTAGAAAGTCGGAGCATAGATGAAGACCTGACGATGAATATTATTACCCTTGATTTAGGAACATCTTGGATGGATCCTATCAGAGCATATATTAAGGAGGAACAATTACCGGAGGATAAGCTCGCTGCTAAGGAACCAAAGTTTAAAGCTGCTCGGTATAATGGTATTCGGAAGATAAGCTCGCTGCCAAGAAATGGAAGTTTAAAGCTGCTCGACGAGGAATTATGGCAGGTTTACAAAGATGTGTACATCCCTCCGAGGTGAATTGATTAAAGAGATCCATGAAGGGTCCTGTGGAGCCCATGTAGCAGGTCGAATACTTTTGCAAAAGGTGATGACGCAGAGATACTACTGGCCGACGATGAGAGCTGATTGTATAGCTTATGCCAAGAAATGTGACAAGTGCCAACGCTTTTCCTCCATCAGAAGAACTTCACAAACATTATTGACATCCATCATTTATCCTTGGCCATTTTCTATGTGGGGATTGATTTGGTTGGACCATTGCCGACGACTCGAGGAAGATTCAAATACCTCGTCATCGCAGTAGATTATTTTACTTAGTGGATAGAAGCTGAGCCACTTATTGACATGACATACGAGAAGAAGAGCATCCAGCCCCGAGAAGAATCAAGCTACACAAGAGGAAATGAAGACAGAGCCAAAGAGAGATCTAGATCTCCTCGTCGGGCAGAAGAAAAACAATAAATGGAGAATGTGTGTTGATTTCACCGATCTCAACAAAACAGCGGATGCTACCTCGGGACACGAGCTGCTCATGGAAACTTACTCCTCTGGCTACCACCAGATCAAAATGAAACCTGAAGACAGGGAACGACATAACAGCGGCTGATGAACAAGGTTTTTGCCGAGCAAATCAGTTGTAATATGGATGTCTATGTCAACGATATGCTTAACCCGACGAAGTCCACATTTGGAGTACGAGAAGGAATGTTCCTCGGGTACATTATCAACCAGCGAGACGTTGAAGCGAATCCAGAAACGATCAAAGCTCTTTTAGAGTTGCGATCTCCAACGACGAAGGAAGAGGTGCAAAGATCAGATACCCAAAGTAGGAAAAATTGGCATGGGCATTCATTAATACAAGCTGTAGCAGAGTTTACTGATCCTAATACTCCCGAGAAACAAAAGTTGCTCGCTGATCAACCTGTGGATGTTACAGGATGCAATGCAGAAATGGTTGGGAGGATTCCTAATACTCCCGAGAAACAAAAGTTGTTCGCTGATCAACCTGTGGATGTTACAGGATCAACAAAAAGTGCTCTAAGGAGCCATGCTCTAAGGAGCCATGCTCTACGGAGCCATGCTCTACGGAGCCATGCTCTATGGAGCCATGCTCTACGGAGCCATGCTCTACGGAGCTATGCTCTAAGGAGCCATGCTCTACGGAGCCAAAAAGTGCTCTAAGGAGCCAACCTCCTTTGGTTAGGAGGACAGCTCTACGGAGCAAAAGTGCTATAAGTAGCCAACCTCCTTTGGTTAGGAGGACAGCTCTACGGAGCAAAAGTGCTATAAGTAGCCAACCTCCTTTGGTTAGGAGGACATGCTCTAAGGAGCCAAAAAATGCTCTAAGGAGCCAAAAGCTTTAAGGAGCCAAAAAGTGTACACCAGCATGATCAATTACGGTTGGTAAGATAAAAATATACTCTCATATTACAACTTATGTTGGTCGGGAGGTAAGATTATTACAAAAAGTTCTTTGAAGAACAAAATATTCCAAAATACACCAAGTATAGTTGGTCGGGGATAAAAACCCACTAACTGTAGTTGGTCAACGAGGAAAAATTATTGACCTTAGTTGGTCGGACACTTTTTATGAAAATATTTGAAAATTTACCAAGTATGGTTAGTCGAGGATAAACTCTCACTAACTATAATTGGTCGACAAACATTATTTTTCCACCCTGGTTGGTTGGAAACAGTTTGAACATTTTTATACTCATTATTTTATTATTAAGTGATCGAGCAACGTTACTAATACTTTGTAAACTTTTTAAGCTGATGAACAACACAATATTGTTATCTTTTTAACAAATACGTATGCATAAATGTAAAGTGTTTGATATTTACAAGACAATAGCAATTAAGATTGCGAACAAAAATGAAAGTCTTTCATTAAAATAAAAAAACAAAATACATTGAGAATGAAAATGTATACTAACTATTACATTGAGATTCCTATTCTATTGGTTTCTTTTCCTTCTACTTTTGAAACAGGTTCCTCACCAGCAGGAGGATCATATAAAATATAAGAGAAGTTTATGAAGTTAAGACCTTTCAACATTCTGATATTCATCACAGATGATCTATCCAAGAAGCATTAGCTCATTCCCGAGAAACTCTTGCTCATTCCCGAGAAGAACTTGCTCGTTCCCGAGAACCTCTTATTCGTCCCCGAGCAGAGGTAGAAATCAAAATCAACATCAACAGTATTGAGATCTTTGCTACTACTATCTCAACCAATATTGAAGAAGAAGTTATATGAAAATGTTTCGAAGTCCACCACTAGCTCATAGGAGGCAGTAAGTCGGCTAGCAAACCAATCAACATACTTGAAGATTATGACAAGCTACAAACGGCATCATATGTCGTCCAAAAGATAATGCACTTTATGTTGAACAAATCAAGAAGGTAGATCAAGAATGTCACGAGCACCGAGCAACATTGCAGAATAAATACTCCATCCTTTCAAGTAACCCATCAAGCATGAAGCATTGGGGGCTTCTGTTGATACCAAATTTAATCTACTGACGTGGACCAATAATAACAAGACACGTGGCAATCTACATGGCACAATACCCCGAGGAACTACAATACCCCGAGGAACTACAACACCCCGAGGAACTACATCATCCCGAGATACTCTAAGCACTCCGAGGAACTCTTGATCAACGAGCAACTAAGGCGGTCCGAACTGCATCTCGGCCGTATCATTAATTACCAGACGGACAACTGTTCAACTATTCATTATATTCTTGACGCACACGCTGCATTAAATGTATTACCCTTTCACATGTATATCATTTAATGTATCGAACCTTTCATGTACAGCCTCAAGGCTATAAATACCTTGTATCTCCCTCATTCAAAGGGACCGGAATTTCTTGAGAGATCTTGTAATCAAGAATTCCACAAACACTCAGCAATAACATAACAGTGGACGTAGGCTTTATTCCTAGCCGAACCACTTTAAAAATCTTTGTCTTATTTATTTATCTGTGATTGAAAAATTAGAGCGATCTAGTTTTTTACATCAACACTTATTAACAACTTAGCAAGTAAAATAATAAAAAAATGAAGTAACTGAAATCTCCAGAGAAAATGTAAAGTAAAGATAAAAAAAATTACCTTAGAAATTAAGAGTGGGTAAATTTCTGTAGAAAACGAGAGTGAAAATGGGAAGAGTAAATGGGTGTTGGTTTTGATTTGGTGGAAAAGAATGGTTTTGGAAATGGAAAGAGTGGGTAAATATCTATGCAGAAAATGTGTGGTATGAAAAAGGGGTGGGAAAATGTATGGTTAAAAATGAGTTTCAAAAGGGATAAATAAGTCTTTTTACCTTGTATGTGTGAGACAACAATACAGTTGATTTATATCGTGAGAATCCAAAATCCCATGATTTATGCTAATCACTGTGTGACAGATTCAGTCCCCAAAATCGAGCCCTCAAGTTGACAGAAATCACTGATTCAGACGATGGAAACCCAGGATTAAAAAATACTAAACGCGAATTCAATTTTGTACGGATCGCGATTTGTATTTCACCAAATCGCAAATTTGGTCCGCTTTCGAATATGAAGCGTCAAAAAGAGACTTGGGGGCGGAGACGATCGCAGATTGGAGCGAGTAGGGGTGTGCACGAGCCCGAATAGACCGAATGGACCGAAAAAACCGAATCGAACCGAACATACTTTTACGGGTAATTTTTAATTCAATTTTAATTCGGTCCAAAAATATACAGGACCGAAAAATTCGGGTCGGTTTCGGTCCTGGATTATAAAAACACGGTTTTGGACCGGACCGGACCGCTTTCATTATATATATATATATATATATATATATTTTTTTTAAATTACCACACACGCACGGACCACTTCACTCACACACGCACACTGCTAACACTAATCTATCTACACACGCACACTGCTAACCTAAAATAAAACATTGCATACTTCTCTCTCTCTCTCTCTCATATCTAAGAAAAGAAACCCTAACCTAAGCGGCGGCAACCCAAACCCAAAACCCCATCCCGTCCCGTCTGCAGCCCCACTCGGTCGCTCGCCTACACCGACGGCAAACCCCCATCTAGTGGCGGTAACCCAAAACCCCATCTCGTCCCATCTGCAGCCCCACTCGTTCGCTCGCCTACGCCGGCGGTAATCCCCCATCCAGTGGCCGACGGCAAACCCCCATACAGGTGCAAAAATCTTTATATTTCTCCTTACATTTTCAGAGACAAAAACACTTGATTGGGTGCAAAAATGGGTACAAAAAAAATCACAGAAAATGCAATATTCCCTAAATCACAGAAAATACAATAATCAAAATACAATAATCCCTCATTCTTTTTCTTTAATATTCATTATAGAGTTTTGATTTGTGTGATGATTTGTGTAGTTTTCTTTTAGAGTTCTGATTATAGACTTTTAATTTGGATGCTTTGGATGGTTGGATGATTTCGAGACTTTATCCAGTGGCGGCAACCCAAAACCCCATCTCGTCCCATATGCAGCCCCACTCGTTCGCTCGCCTACGCCGGCGGCAATCCCCCATCCAGTGGCCGACGGCAAACCCCCATACAGGTGCAAAAATCTTTATATTTCTCCTTACATTTTCAGAGACAAAAACACTTGATTGGGTGCAAAAATGGGTACAAAAAAAATCACAGAAAATGCAATAATCCCTAAATCACAGAAAATACGATAATCAAAATACAATAATCCCTCATTCTTTTTCTTTAATATTCATTATAGAGTTTTGATTTATGTGATGATTTGTGTAATTTTCTTTTAGAGTTCTGATTATAGACTTTTAATTTGGATGCTTTGGATGGTTGGATCATTTGGAGACTTTTGATTTGAGTGATGTTTCTGTTTGGATGCACAAAGAAATATATTTGTATGATTTGGATGTTTTGTGATGATTTGTGTGATTTTCTTGTCTTTCTCTCCATAACAGAGTGTTAATTTTTATGTAATGAAATTGAGTCATATTGTAATGTATGGAATGGTTAAATTGAGTCAACTGAAATGTTGAAATGTCAATTGAAAATTTTATTTTGATTGTAGGTTGAATAATACCTTTTTTATGGAGGAACCACAAACAAAATGAAAGGTATGGATAAATTATTTTTTTTATGGAGATATATTGTTTTAAATATATTATTGATTTTTGAATCTTTTTCTATTATTGTGAACTTGTAGGTTAATGATCCAAAGTCCATCAATGCTACCGTGCATGGACCAATTGACCTCGATGCCAAGCCGCCTACATCACCACAGAAAAAGTGGAAAAACGGCTCTTCGGTATGGGATTATGTCACTAGAAACAATGATAAAAAAAATCCTAGGGCATCATGTAACTATTATGGTATTACGTATGCTTGTCATGCTAGAAAAAATGGGACTAAATTTATTAAGCCATACTCCCTCGTGTCGAGAGTATAAAAAGTGTGTTTGGATGCTTTGGATGACGACAAAAATGGACAACAAAAACTATCTTTTATTCCAAAGAAATATGATGTGGGAAATGGTCCAAGTTTAAATATTTTACCCATATCGTTTAACGCCGAAGCTTGTAGGCAAGGACTTGCGGAAATGTTGATGATTGATGAACTTCCATTTAAGTTTGTTGAGAATGAAGGTTTTAGGAGATTCATGGTACTCGCGCAACCAAGGTTAATTATACCGAGTCGTACTACGATTGCGAGAGATTGCATCAATCTTTATAAAAAAATGAAAAAGGACTTAAAAGTTGCATTGAAAGGGCAAAGGGTTTGTCTTACAACCGATACATGGACATCAATTCAAAAAATAAATTATATGTGTCTTACGGCGCACTTTGTTGACAAGAATTGGAAGCTTCACAAAAAAATACTTAACTTTTGTCAAGTTAAAAGTCACAAGGGTGAGGAACTTGGGATGGTTGTCGAGGATTGTTTAATTAATTGGGGAATTGAAGGTATTTTCACAATCACGGTTGATAATGCTAGCTCTAATAACGGTATTGTTCATCATTTAAAAAGAAAAACAAAAAATTACAAAGGCACCGTATTAGAGCATGATCATTTGCATATGAGGTGTTGTGCGCATATCTTAAATCTAATTGTAAGTGATGGTTTGAGGGAATTTGATGAGTCAATTGCGAAGGTGATGGGGGTCGTGAAATATGTTAAGTCTTCTCCATCTAGGTTGGATAATTTCAAGAAATATGTTGAAAAGGTAAAAATAGAATCAAAAAGTTTATTATGCCTAGATGTACCAACTAGATGGAACTCGACTTACATGATGTTGGAGTCCGCTTTAAAATTTGAGAAAGTCTTTGAGAGAATGGATGAGGATGACGAACAATACAAAAAATATATTAGTGAGGAAGATGAAAATGATGATGATATTGGAGGGAGAGGGGTGGGGGCACGAAAATTGGGTTCGCCAAATAGTGAGGATTGGGATAAGGTGAGAAGTTTTGTATATTTTTTTTAATATTTTATCATGCAACTTTGAAATTTTCCAGAACATTATATGTCACCTCAAATGCCTTTTTCCACGAGCTTATAATGATTCAAATCAAGTTGATATCTTTGAGAAATAATGGAGATTATTTTTTGTCTACTACGGTGGCGAGCATGCAATTAAAATTTGACAAGTATTGAAATGTCGAAAAAATAAACTTTCTCTTGTTTGTTGCGGTGGTTTTTGATCCTAGATATAAGTTGAAGTATGTTGAATACTTTTTTGGAGAGTTGCATGGGTTTGTTTTGGCAATAGACTTGACTAGGAAGGTAATAGAGACTTTAGTTCGACTTTTTGATTAGTACCATGGAAATAGTTCTTCTAGTACAAATTCGAGCAATATAACTCCAACACCAACTTTTGTCGTGCTTAATGATGATGATGATGATATGGATGGGCGTGCATTTTTGTTATCTCAATATAAAAAACATTTGGAAGCGGAAGATAACTTTGGCGATAAGTCGGAAGTTGAAAAATATTTGTTAGAAACATGTGAGATGGATAGTATAGATTTTGATATTCTTAGTTGGTGGAAAAATAATCAAAATAGATATCCAATCCTCTCTCTTGTTGCTCGTGATATATTAGCTATTCCCGTATCTACCGTAGCTTTCGAATCCGCATTTAGCACGGGAGGTCGTATTCTTGACCCTTTTCGTAGCTCATTATCAATAAATACGGTGGAAGCACTTGTTTGTGGTCAAAATTGGCTACGCTCCTCAACAAAGCCAATAAATATTCGAGATTCGTTGAATGACATTCAACAACTAGAGAAACTTGATTCGGGGAACAATTTGTTATTTTGTGACATTCCATCTTATTTGATTGTTTAAATTATATTATTGATAAACTTGTTTTTAATAATTTGTAGAGTTGTTGGGAACTACAAGTGGAGAAGTTTAATGCATGGCGTGGCGACATGGATGCATAGGATATTTGAAGAATTTGTTGAATTTGTAATACTTTAGTTAAACTTAAACATGATACTTTGTTATGGGTTGTATTAATTATGTGGTGGACATATTTTTGTATGTGGGTATTAGTTGTTTGTTATTTTTCGTGGATATAACAAGTGTGTTGTTTTAAATAGTGCTGTTTTAAAAAATAGTGTGCTGTTTTTTTTAAAAGAAAAATAGCTGTTTTTTACAAATAAAATAGTTGCTTTAATGCAGTTTTTAATAAAAAAAAACATATGCTGTTTTTTAATGCAGTTTTACATGTGCTGTTTTTTAATAAAAAATGTAATTTTACAAACAAAAAGTGTTGTTTTTAATAATTAAAAATGTGCTGTTTTTTATTGGTATGGATCGAATAGGAGCGAGACCGAACACGGACCGTTTGAAAATCGAATAAGACCGAGACCAATAATTTCGATCCGATCTCGATTCGTAATTTTTAAGACCGATTAATGCGATCCGATCCAAAAAATATCTTAAAATTGAATCGGATCGAACCGCGAACACCCTAGGAACGAGTGTGTGACTAAGGTTGTACCCACTAAATATGTGATGTAGTTGAAGTGATTTAGAGGACCGGCTAAATATGTGATGTGGTTGTCGTGATTTAGAGGACCTTCGTGATGATACACAAGGACTAGTGAAAGCTGAGAGGGTATGAGAATGCATGAAAACTAGGAGTGAAATAAAAATAAAATTTAATTGACATTGACATTGACACTTGAAATGAAACAAAACCAAAAGGGGAAGGTCAGTGCCACGTCTCAGTGGTGGGCCATAATAGAGCAAAGAGGAAAAAGGATCGGTCAGTCCATCATCCATCCATACAACAACTCACGACTTGTCATCTTCACCACATATAAAACCCTCCTCCTCCAACCCCATTATTATTGTTTAGTATTTGTTACTCTTGTTCAGATTTTCTTTGCCACCATCACCATTCTCCCCCCACGCTTTTCCTTTTCCACGCCTAACTTCCATTCTTTAACACTTTCTCTCTCCCTCAAAACTAACCAAACAAAAAAAATGAGTGACGAAGAGTGGGTGAAAACAGCCATGGCGGACGACTACATGGTGGCGGAGCTGCTCGTACATCTCAATCATATCTCACCACCGAAGCGTATGCCACTCGAATGGAGCGTGCGGCAGCGTCGCTCCAAACCAAAGATGGCTCCGGCCAAGATAATGGCCGCGAGGGCCAGTCCAACCACGCCTCTTTCCTGGAGCTGTGCCACTGCCACTTCTCTCAGCGGAGACGGTTTTGAAGACTCCACCAACCGACTTCCTCCAAACGTTTCGAGATCTAAGGTTTGTTCTCCTGCCTTATCTTTATTCTTCTCTCTCATCCCACCGCTTCCAACCTTTATGCTTATGGTGGCCTGTAATACAGTTGAGTCTTGGGTACGTTGTTGGATGCGTTGTTCGTATGAACGAACAAAGTACCCCTTCTCCTAGAGTACAATATTTACGTCGACGTGTCAGGAGTTAGATAGGAGTTATTTATAAGATTTGTTTTCACCTATTACCTAGGCTACACCTATCTTTGCATTGGAGTTGCCAATATTACCCTCCTTGCTTTCGATATCTCGTGAACACCTCTAGTGTCCCCATTTTACCGATCTGGTCAAGCTCGCAGCCGATTGTCGGTCGTCGTTGGTTTCTTCTCTTTTCATGTTTTGTTGACCAACTCTGCTATCTTTAAATAATAATTCCCCCTTCATTTTTTATATATTATTTCTCTATTTTTTTATTGACAACGAGAAAAATGGTGACTTTCCTTCCACGCATTTGGTCAGAAGATTGAATGAATTCTCACTTTTTTGTCACCACTTTTCCGCTCCACCAGCCGAAACTATTATTGCGTGGCACACTCCTTTGTTTGAAAAGACCGAAGCATCCATAGGCTAAAGGGTAATTTAGTCAATATCAAATTGTAGATAATGTATGAACTGGCCCATATATCGTCCGTCCGCAGTCGGCCATTTGGCCACTACTATAAATGTGGGGGCGATTTGGTCATATTGGATATGTGTTACCGGTTTAAGTGGTGGCGTGTTTTCGTGCAAATACAGGGTTGTGTAGCGCTGGCAGTGTTTGGGCACTCCTTTATCACTGTCAAAGGAGAAATGATTCGGTGTGGTCGCGATAGATGAATGCTTGCTCTCTCCGTGTGTGCGTGTCATTTTGTATCCGATCCAAGCAATTCGAACCTCCCGACTCCGAGGTACCCTACGCAAGTTGTGTATTAGAATGACAACTTAGCTTCATCAAAATCCCAAGTCATATAGAAGATTCAGAAATACAGATTACAAAGTGAAACTATAGTGATAGAAGTACACTAATCTAAAAGCATTATAAATAATAATAGTGCCAGTTGTCTCAATTCTTTTTAAAGCCTCATGAGCCACTTTATAAAGGTTGAAAGTAACCCCAAGATTTTCCAAGTTTCCATATATTTGAATTCAAGAATCTCTAATGGGACAAATAAATTTGAACAATGGAAAACTGTTACACAAATTTTTTAGAGTTCAACCCTTTTAAAGATGGTCATGATGATCCTCCCATTTTAATTATTGGTTGAAACATTAATTAACATAATAAATGAGTAGTTATGTAGGATCGCACAATTTTTATGTTGAAGTCAATAAGGTTTTTAGGTTAACGAATGTGAACTTAAATTTTTATCACAGTGAATTGTTAAAAATCAAGCTCTCTTATGGTTTGTAGTCAAAATTAAGGAATTCTCACACAATTATGACATATTAAAAGAAAGAGATTAAAAAGTTAGGAGGGGGACTTCAAATTTGAAAAGATTCTCTTTTGATTGCCTAAGCCTTTGAAGTAAATTGGGGTGGTGTCCACTTAGTTATTGAGAAAAGTCATTAAATTATAATATTGAGAAACTCACATTCAATAATTAGCCAACATTGTAAAATTTTGATTATACTACTGGGGAGTTTAGTTTGGTTCATGGTGCTTCTAACAACATTCAACTTTTGTTATACCTTCACTCCCTTTATTTAGAGCATTCCAAGCGCTTATTGTTAATTTGGAGGTTGGTAGGGGAAAAATAGGGGTGCCAAGGCAGAAAAATTTTCAGCAGGTATGGTAAATCAGGCAAATATGATAATGTTTTGGCTCAAAATCTCAAACGAAATATTTATTTTCGTCTGAGATTTTTTACTCCAATTATTACGGTTTCACATAAAAAATCAATATCTCACACGGAATTCTATTTTCCGTGTGAAATTATTCCAACTAAACGGTGCCATTTTAAGATGTTTTACCATGAATTTATGTGCTGCTAAAAATTTGTGGGTGGCTTTATTTACCAACACAATACCATATCAACCTCTATGTTTACCCATTTATATTTTGCACTGGGACTTTCATGCTGCAAATTTAGCTCTTTGCCGATCGTGTTGAGAATGCTCTTAAAGAGTATCATGTTTGGCATGTCACATGGCACTCCTAAACTAATATTGAATAAAATGGTTACCCTGCAAATTGTGAGCTTATTTTTAAATTAATCAATATTATTAATTAGTCATTGTCCTAAAGAATACAGAATGAAAAAATTGGATTCACGTAATTAATCCCGAATAATTAAAAAAATATTTTGTTGGGTTAGTTTAATTTGAGTTGAATTTATATTAGTCATAGAGAATCCAGTCGTGGAAGAGGGGTTACCATATGTGTGTTTGTATAAACATGAAATTTTTCGTCCATGAAGGCGTTCTTTGGGCAAGGGTCTAACTGTGCTTAGTTTGAGTTTCCATATAGGACAAAGATACGTGCTGATCAGTGTTTGTAAGGACATAATTCTCATGTCCGTTATCTTACAGTTTTGTATGTCATACGCCGCTACATTCGGCTACATCTGGCACGTCTCTACACGATCGCTCACGACGGCCTCTATCCGAATTCCAAGCATCAAGCATTCAACAACTCCTAAATGTGTCCCTCATCTGCCGCAACGACTTCACGTTCCTTGATTTTAGGCACGGAATGCAAGTGGAACGCAAGGGAAGTCAAAACAGTAAAAAAAGGCTTGATAGGGAAGTTCAAGGGCATTTTCGTAATTTCACATCCATAGTCCGGAGGTCTGGTCAACTTGAAAGTTGAAGATCTCGCCGCAACGAAGATACTGGAAGAAACGGCACCTCAATCCGAGCTACGATGAAAAAGTTATGACCTTTTGAAGTTGGAGAAAATTCCTTGAAGAATGCTGTTTTTTTAACCTCATACCAGGATGGGAACACCAAACCGGTTCGGTGTACCCCAGATGGGGTTCGGTGTACCTGTACGCTGATAAGTTTTTAAGAGTTTTAACAAAGCGGGATTCTTCATATTTTTTCCTATAAATACCAACTTCGGGGGAGTTGTTTTGCAAGACTTTAGAAGACGTTTTTGAGAGTCCAAATACATCTAGTCTTCATATTTTTGAGTCCCAAGACTCATGTTTTGATTCACACAATTCTTCCAAACCTTTGTGAATCCTTTAAGCAACCCAAGAACACCATTGATGTTCAACCCTTTGTGAAGTGGACCGCTTCTTCCTCTTCATTGCAGCCCTACTGGACAGGGATAGTTCCAGCCGCCACCCCTACTGGAAAGGGTTTCTTCCAGCCGCGACTACAGAATCCGATACCCGAGGGTAATTCTTAGTCAATCTGTATTTCATTGTAATCCGATTGTAAACCGTATTTTACAAATTATAGTGATATACAAATGGTTTTGCCCCTGTGGGGGATTTTTCCTTAAACTTTGTGTGTTGAATATCTTGTGCATGATTTCATATTGTTTCAATCACACCTAGTTGCATGCTTAGGGTTAATTTGGGTTAAAATTGGTGTTTATTATATTATTTCTTATTTGAACGCAAGCGCCAACTCTTTCAAATTGGTATCAGAGCAGGTTACGCTAATCTATCGCGTATTCCTTTTTCCGCAAATTTTTTCTAAAGATATCAATTTTTGAAATAAATTGATTTTTGAAAAGAGCGTGTTCAAATGGAGAAGTCATATTATAAAATGCCTATTTTTGACGGGTCGAATTATGCCTATTGGAAAGCCCGTATGAGGTCGGCTTTAAAAGCCATTGATGAACGTGTCTGGATTTTAGTTGAACGAGGATGGACTCCTCCAACCGTGACTGTTGATAATGTGACCAACTTGAAACCTGACATCACTTGGACTGATGATGAATTTAAATGGTCGTCTTTTAACTCTAAAGGTCTAAGTGCTATTTCTGGGTCTGTCACTCCTGATGAGTTCAAACGCATAATGACGTGCACCACGTCAAAAGAAGCATGGGATATTTTGCAACTTACCCATGAAGGAACAAATGCTGTTAAAGAGTCAAAATTGCAAAATTTAACAACTCAATTTGAAACCATCACCATGCATGAAAATGAATGTTTTGATGAATTTTATGCTAGGCTCTCTGACATTGTTAATACTAGCTATAATCTTGGTGAACATATTCCAAATGCTAGGGTTGTTAAAAAGATTCTTCGTTCCCTTCCTAAGCGCTTTATACCTAAAGTCACTGTGCTGAATTCCTTGGGTAATTTAAATACTCTAAAATTGGAAGAACTGGTAGGAGATTTACAAACTTATGAAATAGACATGTTTCCTAAATTTGCCAAGCCAAAAGATAAGGGGATTGCCCTTAAAGCCCAAGAGAGAAAAAGTGAGGGGTCGGCAAGAAAGAGAGTCGAGTCGTCTAGAAAGATAGAAACTTCTGATTCTGAATGTGAGTTTGACCTAGATGATTTGGCACTTTTTGCTAAAAACTTCAAGAAAATTCTGAAATTTAAGAAAAATGGGAATTTCAAAGATAAAAAGAATTTTCAGAAAAATAAGTTTGAAAAGAAAGACTTCAAAGAACCCCCTAAAGACAGTGAGAGGTGTTTTGAGTGCGACGGTAAGGGACACAGAGCGTTTGAGTGTGCCACTCGTCTGAATAGGGAAAAGGGTAAAGCTGTCCTAAACGCTACCCTTAGTGACGACAGTGAGGTCGAGTCGGTGGACTCGGGAGATGAGTCACCGCATGAGCGTAACTTCACCGCGTTCATGGCTAGTCATGTGAGTACTCCTAGTGCATCTCACGACGATGAGGATGCTACTTCACAGGGACACCTCGACAGCGAGAGCGAAGAGAGTGAGGGAGAGGAGGAAGGTAGTGAGGACGAGAGTAGCCTTCAACGCGCCTACGCCGAGTTATATGATGAGTCTTTCAAAACTAAAAAACGTAATAAGGCGTTAGTTCTTAGGATCACCGCTTTAGAAGAAGAGTTAGGAAAGATGAGAGAGAGAGAGTCCTCCACCTGCACCGCCATGAAAGAGAGAGAGTCTGCCTGGGTTAGTAAAGAAAATTTCCTTAAAGAGAGAGAGTGCGGTTTTGAGAAAGAAAAAGCGGACTTGACTAAACAAGTGGCTAGTCTTACGAGTGAGCTCCATTCCTCCCTGGAGACTCGAAAGAAACTTGAAGCCCTTGTTGCTCAGCTTACTTATGACGTTGAGAGAGCTAGGAAAGTCAAGGTACAAATCGAGGACAGATCTGGGAAGATGGGAAAGATGCTCCTCGGTCCCGCTTTAGGTTTTGGTGACCGGAAAGGAATAGGTTTTGATGGTGCCTCCACGTCTCAAATTGCACCCGGACCAATTCCTGAGTTTACTACGACTCCTTATGGCCGTCATAAAAAACCAAGAAGGAGAGTTCGACCAAGAAAAGCAAACCAAGGTTCTCCTAATATTGTGCCCTTTTGCTCCCATTGCAAAAGAAATGGACACCTTAGGGATGATTGCTATAAGTTGGGTCGGACACGACGTACGGTTGCTCCACCACTTCAGACTGATGAGTTTGCCAGTCTGAGAGAGCGTGTTGAGTTTCTAGCCGCCACATCACAGAGCTTGATGGAGGAATTCCGACGGATGACCTTACCATCAATGAATGCGCCCCGCATTCCGGCTAAAACCAACAACAACAAGGGAATACTAAAAGGTACCTACTCTTGGGTTCCTAAGAAAGAGAAAAAGGCCCTTGTTGTCCATGTCGCTCTCAAAGCCCATAATACCTCACAGTGGTATTTTGACAGTGGTTGCTCCAGACATATGACAGGTGATACCTCATATTTTACCCATCTTGAGGATTATAATGATGGGAGAGTCACCTTTGGAGATGGTAGCAAATCTAGCATAGTAGGACGAGGTACAGTAGAGTTACCAGGATTTCCAAAGCTAGAGAACGTGCTGTACGTCAAAGGTTTGAAAGCAAACCTTATTAGCATCAGCCAGCTGTACGACGATGACTTTGAAGTGAAGTTTGACCGGAAAACTTGTAAGGTCTATGATCAAGCCGGTAAACTATTAGTGCAAGGGGTGAGGACAGAAGATAACTGTTATGGGACTGAGCCCAAATCCTCACTTGTCTGCAACAGTGCCACGATCACTCCTATGGATCTGTGGCACCAACGTCTAGGTCATGTGAACGTCATAGACTTATCTCGTTTAGTCAAAAAGGACCTAGTACGTGGCTTACCTTCACTTGGAAAGCCAACTTCCATGATTTGTGGACCCTGTCAGTTGGGAAAACAAATCCGTAGCCCGCATAGGAAGTTGAATTCCATTACCACCTCCCGTGCTCTTGAGTTGATTCACATGGATCTTATGGGTCCTACTCGCACGGAGAGTCTAGGTGGTAAGAGATACATTCTCGTGATGGTAGACGATTTCTCTAGATACTCCATTGTAGGTTTCTAAGAGAGAAATCTGATGCTGTAGAATTTTTAACGACTAAGTGCCGTGTCCTGCAAAATCAACACGGGGTCACTATTAACAGAATACGTAGTGACAACGGCACTGAATTTAAGGAAGCAAAGGTGGATTTGTACTGTGATAGCCTTGGAATCAAACATGAGTTTTCTTCTGTGAGAACTCCTCAGCAAAATGGGATTGTTGAGAGGAAAAATAGAACGATCCAAGAAATGGCTAGATCTATGCTTCTAGGTCGTAAAATTTCTAGGAGATTTTGGGCAGAGGCAGTGTCTACTGCATGCCACACGGTGAATAGGGTCTATCTGCGTCCACACACACTTAAGACGCCTTATGAATTGTGGACAGGCAAGAAACCCAACCTGGCTTATTTCCGTGTCTTTGGGAGTAAATGTTACATCCTACGGGATAGAGAGCAATTAGGAAAGTTTGACTCCCGGAGCGACGAGGGAATATTGCTAGGATATTCATCGGACAGTAGAGCGTACCGGGTTTTTAACCTGAAGAGCTCTAAGGTTATGGAATCAATAAACGTCACTGTGCAAGATGACGAACCTCCGACGGTTATTGATCCCAACCTTCAGTGTGAGGATGAGAACAATTCTGACAGTGATTTACCTGTTCCTCTCCCACACTCTGTGGACCCTATTCCTGTGTTAGGGGACACACCTGCTTGGGTTCGCAAGAGTCATGACCCTTCTGCCATTGTTGGTGATCCCACTCTAGGGGTCAAGACTCGTGCTCAGCTAGAGAACGTTGTTAGCCATCTTTGCTACACGTCCAAAGTCGAGCCCAAGAACCACAAAGAAGCACTCAAAGATGAACACTGGATATCTGCTATGCAGGATGAGATGCTTCAGTTTAAGAAAAACAATGTCTGGGAACTTGTCCCCCGACCTAGTGATACTAATGTTATTGGTACCCGGTGGATTTTCAAGAATAAAATGGATGAAAATGGTACCATAATCAGAAATAAGGCTAGGTTGGTTGCTCAAGGCTACACACAGATAGAGGGTGTAGACTTTGGGGAGACATTTGCTCCTGTTGCGAGGCTTGAGTCCGTCCGCTTATTACTCGCCATCGCATGTCATCTGCACTTTAAAGTATATCAGATGGATGTCAAGAGTGCCTTTCTGAATGGCATTCTACAGGAAGAGGTTTTTGTGGAACAACCAAAAGGGTTTGAAGACCCTAAGCACCCTGATCACGTCTACTATCTGAGGAAAGCCTTGTATGGTTTGAAGCAAGCACCCCGTGCTTGGTACGAGAGGCTTACTTCCTATCTCTTAGCCCGTGGCTTCAAGAGAGGGGGAGTTGATATGACGTTGTTCGTCAGGAGAGATGACGGTGCTATCTTGGTTGCCCAAGTCTATGTGGACGACATAGTCTTTGGATCCACATGCTCCCAGCATGCTCACCACTTTGAGGAGGAGATGAAAAGTGAGTTTGAGATGAGCATGGTAGGTGAGCTTACATTCTTCCTTGGTCTCCAGGTTCGTCAGCTAGAGGATGGGATGTTCATCTCCCAATCCAAGTATGCTAGAGACCTAGTGAAGAAATTTGGTTTAGACTCCGCTAAGCATGCTCGTACACCTATGAGTACCACTACCAAGCTTAGTAAGGACACTTCAGGCAAGGATGTAGAGCAAACCTTATATCGGAGTATGATAGGCAGTCTTCTCTACTTGACTGCTAGTCGTCCCGACATTGCCTTTAGTGTTGGAGTCTGTGCGCGTTATCAGGCGTCTCCTAAAGAGTCACACTTACTCGCTCTAAAACGTATTATCAAATACGTGAGTGGGACTCTCTCATACGGTATTTGGTATTCCTTTGATACCGATGACCGTTTGTCCGCCTATTCGGATGCCGATTGGGCCGGGGACGTAGATGGATGTAAGAGCACTTCTGGTGGGTGTTTCTACTTTGGTTCTGCTCTTGTCTCTTGGTTGAGCAAGAAGCAAAACTCCATCTCTTTGTCCACTGCGGAGGCTGAGTACATCGCCGCCGGGAGTTGTTGCACGCAACTCATGTGGATGAAGCAAATGTTGGAGGATTATGGGATTTCACAGGACACCATGACCATTTCCTGTGATAACACGAGCGCGATACACATATCCCGCAATCCTGTCCAACATTCGCGCACAAAGCACATCAGGTTACGCGAGCACTTTATACGTCAGTTAGTTGAGGAGAAGGTCGTAATCCTGAGTTTTGTTCCTACCGACCGTCAGTTAGCCGATATTTTCACGAAACCTTTAGATGCCCTTAGATTTGAGAATCTTAGGAAGTCTTTGGGGATTTGCACAGTTGACTGAGGGGTTGTTCTATGTCTAGAATAGGATGCTTCTTCATGTTCATATCATATGCTTCCTATTGCTAGTCTGTTTTATATGTACCATTACTTTGTTGTACAACTTTGTTTTATTCTTTCTGCTTTTTATATTTCTTTTGAAAAAAAAAAAATACAAAAAGATTTTCTTTTTAGAAAAATTTTCAGAAAAGCACAAAAAGATTTTATTTTGATAAAATTTTTGAAAAATTCAAAAAGAGATTTGCCTTTTATGGATGAGCATTTAAGATAGCCAAGTCACAACTTCATTCCATATATCCATGTGACTGTTTGATAGAGATTTGAGAGGCTACATCATTTCATCCATGTGCTTAACATTGATTGGAGTCCTTGAGATGTAATTAGTGATATTTCCTACATGCTTGACTCCTATATCCTTTATTGCACACATGCACGGCTATATTTGATTATTGCACTTGTCAATCTCATGTTGGCTTGAGTGTTTCCATCTCAATCCTGTCTATACAATGTATAAAATGCGATAAAACTTGACAAGATTGGATTGCATGTAAAAACCGTTTTGGTGAGACTGTGTGATAATTTGCATAACGGAGAGGGGCTGCGAAAGTTGATTCTTATCCTTTGCGCAAAAGCCACCGTTAAAAAAAAAAAAGGACCTAAAAAATGGAGGAATTGTAATATCCGAGGTCCTAAGAGGTTAAAAGAGCCCGAAAAAATTTAAAGGCAATAAAAAGCAATACCTGCCAAATATGGGCCATTTAGGTTTCACCCAATTCTCCAAAGTTTGAGAATTTAGTATACCTCTATTCAAAATATAAATCTGAGGGAGTTTGGTTGGAGATTGATAACGGGTTTGCACTTCCTTGAAAGTACTGAAAAAGCATGAAAATCATTTTGGACGTTATTGGTGTAGAAATCACTTTGAGCTTTGATTTGTAGATTTGATATAGTCAATGTCTTATATTTCCTATCTCTTACACCAAAGGAAGCATTTGAGTTCATTCGTTAGGAATATCCAATATTCATCGTGCACATATGTCATGTTTGTATGCTTTGATTTTCCTATCGAATTTTGATCACACACATTCTTTTACGCTATCACCGACTTGGTTGTTTTATGTTCATTCATGGTGTGATTTTATACCGTGACACCCCGATTTTGCTTGTTTGATTCATTCTTCTTATTTGTCTATTTGGGGACATCATAAAAAGGGGGAGAAAGAATTATCATTTTATGGGGGAGTTTTGAGATTTGACTTATGCTTATCATATATTGGTATCTATGTTTATCTCATTTCAAACTCGATACGTCACTCGGTATTTTCTTTCTTTTTCTCATGTGTGTAGGTACTACAATGATGATCTCTGAATTGCACACCCTGATGAGAAAAGATTTGAGATTCCTGAACATTTGAAGAACAAACGATGAAGACTATTCATTTGTACCTTTTCCAGTTTTGGGTTCATGGGAGGGTAGATTTATATAGGCAATTTCATATTTGATAATTCGGATTTTTTATGTATGTACCGGCATAGACATAGGGGGAGATTTGTAAGGACATAATTCTCATGTCCGTTATCTTACAGTTTTGTATGTCATACGCCGCTACATTCGGCTACATCTGGCACGTCTCTACACGATCGCTCACGACGGCCTCTATCCGAATTCCAAGCATCAAGCATTCAACAACTCCTAAATGTGTCCCTCATCTGCCGCAACGACTTCACGTTCCTTGATTTTAGGCACGGAATGCAAGTGGAACGCAAGGGAAGTCAAAACAGTAAAAAAAGGCTTGATAGGGAAGTTCAAGGGCATTTTCGTAATTTCACATCCATAGTCCGGAGGTCTGGTCAACTTGAAAGTTGAAGATCTCGCCGCAACGAAGATACTGGAAGAAACGGCACCTCAATCCGAGCTACGATGAAAAAGTTATGACCTTTTGAAGTTGGAGAAAATTCCTTGAAGAATGCTGTTTTTTTAACCTCATACCAGGATGGGAACACCAAACCGGTTCGGTGTACCCCAGATGGGGTTCGGTGTACCTGTACGCTGATAAGTTTTTAAGAGTTTTAACAAAGCGGGATTCTTCATATTTTTTCCTATAAATACCAACTTCGGGGGAGTTGTTTTGCAAGACTTTAGAAGACGTTTTTGAGAGTCCAAATACATCTAGTCTTCATATTTTTGAGTCCCAAGACTCATGTTTTGATTCACACAATTCTTCCAAACCTTTGTGAATCCTTTAAGCAACCCAAGAACACCATTGATGTTCAACCCTTTGTGAAGTGGACCGCTTCTTCCTCTTCATTGCAGCCCTACTGGACAGGGATAGTTCCAGCCGCCACCCCTACTGGAAAGGGTTTCTTCCAGCCGCGACTACAGAATCCGATACCCAAGGGTAATTCTTAGTCAATCTGTATTTCATTGTAATCCGATTGTAAACCGTATTTTACAAATTATAGTGATATACAAATGGTTTTGCCCCTGTGGGGGATTTTTCCTTAAACTTTGTGTGTTGAATATCTTGTGCATGATTTCATATTGTTTCAATCACACCTAGTTGCATGCTTAGGGTTAATTTGGGTTAAAATTGGTGTTTATTATATTATTTCTTATTTGAACGCAAGCGCCAACTCTTTCAGTGTTTTAAATAGCTCGCTATCGCGAACGTAATAGCCCGCTATTGCCTTTTGCGACGGGAAAAGGCAACGCAAATGGGTCTGCTAACTGGGATGCTGCTGTTGCATGCGCTATTGGCGCAATTTGGCGCTATTTAGCGCGAAAGTGCGCAAACCTGCGCTATAGCCTCGCAATGCATGAATTTTTTAAACCCTCTGGCTTACCAAAACGACGTCGTTTAGGTAAGTACAAAGGTTAAAAAAACGCACAATTTCTTATTCACTTTTGACAACCCCGATCCAAAAAAAAAAAACTTCCTTATTATAGTTTTGACAGCCTGAACTTAAGAAAACCCTTCCTCAATCACTTTTAACAGCCCCGATCTTGAAAACCCAAAAAAAAACTCATTAACAGTGCTTCAGACTCTTCCTTCCACAGTTTGGTAGCCCCGATCCAACTTTGGTAAGAATTTACACAATTCTTTTTTTCATTTTTTATGTTTGACAATTTTTGAAAAACCTCATTTGGTGTTAATTTATTTTTGAAACTTCTTTTGAGATTTTTGGAACAATATGGTCCAATTTTTGTGTTTTATTTGGAATGTTGTAGCACTTTATGGCTTTATGACTATATTTGAAATGATTTGTAGTGATTGTTTGAGCTTATTTATTTATTTATATTTGTATCATGTTTTTCAAATTAAAAATCTGGAATGCATGAATTGCTTGAGCAATTCGCGACGTTATTTGCGCGACACAATTTCGGAACCAAAACGTGGAACCCTGCGCGACCGCGATTTAAAACATTGGTGCTGATGTATGTGAGAGATGTGGATCAGGTCATAACATGCGCTGGATTCGCTCTTCGTTTTAAACTTAGAGTATTCCTAGTTATGCACATTTTTTAAGAATAATACGGTTAAATGTTTGTATCATGTGTGAATTTCAACCCAATATATAAACACTTAGGATATGACTACCTTAACTTATTTCTAAGGATTTAAAATATCGTAAGCACTCGACTATGGATGCAATTGATAAATTGTTAAAAAGTAGACACTTTTGGACCTTCATACACGTGTTTTTATTATATTTCATTTAAGATTTTGGCAACTATGCAGAAATACCCACATTGAGTAATTGACAATAGTTATTGATCAGCTAATGCAGGGTACTGAAAGAAGTTTAGCAACGACAACCAAGAGGGCCAAAAAGAAGGTGATTATTCTTTTCTTAAACGCTTGTTGAACATACCGTGGCATTGAGATGCTACATTTCACTTTTTTCAAGGAAGTGTTTTGATGCCAAATAAAATGACTGGACATTACCTTTTTGTGACTTTCATTAGACATTGCCAAATTTTTCTTGTCAGTACATTTTGAAAACTGTGTTGATATACAAAATGATCAACTGATCACATGATATCAACTTTATTTATTAGTTTTTTCAAACATTACATGCTACTTGGTTAAAATTAAAACATTATGACCCATTTAACTGGTAAACCCACATCCATGGATTCATCAGGAGTTGTTGCCCTGAGAAACCCCCCTCATATCTGTCCAAGACGAGGGGAAGACCCTAATTGCCGTAGTTTTTTCTACATATATTTTACCTTTTCTCCACTAAAACAATTTTTTTTAGGATCAATTATCAAAAGGTCTTTCGAACATTTTTTAATACACATTTAGTTCAAATTTTTTTATTTTATTTCAAAAAGTTCCTCAAACACCCATTTAATCAATATTGTGTTATTATTAAAGGTCCGCGCTAGCGGCACCCCTGCTCCACTTTCCCTCCTCCTCTGTTGGAGCTCCGTCGTCCCTCACCGGAGCTTCTTTTTTAAGTGTTTTTATGTGGTCCTCACTTTTGGAATAAAATACAAAGACTAGGTTGCGTTTGTTTTTTTATCTGGATCTGAAACCTTTTGAAGACCGAATCTGAAGTCTGAATCTGAAAAATATGTTTATTTTTTATACTTGAATATACTTCTGGATGAATGTATTTAGACTGATTCAGACTTCATACGTAACTCTACCTCTTAATCATTAAGAGCCAAATATGACTGTTAGTCTCTTAATCATTAAAAAAAAACATTTTTTGATACCTCTTTAGTCTGAATGGTTCAGATTCAGACTTAAGAGGTAAAAATAAACAACACCAGACCCAACGTGTATTAAAAAATATTCGAAAAACTATTTGTTATATGTCATTTTTTTTTATTTATTGGCAAAAATTTAAGGGTCATGGTTAGATTGAGTGTTTATCTCCCCTTCTTCTCTCTCCTCTCACATTTAAGACTATTAGTAACATTAGCTTGATGAATGTTTTTAAGACTTCGTAACTAACTCCATTTGGCTGCTTGCAGACATTATGTGAACTTAAAGAGGAGGAGGTTTTGTTATTAAAGGAAAGAAAGCAACTGAAAAGGGTACGCTTTTCTTGGCGTGTGTCTTCTATATAATGTGATTTTGATCGTCCATAGTATTCGATATAATTTTCATATGCGCTATTGCAAAGCAGGAACTAGCAACCTTACGCAGCAATTTGGAGAAAGAGAGAGTCTCAAATGAGAGCTTAAAGAGAATGAAGGTGAGATTATTGCCGAATTTTCTTCTTTTTTACTATGTTGTGAACTTGTTACACCTATTAGATTACTTCTTATGTAGTTAATGTATTAGTTACTTGTTTAGTAATATTAAAAAGTAAATTCAGCAGTATAAGCACATATCATTTATGTGAATTCATGTTTACGATGTTAAATCCGACCATATATAATCTTCTGAGTGAAACAGTTTGGGGAAATTACACGTCTTCGTTGAATTTGACTAAATACATGAGAGCTTAAACTTTTTTTCATCCCTTTAGCGTACTAGCCCAACATTTCTGAGCTCATTTTGTGCACAATAATTTAATTCAGTTCCTAAGATGCTGTATCTTTATAAATTCTATCCAACACAATGAGATAAGGTCACCCGTTCCAACTTATTATATTTGTTTCGAGTCAAGTGCATCTAAGCAGGTGAGATGAGATGCTATATTGTAAATTTAATAACTTCTTACCTTGACACAGCTCGATTTGCAATCAAAGCCTATTACCGAAAAGGTAACAACAGTTGCATCAGAGGAAGCAATTTCTGAAGAATCCCAGCAAAATATAGCAGCTTCCGACACTGTTCCTCCAATTTTGCCACCAATTACCACAGGCAATGACATTGTTGACGCTTTACCAATAGCGTATCCATTAAACAACTGCTTTGAACTGAAGAAGAAACTCCCAGATCAGGAGACTAAAACTCTGCTACCTGATCTAAATTTCCCTTTTGAAGATGATTCCAGTTTTGAGATTTTATATGGGATGAGCTAGGAGAGAATGATAAAGAATGCGTCATGATCATTTGCAATTACAGAACCAATTACCTTCATCGCTTTCACATATGGGTTGTTAACTTGTACCTTTTTTAAATTGATCAAAGGTAATGAGGGTAGTGTAGAGTTCTTTTAACCCTTTAGATGCAGTCAGTTATATTCTTTTGTCGCAGGTTTCTATATATTATCAAAATTCTTTGGGGATTAACTCGATCTCATTCCTTCTATTTTCTTCCTGATTTTAATGTAACCATTATATTATAAAGATAATCAAATGGGAAATATTTGATATGATTTGGCATCCCTCCAGTTTTTGTTTTATTTCTGTTGACAACGGAATGGTCCATGAAAGTCGACTGCTATACCCACATTTGCAAGCAAGTCAATTTATCAAACAACAGAATCTCTCCATCTCTGCAGTCTGCAGACGCACTAAATGCACCGAGTGCCGCACGGGGAAAAAACATTCAGTCATCGTACATCACCTGCAAAAATTATAATTACACCCCCCTTCTTCATTCCGGACGGCCGAGGGAGCCTGGTGTAATGCTCTAAATATCACCTTCCCCAAGGTTATCAGGGCACCAAAACTCAATTCCTATTGTATTTTTTAAAAAATGTCTGAGAAGCACAACACTGATCTAGCTTAATTTCTCCTCCCTTCGCTATAAGATATTGGTTACTTCCCTGTCAAAACATGTAAGTCATACATCAATAGAGTAAATAATTCGGTTTCATATTTGAGAAATGCTACAAGTGCTAATAGGGATAAACAGGTTATCGAGCAAAAGTTTTAATTTTTAATTAAATTAATTAAATGAGCAATTAATTTAATTTGAATCAAGCAACTTTTAAACATGTCTTGTTAAAAACTATTAACCAACTTTTTCTTGCCCTAAGTATGCATCTAGGTGATTTGCAAGAATAAAACAAATCAATCATGTAACGTCGCAATTTATGGGAAAAATCTACAACGGGAAAAACTTCGGATGACCTAATCATGCAAATCCACTATGCCATACACAGACAAATTTGACTTACTCAACATAATCTACAACTTCAAGCCTTAATCACTCTTCGCTCCTTGGACCTTCTTCACACGGTCACCGTTGGACGCCTTTCAACGATAATCACAACGCAGGCGCCTCCCGTATCTTGGTATCTACCGATCTTCTTGATTTGACTAGTCTACCGTCACTGCAACAAACAAAATCCACCCCAAGCAACAAACTCAACAATAATGAAGAGTAAACTCCATCTCGTTCGAACAACTTTGGCTACCTCATTTGAGCGAGACCCAAAGTCGTTCGGACAAGAAGCCAAATCTGATTTGAACGAGCATCGCACGACTTTCAAACGAAACTTTCTGCCAAGACATAAACTTTTCACTCGAAGCTCGTTTGAAATTGGTTCGAACGATAATTTAAACTTCTTTTGAAAGAGATAAGTAACTCGTTCGAACGAACACATAAGAGTTGTTCAAACGAACATTGAAAACTCGTTTGAAGGATGGGAAAAATTTGTTCGAACAACTTTTCAAATCATAAATAATTTTTTTTTTTAAATCTTTTTCGAAAAGTTGCGTCAACTAATTTTAAAAATTCAACATCTAAAATGAAATCCAGGGATGAACATAATACACCATTCATACCTTTTTCGAGATCCCATGGATGAAGACGAAACTCGACACATAACTTGATGTCGCTTTAACTCGGCCTTTGAGTGCATATGCATGAAGGACAAACTGAACACAATCCTAATTTTTGACTCAAGTAGTTTTGTCCAACGAATAAAGCCAATATTATATTTTTTTACAATAAACATTGACACCTTGAAAATTTAACCTTAAAAATCTCCCCCTTTAACTATACCTGGACAAAACTAAAAGTAAAAAAAACCTATTAGGCCGTCAAGCTCTCTAAGACTCAATTCCCAACCTTAAAAGGAAAAAACACAAACTGATACTTGACCGGCATAAACTCTTGAGTAGCTTTGCTCTTGTGAAACTTTGTTGCATCGTTGCTAAAATCTGCAAACTTAATAGATCTTTCAAATGCAAAGAGAACAAGATCCGCAAATGAAAAAAATAAAACCCCTGCCTATTAAGAATATCACCCTTAGAGAATACTTTTTCCCCTTAGATTAAACTTCTCCTCTTTTTTGTCCAGCGAATAAAGCCAATATTACATTTTTTTACAATAAACATTGACACCTTGAAATTTTGACCTTAAAAATCCCCCCATTTAGCTATACCTAGACAAAGCTAAAAATAAAAAACTATTAAGCCGTCAAGATCTTTAATACTCAATTACCAACCCCAAAAGAAAAAAAAAACACAAACTGATACTTGACCGACATAAACTCTTGAGTAGCTTTGCTCTTGTGAAACTTTGTCGCATTGTTGCTAAAATCTGCACACTTAATAGACCTTTCAAATGTAAAGAGAATAAGAAATATATAAGCCACACATGCAAAAAAACAAAATAACTCTGTGTTAAGCATATCCCCTTAGAGAATACTTATCCCCCTTAGATTAAACTTTTCCTCTTATTTGTTCGGGAATTGAGAAAGGTAAAGGTGCATCATAATGAAGGCGCCTCCCCATATAAGGATGAATTTGACTTACTCAATAGACTCGATGCTTTAATCCTTGATGCACTCTTCGTTCCTTGAACCTTCTTCATAGCCATCGTTGGACGTCTTCTAACGACAATTATAATGAAGGCACTCATCGTTGGACTCTCTTAAAGGTTTAGTTATGATCGATTTACTCTAACACATACCTCCTCCTTATATTCATATCAGAGAGATTTTCTCTAATTAGTACACCTGTACTCGAGTAACGATAATTTTTGTGTGTGTTTACCTTATGTAAGTGATATCTCAGATTTTAATGATTCGAATATTAATTGTTGTGATTCATTTGATTATCTGTTTATATTTTTTATGGATATGTTAGGAGATGGTGTGAGGACTATAGGGAACAGAGTCATAATGGCACATGACTTGCATGTGTTCAGCACCGACCCATAAGCTTCTTGCGGACCAGGTTAATTAATAATCCAAGTCACATAGGAATCCTGCATGTATATCACTTGGAACAGCTTAAACTGATAAGAGATAGTTTCGAACTTGTAGGAATAACTATTAATTAGGCTTAGGACTCTCTTAAACTCCTCTATAAATGTAAACCCACCCCTCTTGAGGAGGGGAATGTGAGATTATGACGTCGAGTAATACTACAACTCTGTTGACATCTTCTCTAAGTTAATAAAAGAGAAACCCCAAGCCCCGTGGACATAGTCACGTTGCTGAACCACTATATTCTTATGTTGTGTGCATTTGATCCCCATCCTTTGAGTATTTTTCCTTAGATAGTCTGTGTACATTGAATACAAATATTATAGGAAATTACCACCTATAATTTGCGCCATCTCTGGGAAGCGATCTAAGTTCTTTGCCGCTAGCTAAATCTCTGAGATGTATCACTCACTGGACCTAGGTCATATGAATGTGAATTACCAGGAGGGTCATCAACAACACAACTGATATGCCCCAAGTGTAACCTCGGCCTAGAGACACCAACCTCGGCCCAGATCATGGCCGACGTTGGACGAGTCTTGGGCACGCGATATCAGACCTCGGCCATAGCAAGGTCGGCCAGGGCTGACACTACCATGAGCCTCTCCAAGGGACGTCACAGGGATCGACAGCATTCTCGTATACCTTGGAATGGCAACCTCGGCCAGATGTAGGCCAAACTCGCAGGAGGACACCAGCTACCTCATCAAGCCACCAGTTCAACCTCGTCTCAGGCTGACCTTGTCCATTGTCTCGGCCAGCGTTAGGGCGAGACCTCGTGGAATACTCGGACTGAACATGTATCAAGACTCACCAACCTCGGCCTCACCAAGGCCGAGGTCATACACCAGACGCGATAGCCGAGCACCTGCTCACATTTAAATAAGGACACGTGGACACAAGTCAGTTATAACAAGATTATTCCCCACACGTGGGGAGAATATTTCATCACCATTCTCTACATGTGACAGTGACAGATGGCACTCCCATATTGGTGAGGTAGCCACACACATGCTCATTACATGCATGGAGGGTACATTACACCCCCTAGGTACTATATATAGAGGTCATCCTCTACCTTGCAAAAGGAATCCCAGTTATACAACCCTAGCTGAAGCTCCGTCTAGATACACAGTAGAGAGAGAAATCTTGAGAGATTGTATCCATGGCCATTAGTGCCTTATTGCAGTAAGGTTATTCACACACAGAGTGGACGTAGGCCAATTTAGGCTGAACCACTTATATCCTGGAGTACTTTCCCCTTCTCCTCATCTCATTCTCTTACCTTTTACATAACTACGCTGCCATTGTTGTTCTTAGATTGAGCTTGAAAACACCTTATCTGGTGGTGCTAATTCCAACATCATCATTTTGGCGCCGTCTATGGGAACGAGAAGATATCTCTTCCTCTTTTTCTGATTAACCTCACCAGAGACTCTGGTGGTGAACCAGGCCTCCCCCTAGCGCGGAGCTGTTTCACCATTGAAAGAGGTCCTGTAAGGTACTAAGCTCATCTACTACTCAAGCTCTATAGTGTTAACATATGGCACCAGACTTACCACCGCCTCTTCCGCCGCCCGGGGGCGGGGGACCTAGTTCCAGTCAGGCACCTCCCCAATCCGAAATGGCGGAGGTAGCTACAGCCTTGAGATCTTTAGCTGCAACACAAGCAGCCATGCAAGAGAAATTTGCACAGCTCAGCCAAACTATGATGAGGCCACCTGGAGTCTCACCGGACATGATCACTCCGACGGCAATTCAGCCTCATCCTAACGCCAGGGGACCACCCCAGGCACCAATGAAGGACCAGTCTGCACCCCCGCGGAGAAGGGATGTTGCTGACCCTAAGCGCTGGCGCTTGGGGAGGCAGGGAAACCCTTGCCTAGAGGACAAGTATGATGATCTAGAGGCAGAAGAAGCCCCGAAAGACTGCTGGGATCCCTATGAGGTGTCAAATAACAATGTAGGACCTCTTAGGCAAAGTCAAGGTTGTGTCGGCCGAAGAGGTGAAGAGGCCCAACAAAGAGGGTCAGCCTTTGATAGGTTGAGCAGATGGTCGGCCTTCGAGAGACTGGGCTTGATAAATGACCTAAGACAGAGACTTTTGAGATCAAGGAGCGCATCAGGCTCTCAGAGAGGGAACAGGCAGGGTCGGCCAGACTAAGGCCGACACTGTAAAAGAAGAGGCAGGGAACAGGAAGAGGTCAACAGCCAACGTGTCTTGGCAGGGGAACCCTCGGTCCATCCTAGGGAGATGGCAGAGGATAACCTCGGCCAAGCCGATGGCCGAAGACCATGGAATGATTCTATCCAACGCCTTGAGGAGAAGATAGGAGACCTCATTAAAAGCAGGGACCCATTGTAAAGGGGGTACTCAGAGGGCTCCCCATTTGTGGATAGGATAGTGGGGTTCCTAACCCCAGCTAAGTTCAAGCCTCCTACGGTGTCTCCCAAGTATGATGGCAGCACTAACCCTGTGCATCATATCGAGATGTATCAATCGGCAGCAGACATTTACTCGATACCCGATGAGATGAAGTTTAGAGCCTTCTCTGGGACCTTAACAGGGGCTGCACACAGTTGGTTCACCTCCATTCCGAAGAACTCAATTGAGAACTTCAAAGGCTTGGCTGAGCGATTCATCCTTAACTTCTGCTTTGGGGTGAGGCCTCAAAAGAAGACTACCCACCTGCTGTATGTCAAGCATGCCAAGGGTGAGAGCCTAAGAGACTACATAGCAAGATTCAACAAAGAAAAGTTGGAGGTCGAAGATTATGAAGAGAACATAGCCATGACCGCCCTTATAGGAGGTCTCCAGAAGGGGAAGCTATTGTGGAAACTAGCGGAAGAGCCCCCTAGGTATTTGGCTGAGCTGTTGGCAACCGCAGGGAAAATAATGAATGCGGAAGAGGCAATGGCCGCCAAGTATGAGGATGAGAACCGCGGTGGCAGTGGAAAGCCCCAAGGCAAGAAAGATGGGAAGAAGAGATCGGGTGATGACAAGTTCGCTCACTATACTCCTCTGAATGTGAGCTGTGAGCACATCCTCAATGAGATTAAGAGTGACAGGGCTCTGAGATGGCCAGAGAAGCTGAAGGCCCCACCACATAAGAGGAACAAAAACCTATGGTGTGAGTTCCACCAAGATCATGGTCACGTCACAGATAGATGCTTCGCTTTGAAGGATGAGATTGAGAAGATGTTAAAATCTGGGAAATTGAGAAAATATGTAGACGGTAAGGCTCCTAAGAGTGGAAGAGATGACCATAAGAAAAGGAGGGATGACAGATGCCGTGACAACATCCCGGCCCGAAGAGACGATGATTCAGAAGGTGATAATGAAGATGATCCGGATCTCCCACCAAAGGATGACAACACCCCGGTGAAGAGGGTTGGTATGATCTCTTTCGGTGTTGGCACAATATGCGGAGGATTTGCAGGTGGTGGATCTGAAGTAGCTGATAGGAAGGCTCATGTAGCCGAGGCCAAATCAGTGGCTAAGCTTGAAGTTGTGAATCTAACGTCTTCCGATACAGTACAGAAGAGGAAGAAAGTAGACATGAACACCCTCGTAGTTGGGTTCTCCAGGCTCGACTTCAGAGGTATCTTAGCCCCCCATGATGACCCTTTGGTCATAACGACAAGGGTGCATGGGTATGAGGTGGAAAGGATCCTCGTGGATGGAGGGAGCTCGACAAATGTGATGTTTTGGCCTTGCTTCAAGAGCTTAGGCCTTAGTAGAGCAAGACTGGTCCCCTATCACCACCCCCTGATAGGCTTCAGTGGTGAAAAGGTTAACCCCTTGGGCATGTATGATATGGACGTACGGATGGGTGACGAATGGCCTAAGAGGTTGACCAAGAGGATTAATTTCTTCGTGATGGACGAGAGTGTCTTCTCGGCCTATAACCTCATCATAGGAAGGGTGGCCCTTAGGGAGTTCGAGGCTGTGCCATCAACGGTCCATCAGATGCTAAAATTCCCGACTCCTTATGGAGTAGGGGAAGTGCAAGGTGACCAGACCACAGCGCGAGAATGTTACTTCAACTCGGCTGAAGAGAGAGAAGCCCATAAGAGGGCCACCACCACTTATAGCATTGATACTCTTGATCTAAGAGATGAAACAAAATTGAAGAAGGGAGAGGACGCGGAAGAGGTAGAATCCATCGTCCTCTATGAGGACGAAGCGGGAAAAACCATCCAGGTCGGCAAAGCCCTTAATTCGAAAATCAAGGAAGAGCTAATAAACTTCCTCAGGAAGAGGCAGAGTGTCTTCGCATGGAGTCACGCAGACATGCCTGACATCAATCCTGAAGTGATGAGTCACAAGCTCAACGTAGCCAAAGATGCCAGGCCTATCAAGCAGAGACGAAGAGTCTACTCCAGGGAAAAATACAACGTCATCCATGAAGAGGTGAAAAAGTTAGAAGAGGCTGAGTTTATAAGAGAAGTTACCTATCTAGAGTGGCTATCGAATGCGGTCATCGTGCCCAAGGCCAATGGGAAGTGGAGAATGTGTGTGGATTTCACTGACCTAAATAGATCTTGCCCAAAAGACAGCTACCCCTTACCCCGGATAGATCAGATGGTGGATGCTACAGCAGGACATGAGCTCATGAGCTTCATGGATGCGTATTCAGGCTATAACCAAATCTTCATGGATCCCGAAGACTCAGAGAAGACAACTTTCATTACCGATAAAGGGACGTACTGCTACAAAGTGATGCCCTTCGGTCTAAAAAATGCAGGGGCAACATACCAACGTCTTGTAAATAAGATGTTCGAAGAGAAAATAGGGAAGACCATGGAAGTGTATGTAGATGATATGCTGACAAAAAGCTTGAAAGCTTGCACTCATATAGCAGACCTTGAGAAGACCTTCGATGTGATGGACTCATACAAGATGAAACTCAACCCAGCGAAATGTGTCTTCGGAGTAGGTGCCGGGAAGTTCCTAGGATTCATCGTCAACCAGAGAGGGATCGAAGCGAACCCTGAAAAAATTAAGGCGTTGCTTGACATGAAGACTCCTAGGAGTATCAAAGATGTCCAAAGACTCACGGGGAGAGTGGCTGCGCTTAACAGATTCGTCTCTAGGGCGACGGAAAAGTGTCTCCCATTCTTTAAAGTTTTAAGAAAGGCCTTCCAATGGGACGAAGAGTGTGAAAAAGCCTTCAACCAACTCAAGTCCTACTTAGGGTCTCCCTTATTGCTATCTCGGCCCATCGTAGGAGAAAGGTTGTTTGTGTATCTGGCAGTCTCTGAATCAGCTATCAGCGCGACCATCATACGGGAAGAGGATGGGATCCAAAGGCCTGTATACTTCAATAGTAAGGCCCTTCAAGGGTTTGATCAAAATTATCCCCGTATGGAAAAGTTGGCTTATGCCCTAATACATGCCTCAAGAAAAATGAAGCCTTACTTCCAAGCTCACTACATGGTAGTCCTCACTGACACCCCACTAAGGCAGGTCCTACATAAACCTGAGAAGTCCGGGAGATTGATGACTTGGGCCATCGAATTAGGAGAATATGATCTTACCTACCAGCCTAGGATAGCCATCAAAGGGCAGGCCCTCGCGGACTTTGTTACAGAATTCACCTGGGAAGAGGCCGAGACGGAGAAAGGCCTAGAGGACGCCGAAGAGACAAACCATAGTGTCTTCCGAAATTCGGAAGAGATGGCACCAAACGTTTTCCGAGGTCAGGAAGAGGTCATCTCAGGCAAAACCCGGGGCAGAATAGAAGAGAACGAAGAGGATCGATACCTCTTCAAGCAAGGAGTTATGACAGAAGGGGTCTTCTCATCAGATACATACGCTTGGAGCCTCTTCATTGATGGCTCTTCCTGTGATAGTGGAAGCGGTGTGGGGTTAATACTCTCGGCTCCAGATGAAGCCAATATTGAATACGCCTTGAGATTCAACTTCCAGGCTTCAAACAACGAGTCCGAGTATGAGGCCATGATAGCAGACCTCTTATTGGCAAAGACTCTTCGCGTAAGACGTCTCCTGCTCCACAGCGACTCAAGGTTAGTTGTCAATAAGGTGCTGGGAGCCTATGAGGCCAAGAATGAGAGGATGGCGAAGTACCTGGAGAGAGTTAGAAAGATGTTGGAATATTTTGAAGAGGCAAAACTGAAGAGAGTGCCTCGACAAAGTAACAACCACGCAGATGCATTGGCAAAGTTGGCCTCGGCAACGAAGACGGAGGTTAGAAGGACCGCTCCGATCGAGGTCTTAGGAAAGGCAACCATCGAGGAAGAAGAGGTATGTAACCCTTATCACAATTTGAACCTAGGAGACTCATGGATCGACCCGCTCTTCAGATACATAAGATAGGTAGAGCTGCCTAAGTCCAAAGTAGAGAGGAGAAGATTGAGATATAGAGCTGCCAAGTTCTCGATGATAGGAGACGTCTTGTATAAAAAAGGATTTCTATTGCCTCTCCTTAGGTGCGTGCATCCCACGGAAGTCTCCAGGGTCTTACAGGAAGTCCATGAGGGTTCTTGATCTAGACACATAGGGGGAAGGCCCTTGGCCAAGAGGATCATCACTCAGGGATACTGGTGGCCTACCTTGTCCAAGGACGCTGTAGACTACGTGAAGAGGTGCGACAAATGTCAAAGGTTCGCCACTATCCCTCATCAACCCCATCAGCCTATGGCGTCAATCTCTTCTCCGTTGCCATTTGCGGTATGGGGAATTGAGTTAGTAGGACCCTTGCCAAGAGATGTCAATAACTATAGATTTTTGATAGTTGTCATTGACTACTTCTCAAAGTGGGTGGAGGCAGAGCCGATGATAACAATCACAGAGCAAAAGACCTTCCAGTTCATTTGGAGGAATATTGTATGCAGATATAGCCTCCCAAACACTCTCATCTCGGACAATGGGACCCAGTTCAAGAACTCCTCTTTAGAAAAGTATTGCCAAAGAGTAGGAATAAAGCAGTTCTTCTCATCTCCTGGCCGACTTCAGGTAAATGGTCAGACCGAGGTCACAAACAGAACTATCTTGGACGGGATCAAGAAGAGGTTAGAAAATGCGAAGGGAAAATGGACTGAAGAGGTCTACGTTGTGTTATGGGCCTACAGAACCACGACAAGGACACCAACAGGAGAAACCCCGTTCATGCTGGCACATAGCTCAAAGGCCGTCATACCAATGGAAGTAGGACTCCCAACTCATCGAATTCAGACCTACGACCTAGACAATAATGGAGAAGAGAGGAGGCTAGACCTAGATCTTATCGAAGAAAGAAGAGCGGACGCAGAGGCCAGACAAGCAGCCTACCAGTAGAGGGCAGCGAAATTCTACAACCAGAGGGTGAAGTCAAGACCCATTGCAGTAGGAGACCTAGTGCTGAAGAAGACCCTACAGAAAGTAAATAAGCTTCACCCAAACTGGCATGGCCCCTACAAAGTGACAGAATAGGTTGTGCCTGGCACTTGCAGGCTAGAAAACCTAGAAGGAGAACCTTTCACTAACCCATGGAATGCTGATCACCTAAAGAGATATTACATATGATGTTGCATAGAGTTTTATGTAAATGCACCATCTTATTATGAAGAGGTTATTAATGAAGATTAGTTCCCATGACAGTTCTTGCTACATTCTTAGATCAGAGATTAATTATGAGGATAACATCTTAGGTGATGACCTCAGACCTTCATAACACCATTCATTGGTGGCGAGGTCTGAGCTCAGACACCATAATGAGATGACCTCAGACCCTTAACATCATTAATTTGGTGAAGACCCTTAACATCATTAATTTGGTGAAGACCCTTAACATCATTAATTTGGTGAAGACTTATTATGGGGGTAACATCTTAGGTGATGACAGCAGACCCTCATAACACCATTCAGTGGTGACGAGGTCTGAGCTCAGACACCATAATGAGATGACCTTAGACCCTTAACATCATTAATTTGGTGAAGACCCTTAACATCATTAATTTGGTGAAGACTTATTATGGGGGTAACATCTTAGGAGATGACCTCAGACCCTCATAAAACCTTTCAGTGGTGAAGAGGTCTGAGGTCAGACATTATAAATTAGATGACCTCAGACACATAACATCATTAATTTGGTGAAGACTTATTATGGGGGTAACATCTTAGGTGATGACCTCAGACCCTCATAACACCATTCAACGGTGACGAGGTTTGAGGTCAGACACTATAAAATAGATGACCTCAGACACATAACATCATTAATTTGGTGAAGATTTATTACGAGGATAACATCTTAGGTGATGACCTCAGACCCTCATAACACCATTCAGTGGTGAAGAGGTCTGAGGTCAGACACTATAAAATAGATGACCTCGAACAGATAACATCATTAATTTGGTAAAGGTTTATTATGGGGATAAAATCTTAGGAGATGACCTCAGACCCTCATAACAACATCCAATAGTGACGAGGTCCGAGCTCAAGACCATTCGTTGAGTTTAACAAGACCATTGCAAAACGACAAGCTTAGAAAGAGGACTTCAGAGGTTAAAGCTCAGATTACAAATTAATTTTTAGCAGACATCATTGCAACGAAACTAAGAATGAAAATTAATGAGCTAAGAATGAAACGCATCACATGACATTCAATGAAAAGAAAGTGAAGATGGTCCTCATCAGAGGTTGATATATATATTCAGAAATTATATGTTCGACGATTACAGAAACTCCATAATACAACGAGTTACAAGCAATGATAAAAAAATCCTAAGGGTTTGAAGAGGGAACGTTGGCATCCTTAGCTTGATTAGTCACCTCGGCCGCATCATCACAATGGTCTGCTCCTCCAACCTCGGTGACTTCCAATGTAGCAGTCTCGGCAGTAGCGACAGCCTCTTCCTCAACCTCCTGAAGATCTTGGGCAAATTGGGGATCAGCAAAGCCGAGGCCAACGAAATCAGAGGCCTTTAAAGTGCCGGCCTCTCTCTCCCTGACGTCTACCCATTTAATAGTGGCTTTGATGCCTCTTTCAAGGTATTCAAAGCCGAAGCCCATGAACTCATCAGAGGCCTTATAATCAACAATTATCTTCTCAGAGACGTCATCAAGGGCGACTCTGACAGCTGAGTTGACTTTCTGCTGCAGAACATCGTCCTTAGCCTTTAGTGCAGCAGCATGATCCTTGATGAGCTGGGAGATGTCCTTCTCCAACCCCTTCACCTTTTGCTCAGAGTCCTTCAGCTCAGACTTGAGGCGCTCGATCTCTGCGTTTAGAGTACTCTGGACTTTTTCGGCCTCTTGCCCCTTTTGGATGAGGGGCAACTTCCTCAGAGTCTAGTTGGATAAATGGTGCATAGCTGTCAAGCCCTGCATATTTAGTGATCATGAGTATGCTGAAGAAGAATCAGAGGTTACACTTAAAAGAATTTCTGAAGAAGGATCAAATCATACCTGAACGACTCTGTGAAGGCCGAACTCAACCAGCAATGGGGTGTCAAGGGACCTGAAGAAGCGTTTGTCAGCCTCGGTCATTACAGAGCCGATGGCATCCAGGGCCTGAAGGTTGTGGCCGAATACACTGTCGGTTAACTTTAGCTGATTCAGACGAGCCGACAGGGCGTCAGCTGAAGAGATGGGGATGGCAGGTTCAGCAGCCTTCTTCTTCGGCCTCTGATCCTCAGGGGAATGACCTTCGGGGGCCCTCTTCTTTTTTGCTGGGGGCTTAGAGGCAGAGGGAGCTGGGGGAGGAGCATTAAGACCTGCTCTCTTGGCAAGTCTCGTCAAGCTTGGTGCAGCCATCTCCCAAAGCTCGTCCAGAATATCCTTTGGTCTCTCTGCAAAAAATTAGTAGACCTGAGTTAGATAATCAGATATGAATAAACTCAGAGGTTAAACTTCAAAAACAAAAATGCTTACCAAGCTCGGTAAGGGGACTTCCACCTAGACCTGTCCCAGAGAGGAAGTGTGGAGTCATCAAGTGTTCGAACCTGATAAATAGACCATGTACCCCCTGATCTTGAAGGGCTTTCACCTTCTGGAGGTTTTGTAGACTTAGGCCAGGATCGGCCTTGGAAGACATGGTGACCTTCCCCCACCTCAGGGGCATCCTCTGCTCCAGATTGGACGAGGGAACACTTGGGCCAAACTCCCATGGCCCTGAAGCAAAGAAGTACCGAGGCTTCCAGTTATGGTTGGAAGTCTGAGTCACCTGAAGCAATTTCTTCTCAGGCCTCTGAGCTACAAAATGGTAGTAGCTCGGATGATTTTTGGACGAGGAAGGGACATAGCAACCTACGAAGACTTGAACTGGAAGGTCTGAGTGGTGGACAGCCTTCCATAACACTATGGCCCCTATTAGGACTCTCCAAGCATTAGGAGAGAGTTTAGAGGGGGCCAAATTAATATAAGAAAGGATGGACTTGATAATGGGGTGAATGGGCAGACGGAACCCCAACCTGAACATCTGCTCGTACAAGCAGATCTCACCGTCTCGGCCATGATAAGCCCTCTCTTCCCTCAGAGGTATCCTAAGTTTTATTGAGGGGCTAATAGAATACAGATATCTGAAGCAGAGAAGGTCTACCTCAGTTACAGTACTCTCGATCTCGGCCGCCTCAGAGACATTGACATTGCTCTCAACCTCATCATCATCCAACTCAACATCGGCCGGAGCAGATGTTGATGGGTTACTCGGAAACCTCTGAGCAAACTCTAACCCAGTGATAGCCGACAGAGGGATGGCATCAAGTGGTGGTGGAATGGCCACACTCAGCTCAAGAATATCAACCTCTGAGGAAGACCCTGAGGTGCTTGTGTGATTATGGGATGAGGCTCGGCTGGAGACCTCGGCCTGATCAGGGGCCTGATCAGGCCTAGGTGTGAAGTTCATGGCCTCTTGAAAGGAATCCACAGACATGGGGTCTGAGGTAGAAGATTCAGACTCAGACATAGATATGGGATCGACAGGAACCTCTGTCTGATAGAAGTTCTCCGGGGGGTCAGGATATATCACCTTCAGAGGTGGTGGAAATATGGGTCTAATGGGAAACTCTTGTGATCTACGAGCCTCCTCCTGTGCTCTTTTTATTTGCCGAATCTTTTCTAAAGTCTTCTCTCTAAGAGAGGGGAACTCCTCAAGAAGCTGATATAAGGGTCTGAGCATCAGAGGACGACACTACACTTAGGAATTTTCCTAAACTCCAAAAATTACAAACAAGACTGGCTGATAAATCAAAGGAATCTAAAGTTCAAACTACTTAAATTTGGCAAGAATAGCTTGCCTGAAATTATGGTGGTCTCGCCGAAAAGCTAAGAAACTCGCCGGAAAAGACGAAAATAAGGGTGCTTGCAGGAAAAATGAAGGAAAAAGTATGGTAGGCCTTACCTGAGGATGAAATGGTAAGGAAGAGAGGAGAAGATGCGAGAAATCACCACCCAAAAGCCTTGAACTAAGATCTTTCTAGAGAGAGAAATCTGCAGAAACGAGAGCGACTGAAATGGGAGAAATGAAGAAGAAAGAAGGAAAGAAGGGTTCAAAACCCTTAAATACTCAGGCGCAACTCCCGAGGCCCATCATTGCCTTGGGAGCCCCAAAGGGCGGCTGACAGCACATGCCTACCAAACAAGCATGTTCCAGCATTGGACAAGTGTCAAGCAGGTATTGGCTTGTAACAGACAGGCCTCGGAGGTGTAGTAATCCCCTAGTCACTTGCTCTCACATATGACTAAGGGCTGGGGGGTGATTGATATGCCCCAAGTGTAACCTCGGCCTAGAGACACCAACCTCGGCCCAGAGACACCAACCTCGGCCGAGATTATGGCCGACGTTGGACGAGTCTTGGGCACGCGATATCAGATCTCGGCCATAGCAAGGTCGGCCAGGGCCGACACTACCATGAGCCTCTCCAAGGGACGTCACAGGGATTGGCAGCATTCTCGTATACCTTGGAATGGCAACCTCGGCCAGATTTAGGCCGAGCTCGCAGGAGGCCACCAGCTACCTCATCAAGCCACCAGTTCAACCTCGTCTCAGGCTGACCTTGTCCATTGTCTCGGCCAGCGTTAGGGCGAGACCTCGTGGAATACTCGGATTGAACAGGTATCAAGACTCACCAACCTCGGCCTCACCAAGGCCGAGGTCATACACCAGACGCGATAGCCGAGCACCTGTTGACATTTAAATAAGGACACGTGGACACAAGTCAGTTATAACAAGATTATTCCCCACACGTGGGGAGAATATTTCATCACCATTCTCTACATGTGACAGTGACAGATGGCACTCCCATATTGGTGAGGTAACCACACACATGCTCATTACATGCATGGAGGGTACATTACACCCCCTAGGTACTATATATAGAGGTCATCCTCTACCTTGCAAAAGGGATCCCAGTTATACAACCCTAGCTGAAGCTCTGTCTAGATACACAGTAGAGAGATAAAGCTTGAGAGATTGTATCCATGGCCATTAGTGCCTTATTGCAGTAAGGTTATTCACACACAGAGTGGACGTAGGCCAATTTAGGCTGAACCACTTATATCCTGGAGTACTCTCCCCTTATCCTCATCTCATTCTCTTACCTTTTACATAACTACAATGCCATTGTTGTTCTTAGATTGAGCTTGAAAACACCTTATCTACTGGTGCTAATTCCAGCATCATCAATAACTATGGAGACCTAGAGGGTTATCCCCTCGACCACGAATATTAGGATGACCAAGAGGGTCATCAGCTAATCCCTCTCTCTCAGAGGATGATATTTGAGATTAGTGAGCATTATCATTCTTCAGATGCTCATTACTGTCCTCAAGAGGATAAAACATTGAATAGTGATGACCTTGAGAGATTGAACCAGATTTCAAGGCTCATTAACGACTATAAGAAGATACTCTAGGATGAAAGGTCTACATACAAGCTCCAATGGAAGAAAAATACTACACTCCAATGACGCTTAGAAAAGCTGAAGAAGGAAGCCCACGGGGAGAAATGCAAGCGTGGATGACGCTCGTGAACTCCTAACCCTTCGACGAGCAGAGATTACACTCGAGAAAGAAGTACCCAGTGATAGAAGTAATATTCTCCTCGTCGAAGGTCCCTAGAGGGAAACCATGCCCCAGTGATTGATGATGAGATAGGGATCTCTGCGACTTTATCACAAAGGAGATAGAGAGACACCCAACCCAGCCCATTAAGGGTCTCTTACTACCAAGGAGCTTACCAGAAGAGCATTCGTATGCCAAATGAAGTGTCCATATAGTTGATATATAGAAGAGCTTGAGCCCTGAATTTTTTTTTCTCCCCCAAGGTTCAAGATTCATAATGGGAAGACTGATCTCACCGACCAGGTCAGGAATATCTCTAGGCGTTGACTCTGTAGAACACTAATAAAGGATTGATGTTCCATATTTTCCCCTCTACTCATAGAGACACTGCTAAAAAGTGGTTTAAAAATATGCCACACCTATCAATAGCCTCCTATAAGTAATTGGCTGAATCCTTTGCATCCAGATTCATTACTGGAAATACCCATCCTAAGAGAATGGACTCACTTATGACATTAAAGAAAAATCCCCAAGAAACGCTTCACGAGTACACTAGAAGGTACTTAGAGGTGTACAATGAGGTAGAGGACTACACCGAGCAAATCACGGTGACATCTTTGAAAATTGGCATATCTAGTGGTTCCATGCTCTACCAGTCCCTTACCAAATAGGAGGCCATCACGATCGACGACCTCATGGATAGGATTAAAAAGTATGCCAAGGTTGAAGATACGATGAACGGAGTTGGCAAGGATGAATAAAAAAGTATGAAGGAAGCAAAATGGGAAGCAAAAAGGACCCAAGAAAATGATCATGAAAATTCATTCAAAGTAGTTAAAACAGTATTGTACGAACTAATTTATAAGATCTTTTACAAGATCAAAGGGAAATAATATTTCAAATGTCCCGAGAAGATGTTCGATCCGAAGAAGAGGAACTATTCACAAAAATATTCATATCATAAAGATCACGATCACAAGATCAAAATTTGTATGGCACAAAAGTCCCACCTCGAGGAGCTAGCTTAGGATGGGCACTTAAACGACTTCATAAAGAAGAAGGAAGGCAAAGCCTAACCCTTGCATGAACAGAGACCAGACAACATCCTAAACGATGACATAAGACATGGATTTGTGATAATCCATGGAGGGCTAAGACTATACAACATCTTGGATGAATGTTTGGGCCACGGATCCGTAATTATTCATAAAGCTTTAAACCCAAGCCAAATCAAGGGGAACACCCATGGGATGGAGGTTATAAAGATCATAACAGTCGAGGAATCCTTTCATATTGACCTATCTAAGCCCATTACTGGCAAACACTGACAACCAGAGGACATTGATTACACGAAGCACATCGTTTTTACTCATGACGATTTGGTCGAAGTAAGGACCCACCATCACGATGCTCTTGTCATCACTCACAGAGTTGCGAATTGGGATATGGATAAGCTGTTGGTAGAACATGGGATATCTTTGGAAGTTATGTACCTCAAAATGTTCAATCAGTTAAACTTGCATGTAGAAGACCTGTAGGAAACCACGGTTTCATTAATTAGATTTACAGGAATGATGACCTTTCCCTTAGGACAGGTAGTTCTCCCTATCTGAATTAGAAGGATATCCAAACTTATTGAGTTCCTTATGGTGTATATAGACTCCCCATGTAATGATATCCTCTGCAAAGGGTGGTTAGACGCCATGAAGGCTGTAAAATTTACCTACCATCATAAAATAGAGTGCATCACTAATAAAAGAGTCACAGAGATACACATGAACCAAGTCTTGGATAGAAAATGTATCATAACTACTCTACAACCTAAGTAGGAGAAAATGAATTAAAGATAAGAAGAGACAAATGAAGGCTCGAGGCTTTTATCATCGTATGCGGTGTAAATAGAGTTGATTTATCTCATATCATTGCTACTAAACTTTTCTATACAGTGCATCGAGTTTCGTGTGTTTCTCTTACATTTTGCAAATATTTTAGATAATTGAAGAAATGAGAAACCTCAAACTCAAGGAAGATACAAGTGAAGGAGAGTCAAGGGCAAAATGGTAATTTTACACCAGACATTTGGGTTCAAAACCTAAAGGAAACTTGAAGACCTCGAGTCTACAAGCATCTAAAAATAAATGACATCCAAATCCAAGTCCCGGGGTGAAGAATTAAGGATCTTTGAAGTTGAGAATAAATTAAATAGAAAAGGGAAGAAAAATATAAAGTCACCAAACCGGACCGGTTCGGCTGGAAGGAATTTCAATTTTTCTTTTTTCTTGAAAAGGGTTGTGCATGGTGTAAACACTTAAAATAACATGATGTATTTATTCTTTTGTCATACCAGACATTAAAATACTTATTTTTAGTTAGTTTTGAGATTTTTTGAAGCCAAGAACTTTAGGATTCATATTGTCCAAAATTTTGTTCATCTTTTTGAATTAATTTAAGGTTCTTCTTCATTCTAAGTAATATTTTCTTCGTTGTTTTCAATTTCTTTCATATTTTCAGTTGGTGATTGATTATTACTTAGTTAAAATTCTTCTTTTCATGTTTCATTACACTTTTCACATAATTATGATTTTCATCGCATGCAATTTTAATATTTGTGTTATTTCTCACGTAACCATGTCCGACTATATTCCTAAGGGTTGGAATGCACGAACCCAACCTGATGTGGTTTGCATGGATGTAAAAGTAATTCCTCGAATTAAATAAATGATTAAATCGTGTTGATTAGTTGTTACAACCGTCGTGGGACTTTTAACCTCGTTTGCCCTAGGTAACGGGGGTGTTTAAGAGTGCTACGCGCATGTCAGCTATTCCGGCATCACTTTATTTATGTTCTTGATTATGTATGATGTGGGCTTGTACCCTCATATATGTAATGCTTGAAATTAATAAAGTCTGTGGTTTATTTAATTATCTAATTCATAATTAATTTTTATATCCGGTAAATGTACTAGGGATCGGGGGATTGTAGTCCAACCTAATTTTCTCAGTCATATTCATTAATTATTAGTTAGTTTACTTCTGAATACGTAATAAAATTAATTTGCATCTACTCATCACCTTTTTCTTTCTTCTTCTAGAGTCAACCTTAGGATTCATCATCTTACCTATAGTCGTTACATTCTACATCCTACTCCCTGAGGATTCGACCCCGTCTTACCGGATTTATTACTTACGCGATCGGTTTGTACTTGAAATGTAATTAACATGCACTAGAGACACATTTTGAGTCACGTCAAGTTTTTGGCGCTGTTGTCGGGGATTAGGTAGACTTTAGGTTAGGCCGATTTAATACAAAATTTGACTCTAATTCTTAAAACAGAAAAAAAAATCATAAAATCCAAAACATTCAAAAAAATTCAGAAAATTAAAAAGAAAAAAAATATAGCATCTCTCAAAAGCCTTTTATGAAAAATCTTCAACAAACTCCACAATCTACTCTTATCCAAATTCACTAAAATCGTCTAGGAGAGTACAATCTCGATAGCCCACACACTCCAAACGTTCCTCGATTCTGGGTTCCACCTCCTACACCACCTAAATCTATCACAAGTCACATATTGAGTCACACTCTGAGCGTGTCGAGTGAGCAATTTGAATCAATTGGAGAGAAAGCCGTGTCAGATAATGCTAGTTTTGGTACGGGTGAGGGTGTAATTCCATATCGTCCCATGAAAGAACTCCTATATCCCGAGCGAACTGTCACTTCGGGATGTATTTTACTTCCGTATAATGCAGGAAAATTTCATTTTCGCAATGGGATGATCCAAATTGTTCCGTTTTTTATGGTATGGATTCGAAAAAGCCATACCTCCACATTCATGAGTTCGCAGAGCCATGCGATACCTTTAGCGATCAATCTTGCACACGCCTCAAACTCTTTCCCTTATCCTTGAAGGATAAAGCAAAGACATGGCTATGGTCTTTATCACCGAACTCAATTAGATCATGGAAGGAAATGCAATCCAAATTTCTCTTAAAGTTCTTTCCCCAACATCTAACAAATTCCATGTAATCTCAAATTCAAACATTCCAACAATAATAAAATGAGCCATTTGATCGATGTTACGAATGTTTTAATGAGCTAATTAGTACATGCCCTCACCGTGGTTTTGAGAAGTATCGTCTCATATCTTTCTTTCACCAAGGGCTAAGCATATCTTCTAAACAACTCATTGGGATGATGTGCGAGAGACCATTTTAGGAACTAGATCAACACGTTGCAGATGCCCACCTCAGGTTTATCGCCAAGACAACTCAAGCGAGGGACACATCTGATCCTAACACCCAAAACCATGTTTGACAAACTCCCACCTCTCCTTCAGCGCTTGATCTTTATCATGTGGGAGACGTAGTTGGATTAAGGCTAAGAGAATAAACTGGATCCATTCAAGAAACGAAAGAGAAGGTGTGTGCTATTTGTGATGCGGGCCATTCAACAAAGGAATGCCCGATAATACCCACCTACAAAGCAATGCTACATGATCAAGTGGATGCGATAGGAGGATTTAAGGGTAATCTCAATGCCCCGCATGAGAATTATTATAACCCTTTGTGGAAGAACTATCCTGGTTTTAGCTACGGGCAACCACATACTGCTTTGAATCTTAATTCACATATTGTCCCACCTCCACCTCCGTATTTTCAATAAGCACCACATATGAAAGCACCACCTCCCACAACATATATCACCCCACTGTAGAGAAATTTTGAGGATGCTGTGAACCAATTCATCAATGCTAAAAATGCAACCAATGCTCAAAATGCTCCTATGTTGGACGAGATGAATGCGAACATCTTAAAGTTCCTATCAACTTTAAGTATCCACAAGAAGGGTAAGTTTCCGGCTCAAGGACAAATACCCCCTCAAGGTCAAACTAGTGTTATCTCTATATCCAATGAATATTAAGAGCAATGTCAAGCCATCACCACTCTACGTAGTGGGTGAGTTGTTGATTTATCACATCCCAACATGGCACAGCTAAAGACAAGGAGGTTTTGCCCGGAATGAAAGGTGCCGAAGATTACCCCATGAAGGAGAATGAAAATGATAATACTAGTGAGCCTGAAGTCGTAGTGAAACCACCCACCGTTGCACCTTTCCCACAACATTTGGTTCCTCCCCAAAAATGAGCCTCCTGGGATGATGTGCTAGACATCTTTAAGAAAGTAAAGCTGAATTTACCTTTTCTCGATGCCATAAAGCAAATTCCCGGGTATGCTAAAGTCCTTAAGGACTTATTAATGGTGAAAGAATGCTAAAGGTGAAAAAGAACGTCTTTCTTGTACGAAATGTGAGCTCCGTTCTACTTAATGACTCCCACCCAGGTTTAAAGATTCAGGTGCACTTACCATCTCGTGTATCATTGGAGAGAACTGAATAGAAAAAGCCTTGCTTGATTTAGGGGCGAGTGTCAATAATCTCCCTTATTCGATATATAGGCAATTAGAGTTGGGCGATCTTAAGCCCATAACGATCACTCTCTAACTCGCGGATCACACCATGAAGATACCACGAGGCATTATTGAGGACGTGATAGTCCAAGTTGACACCTTCTACTTCTCGGTAGAGTTTTTCATTTGGGACACGGAACCCTCCATCACCTCAAGTAATCATGTTCCCATCATCTTTGGCCTCCCATTCTTAGCTACGACTATCACCTTGATTAACACTTTAAATGGGAAAATGCAACTCACTTTCAGGAACATGACCTTAGAAACAAATATCTTCAATATCGCGAGTCAAGTGGGTGATGAGGACGATTTTCACTCAGTGGATCTTATTGAGAAGATAGTAGAGGAGCATGTAGAGGGAGATTTCAATAGGGATGCCTTAGGAGCATGCCTTATTTTGAGTGGTGAGAGAGATGGTACGTACACCAATTTTGAGAGGTAGGTAGGATAGTGGAGAGTAGCATTAGACGAGAGAGCATCGGATGAGGATGTGAGAGATACGAGTTGAGTTTCTAGATTCGAGGAATTACTACTGAGGAAGTCGCGCACGGTTCCCTCCGATGAAAAATTCCCCACCCTTAAATTAAAGAAACTACCCTCCAACGTGAAATATGCTTATTTGCGAGATGATGAGACATTTCTTGTTGTTGTCTCCTCTAGACTAGATAAAGAGCAAGAGGGTAAGTTGTTAGCGATTTTGAGGAAGCACCGAAGTGCTTTTGGTTGGAGCATAGAGGATTTGAAAGGTATAAGTCCTTTGATTTGTACCCGTAAATCCACCTCGAGGAAGACGTGAAGCCCTTGAGAGATATGTAAAGGCGATTGAAACCCATTATAAAAGAGGTAGTGTGAGCAAAAATCATTAAGCTATTGGACGCGGGCATAATTTATCCTATCTCAGATAACAAATGGGTGAGTCCAATCCAAGTCATCCCAAAGAAGTCAGGAATGCTTGTGGTCGAGAATGCCAAGGGTGAGTTAATTCCCCAATGCACCACCAGTAGCGGGACTCCCTTTATATTACTTCCTTAACGGTTATTCTAGATATAACCAAATAGAGGTAGATGTGCTTGATCAAGAGAAGAAGACTTTCACATGTCCCTTTGGCACGTTTTCCTACAAACGTATGCCATTTGGATTGTGTAATGCCCCCACGACCTTTAAAAGGTGCATGCTTTGTCTCTTTAGTGAAATGGTTGAAAGAGGTCTTTATGGACGAATTTAGTGTGTTCGGACCCTCTTTTGACCTTTGTCTTGCAAATCTTGAAAAAGTGCTAGCCCAGTGTGTGGAAAAGAACTTGGTACTAAATTGGGAGAAGTGCCATTTTATGGTTACCTAGGGAATAGTTCTTGGCCACATAGTGTTGTCCACAGTAATTGAGGTTGATAGGGAAAAAATATATGTCATAACCGAGCTTCCCTCACCTAAATCACTAAAGGATGTGAGCTTCTTCTTAGGCCATGCGAGTTTTTATAGAAGGTTTATTAAGGATTTTGTGCCATCACTAGACCCTTAAGTAACCTCCTTATGAAGGATGACCCCTTTGAGTGGAATGAATCATGCCAAAATGTTTTTGACAAATTGAAAATCATGCTGGTTTCTGCCCCCATTATGCAAGCTCCGGATTAGTCCCTTCCATTTGAGCTTACGTGTGATGAAAGTGATTTCGCTCAAGGGGATATTTTGGGCCCAATAGTAGATAAAAAAATCTCATGCCATCTATTACGTTATTCGAACATTGATCGGACCGTAACTTAATTAATTCATCACGGAGAAAGAATTACTAGTGGTAGTTTTTGCTCTAGATAAATTTCGCTCTTACCTCATCGGTTCGCCAATCACTTATTTTACCGACCATGCGACGCTTAAATATATCCTTTCCAAGACGAATGCTAAGCCGCGCCTCATAAGGTGGATCCTACTCCTACAAGAGTTCAATCTCTTCATAAAAGATAAGAAAGGAGTAGAAAATGTTGTTACTGATAACTTGTCCTGACTTTCATCGGATGTGACTAGTGATCCCATAGCCATAGATAAATTTTTTACGGATGAGAAATTATTTACCACTTCTTCTCTGCCCTGGTTTGCGGACATAGTTAATTATCATGTCACGGGAGCTGTCCTTCTTGATTAGACATCACAAGAGAAGAAGAAGTTCATTACTTGGTCACGTATATTTTTCTACGACGATCCATTTCTATTTAAATATTGTACGAACCAAATCATCCTACGTTGTGTACCGGGTGACAAGACACATAGTGTCATTGCCATTTTTTGACAAATTAGATGACCGCTACTTTTCCCCAAAGTGGTCACTATTGGCCCATGATCTTACGGGTGTTAACTCTTATTGTAAATCATGCGATAGATGTCAAAGAATGGGAGCCATTACCCACTGGTACATTATGCCATTGACCCCCGTACTCTTCATTGAGATATTTGATTGTTGGGGTATTGACTTCATGGGCCCTTTCCCTCCCTCCTTTGGCTTCCTATACATCCTCATTGCGGTAGATTATGTGTTGAAATGGGTAAATGCCATTGCTATAAAAACTAATGACAACAAGGTGGTGATTAAATTCTTCCAAGAACACATACTCTCTCGCTTCGGTGCTCTGAAGGTAATTATTAGTGATAACAGTAAGCACTTTTGCAATCGATCGTTTCAAAAACTTATGAGAAAGTATGGAGTCATTCACAAGGTTTGACGACTTATCACCCCCAAACGAGTGGGCAAGCCGAGATAGCAAATCGTGAAATCAAGAACATTCTCGAAAAATAATCGATCATAACGGGAAAGATTGGTCCTTCCGATTGAATGACGCACTATGGGCTTATAGAACCGCATAAAAGAACTCCCTCGGAATGTCCCCATTTTTCTTTGTCTATGGCAAGCCTTGACATCTCCCAGTGGAGTTAGAACACAAAGCTTATTGGGCAATCAAGAGGTTGAACTATAATTTAGACAAAGCCGGTGAAGCTCGCAAGCTTCAATTGAATGAGTTGGAAGAGATGCGTAATGATGTGTATGAGAATGCCAAGATATCTAAAAATATGATGAAACTCGCACATGATAAAATCATCCGACGTAAAGAGTTTCATTCGGGATAAAAAGTTCTTCTCTAAAACTCCTGCCTTCATTTTTTTCCCAATAAATTACGTACGCTGTGGATAGACCCATTCGTCGTGAAAGAAGTGTTCCCCCATTTAGCCGTTGAATTAGAAGATCTTAAGGGGGGAAACACATTAAAAGTTAACGGACAATGCCTAAAGCCGTACTTAGAGGAATGTGTTTAGGAAGCCGACACCACTTGGTTGTTGGACCCCGTTTACAGGGATTAAGTGAGAATGAATTGAGAGGTCGTCGTACCCCCGACGCATATGGGGTGATTCTTTTGTATATTAGTTAGTTTATATAGGGTTGTAGGAAGCAAGTATGTAGAGAGAGGAACGCCAAGGAATAGCATAAGAGAGCATATGGTATTTTAAGGGGAGTTGTTGCGTATTTCAGAGCTAAATCATAGGTAGGAACATTTGTGGAAGGGTCTGAAAAAATCGAGCGAGAAGAAGCCAACATTTAGAGAATGTAATATATGGGAAGAGTAACTTTAACAGTGTCCCGGACCGGTTCGGTTCGCTTCTGTGATACAATAAAAATAAAAAAGGACCAGACTGGTTCACCCCCGAACCGAACCGGTTCGGAGATCTGCAGCAGTTCGTAAAGTTCCAAGGGTTCTTCCCCTTTTCCCAAAATTTCCCCCCATTCTCCAAGTTCTTTCCCTCCAAATTTTCCCTCCAAATCCATTTCCCTTTCCCTCCATTGTTTTCCCTCAAAATTCATCCCTCCCCCTCCACACAACACCTATAAATACCCTCCATATCCCCCCATTTCACCTCACACCTACCATTTCCCTCTCTCTCTCTCTCTCTCTCTCTCTCTCTCTCTCTCTCTCTCTCATTTTTCCAGCAATTCTTATTCTCATCAAATGGCCGCTAGATCAGCTAGAGCACTCCTCATAAAATATAGCTCCACCGACATCCTCCTCGATGGCAATAATGAGTACCGCTCCCACCAAGAAAAGAGGCGGTGTGAAGTTTTCTTCTCTCCATCCCGCTCAATGTATATTGAGCGCCAAGTCAAATGGGAGGAACTTCCGCAAGCAATTAACAACCTATTTTGCCGAGGGGCTGGTGCCGGTTCTTTATGGAGCCACATCTCGTTGTTTGGGAGGACGAGGTGTGATTCTTCTATGGAACTCCGATCCAAACGGGAAAATTTGAAGCCGAGGCCTATGTTGATGAGAGGCCCATCCCATTTTCACTCGAAATCATCATACAAAAATTACGAACCGTGGAGGTCCCAAGCCCAAACAGATATGACTACCCCATAAATGCTGAGCCAATTATGAAAGGGGCATGCATCCTCTGCCTCGCTCCTGGACAATCATGGAATCAAGAGACTTTCCCCATGGGGTCTCTTCCTGAAAAATCTCGCATTGCCTTCTACATCGTTTGCACCATCGTTCGCACCATCGTTCTCCAAACATGGAACGATTTGGCGATGTGTCCTTAGAAACCCAACATTATATACCACCTCTTCGATCCCCGTGCCCCTATCCATCTTGCACACGTTTTCTACGTTGACATCATGCACGTTTCTATGGATCATAGAGGACGAGCTCCCCTACCATATCCCCACTGCACCATCTCACTCCTTGCTGATGCTAAGATTCAGCCCCCAAGCCTTTCCTCGCCTTCCAAAGGCCATTAGGCAAGAATTTCCCACCCGAAGTGAACGACAAAGAGAGGTGATACAATCGGCGGCGAACGTGGACGAGGATGTTGAGATAGAAGAAGAGGAAGAGCCCGAATACAATGAGGAGGAGGATTCCGATTATCAGACAGTGGGAGAAGACCTCACTCGTCCAATTAAGAATTTAGAGACGAGCTTCCAAGATTTTTTGCGGGATTATAGGGAAGACCAAGAGGCCTATTGTCGAGACACGAGCATGATGGCCCAACTTCAAGCTAAGATGTACAAGCTACATGTAAGTGAGGGTATACCAATCCCCACTTACTTTTATGCCCCGTATGATCCCAATGCTCCCGACCTCTCTCACCCACCTCCACAATAGGCCCTGCTTTAGTGTTGTTGTTGTTGTTGTTGTTGTTGTTGTTGTTGTTGTTGTTGTTGTTGTTGTTGTTGTTGTTATTATTGTTATTGTTGTCTTGGTTCTCCATATGTTGTTTGTTATTTTTTTAAAACTTCATTGGCTTAACTTGTTACAACGATCTATGTATTTCTCTCTTTAGTTCTTGTAATCCTTAGTTAGTAATACAAAAACTACATTTTACCCTTTGTTTATTTTTACGCGCTCTCCTTTAATTCTAGATTTTAGTCCTTTTGCATAGGGACTTTGAAAAAGTCTAAGTTGGGTGGGGTGGGGGGTGGTGGTGGTGGTGGTGGTGGTGGGGGGGGGGGGGGGGGTATGCATGCGCTTCAAAATTTCACAAAGTTCAAAATGCCAAAATTTTCAAATAAATTAGAAAATTTCGAAAATATCCAAAAAAATTGAAAAAATTTGAAAAAGCCAAAAATATTTTCCCTCAAAATAAATAAAAATTATAATTTAAAAGCTTCGAAAATGTCACAAAAAATTCTTTGAAGTCTCAAAATTTTAAAAATCAAGAGCACTAAGCCGAAATTGACCAAAGATGGAAATTGAAAGAAAACTCACGACTTAACGAATAAGTGTGGAGATTACTTAACCCGGTGAGATTTTGAGCCTTTCACTTTTTTCGAGTAATTAAATCAATCCGAGTTAATGGTTAACTCAAAGATCAATTTTGCTATAAAAAAGTGATTGAAGATCTCAATTCATTTGTTTTTATTGATTATGGGAAACGAGTGTGACGTTGCCTCGAAAAGCACGCTAAAATATCTCTAAATTAAATTATTCTCGAGATGCATATGGTAGAATAATGAGTAATTTGGATAAATGAAGTTAGGCAATCGTTTGTTTACCCAAAATACTAGCAGAAAAAATAAGTTGTGAAAAATTATTCTTTCGCTATCCCAATTGAGCCTAATAAAATTTTTCCCTTTTCGTTAGTAACCCAAAAAACCATGAAGCTTGAAATTGTGAAAATTGAAAATTCAGAAATAAAGTCCAAGCGATGTAATAAAAAGGGGTAAGAAAAAAAAAAGGAAAAATACACAACAAAAATAGTAAGAAAAGAAAAATGTGAAAAATAGAAAAACTGAAAAAAAGAAGAGCAAAATGAGCAAGAACCCGAAAAAGCTCTAATGGACATCATAAGAAGATTTTCAATTTTGAATTTTCCAACCATTCCCAATTTCACCCAAAACACCTTATGACCCAAGAAAGTCCTAAACGAGTTCGAACTGCAAAATTAATTACCGCGTAGAGTGCTAAGACATGAAAAGATAATAAGAGAGATTAATTGGTGTGAATAAGAGGCGATGTTTCCCGTTTTCCAATATCCATATTTCGATGATGAGATCTTATCACCTTAAATATTCCTTCTTTCAAATTGTGTGTTAATTTGTTCTCTATCATATTTACTCTTATATATCACATATACCGAGAGAAATAGTCACATTCTGAGTAATTCGTTTGTGAGAGTATCCCGTGAGAAATTGAATTAAAATTAATTTTCAGAAAAGTAAGGTAATGATTAATCGGTGGAAGTTAGCGGTTTATTTTTTGGCTTCGCACACACAAACTAAAAATTGAGACTCTTGAATATGAATTTACATTGACTATTTTTGGAGAGATTAAATTGTACAATTTGTAAGTATTTTGAGCTTTTCTTTGAGTCAAAACCGAATTTTGTGGCTATATTCAATGCAAACCCTCACGAGACACAACTCGTCCTACTAGGGTAACCTATGGGTTGAAAGGCTTGTTTCATACGCTAAATTCAATCTCTTTCTCGCGAAAGAGGTATTCTCTCCCAATATTACATTTGTTAAGTATTGGACCTTACTTAGATTCTTTTACATTGCTCAAGGCGATCAAAGTTATAAGTTAATGGAGTTTGATTAGGGATAAATTCTTCATATTTATCTCTTTAATTTAGAGACTTTTATCATCTTACGCTACGTAAATAGAGTCGATTAATCTCATATCATTTCTACTGACCTTTTCTATATAGTGCATCAAGTTTCGTGTATTTCTCTTACATTTTGCAGATATTTTACACAATTGAAGAAAAGAGAAACCTCAAATTCATGGAAGATACAAGTGAAGGAAAGTCAAGGGAAAAATGGAAATTTTACACCAGGAATTCGGGTATGAAACCTAAAGGAAAATTGAAGGGCTGGACATAAATTTAATTTTTCTTTTCTCTTAAAAAGAGTTGTGCATGATGCAAACACTTAAAATAACATGATGTATTTATTCTTTTGTGATACCAGACATTATAAGGCTTCTTTTCAATTAGTTTTGAGAGGTTTTTGAAGCCAAGAAATATAGGATTCTTCTTGTCCAACATTTTCTTCATCTTTTTGGATTAATTCAAGGTTTTTCTTCATTCCAAGTATTATTTTCTTTGTTTTTTTCAATTTCTTTCATATTTTCAGTTGGTGATTCATTATTACTTAGTTACAATTCTTTTTGGCATCTTTCATTTCACTTTTCACAAAATTATGAGTTGCATCGCATGCAATTTTAAGATTTTTGTTGTTTCTCACGTAACCATGTTCGACTAGATTCCTAAGGGTTGGAATGCATGAATCCATCCCAATGTGGTTTGCATGGATATAAAAGTAATTCCCTGAATTAAATAAATGATTGAATCATGTTGATTAATTGTTACAACCATCGTGGGACTTTTAACCTCGTTTGCCCTAGGTAACCAGGGCGTTTAAGAGTGCGATGCGCATGTGAGTTATTTCGACACCGGTTTATTTCTATTCTTGATTATGTATGATGCGGGCTTGTACCCTCATATATGTGATGCTTGAAATTAATAAAGTCTATGGTTTAGTTAATTATCTAATTCACAATTAATTTTTATATCCGGTAAACGTATTAGGGTTCGGGGGATTATAGTCCAACCTAATTTTCTCATTAATATTCATTAATTCATAGTTAGTTTACTTCTGTATACGTAGTTTAATTAGTAGTCTAATTAATTTGCGTCTAGTTTATACATAAACTCAAAACTCATAACCATTTCCTTTATTCTTCTAGAGTCAATCTCAGGATTCATCATATTACCTATTGTCATTATGATCTACGTCCTATTCCCTGAGGATTCGACCCATATTATCATGTTTATTACTTACTCGATCGGGTTGTACTTGAAACGTAATTATCACGCACAAAAGACACAGTTTGAGTCGCGTTAGCTGTCGAAGAGGAAGTGGGGAAACTTCTGGAGGTTCGGTCCATAAAAGAAGTCCAACTCCCCAAGTGGCTGTCAAATTCGATAGTCGCAAGGAAAAGCAACACGAGGTGGAGAGTCTGCATAGACTTAACTGATATGAATCATGCATGCCCGAAGGATAGTTTTTCCCTGCCAAAGATAGAGCATTTGGTCGATGCCACTGCTAACCATGAGCATATGAGCTTTCTTGACGCCTACTTTAGGTACCACCAAATCCCATTGTTCGCCCTCGACTAGGAAAAGACATCTTTCATCACCATTCGAGGGATGTATTGCTATAGGGTGATGTTTTTCAGATTGTAGAATGCTTAGGCGACCTACTAGAGACTTTTGATGAAGATAATCAAGGAGAAATTATGAGACACATTGGAGGTATATGAAGAACGTGTGTGCTCGCGTTCAAATGATCAAGTTATATATAAAACCCTTTTAATACAAACAAACCCTAAACATGCAGCAGTATGTGATTGAATAAATTGATAATCTACGCAAGAGCATTCAAACACATGCAATTAAGGAAAAATCCCCCTCAGGGGCAAAACCATTTATTTTCACTATAATTTATAAGAGAAGGGCTTACAATCGGATTACAATGAAAATACAAGTTGACTAAGAATTACCCTCGGGTATCAGATTTTGTAGTCGCGGCTGGAATTATCCCTTTCCAGTAGGGCTGCAATGAAGAAGAAGAACGGTCTTCTCCACAAGGGTTGAACAAACCAAAGTTGTGTTCTTGGGTTGCAAAAGGATTCACAAAGGATTGGCAAGGATGTGTGAATCAAAACATTAGTCTTGGGACTCAAAAATATGAAGACTAGGTGTATTTGGACTCTCAAATTCATCTCCTAAAGTCTTGCAAAACAACTCTCCCGAAGTTGGTATTTATAGGGAAATACATGAAGAGACCCACGATTTTAAACTGCTGAAATTCTATCCAGCGTACAGGTACCCCGAACAGGTTCGGGTACCCCTGCGAACCGGTTTTCCCCCCCCGAATCGGTTTGGGTCTGGGTTCGGGAAAATGTGCTGGAAAAAGGCTTTAAACACTTAGAAAAATTTCCAGACTTTTCAATGAACATATCTCCATTTTCAACGGGCCATAACTTGTTCACCGTAGCTCGGATTGAGGTGCTGTTTTTTCCACTATCTTTGTTGCGGCAAGCTCTTCAACTTTCCAATTGACTGGTCCTCCGGACGGTGGCTATAAAATTACCAATATGCCCTTGTACATCCCTATCATGCCTTGTTTCACTGATTTGACTTCTCTTGCGTTCCACTTGCATTACGAGCCTAGAATCAAGGATCGTGAAGTCGTTGATGCAGATGAGGGACATATTAGTGGAGATAATGCATGCTTGATTCCCGGAATTCGGATAGAGGCCGTCATGTGAGATCGTGAGGTGACGTGCCAAATGTAGCGGCGTACGACATAAATAAATGAAATATTTCGGACATAAGAAAAATGTCCTTACAAATCTCCCCCTATGTCTATGCCGGTACATACATAAAAAATCCGAATTATCAAATATGAAATTGCCTATACAAATCTACCCTCCCATGAACCCAAAACTGGAAAAGGTACAAATGAATAGTCTTCATCGTTTGTTCTTTAATTCTTCAGGAATCTAAAAACTTTTCTCATCGGGGTGTGCAACATATAGATCTGCAATCTTCATACCTACACACATGAGACAAAGCAAATACCACGTGACATATCGAGTTTGAAATGAGATAATATGAATATCAATATATGATAAAAACATAAGCAACATCTCAAAAACTCCCCCAAAATTCAAACTCCCCCATAATATGATAATTCTTTCTCCCCCTTTTTATGATGACCCCAAATAGACAGATGAGAAGAATGAATCAAACAAGAAAAAATCGGGGTGTCATGGATAAAATCACACCACGACTGAACACAAAGCAACCAAGTCAATGATAGCGTAAATGAAGTGGTGTGATCAAATTCGATAGGAAAATCAATGCATACAAACATGACATATGTGCACGATGAATATTGGATATTCCTAGCGGATGAACTCAAATGCTTCCTTTGGTGTAAAAGAGTGACAGTATAAGATATTGACTCAGTCAAATCAACAAATCAAAGCTCAAAATGATTTTCACACCAATAACGTCCAAAATGATTTTATGCTTTTTCAGGACTTTCAAGGAAGTGAAAACCCGTTTATATTCTCCAACCAAACTCCCTCAGATATTATTTTGAATAGAGGCATTCTAAATTCTCAAACTTTGGAGAATTGATGGTGAAACCTAAGTGGCCCATATTTGGCATGAATTGCTTTTTATTGCCTGTAAATATTTTCGGGCTCTTTTAACCTCTTTGGACCTCGGATATTAAAATTCCTCCATTTTTTAGGGCCTTTTTAACGGTGGCTTTTGCGCAAAGGATAGATGATTACCTTTCGCAGCCCCTCCCCGTTATACAAAAACACACAGTCTCACCAAAACGGTTTTTTTTTTACATGCATTCCAATCTTGTCAAGTTTTATCGCATATTGTACATTGTATAGACAGGATTGAGATGAAAACACGCAAGCCAACATGAGATAGACAAGTGCAATAATCAAATATAGCCGTGCATGTGTGCAATAAAGGATATAGGAGTCAAACATGTAGGAAGATATCACTAATTACATCTCAAGGACTCCAATCAATGTAAAGCACATGGATGAAATGATGTAGCCTCTCAAATCTCTATCAAACAGTCACATGGATATATGGAATGGAGTTGTGACTTGGCTAACTTAAATGCTCATCCATAAAAGGTGCAAAAACAGAAAAATCTTTTTGGCCTTTTTCAAAAAAATATTATCAAAATAAAATCTTTTTGTGCTTTTTCTCAAAATTTTTCTTAAAGGAAAATCTTTTTGTATTTTTCAAAAGAAATATAAAAAGCAACAAGAATAAAACAAAGCTGTACAACTAAGCAATGGCACATATAAAACAGACTAGCAATAGGAAGCATATGATATGAACATGAAGGAGCATCCTATTCTAGACATAGACCAACCTTTCAGTCAACTGTGCAAATCCCTAAAGATTTCCTAAGACTCTCAAATCTAAGGGCATCTAAAGGTTTTGTGAAAATATCGGCTAACTGACGGTCGGTGGGAACAAAACTCAGGGATACGACTTTCTCTTCAACTAACTGATGTGTTTTGTGCGCGAATGCTGAACTGGATTGCGGGATATGTGTATCGCGCTCGTGTTATCACAGGAAATGGTCATGGTGTCCTGTGATATCCCATAATCCTCCAGCATTTGCTTCATCCATAAGAGTTGTGTGCAACAACTTTCGGCGGCTATGTACTCAGCCTCCGCAGTGGACAAAGAGATGGAATTTTGCTTCTTGCTGAGCCAGGAGACAAGAGAAGAAACAAAATAGAAACACCCACCAGAAGTGATCCTAAATCCATCTACATCCCCAGCCCAATCGGCATCCGAATAGGCGGACAGACGGTCATTGGTATCAAAGGAATACCAAATCCCGTATGAGAGAGTCCCACTTACGTATTTAATAATACGTTTTAGAGCAAGTAAATGTGACTCTTTCGGGGATGCCTGATATCGCGCACAAACTCCAACACTAAAGGCGATATCGGGACAACTGGTAGTCAAGTAGAGGAGACTACCTATCATACTCCTATATAAGGTTTGCTCTACGTCCTTGCCTGAAGTGTCCTTACTAAGCTTGGTAGTGGTACTCATAGGTGTACGTGCATGCTTAGTGGAGTCTAAACCAAATTTCTTCACTAGGTCTCTAGCATGCTTGGATTGGGAGATGAACATCCCATCCTCTAGCTGACGAACCTGAAGACCAAGGAAGAATGTAAGCTCACCAACCATGCTCATCTCAAACTCACTTTTCATCTCCTCCTCAAAGTGGTGAGCATGCTGGGAGCATGTGGATCCAAAGACTATGTCGTCCACATAGACCTGGGCAACCAAAATAGCACCGTCATCTCTCCTGACGAACAACGTCATATCTACTCCCCCTCTCTTGAAGCCACGAGCTAAGAGATAGGAAGTAAGCCTCTCGTACCAAGCACGGGGTGCTTGCTTCAAACCATACAAGGCATTCCTAAGATAGTAGACGTGTTCTGGATGCTGAGGGTCTCCAAACCCTTTTGGTTGTTCCACATAAACCTCCTCCTGTAGAATGCCATTCAGAAAGGCACTCTTGACATCCATCTGATACACCTTGAAGCGCAGATGACATGCGATGGAGAGCAGAAGATGGATGGACTCAAGCCTCGCAACAGGAGCAAGTGTTTCCCCAAAGTCTACACCCTCTATCTGTGTGTAGCCTTGAGCGACCAACCTAGCCTTATTTCGGATTATGGTACCATTTTCATCCATTTTGTTCTTAAAAATCCACCGAGTACCTATCACATTAATCTCACTAGGTCGGGGGACAAGTTCCCAGACATCATTATTTTTAAACTGAAGCAACTCATCCTGCATAGCAGATATCCAGTGTTCATCCTTGAGTGCTTCTTTATGGTTCTTGGGCTCGACTTTGGACGTGTAGCAAAGATGGCTAACAACGTTCTCTAGCTGAGAACGAGTCTTGACCCCTAGAGTGCGATCATCAATAATGGTAGAAGGGTCATGACTTTTGCGAACCCAAGCAGGTGTGTCACCTAACACAGGAGTAGGGTCTACAGAGTGTGAGAGAGGAACAGGTAAATCACTGTCAGAACAATCCTCATCCTCATACTGAAGGTTAGGATCAATAACCGTCAAAGGTTCGTCATCTTGCACGGTAACGTTTATTGATTCCATAATCCTAGAGCTCTTCAGGTTAAAAACCCGGTATGCTCTACTATTCGATGAATATCCTAGAAATATTCCCTCATTGCTCCGGGAGTCGAACTTTCCTAATTGCTCTCTATCCCGTAGGATGTAGCATTTACTCCCAATACACGGAAATATGCCAGGTTGGGCTTCTTGCCAGTCCACAACTCATAAGGAGCGTGAAGTGTGTGTGGACGCAGATACACCCTATTCACCGTGTGGCATTCAGTAGACACTGCCTCTGCCCAAAATCTCCTAGAAACTTTACGACCTAGAAGCATAGATCTAGCCATCTCTTGGATCGTTCTATTCTTTCTCTCAACAATCCCATTTTGCTGAGGATTTCTCACAGAAGAAAACTCATGTTTGATCCCAAGGCTATCACCGTACAAATCCACCTTTGCTTCCTTAAATTCAGTGCCGTTGTCACTACGTATTCTGTTAATCGTGACACCGTGTTGATTTTGCAGGACACGGCACTTGGTCGTTAAGAAATCTACAGCATCGGATTTTTCTCTCAGAAAACCTACAATGGAGTACCTGGAGAAATCATCTACCATCACGAGGATGTACCTCTTACCACCTAGACTCTCAGTACGAGTGGGACCCATAAGATCCATGTGAATCAACTCCAGAACACGAGAGGTGGTAATGGAATGCAACTTCCTATGAGGACTACGAATTTGTTTTCCCAACTGACAAGGTCCACAAACGGTCGAAGTTGACTTTCCAAGAGATGGTAAGCCATGTACTAGGTCCTTTTTAGATAAACGATTGAGATCTCTAACGTTCACGTGACCTAGACGTTGGTGCCACAGATCCATAGGAGTGATCGTGGCGCTGTTGCAGACAAGTGAGGATGTGGGATCAGTCCCATAGTAATTATCCTCAGTCCTCACCCCTTGCATCAAAAGTTTACCGGCTTGATTGTAGACTTTACACGCGTCCCGGTCAAACTTTACTGCAAAGTCAGTGTCGCACAGCTGGCTAATGCTGAGAAGGTTTGCTTTCAAACCTTTGACGTACAAAACATTTTCTAGCTTAGGAAAACCAAGTAACAAGATAGTACCTCGTCCTATAATGCTAGACTTACTCCCATCTCCAAAGGTGACTCTGCCATCTTGATAGTCCTCAAGAGTAGTAAAAAATGAGGCATCACCTGTCATGTGTCTGAAGCACCCACTATCAAAATACCACTGTGAGGTATTATGTGCTTTGAGAGCAACATGAACAACAAAGGCCTTTTTATCTTTCTTAGGCACCCAAGCAGAGATGACCTTTTGCTTGCCTTTGTTGTTGTTGGTTTTAGCTGGAATGTGAGAAGCATTCACTAATGACAAAGAGATCCGTCGTAATTCTTCCATTAAACTTTGAGTCGTGGAAGCTAAGAACTCAACTCGCTCTCTCAGACTAGAAAACTCATCAGTATGTCGTGGTGGAGCAGTAGTACGTGGTGTCCGACCCATGCTATAACAAGTTTCCCTAAGGTGGCCTTTTCTTTTGCAATAAGTACAAAAGTGCACAGTCAAAGGCGGACCTTGGTTTGCTTTTCTTGGTCGAACTCTCCTTCGAGGTTTTTTACGGTGACCATAAGGAGTTGTAGTAAACTCAGGAACTGGTCCAGGTGCAATTTGGGACGTGGAGGCACCATCATATCCAATTCCTTGACGATCACCCAAACCTAAAGCGGGGCCGAGGAGCATCTTTCCCATCTTCCCAGATCTGTCCTCGATTTGTACCTTGACTTCCCGTGCTTTCTCAAGATCATGAGTCAGCTGGGCAACAAGGGATTCAAGTTTCTTCCGAGTCTCCACGGAGGAATGGAGCCGACTCGTAAGACTAGCCACTTGCTTAATCAAGTCCCCTTTTTCTTTCTCTAAAACACTCTCTCTCTCTCTGAACAAATTCTCATTCTCGACACATGTAGAATCTCTCTCTCTCAGGGCGGTGCAAGTGGAGAACTCTCTTTCTCTTGCTTTCTTTAAATCTTCCTCTAAGCAGGTGATCTTAAGAACTAACGCTTTATTACGCTTTTTAGGTTTAAATGACTCGGAATATAACTCAGCGTAGGCGCGTTGTATATCACTCTCGCTCTCACTTGTGTCATCCTCCCCCTCACTCACATCGCTCTCACTGTCGAGGTGTCCCTGTGAAGCATCGTCCTCAACATCGTGAGGAGAACTAGGAGTGCTCACTTGGCTGGCCATGAATTCGGTGAAGTTACACTCATGCGGTGACTTATCTCCAGAATCCACCGTCTCGACCTCACTGTCGTCACTAAGGGTAGCATTAAGAACAACTTTCCCTTTCTCTCTATTCAGACGATTGGCACACTCAAAAGCTCTATGACCCCTACCATCACACTCAAAACATCTCTCACTTTCTTTCAGAGGAGGATTTTTGGTAACTTTTTCATTTTTCTTTTCAAACTTATTTTTCTCAAATTTCTTTTTATCTTTAAAATTGCCATTTTTCTTAAATTTGAGAATCCTCTTGATATTTTTTGCGAAAAGAGTCAAGTCATCTAAGTCAAAATCGCACTCAGAATCTGACGTTTCAGTCTCTCTCTTTCTAGATGACTCTACCCTCTTTCTAGCTGACCCCTCACTCCTTCTCTCTTGGGCTTTAAGAGCAATTCCCTTATCTTTAGATTTAGAATTTTTAGGGAACATATCAATTTCATTAGTTTGCAAATCTCCTACAAGTTCTTCCAATTTTAGCGTATTTAAATTACCCATAGAATTTAGCACAGTGACTTTAGGGATAAAACGCTTAGGCAAAGAACGAAGAATCTTTTTAACAACTCTAGCATTCGGAATATGTTCACCAAGATTAAAACTAGTATTCACAATGTCAGAAAGTCTAGCATAAAATTCATCAAAGCATTCAAAATCATGCATGGTGATTGTTTCAAATTGAGTTGTCAAGTTTTGCAACTTAGACTCTTTCACAGCATTAGTTCCTTCATGGGTGAGTTGTAAAACATCCCATGCTTCTTTTGACGTGGTACATGTCATTATGCGTTTGAACTCATCAGGTGTGACAGACCCAGAAATAACACTTAGACCCTTAGAATTAAAAGATGACCATTTAATTTCTTCATCAGACCAAGAAATGTCAGGTTTCAAGTTGGTCGCATTATCTACAGTCACAGTGGGAGGAGTCCACCCTCGTTCAACCAAAATCCAGACACGTTCATCAATGGCTTTTAAAGCCGACCTCATACGGGCTTTCCAATAAGCATAATTTGTCCCGTAAAAAACAAGCATTTTATAATATGACTTCTCCATTTGAACACGCACTTTTTCAAAAATCAATTTTTTCAGAAAATTGATATCTTAGAAAAATTTTGCGGAAAAAGGAATACGCGATAGATTAGCGTAACCTGCTCTGATACCAATTTGAAGAACGTGTGTGCTCACGTTCAAATGATAAAGTTATATATAAAACCCTTTTAACACAAACAAACCCTAAACATGTAGCAGTATGTGATTGAATAAATTGATAATCTACGCAAGAACATTCAAACACATGCAATTAAGGAAAAATCCCCTTCAGGGGCAAAATCATTTATTTTCACTATAATTTGTAAGAGAACGGCTTACAATATGATTACAATGAAAATACAAGTTGACTAAGAATTACCCTCAGGTATCGGATTCTGTAGTCGCGGCTGGAATCATCCCTTTCCAGTAGGGCTGCAATGAAGAAGAAGAACGGTCTCCTCCACAAGGGTTGAACAAACCAAAGTTGTGTTCTTGGGTTGCAAAAGGATTCACAAAGGATTGGTGGGGATGTGTGAATCAAAACATGAGTCTTGGGACTCAAAAATATGAAGACTAGGTGTATTTGGACTCTCAAATTCGTCTCCTAAAGTCTTGCAAAACAACTCTCCCAAAGTTGGTATTTATAGGGAAATACATGAAGAGACCCATGATTTTAAACTGCTGAAATTCTATCCAGCGTACAGGTACCCCGAACTGGTTCGGGTACCCCTGCGAACCGGTTCGCCCCCCCGAACCGGTTTGGGTCTGGGTTCGGGAAAGTGTGCTGGAAAAAGGCTTTAAACACTTAGAAAAATTTCCAGACTTTTCAATGAACATATCTCCATTTTCAACGGGCCATAACTTGTTCACCGTAGCTCGGATTGAGGTACCGTTTCTTCCAGTATATTTGTTGCGGCAAGCTCTTCAACTTTCCAGTTGACCGTTCCTCCGGACGGTGGCTGTAAAATTACCAATATGCCCTTGAACATCCCTATCATGCCTTATTTCACTGATTTGACTTCTCTTGCGTTCCACTTGCATTACGAGCCTAGAATCAAGGATCGTGAAGTCGTTGATGCAGACGAGGGACATATTAGTGGAGATAATTCATGCTTGATTCCCGGAATTCGGATAGAGGCCGTCATGTGAGATCGTGAGGTGACGTGCCAAATGTAGCGGCGTACGACATAAATAAATGAAATATTTCGGACATGAGAAAAATGTCCTTACAGTATATATCGATGACATGCTTGTAAAGAGAAAGAAGAAGGGGGATAACCTTGTAGAACTGACAAAAACTTTTTAAGTGCTTCGTTATTACAATATGAAGATAAATGTCGTGAAGCTCTCTTTTGGGGTACAATCGGGAAAGTTCTTTGTATACCTAGTTAGTCAAAGAGGTATCAAGGCTAACCTCGAACAAATTGAAGCCATAAGAAGGTAAAACCCCTAAGACTGTGTGCGAGGTACAAAAATTGATTAGCATGCTACCCACCCTCAACCGTTTCATATCCAGATCCTCAAAAAAGAGTCATCCATTCTTCCAAGCACTAAGAAAAGAAAGGAAGAAAGTATGGAATAATGAATGCACAAAGTCACTTAATGAAATAAAGAATTATTTGAGCAAATCACCACTGTTAACCATTCCAGATGATAAAGTCCCTTTGTACTTGTATCTAGAGTTGTCCAATGGCGCTGTAAGCTTGCCCTTGGTTTGTGAGAAGAATAAGGGCCAGGATCCAATTTATTATGCGAGTAAAACATTGTTCAATGCTGAAAAAAGATACCTATCGTTGGATAATCTTGCATACGCACGGGTGATAACCTCCAGGAAGTTGTAACGCTATTTATATACCCAAGTCTATCCTTGTCCTTAGAAATCCTTAGCTCAGCCAAGACGAACCTTACTACTCCTCAGGTTAGACGGACGAGAGTCCCTCAGAAGTGATCCCCTCCACCAGTGCCATACCAATCTTATAGGCCGATACCTAACAGCTAGCCCATAAGTACCTCACTAGTCTCGTCTCGACTTGGCGCCACACAAATAACTAAGACCATACTTTAACCTAGCACAATAGTTGCTCACTAGGATAGTAAACCTGCCAGCCTCGTCCAGATCGAGACCTCTCAAGTTGACATATATCTCACGTGTGTCACAGGGTTCTAATATGACTAGTCCACGTGGACAGGAAGTTATAAAGAGTTATCCATGAGCACGTTGTAGACACCACAATCTAGGCCCCCCTAAGTCTCTCTTAAGGTCCCTAACACCTCCCCAATTAACTACAAACCCTAGGTCATACTCCAAGTACCGATCTAGAGGCCACTACGCACTCTCGAGCCCCGTTTTGACTCCGATCAAGTCCATCATCAAAGTGAAAGCTCAATGAATCTTTGAAGGGATCTGAATTCCCTTTCCAATGGTCTACCCCATGCATGATTCGGCATAACAGTTCGGAAAAATGAACCATTTTAGTATCAAACGTTGATTTAGAGTCCATCGGGTGCTCCCCGGCCCCATTTTGACCCTATTCAAATTTATCACCAGAGAAAAAGATCAATGGATGTTCTAAGGGCACTAAAAATCCTTTTCAATGGTCTGCCTCGTGCGTGAAATGACATAAAATTTCGGATGAACGATTCTTTTTCCCCCTAAAGCCCATTCGAAGGCCACCGATCGCTCCCAAAATTTATTTGACCATAGTTAACTCTTCAGATTGAACAAGATTAAATGAATCTTTAAAGGGCACTGAATACCCTTTCTAATGATCTTCCATGTACGCGAATCAACCTTACAATTTGGACGAATAATCTGTTTTACTCCGAAAGGTCACCGGACACTTCTAGGCCCCGTTAACAAAAGTTAACTCTCCGAACCGAGCAAAGATCTTTGGAACATTGAAGTGCATCATATAAAATTTCCGACGGTCCGCCTCGTGCATGATTCGGACTAAAGATTTGGACAAACGATCGATCTCTATCCGACGATCTTTTGTCCAAAGGACCAACAAGCCCTTTCGAACCCCGTTTGATCCAAAGTCAACTCTTGAACCCGGTATAAGCTTAAGGATTCTCAAATATCTCTGAAGAACCTTTCCAATGGTATGCTCTGTATGCAATTTTGACTTACAAATTTCATTTTACGACCATTTTTTGAGAAAATCTACAGGAGACTGCCAGCTGGCAGGTCCATTTCCAAGCTTATCAACAGTTTCTATAGGGTTACTTGCCAACAAGCAGGGCAAGGACAATGCCAATCGGTAGTCCCGTGACCATATATAAGGGGAGCATGAGTTCACTTTCCAGTGCATCTTAGGAACATCAACTTCAGTGATCTTAGCAGCATTCTTCTTAAGTCAGTGAGGTTTCCTTATTTGAAATCTTTATCCAGCTTTCATTTCCATCACTTTCACACCCAATTTAGTAAGCCTGTTTGGTTTGCAACTATAATTATATTTTTTTGTGTTTAAATACAATTCTAATAAAAATCTTCGTTTGACAACCTGTTTTTAAATACAGAATTATAATATTTCTGTGTTATAATAAAGTTTAAAAAAAAACAGGTTTAGGGTGTTTTACAATTTCTGTTTTTTATTTTTCTACTCAGAATTATTCATTCTTAATATTTTAAAGCAGTTATACGTTAATATATAATATACGTACATAATACATTAATATGTATGTAATTCTTATAAATAAATATATATATGTACATGTACACAAAATTACGTATGTAATAATATAAAGTTAAATAATATTATCAATGGATAGATGATACTTATATATAGTTTTATACATGTATTATTAATGTATGGAATAATATAAAATATACATATAGTACATATGTATTACAAATATTATCAATTTATGCAATATCATTATATATACATGTTTATGCAATATCATTACATATAGTGAATTATACATGCAATATATATATATATATATATATATATATATATATATATATATATATATATATATATATATATATATATATATATATATATATACACACACACACACACTAGGGTATGCCTGTGCCTGAAGGCACGACGTATTTAGTTCACCGCAAATAAATAATTTTTTAAATAACCAATTAGTTTTAAAAAATTGAAAAAGTTTTGAAAGTTTTTTTTACATACATACACTGTAGTATGAACCTATTATGTTAAAAAAAAAATTTAGAACACATAATTGTAAAAAATTATCCAAAATTATCCATAGTTTTAAAATCGTGTATAATTCACGTCAAAGTTGTTACAATTTAATTTTTTCAAGCACAGTTTCCTTTATTTATTGGACTATCCACCGTGTTTACGACAAAAACGATAAATTCATGTGGAAAATGAAATAATAATCACTAACAATTCATGATAATTGATATAATGATAACTGCTACAAAATGTACTATTAATCAAGTTATAGGACTTAAATAGAGCATCTTCAATTTAATTAAAGTAAAATAACTTTTCAATTATGCATTTATGAAATCTAGATCAAATAGATATGTCACTGTTATATATAGAATAGGTGATGGGTTGGTGCCACGATAAATCCTTTATACCATAATAAAAAATTTATTACATATGCTAAACTCATGAACATGTTCAATTTGCAATCTACTATTTCCCTTCTCAAATTTCCATCATGAGAGGTACCACCAGCAATAGGTGATAGTACCGGAACTGAAATTAAAGTTTATTCTGCTAAAAAGAAAAGAAAACAAACATAATTAGATCAAGTAACCAAACATAATTAGCTAAAAGAGTACAGATGAAACATAAAACATAATTAATATTTAATAAATGAATAATGTAAGGGGCATATAGAAAATATTAATCTAATTCAATAAGGACCAATTTTCCTCATTACTATGCTGCTCAAAGCTCATCAATAGAATACATTCTGAAACGAACTTAAACTTTGATCAATTCTGAACCAAGACCATTTACCTTTTGGAAACATTAACAATACAACATATAATTAGACATATAAAAATTAATTGAACATGAAATTTGACTAACCAATATTTACCTCAAATTTGCTTGTCCTGGTTTGTAAAGTGCAGTGCATGAATCTCCATGTATAACGTAGCTACACAAATTATTCAATCAAGAAGTTATAAGGGGGAAATATAATATAAAACAGTAAAAAGACCTAAACTTGAAGAGCAATCATTCATCATAGAAACTTTATTACATATATGAAATAGTCATAATAAAAGAAAGAGTGCACTTTGATGAGCACCACCTGATGGTCAGGTCAAGAAAGAGTGAACTTTGCCTCGTGAGGTTAAGAACTCAAAATTCACAATTACTTTGTATATCAGAGTCTCAAAACACTTGTAAAGAAAGACTAACAAACACTAACAACTGTGTTGACTGTGTTGAAGCTGCTAGTGTGGAGTCTACAAAATTGTGTTGGTTGTGTTGACTACAATATTGGCCACTGCATTATGGGGGCAGTAACTAATTGATTATGCTAATCAAACATGCATGAAATATCTACTAAGTTAAAATCATGCCACAAATAAAATTGTAGATATCAATGATTGTAAATATCAAATCAAGTAGTTATTGTAGATATCAATGACTGTAAATATGTATAGAAATGACTGTAAATATCAAATCTATATATAGTCTAATATATACATTTCACAAATCCTTAGTTTTTTTAAGCATAAATTCTCATCCATTAGAAATACACACATAAGATAACATAAATATACACACATGCACACATAAGCTTCAAATGTGGATACATAGATCTTCTGTTTTCTTTTTCACATAGAATTATTAAAGTAAACATACATAGATTATATAGGTATATACATAGGGATTTTGGGGAGAGAAACACACTTATTTCAGGTCTGGCCCGTGTTTAAAACAGAGCCCCGTCATCGATGCATATATACAGGTATACTCATGTCTGTATATATGTTATTTCAAACTCAGAGCCCCGTCATCGATGCATCCAATCAGAATTGATGCAATATCAGGGGTGTTGTGCTGTTGCTGACAATATTGGAGTGAGTTCATCATAAATACTATGCTACCCAATCAGAATGTTGATGACGAACTCATGTTGATGAAGACCCAAGATATAGGATATGTCCTGCAAAATGTTCAAGCTGAGAAAAAGAAAATTGTTGTGCTTCACTCCCACTCTACCCAATCAGAATAAGATCCCAAAGTAATTACAAATCAACTTAGCTATTTACTGATCTCAAAATATATACCTTCTCAGCATTAAAGCTATATATAACTATTTGCAAGTCAGCTACTGAATAAGATGTAGCATCAATGGGAACCCTGTTGACTTTCTTTGTAACGACAATAGGTTTCATCGAAAAATATTCTTCATCAAACGATTTGTGGCGATCAACAAGTGGAGGTCTAAGAATCGTAGCTTAAGGTTCAAATGTTTTTGTGTTGGCTATGGAGGAAGGTTTAACAGACTTCAATTCTGCAAAAATAATGCCACATACAGATAATTTTTTAAAAAAATGGGAGTAATTATTTAAATTACTTTAAATAATATTACTACAAACTTGCCAAAAATAATCATCTGAGCCTTTTGTCAAACGTATGGAAGGCAACACATGAGTAAAAAAATAGTACCTCATATGTAGTTTCATTCCCCAATAAAGAGAGAGAGGTCGTTAACAATAATTCAAGGCCGACTCTCATTTTGAACTCATTCGGTGCGACTCATTGATGATCATACATATACCCTCGCATTCAAATGTATAGAGACACAAATGATCACAATTTGAAGTTACATCAAAGCTTTTATCGAACTCAAATTGTTGGAATTCATCCTGTTCAAAACAACACAAAGCCACTAATTAATAAAAAAAATTAGCGATACCATAATTCAAATGCTCACATGTTATGTATGTAATACGATGAAAGGATATTGCTTTCGTACCTCTGGCTCTCATGCTGAAGTATTTGATTTAGCCTACTTAATTGGGCACTTAGTTGCTCAGGGGTGCTCCTGCCACATCCACCTAAAGCTTTAATCTCACACCCAGGACATATAATAGAAGCCTTTGTAACTCTCCTGTAATTTAATAAAGCGATTAACGTCAAGTAATGGAAGATGCTGATATAAGTCAGGAAACAATCATAAAATATTTGATATTATGAGAAGTTGGATAAGAGATATACGCGGTTTGGTGCGATGTTCTCTTACTTTTCCATTTTTTCATAGAATCCAATTCTTACTCCCACCTCCAATGAATTGATTCCCATGGAAACAGGAAACGAAAGAGGGCATCTCATTAAGTCACTCATTACAAATCCAAATCAAATGAAAAACCAAGTCGTAACACCCCGCCTAATTAAATACCGGGTGGCCAGTCCCATACCAAATTAAAACAGAATATACAGTTGGCTCATTCTTAGCATCACTGTCGAAAATATTTACAACTCACCCAATACTCAATTAAGCTGGTGTTAAAAACTTTAAAAATTTTAATTTAACAAAATCCATTTCCAGTTTAAGAATAACACAACACATTTTATTCTACAACACTGATAACCAATTAGATAACACAAAATAATTTGAATGCAATTGGAATAAACATTCCCAAATAATATTAATCCATTACAGTAATCCCAACAATATCAAATGTATTAAAATGACACGAATACCATAGTATTTGACCCCGATAGAAGAAGATAACCGAATCCTTTGGGCGACATGCCCTACTAAGAGAATACTGTGAATCAAATGATGATAGGCGTCTAAGAAAAACTCCATAAATCCATAGACTGTCATAATCCGCTAAGGTTGGCGTCCCTGTTGCTGGACACCTGATATAGAAGATACAATAGAAATGAAAATATGCAAGGAAACGGGTCAGAGCCCGATTGTGAAAATGATTTTTAAAACAACAACTATTTACCAAGTGCAATAAATCTTTTATTATGTACATGTTAGACCCAACTCTCACTTGCCATTCTCACCGCTCAACTAGAGTGCACACTTAACGTTTCTTATTAACCTCCTAGTTAATGGTTCCTCTTTTCTAGTCTCCATATTATAATTCCATCCCAATATCATAATCCCCATATGTCCCATACCATACGTCACATTATTATTCATTTACATTTCTCATCGTTTCTCATTAACATGAATCATTTCTCAATTAATATGAATTAAGTTTTTCAATAAACATTCATTAACTTAATTCAATAATCTTTCTCTATTCACCGTTATCTACAATTATCACCGTAGATAGATTTAACCATAATAAATATCCATTCATTCATTTAATCCATTATATATATATATATTCATATATAATACTGCACCTCGAGTCACAGCTGCGGTGCAATGCATCACTCTGCTATCATGTCCCAATATCGCTGGTCGTCGAAAAGGGGACAAAAGGTTCGGTGAGGATACGTCGAACCATTAACAACAACACAATCATTGGAGGCGAACATAGTTCTCATACCCATGGGTCACGCACATACCTACGTACCCATAGTCAGCGGACTTATCAACTCCCCGATAAGTCTTTTATAGACCTATGTTCTCGAGCGACAAATCAAAGATCCCATGGATTCATCAGGATATGACTGCCCTCACACGCAAACCTCCCACCGATAGCAAGTAAGCTAGGTATGTCATACACATAAATCATCAATCAATCAAATAGGTATTATCATACCTATAGTATACTAACAACAAGGTACTCACATTAACCTTAAATTATTCCCTTACGTAGCATTATATCTCTTTAAATCCCACGTATTAAAATGTCATATCTTTACTTCATAATTTAATTATCCTCGCATCCTATAACATCTCTCCACTCCCAACGTCGTTAAGGTTCATGCGCGGAGCGTCTCGCAAAGAGAAATCCAAACAAGGAACCCCTCCAATACACTACTACGTAACTTTGTCGATCGATGAGGTCTGTCAACTTTAAATACGTGATTGGGATAACGTCATACCCTCTTTCAACCAAATGTGTTTAAAACTCCCATCTCTATCCAGGAGTCATACTGCTAAGCGCTCGTATTACACTTAGTCCTTGCACAATCAATAATGAGCTTAAACTCAGTCCTTGATGTTCATATTGTAATCCTAAGGCTACCCAAGTGTTACATTCAATCACCACTACTAGACCTATCCTTAATCCTCAAGAAAACCAATTATAATCCAACAAATGAATCTAGCAACCGAATTTTTTTTAATTTAATTATCATCATTCTAATCAATTTAAATCCCAATCAAATTAATTCAAATCTTATCAAGGGTCTACTGATATTTTCTAAGTCCCATAATATCCAATTAATAATCACCAAAGATCCATAAAAGTTTTGGGATAAGAACCAACATTAAAAAGAAACAACATCATGAATTCTCATATTTTAAATACTCAGAAAAATCAGATCCAAAAATTATTCGAATTACCAATCTGACTTCAGATTTGGATTCTACACGAAAAATTGAGTCAGGTATGTGTTTTGAGTTTTTCTTAAATCTCATCCAAATGCACTCAAAAAGGAGATCTAAACATTCCAAATTGGCTCTTCTCATTCCACTCGTTTTTGCCTCTTTTTCCAGAAAATTATCAACATATTATCTTCAAGAACACAAAATGATTTTCAGAATTTCTTCCACAGATTGATGAATATTTCTTGGATTACTAACTGCCTACAACATGAGTTTAATTATTATATATTTCATACTTCCAGAAATCCATTACTACTCCATTTTTATCTTCCAAACATGAAAAATCATCTTTTCATAATCATTCTAACATGGAAAATATACGAACTTAAGTTGCAAATATCAAACACTTGCCTTCAATGAAGATCTGATGCTTTGGGGTTGAATAACATAGGTGGTTCTCCCTTTTTCCGGCCACTTTCAGTGGTGGTGACCTTTGGTCTTTAGTTCTCCTCCTTTCCAAGCAAGCTTTTCTCTTCCCAAGCAACCTTTCACTCTCTCTAAGAAGATGACCTTTCAATTTTGTGTAGAAGAGATGAATGAACCCACATTCAACTAATCTCCAAATACTTATAATAAGACAAAATCCGAAATCACTATTCATCCCCTTGTAAAAATAACCAAAATGCCATTTTGGGTTGTCTTTTCATTTCCAAATCACCCGAGACCCAAATCCAACATCCAAATAGACCTTTCTGACTATTTCAACCCTTCTGGACGCAACGACGCAGTCGAAATGACTATAAGGTCGATAGAAAATAAATTTCCTTTTTAATTTAATAAATTAGTCCCGACACGTCCCATACAACGTCTGACTAAAAATTGAAATTACCGAATTTATATCATACCGTCATATCAATGACATCACATTCATATATTACCTAAATATCTTTAAGTAATATTCATAATCATCCATTTTAATATCCATAATTCGGATAAAATCCAAATGAATTAATTTATAATAAAATCCAATTAATCCACTAATTTAAAATGTAACCCATTTTAAAAGTCATTAAAATCACGGGGTATTACATACTTCCCCCCTTATAATAGAATTTTGTCCCGAAATTCAGGAATATAAATCATACCGGTAAGGTCAACTCCGAGTGTACATCTCACATCGCAAGAAACCTAAAACGTACCGCCCATACAGTACATTAACGAAAATTCCTATCGATGTTATACGCCAAGCCTCACCATATAGTTTCAACTGAATCGAATTTAAACTTTACCCAATCTTCCTTATACCATTAACGTAACCAAGTTCAGAAAAATGATCCTCAATCATCAAGTAAATACATCCTGAAGTCACAACTACTCACTCTTTCACAATTATGAAAACTACTACCATTCAACCATCCAAGGCGCCCATACACCCTATCGTACCACTTTCATTATAATATTTGTCGCAAAGGTTACAAACTCATATACTAAGGACCTAACTTATTTCGACTCCCAACGGTTACTAGTTTCATGCGTGGGGTGTCTCGCAAGCGAAATCCAAACAAGGAACCACCCCGATACACTACTTCCTAAAGTAGCCGGTCATCGAAACTCCTAAGGTCCTTATTCAATAGTGTATAAAAATTTGGTTTATCGAAAAAATATATCAGGTTTATCAATTTAAACAATTTTTTTTTTAGGTTTTATTGATTTCAAATAGAGTCTACTCATCTACTCTTCTCTAGAAGACAAGATGCTGGCTAATAGTAGTACATACGCTCTCATATACCACAAGTCAATGCATGTCGATAGTCACATCATGCTCGGACATGCCCAAAGGAAGTAATCCCATGATAAAAATCAAACCCAAGTGATAACATGTAAAACATAGGTGTCCCACACCCCTTGGTGAGTCTACGTAAATAACAGTGCTATAGTCTAAGTTTAGCAATCCTTTTTGCCCACACAATATTAATCGCTACAAAAATCAATATACGCCTCATAATTCCTTAGATAGAAAACATACCCTCATTCGTGGGTGGTGGTTGTTGAATCCCACAATTATAACTTTTCTCCAATGAGTCAAGAAAAATTTTACCCCCAAATTTTCAGTTCTTGTTCACCACACTCCACTATATGCCCAAGCCTTTGAATATATTGCCTTCGTTAGGTAACACACATAATTCTCGCATTTCAAGAACTTCTACTAATGACTCTCCTCAATTTTTCCATAATAGGGGTGACCTCGTATATGGTCATCATACTCGAACATACTTCATAACCTCCTAAGTACGATCTCCGCTATCTGTCCAATGGACCTCATCTGCCATACTTATCGTACGAACCCGTTCGAACGCAAATAATATTCACTAATATCTACGTTATAGCAGGAGAACGAAATCCCACCAAGGAAATCAACAATCCTAAACATAGGGCTCTACATCAAAGACCGCAAAGATGAAAAAATAGTAAGCCGTACAGACCCTAAAAGGCACTAGAACCTGATGCTCTGATACCACCTGTAACACCCCGCCTAATTAAATACCGGGTGGCCAGTCCCATACCAAATTAAAACAAAATATACAGTTGGCTCATTCTTAGCATCACTGTCGAAAACATTTACAACTCACCCAATACTCAATTAAGCTGGTGTTAACAACTTTTCAAATTTTAATTTAACAAAATCCATTTCCAGTTTAAGAATAACACAACACATTTTATTCTACAACACTGATAACCAATTACATAACACAAAATAATTTGAATGCAATTGGAATAAACATTCCCAAATAATATTAATCCATTACAGTAATCCCAACAATATCAAATGTATTAAAATGACACGAATACCATAGTATTTGACCCCGATAGAAGAAGATAACTGAATCCTTTAGGCAACATGCCCTACTAAGAGAATACTGTGAATCAAATGATGATAGACGTCTAAGAAAAACTCCATAAATCCATAGCCTGTCATAATCCGCTAAGGTTGGCTTCCCTGTTGCTGGACACCTGATATAGAAGATACAATAGAAAAGAAAATATGCAAGGAAACGGGTCAGAGCCCGATTGTGAAAATGATTTTTAAAACAACAAGTATTTAATAACTGCAATAAATCTTTTATTATGTACATGTTAGACCCAACTCTCACTTGCCATTCTCACCTCTCAAGTAGAGTGCACACTTAACGTTTCCTATTAACCTCCTAGTTAATGGTTCCTCTTTTCTAGTCTCCATATTATAATTCCATCCCAATATCATAATCCCCATATGTCCCATACCACACGTCACATTATTATTCATTTACATTTCTCATCGTTTCTCATTAACATGAATCATTTCTCAATTAATATGAATTAAGTTTTTCAATAAACATTCATTAACTTAATTCAATTATCTTTCTCTATTCACCGTTATCTACAATTATCACCGTAGATAGATTTAACCATAATAAATATCCATTCATTCATTTAATCCATTATATATATATATATATATATATATATATATATATATATATATATATATATATATATATATATATATATATATATATAATACGGCACTCCGAGTCACAGCTGCGGTGCAATGCATTACTCTGCTATCATGTCCCAATATCGCTGGTCGCCAGAAAGGGGACAAAAGGTTCGGTGAGGATACCTCGAACCATTAACAACAACACAATCATTGGAGGCGAACATAGTTCTCATACCCATGGGTCACTCACATACCTACGTACCCATAGTCAGCGGACTTCTCAACTCCCCGATAATTCTTTCATAGACCTATGTTCTCGAGCGACAAATCAAAGATCTCATAGATTCATCAGGATATGATTTCCCTCACGCGCAAACCTCCCACCGATAGCAAGTAAGCTAGGTATGTCATACACATAAATCATCAATCAATCAAATATTTATTATCATACCTATAGTATACTAACAACAAGGTACTCACATTAACCTTAGATTATTCCCTTACGTAGCATTATATCTCTTTAAATCCCACGTATTAAAATGTCATATCTTTACTTCATAATTTAATTATCCTCGCATCCTATAACATCTCTCCACTCCCGACGTCGTTAAGGTTCATGCGCGGAGCGTCTCGCAAAGAGAAATCCAAACAAGGAACCCCTCCAATACACTACTACTTAACTTTGTCGATCGATGAGGTCCGTCAACTTTAAATACGTGATTGGGATAACGTCATACCCTCTTTCAACCGAATGAGTTTAAAACTCCCATCTCTATCCAGGAGTCATACTGCTAATCGCTCGTATTACACTTAGCCATTGCACAATCAATAATGAGCTTAAACTCAGTCCTTGATGTTCATATTGTAATCCTAAGGCTACCCAGGTGTTACATTCAATCACCACTACTGGACCTATCCTTAATCCTCAAGCAAACCAATTATAATCCAACAAATGAATCTAGCAACCGAAATTTCCTTAATTTAATTATCATCATTCTAATCAATTTAAATCCCAATCAAATTAATTCAAATCTTATCAAGGCTGTACTGATATTTTCTAAGTCCCATAATATCCAATTAATAATCACCAAAGATCCATAAAAGGTTTGGGATAAGAACCAACATTAAAAAGAAACAACATCATGAATTCTCATATTTTAAATACTCAGAAAAATCAGATCCAAAAATTATTCGAATCACCAATCCGACTTCAGATTTGGATTCTACACGAAAAATTGAGTCAGGTATGTGTTTTGAGTTTTTCTTAAATCTCATCCAAATGCACTGAAAAAGGAGATCTAAACATTCCAAATTGGCTCTTCTCATTCTAGTCGAAATGACTATAAGGTCAATAGAAAATAAATTTCCTTTTTAATTTAATAAATTAGTCCCGACACGTCCCATACCGCGTCTGACTAAAAATTCAAATTACCGAATTTATATCATATCGTCATATCAATGACATCACATTCATATATTACCTAAATATCTTTAAGTAATATTCAGAATCATCCATTTTAATATCCACAATTCGGATAAAACCCAAATGAATTAATTTATAATAAAATCCAATTAATCCATTAATTTAAAATATAACCCATTTTAAAAGTAATTAAAATCACGGGGTATTACATACTTCGCCCCTTATAATAGAATTTTGTCCCGAAATTCAGGAATATAAATCATACCGGTAAGGTCAACTCCGAGTATACATCTCACATCACAAGAAACCTAAAACGTACCCCCCATACAGTACATTAACGAAAATCCCTATCGATGTTATACGCCAAGTGTGACCAACTAAATTTCAAAATAATTTAAAAAATGAATATAATAAACCCCTGCATAAAGATCAAAATTACAAAATATACATTTTGCATTGGTACAATGGCCTCAAACTTCCATGTACTGTATAACTTCCAAAAAAACATAAATAAAAATAAAAAGAACAGAAAGAATAAAAATAAACAGAACAGTACAGAAAGAATAAAAATAAACAGAACAGATTGAATAAAAATAAACATAACAGAACAAAAAGAAATAAACATTGCATACGCTGGTGTTTGTTGTGCCACATACTCTCTCAGTGCAGTTATTACAGTGATCGGCAACATTTATTGTCAGATCCAATTCTCATCAGCAGATCCATCAAATTCTTCTGAATAGTCAGCGGCAAGTTTCATACAGAACGAAGGGTTACCGACTATCTGATGCTGGTCGGCACCATCTAATTATTGGTCGGAGACATTTTTTTTTGGTCATAAACAATCTTTGGAACCAGAGATTTATTAACTGGTATTGTACAGTTGTTGGTTGTAGACAATCCTTTGTTTTACTCTTGTTTCAAGCTTAACTGAGCTCCTAAAAATATCAGTGTAAGAGCCATCAATTTCATAGGGCCACAGTCCACGGATACTTACCTCACACCTTGTGCCTATTTATGCACCAAATGTTGGTGTCCAACAATTTAAGTCTAATTCAAATTTGCATCTACAAAAATAAGAAAAGGATAACATAGATAAAATACGAAAATATGAGATCTGGACTGCTAAATTTGTATTCTATCTAACATCTCTCTACTTCTCCCTATTTTCCCTATCTCAACAAAATCTCATCTTTAAAGAAAACCTGAAAAGATAAATTAAAGATTAAGATCTTTGAATATATCCCAACCATGACGATTGAATTTTTTATGTTCTATTGATTGAATTTAAGTTTAGGACATTTTCACAGTGAAAAAAGTATGAAAAAGAAAATAGAACAATAAGGGTGTTTAGAGTTGAGTGACGAAACCTCCATATCGGCAAAATGCAGAGAATGTTTTGTCAATATCTGGTTCTGAAACTACGTGTAAATAATGAAAAAAAAATTAGATCATGAAAAAAAATATCCAGCAGTGAATATAATTCTGAGACAAACACTTATCAAGAATTTGAGACCCAATTACTATTAAGATAATAAACAAAGGAAATTAGTTTTAAATAAATGAATACAAATCTGAGAGAAAGTCTCCCTTGTTGATCTAAAGATCAAGGCCCACTTACTGTTAAGAGAAAACAAATAAAATTAGTTTTGAAATATTGAATACAAATCTGAGAGAAAGTATCATTTGTTTGGTATTACACCCCAGGACTAAATAATACTTTATTTGGTAATATAAGAAAACTTTGTGGTATGAGACAGGTCTTTCAATGTGTGGGTCTTAACATTGAAGGCATGGGAGTTTCAGATCATTTGCCAATCGTTAATCCCATATATTGCGTACATCTTTGCCCAATCTGAGAGAAAATCTCAACAACATCTGATATTTAAACAAAACCTAAAAAGATAAATTAAATGTTAACATCGGAACAAAATGTTGCAAATAAGTGAGGAAAAGGATCTTTGAATAGATTCAAACCTTGAACAATAAGGTTGTTTGGAGTTTAGTGATGAAACTTCCAGATCGGCGAAATGCAACAGCACAGGTTATAATAAGAAGTGGGTTAGAGGCAAGTATGTACGGAAAAATCCAGTTTTGAAACAGTTGTAGATTGTGAAAAAAAATTGTATTGAGGAAAGTAAGGCAAATATGTACAAAAGACTCAGATAATTACCTCGGTTTAGGACTGTGGCTTCTCCGGTTCTTGTCTTCTGTCTTCGATCCTTCATATTTGGGCGTTGGTGGAGGTGGCGGCGAAGAGAGGGAAGCATCAGGTGTGTCTTAGAAATGACAGGGTTTGAAGAAGGAGGGAAGCATCGGGTGTATGTCTGAGAAATGAAAGAGGGTTTGAACAGGGTTTGGTGTGTATTTATCAAAGTAGTCCTTCTATTTGAATTAAAGTAAAAGAGGGGGAGGGGGGAAAGAGGGGGAACACAAAATTTTCAAGGGTAAAGTAGATAATGCAAAAATAATTCATTTTGTGACATCATTGTCTCATCTTATGACATATACAAGTTTGCTACTTTATTTTATATACATATATATATATATATATATATATATATATATATATATATATATATATATATATATATATATATATATATAGTTAAACTCACGAACATACCTCATTAAATATACCTAAAAATACATGATATTAAATGTACATGTATATAATTTATAATGTACGTACGTATGTATGTATGTATGTATGTATGTATGTATGCATGTATGTATGAAAGTTTTATGTATGTATATATATATATATATATATACACACACACATATGTATGATATAAATATACATGTTTGCCAATTTTGTTAAATTTTCAAAAAACTGTATTTAAAAACAAGTTTACCAAACGCACACCAATAATTATAAACATAAAAAACTGAATTTTAAAACTGTATTTAAAAAAACGTTTAAATTGAGTTTTCTTAATAGAGAACCAAACGGACCCAAAAATCCCCCTACATTCTTCACCCACTTAGAAGGAATCTCATCATCAATCAAGATCAATCTCCAAGTCTCCAAAGAATCCCCAAACATTCTTATCTTTCTTTAAATTTCTTTATTTTTGCATTAGTTATATAAATACTTAATTTAGCTTTTACTTTAGATCGTACACATATTAATTTTCTATCCTTTATTAGTAATATTGCACATAATATATTTTCTATAAAAAAAAGCCCAAAATGAGAAAAAGTGGGTTACACCTATAAATTCCAACAGGATTTTCAATACATTTTGTCAAACTAAAAACACCTTTTTCTTACACACACATATAATAAAATCCCCGTTTGAATTTATGGGATAAACACCACCCTCGTGTCACATGCAAACTACGTGGACTTTGATGCTTTTATAGGATACGTAGGCGTCTCGGGCTAAAAATCGAGACTCAAGTCCTATTTCCTATTTTCCTCATTTTTTCTTATTTTATCAATGTATTATTTGCATATATCATACTTGTGATTCATACTTGCATCTTATCTAACACATATTAGCAATTAATTATAACGATCAATATTTCGATAAGCGCATACATCATATTTTTAATAATTATTTTAAGAACTTAACTATGGATGACCTCACTTTATTTTTTCCATGATGTGAGTCAAACGATTCCGATATCCACTTATATATACACGCACGCACACTACACGAAAAAATTAAGAAAAGTAGTAACATAAGCCCATGAGAGACCAAAAGGGCGGGATGGGTGAATAACATCTTTCTATTCCATAACTTAGCCCCCGAACCTCTGATCTAATTGGTTTTGCAAGCATCAACTTGTCTTTGATGCTGTTCTCTAGAGGTGACAACATGTTCTTTTGCCTATTTTATGATAAATATGCCGTTGACTATATCTCTTTACAACACCCCAAATCGATAATAGCCGGAGTGTTCCTAAAAAATGCGTGAGACCTCTCCTACCACTGTGCGCGCGAGCGCAACCATCGACATGGAGAAGGATATGGAAATTGGTACCAGGGAGGGATGGACATAGTGATGACTCTACTGTGGACATTTACTTAAGAGGATTGAACTCTGTTTGCATGGGTGTTATCATTTTTTGCTTGTGTGCATATCCACCTACATGTATGATCCCTTTTTCTCCTCTATTACTTGTATATATCTACCTCATGTTTTTCACTTTTCACTTCACACACTTGTAAATACTCTCTATGTACACCTCACACTACCTACACTTGAATATAGGTTCACTTATATCCACATGTTGCACACATCACTTAGAATATCCATGCTTAGGTGTCACTAGCACAAACCTCCAGTTACCACACTTGCATATATCCATGCTCTCTTATAATTATCACACACCACCTTTAGGTTACCTATGCATAGGATCACTATTACACACTCACTTATAGATATTCATACATCACTCACTCGCACATATCCCTGCTTAGTGTAATCTTCATGCTCCATGCTTGATTAACTTTTCATGATACTTGAACATTCTTCCTTATTAGTATAGTTCTCATCATGACAAATAAAATACTATCTCCATAATATAATAATCAAGAATCATGCATTTTGCACACTAAATCACCAAGAGCATGTCTATTGACAAAAATTTATCCCGTACTGAGGGGTAACTTTGTGATGGGCGCTAGTTCTGTAGGGCATAGTTAGCCTAAGTAATAGGACTCTCACCTTTCATTAGCCAAGTACCTTCGACGTATATTGAACGGTTTCCCCCACATCGCACCTCTTAACTGAACTCATAACGAGAAGTATACACCAGGGAACTTGTTCACGTACGTCGAGTACATCGAATTACCTCTCACACGTATTGTTACCATGAGGTATATAGTGAGGAAATTCATGTACACCCTGGTATATCAAATGGTTTGTCCACACGTACCGATTGCCCTCAAAAGTAAGATATACATCATGGAAGTCATTCCAAAATTATGAATCTTTCCATTAATCCAACAACTTCATACCCTCATATAGGCGTCAAACCTAGGGCACTCATATTTAGTTTGTCTATTACTACACGAAACTCTGTCGAGATGCTGGGTCAGCATGCTGCCCAAATATTTGTGCGATTTCATCTTTTTTCAAAATGGGACCCTGTCCACAAGCTTAGCAACAAGTCGAACCATGTTTTACATATTTTTCACACCCAAATTTTTCTAGGCTTGAGTCCCGTCCATCATTTCTTTTTCCATTTAGGTAAACCTTATACAAGTGAAAACATAAACATAATCATAATCATGCCAAGACTCCTCTCTCGTTTTTTCCTCCTTCCTTACAAAAAGTGTTATAAGCATTTTCCCTCTCTTTTATCAAAATATCAAAAACATTTCCCCCCCCTTTTTTTTTTATCAAAATACCGAAAACATTTTTCCTCCTTCTCATCAAAACACTAAAAATATTTTCCCTCCTTTTATCAATATACCAATTTTTTATTGTCTTCTCCCATTTTTTTTATAAACGGTGTCCAAAAATATTTTCCTATTTTTCAAAAAATTAATTCTTCTTTTTTTATTTAAAAAATAAATCCAAATCATTTTCCTTCATAGGTCGATCGCATACCCGACCCTTGGCCTGACTCCCTTTTTGCTTCGATTTTCCATCAATCTGCCCTAAAGCTCCGTCAGTTCTCCCACTACTTCCTCTGAGTACAGAATCTACCGTCACTATCCCTCTATGGAAAATGCTAACTAAGTATCGAATGTGCAGCCTGATTTGATGATAGTCCTAGTCTACCTTATCGCCAAGATTGATAACCTTCAAATAAAGGTCCATGAGATGAAGTGAAAATGAATCCTTATTCTTGAGGAGCCTGAGATCCTCTTCCCTCATCCTATGAGTCCACTCGTACCTGAGCCTACTTGGGTCTTGAAAGAATATTAACATGTCCCTTTCACGCCTCCTACCAATTGATCACCACCAGCTCAGCTCCCTATGCTGAATCTTGCAAAGTCAGGGGCTAACTGACTAGTACCGATTGATATGAAGGAAGAAGAGTTAAACAAGGTCAAGGAGAACCTTAAGATTTTCACCAAGAAGTTTGACGAGGTTCAAATCTTTGGAAGCTACATGGATGACACTCCTATGTCTCCCTACCCTAAAGCGAGTCTACGAAAAAAATTCAAGATGCCTAATTGTAAACACCACATTCTAGGACCCCCTAAGTCTCCCCTTAGGTACCTAGAACTTCCCCATTTCACTACAAACCCTAGGTCACACTCCGAGTACCAATATAGAGGCCATCGGGTGCTCTCGAGCTCCGTTTGACTCTGGTCAACTCTATCGTCAGAGCAAAAGATCTTTGAATCCTCAAAGGGCACTGAGTTCCCTTTCTAACAATTTACCCTGAGCGTGAAATGGCATAACCGTTTGAATGAATGATGCGGTTTCCCTACAAATTTGATTCGAAGACCACGGGATCTTTTGGGTTCTATTTGACCAAGGTCAACTCTTCATCTTGAACAAGACTGAATGAATCTTCGAAGGCCACTAAATACCTTTTCTAATGGCCTACCCTGTGTGTGAATCATCCTTACGGTATAGACGAATGACTTATTTTACTTAGAAAGGCCAGTGGGCTATTTCGGCCCCCGGTTGACCAAGTCAACTTTTCGAACCTAGCGAAGCTCTTTGGAATATCTAAGTACCTTTCATAACCTTTCCAACAGTCCACCCCCTGCGGGATTCTGAGTTACCGTTCGAATGAACGATCCTTTTTCGTCATATAATCTCCCGTTCAAAGGACTTTCGATAACTTTCGAAGTCATCTCCTGGATCCGGAGCTTCCTAAAGGACTATTGAAGGTCTCTGAATTACCTTTTTGATGGTATGCCCTATTCACAATTTGAATGAATGAATTGCGTTCTACGATCATTTTTTCCAAAAAAATATGCACGAGACTACCGATTGGCAGGTCCATTTCCCCGCCTATCGGTAGTGTGATTAGGGTTACCTGTCGATTCATAGGGCTAGGGATATGCCGATTGGAACCCCCTTACCCTATAAATAGAGGGCATGACCTCACTCCCATAACACACCTCTAATCCATCAGCATCAGTGATCTCAGCAACATTCTCTTGCAATGAGCAAAGTTTTCTTATGTGAAATTCCTTCCCATCTTACATTCCCATCATTTTCACACCTAATTTGGAAAAACCTCATTCTCTCACATCCATCATTCATCTCAACATCCAAGAGAGTTCATCCAAGATCAAGATCAAGTTTCAATTCTTCAAAGAAGGTCAAAAATCCTTCTCTCCCTCTCTCCCTCTCTTTAAATTTATTATTTTCGCATTAGTTACATTAAATTCATAATATAGCTTTTATTTTAGTTCATATAGATTAACATCTCACCTTTTTTAGTTATATTGCACATACTTTATATTCTATAAAAAAACCAAAACAAACAAAAAGAGGGTTACACCTATAAATTCCAACGGGATTATCCATTACAATTTCTCAAAACTAAATCACATTTTCTACACACACACACACACACACACATAATAAAATCCCGTTTGAATCTATGGGATAAACCCCACCCATATTCCGCATGGGAACTATGTGGAATTTGATGGCTTTGTAGTGTACGTAGGTATTTTGGGTTAAAACCCGAGACTTAAGTCCAATTTTCCAATTTCCTAATTTTCCAATTTCTCCAAATTCTCCATTTTTGCATTTTTCTCCTTTTCTCCTATACATTATTTTAATAAATTCATGTTTGTGATCATTACTAGCATTTATCCAACATATATTATCGTTTCATCATAGTGATCAATATTTTGATAAATGCATAAATTGTATTTTTCTAAACATTATTTTGGGCACATTCCTATGGATGACCTCACATATCTTTTCCATGGAATGAGTTAGGAGCCGATCTCCATTATATATGCACTCACACACACTTCATGGAGAAATAAAGGGAAACAATAACACAAGCCCATGAGAGACCGAAAGGGCAGGATGGGTGCCTAACACCTTCCCATTCCGTGACTTAGTCCCCGGACCTTCGAACTATTGGTTTCATAAGCATCTATTTGTCTTTATTTCTGTTTTCTTGAGGCGATGACATTGTTTTAGCTGTTTTGTGCAAAATAGGCTGACGACTCCATCTCTTAGCATTCACCCCACACCGACGACGACCAAAGCGCTCCTAGAGAGTAGAAAAGGTGCGATGCCTTCACCCCCTTTTCCCTTACCCCCGGGAAGAGGATATGAAATACTGGGATGGCCACAGTGGAAACTCCACTGCGGAGAAAATTTTCATAAGAGGGCTAGACTCTATTTGAATGGGTGTTATTATTTTCTGCTTGTCTGCATATACACCTACCTGTATGTTCCATTTTTTCTCCTCTATTATTTTTTGTACATATATAACTTATGATTTTATCATTACTCACTTACACACTTGTAGATACTCTCCATGTACACTTCACACTATTTGCACATAGGATCACTTATATCCACATGTTACACACACCACTTAGAATATCCATGCTTAGGTGTCACTAACACACACCTCCACTTATCATACTTATATGTATCCATGCTATCTATCACTTGTCACACACCACTTGTTATTGATCGATGCTTACGTTCACTACCACACACTCACTTGTTGATATTCACACATCACTCACTCTCACATATCCATGTTTATTATAATCTTCATGATTCATTTTAGATTTACTTCTTTTATACTTGTACATTCTCCCCATTTAGTATAGTGCTCGTCATGCCAAATAAAGATACTATCCATAATATACTAATCAAGAATCAAGCATTTTGCACACTACATCACCAAAGAGAAGGGCTATTGACCAAATTTGGTTCCGTAACTGGGGTGTCACTTTTGATGGGTGCTGGTCCGACAGGTCGCAGTTAGTCTAAGAGATATGAATCTCACCTTCTATTGACCAAGTACCTTTGACGTATATCGTACTGTTCCCCTCGTATCGTATATATCAAATTCTCTCTCATACATACTGTCCCCACGAGGTATATAGCGAGAAAATTTACCCACACTCATGTATATCTAATGGATTATCCACACATACTGATTGCCCTCAAAATCAAGACGTATATCGTGGAAGTCATGCCAAAGGGGGGAACCCTTCCTATTAACCCACCAACTTCACACCCTTATATAGGTGCCAAACCTAGGGCACTCATATTTAGTTTGCTGATTTTTACCCAAAACTCTACCTAAATGATGGGTCGTCATGTCGCCAAAATTTTCACGAGATTTTATCTTTTTTAAAATCGGACCCTGTCCACGAGCCTGACAATAAGTCCAACCATGTTTTGACATATTTATAAAACCCAATTTTCCTAGGCTCGAGTCCCTTCTGACATTTCTTTTTGCATTCAGGTAAACCTAATACAAGTGAGAACATAATAAACATATTAATAATAATAATAATGCTGAGACTGTTCTGTCATTTTTCCTCTTTCTTTACCAAAGGTGTCAAAAACATTTTCCTCCTCTTTTATCAAAAATACCAAAAGCATTTTTTCATTCCTTATACCAAAAATATTTTTCCTCCCTTTTTACTCGAAAATATTTTGTCCTCCTCTTTTCCAAAAAATGTCAAAAATATTTTCCTCCCTTTTCAATAACAGTTTTCCTCTTTTAAAAATAAATTTGGATTTCTCTCCTTCTCAGGTTGATCGCATACCCGAACCTTGGCTTAGATACCAATTGGCTTCGGTATTTTGTCGAACCACCCTGAGGCTCCGTTAGTTCCCTTGTTACTTCCTTCGAGTGCATAATTCATCTTCATTCACATTCTATGGAGAACACATACCAAGTACCAAATGCGCAGCTGGATTTGATGACTGATCTATCCAAACTCACTACCAAGATTGACAACCTTCAAATCGAGGTTCACGAGATGCAATGAAATCGGGTCCCTATTATCGAAGATACTGAAATCCTTTTCCCTCGCGCTATGGGTCCACCCACACCCGAGCCTATTTGGGTTTTCGAGGAATATCAACACGCTCCACATGCCCCCTATTAATGGGCCACCGCCACCTCAGCTCCCTATGCCAAATCTTGCCATACTGGGGGTAACTTACCCATAACCATTGATCCGAAGGAAGAAGAGGGGATTAATTACTCCCGACATGTTGCCTCCTATCACACAAGTGAAGTAGATTATAGACTTTCATTAGGAAAGGAGAATGTTTGGCCCACAACTAGAATTAATGGATCTTCAATGAAACTTGAGAAAGCTCCGCCACCTGCTTCCCACTATGCCTTTGTCAATGACTCCTCCTTTTAGTCTACTAGAGGTAGCTTACTTTTTCCCAAAACTTTCAAATTTTATTTCCTCAAGTTTCTTTGTTGATAAATACTCAATTGTTGCATATATTGGTTATTTCAAGTAGATGCTGTGACCATTGTTAGATCACTCACTGAATCCTTTCCTTCTTTCTAACTTATGAGGCTAATCATGAGTTGGATTCCACGAGAGACCGTTCAAGAGGTAAAAATCTTAACTTGCTATGTCTGATTTATTAAATTATCCACTATTAACTCTTAGTGAATTTCCTCTTGTTGATAGAACTCTCGCTGGGTGGTTCAACCACTTCTAGACTTGAGGTTCCTCTTCCCTCAAGGGAAGATTTCCCTTCACATTTAGATGTTCGTGCTTCATTGGTAGAGCCTGCGTCTATCCTGGATCTTAAGCCCATGAAAGCTTAAATTCCCTCACAATCCTAAGAAAGAACTCCTTATAGGCAAAGTTCCATCAATGAAGCTAGGGAAGTTAGCATTCCTCTAGATCTAAATTCTTGTGATCAAAATCTTGCGGAATATTTTAGTTTCCTCTAAGATTTTTGAAGAAATGTACATGTACAAAGAAAATATACAAATCTCACCACTGTATGATGACATACCCAAATATTTGCTAAGTTTTTAACTTAAATATCACACCTACTTTTTGACTTAGAATTTTTTTTGCTAAGATTCTTTAACTCAAATTTCACACCTTCTTGGTGACTTAGCAAAAATATTTGCTAAGATTTTTGTAACTTAAATATCACACTTTCTTGGTGACTTAGTAAAAATACTTGTTAACATTTTTATCTCTTTGAAGGTTTCGAAGGAACGCATTACAACACTTGGGTTACCTCAATCTATTCCCTCATAAGCCAACATGCCATCCCCATAACCTCTTGCTCAAGCTGTGTCTTCTAGCAATAGTGATTCTGGCTCCACGACTAATGCCCTTATTTCTGATAGCAAATCCAGTTGTGAGGTCCCTCTACCAAGAATTTCACCTCCAAATTTTGGTCAACAAGTGCTTTAGCTGTCCCCTTTCATCTAACTTTGACACCATACGATTATAGAACAACTGATTTTCCTCGACCCAAAAACTTTTATGGTGGAGTGCCTAAGATCTAATTGTGTCATCATGGGGTATAGGCTCCAAAGTGTGGTAACTATTGTGGAAGAAATTATGAACACTCCAATAAGAAACCTTGATAGGACCACGATCCACCAGCATCTGAGTATTTTGAAGAAATTTTAAAGATGGGTTAAACTTCAGTTGGCTCATCAGCCATTTAAAACTTGTAAATGATGTTTTCTTGGAGGCTTAACGTTAGATGTATCACAAGATCATGGAGGCTCAACGCGTTGAAGAGGCATAGTTGAAGGATCTTGATCCTTTGGTTGGGGAACTCAATTATAAAGTCAAAGTTGCTAAAGAAGGTGATGAGTGCATTATTTTGTATTATTTACACCCAAATCTAGGACTTGTTAACCCAGTTGCATTGTAAATAAAGAGCTTTTATAGCCATTTTCGTTATTTTAAAGAAAAAAACAAATTTTAGAATAAATGGGGTTAATAAATGCAATTATGAGGACTTCACAACCTTAAATACTCGTTGCTAATATATTGTACAAGGTTGTTTTTTAGTATTGACAGGTTTAGAATGCAAGCGGCGATTACGTGACTCAATTCGAGCATAAAACGGACACCCACGCAACTTTAGGGGTAAAATTATAAATTAAAAAGATTTATTTCGGACTCGGACAAAACATGAAAAATTGAAGACCTTGAATCAAGGGACACCTGGGTTCAAATGGTGGATCAATCGGAGTTGAAATGAAGAAGTTATGACCGTGCAAAGTTCGGATTCAGAAGAAAGTCAAAGTCAAAGCTTCGAGTCAACACCCAAAGTCAACCCCATGACCCGAACACTTCTCAAATATTATTGTTCCCAAAATGAGTATCACTTTGGTTCTTACGGTTCATCAATCGGAGGTCGTATGAAGAAGATATTGAGTTTGGGGTTTTATTTGTGATTTTGAAAACTTGGTCAGATATTGGGGTTAAATATATTTGGCGCGATTTACTTATTGAAGATGTTGTTGGTTCAGCTGGTTAGGGTCGTGTTTTGCCTAAGGGAGGCCAGGAGTTCGACTCCTGCGGCCTGTTATAGGGGGTTTTTTGGACGAAAATCCTTTTCTTTAGTGAGTCAACTCGCCAACCCAGCGAGCCAACTCGGCAGATCCTTTTTCCACCACTTTTCCCTCTTTTTCTGCCGAAAGGCAGCTCATTTTGACAAGATTTCTTCCTTAAGCATTGCACCTACTACCCTATGTGTCCCTATTTTCACTTTCCACCCTCAATTTCAACCTATTTGTTCATAAATAATTCATTTTAAATCATTCTTTATCCACTTCTTTTCTATTCTTCTTCTAAAAAAATCCACACCAGATTTTCTCCATTAATACATCCACCCACCATCCACCTACTTTATTTCCTACACACGTTTATTTTATTATTTTAATAAATATTATAAATTTCCAAAAATACCCTAAACTTCATTATCTTCCTATAAAAAGGAGGGGGAAGACACACATTTGAGGGGGGAATTGGGAGAAAAAAAAAGTTAGAAGGGGGGAATTGGGAGAAGAAAAAAAAAGTTAGAAGGGGAGTGAATTTGGAGAGACACATTTGGGAAGATATAATTGTGTAAGGGCTCAAAGTCTTGGACTCGAAATTTTGTAAGTTGATTATTATTAATAAAAATGATTATTTCATCTTGCAATATTTGTGTTCCATTTATGATGTGTGAGTAATTTTATTTCTAGGACTAGGTGAAGTTTATCGTGATTAATTAATTTGTGCATTTTAATTTAATTCAGTATTTATTCCCCACATGTATTAATTGATAATAAAAATTCGGTATTCATTTAAAACGACACGAGAGTGTGTTTTAAACCTCCGGAATGATTTGATAAATTATATTTGGAGTTGTAATTTTTGATGGGCTATACTTGCATTAAGTTGTTTTGATATCTCATGCTTAAATACATATTCAAACTTGAAATTTGATATTTTTCGGGGGAATAGGGATTTAAGGTGTCTAATTTAAGAGACCTAAAATATTTTGAGAACGTGTAATGTTTTATTTCCTAAATACACGCGACGAGAGTCGGTATATTTTGAGTTATAAAGTTGGTAAAGTACGGAATTAACTTGACATGCAACTTTAATTAAAATCGATAGATGGATCCGACATCCTAGTTTTCTCCCATATTTGATATTATCACTTGTTCATTTGTAGTCATTTATATATTTTGCTATTGTTTTAATTCAACTTCATCCATATTTATACACTCATTGTCTAGTTGGAAGATCGGTATTTTATGAATTGACGAAATCTCTGTGGGTTCGACCCGTACTTGTACCCGCTATATTTCAATAGCTCGTGCACTTGCAGTATTTTATAAAATTGACAACAAAAGCCCTAGACAAAGGTGTGAGTGATCGTGAGGCTATGCTAGGGAAAAGATATGAGGTTCTAGCCAGACTCCATGGTACCGTGGAGGCTTAGTAGGCTTGTATTTGAGACGCCTCTATGCTGCCTGAGGGTTACTTTACCTCACTAGACTTGTGGTTTCTCATAGGCTAGGCCCCATTTTGTTTTCTTATATTTTTAGGCAATAGTCCCACACACAGTGTAATTTAATTAAACTTTAAAAATAAAAGAAGTGATATTTTGGCATTCCCAACTGTGCATACTATTTACTCTTTAACTTATTTTAACAATTCTATTTTAATACAACTGTGAAGTTCATTAGTACATGATGGTTTGCCCAAGAATTTCGAAAGATATAATGAAGTTAAAACTTAGAATAGGCTAATCAACTTTAAACATGATATCTTAAACCATTTGTTGTTAATTTTGAAAGGCTTATCTTGTTCTATCTTAGATATTGAGAAATAGCCTGAGTCATATGCTTCCTTGATTATAAATATTCCCTCCTAATAGGGTACAAACTTGGGCAATGAGAGTCCTTTAATATGCATGGAAAATGCTTTTAGCACTAAGTCCCCTTCCACAAACTTTCTTGGCCTTACCAAATTGTCATATTCCCTGGATAGTTTCTTCGTGTCCATTTGTAAGTTTTGCATCACATTATCTCTGTGCTCATCCAATGCCTCTAGCTAAACATGTATGTCATGAGGAAGCACGCTGCTTCACAAGATATATCTAGCCGACAGGACTTCTAGTTCAACCCACAAAATTACTTCAGCTCCATCAATTAATGAGAAAGGTGTTTAACCAATTGGATTTCTTTTGGTCATTCGATAAGACCATAACACTACTAAAATTTTGTTATACCATGCTCCTGGGAAATCTTCTATCATCTTGGCCAAGTTGTTGACCAATGTCGTATTTATTGCTTCAGCTTGACTGTTGCCTTTTGGATAGGCCCCCGTTGAGATGTGGTGTATAATCGAATATTTATCTTTGAGCACAATCACCACTTTATTGATAAATGAAGTTCTATTATTAGATAAAACAACCTTGGAAATGCCAAATTGACAACTTATGTACTCTCTAATGAACTTTTCCACCACACCTATTATTACTATTTTCAATGGTATTACCTCTGCCCATTTTGTGAAACACTCTGTAGACACAAGTGTCCATAACTTTCCCCTTGAGGAAGGGTTATTTTCCCCTACCAGGTCAAATTCCCAAGTGTGGAATGGATAAGGAGTTGTTAGAGAGTAAAGGACTACCGAAGGAACATGAATCATATCTTCATGCAGTTGGCACGCCTTGAACTTCCTAATAAAATTAGTTGAATCTTTCTCAATGGTTGGATAATAATAGCCCAAAGTCATAAGTTAATTGTGTAACTTATCTCCCCCAATGTGAATTAGACCGTGGGATTTCTTGAGAACTTCACTTGCTTCCTATCTTTTGATGCACCTCAAAGGCCTATTGAAATATCCTCTACAATAGAGATGGTCCTCTTAAATGTAAAAAAGATGGGACCTTCTTCTAATCCACTTGGCATCAATATTCTCTATAGGAATAAGTCCATCTTTAATAAAATCAATATAAGGCTGCCTCCAATCGTTTGAATCTCCACGAAGTTGCATTCAGTTGCCTGAAATTAAAGTTGACACTTAGCACATTCTTTTTGCATTAATGTTGCATCCTACTTCATTACTGGCCAAAAATAACCCTATCTTTGAATTCTTTGGTATAGAAGAATATCAGTAGTCTCTTACTGCCCTTCATGGATTCCCTTTAATCTTTGCTCTTCTTTCTCTGAACAAATACACCTCTCCAACCATCCCCCAATGTTTCTGAAGTATAAATTCCCTTGGCTAGAGAAATACTAGGCTAAGTCTCTAAGCTCCATCTTTCTTTATCCAGACTCAAGTTGCCTCCTAACTTCACCCTTCTAGTCTGAGTTACATTCAATTGGAATTTTTTTTGGCACAATTGATGGAAAAGTTCTTCGTTGGATCACCACAATTGTTGACGCACCTTTTATAGCCACTTTCTGTACAATGGTGGCATAGGCATTAACATGTCTATTCATCATTGTAGGATGCCTCCTCACTCTGACATGATGCAACTTACCAATCAACCTTTATATGATTGTTCACTGAGGTGCCAAGTTGAGATGCTTTAGCGCGTACTTCCTATTCACCTACTCGATCGCCATATTTGAATCTCCTTTGATGCAGGGAGAACAGAGGCCTCTTAAAGAGATTATATAAATCCTAACACCAAAGCCACTTATTCTTCCTCATTATTGGAGCAGGAGAAATCAAACTTAAAAGATAAGAAAATTTCATATTTTACTTTTGAAAGGATGACTTCTTCTCCCCCTTTTCCTTTAGATAATGAGGCATTAAACTCCATAATCCACTCCTCAAGGTTGGCCTCTAAGAAATTGGCCCACAAGTTATAACCTGGAATGCTCTCATGTGGTGGATTAAATATCCCAGATAATAAAATTACCAATTGATCTTCATAAGCTTGACTTTTGATCGCACAAGGAACCCCACACTTCAAGTCATACTCTGAGAGGATAAGGAATCACCTTATTTCCCTCCCAATAAAAAGTGTTCATGTTAGGAAAACCTTAATGGGATCATATCTTGTCACATTGTGAATAGTTAAAGATCGAATATAATGTCTAAATTGTTTAACAACAAACACCAAGGTTAAACAATGTCTTCTAATGCTAGTGTACCTTGTCTCTGGGGCATGGACGATTTTACTCTAATAGCAGACATGCCATTCTTATTTTTCAATCACCTATGCCAACAAAGTGCCGATAGACCTCGTGGTGGAAGTAAGGTAAAGCTATAATGGTACTATAGCCCTTGGAGGAAATATAGTCTACAGGGAAGTGATAACTTCTTGAGCTTGCCAAAATCGTATTGATGAGGTTTATCCCATTTAAACTTTACGGTCTTGCGTAGCAGCTCCATCAAATGATGAGTTACTCAGCCAACCCTCGCACAAATATTCTCAGGTAGGAGACCTTTTCAAGGCAGCTCTTAAGATCCTTCATTGTTCTTGTGTAAGGCATGTCAAGAATAGGCATCTTCTTGTCTGGGTCCATCTGTAATCCTTGGGAATCCAAATTAAAGCCCAAAAAATTTTGACTCCTTACACCAAAGGCACATTTTAGTGGATTCATGTTTAACTTATACTTCCTATATTTGTTGAAAACCCTCTTGAGGTCAATCAAGTGAGATTCCTCATTTCTTGACTTGATAACTAGATCATCCACATAGAACTAAAAAAGGTTATGAAAGAGATCATGGAAGATATACATCATTGTTCTTTGATAGGTTGTCTTGACATTCTTCAACCCAAAAGGCATGACATTGTACATTAAATTACCCAATGAACACTACATCAAAACTGTCGGATTGGCATGATCATTGATCGTGACAAGTCAAACTTTTCAAGGTGAATGACCGGGACAAGTCTGGGTGTGACAACTTTTTTATCACAGAATTGTCATGGTCGTTGATCGTGACATGTTCATTAGAATTGTCATGGTCCTATCAAGGTCTTTGATCGTGAAAAACCCCCGACAAAACCAAAAAAATTATCACGGTTAAAGATCGTGACAAGTTTTTTTGTCAAAGACTAATCATGGTCTTTGACTATGACAATTCTGGGTATAATTTAAAAAAAAACTGTTAGACAATATGGCCACTAACACTGCCTAGCAGTATATTTGTACCTGTTATAACAAAATCGTACCCATTCAAACAACATATATCAAAATAAAATCATATACTAAATTAAGTAATTTATAATCCATATCCAAAATAGAAATTCGAATATCCATCATATCAAAACCAAATTGTACCAAAATCAAAAGAATATAAATACAATCCAATTTTTAAAATAAAAAGAGATAAAAATAATGTCAATCTTCAGCGGGTCGGAGGAGGAAGGAAGGAAACACAACATATGAATTGACACACCCTGGAATATTCTAAACATCGCATTGTTCTCGTAACCACACATGTGAGTTCTCATTTCCCTCCACCACATGCGTAACGTGCACTCTTGCCTCAATGTCTTGGAGGGTACGTGCATGAAGCAACATACTTGGAAAGAAGTTTGGATCCTTCAACTCCTTTGCTATCGGTAGCCCACAATATATGTCAAGTAGATACACGCTCGACCAACCGAGTGTTGACATATGCCCCTCGACAGGGGTCACGATGGGAAATAAATCATCACATGGCACTGAGTTCGTGTGTATCGGTGAAGAAGAAATGCCATCAATGTCGGCGTCCTCGTCCTCCTCTACCACCTTCTCCTTCCACTTATTCTTACCCAACTGATGCTTCATGATGGTGTACATATCTCGGACTATCGCCTCCAACCTTGATAGCTTATCGTCATAGGAGTCCACCTTATGGGACAACCCGCTGTTGCTCGTCTCCATGCCGATGATCCTGGACTTCCCCACCTGAAATATCACCCCACTAGTCCTCCCCTTGTGATCTGGCCCGAGCATTTGGCTGAGTGCGTCCATAGCCAAAGATGCTTTGTCGGCATCAGACTGCAACTCATGCACTTCCTTAAGCTTTTCCACAAAAACAAAAAGAACACGATTAGTAAATTAAGTAAATACAAAAATTATAACATAATTAAAAAAAGTAAACATTTATAACTTACAATGGTGGCTGCGACGCTTGGGGCCACCTCCTTGTCCTTCCCCTTTTTCGTCTGAATTGCACATAGGCATCGAGCCTATGTGGCCTACCCCCTGGGCACATTCCCCATTTGCTAAAATAAAATTATACGTAGTTAGTAAGTAACACAAATTAATGCTAAATTATACTAACTAAAATTAAAGAAAATTAAAAACTTACCATTCCGTGCGCCACCTCGGCATAAGACATCAGCCCGAAGTAGTGCACATTCAAATTTTTTGCCCAGATGTCCCTCCCCGATTGGCGAGATGTCAATTTCCACTCATTGGTCTCATTGTCGATAAATTTCTGCCACTGTACGAATGAGATTGGCTCTTTTGGGGGGTGGTTTCATGGAGTCTCAGAATGGACTCCCGGGTCTTTCAAAAGTACTGTGCCCGTAAATTCTTCTTCCCCATTTTATATTGATCCCTAAATTGCTCCAACGTGGGGTCATGGAGATATGCAGGCAGGCCGAATTGTTCCTGTTAAACAAATACAAACCATCCTGTAAGTAATTATTATAGTTATAAATATAAATATAAATATTAAATACACAACCTGTAGCGCCTCCCCAGATGTTCATCTTGAGGTCAATAGGCACGACCCTCCAATTAGTGTACCTCGGGCTGATAATCGTCTTTAACAACTCTAGCGCTCTAGCTAATAATGGCGTCTTATTTTTTACGGCGACCCCTAATTTGCCCCATTTTGGGGGCCTATTATCCGAGGAGCCCTCATCGCCTCCGCTACCGCGTCCTAATGAAGTCATTTTTTGCAAAAATTGTTATTATTAGTACAAATATGTATATAAACTTTGAGTTAATGCTCAAATCTGATTATAACAATACAATACCAATATCAATTTATACCAATTTCAATTTATGCCAATACCAATACTAATACCAATATTAATTTATACCAATTTCAATTTATACCAATACCAATACCAATACCAATACCAATATCAATCTATACCAATTTTAATTTATACTAATACCAATACCAATACCAATTTATACCAATTTAAATTTATACCACTACCAACTTCAATTTACACACACACACTCTCTCTCGGGTCATGGACTTTGTATTAATGCTTAAATTGATGAAAATTATAATTAACATATTCACTTTGTTATTACAAGAATTTAAATGATCAAGTACAAATTAATAAAAAATATTAAATTTTTGTTCGATAATAATAGAGCACTAGAATAATACATCCACTGGTCATTACAAATAATTTGAATACTTATTACAAATCAAAAAATTATTTCAACTTCGGGTTATCTAAAAAAATGGATTGATATTCGGTAGGTGCAGCCAAGTCATCCACACTACTGATATGCTATGAGTAAAACACTAGCTTGTCCTTTTGAAAAGAACAAACAAATGGGTCATTGCTCACGTGTTCGTTGCCCTTCAACTTGGACAAGTCAACTATGATCAAATTGGTACCAGGATCAACTTTACAAGCATTTGTATCCTCAAGTCTTACCCAATCACTGTAAAATACAACCTCTTTGAAGTTTACATAGTCCAATACATGTATATTTTGAATTACACCATTGTAAGTCATTTTAGCTTCAACGGGATTTTTATCTTTCGCGATCGATCAAAAAAAGTAAGAGACTTGCATTAAATTCCCGAAATCTTTACATTTGTATTTTCCTCTTACACCCTTGCACCGAATACATAACCGTTCAATCGATACTTTTTGTACTCTTGTGCCATGAGCAAGGGTCTAGTGGCTAGAAAAGAACCCGTTTTTAAGATATGAGAATATAGGTAAATTAATTAGGTTAGTTGTAAAGCATTTTTGTAATGTGATATTTGATAACAGTCTATATTAATTATAATTACCTCATATGACAACCATATCCTAAACTCGCGGTCTGATTGTGCCATTGTTTTTCATCTTTTATTGTTCTCATAGGATTCATATTTTTTGCATAGATCGTGAAGAAAGTATTACAAAATTAATCATGTAAAAATTAAAATAATTTAAAAGTTAAAATAATTTAAACTTACTTTTTCCATTCTTCGACATCTTCATGTGTGTCAAGAATATAACGAGCTACTTGTTCCTATTGAAAAATCGTTAATTTCACTCATTTTCCCATCACATGGCCACCCTCATCGTTGAACTCCTCATTACCATCGACACTGGTCGAGTCATGCATATATTCCCGAGTGTAGATTAATGACTCCACATTGATGTATTCCTCTGCAATTGAACCTTTAATGTATCATGTATTCTTGACTTAATCTTTGAAAAATATCATCAATCTTTCAAATGGATACATCCGCCGATATCTTATTGGGGCGCAAAGAAGTGCCTCGTCGCATAGGTGTACCAATAAGTGAACACTTATGTCAAAGAAAGATGGGGGAAAGTACTTTTCCAAGACACAAACTGCTTCATTCACTGCCAATTTTGTGGTCACTATGTGATCTCGATTGACTACCTTCTTACATAAAAGTGATAAGAAGATAATAATTTGCATAATTGACCTCAACAAATCCTTGTGCTTAGAGAAACAATGCTTAAATAATAGAGGAACTGATTAAATGATCACATGCCAATCGTGGGACTTACACTTGTGTAAATAATGGGTAACATAATTCACAATCCTTTGTAAGTTGGATGAAAAATTAAATGGAACTTCCAAATTACTGATTGTGTCTTAAATAACCTCCTTTCCTCACTCGTAAAAGTAAATGCACCAGGTGGAATTATTTTCCTTCCCCTACTATCTTCTTTCAACCATAGTTGTGGCTTAAGTTTCAATAATTTAAGGTCTTTTCGTGCATTTTTTCCATCCTTTGAATTACTCCCCCTAAGGCATGTGCCCACAATATGTTCAACTATGTTCTTCTCTGTGCGCATCACATCTAATACATGGCGCTCCGGGTTTTTCTTCCAATAAGGGAGGTCAAATAAAATTGACCACCTAGACCATGCCTTTCTCATCTCTGTTTCATTTCCAGTTGGGATCTTCTTATGCTTGACATTCTTAAATTTTGGATTCTTACCTAGCATATTAGGGCCACAATCAGATGATTTACTTTCAATTTCTAAACCTGAAAGTTTTCTCGGTGGTAGCCTATGTTCGACCCCGCCCAATAAAAAATTAGAACCTTTCTCCAATCTAAAACTATGATAGGGGGGTAAAAACATCCTATGGCAATGGTATATATTTTTTGAGCTAGCGGGGAGACGAAGAGATTCAGTCACCTCGCCACAAATAGGACACCCAAAATAACCACGCACTACAAAATTGGATAATGTCCCATAAGCTGGAAAATCATGAATTTCCCACATCAATATAAGTTTCAGCGTAAAATCTTCTTTTCTAAAAGAGTCAAATTTTTGCACACCCTCTTCCCACAACCCATTTAATTATTCTATCAAAGGATCCAGGTAGACATCGATGTCCTCACTTTGTGCCTTTGGCCCAGGGATCAACAAAGACAACATCAAAAATTCAGGACTCATACACTATGAAGGCTGGAGGTTTAATGGAGATAGGATTATTGGACATACACTCTGATCGGTGCTTAGATTTCCACACGGATTGAAACAATTTCTTAATAGTGCCAACGAATGTTATGCTATTCTTGAGAAAAATCGAGATACCCAAAATCCATCCTCTTCCAAACACTAGAATCAATAGGATTGTGCATGAGATTTTCTCCTGCTTCTACCCTATCATGCCAAGTCATAGCATTCGCTATCCATGGTACTGTGAAAAACCGCTTTAATCCAGGCCCAACGGAAAAATATTTCAACACTTTTTGAGTCACTTTTGAGTTTGCGCCTTCTTTGACAGTAAATTGGACATATCTACGTTCATCGCATACCAGACACCAATCGAGATTTTCATACTCCTTACGTTAGAGTATGAAGTCATACACACAATCATGAATTGATTTATACTTTATTCCCAAACCTTTCAAACTATTTTTCATAGTAGGATAGATGTTTGGAAGCGTATTCTGCTTAGGTCGCAAGCCCTTCACCCAATTCAAAATTCCTTTCACGCTAGTGCTATAGATAAACCATATTGAGTCTTCAAATTATGCAAACCAACTATGGCATGTAAAGTTGTTTTATCTTTCTCACAACTAGATTATAACGGTTGGATCGCCTTAAATTTTAAAATTTGCTAGTCAACATGAAGGTTTATTTTGATATCTTCATGAGTGCCTGCACCGTGTACATCATGAGTGACCTCATTCTCTTACACTTCATGAAATCCATATGCGTCATCAAATAAATCCTCTATCATATTATGATCTACATTGTCAGCCTCCCCTGGAATATCTATCCTACTTATTGAAGATTGTTGTGAAGATTTCTTTGGGACAAAGGGAACTTTCGGTTCCGCGTGAAAAACCCAACTTTGATACCTATCTTGCATACCCCATCTTAGCATATGTAGTTGAACTCTTTTCCACTCAAACACCTTAGCATTCTTACACCTAGAACACGAACACATAAACTCTTCATTATCATTGTATCTCTTTGCATATTTCACAAATTCATTAGCATCTCTGCGAAACACATCCCCTAATCTATTTGTCTCACCTATACACTCTTTGTATTTCGGATATCACATCATAGCTACTACAAATAATCACCTATTATGCATAAAATAACATAAACAAAAGTGTGAATATTTAGTTTCCATTAGTATAAACAATCACCTATTGAATGCGAACGCATAACAACTAGAAGGCTAGGTTTGATGGGCAAATTTATTCGTGCATTCAAATTCAAATTCAAGTTCAATTTTAATTTGAAATTGAAATTAAAATTCAATTTATAATATTAATGTCTACTTCTTCCATCTCCTCTAAAGGGTGAATGGTCCTATCCCATTCAAGACCGCATATTTCTATAATATACTTAACATCGCATGCACAATGTTCTAATTTGAGGAAAATTCGACAGCATATCCACATAGTTTTCTAAGTACATGACAAAGATTCGCAAGTGTGAGTGTTATTTAAATTTATGAGTTAAAATAACACCTAACATCGCATCATCTAGTATGTACTCAGAGAACATTAAAGATATGACTGCAGAACTTCCCCCAAATGTAACAAGTTTAATCCACGAAGAATATTATTATACAGAAACTATTAAGTCCCAAACTGTCCAAACGAGACAATTCAAGAGATCTCATTACAGGGGTAATGACTCTCGAACGGGTGTAAGTGCTATTGAATGTGTACGCATAATAACTAGAAGGCTAGTATCTATGCACACTATAAGTAATTTAAAGTATGTTTCATTTAATTATGTCTTATCACAATTGAAGAGATTTCATTTAATTATGTAATTTCAAGTATGTTACATTTAATTTAATGTACGCATAAGAACTAAAACTTATACCTAAACCACGAATTATTATTAAGAATTTGGGAGATATATGATTAAACCGTACAATTGTGCATAATTCATAATTAATATTTATTACTCTAATGCATGAATTCTAATCGTAAAGAATGTTAGTATGAGACCTAAGCAAGAAAAAGAATGTCAGTATAGTAATCGAGCCAGAGGTTAACTAAACTAGGCTCGTGTCAATGTTTGACAAAAAAAATAGATACCTTTAAATTTAGTTTTAATCATATATATCTCTCTCTAAATATCATAACCAACTAATATCAAAACTAATGAACGCTACCTCATAATAACAACTAGTGGCCCACAAATCCAAATTGACCCTTTCCATTTTTATAAATGGATCATAACACATTATATACACAATCAATAACCTTATGACTACAAATATATTGGAAAATTTATGTTTTCAGACCTTTTATATTGAACATTAAGAAAATTTGGTAAATTAAACACATAAACGCAAAAACATTAACCAATCAACTCCTACAAGAATTATATATTGAGTAAAACTTCAATTCTCAAGACTTCAAATTTTTCTTTATCTACCAATCTATTCACCTGTATTCAAAAAAAGGTCTCGAAACAATTAATGCTATATTTTGGTTGCCTACCCCCCACGCAGACACACACATGCACATACACACACCCCCTGCCCCACCACTTCCCTCCCCCACCCCCTGCTTCCCCCACCCCCTTCCCCACCCCCTGTCCCCCATCTCCTTCCCTTTGCCCCCTCCCACACACAAGTGCACACACACCAGCACACACACACACACACAAACATGCACACACACACAGTTCCCACCTTCCCTCCACTGCCCCCCACACCCACCTGCACACACACACACACACACACACACAAAACAAATTGTTCTAAACACACATATACACATATGCAAACACACACACATATACAATTATATAATGGAAAGAAAGAGGGAGATAAAAACATACCTCAGAGAGAGAGAGAGAGCAACCGTACGAGAGAGGGAAAAAAGGAAGGAACTTGAAATAGTGGGAAAAAAGAGGGGATAGGATTTTTTACTGACAATGTTGTCATGGACCTGCCAAGGTCTTTGATCGTGATAAATTTCTAAAGTTTTCATGGTCAATTATCGTGACAAGTTCGTGACAAGCAAAGTTCTAACAGACTTATCACAGTCAGTGAACGTGAAAAATCGTTGTTACGGACTCATCACGGTGAATGACCGTGATAAAAAATGTGTGTTTTTTTATCATGATCAATGACCGTAACAAGGCTGGCTGGCTCAAAAGTGACAGTTTGGTCATTTTGGTGTAGTGGAAGTCCTAAGTGTTGTCTTCTCTACATCAATTGAATCCTCATGATCTAGTTATAGCGCACATATCCATCCCTAAAGTTATACATCTCATTGAATGCAGTTGAATCTATCAAGCTATCAATAGAGCGTACAGGGAAGTCGTCCTTTGGGCAAGCTCTATTGAGAACTCTAAAATCAATGCATATGCGTATTTGATTTTTGTCCTTCTTACCTACTGAAACAATACTAGAGAACTAAATTGGATAACGGATTGGCCTAATGAACCCAACTGCCAATAACCGTTGCCCCCCTTCCATGATCTTGACATCTAACTCTGGCTTGTACGTTCTAGTTTCTTTCTTCATCGGTGTGCCTACAAGTGGAAGATCATATTTTCTATCATTGCTCACATAGCTTAGGCTTACATAGTTTTTGTCATATCCCATTACCATTTGAATCAAGCTCTTAGGAAGAACGAATATCCAACATCTTTAACTTTCAAGTATCTCCACACTATGAAGGTATAACGCTATTAAGAGTCATTGAATTTATTTTGGGACATTTTATTTTTATTAAATCTGAAACACGAGTTTTATTTTAAAAAATTGAGGCATTTTTCTTTATTTAAAAATTTTCAAAACTCACACATCTCATTCAAACGAGATGGGATTCTCACTCTAACGAGATATCTTTTACTTTTGAAGTCTCGTTTGAAGTTTACATCGAACATGAATCAAAGGAGGGCATACTGTTTTAGGTCGTTTGAACGAAGTTCGAACGAGATGGATGATTCGTTCGAACAAGATTTATTTCGTTCAAATTAATTGATATTCTCGTTCGAATGAGCTTCAAAATTCATTCGAACGAGCCCCCACCTTTAAATTTGTGAACATAATATAAATACATGTTTCGTGTTCAGAATTGTTAAGACTTTTGCTAGAACTATTTTTGAATACATTTACCACAAGCTTTCAACCTTTTGAGTTTAGAAAAACTTTTTGATTCAGAAATAACATCCCCAAAATATATTTGAGTGAGTCAAGTTGAAGAGCTATAGTTTGTATCCTTGCCTACACAATTCTTATCGAGAGAGTTTCTTCACGGAAGACCATTGTGATTCTTGAAGGGACCATTACTGACGACAACGTTTGATTAATGGATACCGAGTGTGGAAGGCCGCGTGTGACGACTCTGGATGGAGCCTTATTCTTTCGATATTAACGAAGGAAGTGCACTTGTACTTGTGGCGATTATCAAGTAGTCTGTAAGTCGATAGTATTGTAAACTCTCTACAATGCTGAATATAAAGGTTTTACCTGAAAGGTTTTTTTCCCTCAATTTTCTTTGTTTATCTGCATGATTTACTTTATCTATTTCATCACCTAGATGCATGCTTAGGATAAAAAGATAAAATTTAAAATTATGGGTGTTGGACATTAAATTATATAAGTAATCCATTAAGATCTCGATAGCGCACTCTCAAATTGGTATCAGAGGGGGTTCCACAAACTTATCGTGAGATCCTTATTTTTTGCAGAGTTTTTTCGTGATATCTTTTTTTTTGAAAAATTGTTGATCTTTGAAAAATCAAATTTTAATGGATAATTTGTATAATTGAGTACCCATATTTGATGGTATGAATTATTCATATTGGAATGCTAGGATGAGATATGTCTTAAAAGCCATAGATGATAGAGTTTGATTAGTTTGTGAAAGAAGGGGACTCCTCCCGTGATCACTATTGATAATGATGTTGATTGATGAGGAATTTAAATGGAGTAATTTTAATTCTCATGGACTTAGTGCTATTTCTGGAGCCATCACCTCTAACGAGTTTTGTCGCATCTAGACATGCACTACCTCTAAGGAATCATGGGGTAACCTCCAACTCACTCATGAGGGTACGAACGATGTAACAGTGTCAAAGCTTCAAAATTTGACCACCAAATTTGAGATCATCACTATGTTAGAGTTTGATTCATTTGATGAGTTTTATGTGAATTTATCAGACGTTATTAATTTGGGTGAGAAAATTCCAAAAATGAGAGCTGTGAAAAAGATTTTGAGGTCACCCCGCACCCGTTTTATTCTTAAGGTCACCGTGGTTAACTCATCAAGGATTTTAGACACTCTTAGATTATAAGAACTCATAGGAGATCTTCAAACATACAATATAGATATATTCCCTAAAATCATTAAACTTAAGTATATAGGGGTAGCTTTAAAGACTCAAACTAAGGAGAAGAAGAAACATGAGAGAGTTTGTTAGTCTGAATCCTGAGGGTGAGTGTAATTTTGATGACATGGTCGTGTTTACGATTTTTTTTAAAAAGATGCTCAAAATTTCCAAAGAAAATTCTTTCAATAAAAAGGTTTTTGAGAAAAAAGAAATAAGAATGAGGCCAAGGATAGAAGTGAGAAAGAAGAAGACATAAGGTGTTATGAGTGCGAGGGTAAAGGGCACAAGGCACATGAGTATCCCACTAGGATAAAGAGAAAGGGCAAAGAGATTGTAAATAAATCCACTCTTAGAGAAAGAGACATCGATTCGGTTGGGGATAATCACCACATGAACCATGTGTCGTGTTCATGGAAATTCAAATTAGCATTTCTAGTTTGTCCCGTGATGATGAGGACATATCTAAATATGAAGGCCTCGATAATGTTTTGATTCATTTAGGAGATAGTGAGAGTGAGGATGGTATTTTAAGTGAGGGAGAAAGTGATATCCCAAAAGTATTTAGTGATTTGTACACCGATTCTTTGAAGATGAAAAAGATTAATGAGGATTTTTCTCTTAGGGTGTTAGATTTGGAGAGAGAGATGAAAGTTTTGAGGGTGCATGAAGTGTCAGCGAGTCAACTTGAGAAGGTGAAGGTTTCGTTATGTGAGCAGCTGATCATTTTAGTCCGAGATAAGAGTGACTTGACCAGCACTTTGGCTAGTCTTACGAGAGATCTTCAATCTTCATTGGATACTTGTGAGAAACTTGAAGCCCATGTATCCCAACTCGAGAGAGAACTCGAATGGGCCTGAGAGGTCAAGGTTACTTTAGAGGACACATCTAAGAAGTTTAGAAAGATGCTCCCCAGTCTCGCTTTGGGTAATGTTGAGGGGCTAGGAATAGGTTATGACAGTGCATCCACTTCCCATGTTGCATTCGAGATAAATTCTAAGTTTGTGTTAAATCCATATAGTCATTGACCTAACCCACATAGGAGAGATCATTCAAGAAGTTTTGAGAGAGATGGACCCAAGCCCGTGTATATTTTTTTCAAACAAAGAGGTCACCTTAGGAAATTTTACTTTAAGTTGGTAGAGTATGTCATAGGTATCTTCCATGATATTCTACCACTCAAGTTCCCATACGCACTCCCACACATGTTACTCTACATGCTCCTCCATATCACATGAGAGATTTTAAGAGTTTTTGATAGCAAGTAGAGTATTTAGTCAGGACTTCACAAGATTTATGGGTTTTTTCATGGACATCATCTCCTTTTGAGAACTCCTCCGGGCCTAATGATTGACGTTGTGACTTTTCACTAGAATAGGGTGCTTTTCATGCTCATACCATATATCCTTATTGATAGTGTGTACTAACATTGTACTTGTATTTTAGATTTTGATATATTTTTCAAAAAATTGAAAAATATTTTTTCTTTTCCCAAAAAAAATTGAAAAATACAAAAAGATTTTTTGTTCTTTTGAAGAAAAAGGTGAAAAAGGCAAAAATATATTATTTTTTTGAAAAATCCAAAAAGAGTTTTCGATTTTTTACACTATATGGGGATGAACATTAACGATGTCCAAGTCACCCATTCATTTCATATCTGCGTGACTATTTTATAGCATTTTGAGACGTGACATCATTTCATTTTTATGCTTTATAATGCGCGGAGTCATTAAGATGTGATATGATGACTACTTGCTACAGGCTTGACTCCTTGTCACTTTTAATTCACATGATCACGAACTTATTTGAATATTTCACTTACCTATCACGTATCGATTGTAGTGTTTTCATCTCAATCCTTCTTTTAAAACAAACCAAATGTGAAAAATGAGATAGTAAAAGTAGTGCATATAAGAACCATTCCCGGATTGAAAAAATAGAAAATCATTTTTACGGTAAATTATTTTATTTTATGAAATGGAAAGAGGTTACAAAAGACATGCTAACTTAGCGTGAATAGCCACCATTTTCAGTAAAAGAGCCAAAAATATTAAAGGCGCATAAAAATAGAAGTGCCAGGACACTTTTTAGAACATGTGTGCTTCATTATTTATGAGCATTAATTTCTTTGAAATATTTGATTGAATAATTAAATATGTGAAATTTTGAGGGAGTTTAGTCGAAGATTAATGGGTTTGCATGTCCTATAAAAATCTTCTAAAGCATTACATAGTCTTGGTCATTATTGTTAAGTAAATCACTTACGGTCTTGATTTGTTAATTAGGTTAGGTCAATTTCACTGGAGTTCTCCATTTTTTCACCTAAGGAGACTTTGAGACCTTTATTAGTGAAGCCTCTTTCCTTCATGCACATGTGTTATGATTGTTTACATTGATTAACCTATAGAATATGTTCACACCCCTACATTTCGATTGTATGATTCGAGTGTTTTTGTATTTCTCTATGGCGTATTATATTTGTAAAGTTTTTATAGTTGAAAAAATTAAAAAAAAATCGAAAATAGTTTTTGGAGCCTTTGATATTATCATTGCATGATTGTCATTCATATGTTTTTCTTATGATATCTTATTATTTTCAGTGATGATCCGTATATTTCATGTTTAGTTTTTACTCCTTGTCTATTTCGAACAAAATAAAAAGCGGGAGAATAAATTGCGGGGTAGATTACATGAGTTTCATTTATGGGAGATAATTTATCTATATGGTATTTTACAAATCAACCTCGATGCATCATGAGGTATTTTCTTTATTTCATATGTGAACGTAATTTTGGAAACTCAAATATACATTACACTTGATGAAGACAAAGTGCCTAAGAAAAGACCAAGAAGAAGTGGATATTTGAGGTCTTCATTTAAGTAAACATCATTATTCTTGTAACCATCCATTTTAGGGTTTGGGAGGGTATTAGGAATTTTTTCCTAGGGGATTTTGTTGTAATTTGAAATTCGATTTTTTATTTGTACCGAAATAGTCGAAAGGGGAGATTTGTAAGAGCATATTTTCCGTCATTGCTCAAATAGCTTAGGATTACATAGTTTTTGGCATATTTCGTTACCATTTGACTCAAGCTATCATGAAGACCGAATATCCAACATGTCCAACTTTCAAGGATCTCCACACTATGAAGGTATAATGCTATTAAGAATTTAAATTTATTCCTTCAATTTATTTTGGGATGTTTTATTTTTGCTAAATCTAAAAAAGGATTTATGTTTTAAAAATCAAGGCATTTTTCTTGATTTAAATTTTCTTATAGTTCACGCATTACGTTCAAATGAGATGGTATTCTTGTTATAATGAGATCTCGTTTTCATTTGAGGACTTGTTTAAAGTTTACATTGAACGTGTATCGAACGAGGGCGTACTATTTTTGGTCATTTGAAGATCATTTCAACTTCGTTCAAATGACATGACAGATTCATTCAAACGAGATTTATTTTATTAAAACAAATTTCTATTCTCATTCAAATGAGATTCAAAATTCGTTCGAACAAGCCACCACCTTAAAATTTCTGAACGTGATATAAATACCTGTTTCGTGTTTAGAATTGTTAAGACTTTTTCCATAACCGTTTTTGCATACCTTTACGAAAAGTTTTCAACCTTTTAAGTTTAGAAAATATTTTTGATTCAAAAATCACATCCCCAGAATATATTTTGAGTGAATCAAGTTTAACCCCGATAGTTTGTATCCTCACATACACATCTATTATAGAGACAATTTCTTCACAATAGACCATTATGATTCTCGAAGGGATCGTCGCTGAAGACTAAGGCTAATCTGTGTATACCGAGCGTGGAATACCGCGCATGGATGACTCTAGATGGAATCATATTCTCTAAATATTTACCAAGGCACTGAGCATTACACTTGTGGAAGTTATCAAGTAGTCTGGAAGTCGATAGTTTTGCGGGCTCTGTTAAGTGGTGAATATGATGGTTTTATTTGCAAGTTTTCCCCCTTAATTTTCCTTATTTGTCTGCATGATCTACTTTATCTGTTTCATCATCTAGATGCATGCTTAGGATTAAAAGATAAATTCTATAATTATGTGTGTTGGACATTAAATTATATAAACAATCCATTAAGATCTCGATAGTGTACTCTCAGAAATCATAACGTTCAGTTTGTGGCAACTCAACTCTTAGTCTAACTCCGCCATCTCTCTATACCTCAATGAAAAAATGTCTTTGTACTCCGAAATAAGCTCAATTATCCCCGACTTCTTCTCTTTATCCAGGTCTTTTAAAATGAAAATTACCCTTTGATCTTCTCCAACCTCAGCTAAGTCAATTTTCTCCAACTCTTGCACATGCGACTTTGAGTCATGAATTCTAAAATTATCAATGATAAGACATTGAACTTGATTATCCTACAGAGAACATTCATATTTTGGGTTAGACTCCTTTTCATCTTCTTCGAGTGCCTGGCCACACCTTCAAAGGTGATATACCATTTTTCCATCCTCCAGTTGTACGTTCTTACACTAGATCAACTACCTTCCTTTTTCGATCCATCTCATCTTCTTCTAAACTTTCCCTAGAAAATCTACCAAGGATGTTCTGTTGCCTACCCTCTTGCTCTATCATATCAAACCTTGGCCTCATTCTATAAATTAATTGATTGGAGATAGTTTGAGTCTTAGGAATGAAAATTTATTACTCCTCAACCCTTTGACATGTGTTTTACTCTATTTCAGCATGGTTACTCACTGGCCTTATCCTTTATTTGATCGAGGGGAATCTGAGTCCCTCCATACGTTGTGTTAGATTGCATGCATCCTCTTTTAGATCAGCGTAAAATATAGCATCCACCAAGTGTGCCTCGTTTTGGGCAAATGGCTTCATGGTTTCTCACATAACTATCTCCGTTCCCTTAATATTAACCTTGGCAGATTGGTGATATGTAAAGGTAACTAAGCCATGGTTATGCATCCACACCCTTCCTATCAAAAGGAGGTATAAAGTGGATCTCTCTACAACATGGAACTTGATATGTGATATGAGATTCCCCATGACAATCCCAATATTCACGTAACCAATGGAATTTAAAGTCTAGTTATCACAACAAAAAATTGCTGATGGCATTGGTATCAACCTTGCCTCAAACATATTAGTTTCACATAAAGACATAATATGTATGATATTTGTAGAGGCACCCCATCCATCAAAGCTGTAGAAAAGATTATCCCAATTACACTTATTCTGACATATAACAACCAGTTGTGGGGGAAACTTACTGCTCTATTACCTTCAAAGAAAGTTATCTCGAACATAACCTTCCTTACTAGCCTAGACATTATACCCCTCTATCTCAGTGAGGGAACTTTATTTTTCTTCATAATATCCAATATTGCGTGAGTGATTTCCTGTCTGCTTTCTCGAGGCATCCCCACATGGTCTAAGAACCACACATATTTTAGGAATTGAGACATATCTTGGTACTCCAAGTTGGTAACTACAATATAGCCTTCCACGCTGTACACTTCCTCCATATCCGTAACACTCACTTCATCATAGGTGATAACTACGTTTTCCATTCCAACCTTATAACCTTTTAAGGATGCTTCAAACTCCTATCTTTCTATTCTTAATTCCCTCGCATTATATTTAACCTCCTCATCATAAGCTATCATCAAATTTGTTCCATGGGTTGGTAATGGGTTGTCGTTAATATCTCCCCGAGGTATTTGTAGCATTCCAGCTAGTAAATGCTTGTTAATAATACTCATCAACGTAAACCATGAGTTGGTTAAGTGAAAAACATGCCAATACTTAGGATCACCTTGTACATATGGTCCAGGTTTATTTTCTGAAGCATGGAATTATAACAACTAATAGCCTCCTCAAATGTCCAAAGCAGTTGTGGGGAATCTTCTCTATTTCTCCCAAAATTTCTCTTGTTGTCTTTCCTCTGCCTATAGAGCCTACCCTCTTCTAGCCCCAGTTTGTGGTCTAAACATCAGAGGGGTCAGACTTGGATTTGGGCTATTGATCAATAAGATATTTCCCCCTAAATTTAAAAAGGCCAAAAATATGCCCTTATGTGTTTTGTTTATCAAATGAAAAATATATTCATAGAGAAAGCCATCCGCACATAGTTGGAGCAACTTATATTCCTTGGCCTCCTCTCTCACATCAAGAGACCCTACCCTAAACCTCTATATATATGCCACCACCTTTTCTCTTGGTCGTTGCTTTTCTCGTGCAAGCTGGGTCATAGTGAACTCATGTTCATCTAAGTAGAACTTTTAAACAAATAGGACATGCGTCAAATCCCAAGTGGACACACTCCTTGGAATTAAGTGTGAGTACCATGTATAAGCTTGGTCTGTAAGGGATTTAGATTATTCCCTTAGACATAACTTTTTCCTATTATAGTGAGCACCTAAGTGCTCCACACATCTGTTAATGTGCTCCATAGAAATTCACCATTTCTTGGTTTACTTCTCAAATATAGGGAGAGTATAATCCTTAGGATATGGCTCATCGTTGAACTACTCTAGCTAAGGAATATGAAAGTCTCCATCTATTATGGCAGTTTTGCTGGAAATCTATGAAAAAGATAACATCATCTTTAATATTTCCTTCTTTATTTCTTTAACTGCCAAAAAAGGAGAGCCCATTGTTACTACAACATTTGGTCGAGTGACCTCAGGTGTTGCATCTACTTCTATAGGTGTTCCTATAATAGGCGTAATAACGTAAATAGCTGCATGAGGAACTCCACTCGAAGAAATTTAAGGAGGATTCATAGGAGTATCGAATGACCTAGGATCAATGGCTGCCCCGAAAGTTATCACATCTGTTGATGTCAATAAAACTCCATGAACTTCACCATCACATTAGCCATCTGAGTTAGCCCCATCGCCGCGCATGTGGAGGCATGCATCACCGTGGTAGATTTTATGACGGTTGGCACTTGGGGAACCTCCACCCGTAGTTCCCTATCTTTAAGAACTTCACGTTCCTTCAATTTTTATTCCTCCCTCCATTGGATCTCATAAAATTTGAGAGCAGGGGGTAATGTTATCCTGAGACATTTTTTAAAAGAATACCTCACCAATAGTGTCACCAAATGTAAGAGGGGAGTCCTCTGAATGTTGGGGTGCTTGAATACAAATGGAGGCATAACCTTTATTAAATGGCGATAAGTTACAAAATCAGATGTTATTAACAGTGGTAAGATTAACTTAGATGAAATAGAACCAAAATATTTGACCTAATCTCACAAAACACTCATTTATAACTCAATAAAAGCAATGAATATAGCTTTGCTCTTAGATACACCTTAGGCAGGCAACTCAAACACTAGGGTATGGGAAAATGCAGTTCACATCTCAATAAATGCTTAGGTTTTTAGTGGGAAATCCTGAATAAAGTTTAATAATGGTAGATGATAAATGCTCTAGTCTTGTAATAACTCTCTGTATCTGGAAATCTAATGATAATACTCTTCTCTCATGGAGTGGTTGGGGTATTTATATAGTCAATCCCCACTCGAGTGTAATCTTAGGGTCAATAAATGTAAAAAACATTCCCTCGTACCTTTATTTCACTAAAATTTAACTTGAAGATGTGCCAACGTGCCCCTACGTCATTGGCATTAAATGCCAATAAATAACTTTCATGACCAACTATGTGTTAGGAGGTTATTACAACAATAATAATCTACTAAACTACTTGACAACCCTTGATCCATCATAGTTTACTCAAGTTTGTATTGTCCATTGGGTAGGTCACGCATGACATCTAAGACAAACATTAATCTTGGTAAAGGAATGTTTGGCACTAAATCTAATGGGTGATGAGACTCATGGTTTATCATATGATGTTCTCTTAGGCTATCCTCCCTCAGAGTTGTACCTGGTGTGTCTGGAGTGGTTAAGTCATGCTTTAAGGTTTCCTTGCTTATCAATTCTCCAAACTAGTTCCCTCGTAGGTTCCCATGGTGAGGTTGTTCAATAAAGTATGGAAGCTCTCCCAAGTATTGCCAGACTTAGTCCCTCACATATACCGATTAACCTTAGCTATGCATTACAATACATTTCATAAAATTACAATATGTTTTGAAAATACATAACTTAAGTACAAATGAAAATAAAAATCTTCCATGAATAGTTCCTTTGATAAGATTCCTCATTGCCCCTTCTTAAAATGACTTACTTGCTTTCTTCATGGGTGATGCATGTACAAGGATACCTGGGATTAAATCTTACGCAGTTTTTTGTGCAATGTACCGCATGGAATGTCGTCCAACGTGATGTGTATACAACTGTGAGGACTTGACTTGAAAATGTGAATGGATGCATGGTATATCTTATGTAGAGCTTGCGAGAAATAGGGTTGGGGAGTTGTACCAGAGATGGAGGCATCTCTAAATATAATATGATGAAATATGTATTATAAGTCTAAGGCTCATGAGTGTAGCTGGATATTATGCCTACTTACTCGATAAATCATGGCATAAAAACCTACGTGGTTCCAATGATGGAAGTTGTATTTACATATGTGGGCTAGGGATACTGGGTATGAAGTATACACTATTGTGGTATTTAAGGAGCTTAGTCCTTTGAACAACATTTTAATTTATGATCTAGAGTGTTATATTCGTATGCCAAAAATATGTAATCAAAGATGGGTGTTTGATAAGTATTCAAGGAAAACATATATCCGTGGGTGTCACCATTGAGATTGGAATGTTTGCGCGGAGAAGTGGTAAAGAGTATTATGATTTTAAACTTTTCTTTGTGCAAAGATGCAGAATAGCTCGGTTCACTAACACTTTTCTGAAAATGGTTTTGAAAAGTATGTTTTCGTGTCATGGTTGGTTATACTAGTTTTGATTAGCATTATTTAACATATTAGTGAGTTATCTAGCTCAATTAATAGTGATGCTGGAGAAAAATGAAACTATAAATGTAAACACAGTAAAATGCATTCCTGATCCCCTGATGGGGCAAAATTCCACATTTTGGGGTAATCGGGGTTAAAGAAAGGTAGAAAACCGAACCAATGTTAGATTTTGGGGTACCCTTTCCAATAGGGTGGGACCCCTTTTTATGTCCGTCGAAGTTGAGCCATCAACCTTGTGGTTGAAGGCTAATTAATCATGCGATTATTGTGTAGGGATATGTGTTGGCATAATGAGGCTATATTTGGACAGGTATCGCTGATAGATGAGTTTTATAGAACAAGTGTTGCTGGTAGATCAACCGTGTCGTTGATTAATGAACTGTGGGGTTGATGGTTTGATCTTGGTAATCATCATAGCTAGATGTTCAACCATTCAGTTATTATATCATCCATGATGTCAAAAAAGGGCTTGAATTCACAATTGATGAATTGGCCTTGGTTTATTTTTGATACTTTATTTTCGTGTTGATATTTTTGAGTAGTTTAGGGTTCCCCATAGTTTTGGTATTTATGTGTTTACCCTTTTGAGGTGTTTATAGTTGAATTTATAGACATAGATTAAGGATCAAGGTGTCCATGCTTGGGCCTTAAACTTACCCACAAGTGCCTCATTCTCCTATAAACATTGAGCTCACTCTCACACTTTTTAATCTTAGTGGTAATGTTAATGTTCACCTTTTCTATGTTAAGGGATATGCTATAAAGATTATAATAATATTTTAAAGCTCAAGCTCATAGTCGTTAACATAAACTTCCTATTTATCCTCTAAGTGTTATTTGGATTCGGACTTTACACCTTCATTTTAAACCTTATCTATCACAAGGAATGGAGTAGGACTAAGCAAGTCCTGGATGGCAGAGAATGCAGTGAAGTATCATTCAATAATGGAATCACTACCATCTGAGTCTAACTTAGTGTCGCTAAGGGTGGCTGATTAGGGGTGAAAAGTGGCGCGTGTCAAACGCCGATCGTTGTTTTCTATTCACCGCTTTAATACAAAAACCTAAACTATGACTACACTCTTTTAAGGGAGTATAGCGGCTAGTCTGGGTATCGAATCCACAAAGACGAGTTGTTAGAATTTAATTGGTTTATTACTTCTCAATAAAAGTGCAAAAGGTATTTTTCTAACTAAAAAGAAATAAAAGATAAACTAGGCATGAGTGTATTTAAACTAAAATTAACAAAGCAAATAAAAACTATAGGATGCGACTAATGTCCCTCAAATCGAGTTAACGCGTATAAATGGTTACATGGGACTGCGAATTATTAGGATTGCATCTCGTTTCGTTAAATAATTAAATTAAGAGTTGTCACACCCCTAAATTCGCATAAAAGACTAATAAGATTTTGGCGTCAACAAATACCCCGGAAATTACGCACGCAAGGTCGTAAACACGGCGCATACATGATATACACCGTTAAATTTCCTAGGTGTAAAAGCTAGGACAATGCACTCGAAATAAATACGTAAATCACCATCACCAAAGCGAAGCAACAAATTAACCCTATGTGAGTTCCATTAATCGCACCCTATTTAAATTAGCCACTACGCATGATTAAAAGCATTAAATAAATTAACTAATTAATTAAAGCAACACTAAATTAAACTAGGGCACACAATAAATCTAGGCAATAAGTTAAATGCAAAGCATGGAAATAAATGAACAAGGCAAGAAAAAGTATCCACTTACATTAATGGGTGTCAACCACCAAGAAAATGGAGGAGGGGGGGTTTATCTCCACAAAATCCCCAAAGAAACTAACCCTAGGTTCTAAGAGAGAAAAGAACTAAAAATCTAATTTATTACATGAGATTTTCTAAAAAAGAGATATGTCTTCTATTTATACTAAGTTGCCAAAAAGAAAGAAAGAAAAAGGAAAAAGAAAAGGAATAAGGAAAAGTCTCCAACTTAAGGGAGAAAAGAAAAAGAAATAAAAAAAAAGAATAGTAAATAGTGGTAGTAAAAAAGGTCGGGCAAAAACAGAGTCCCGGTCGACCGGGGGTGGTGACCGGTCGACCCCGAAAATGGGGGGAGGCACACTGTCAAAGCACCAAGGTAAAATCGATTTCACCCCCCGGTCGACCGGGCGTATCAACAAACCAGCTCCAACAATTTTCTTTGTGCGCACATAGTAGTAGACCCATTTCCAACAATGGCTGCCAAGACCCAAAACCGAGACCACCTATGGCTGCCACAAGTCAAAGGCCCATTTGCGTGTAAATCCGACACCTCCAAATTGTGTGTTGAACAAAACCCACATGGAAATGGCCAAAAATCAACAACTCCTCCATTAATGGCCAAAGACCCATTTCCACCATTAATGGTCAAAACCCAAGCTCCAAACATGGTCAAAGAGATCCATTTGCGCGTGTGGTCCCAAATAAAGCTCCAATTTCGGACGAAAGGCTCGAATTTCGGTGGAACCCAAAACCCGAGCCTAGGGCCAAATCGCCATCTACATTTGCTGCAAAAACGTTTTGGGGACACAAAGGGAATTAATGGATTTGCTATTAAAGAAGAAAAGGGACATGGATGGAATTATTTAAATTGTTAATGAATCCTTATAATTCTTTCCGATTAAAGCTCCGTGTTTCCCTCGTTTGGACTCCGATTCGAGCACCGTTCGCGGCCACGCGAAGCTTGGCCCGAAGAATACAACTTCCGTGAATACTTCGGGCAAAAATCCCAAAGTGTAAAATTACGAAAATGCCCCTGAACGTGCGAATCGCGACGAAACTTAATCGGAACGTGCCCAAACTTCATACTAAGCACTTTAACACCTATAAAAGCTCAATTATACCTCAAATAATATTTTAGCATATAAAACGGAGGTTGTCTGATTAACGAGCATAATTATAGGCATTAAAGTACCCGAGGGGGCTAAAATGCATAAGTTCGAGGGTAATTAAATGCAATATTCGATACGAATCACACCCCCTAACTTACACATTGCTAGTCCCTAGTAATGAAATTCAACGCTAGAAGAACTATAAGAAAATCGCAACATGTATGTATGCATCAAAATATAAATGCCACTTTCGTAGGGAACACGATTGCATTTAGCATATGCAATAAGCCGTTAAACCACTAGGCTACCCTAGTGGACGAGTGTCGTCTCGTGAGGGTTTTCAGGGATGATACCCACAAACATCATATGGTTTCCTCAAAATATGCCCAAACCAACATGCTACAAGCCCAACAAAAGCGAAAAAGATTTCATATGCATTATTAGCAAAGTGAATGAATTCACACAAAAGTCCGAATCATTAACATTATAGAATGCACCTCATAGAATTGAAACCTTAAAATTTGGGAGGGGAGTGAGCACATGTAAAGTGTGATTTGGAAAAAACTTATATAAACCGGATAACCTTAAAGCAAGCATATATTCAATCCTCACGGGCATTACGCTCATCAAGCGAATTCACTCGAAACAGGGAGGTAACACACGGGACATGCGGGCTAAAGAGTAATTGTAAATGGACACTAGGCCGCACACATGTCACAGATGAAGAACGCTATATATAAACTGAAAAACTGTAATCTCAATGAAAGGATACCACTCACTAAAAGAGGCGAAATGTATTTTCACAGATTATCACAACTATTATGACTTTTAAATTACATCAACCAAAGATCACATAGGACTTTAATAGGGTTGTAATGTAGGTATGGCTAAGGTACGAAATGAAGGAATATATGTACGAATTCAAAGTGTTCGAAATGAAAACTCGGGATAATGGGATAATGCGGGCAATATCAAAATTGGAAAACAAGTTCCAAAAAGGCATTAGATATATCATCGGGGAGAGTAATCAAAGCTTATTGAACTATATACAACATATACAAACTTCTCTTTCTTTTTCTTTTCTTCCTTTTTCTCACTTTTTCTTTTGTTTTCTTTTGCTTTTTGCTTTCTCTTTTTCTTCACTTTTTTCACTACTTTCTTTTCTTTGCTTATCAAACTCTCATATGCCTAAATTGCAACCGACATCACAACCACATAATTCAATCCCAAGTAACATTACAAATAAAGGTATAGAAAGTGTATGTATGGTTTAAAACTCAAATGTAGAGTTGGTTATGGGAATGGGGTTATGAAACGAAAGGCTATATTTAGGCTCAAAGGGGTTAACGAGGGTAAACATATAAGGGTGAGGTCAAGGCTAATATGGGTGATATAACAAAGATGGCCTATGATCATTTCACAAAGTTTACGCAATTCTCGAATCAAAACAATATATGAAAATCATGCTCAAGTAACACATTTCAAGTATGAACTCAATTAATGAACGGTCAAATGAAAGAATAGTGAGATTACCAACAAATTCAACGTTTTCAATGAGAAAAGAATAGTGTATACACTCACAAACGACGAAAGGTACAAAGCTTACTCGGTGTAAGTATATACAATGCAACAAAAGATTACCGAGTTATAAAAATCTTAAACCAAATCAACATAACAATAAAAGTGCATGTGCTCAAGGGATTAAAGTTTAATTCATGAAGTTATTCATAATATGAATAATCAAGACTAAAGTCTAATAACTTCTAAAATCGAGAACATGCGTTATTGGGTTGTCAATTGGATCGGGCAATTATTGAAATTTATCATCGGAAACAAAGGCAAAATGCCCAAAAAAGGAGAAAAAACAAAGAAAATCTTTTTGAAATTTTTGAATTTTTCTAAGAAAAGCATACTAAGTAACTAACATGTGAGCAAAAACATGGACTAAAATAAGAAATGGATAGAATATCCCACACCCCCTAACTTAAAACTTGACATTGTCCTCAATGTAAATTAAGAACCAAGTTAAAGAGAGGAAAAGAACGATATTACCCAAAATTGGAGCGATCCCCATAAGAACAAGTCCAAAGAATCTACAAAACAAGTTAGTACCGAGCATAGCAAAAACAAATAATAAAAAGTTAACTAATTACATTAGACTAAATTAAAAAGGAAGGAAAAAAAATAAAAAGAAAGAATGAAAAGCTAACTATATACAATCTACTATTTAGACTTCACACTAACTGTACACTAGAAGTTTAAATAGTTGAGGGTCCACCATAAGAACAATGTGACTTTGTAGGATAACCGGTGTACCCTCACACACAAGCATGCCTCCCGAAAAATAGGAATTCCGTTCAAACAACGGAAGGCACGTGGGTGGTGGAAAAGGTGGACCATCCCCAATTAAAAATTTGGGAGGGAGGATGGGGGATTTGGATAGGACGGGTGACAAATACACAAGGGGACCAAAAAAAACTGAATTTCCTCCTAAAGATTTAGCAAGCGGAATGGGAGGTGGCGCACATGAGGGCAAAGATGCCTTCATGGAAAGCAACTCGAGCAAGTACTCCTCGTCGGTGAAAGGGTTGAACGTTTTAAAGTTCGGTACCGATTCATCGGGTACTTGTGACGGTGTGATAACGGAGAATGAAAATGGGGAGGAAAGAAATTCAAACCCAAGAGATGAGTTATCATCATTCAAAGTTGGAATTTCAAAGGAGATAGGATCATTTTCAATGAGACTTTCTTCTTTGGGATCCAAAGAAGAAATCATCTCATTGCAAATGGATACTACATCCGTTTCATCCTCGCTTTCATTATCAATTAAAAGGTGGGCCAAGTGACGAATGGTTTGTTCCAATTTAGGCACAAAGTCCTCAATTGGTTCAAAACATTCCTCGACTTCAAAAGTCACGGAAGACAAATCGTCGTCGGACTCAAATAATAAATCCAACTCATGTTCCCACGAACGATTTTCTTCCCGATAACGATTTTCAATTTTCTCATTCTCATACATACGCAAGCCCTCACCGAATGTCATAGGTCGAGGTGCGGATACATGAAAATGGGAACTTTGAAAATTACCATCGGACTTAAACGAAAACTCATTATTATAGGAATTTTGAAAACTATTCGAATTCGTTTCAAAATTCCTATTATAAGGAGGTAAAGGCCCAAAATCATTGTCATCATCATCAAAATTCCAATAACCTAAATTTTGACTTTCGTTATACTCGCCCAAAGTAATATTTGAATTTGTTATACTTTGGGATTCTAAGTATTCACCGAAAGTCATAGGTTTGCGAGAATTTTGAGAATTATAACAAGGATTACCGAAAGAATTGGAATAAGACATGCTTACCCCAAAAAATGGCTCAAGTGGCGAATTCCACAAAGTAGGTGCGCGCGGGAAATTCGAGCGTTTCTAAGTGCTCAAATGTGGAAGTCCTACAAAAAGTTAGCAAATAATACAAATAGAAAAAAATACTATGAAATAATAAATCAAATAAAGTCTAAAACAAACTAGTCCCCGGCAACGGCACCATTTTGACGCGAAGCTTGGCCCGAAGGATACAAATACAACTTCCGTGAATACTTCGGGCAAAAATCCCAAAGTGTAAAATTACGAAAATGCCCCTGAACGTGCGAATCGCGACGAAACTTAATCGGAACGTGCCCAAACTTCATACTAAGCACTTTAACACCTATAAAAGCTCAATTATACCTCAAATAATATTTTAGCATATAAAACGGAGGTTGTCTGATTAACGAGCATAATTATAGGCATTAAAGTACCCGAGGGGGCTAAAATGCATAAGTTCGAGGGTAATTAAATGCAATATTCGATACGAATCAGTGGCATTAAATGCATTCTTCTCAAAACTCTTTCTTATTATCACAGTGGGATATTAAATGCCTAATGCCTAAGCCCTTAACACCTATAACACTTCATCAAATCGTCTTCCTTCAAATCATTACCCAACTTATGCTGACGGATACAAAAATATTTTTTACCCCGTTTCACTTAGTAATATTAAATTTCGTCTTATTGTATTTAAAAAATTTTGTACTATATTTAAGAAACTTTTCAAATTATTTGGTGAACAAGGTCATTTGAGCGACATGAGGTTTCGAATCATTATTCGCAGAGGAGGTAGAAATCTTTTATGACTTCAATACGATGATTTTATCTTTCTTGGGAGTTGACATTTTTTAATATTAAAAAGATCTTAGGGAACGTAAGACCTCTTCAAATTTCATTGTGTTAATCTTCCCCGAACCATTGAATGAGGTGACCCATGGGTGAAAAGGCAATGGCCACAATATCTTTTAAACCACCTTGCAGTCTGTAATCTTCTCTCTCGAGATAAAAGACTAACTAAAAATATCTTAGAGTTTAGCGCAAAACTCATGTAATCCCATGTTATCATGCATAGTCAACATCTTCAACTGGGTTGTGATTTGATCAAGATTTATGACTCTCATGGTATCCATTCACACATTTATAACCTCAAGGATGTCCCAAACCTCCTTAGACATTTGACAGATTATTACTCGATGCATTAATACCCCATAATTTAAAGTTTCATAGTTTATGGTCATCCTCATCCCACCTAGCATTTGGTTTACAAACTTACTCATTGCCTTCCTTCATGGTGATAGGAGACCAACCATTATCCATGGCCAACCGTGCACTCATATAGAAAATTATGAAGAAATCTCATAAGATCTTTCTAGTGTGCATAGTTATTACTATAAAAAATCAGTGGATACAAAATAGAACTACCCTTCATAAACAAAGACTTGGGAATGATAATCAATAATTAGCACTTGTAAATTCACAAATTGGCAACCAAATCTTAAATTTCCTCAAGGTATGTGGCCATACGCTCATCCCTAGCACTCTAATATCTCAATATTTGATTTAATACCAGTTATGAGTCACAAAAGACGTCAAGGTGATGGGATCCCAGCGACAGTGCTTTCCACAGCCCGCCGAGCAAGGCTTCATACTTAGCTTTGTTATTGAAGGATTAAATCCTGGGTAAATTGATTATTCAAAAACCATTTTCTTTGGGGATACTAATACTATCCCTACTCTCGACCACTTAGAATGTGATGATCCATCAACACATAGTACACATTTAAGACCTTCTTCAATTGGTTATAAGACAGAGTCTATACAACGATTTCCAGTCTCTTGTGATTCTTAATCATTAAAATTTTTGGTGATGAGGACTTCTATGACTTCCATTTGATCGAGGTTATATGTTAAAATTGAATATCAAACCTCCTGAGTTTTACCGATGACTTGAACATCCGTCCAGATATGTCATCCTTTATGAGCATTGCTCTCATAGAGAAGGAGTTTAGAACAGTGATAGTGCATTCCTCGAAATAGTTCTTCAATTTCCTGGAGGTTATCACCATTTAAATTTTTATATGCAACTCAAGCTCAAAAATAGCACAACAATGGAGATATGTGAACAAATAAGAGAAGGGGATGAGGGAAAGAGGATGAACATGCTCATGTAAGTGGTTCGGCCATAGTCCTACTCAACTGTGTAGGTTCAGGTGTGTTTAAACACTAAGTAATGGAGCACTAATGGACCATGGGTACAATTCTAGCTCTTTCTCTCTCTAGGGTTACATTGATAGAGTTTTTCTAGGGTTCGTAATTCTGGATACTTTTCACTAAGGGAGAAGGTGACTATATATAGTCCTTGGGGCGCATATTGTACCCCCAAGCATGTAAGAGGCATGTCTAGGGTGAAGCTTCCAATTAGGTATAGCCACCTATCCCTGGAATAAATATGTCATGATGATGCAATATTCCCTCACGTGCTTATGGAGATCTTTTTATAATTGCCTGCCTATGTGGAATAGTCATGATGGAACCCTGTGTCACATGTGAGATATATGTCATCTTGGGAGGTCTCGAACTGATCGAGGCTGGCGTGTTTATTATCCTGATGAAAAACTGCTGAGCTAGGTTAAAGTATGGTCTTGGCTATCTGGGTGGAACCAAGCCACGATGATACTGGTGAGGTACTAATGGGCTAGTTGTTTGGTCTCAGACTTTAAGATTGGTACGGGGCTGAGACTGGTGAGGCGGATCACTTCTGAGGGACTCTCGTCCATGTAACTTGAGGAGTATCAAGGGTTAGCTTGGATGAATTGAGGCTTGCTGAAGACAAGGGTGAATTTGGGGATATCAATCACCCTATCCCTTAGTCTTTAATGTGAATGGAAGGATGATGGTAAAAATGTATGAGATAAGATGTTGATGTCCTTTCAGTGTCAAGTCTTCAACGCTGGACACAAGTTCTGGAGAGGAAACTTGGCAGTTATTATATGGTTTGGCGTGTTGCCCAGTAGAGATGGCTCCAGGCATGCCTTGAGAAGTTGTGACCTAATGATGATTACGTTTGAAGTTGTTCACAATCATTGAACGATTTAAATATGTTTAAAAAATCATATTTTCTCTTTCTTCTCTACTTCCACCTTCGCGCTTGAATCTCTCTCTAAAAAACCATCCAGTTCTCTCTCTCTCCTCTATCAAGCTTTTTCGTCCTGTATTAGGGTTTTTATCATTCCTCCAAAATTCTCTTCCAACCAGCTAACCTTAATCCTCCTTTTCCCTTATTATTTCGTTGTTTTGGTTGCTTTTTCTAGCTATTTTTCTTTTTCTGGCGAACCTTCATATTCTCCAATGACTTAGGCTGGAGGTTTTAGGGCCTTTTTAGATGCTTTTAGTGGTTTTTGATATCGCAAGAAGAGTTTTTGGACAGTGGCAGTAGAAATTTTGGTTCTTTTTGTGGTTTTATCCATTAGTGATGTTCTTCGACCGTCTCTAGTCATCTTCTCTAGTGACCTTGGTTCAAACGTTTCTTGTCTTGTTCTTGAGTAAAAACTATTGGGCTTACTCTTTAGATCTTCAGGTAAATTAAGTAAAAAACTTATAACCTATTTGAATGTTTAAAACCTTATATAAACTCCTTGACCAATTTACCGAACTCCAGGGTAATATTTTTAGGGGAATACGAAAAGGTGAGTTAGAAATTGTGGCCAAGAGGAAGGCTGGGGATGACCTTACACGCCCTATATTTTGTGTTCCTTTAGCTGTAATTCGTCCTTCGATAGTAGAGATTGGTTAGTATTACATGAGTGGAGTCTCATCTCATATTTCCCAATCGACTTCTTGTTCAGAGGGTTATAGCCCTTTTGCCTCTAAGGTATATAGGGAGGCTAACTCTTTTGAGGAGGCTATGAGAGTCCCTCCTTCTCATATGGTGGACTCGAGGGTCGTGGGGTCTGGTGATCACTGCTAGGCTATTGAGACTTCGATCTGTGAGGGGCCGAGAGGAACTATTGCCCAACCTCCTGTCCAAGTGGCAGTTCCTCTCTTGACTATGATCGAGGGAGAATTTTGAAATCGATTTCCTAGTGGAGTACCGACCGTAGAATTCGTCGACTCCGAAGATGAGGCTGAGGAAACACTAGATACTTTTTATGATTAAACCTTCAAGAATACTGTGAGAAATGTCGACCTTCTATATTGAAGGTACTTGTACGGGATTAATCCCAATATCCATATAAAGGTCCCAGAGGAGGCGAATAGGGCATTTGATGGTCGTGAGGGCAAGATTGTTGTCTATGAACAAATATTCGAGGTTGACTTTAGCCTTCCCACCCCCTACTGTGCAGACGATACTTGCCAATATAGACCCGGCTCCATCCCAAATTTCTCCTAACACATGGAGGATTTTTCTCGACTTTGTATCTCTCTGTAAATTTTGATTTAACTAGGAGCTACCAATTAATGTATTCAAGGTGTGATATATTGTATCATGCATGAAGGCTCAACCTATATACTATCATCTCGTAGCCAAGATATCCTTAAAAAAGGTCATTCTTGTCAATCAAACATCCAACCATCATTGGAAATCGTGATACTTCTTCATCCCTAGTGCATGAGAGTTTTTGGTAGATGTGGCCTTCTTTTCCTTAGAGTTGAGAGTCCTACATAAGTGGGCAAAATCTTCAATGTCTTCCAAGCTTGAACCCGACTTAAGCATAGATGACCGTGATAAGATTGAACAAATCTGGGGTGAGGGGGACTATCATGGACTTGTAAAGTTCAAACAATTTATGACCCCTGAGATCCTAGCCAAGATGGGACTAGGGGTTACCCTGAAGGTACCTATATAGAGCACACCTAGGGTTTTCTTTCCTTGGTTTAGCTATATAGACCTTCATCTAGCTGGGCTTGAATTTTAACAAAATATTTTTGTAATTAGGTTATGTCCTGCCTTTCGATGCCAATCTCTCTATAACTATCTACATCAAATCAGCTCTCGACTCAGTCCGACATTCCAGAAGAGGTAATTTCCATACTCTCTTTGACTTAGAGGATTTTATTACACATTTCACATAAGGTGAACTACACGACACCACACATCATGGCATTTCATTTATCATATCTTATGACAGTGCTGGGTTTAGTCATAATAAAATTTTAGGAATTAAAACTTATTTTGCAATCTTATGAGTATAAACATTTTTGTAAAAATAAATATTTGAATTAAATTTTAAAAAGTTTTAATATTTTCGTTACATTAAATAGCATGTGATTGATAGTGGGTTTAGTGTGATTGTCAATAATTTTTTTTAAACAGTTTAAAAGTTAATTTGAATTTCTTTTTGTGATTAAAATTTTTCTTAAAAAATATTTCGAACTTATTTTTTCAAACTAATTTGGGAGTTTGTATGTTGAAGATTTATATGTTGGATGAATAAATCTTCTTCCCCTTAACTGTTACTGATTGGACCTATGCAAACCTATTAATTCCTTTATATAAATATATGCGTGCATGACCAATTGTTTGTGTTGAGATATGTTATTTTGGTTGTACAATTTTGATAAACATTTTTTTTTGTTTGTTATTTTTTGTCAACCCATTTGACCATAGGTTACGACTGTTTGCTTGTATAAGACACTAGCAGGTCCTATCATTATGACTATTGACATTTATAAGACACTAGAAGTTCCAATCATTATGATTGTTGGCGTGTATAAGATACTAGGACGTCCTATCATTTTGACTATAATATATATTGTATTGTTATTGCCTTAGGTGGCCAGTTTATCTCAGTAGTCCTGCATGCGTCTGGACTTTTGTATATATAATAAGCTGTTTGGTTTTCTTTAAAATTCAAAACCTCTTCGTTTTATTAACAATAATAAAAGTTATTAGGTACGTTACAACTCGACTATAAATGACATCATTTTTATATTGTCAATCCCCTTGTTTTTTTAGCCCACATTTTTGGCGAATTAAATAAGTTGGTTTCCATTTTTTTTAAAAACGTCATCGTTTCATTCCTTAGATTGCAACGGTTACATATTAGTGGGTTACAATTGTGTTCGATGTGTTGTTAAAACGACTGTGGTTTATGAAACGGATTGTCCTTTGTTCAGTTAGTGTCTTACATATGTTAAGACGCGTGTCAATTGTTTAGAGGCATCATTTGTGTTTCTTTGCCAGCAACATGATGAAATTTTATCTAACGCTAAAATTGTTTTCTGTCAATCCTTGTGACACCTTTTTGAACTAATAAGTGCACACCCATTTCTCTATAAATACAAGCACTTGGGGTCTCAATTTTAATATCCGAGAAAAATATTTTTGCACCCAAATTCTACCAAATTTTTGTTGAGAGAGAGAGTCTATACACTTCGAGTTTCCGAGATACATTTTCTAAGTGTGTTTTTTGCGAATAAGTATTGATTCATTTCAGTATGCTTAAAAGGCTCTAGAGGTTCTTGTTCGCGGTGATTTTTCAGAGACCCTCTTCTCGTTTCTATTTTTATTAAACGATAAAATGGTTGTGAGTATTCCTTTCTTGGAGTATATGTGCTTTTAGATATGTTTTATTGTAGATATATTTTCGTTTAGTATTGTTGTTATTATACTCTATAAATACAACACTAAACACACAAAGTGTGTCTTGTGTATTTTGGTTATATTGATTGATTTGTTGTTTTAGTTTCAGCCTTGTTTTAAAACATTCTATTTTAAAATCATTCAAGAAAGTTTTTCATAAAATAAGGTTAAGTTAATATGAGGTTTAAAAACCTGAACCTATTTTGTTTAAGGACTGAATTTATTAGAAATTATCTTGACTGTCCTTATATTGGAACTTAGACTGAAATAGGACATAAATCGAATTATATATATATATATATATATATATATATATATATATATATATATATATATATATATATATATATATTTATTTATTCATATTATTTGTATGTATATTATAGCTTGATCTGTGATGTGATTTCAAGATTCTTCATGTGCATATCACTTAGAAATCACTTACTATACACCATTTACTCACGTAGGCACTTGTTGTGCATATATTAGATCAACTCTGATTGTTCTAATTTTTGAATTAAGAAGTTTAATAAGGTTGTGTTAAATCAAGAAAGCTTGATTTAATTGGAAGAACAAAAGATAAGAGTTGATAATGATATTTAGGTGATAAATTTTTGCATTGCATTCGGTTGTATCATTAAGTGTGGGTGTGTCATTTAGGATAGCACACATCACATAAGTACTTCACTAAGAATGAGGACACATCTCGCACTGAGCTGTACCTGAGATAAGGAGAGAAAGAGGGAGAAGCTGTGACGTGAAGAACACATTGTCAAGCGGACAGACTAAAGAGAGATCAGAATAAGCAACCAAGAGAGAGCTTGGTATAGGTGAGGTAATAGCTATATGTATCTTCTTTTGTTGTCGTTTGATTGTTGTAACCCGTTCCTAGTTCGTTATCATTTTAGTGGAATTAAACTAGGTTAATGTAAGGACATAATTTTATAAATGTCCGGGGTAAAACCTATGAATCTTCTATTTTCTCCTAGATCACAGTTTGTATGTCTGATACCTTTACATTCGACACGTTAACTAGATCAACCTTGAATGCCTTTATCTGAATCCAATGCATCCAGTATCTTCAGGTGAATCATGCTATATGCGATGTGCTACTCAACTCATTCCCACTACTCCATTACGCGTTATTGGTAAAATGGTTTATTGGAGCTTTAATATTTGCATAAATATTTGGGAAATTTTTCGAAAATTATTTTTGAAGACTGGATTAATTTTTTATCAAAAGAAGAATTTTTTCTAAGTGTAGAAGCGAAGTGCCTTGAACGACGAGCTCGCTCAAACGACTTTGAATGTCGTTCGCGCGAGATAGGCATGTAGAGGTATCTTATTCGAATGACTTCTGTCCTTCATTCGAGCGACATGGCTATCTCGTTCGAACGAGCCGCCGCCTCGATTTTCATATAAATATCTGTTCTCCTTCTTCATGAATTTCAAGTCTTTCTGCAATCTCAAAATTCTGTGAAAATAGTCCAGAATAAGACTTCATCTTTTAAAGTTTTTCTAAACCTTTTTGATTCAGAAAACCATTCCCATATATGTGTGTGAATCTTTAAACCTTCAAGAGGATCATTTACTCATCTGGAGTAATTTGTAAGGAAGCCGTTCTCTTCTTCATTATTGCCCTACTAGAAAGGGATAGTTCCAGCCGACGACATCAGAACCGACACCCGAGGGTATTTCTGTGTCACATATTTTCATTGTAATCCGTGTAAGCCGTTCTCTTACCAAATTATAGTGAAAATAAAAAGTTTTGCCCCTTTGGGGGATTTTTCCTCATTTGTGTGTGTTTGATTGTTCTTTCTTGATTTTATCATCATCAATCACACCTAGATGCATGTTTAGGACTTAATTGATAAAAACTAAGTTTAATTAAATAACTTTCTTATTTGAACGCAAGCACCCTCTTCTCAAATTGGTATCAGAGCTAGTTACAAAAATTTACCGTGTAATTTTTCCGCAAAATTTTTCTAAGATATCAATTTTCCAAAAATTTGATTTTTGAAAACGAGTGTGTTCATAATGGAGAAGTTATATAATAAAATGCCAGTTTTTGACGGGACAAACTATGCATACTGGAAAGCCCGCATGATATCTGCATTAAAAGCCATTGATGAACGTGTCTGGATTTTGGTTCAAAGAGGGTGGACACCTCCCTCCGTCACTCTTGAAAATGTGACCAATTTAAAACCTGTTATTACATGGACTGAAGAAGAATTTAAATGGTCATCCTTTAATTCTAAGGGTTAAAGTGCTATTTCTAGGTCTGTCACACCTGATGAGTTCAATCGCATAATGACGTGGACCACGTCAAAAGAGGCATGGGATGTTTTGCAACTTACCCATGAAGGTACTAATGCTGTGAAAGAGTCTAAACTACAAAATTTAACAACTCAATTTGAAACAATCACCATGCTTGGATCTGAATGTTTTGATGAATTTTATGCTAGACTGTCTGATATTGTTAACACTAGCTTTAATGTTGGTGAACACATTCCTAATGCTAGAGTTGTTAAAAAGATTCTTAGATCACTGCCTAAGCATTTTATCCCTAAAGTCACTGTGTTAAATTCTATGGGTAATTTAAATATGATTAAATTGGAAGAAGTTGTAGGAGACCTGCAAAATTATGAAATTGATATGTTTCCTAAATCTGCCAAGTCTAAAGATAAGGGAATTGCACTTAATGCCCAAGAGAGAAAGAGTGAGGGGTCGACAAGAAAGAGGGGAGAGTCATCTAGAAAATGAGAGGCAAATACGTCAGATTCTGAGTGTGATTTTGACTTAGATGATTTGGCCCTATTTACTAAAAATTCCAAATTCAAGAGAATTCTCAAATTCAAGAAAAAAAGGTAATTTTAAAGATAAAAATAATTTTGAGAAAAATAAGTTTGAAAAGAAAAATGAAAAAGATTTTAAAGATCCTTTTAAAAAGGAAAGTGAGAGATGCTTTGAGTGCGACGGTAGGGGTCATAGAGATTTTGAGTATGCTACTGGGCTGAACAGAGAAAAGGGCAAAGCTGTCCTTAATGATACCCTTAGTGACGACAGTGAGGTCGAGTCAGTGGATTCTGGAGATGAATCACCGCATGAGTGTAACTTCACCACATTTATGGCTAGTCGTGTGAGTACTTCTAGTGCTTCTCATGATAATGAGGATGCTGCTTCACAGGGACACCTCGACAGTGAGAGCGATGTGAGTGAGGGAGAGGATGACACAAGTAAGAGTGAGAGTGATCTTCAATGCGCCTACGCCGAGCTTTATTCTTTGTCATTTAAAACTAAAAAGCGTAACAAATCGGTATTTCTTAGGATCACCGCGTTAGAGGAAGATTTAAGAAAAGCGAGAGAAAGAGAGAGAGTCCTCCACCTGCACTACCTTAAGAGAGAGAGATTCTGCCTATGTAGAGAAAGAGAGTTTGTTTAGAGAGAGAGAGAGTTACTTTGAGAAAGAGAGAGGGGACTTGACTAAACAAGTGGCTAGTCTTACGAGTGAGCTCTATTCCTTCGTGGAGACTCAGAAGAAACTTGAAGCTCTTGTAGCCCAGCTTACTCATGATCTGGAGAGAGCACGGGAAGTCAAGGTACAATTCGAGGATATATCTGGGAAGATGGGAAAGATGCTCCTCGGGCGGGCTTTAGGTTTTGGTGATAGGCAAGTAATAGGTTATGATGGTGCTTTCACATCCCAAATTGCACCTGGACCAGTTCCTGAGTTTACTATGACTCTTTATGGCCATCGTCAAAAACCTCGAAGGAGAGTTCGACTAAGAAAAGCAAACCAAGGTCCGCCTTTGACTCTGTTCTTTTATACATATTGCAAAAGAAAAGGTCACCTCAGGGAGTTTTGCTATAGTATGGATCGGGCATGACTTACTACTGCTCCACCACAGCATACTGATGATTTTACCAGTCTGAGAGAGCGAGTCGAGTTTCTAGCTGCCACATCACAGAGTTTGATGGAGGAATTTCGATGGATGTCTTTACCGTCAGTGAATGCTTCTCACATTCCGGCTAAAACCAACAACAATAAAGGTAAATAAAAGGTCACCACTTCTTGGGTACTTAAGAAAGATAAAAAGGCCTTTGTTGTTCATGTCTCTCTCAAAGCACATAATACCTCACAGTGGTATTTTGATAGTGGGTGCTCCAGACATATGACAAGTGATGCCTCATTTTTTACGTCTCTTGAGGATTATCAGGATGGCAGAGTCACCTTTGGAGATGGGAGAAAGTCTAGCATTGTAGGAAGTGGTACTCTAGAGTCACCAGGATTTCCTAAGCTAGAGAATGTTTTGTACGTCAAAGGTTTGAAAGCAAACCTTCTCAGCATTAGCCAGCTGTGCGACGCTGACTTTGCCGTAAAGTTTGACCGGGACACATGTAATGTCTACAATCAAGCTAGTAAACTTTTAGTGCGAGGGGTGAGGACAAAGGATAATTGCTATGGGACTGAGCCCACATCCTCACTTGTCTGCAACAGCATGACGATCACTCCTATGGATCTGTGGCACCAACGTCTAGGTCACGTGAACATTAGAGATTTAACTGGTTTAGCTAAAAATAACCTAGTACGTGGCTTACCATCACTTGGAAAGATAACTTTGACGGTTTGTTGACCCTGTCAGTTGGGAAAACAAATTTGTAGCCCCCATAGGAAGTTGCGTTCCATTACCACCTCTCGTGTACTTGAGCTTATTCACATGGATCTTATGGGTCCTACTCGTACTGAGAGACTGGGTGGTAAGAGGTATATCCTCGTGATGGTGGATGATTTCACCAGATACTCGATTGTAGGTTTCCTGAGGGAGAAATCTGATGCTGTGGAGTTTTTAACGACCAAGTGTTGTGTCCTGCAAAATCAACACAGGGTCACTATTAACAGGATACGTAGTGACAACGACACTGAATTTAAGGAAGAAAAGGTAGATATTTACTGTGATAGCATTGGGATCAAACATGAGTTTTCTTTTATGAAGACTCCTCAGCAAAATGGGATTACTGAGAGAAAAAATAGGATGATCCAGGAATGGCTAGATCTATGCTTCTAGGTCATAAGGTTTGTAGGAGATTTTGGGCAGAGGTAGTGTCTACTGCATGACACACGGTGAATAGGGTTTACCTGCGTCCACACACTCTTAAGACGCCTAATGAATTGTGGACTTGCAAAAAACCCAACCTTGAATATTTTCGTATTTTGGGAGTAAATGCTACATCTTACGGGATAGAGAGCAATTAGGAAAGTTTGACTCCCAAAGAGATGAGGGAATACTGTTAGTATATTCATCGAATAGTAGAGCGTACCGGGTTTTTAACCTGAAGAGCTCTAAAGTTATGGAGTCAATAAACGTCACCGTGCAAGATGACGAACCTTCGACGTTTATTGATTCTAGCCTTCAGTGTGAGGATGAGGATGTTTCTGGTAGTAATTTACTTGTACCTCGCCCACACTCTATGGACCATACTCCTGTGTTAGAGGACACACATGCTTGGGTTCGTAAGAGTCATGATCCTTCTACCATTGTTGGTGATCCCAATCTAGGGGTTAAGACTCGTGCTCAGCTAGAGAACGTTGTTAGCCATTTATACTACACATCCAAAGTCGAGCCCAAGAACCACAAAGAAGCACTCAAGGATGAATACTGGATATCTTCTATGCAGGATGAGTTGCTTCAGTTTAAAAAGAATAATGTCTGGGAACTTGTCCCCCTACCTATTGAGACTAATGTGATAGGTACCAGATGGATTTTTAAGAATAAAATGGATGAAAATGGTACCATAATCAGAAAGAAGGCTAGGTTGGTCACTCAAGGCTACACACAGATAGAAGCTGTAGACTTTGGGGGGACTTTTCTCCTGCTGCGAGGCTTGAGTCCGTCCGCTTACTAATCACCATCGCATGTCATCTATGCTTCAAGTTCTATCAGATGTATGTTAAGAGTGCCTTTCTAAATGACATTCTACAGGAGGAGGTTTATGTGGAATAACCGAAAGGGTTTAAAGACCCTAATCACCCGAAGCACGTTTACTATCGGAGGAAAGCCTTGTATGGTTTGAAGCAAGCATCCCGTTCTTGGTTGGTGAGGCTTACTTCCTACCTCTTAGCCCGTGGCTTCAAGAGAGGGGGAGTTGATATGACATTGTTCGTCAGGAGAGATGACGGTGCTATTTTGGTTGCCAGGTTTATGTGGACGACATAGTCTTTGGATCCACGTGATCCCAACATGCTCATCACTTTGAGGAGGAGATGAAAAGTGAGTTTGAAATGAGCATGGTTGGTGAGATTACTTTCTTCCTTGGTCTCCTGGTTCGTCAGCTAGAGGATGGGATGTTCATCTCCCAATCTAAGTATGCTAGAGACCTAGTGAAGAAATTTGGGTTAGACTCCGCTAAGCATGCACGTACACCTATGAGTACCACTACTAAGCTTAGTAAGGACACTTCAGGCACGGACGTAGAGCAAACCTTGTATCGGAGTATGATAGGTAGTCTGCTCTACTTAACTGCCAGTCATCCTGACATAGCCTTTAGTGTTGGATTTTGTGCGCGATATTAAGCGTCCACGAAAGAGTCACATTTACTTACTCCAAAACGTATTATTAAATACGTGATTGGGACTCTCTCATGCAGTATTTGGTATTACTTTGATACCAATGATCGTTTGTCCGCCTATTCGAATGCCGATTGGGCTAGGTATGTAGATGGTTGTAGGATAACTTCTGGTGGGTGTTTCTATTTTGGTTATGCTCTTGTCTCCTGACTGAGCAAGAAGAAAAACTCTATCTCTTTGTCCACCGCAGAGGCTGAGTACATTGCCGCCGGGAGTTGTTGCACGCAACTCTTGTGGATGAAGCAAATATTGGAGGATTATGGGATTTCACAGGACACCATGACTATTTCCTGTGATAACACGAGTGCGATACACATATCCCGTAATCCAGTCCAACATTCGCCCACAAAGCACATCAGGATACGCAAGAACTTTATACGTCAGTTAGTTGAGGATAAAGTCGTATCCATGAGTTTCGTACCCACCGATCGTCAGTTAGCCGATATTTTCATGAAACCTTTAGATGCCCTTAGATTTGAGAGTCTTAGGAAGTCTTTGGGGATTTGCACAATTGACTGAGGGGTTGGTCTATGTCAAGGATATGATGCTTTTTCATGTTCATATCATATGCTTCCTATTGCTAGTTTGTTTTATATGTATTATTTCTTTGTTCTACAGCTATTTATTTATTTTTTAAAAAAATCCAAAAAGATTTTCGTTTTTATAAATTTTTTACAAAAGACCAAAAAGATTTTTGTATTTTATTTGCACCTTTTATGGATGAGCATTTAATATAGTCGAGTCACAATTTCATTACATTTATCCATGTGACTGTTTGATAGAGATTTGAGATGCTACATCATTTCATCCATGTGCTTTAGAATGTTTGGAGTCTTTGAGATGTGATTAGTGATATCTTTCTACATGTTTGACTCCTATCTCCTTTATTGCACACGTGCATGGCTTTATTTGATTATTGTGCTTGTCTATCACATATTGGCTTAAGTGTTTTCATCTCAATTCTGTCTATACAACTAACCATATGCGATAAAACTTAACAAGATTGGAATGCATATAAAAACCATTTTGGTGATACTGTGTGTTTATTTGAAAATGGGGAAGGGATGCGAAAGGTTCATTTAGCCTTTGCGATTTTAAGCCACCGTTAAAAAGGACCTAAAAAATTGAGGAATTTTATTATCCGGGGTCCAAAGAGGTTAAAAGATCCTGAAAAAATTTAAAGGCAATAAAAAGCAATATATGCCAAATATGGGCCATTAGGTTTCACCATCAGTTTCCAAAGTTTGAGAATTTAGAACGCCTCTATTCAAAATATAATCTGAGGGAGTTTGGTTGGAGAATATAAACGGGTTTGTACTTCCTTGAAAGTCCTGAAAAAGCATGAACTAGTTTTAGACGTTATTGGTGTGGAAATCACTTTGAGCTTTGATTTGTTGATTTGATTGAGTCAATGTCTCATATTACCAACTTTTTACACCAAAGGAAGATTTGGAGTTCATTCGTTAGGAGTATCCGATATTCATCGTGCACATATGTCATGTTTGTATGCATTGATTTTCCTATCGAATTTGACCACACCTCTACATTTACGCTATCATCGACTTGGTTGTTTTTGTGTTCTTTCATGGTGTGATTCTTTATTGTATATTAATTTTGAAAAATACAAAAATAGCAGTTTATTACCGTGTGTCATTCTCCATGTGCATTCATTCATGCTTCTCATTTCTGTCTATTTGGGGACATCATAAAAAGGGAGAGAAACATTATGGGGGATAATTGTTTTGGTGTTTGGTTGCTTTATGAATGATTTGCTTAAGCTTAATTGATCATCTTTCATATCATTATATTTCAAACTATTGCTTGTCACGGGTATTTATTTTATCTCATGTGTGTAGGTACAACATTGTTCATTATTGGATTGTACACCCTGATGAGAAAAGCTTTGAAGTTTCTGAAGAGATGAAGATTTGAAAGACATGTCATTTAGTATTCTCAATTTGAGGGTTTAATGGGGATATTATCTTGTATGTCATTTGATTTCATAATTCAGATTTTTTATGTATGTACCGGCATAGACATAGGGGGAGATTTGTAAGGACATAATTTAAAAAATGTCCGGGGTAGAATATAGAAATTTTTTGTTTTCTCCTAGATCACATTTTGTATGTCTGATACCGGCACATCAACACGATCAACCTCGATTGCCTTTATCTGAATCCAATGCATCCAGTATCTTCACGTGCATCATGCTATATGCGACGTGTTACTCAGCTCATTCCCACTATTACACTATGCGTTATTTGTAAAATGGTTTATTGGATCTTTAATATTTGCATAAATATTTGGGAAGTTTTTTGAAAATTATTTTTGACGTCTGGATTAATTTTTTATCAAGAGTAGAATTTTTTCTAAGTGTAGAAGCGAAGTGCCTTGAACGACGAGCTCGCTCAAATGACTTTGAATGTCGCTCGCGCGAGATAGGCGTGTTGCGCGATCTCGTTCGAACGACTTATGTCCTTCGTTCAAGTGACATGGCTATCTCGTTCGAATGATCCACCGCCTCGATTTTCGTATAAATATCTATTCTCCTTCTATACGAATTTCAAGTCTTTCTACAATCTCAAAATTCTGAGAAAACAGTCCAGAATAAGACTTCATCTTTTTAAGGTTTTCTAAACCTTTTTAATTCACAAAACCATTCCCATATATGTGTGTGAATCTTTAAAACTTCAAGATGATAGTTTACTCATCTGGAGTAATTTTTGAGGAAGCCGTTCTCTTCTTCATTGTTGCCCTACTGGAAAGGGATAGTTCCAGTCGATGACATCAGAACCGACACCCGAGGGTATTTCGGTGTCACATATTTTCATTGTAATCCGTGTAAGCCGTTCTCTTACAAAATTATTGTGAAAATAAAAGGTTTTGCCCCTTTGGGGGATTTTTTCTCATTTGTGTGGGTTTGATTGTTCTTGCTTGATTTTATCATCATCAATCAGACCTAAATGCATGCTTAGGACTTAATTAATAAAAACTAAGTTTAATTAAATAACTTCCTTATTTGAACGCAAGCGCACTCTTCTCAGTTAACACTTACGAGAGTCCTTCATTATTCTCGGGGAAGGGTTTTTGCGACGTTAAATAAATACCGTGTGCTTTAAATTTTTCACATCTCACCTCACACGAAAATGTAGGTTAAACAATTAGAAACCCACCTAAAAATTGAATTGTTTATCATCTTGTAAATCACATAGATTTAACTAAAGATAATAATTAGGACTTAAATTGACTTTACAAACCTTAATCAGTTTTAGTAAAGTTAACAATTTCAAGAAACGTTGGAATTGGTCCCTACTTAATCGCACATAGTCTTTTTTTGCTTCATTGGTTCTTTCAAGTGGTATCTGAGATAGACTTTAAAAAGATATATTTTCAAAAAATTTATCCTTTTACCTTGTTTTTAATGGATGATTCAAGTCAGTTGCTTAGGCTAGTAAACTTTAGTAGAGCACCTATTTTTTATGGCACTAATTTTCCATACTGGGAAATACAAATGGTTGCTTTTATTCAGGGGACGTTAGGAGATTATGTTTGGGATTTAATTGAAAATGGTTATAATCACCTCCTGTCCCTGTAGAATAAGGTGGCACTATATTGAGAAAGTTGAGCACAACTAAATTAAACCCTGGGCAGAAAAAGATAAGAAATTTTAATAAGAAAGGGAAAAATGTGATTTTCATGAGCGTGAGCGAAAATGAATTGAAACGTATATGTCATTGCACTACTAGTAAAGATGCTTGGGATACTTTAGTAAGATACCAAGAAGGTGATGCTAGGGTGAAGGAGTGTGAAACTCAAATGTTGGTTCAACAATACAATATGCTAGTTATAAAAGATAATGAACCGTTTGATGATTTTTACATGCGATTAACTGATATAATTACACAATTGCATGCTAATGGCAGTGAATATTCCAATAAGGAAGTGTGTGCACAGATTTTAAGGTAGCTTGCACCTATATTTGATCATAAACGTTACATCATTTAAGAAATTAATGATCCATCTCTCACACCTAAATTGCTTAGCTCTAAATTGAGAACTATGGATCTTGAATCAACCTTTAGGAAGACTCTTACTTATTATGCTAAGAATGAGTTGACAAACGCATCTAAAGTTGCTTTTAAATTGTCTGTCCTAATAAAAATATGCATAAGGTAGTTAAATAGCAATATGAGTTAGACCACGAATCTGATGTGAATTCGGATGAAATTGACAAAATCGTCAATCAACTTGCTCTCATGTCTTCTCAATTAAAGAAACTTTTGAATCATAGACATTCCATTGCTAAAAGATGAATGCAAGCAAATAGACATTCTAGTCAGTTATATCAAACACATAATAGAAATTCGAAATAAGGTTCTGATTATGATAGTAGAAGTAGTTAGATCGATAAATCCAAATTGGCTTGTCACAATTATGGGAAACTCAATCACTTCATTACTGCGTGTAGGTCCAAGCCACAGTCCAAGGATTATAAAAAACACAAGACTAACATTACTAAAAATTAGGATGAATCTTCTGATTCTGAATCAGAAGATGAACAAGGCGATTTTGATTCAAATTGTCTTTCGTTTTTAGGAGAAGCCTATGATAGTTGCGGAGACGTGTACTTAGCTAGGATGACTGAATCTGATGATGTACTTGATTTGATTGATGGTGCTAAATCTCTATTAGCTAGACAACCTTTTATGCTGGAATTAACTACTCAATTTGATGCAAAACGTGTTGTGTATGATACTGAATTTGATAATAGCAATAATTCACACACAGACACTAATGAAAATGAAAATTTTACTGGATATAATGATTATTCAGAATTATATGTTAGAACATTATGAAATAGATAAGAATGATCTAATTTGGTTAAACTACTTAGCGAGTACCTAGAGAATCAATACAAGATTGTTCAGCAAAATTCCATTGAAATGAGCAATGTCAAAACTGATTTTGAAAAATAATCACATGAATTTAAATATCAGATTACGACATTACGAGAAAATTTGTCTTCTTTAGAACAAAAATATTAGACAACGCTTTTACAAGTTGAAAAATCTAAAGAAGTTTGTGAAATAACTTTCAAAATGTGTCATAGTCGTGATATTGAATGTTTTTACCTTGACAAACTACTTGCTGAACAACGTTGTAGTGGTGATACTTGAGGGTTTGGATATGAGGGTCCTCTTGAAAAAGTTGATCCGAATAGATTAATCTTCCTTGTAAAATCCCAAGAAGAAATGGATCTTCCATTGAAGTGTAAGCTATTTGAAAAGGCTAAAGGAAAACAAGGTTTAATTGAAAGTGATTATGAAAGTAACAGTGATAGTTTCATTGAGAAATTTTTAGGAACTTCTACGTCCACATATTGCCCCCCCACAAAAGAGATTTTATAGACCTACCAAGCCTATAATTCATACTGATTATGTTGGCATGTCGATAGAAAACTTCACCATTCAGACCTGCTTGCATGTAATAAATTATGTTCTAAGTGTGATGTTTTTAGACACAAAAACTATGAGTGCCTAAGGTTTCGTAAGAAAAATTCTTATTTTTACTATAAGTCAAAAGTTAGGAGATTTGGTTATAAAGCCTCGAACTATTTTGGATCATTTCATTCATTTTATTAGTCTAGACCTAAGACTAAGCAAACCAAAACCAATAAGAAAAACCCCTTCCCGATCTCAAATTAAGGCAAAAAATAGTTTCAAAACCATGCCTATATGGATCCAGAGTGATGATCTTAGACCCCAGCTAAATCGTTTTCATTTAAAATCTTTTGTGGTCTTAACAGCCTTATGGTGTGAGATGCAAACTGCTGGTTGGTACTTAGATATCGGTTGCTCGTGCCATATGATGGGGGATGTTACCAAATTAAAGGATATTGTCCATTATAAAGGTGTCCATGTTACCTTTGGAGATAGTAAGACCTCCCAAATCATTAGCAAAGGCATCCTAAACGAAGAGTGTTTACCTAATGTCCATGACGTGTCGTTAGTTCAAGGGATGAGAGCCAATCTGATTTCTATCAGTCAATTTTGTGACAAGGGTTGCCAAGTCAAATTTATAAAAACCTCCTGTGATGTGTTGATCGAAACAGGAGAGAATTATATAAAGGGTAATCATACCACACAAAATTTCTATAAAGCAACTGGTTCTCTGTCTTGTAGTATGACACTTTTAAATGATTCCAACCTACGGCATAATAGGTTTGGTCATATCAGTTTTGATACTTTAAATCGGTTGTCATCACAAGAACTTGTTAGAGGCTTACTAAAAATTAAGAAATGCCCCACTGCTATTTGTGGTCCGTGTCATGTGGGTGAAATTACCAAATCGCCTCACAAGAAAGTGAAAGATGTTAACACCACCGCTCCTATGGAACTTCTCCACATGGATTTAATGGGTCTAATAAGGACTGTCAGTTTTAATGGAAATTCCTACATTTTAGTCATTGTGGATGATTACTCTCGTTTTACATGGGTAACTTTTATAAAAAATAAGTCAGAAACTTTTAATCACTTTCTTAAAATTTTGACTAAACTAGAAAATGAGAAAGACACCCAAGTAACACGAATTCGAAGTGATAGAGGTGGTGAATTTAAAGAAACTGGGGTCATTGAATGTTGTAATGCCCAAGGTTACTCTTATGAGTTTAGTGGTCCAAAAACTCCTAAAAAAAAGGGGTCGTTGAACGGAAAACTAGAGTTATACAAGAAATGGCTAGAGTCCTTATTCATGCTATGAATTTACCGTTATATTTTTGGGAACTAGCATGCATGAGTGTCATTTATATTATTAATTGCATTTACCTTCGAAAGAATACCAAAATGACCCCTTATGAGTTTTGGTTCAAGAAAAAGCCTAATGTCAAATATTTTTGAATCTTTAGCTCAATCTGTTATGTTTGAAATGATCGTGAAAATCTTTCTAAATTTGAAGCAAAAGGGGATAAATCACTTTTTCTTAGATATTGTCAGAATATCAGTGCTTATAGAGTTTTCAATCAAAGAACCAAATTCATTATTAAGTCCATTAATGTTGTAGTAATTGACCTCACAGTTGAGCCTGTTAGTAAAGATCCCCCTGTTGAAACTGATTTAGACACAAATATTTTAAATATACCAAATTCAATAGAAGATGAATCCTTCCTAACTCCATCCCATGTCGTGCCTAGCTGGGTTTCAAAAGATCATCCCCCTTCTGAAATTGTTGGTGATATGTCTGAACCTATGCGAACTAGGAACCAATTACGTAAAGCATCCCATTTGACTGCTTTCGTATCCCTTGAGGAATGAAAAATAGTTTATGAGGCGCTTCGTGATTCTTGTTGGGTTGATGCGGTGCAAGAGGATCTAGCTCAATTAAATGATCATTACGTATGGTATCTAGTTTCGAGGCCCAAGGTTATCAAAGTAATCGGTAAAAAATGGATTTTTAATAATAAGATCGATGAAAGTGGGATAGTCATTCGAAGCAAAGCTAGGCTTATTGCACATGGTTACTCTCAAATAGAAGGAATAGAATGTGATGAGACCTTTGCTCTGGTAACGCGTCTTGAATAAATGAGATTACATCTAGTTATTGTATGTCACTTACAATTTAAATTGTTTCAGATGGACGTCAAATCTTCTTTTCATAATGGTATTCTATCTGAAGAAGTTTATGTTGATAAGTCCAAAGGATTTCAAGATCCTACACACCCTGATCATGTTCACAGACTTAAAAAGGCCTTATATGGTTTGAAACAAGCTCCTCGAGCATGGTAATATACGCCTAACCACTTTTTTTTTAATCTTCACAAGGCTTTGTTAGACGAGGTGTTGATCAAATTTTATTTGTTAAGAAATCTAATAAAAATGAGGTTTTAATTTCTCAAATTTATGTAGAAGACATTATTTTTGGGTCAACCTCTCAAAATGATGTTAGACAGTTTTAAAAAGAAATGAGCAGCGAATTTAAAATGTCACTTATGGGGGAGTTACAATATTTCCTTGGTCTTCAAATAAGACAACATAGTGATGGTTTGTTCATATCGTAGTCAAAATATGCTAAGGATTTAATTGTTAAATTTGGACTTGAGCATGCTAAAATAGCATCTACACCAATGGACTTAAAAACCAAGTTATCAAAATAAGAAATTGGCTCTGATGTAGATCCAACATTATACTGTAGTATTATTGGTAGTTTGTTATACTTACTTTCTTCTAGGTCTGATATTCAATATGCTGTTAGTATTTATGCACGGTTTCAATCCAGTCCAAAGAAGTTTCATCTTGCTTGTGCTAAAAATATTTTAAAATACATTAAAGGCACAATTGAGTATGGACATTGGTATTCCAATGACTCATCAAGTGGAATAATTGGGTACTCGTATGCGGATTGGGGCGGTAGCACAGATGATTATAGTTCCACTTTGGGTGGTTGTTACTATTTGGGATAGAATCTTGTAGGATGGTCTAGTAAAAAGCAGAGTAGTGTTAGTTTATCGACTGCTAAATCTGAATATATTGTTGATGGTGTAGGTTGTGCTCAGCTAATATGGATTAAAAAGATGTTATCTAAATTATGGTATAGTTGAGTCCAAAGTTAACCTTTATTGTGATAATGAGAGCGCTATTTGCATAGCCAAAAATCCTGTCCATCATAGTACGACTAAACACATTAATGTAAGACATCACTTCATTTATGAGTTGGTAGAATCGAAAGCGATCATTATAGAACATATCTCCATCGATAAACAACTCACTGATCTCTTTACAAAATATTAGATAAACCCAGATTTGAAAGATTGAGACATATGATAGGAATGACCGTACTCGATAATTAGTTTGTGTTTATTCTTCATCTTGATGACTAGATCTCTGAGGTTTTAGGATAAATATATCTTCAAATAACCGGTAACTCTTAAATCCATGTTTAATGTAGGAGACATTTATTTTGCAGTTTATAAACGTTTATTATTTTCTCTTACCATTATCTAATTTAGCCAAAATGGGGAGAGTTGAGTACATGTTCCTACCTTGTGTATTGATATTCTTTCTTACATATTATCTTGTCTTATTCCTTTTTGCACATTTATTTCTTCATTTTAATATTTTAGTAGAGCAAGTGCTACTAACTTGATTTCTAGGCTGAAAGGTATTTATGTTTGGCAGGTTTTAGCATTGGTCATCGTCAAGAGTTGAGTCTTTTCTTTTCTAGGATAGGGAAGTAGTTAAATACACTTTTGTATAGGACATTTTAGAATTTGTTTTACCTTAGTATATCATTTGATAACTTAAGGGTTTTGTCAAAATTAGTCCAATGGGGGAGTTTGAAGGTACCTAGATAGAGCATACCTAGGGTTTGCTTTTCGTGCTTTAGCTACATAAACCTTCTTGAAGTTGGACTTGAATTTTGACAAAATATTTTGGTAATTAGGTTGTGTCCTGCCTTTCTATGCCAAGCTCTCTATGATCGTCTACATCAAATCATCTCTCCACTCAGTCCAACATTCCGGTGGAGGTAATTTCCATACTCTCTTGGTCTCATAGAATTTTATCACACACTTCACATAGGGTGAACTACACGACACCACACGGAATTGAATTTCAATTATCACACTTATGATAGTGCTGGGTTTAGTCATTACAAATTTTTAAGAGTAAAACATATTTTCCAATCTTATAAGTATAAACATTTTTGTAAAGATAAATTTTTGAATTAAATTTTAAATTTTTTTAATATTTTCGTTATATTAAATAATATGTGATTGATAGTGGGTTTAGTGTGATTGTGAATAAAAAGATTTTTTAAACTGTTTAAAAGTTAATTTGATTTTTTTTTTGTGGGTAAACATTTTCTTAAAAAAATATTTTGGAAGTTGTTTTTTTAAAGTAATTTGTGAGTTTGTGTGTTGTAGATTTATATGTTGGCCGTATAAAGTCTATTCCCCTTAGCTATTACTGATTGGACCCATGTAGACCTATTAATGCCTTTATATATATATATGCGTGAATGGCCAATTGTATGTGTTGAGATATATTGTTTTGGTTGTATAATTTTTATAAACATATATTTTTGTTGTTCATTTTTTGTCCACCCATTTGACCATAGGTTATGACTGTTGGCATGTATAAGACACTAGCTGGTCCGATCATTATGACTGTTGACGTGTATAAGACACTAGAAGGTCCTATCTTTATGACTGTTGGCGTGTATAAGACATTGGCACTTCCTATCATTCAATATAATATATATTGTATGGTTATTTCCTTAGCTGGCCCATTTATCTGAGTAGCCCTACACGGGTCTTGACTTTTGTGTATATAATAAGCTGTTTGGTTTTCTTTAAAATTCAAAATGTCTTCATTTTATTATCAACGGTATAAGTTATTAGATGCGTTACAGCTGGACTATGAACAACATTGTTTTTATATTATCAAGCCCTTTTGTTTTGTTAGCCCATGGTTTTGGAGAATTAAATAAACTCGTTTCCTTTTTTTTAGAACATCATCGTTTCATTCCTTAGATTGCAACGGATATATCTTAGTGGGTTACAGCTGTGTTCGATGTGTTGTTCAAACGAATGTGTTTTATGAAACGGATTGTCCCTTCTTTAGTTAGTGGATAACATTTGTTACGACGTGTGTCAATTTTTTTAGAGGAATCATTTGTGTTTCTTTGCCAGCAACATGATTGAATTTTATCTAAGGCTAAAATTATTTTGTGTCAATCCTCATGACACCTTTTTAAACCAATCAGTGCACATCCATTCTCTCAATAAATACCAGCACTTGGGGTCTCAATTTTAATATCCGAGAAAAGTATTTTGCTCCCAAATTTTGCCAAAATTATTTTTTAGAGAGAGAGTCTATAACCTTCGAGTTTCCAAGATACATTCTTTAAGCGTGTTTTTCGTGAATAAGTATTGATTCATTTCAATATACTTAAAAGTCTCTGGACATTCTTGTTCATGGTTATTTTTTAGAACCCCTCTTCTCGTTTCTATTTTTATTAAAGGATAAAATGGTTGTAAGTATTCCTTTCTCGGTGTATATGTTCTTTTAGATCTGGTTTCTTGTAGATATATTTTGGTGTAGTATTGTTGCTATTATACTCTATAAATAGAACTCCAGACACATAAAATCCGTTTTGTGTATTTTGGTTATATTGATTGATTTTTTGTTTTAGTTTCAACCTTGTTTCAAAACATTCTGTTTTAAAATCATTCATGAAAGTTTTTCTTAAAATAAGGTTAAGTCTATAAAAGGTTTAAAAACTTGAACCTATTCTGTTTAAGGATTAAATTTATTAGAAATTTTCTTGACTGTCCTTATATTCGAAGTTAAACTTAAACTGGACATAAACCTGATTATATATGTATTTTTAGTCATCTTATTTCTGTGTATACGATTGCTTGATATGTGAAGTGATTACATGATTCTTCATGTGCATATCACTTAGAAATCACTCACTATACACCATTTACTCACATAGGCACTTGTTGTGTATATATTAGATCAACTTTGATTGTTCTAATTTTAGAATAAAGAAGTTTATTAAGGTTGTGTTAAATCAAGAAAGCTTGATTTAAGTAGAAAAATAGAACATAAGAGTTGATATTGATATTTAGGTGATAAATTGTTGCATTGCATTCAGTTGTACTATTAAGTGTGGGTGTGTCATTTAGGATAGCACACAACACACAAATACTTCACTAATAATTAGGACACATTAGGCACTGAGCCGAACCTGAGCTATGGAGAGCAAGAGGGAGAAGCTGTGATGCAAAGAATAAAAAGTCACGCGGACAGACTAAAGAGAGATAAGAAAAAGCAACCAAGAGAGAGCTTGGTCTAGGGGAGTTAATATTTATATCTATCTTCTTTTGTTGTCGTTTTATTGTTGTAACTCGTTCCCAATTCATTATTTTTTTAGTGGAAGTATACTAGGTTGACTCTTAGTAAAATCCGTAGTTTTTCTCGGGGAAGGGTTTTTGCGATGTTAAATAAATACCGTATGCTTTACATTTTTTGCATCTCATCTCACATGAAAACATAGGTTAAATAATTAGAAACCCACCTAAAAATTGAATTGTTTATTATCTTGTAAATCATCCATATTTAACTAAAGATAATAATTAGGACTTAAATTGACTGTATAATTTGTAAGGACATAAATTTCCAATTGAGTCCATGTATTGTTTTGACTTAATTTCATGAACAAAACCGTTTTTGTAATATTTCATAGGGAGATTTTTGTAACAACCGAGGTTTTTGAGCGACTATTTTATACTATTTTGCCCGATGGGCTAATTTTATAAAATAGGGGATGCTGGAGTAAATATTATTTCCCGTAATATTAACGGATAATATTTACTAGGTTTTGTCTATTTACCGTTATGAGATGGTAAATAGAATTATATTGTGATATATGGCGTCGTTATATGTGAAACGACGGTTATGACCTATATTTAAAGTTGGGGCTTAATTAATGAAATAAAATGAATTTGGAACACAAAAAATAGATCACGTTATTCCGAATGCCAAAATAGGGGGTGCGATTGTTTTTAGAATAGTCGAGATATTCGTAATAAGTGCCACGTTGTATTTTTGAGTTTCGGGCACTTTGGGGTGTTATGACTCAATTATGTGGATACGGGTCATTTTAATGGTGTATTAGCAATTAGAAGAGGATAATTGTGTTTAAAGACCCGTATAAGTCCCCCACCCCTTCTTATTTTTCTCATTTCATGAGAGAAACCAAAGGAGAGATAGAGAGAAGAGAGAGAGTTGGGAGAAATAGAGAAAAGAGAGAGACATGGAGATTTGGGCTGAAATCCGTTGCTACTGGAGGAGGATCAGAGACTATACCTCGAGTCAAGTTTCTTACTTTCTAGATATTGATTTAATGTGATAATTTGCATGTATAGTTAGGTTTTTGGAGGTTTAAACCCTAAATGGGTATTTGTTGATTTTGGTGATTAAATCCTTAAATCTTAGTGTTAATCTGATTTGAGGATAAATAAATTGTTACTTGATGTGTAGAAATGATTGTGTAGTAGTATTTGTTGTTTCGGTTGGGTGAAATAGCGGATAAAAGCTTGGAGGTTTCGTTAATGGCCGAAACAGCTTCTCGAAGAAGAAGGTGTCCGCCAGGATCGATCGATCGAGCCTGGGGGATCGATCGATCGGAGCCTTCGATCGATCGATGGCCAAGGGTCGATCGATCGACCCCTTCTGAAAAGGTGAGATTTTTCCTAGTTTTTTTATCCCTTTTCTTTTAGGTTCGAGATTTAGGAACCTTCCTTTGGGAAATAATGGGGAGTCTTAGAGGGTTGTTTTGGGCAGACTAATGTACTAGGCTAGAATAGGATAATTGGGTTTACCCGAGGGCAAGTTTGTGTAGGTTAATGTCCGAACGCTATAGGAAGTTAACCTAAGAATAAATTGGAGACAAAATAAGAATGTGGAGACTTTTGGAAGTCTATTATTGATGAAGACTCACTTTGATGGTTTATGAAATTATCTGAACTCTTGGAGGCTAGTTTGAGGATAATAGAGCTTCGGGTCTTAGGTCATTAATAAAATATGACACAAAGAATAAGAATTTCATATTTTAAAATATGGTACTAAATGAATAAGTACAAATGGTTATTGAGAATGTAAAAGTGGATGTTTTCAAAATGGAAACAATAAATGTTTTCATAAATGTTAATTTATGATTACACACCTCCCTAAATCGCTATCATAAGGGAAGTTGTGCACGCGTGGTGAAGCCCCCTGGCTAATGAATGCAGGGTGAATATAGTCCCTTAGCCATATGGGAATTTATTATACTGCGCTGGTTAGGAGATTATGGGTGTGGTCTTGACTTTCCCGCAGGCATATGGCCGCTTTTCGACGTTTGTTAGGTTCCCTGGTTGTCTTGTTTGATGGGCCCTAGAAGATGATAGCCATTTAGAGGCGCGTCCAGTGGGAAACCCGGAGGGGCGGTCTTAGATTTTGTTAAAGCATTTTATGATAATAAAATGCATTTCTTTATATTTCCTGGATGGAAGAAGGGAAATGGGTTAAATATATTGGCTTCGGATACATTTCCCGGATGGAAGAAGGGAGATGGAAGCACATGGTATGCAAAAGTATTTTTATGATAATAAAAATGACTTTTGATTATACTTACTCGATGGAAGAAGGGAAGTGGGATTTTATAAAGAAGTAAAGCATTTTTATGATAATAAAAACTTGCTTTAAAAATGTATTTTTCCTGGATGAAAGAAAGGAAGTCAAATTGGGTAAGAAAGATTTGAATTGAGATTAAATTGGTAAACATTTGATAAAATGAATTTACCATATATGTATTTACTATAGAAAATAGGAATTGTGTCTTTAGATAATGAATTAATTTATTTATATCCCCTTGAGTAGTTGTAGATGTGACCTCCCATGCATATGCATTCATATATATATATATATATATATATATATATATATATATATATATATATATATATATATATATTTATTACGTGCTGAGGGTCTGATGGATCTCGATGATCAACCTTGCGTAAGTAATAGTGTATCGGGGGGGTTCCTTATCTGGATTTTGCTTTGCAAGACACCCCACACACGAACAGGGCATAGTGTTGAGACTGGGGAGAAGTTAGCCCTTGGTACTTGGGTTAACTAGAGCATTTCATTGATATTGCGCTAGGGTGTACTTTTAGATTGAGAGGTGAGAAATATTATGTTAATTGCCAGAGAATTACGCACTTAACTGTTACGCATTTTGGTCACATGGTAATCATATCAAATCGGGACCTGACCCGTATATATTTCTTTGTTGTGCATGAAACTCTTTGTCCGTTCAGGTGCTCTACCACGAGGACACCCGTATTGGCATTCCTTTCCAGTCGTCATGGAGCTATGTCATATCGCGGATGTTATAGGGTATTTGATGTAGATGCTTCCTTTCTTTGTATTCTAGTTACGTTCAGTTTATTTATTCGGGCATGTTGTCCAAGAATTTCACTCATTTATTATTACTGTGATATTAAATAGTAATACACAGTGTAACTATTTGTATTGGTCTGTTCACCGACAGCTTATTCGGTGATTATTTATTATACTGTCATTCTTTATCCGTTGATTTTTGATATCCACTATTTTTGCAGATGCTGAGAATGGACCATCTATGATTCCTGTGATTATTAGAGTATTGGACTAGCCACCTATTATTTTAGTAGGCGGGTTGTCACAATTTTATTTTGTCACGATCCCACTTGGTCTATGACGTATTGAAGAAAATTGAAGATTTTGTGTCAAAGCTTCAAAGAATTAATCATGTCGAAGTTTAATTGGTGAAAGTTTATTCGTCTTCAAAATTAATTGCATTCCGAGATCACACAGGTATGAATGTGTATAATTAATGATGCTCGGAATTGTTTTTATAAAAGATAATGATGTAATTTTATGAAAAAAAATGTTTTAAAATGTTTTAAATGGTTTACACTATGTTTTATGCTGATAAGCTCGAAATAGAGTTTGACTAAATTGGGTCTCTTTTGGAAGAGACGTTTTTAACAAAAAGTAAAAAAGTCAAACTGACACGCGAGCTCATTCAAACGATAACAAGTCTCATTCAAACGAGATGGGTATGTCGCGCAAATGAAAACCCTATGTCAATCGAAAGACACGGTTTTTGAGGCGGCATTTAAATCTTATTTAAAGTGTGTTTTCGTCAGAATTAAATGTGTGTGCATTCTGGAAAAACAGTTTACGATCGAGTACTAGTTTGGCACTTATTTTCTAAGGTTTAAAAAGCTTAAACACATTCTTAGAGTTTGTAAAGATCCGAGATATAATTCTTATATGTTTATGTGATCTTGTGGCACCAAGAAGGTTCGTTCTACCATTGAACATCAGGGTTTTGAGGTGAAGAAAAGGGAAGGACTTCTTATTCGACATCATAGATGAATCAAGGCCATTCGGTGGACACCAAGATATACATGGACGCGTGTGTTGTGGACAGGTATCGTGGAAGATGAAATTTATGTGTGGGCACTATTGAAGAAAGGTAGAAGATCAGAAGTAGCATTAAGACCCGTGGGGATCGAGTTATTGAGTAAGGCTAATATGTCTTTATAGAACCTTTGTTCATAGTGATTGTCTGGCTTGGGCCGTACGAGGTTGTTTTCCCATTTTGGGTTTTTTCCTCGTAAATCTGGCGTTGTGAGTATTATTTACTTTACTTTACTTGCTTTAATCAGTAGATGCATGTTTAGGATTAATCAAGATAAAATTGGTTTAAAGTAAGAATTGGGGTTTCACAACTTGGTTTGGTGCTAATTAAAAGTTGGATAATTTTTTTTATAAAAATTGTTTTGATATGAAACATACATAAGGGTGACCCCGTTTCTACAAATTGGTATCAGAGCTAGAAAACATAATTTATTCGTTTTGTGATCCCATGTGTTTGTTTATCTCTCCTGTGTTTATTTTCTCTCGATGGATTCTCTAAGCTTTGATGATTTAGATCGTTTGAATTTAAAATTTTCAAAACGTATTGAAGTTTTGGAGAAAGAAAATTCCGGTTACAAATGTAGGATTGAATATATGCAAACGTTTCAAATTCAAAGAGATATTTGTCGTGGGAAGTTTAGTTCCTTGTCTAAAGATTTTAATATATTAAAATTGGGGAAAAAGGAGAGTGATGATAGAATCCCCGTTTTAGAAAAAGATTTAGAGGATCTGAGAAATTCTAGGGTTTGTGACATTGAGGAAAATAATTTGATTAATGATTTTGTCGCATGTGAGAAGACTCTAAGGGATAAATTTGCTCATATTGAGGGGGAGTGAGATAACCTTCTACGGGTAATTGAAAATTTAAAGAAGGATTCCCGAAAGTTTGAGGAGTCTAATTGTTTGCTTGAGTTGAAAGTTTTGAAGTTAAAAAATGATTTAAATGACTTGAGTAGTGATGGTAGTGACTTATCTTGTTCTATTGGTTCGAATGTAAAAGCCAAAACCATAGTTTGTTTTATAGCATCAACCACATCCGAGGGTATTAGAAAAGGTCAACCTAAAGGTCCCATTCCTCGTTGTGTTTTCACATGTTCGCATTGTGGTAAGAAAGGCCACAATAGGAGTTTTTGTTTTGATCTTAGAAAAGACCCTAGGAAGTTTCAAAGTAGTGTCCTGTCGGTTCCTAAAACCCATTTTGTTCGGTATACACCGATTTGGGTTAGGAAATCTGTTTTGGCGATGCTAAATGCTTTGTTGATTAATTCTCACATGCATGCACATGATTCATCTCTTGTTATTTCTTATGGATAGTAGCTTGCATGTTTTGTCATACGCTAGCCCTTATATCACGATTTATAATTTGCTAGTGTTATGACATGTTTATCTTTTTGTATTTTATTTTTCACTTGTTTGAGTCTTATTTGAAAAATACAAAAAGAGTTTTTTTTTGAGAAAAATGTTTGAAAAGCCAAAAAGATTTTGAGGTTTTTGTTTTTGAGTTTACATGTTTGATGGGGCATATTGGTGTGCTTGGACCCCACCCCTCCATCGCATCATTATCCATGTGGCTAGGACATTCGGTCATTATTATCGATGCTTAGAATGATCTTAACCATTGTTTATATGGGTTTGTTTCGAAGTTGATATGCATTTTGATTCGACTTTGTATATATGCCATTATTGCACACACACACGAGTTTATATGGATATTTGACTTCTCTTGCATATTTGAATTTGGTGAGGCGTTCTTATCTCAATCTTGTCATCTATGATTAAGTAGACTTAAGGAGAAGTGTGCATGTAAGAATCTTTTACAGTGAGGATTTGGATTGGTATAATTGAAAAAATGATGAGTGATTCACGGGAAGGGATGCAAGAGTTCAAAACTGACTCGTCGTGACAGCCATCGTTTAAAAGAGGCCAAAAGAAAAAGAAATATGTTAAGAAAAGGGCCAATAAGATTTTCTCTAAGTTGAGAATGCTAGAAACCTGAAAAGAACTTGAAAAAATATATGTTTATGAGGGAGTTTGGTTGGAGAAAATTTAAACGAGTTTGCACAACTAATTCTAACGTTGAAACATTGCAATTTGATGCTATTATTTGTAGAATCGTCAAAATTTTGGATTTCTTTGCATGTAGTATGTTTAGTTCATTAATCTCACACTTTAATTGTCATATGGCAATGATAAATTTTGATGATTTATCGCTATCAATTAGAGCTTCTTGATCATTTCGATGTGTTGTAATTGTGACTCATTTGTTGTTGTTTCACAACCATTCATTCCATGTCCATATTTGAGCATATCGATACTATGTTAGCACGTAACTCACATTGTTAGTTTTTATGCATTTTTGTGTTTTATGTTAAAAACTTTCTGTTTTACTGTTTTGCTGCCCTGATGTTACAAATTGTTAGGTAACTCACATTGTTAGGTAACTCACATTGAGGACGTCGCTCGAACGAAGTACAGAAGTCATTCGCGCGACATAAAGATGTCGCTTGAATGACTTCTCGTGACCTGCCAAACTTTCACATTTTCCCAGAAATATCTTATATTTTTTCCCAGTGAAAAAATCTCTAGGAAAAAAATCAATGGAAGGGCCTGATAGTTTAACATAAAACATAGTATCATTGGTATTACAAATTGATGTAGGGGGAGATTTGAGCAAATTTTGGATTACATAGTTTACAAATTGGTATTACAAATTGGTACTTTAAATTTGGTATATCATTTTGTTGCTCAATTGTTTAGCAAATGATTTTTCAAAGCTTATTCATATTGGTATCAATTTTCGCTTGGTGTAATTTGGATATATATATATATATATATATATATTGGTTTCATTTGTTCCTCCATACTTCACTGGGTATTTATTTGTCTGTTTCATGTGTGTAGGTATGCTTCAGCGATTCGAGATTTCAAGTCTACATCACATTCAGACAGTTCATACTTACCGGTGCTACATATTCTAGTCCGTGTCTTGTAATTTTTTATTTTAGGTTTATGGGATGGGATTTAGGCGTCATATGGCTTGACGGTCTGGTTTAGGCATTTCACTGGTTTAGTTTTGTCCCGGAATAGTCAAAGGGGGAGATTTGTAAGGACATAAATTTCCAATTGAGTCCATGTTTTGTTTTGACTTAATTCCGTGAACAAAACTGTGTTTGTAATATGTCATAGGGAGATTTTATTATGTCACGATCTCACTTGGTCTATGACGTATTGAAGAAAATTGAAGATGTTGTGGCAAATCTTCAATGAATTAATCATGCCGAAGTTTAATTGGTGCAAGTTTATTCGTCTTCAAAATTAATTGCATTCTAAGATTACACAGGTATGAATGCGTATAATTAATGGTGCTCGGAATTGTTTTTATAAAAGATAAGGATGTAATTTTATAAAGAAAAATGTTTTAAAATGTTTTTAAAGTGTTTTAAATGGTTTGCACTACGTTTTATTCTAATAAGCTCAAAATAGAGTTTGACTAAATTGGATCTCTTTTGGAAGAGACGTTTTTAACAAAAAGTCAAAAAGTCAAACTGACACGCTAGCTCGTCTAAACAACAACCAGTCTCGTTCAAATGAGATGGGTATGTCGCACGAACGATAACCCTATGCCTTTCGAACGACACGGTTTTTGAGGCGGCATTTAAATCTTATTTAAACTCTGTTTTCGTCAGAATTAAATGTTTGTGCATTTTGGAAAAATAGTTTACGATCCAGTACGAGTTTGGCACACATTTTCTTAGGTTTAAAAAGATTAAACACATCCTAAGAGTTTGCAAAGATTCGAGATATCATTCTTATATGTTTATGTGATCTTGTAGCACCAAGAAGATTTGTTCTACCATTGAACATTAAGGTGTTGCGGTGAAGAAAAGGGAAGGACTTCTTATTCAACATCGTAGACGAATCAAAGCCATTCAGTGGACACCTATACATACATGGATGCGTGTGTTGTGAACATGTATCATGGAAGATGGAATTTCTGCGTGGGCACTATTGAAGAACGATAGAAGATCAGAAGGAGCGTCAAGACCCGTGGGGATCGAGTCATTGAGTAAGGCTAATTTGTCTTTGCGAAACCATTGTTCATAGTGATTATCTGGCTTAGGCCGTCTGAGGTTGTTTTCCCATTTTGGGTTTTTTCCTCGTACATCCGGCGTTGTGAGTATTATTTACTTTACATTACTTGCTTTAATCACTAGATGCATGTTTAGGATTAATCAATATAAAATTGGTTTAAAGTAAGAATTAGAGTTTCAAAACATGGTTTAGTGCTAATTAAAAGTTAGATATTTTTTTGTCGTCAAATTTGGTTTGATTTGAAACACACATAAGGGCCACCCTGTTTCTACACAAATCTTAATCAGTTTTAGTAGAGTTAACAATTTCGAGAATAGTTTGAATTGGTCCCTGCTGGAATAATCTATAAAACTCATAGGTATATTGCGTTTACTCGACAACTGTTTACTTCCGCACATAGTCTTTTTGCGCTTCGTTGGTTCTTTCATATCCCCCTTACTGAATTATGTAAGTTCCCTTCTGAACTATGGTGTCATCTTTATTTGATCTCATCTGATAAATTTGTAAATTTTGTCTCTAAATTGTGGTATCGTCTTTATTTGAGGTATTTTTTTTACATTAACCTCTTCTCAATTGTTGCAGATCAGCTAGACGACACTCCTGAAGCTATCTGTAAGTGGCCTCTCTAAATATCCCTGCTATACTAAATAAATTTAGGAAGAAGTCGACACCCCCAACCCCGATAAAGAAAACAATCATTAGGGGCCCAGGCCATGCCAATGTTTCCCAAAAGAGGATATGGGTGGTTGATGATACCCCCATCCATTGCCTGCAAAAGAAGAACAAGAAGGATGTCACGTCCAACGTTGGATCAGACAAATAATCTCCATCTCGTCTAATTCTACCCTACCATCTCATCTTGATCAGCTGATCCTCAATAACGAGACCTTAATCGGTAATGCTAAGAGATCTAGACCCGCCACTACTTTGACGTTGATTGAATTTGACACGCGCTCCCTCAAGGTAATGGAAGCCTCTAGTCTCATTCGATTTGGCCTTCACAAGGCCACTGAGGTAATTGTTTCAAACTTTATTATGAATTTTTCTTTGCAAGTGTTGTCTCGTACTAACTCATTTTCCTTTGTTATTTTTGCAGTCTCTGCTCACCTCTATACTCCTTAGGGAGTTGGTAGAGTAGAAGCTCCCATTAATCCAAAAGGGCAAGAATGCCCTAAAAATCAAGAGAGATTTGAGGAAAGAGTTGGATTTCAAGGGCGTAGATCATTAAAAGGCCATGGGCCGATGTTATGGCCAAGCTCAAATCGGATGATAATAACGCCTTCAAGGCCTAGGCCAACAAGTAAAAGGACGACATTGATGTTACAGTGAAGAAGGCCTTGGAGGAGGCAAAGGAGCTGGCAATGGTCGATTACAAGGCTTCTGAGGAGTTTGTGAGGTATGCTTTTTAATACCTTGAAAGGGGAGTAAGGGAGTTTTGCCACTGAGACGTCCTTAAACTTTATAGATGTTAGGAAATTGGCACCCAAGGACTTTGAATCCCTTAATATCCCAAATCCTCTCATGGGTATTGCTTAGGCCGAGTTGGAAGCTTCTACAGTTTCCCCTGCACAGATGATTGAGTAGGTTGGGGACGAGATGACTTTGAAGGCTAAGGCAGAGACAACTAATGGCGCCCTGAATGATGACAGAATCGAGACTCAGCTTGCTACGGATTAAGTCATCTCCGAACAGTCTGCGGGTATTCCACAAGAGACATCATAATCTATTTTTGTTATAGTTATTGGGCGGCTCCTGTGGCCCGGGTTATGTATATTCCAATTGTATCAATTTTTATTTTTGAATAATATCTCAATAATCTGCAACATCGTCCTTAACATATGTCTATAATATTTTTTTTAGTGTGATGTACGAAGTTTGTTTAATTTGAGATCTATTCTTATCACTATCTACCCTAATGAATGGACATTTTCTTCTCATTGAAATTTGTATAACATTTGCATAACCACATTAAAGCATAAGTGATTTTCACCAAGTCTACTTTCGTGTTAACCGAGAGAGGTAACCACATAGTGATGTCAATGTAACAATTGAATGATTATTAATTTGAATCACCAATACAATGATGTTTAATCACCAAGTTAATGATGTTGGATCACCAAGTTAATTATGTTTAATGAAAGTCCACTCTCGGCTTAGCCGAGAGAGGTCACCACTTGGTGGTGTTTACAAAACCAATAAATAATTTTTAATTTGAGGCCACCATGTCAATGATGTTATTGCCAAGCCCAGTTTCGACTTAGCCGAGAGAAGTCACCACTTGGTGGTGTATGCATAACTAATAAATGATTTTTAAATTTTGATTCACCAAATTAATGATGTTGATCGTAAGTCCCCTCTCATCTTTTTCGAGGGTGTATGGATGAGTGTCATCTCCTTATACACACTCTTCTAGCCGAGAGAGTTTTATCACAGGTCACCAAATGAATGATGTTTTCCAATTTTCATTCACCGAGTTACTGATGTTGATAACCAGTCCTCCTCATCGTTCTTGGAAGTGTGTGGGTGAGTTTCGTCTATTCCCACACTCTCGTCTTCACTGAGGGAGAGACCAAATTTAAAGTCACAAAATTAATGATGTGTGAATTAACCATAATTAAATGATTTCCAGTAAACTTTTTTGTTTTTACCCACCTAAGTGATATTATCTCCTTATTCTCCCTCTCTATGTTATTGAGAGATCATGGATGAGACTAGTCTTCCATGGTTTCTCATATCACCGAGTGTGAGTCAAAACTAATCCACAATACAAATGTTGTTATTTCAAAATTCAAAATCATGAACTGGACAAGTGATCATAAAGATATGAGGAAACACTTGTGCTCTTTCATTTATGAATATTGCAAATATAAGCACTATGTATACAATGAGGATGACATAAAAATGGGATTTAGGCCTACTTATAATATTTCTTTATGTGATGAGTTCCATAGATTGGAGAAAGGATATCCCTTTAGGTTCTCCAACTTGTAGGTCCTAGGGATGACCTCTTCAGTGACCCTGTATAGGCTGTGCTAGTTGGGATACAACTTGTTTGACTTTCACAAAACCTTCTTCAACCCCAAATCCCCACAGCGATTGGCCTTGCTATGACCCTCTTATTATAGAATTTGATCATCCTTTGTTGATATGCCACTTTTCTAGTCTCGACATCTTCTCTTCTTTCTTCTATCAAGTCCAGGTCCAGTCTACTTTCTTCATTTTTGGTCTCAGGGTTGTAAGTCTGGAATCCGTGACTAGGTAGGCCAAGTTCAATGGGGATTTTGAACTTTAACCTATAGGCCAACATGAAGGGTGTTTCTCTTGTAGGAGTCCTTTTTGTCGTCCTGTTGGCCCATAGGACTCCATGAAACTCGTCTATCCAAAGACCCTTAGAATTTTCCAATTTATTCTTGATTCCATCTAGTATTGTCCTATTGGTGACCTCAGTCTGGACTTTAGCTTGGGGTCAGCTCGATGCTAAGTAAAACTTATTGATATCGACCCTTTTGCAATAGACCTTTAAGGATTTTTTTTAACCGCTTTCCATTATTTGAAATCAAGGTGTGGGGTAGACCATACTTACAAATGATATTCCTTCAAATGAACTTGAAGGTCTTCATATTCGTTACAAAAATCTTGGCCTGAGTCTCCACCCACTTTGAAAATTAGTCGATTGCCACAATCAAATACCTATAATTACTTGCAGCCTTGGGTAAACTTCCCTCCAGGTCGATTCCCCATACTGCAAATGGCTAGGGGGCTTTGATGGACAACAAAGCTGACGAGGTTGATGGGGGATTCAGGAATATATCTGGCACTTATCACATTTTTTACATAGTCAGTCGCATCCTTGGTGAGGGTCGGTCACCAATTTCCTTGCATCGTAATCCTTTTTTCAAGATATTTTTCCCCATTGTGACTTGATCACGACCCCTCATGCACATCTCACAAGACATATTCCACTTCAGTGGGGTGAGAACATCCGAGTAAGGGGAGTAAAAAGACCTTTTTGTATTGGAGATCCCCTATAATGGTGAACTTCATTGCTTTATACTATAACTTATTACTCTCGGCCTTTGTATCTGCCCGTTCCCTATCCCTGATATATTTAATAAGAGGATCCATCCATGATGCTCCGAGATTCAAATTTAGGAAAAATTCAAGCCTACTGTCGTCTTCAACAATATTTGGCTCTATAGAATTTTCACCGGGACAGTTCTCCTAATCTTTATTTTGGTAGTAGAGGCTAGTCTTTCTAATGCATCAACCTGACTGTTCTGAAGTCGAGGTACTCTCTCCACAGTCACTTCTTTAAAGTTAGTTAAGACCTTATTCACCCTTGCTAAATACTTGTCCATTTTTTCATCTTTAGCTTCGTAAATACCCAGGATTTGGTTAATTACTAGGTGAGAGTCATTGTTGTTCAATCATATGCCCGACGTTCAACACTTTGGCCAAGGAGAGGTCTGCTAACAAAGCTTCATAATCAAAATCGTTGTTTGCATCCTTAAAACTGAATCTTAGGGCATATTCAATATTGGTCCCATCTAGTGTCGAAAATATGAGCCCTGCTATATAACCACTTTCATAAGTTGATCCATCCATAAACAAACTCCAGTTCAGATTATCGAATGAGAAAGGACCTTCATCTATAACCCCATTTCTAAAGAAAACATATTTTTCAGTGGGGTCAGCTCTCATTCCATCAGCCATGCTGGACCCTAGGTTTTCTTCTTCGAAAATACCAAAATTTCATCTTATTTAACAACGGCCTCAGCCCAAGTGAACTCATCTATAAAATTAGCTAATGTCTTCCCCTTGATTTAGATTATTAGATGATACACGATGTCCAACAACTATAGCGTGGGCCTGAAAATAGGGCTTCATCTTTCTAGAGGCATAAATCAATGCATATGTTAGTTTTTCCATCCTTGGATATTTTTGCTCGGCTCTTTGAAGAGACTTGTTGTTGAAGTACACAGGCTTTTGAACCCCTTCATTATCTCAAATGATAGATGCACTTATGGTCAATTCAGACACTACTAGGTATAGGAATAATCTCTCTTCATGGACTGGCCGGGATAGGATCATTGGGGACCCTAAATAAGCTTTAGGTTCTTGAAAATCTTTCTCACACTTTTCATGCCATTCAAATTCTTTTCTCAAGATTTTAAATAAGGGTAAACAATTGTCTGTGGCCCTAGAAACAAAACGATGGAGATAAGTGACTTGTTCTGTTAATTTTATACGTCTTTTATTGTCTTTGGCATCTTCATTTCTATCAACGCCTTCATTTTCTATAGTTCTCCTCATTCCCTATTTTATTGACTATGAAGCCAATAAAGTTTCCTGCACCAACATTGAATACACACTTGGCCAGATTCAACTTCATCTTATAAAGATCCACAGTGTTGAATGTCCTCTCAAGGTCGGCCACATGGTCCTCAGCGTTAAGGCTCTTTGTTAAGATGTCATCAACATAAACCTCCATAGTTTTATCGATCTGATCTTTAAATATTTTACTGACCAACCTATGGTAGGTTGAAACTATATCTTAAGGCCGAATGGTATGACCTTATAGCAGTAGTAAGTCTTCTCTGCATCAGCTTCATCAATTAATATCTAGTTGAACCCCGAGTATGCATCCATAAATCTCATTAACTCATGCCCAACCATGGCATCCACCCCCTGATCTATATGAGGTAAAGGAAAACCATCTTTTGGGTAAGATTTACTCAAATTAGTGAAGTCCACAAACATCCTCCACTTTTTGTTGGCTTTTAGTACAATCATAATATTAGATAGCCAATTCGGGTAGTGCACTTCACGAATAAACTCAGTTGATAGGATTTTTTAGCCTCTTCGTGGATGGATTCATATCTATCTCTTGAAATACCCCATATTTTTATGCATATTTATATTTATGGAAAATGGGGATTAACTTAATTAATGGGAGAAAAATTTAAATTATAATTAATCCGAGTTGATGAAAATTATCACTAATGTGATGAGAGTTAGTTGTTATTGAAATAATATTATAGCCGGGGATGAGATACACGGTAGTTATGTTATAAATATTTGGAACATGTATGAGTTGCGTAACTAGTTTGTATTTGGGGGTTTAAAAAAAGATAAATTATTTTGTATAACTCGGATGACTATTTTGAGTGCATCAGAGTGTCCGAAAGGGTCAAAATAGTCAGAAAACACTACTCGAGTATTTTATTTGGAGTCTGGGGCATTTTAACCCAAAATGACACTCGAGAAGGGTATTTTGGTCTTTAGGAATTTTTGGGTAATTAAATGGACGAAAATTAGGTTTAATTAAAAAAAATTAGGGTTAATGGCTTGTCAGTTTCAACATAAGTGAAAAGAGAGCAAGAGAGAGAGAGAACCAAGGAAGAAGAAGGAGACTCCATTAGAGCCCTAAGCCAAGAACTCAAGCTCACAACAAAAAGTACACCAACGCAAAGATGGGTCAAGAGGATCGTTCCCATACCATTTTCAATCGCAAATCAATATTTCCTTTTTAAGGAAAGTGATTATCTTGCTCTATCTCTTAGCAATTATTACTGTTGTTAACATATGTAGAGGTTTTAGAATAACTAATACCAAATTGGGTTTACTTATGATGAAAATCGTGTAGAAATTTTAGAAATCTGATAGGGGTTTGCATGTAGAGAAATTTTCCCCTAAATCGGAATGTGAAATTTCTTGAATTAGATGTTTAGAAAGAAATAAAAATGGAGTTTTTATAGATTAAAAATTCTGGGTTTATGTTAATATGATTTATTGGAAAATTTAGGAACTTGTTGAAATTACATGATGATTAGAAGGATTTGACCCCAAAACTATAGTAAGGAGTGTCCTAGGGTGACTTAGAGTAGTTTGTAAACCTTGTACTTGGTATGGAATGGGTTTAGGTTGAGATTTGAGTGGAGAAAATTTGGAAAAATGAACATTGGTGATGAACTTGGCAAGTTCGAAAATTTCGTTAGAAGTCTAGCCCAGGTCGTTCGAATGACCTCGTTCGAACGAGACTTCTAATGACATTCCAGTGTCACTAATAACGAGTTTGGTGGTTCGTTCGAAGTCCCTTCATTCGAATGACCCTCATTCGAACAAGATTCCCTGGGTCTTCTAACGAGATCACATAATGACTTTTAAGGCCCGATTTTATTTCAAAATCCGTGATGACTTATATAATTGAGTGTTAGGCCTCTATGAATGTCGAGTAACCAAAAATTTATATTTATTAGTGAGCGGAGAATATGTCGACCCTCATAAGGAATGAAAGTTATAAAAATTGAAAGATGCAAAAATACAAGGGAGAATATATATACGATCAAGGTACGGGGTATAATAAGGGATATACATTATACGTACTGCAAATACTAGGCTACGGAAAATCCAATGAATTTATAAATAATTGATGTATGCTTATTGCTCAAAATATTATGTGTATGACATACCTAGCTACTAGCCATCGAACGGAGGTTAACGCATTGTGGACGACCGGATCTTGTGTGCCTTCGAGGGATTTAGAGTCGTACCAGTAGAGCATGGAACCTAGGTACGGGATATCCATGAGAATGATAGTGATGACGGTCATATGGGTGCATAGGTATGTGCGTAGCCCATCGGCTTGGGAATATGTTCGCCTCCAATAGGTGTTTGTTTTTTTATTCGTTCTCGAGAGATTGAACCAGTTGTCCTCTATGCGTGAGTGTTGTAATGGGACTAGATAGTCGAGTATGCGTAGCACTAAGGGTTTCTTAACCAGGGGTGCGATATTGATATATTTATATATAAATTGATATGTATATATAAAGAGAATAATGTATGTATACCGAAATACTGTTTAGTGTCTTATGTTGATGACTCTATTTTTAATTGTGTGCTTATGGTATTATCAGCTGGACAATTAGAAAAATATGTGAATAAACTAAAGTGATTTCTAAACCTAAATTAAAATCATAAGTACGTCGGCTTAGAGTTTTTAGGGAGACTTTTCGGCATAATAATATGTACTTAGTAGCTAATCAGTATATCATGACTAGTATGGGTAGTTAGGCTCGTTAGGCATGCACACTAGGTCGAGGGGTGAGTATCTCAAGTAAGTAAGCTAAGTTAACTTGAGTAATAATTGTGCTAATTGAACCAATTTAGGCACTTGCTATTTTAAACTGTTTTCAACTCGAGCTCTGACCCACTTTTCTGTATATATTTCTATTGTTCCATTATTTTAGGTGCCCAGCCAAAAGGACACCAGCCTTAGGAGACTCTATTCAGTTATCGCGCTGTAGCTTCTGTGGAAGCTGTAGGATAATGGCTAGTAGACGACTCAGCCTATTCTTCCTTTTTTAGTTATCTATTTTGTTGGACATGTCATCCTTTCTCCTGTTTACATTAAGAGATTTAGTTGTTTTAAATTTTCTCTTAGATTGGATTTCCTTTTATTGGATTTATTGTATGGGATTGTATCTGGACGTGTTTTACTCTAGCCATTTATTTTACTTCAGTTAGACTTTATTTATGTTACAGTGATGCATGGTATTTGTTGGTATACTTTTTGATATTGGATAGTAATAAGATAAAATTTGGACAACACCCTTTTTAAATACTTGGTGGTTAGTTTTATTAAATTAAAATTTGAGTTTCGAGAGTGATGCATTACCTGGACCAACTTGATATTCTGAAATTAATTATTTAAGGACTTATCACCCGATAATTAATTAGGTGGAGTGCCATAGGTGGTATCAGAGCATTATGTTCAAGTGTCCTTAGGATTTTTACGTATTATTATGATTCTGCATAGCATCCGATTATATAGAGCCCTATATTTTAGGATTGTTATACTCTTCATACGTTTTACATTCCTCTGCTATTTTGAGGATATAACTATGGAATTATGTAGCTTTTCTCTATTTTTAGATGCCTCCTAAACGTGCACAAAGAGTTACCAGGGAATCCCAGGCAAAGCCTCAGCCTGTACTTGCTCAAGGTATGATGAATGACATTGAAGTGGAAGCCATTGTAGCTCAGGCGATCAACACTGCTTTGGCCGTAGGGAAACAGGCACCACCTTAGGCACCGGTGGTGGCTCCAGTTCAGGCCCATATTTTCCCATCTACTTGGGAGCATGTTAGGTATGCCTTCCAGAAGATGCATCCTCCGAAGTTTTCAGGTAGCTCCGATGTAGTCGTAGTGAGCCAATGGAAAAAGGAAATCCAAAGGCATTTGAGGGTGCACGAGTGCATGGAAGTACAGAGTCAGATTTTGTCAATGTTCAAACTTGCAGGGGTAGCACTGTAGTGGTGGGGGTCCATCACCACCACTGAGGAGAGAGACACACTCAGTATCCCAGACTTTTGGGTGTGGTTCGACCGCAAGTACTTTCCTTCAGCTCTCCAAAAAGAGATGAGTCGAAAGTTAGCCAATCTGAAGTAGGAGGGAAGGACTATGGCAGAGTACGAGGCAGAGTTTACTAACCTTCTCAACATTATACCGAGTGAGATTTCGACCGAAGAGAAGAAGATTCAGCGCTTCATGGATGGGTTGACATGGAGGATCCGCCCACATTTAATAGGCAATCTCTCATTGGCCACCTATTCAGATGTGGTCAACGCAGCACTACTCCACTGCCACGACCACCGCTTCCACTTATCCGAGGTTAAGAAGTGGGAGAGCCTGGCCAACAGGGCAGCGCAGGAGGAAATGGTTTTGGTGGGGCACAAGCAGTTCAGGGTTAGCATAGGCATAGTGATTAGGGTTCCCTGTGAGGGAATCCTAATAGTTTTAGGTCAGGAGGTTTTAGACACGAGTAGGGAGGCTTTTCGACCATCAGGGCCATCAGCAGTTTCATCAGGGCCAAAATGGCCAAGGGGGGTGGTAATGGCCATCTGGGTTGGGGACAACAGGGATAGAGGGGAGGACCCTTCCTAGGGACATGTTTTACGTGTGGAAACAATGGCCATAAACACCAGGGCTGTCCTTAAAATGGTAGAGGCTAGAAGCAGGGTGTTTGTCAGGAGCCCCATAAATCGTTATTCCCGTAACTCTCCCAACACCTCCACAGATGGCAGCACTGCCACCCATTCCATCCACCCCAATTTAGCAAGGACATCTTCAATATGGATGAGTCTATAATCTACATCAGGCCACAGTCCCGCAATACCCATCAGTGATTGAGGGTATGTTTTCTATCCAGGGGATATTGGGGGGCATTTTATTTGATACGAGAGCCACACACTGTTTTATTTCCATGAGGTTTGCACGTGTTATTTGACACAGCAGAGAGTAAGATTACGTATGTTGATTCGCCGTTGAGTAAGGGTTTTGTTATTTCTTGTATTTATCGGGGAGTGGGTCTAGAGATTGGAAGGTTTATCTTACCCGCTGACATGCTCGTATTAGACATGCCCGAGTATAACGCGATTGTGGGTATGGATTGGCTTGTAAGGTATATGGTCATGATTGATTGTTATAGTAAGAGTATAGTTTTTACTATACCCGGGCATGAGATGTTTCTGTTGGCGATGCCTCACTCTGAGGGAGGATCGTCCACTCATTTATACTATATAGAGGAGGAGACATCTACGGAGGTTGTGGTACCGCTTGATTCGATTCCTGTAGTTCGAGAGTTTGCCGATGTGTTTTAGGAGATTCCGGGGTTACCACCGAGTAGAGAGACAGACTTCATCATTAATTTAGCTCTAGATACTCGACCGATAGCTCACTCACCTTATCTTATGGCTCCAGTAGAAATGAGGGAGTTACGTGACTGATTAGGCATAAATTCTTCCTAATTTATCCCTTGATTTAGTTACTTTTAGCACCTCAAACAACGCAATTTAGTTGACTTTATCTCGTAATCTTGCTACTAACTGATCCTAATGAGTACACCGAGTTTCTGGTATTTTGTAGTGATTTTACAAGTATTTGATGTCAAGAAACGAAAGAAGGAAACCAGAAGAATCAAGAAAGAAAGAAGGAAAAGTCTCAAGGGAAAAAGCATAATTCCACTCAAAATTCAGATGAGGTATCTAAAGAGAATTTGAAGATGTGACATTCACGAGCACGTAGGAAGAAACGGCACCTCAATTGGAATCCCGAAACAAAAGTTATGAGAAGTCAAAGTTGAGCAAAAAAGTCAAATAGGCAGACCGGTCCACCCTTACCTCGGACCGGTCCGCTTTGCCATACTCCAGAAGCCACCAGATCGCATGAAAACCGAAGAAGGAAAAAATAAAAAGAATCGGTCCGGGGTCGGACCGGTCCCCCCCAAAATAAAAAGAACCGATCCGCCTTGGGGGCAGACCGGTCCGCCTAAGGCCCAGACCGGTCCGGGCTTCAAGATTTGAAAATTCTATCTCCTCCTAAAAAGACTCCTATTTCAGCTGAACCTCTGAAATTGTTGTAGGGTATAAAAGACCCGATTTATTATTTTTATGAGAATGGAGAATTAGTAGGATTTTTCCTCTCTTTTTCCAAAAACTCTAGTTTAGCTAACAACTGCAGTATTAATTCAAAGATTGAAGATTTATTCAGTGATTTCTGTGAGTATCAGTTTCATTCATTGTTTCACTTATTGTTTGATTAATTGTATTGGGCAATTCTTAATTCTAATTCTTTTCTGCATCTAATTACTATTTTATTTAGAATAATCATGAACACCTGCACAATAATCATTATTTCCATCACTTTAATCATGATAGGCTAGATTTTCTAAGGTCGGGGTACATGAACCCAGCCTGAGGTGTTAGTGCGTGTGTATAATATTAATTCGCTGAATTGCAGGACTGATTAGGACCGTATTGCATAGTTACACAACAGTTGTAGATCTTTATATCTCGTTTGCCTCTGGGTACTCTTGATGATTTAGAATGCAATTCGAGTGCTACTATCGCAATACTGATTTACTCATCCTGAGATTAGGTATGACGCGGGCATGAACCTCGTATACATAATGCTTGGGAGTACTAAATTCCGGGTCAAACCAATCATATAATGGTTAATATTATGACTGCACTACACTAGGCTTGGGGGATTGTATTCCCGTCCTATTTTTCTCATCATTTAAACAAAAAGTTTCAGATTATTTTTCATTCATACTTTAGGTAGATTAGCGTAGTTGCATTTCTTCATAATTTCATAATCGGCTGTAACCAATCTCAAAAACCAAATCATTTTTCCTTTTCTTTTTAGAGTCAAGGTTAGGATTCCTCCGTCTTTTCCCGTCGTCACAACTCTGTTGTCCTTCTTCCCTCAGGATCGATACCCGAATTACTGGGATTATTACTTGAGCGACAGGCTTACACTTGAGCCTAGAGTGAATGCATTTCTGAGACACATTTTCAGTCGCGTCAAGTTTTTGGCGCCGTTGCCGGGGAACTAGGTAGACTTAGGATTAGATCGAGTCAATCCAAAGCTTTGACCAAAAATCTCTAAAAATCCAAAAACATATAAAAAATTTCAAAAAGCACAAAAAGATTCATCATCATCTCTCCTAAGCTTAATGCAAAATTCTGAAACCACTCCCACACCCCATAATACTCCAACCAACATTCACGAAAATCCAATTGTTGAGTATAATCCTGATAGTCCCCACACTCCAAACGCCCCACAGTTCTGGGTCCCACCTCCCACACCGTCGCAGTCAGTCTCCGATAACACTCCCTTTTCCTTCTTAGGACACACTCCGAGCACGCCTAGTGAGAGAACCAAGTCAATAAGTGAGGAAGAGATGTCGCAACACGGCACTGCACCCGCCAGTGAGGAAGATCCCCCATACCGTCCGATTAGAGAATTCTTATATCCCGAGCGTACTGTCACGCCGGGATGCATTATACTCCCGTATAATGCCTGGCAATTCCATTTCAAAAATGGGATGATCCCGATGCTACCGCATTACCACGGTATGGATTCTGAAAAGCCATACCTCCATATTAGGGAATTTGAGGATGTGTGTGATACTCTCAATGATCAAACCTGCACACAAGAGGTAATCCGCCTCAAACTCTTCCCTTTCTCGTTCAAAGATAAAGCTAAGACCTGGCTATGGTCTTTACCTCCAAGTTCGATTCCATCATGGAATGAGTTATAATCGATATTTCTCAAGAAATTCTTCCCACCACATCGAACAATCTCCATAAAGGCTCAAATTCAGGCATTCAGACAAGCTGAAAATGAGCCATTCCATAGATGTTATGAACGTTTCAACGAGTTAGTTGCTTCATGCCCCCATCATGGGTTTGATTTAGCACAAGTCATCTCTTTTATCTATAATGGGTTGAATCTTAACTCCAAACAACTTGTTGAAACAATGGGAAGTGGTCCATTTATCGATTTAGATGCCCAAGATGCTGAGCTTCACTTAAGGTATGTTGCCGAGACTACCCAATCCTGGGACACTTCTAATCCCAATTCTCAAAATTGAAATAGACAAGCGACCACCACTCCGTCGACGTCCGGCCTATTCCATGTAGATAAGAATTCTACGACGGACAGACGATTAGAGACTATTGAGAAAGGATTTCGAGATCTATGCGAGATATATGGAAAAGGACCAGCTGGACCCATTCCAAACCCCGTCGTGAAGGTGTGTGCTATTTTTGAGGCGGGTCATTCAACTGAGGAATGCCCTACAATACCCGCCTACAAAGCAATGCTTCAGGAGAAAGTTAGTGGTATAAGAGGCTATAAGGGTAATTTCGGTGCCCCGCACGGGAATTCCTACAACCCTTTATGGAAAAATCACCCCGGTTTTAGCTATGGGCAACAACATGCCGAAATGAATCCTCCTTCGCATACTGCCCCTCCTCCACCACAACACTTTCAACAAGCCCCGCACATGTAAGGACATGTGCAAGCACCACCTCCTCAAGGAAATTATATCCTGCCACATCGGAGAACTCTTGAGGATACCATGAATCAATTCATCACAAGCCAGACCGCAACCAATGCCAAATATGATCGTCTGATTGGCGACATAAATGCGAACCTGTCAAAAATACAATCCTCATTGAGTGTTCAAGAGAAGGGAAAGTTTCCTGCCCAAGGCCAAAGACCTCCCCAAGGTCAAACTAGTGTTAGCTCCACTTCCACTGAACATCAGGAGCAATGTCAAGCTGTGACCACTCTTCGTAGTGGGAGAGTCGTTGATTTATCACCGCCCCCACACGACGCAACGAAAGACAAGGAGATTTTTCCCAGCGCGAAAGAGGCCGAAGATGTCCCCTTAAATGAGAGTGACCAAGAAGATGCTAGTGGGCCAGAGGTAGTAGTGAAACCGCCCTCCGCGGCACCATTTCCTCAAAGGTTGATTCCCTCCCATAGAGGAAACCCACGTGAAGACGTGCTTAAGCAAGTAAAGCTGAATTTACGTTTCCTTGAGGCCATTAAATAAATTCCTGCTTATGGCAAAGTCATCAAAGATTTGTTGACAGTTAAGAGAAAAATGAAAGTGAAGAAGAACGTCTTTTTAGCACAAAATGTGAGCTCCCTTCTACTAAATGAACACCCGCCTAAATTCAAAGATCCTGGTGCACCCACCATATCCTGCATCATTAGGGAGAATAAAATTGAAAAAGCCTTACTTGACTTGGGAGCAAGCATAAATATCCTCCCTTACTCCATCTATAGGTAACTTAAATTGGGCGACCTCAAGCCCACGAAGGTCACTCTCCAATTAGTGGATCGAACAGTGAAGATCCCACGAAGTATAGTCAGGACGTGATCGTTCAAGTTGACACTTTCTACTTTCCTAGCTACGGCTAACGCAATCATCAATACGAGGAATGGGCGAATGTAACTCACATTTGGGAACATGACCTTGGAAACCAACATCTTCCACATAGCCCAAAATGCAGGGGAGGAAGATGATCTTCACGCGGTGAGCCTCATTGATGAGATAGTAGAGGATTACTTTGAGGAGAATTACTATAGAGACACTTTAGAGTCCTGTTTAGAGGCGAGATATGAGTGTGAGGGGACGTACACCGACTTTGAGAGGGAGGTTGAAGAGTTAAGAGAACTACTCGATGAGAGTACGTTGGACGAGGATGTGAGAGATATTAATTGGGTTTCTATATTCGAGGAATTACCTCCGAGGGATACACACATGGTTCCCTCCAGCGAAAATTTTCCAACCCTCGAATTAAAGAAACCCCCCTCCCATATGAAATATGCATACCTAAGAGAGGATGAGACATTTACTGTTGTTATCTCCTCTAGCCTAGATGAAGGGAAGGAGTGTAAATTATTAAAAATCTTGAGGAAGCACCAAAGTGCTTTTGGTTGGTGCATTGCTAATTTGAAGGGGATAAGTCCTTTGATTTTCACTCACAAGATCCATCTCGAAGAGGATGTCAAGCCCTCTAGAGAAATGCAAAGAAGACTAAATCCAAACATGAAAGAAGTTGTGAGAATCGAGATCTTCAAATTATTGGATGCTGGGATTATCTACCCAATATCGGATAGCACATGGGTGAGACCTATTCAAGTCATCCTGAAGAAGTCGGGTATGACTGTGATTCAGAATGATAAGGGAGAGTTAGTCCCCCAACGTACCACCACCGGATGACGCGTTTGCATTGATTACCGAAAACTCAATGCGGGAACTAGAAAAGACCATTTCCCCTTGCCATTTATTGATCAAATGCTTGAAAGAGTGGCGGGCCACTCTTACTATTGCTTCCTTGATGGTTATTCCGGATATAACCAAATTGCGGTGGATGTACTTGACCAAGAGAAGATGACCTTCACTTGCCCTTTTGGTACGTTTGCCTACAAACGTATACCATTTGGCTTGTGTAATGCACCGACGACCTTTCAAAGGTGAATGTTAAGCTTATTTAGGGACATGGTCGAGCGAGGACTCAAAGTGTTCATGGACGAATTCAACATTTTTGGCACCTCTTTCGATCATTGTTTAGAAAATAAGGAAAAAGTACTTACCCGATGTGTGGAAAAGAACTTAGTGATGAATTGGGAAAAGTGCCATTTCATGGTCACCGAGGGAATAGTTCTTGGCCACATAGTATCATCCAAAGGAATAGAGGTTGATAGGGCAAAGATAGATGTCATAGCTGATCTTCCCCCCACCAAAGTCGCTGAAGGACGTGCGCTCATTCTTAGGCCACGCGGGGTTTTATCGAAGGTTCATTAAGGATTTTAGTGCCATCTCTAGACCCTTAAGCAACGTACTCATGATGGACACCCCATTTGAGTGGAGGGAAGCATGCTAAAGCTCTTTTGACAAATTGAAAAACATGCTTGTGTCCGCTCCCATCATGCAAGTTATGGATTGGTCCTTACCATTCGAACTTATGTGTGATGCAAGCAATTACGCAATCGGGGCTATTTGGGCTAACGCAAAGATAAGCAAGCTCATGTCATCTACTACGCTAGCTGGACCCTTACCGGATCTCAACTCAATTACTCTACCACGGAGAAGGAGTTACTAGCGATAGTCTTTGCCCTTGATAAATTCCGATCATATCTCATCGGTTCGCCTATTACTATCTTCATCGACCACACGGCTTTGAAATATCTACTTGCGAAGAAAGACGCCAAGCCGCATCTCATAAGGTGGATCCTACTCCTACAAGAATTTAATCTCTTCATCAAAGATAAAAAAAGAGTAGAAAACATCGTTGCCGACCATTTATCTTGGCTTTCGTCCGACGTACTTAGTGATCCCATACCCATAGACAAATACTTTCCGGATGAGCAACATTTTTCCACCTCTTTGTATCCCTGATTTGCGGATATAGTGAACTATCTTGTCAAGGGAGCCTTCCCTCCCGACTGGACACCGCAAGATAAGAAAAGGTTCCTTACTTGGTCGCGCATGGCCTTTTACGATGATCCATTCCTTTTTAAATATTTCACTGACCAAATCATCCGACGATGTGTACCGGATGACGAGATCCCGAAAGTCATCCAGTTTTGTCATTTGGAAGCTTGTGGAGGCCACTTTTCGACGAAAAAGACGGCCGCTAAAATTCTGCAATGCGGCCTCTATTAGCCCATAATCTTTCAGGATGTGAATGATGCTTGCAAATCATGCAATATGTGCCAACGAATGAGAGCCATTACTCGACGAGACATGATGCCCCTTACCCCATACTCATCATTGAGATATTCGACTGTTGGGGTATTGACTTCATGGGTCCCTTCGCCCCGTCCTTTGGTTTCCTATACATCCTCGTCGCGGTAGACTACGTTTCTAAATGGGTGGAAGCTATAGCTACCAAGACTAATGACAACAAAGTGGTGATAAAGTTCCTGCTGGAACACATACTTTCCCGCTTCGGTGCACCGAAAGTGATAATTAGTGATAATGGCACGCACTTTTGCAATAGGCCATTCGAGAAGCTCATGAGAAAGTATGGTGTCGTCCACAAGGTTGGAACGACATATCACCCACAAACGAATGGGCATGCCGAACTAGAGAATCGAGAAATCAAGAACATTCTCGAAAAGACCGTCAATCCTACCCGAAAAGATTGGTCCCTTAGATTGAACGATTCGCTATGGGCCTATCGTACCGCATATAAGAACCAACTCGTCATGTCCCCTTTCCTTTTTGTGTATGGAAAACCTTGCCACCTTCTCATTGAGCTCGAACACAAGGCGTGTTGGGCGATTAAGCAATTAAATTATGCCACGGATAAGACCGGTGAAGCCCGCAAGCTTCAATTGAATGAGTTAGAAGAACTACACAATGATGCGTATGAGAATGCCAAAATTTCAAAAGAGATGATGAAACTCTCTCATGATAGCATCATTCGACGAAAAGAGTTTCTCCCCGGGTAAAAAGTTCTCCTCTACAACTCTCGGCTTCACCTCTTTCCAGGAAAGTTGCGATCACGTTGGTCTGGCCCATTCGTCGTGAAGAATGTTTTCCCCCATGGAGCTGTTGAACTAGACAATTTAAAAGGGGGAAATACATTTAAAGTGAATGGACAACGCCTAAAGCGATATCTAGAGGCATGTGCAGAAGAAGTCGACACCGTCTGGTTGTCGAACCCTGTTTACGGGGTTGAGTGAGCTATTGAAGTGAGGTCGTCGCACCCCCGATGTGTATGGGGTGATAGTCGTGTGTGTTTTGAGAGTCGTTAGGACTAGGTTTCGTTCGGGAGAAACATTCGTGTGTTTTGGAAATTTTGAGTCAAAGGGAGTTGACCAGAGAAATCGAGAGGGTTTTTAGTCCAATTGGATAGAGAGTATATCGGGAAAGTGAAATTTTTTGAAGAAGAGAGCTCGAAACCGAAGTAGAAGAAGTCCATCCCAAAAACCCTGGGGTGGACTGGTTCCTTTTTTAGGCGGATTGGTCCGACCTCGGATCGGTTCCTTTTATTTTTAAAGGAACCGGTCCGCCTGTCGAGGGTTTGAAAAGTCAAAGGGCCGGACCAGTACGCCCCTACCCCGGATCGGTTCGCCTTCTGCAGATCTGTCTTCTGCCCTTCCCAAGATTCACCCCCTTTCCCCCCAATCCCATTCATTCCCTCCAATACATTTTTTCCTCTTCCCAACCCCAACCTTTCCCTCCCAAATCCATCACCTTTTCCCTCCAAACCCCTTCCCTCCAAAACCAACCCCTCCCCTCCCCCTTTCCACTATAAATACACCCCAAACCCTCCCCTTCTCCTCACACCTTCAAACCAAATACTCTCGTCTTCCTCTCTTGTGTTTCCATCAATAAATCCCTTCTATTTCCACGGCCCCCCGTGTTGCCCCCACCAAATACGACTCCACCAGGATCAACCCCTCCGGTCACGGCAAATTCCACTCCCGCCAAGAGGAGTGGTGGTGCACTCAATACTTCGGTTTGGGTCACAAACTCCATATGGAGCGCGCTGTCCAATGGGAAGCCCTGCCCAACTCCGTCACCGCCCTATTCAGGGCTCGGGGCTGGTGCCGATTCCTCAACCAACCTCACGAAGCGGTTTGGGCAATCGAAGTTCGCTCATTCTATGGCACCCTAGTCCGGACGGGCCAATTCGAGATCGAAGCTTACGTGGATGGGACTCCCATTCCATTTTCCTTGGACCGTCTTACGGCCAAGTTGGCCGAGTTTGACGTCCCGGACGTCCAAGAATTCACCTATCCCCGAAACGTCCCCCCGATCGACAAGGATACCATCATGGCCCGAGTTGCGCCGAATGTGGCTTGGACGGGGAAAACCATCGCCGTTGGATGCCTCAACGAGAAGGCGCGCCTCACATTTCAAATCGTGTGCGCTAATATTTTACAAACATCGAACAACTCCGCCATGCGACCCCAGCAAGCCACCTTGACGTATCACCTCTTCGACCCCCAAACTTCCATCCATTTGGGCCGAACCTTATACGTGGATATCATTAACGCATCCTTGGATGAGAAGGGAACCACCCCACTTCCCTATGCCCGATTGATCATTTCCATCCTTCAGGATGCTGGCATAGAGGCGCCGAGCGACCATACGTGCATCCCCGGTCCTTTCGGCCAAGGGACGCGCACCAAAAGCGCCAAACAGCTAGCTGCCCTCCGGGCTAGGCGGGGTGGTGATAGTGACGAAGAGGCTGTCCCGAGCGACAACGAGGAAGAAGTAGGGGCATCCGGTGAGGACATCGAGATGGGGGATATCGGTCCGGACGAGGAGTTAGGGGACGAGGAGGACGACCCGGATTTCGAGTGGGAGGGCATGGACCTATTCGCGCGTATGTCGGCACTTGAGACCAACTTCAACACCTTTCAAACCAATGACGAGCGCGACATGGGCATCGTTCTCTGCTTCCAAGCGGACATCTATCGCCGCGACATGGGGATCCTAATGAGCCATTGCCTTCCTTCTACCAGAACCCCTATGACCCCAACGAGCCTGGTTCCTCCCATTACCCACCCCGGTGAAGCTTTATATGGTGTTGGCAGCTTTTTCTTTGTTTTCCCCTGTTCACAGTTGTATGCTTTTCCCTGCACATGTAACACAGTCCTGTTGTAATAAAAATTGCATTTTCTCTATTTGTTTGTTTTATTCATTGCACTTATTATTTTGCCTTATTTAGATTTTACTCCTTTTTGCTCGAGGACAATGCAAAAGTCTAAGTTAGGGGGGGTCACAAGTGTGTATTTCTAAAACTTCACAAATTTTCAAAAATCCCCAGAAATTTTCAAAAAAATCACAAAATTTTCAAAAATCCAAAAATATTTTTGTTCAAAATAAATAAAAATTTAGAATTCAAAATTTGCAAAAATATCATTAAAAGTCGGTTTAAAGTCTCAAGTTGTAAACATTCGACATACACAAAGCCGAAATTGACCGAAGATGGAAATTAAGCGAAAATTGACGACTTAACGAATAAGTGTCGAGATTAACAAACCCGGTGAGATTCGAGCCTATCACTTTTTGCGAATTTTTAAAATCAATCCGAGTTAATTGTTAACTCAAACTTCTTTTCAGCGCCTAAAAAGTTGTCGAGGATCTCAAATCTTTCATTTTGATCGGTTTTGAAAAATGTGTGTAATATTGCTTGAAAAACGTGCCAAATTAGTCTCTAAACTTAAACTCATCTCGAAACGCATATGGTAACGCAATTGGCATTTTGGACAATGAAGTAGGCCGTCATTTGTCACCCAAAAATATTGGCCAGAAAAAGATGCGAAAAATCACCCCTTTTGCAACCCAAATTGAGCCGAATAATTTTTCCCTTTCGTTTGATAACCCGAAAAACCCAAATAGCCCGAAATTGTGAAAAATGGAAAAATTCAGAATTTAGTCCAAAAGTGCATATAAAGGGGCAAGAAAAATTAATTATGCTCAACAAAAATAGCAAAGAAAAGAAAAGTAGTGAAAAACAGAAAAAAATAGAAAAAAAAGAGCAATAGCCCGGAAAAAGCACAAATGGACATCATTAATGAATTTTCCAATTCCAACCTTCCCTACCTCCTTCATTTTACCCAATATACCCTAAAAACCCAAAAAATTCCTAACCGAGTCGAAATTGCGAAAATTGATTACCGCATGGAGAGCTAAGACACCAAAAGATAATAAAGGAGATTAAGTGCGCAAAATAGAGGCAATGTTCCCATTTTTAAAACCGTAATCCTTTGATGAGGTCCTTTCACCACAAAATTTCCGTCTTTCTAACCGTATGCGTGATTTTACTTTCATTATATTTACTCTTTATATCACGCATACCGAGAGAATAGCATTAATCCGAGAGATTCGTTTGTGAGAGCATTCCGTGAGAACTTGAAATCAAAACGAATTTTCGGATGAGTAGCGTAATGATCAATTAGTGGAAATTGGCGGTTATATTTCTAGATTCGCACACACACACTACGATTTGAGATTTGTAAATATGACTTAATGATGACTATTTTCTGGAAAAGTTTGAATTGCACAATTTTTGCGTATTTTGAATTTTCTTTGAGTCGAATTTTGTGGGTATATTCTCTGCAAACCCTCACGAGACAACACTCATCCTACTAGGGTAACCTAGGGGTTTAATGGCTTGTTGCATACGGTAAATGCAATCGCTTACCCGCGAAAAAGGTATTTTATCCCAATAAAATGATTTTCAAGAGTTGAGCCGTGCTAGGATTCTTTTACATTGTTCGGGGTGCGCAAAGTTCTAAGTTAGGGGGGGTTTGATTAGGCATAAATTCTTTCTAATTTATCCCTTGATTTAGTTACTTTTAGAACCTCAGACAACGTAATTTAGTTGACTTTATCTCATAATCTTGCTACTGACTGATCCTAATGAGTACACCGAGTTTCTGGTATTTTGTACAGATTTTACAGGTATTTGATGTCAAGAAACGAAAGAAGGAAACCGGAAGAATCAAGAAAGAAAGAAGGAAAATTCTCAAGGGCAAAAGCGTAATTTTTTCTCTGAATTCGGATGAGGTATCTAAAGAGAAGTTGAAGATATCACATTCATGAGCACGTAGGAAGAAACGTCACCTCAATCGAAATCCCGAAACAAAAGTTATGAGTAGTCAAAGTTGAGCCAAAAAGTAAAATAGGCAGACCGGTCCACCCTTACCTCGGACCGGTCCGCTTTGCCATACTCCAGAAGCCCCCGGATCGCATGCAAATCGAAGAAGGCAAAAATAAAGAGAACCGGTCTGGGGTCGGACCGGTCTGCCCCAAAATAAAATGAATTGATCCGCCTTGGGGGCAGACCGGTCCACCTAAGGCCCGGACCAGTCCGGGCTTCAAGATTTGAAAATTCTATCTCCTCCTAAAAATACTCCTATTTCAGCTGAACCTCCGAAATTGTTGTAGGTTATAAAAGACCCGATTTATTATTGTTATGATAACGGAGAATTACTAGGATTTTTCCTCTCTTTTTCCAAAAACCCTAGTTTAGCTAACAACTGCAGTTTTAATTGAAAGATTGAAGATTTATTCAGTGATTTTTGTGAGTATCAATTTCATTCATTGTTTTACTTATTGTTTGATTAATTGTAGTTGGTAATTCTAAATTCTAATTCTTTTCTGCATCTAATTCCTAATTTATTTAGAGTAATCATGAACACCTGCACAGTAATCATTATTTCCATCACTTTAATCATGATATGCTAGATTTTCTAAGGTCGGGGTACATGAACCCAGCCTGATGTGTTAGTGCATGTGTATAAAATTAATCCACTGAATTTGATGACTGATTAGGACCGTATTGCGTAGTTACACAACAGCTGTAGATCTTTATATCTTGTTTGCCTCTGGGTACTCGTGATGATTTAGAATGCAATTCGAGTGCTACTATCGCAATACCGATTTACTCATCCTCAGATTAGGTATGACGCGGGCTTGAACCTCGTATATATAATGCTTGGGAGTACTAAATTCTGAGTCAAATCAATCATATAAATTTAAGGTTAATATTATGACTTCACTACACTAGGGTTGGGGGATTGTATTCCCGTCCAATTTTTCTCATCATTCAAACAAAAAGTTTCAGACTATTTTTCATTCATACTTTAGGTAGATTAGCGGAGTTGCATTTCTTCATAATTTCATAATCACATTTAGCTGTAACCAATCTCAAAAACCAAATCATTTTTCCTTTTTTTTAGAGTTAAGGTAATGATTCCTCCGTCTTTTCCCATCATCACAACTCTGTTGTCCTTTTTCCCTGAGGATCGATACCCGACTTACTGGGATTATTACTTGAGCGACAGGCTTACACTTGAGCCTAGAGTGAACACACTTCTGAGACACAATTTCAGTCGCGTCAGTGACCAGATTGAGCAGTTGTTCGGGTAGAGGTTTATCCATAGGAGTACTTCACCATGGGGTACTCCCGTACTGTTTGTTAAGAAGAGAGATGGATCGTTGAGGTTGTGTGTTGATTATCGAGAGTTAAATTAAGTCAAGATTTAGAATAAGTATCCATTGCCTCGAAATGATGACCTATTCGACCAGTTGAGAGGACATGGAACATGACGTGTCGAAGACTGCTTTCCTGACAAGATATGGTTCCTATGAATTCAGGGTTATGTCCTTTGGGCTAACCAACGCCCCAGCCATGTTCATGGACTTGATGAACAGGGTGTTCAATGAGTTCCTAGACCAGTTCGTCATCGTATTCATAGATGACATTCTGGTTTACTCACAGACCAAGGAGGACCATACCGAGAACTTGAGGCAAGTTTTGTAGACACTGCACCAATATGAGTTGTACGCAAAATACAAGAAATGTGGGTTTTGGATGAAGGAGGTACAGTTCTTGGGGCATATCATCTCCAATAGAGCGATATCCGTGGATCCAGGGAAGGTGTAAGTAGTGAGGGAGTGGGGATAACCCATGACACCGATCGAGATAAGCACTTTCTTGGCTTTAGCCAGATACTACAGGAGGTTTATTCGAGGGTTTTCAAAGATAGCGGGTCCGTTGACGCACTAGACTCAAAAAGGGGTGCCATTTATCTGGAGTGATGCCTGTCAGTTAGCCTTCGATGAGTTGAAAGATAAGTTAACCTCAACACCAGTGTTAGCATTACCCAGACCGAGAGTGGAGTATCTAGTCTACACTGATGCATCCTTATTAGGACTTGGAGGTGTACTTCAGCAGGATGATCAGGCTATTGCTTATGCTTCCCGTAAGCTTAAGCCTCACGAGAGGAATTAACCCACCACAACTTGGAGTTAGCAGCAGTCATGTTCGCACTTCGGATTTTGAGACACTACCTCCTAAGAGATAAATTTTGCTTATTCATGGACGACAAATCACTACAGTACCTCTTCACGCAGAAGGATTTAAATATGCGACAACGTCGATGGCTTGAGTTTGTGAAGGATTATCAATTTGATATCCAATACCACCCAGGGAAGGCTAATGTGGTAGCAGAGGCGTTGAGCCATAGTCCAGTCAGTGAGGTGACCGAGGTGTGCAAAGAAAAATGGAAGGAGTTAGGGAACCAGGATGCGGTGGCTTAATCGTTTATGTCTATAATGACAGGAGTAGTACATGCTCAGGCAGATGATCCGTCTAGTCGAGGGGGTTGAGTCTTACACCATGGGTTCATATGGGGGTCTACGTTTCAATGGGAGATTTTTTGTTCCCGAGGGTGAAGATTTGCGATACAAGGTGATAACAAAGTTGCACGATTCTTGATTTACGATACATATCGGCGGGGATAAGATGTACCAGGACATGCGTAAACAGTACTGATGGAGTGGAATTAAGAAGGATATCGCCGAGTTCATCTTAAAATGTGCCATTTTTCAGTTGGTAATAGTGGACCATCAGAGACCGGTGGGACTTCTACAACCATTAAAGGTTCCTATGTGGAAATGGGAAAGCATTTCCATGGACTTTATCACGGGATTACCAACGTCGTCGAGGGGTCACGATTCGATATGGGTGATAGTGGATCGACTGACCAAGGTAGCCCACTTTCTGTCATTCAGGACAAACTACACCGCGGGACAGTACACCTAGTTAATCATAGAAGAGATAATGAGACTACACGGAGTGCCTCTCCATATCATGTCTGACAGAGATAAGGTGTTTATTTCTCAATTTTGGGAGAGTTTTCAGGAGGCGTTTGGTACAGAATTGAGGCTGAGCACAACCTATCACCCGCAGACAGAGGGTTAGACAGAGTGGACGAATCAGATGTTGGAGGACATGTTATGTATGTGCATCATTGATTTTGGCAGAGGTTGGGAGCAGTACCTTCCACTGGTGGATTTTGATTATAACAACTCCTACCAGTTTACTATCAGTATGGCTCCATTAGAAGCCCTTTACATAAGACCTTCTCGTTCCCCAACATGTTAGCTAGAGGTGGGGGACAACAAGTTACTGGGTCCGGAGGTGATTCAGGATACTTCGGCGAGGATAGCGTTGATATGGAGCTGTATTCGAGTCGCTCAGGATCGATAGAAGAGTTACACTGATGCCAAACGTTACTTTCGAGAGTTCAATATTGGGGATTAGGTGTTACTTCGTGTGTCTCCTATGAAGGGAGTTACGCATTTTGGGACGAAGGGAAAGTTGGCGCCGAGGTATGTAGGGCCATTCCCCATTATCGAGAGGATTGGGCCAGTTGCTTATAGACTTGGGTTATCGGAACACTTGTAGAGAGTCCATGACGTGTTTCATATCTCATCGTTGAGGAGATTTATTCGAGATGAATTGGCTCATACTCACATTATGCTAGAGGAGATAGGCTTACAGCCTGATAGCTCCGATGAGGAGGGACCAGTTTCTATACTGGACCGTAGAGAGAGGAAGTGGAGGTCGAAAATAGTACCACTAGTGCGTGTTCAGTGGTGGCACCATAATGTTGAGGAATAAACTTGGGAGCATGAGGATGGCATGCATGAACGTTATCCAAAGTTGTTCTTACCAGGTATATGTATTTTTCCGAATTTCGGGACGAAATTCTGTTATTAGGGGGGAAGTATGTAATACCCCGTATTTTTACGCATATTTATTTTTATGGAAAATGGGGATTAATTAAATTAATGGGAGAAAACTGTAAATTATAATTAATCCGATTTTATGATAATAATCACTAACGTGATGAGAGTTAGTAGTTATTGAAATAATATTATGGTCGGGGACGAGATGCACGGCAGTTATGTTATAAATATTTGGAATGCGTATGAGTCGCGTCACTAGTTTGTATTTGGGGGTTTAAAAATATATAAATTATTTTATATAACTCGGACGACTGTTTTGAGTGCACCAGAGTGTCCGGAAGGGTCGAAATAGTCAGAAAACACTACTCGAGTATTTTATTTGGAGTCTGGGGCATTTTAACCCAAAACGACACCCCAGAAGGGTATTTTGGTCTTTAGGGATTTTTGGTTAATTAAATGGACGAAAATTAGGTTTAATTAAAAACATTTGAGGTTAGTGGCCTATCAGTTTCAACATACGTCAAAAGAGAGGAAAAGGGAGAGATAACCAAGGAAGTAGAAGGGGACTCCATTAGAGCCCTAAGCCAAGAACTCAAGCTCACAATAAAAAGTACACCAACGCGTAGATCGGGTCAAGAGGGTCATTCCCATACCATTTTCAACCGCGAATCAAAAGTTTATTTTTAAGTCAAGTGATTATCTTGCTCTCTCTGTTAGCAATTATTACTCTTGTTAACATATGTAGAGGTTTTAGAACAACTAATACCAAATTGGGTTTACCTATGATGAAAATTGTGTAGGAATTTTAGAAATCTGATGGGGGTTTGCATGTAGAGGATTTTCCCCCTTAATAGGAATGTGCAGTTTGGTGAATTAGATGTGAAGAACAAAATAAAAATGGAGTTTTTATAGATTAAAAATTATGGGTTTATGTTAATATGATTTATGTGAAAATTTAGGAATTTGTTAAAATTACATGATGATTAGAAGGATTTGACCCCAAGACTATAATAAGGAGTTTCCTAGGGTGAGTTAGAGTAATTTGTAAACCTTGTACATGGATTGGAATGGGTTTAGGTTGAGATTTGAGTGGAGAAAATTTGGAAAACGAACATATATGATGAACTGGGCAACTTCAAAAATTTCATTAGAAGTCCAGCCCAGGTCGTTCGAACGACCTCGTTCGAACGAGACTTCTAACGACATTCTAGCGTCACTTCTAACGAGTTTGGTGGTTCGTTCAAAGTCCCTTCTTTCAAACGACCCATATTTTAACGAGATTCACTGGGTCTTCTAATGAGATCACATAATGACTTTTAAGGTCCGATTTTGTTTTAAAATTCGTGTAGACTTATATAATTGAGTGTTAGCCTGTATGAATGTCGAGTAACCTAAAGATTATATTTATTAGTGAGCAGAGAATTTTTGACCCTCGGAAGGAATGAAAGTTATAGAAATTGAGAGGTGCAAAAATAAAAGGGAGAATATATATACGAACAAGGTACGGGGTATAATAAGGGATATATATTATACGTAATGTAAATACTAGGCTACGGGAAAGCCAATGAATTTTAAACATTGTGTGTATGCTTATTGCTCAAAATATTATGTGTATAACACACCTAGATATTGGCTATCGAATGGAGGTTAACTCGTTGTGGAAGACCGGATGTTGGTGCCTTCGAGGGATTTAGAGTCTTACTATAAGAGCATGGAACCTAGGTACGGGCTATCCTTGAGAATGATAGTGATGGCGGTCGTATTGGTGCGTAGGTATGTGCGTAGCCCATCGGCTTAGGACTATGTTCGCCTCTAATAGGTGTTTCTGTTTTTTTAGTTCTAGAGAGATTGACCTAGTTGTCCTCTATGCGTGAGCGTTGCAATGGGACTATATAGCCGAGTATGTGTAGCACTAAGGGTTTCTCAACCAGGGGTGCGACATTGGTACATTTATATATAAATTGATATGTATACATAAAGAGAATAATGTGTGTATACCAAAATCCTATTTGGTGTCTTATGTTGATGACTCTATTTTTAGATATGTTCTTATGGTATTATCAGCGGGGCAATTAGAAAAATATGTGAATAAACTAAAGTAATTTCTAAACCTAAATCGAAATCTTAAGTACATCAGCTCTGAGTTATTTAGGGAGAATTTCCAGCATAATATTATGTACTTAGTAGCCAGTTAGGGTATCATGACTAGTATGGGTAGTTAGGCTCGTTAGGCGTGCACACTAGATCGAGGGGTGAGTATCTCAAGTGAGTACGCTAAGTTAACTTGAATAATAATTGTGCTAATTGAATCAATTTAAGCACTTGCTATTTTAAACTGTTTTCAACTCGAGCTCTGACCCGCTTTTCTGTATATATTTCTACTGTTCCATTATTTTAGGTGCCCATCCACAAGGATGCCAACCTTAGGAGACTCTATTCAATTGTCGGATGTAGCTGCCGTGGAAGCTGCAGGATAATTGCTAGTAGACGACTCAGCCTATTCTTCCTTTTTCAGTCATCTATTCTGTATGACATGTCATCCTTTTTCCTATTTACATTTAGAGATTTAGTTATTTTAAATTTTCTCTTAGATTGGATTTCCTTTTATTGGATTTATTATTTGGGATTGTATCTAGACGTGTTTTACTCAAGTCATTTATTTTACTTCAGTTAGACTTTATTTATATTTGTGTGATTCATGGCATTTGTTGGTATACTTTTTGATATTGGTTAGTAACAAGATAAAATTTGGACATTACCCTTTTTAAATACTAGGTGGCCAGTTTTATTAAATTAATGGTGATGCATTACCTGGACCAACTTGATATTCTGAAATTAATTAATTAAGGACTGATTACCCGATAATTAATTAGGTGGGGTGTCACATCTTTAACATATGTCCTCCTCCTCTACTTCACTGTCTTGGAATCCTTGTTATTGTTTAGCCAATGGCAGATAACTTCGGGTCTATCCTCGACATATGTCTATGCCTCCAAGCAAAGACACTTTGTCTCTTCTTCAACAACTATCTTAGATTTTATTTTACCTCTTTCTTCAATGATGAGCCGATCTGGACAGGTTTCTTCGATAGATTATACCTCATCTACGGTCTCACCCTTCTTTAGTTTCCTATCGTCCCTGGGGTTAAAAGTGTCAGTACTGTAGGAGTTCGTGAGTTTCTTGTGGGCCTCTTTCTATTCTGCAGAGATGAAGTAAAATTCATTGTCCTCTACCTGGTCACCTTGGACTTCCTCTAACCACATAAGGGGTCAGGAATTTTACTAGTTGGTGAACGGTAAAGGGGACTTCTTCGAACAACGATGAGTGTTACTCTGCTAAGGATTATATTGTAGGCCAAGAACGCGTTGTCATCCATCACAAAAAATCTAACCCTCTTTGTTAGGTACCTCGACTATGTTCCCATACAAACATCTATCTCGAATACCCCAAGTGGGTGAACCTTTTCTGCACTAAATCCTATAAGGGGTTTATGATAAGGAGACAATACCTTCTTACTGAGCTTCAACACCTTGAAGTAGTCCTAAAACATGACATCGGTTGAGCTATCCCTACCCACGAATATTCTAAACATCGTACCTATAAACTCTAGTGCTGATGACCAAATGGTCATCATGGGGGGCCAAGATGGCCTTGAAGTCCATTATTGATTAACCTACCACTAATGTGTCCATGTTTAGTTCCATTAATTTTTTGTCTTCATCTCTGAAGCAGTCGAGTTTACTACTATCCGTTTAGAACCAGACTTTGCTTCCACGATATGTGCTTTACGATCGGCCAGCTGAGTTCCTCCCCTGACCATTGCTCCACTGATTATTTTAACACCTAAGGAAATCATATTCATGCATCCCTTTATCTTAGGTATCTTAGGAGGGAGACCTGGGTCATCTTCATCACCATCTGACTCTCTATCTTCATTATTAGCTTGGGCTTATCGTCTGGGCCTATTATCTTTTGGCCAGCCATGCTTCTTTTTATGATCATCTTTGGGTCCATTCCAATTGACATACTTCTGAAGTTTCCTTTGCTTCCACATTTTCTCTATCTCCTCTTTTAGAGAAAAATATTTATATGTATAATGGTCGTGGTCTTGGTGGAAATTACACCGCTTGCTTTTATCCCTCTTGTGAGGAGGGAACTTAAGCTTTTTCGGCCACCTAAGGTCTCCATCATCTTTAATCTCATTTAAAATCGAGTCAGGACTTACCTTAAATGGAGTGTAGTTGGGAAATTTGTCATCAACTGATCTCTTCTTTCCATATTTTCCCTTTGCTTTTTGACTTTTATTCCCACTGGTTTTCTTCTTTTCCTCTCCTTTGGTCGCCATGGCCTCCTCTGCATTCACGACTCTCTCTATCGTAGCCAGAAGTTCTGCTATGAACTTAAGAGGATTCTTGGCCAGCTTCTCGAGTAGCCTGCTTTTCTGCAGTCCACCCATGAGGATTGTCATGGTGATAGTTTCTTCATAGTCCTATACTATAACTTTCTCCTTGTTAAAACGAGCAATATAGTCACTCATTCTTCTCTTATTTCACATACAAGAGATGAGTTACCTTTTCTGGGCTTCACGTCGAAGAAAACGTTTTGAATGAATTTCTTGATCAAGAGTTTTAAGTTCTCAATGGAGTTATTAGGTAGGGTAGTGTACTATATATGATTTGTGCCAGTGAGAGTGTCGAAAAAATCTTGGCATCTCATCTCATCTGAGATAAAGTAAATATCGACCGTAGACCGATACATCTCAATATATTATATCATATATGTACTGCCATCATAATTGGAAGTGAGAGTTGGAGGTTTGAACTTAGTTGAGGTGGGAAATCTCACTATCCTCTATACGAAGGGAGATCCTTCCACATAGCCCCTTTGGGTTGGGTCTCGACTTTTCAATAATTTATCGATCTTATCCTCCATCCTTTTAATCGAACTATTCCATTTCTTCTCTACTACCACTATATTGTCTCCTTCTCCTTCTTTGTTGACTAGATTAGGCACTTGATCTCGACCAACATTCCTTTGATGACTATTCACTTCATTTTATTCTCCATATCGCCCTTATTGGTGTTGATGATTACCACATCATCCGTTACCTCTATAGGACGCAATGCTGCGAGATCGAGAGAGTTGGTCTCATAGGTCTTGTACTGGGCTGAGATAATTAAAAGTTGACCTTCTATTGAGACTGTCAAATGATTAAGACCTGGGTCGCCTTTTGAGATTGGCCTATTGTTGTTTTCCCCATAAGTTGGTGCTGGGCAAATCATGTTACCAAAAATTTCATAAGACTCCCAAGAGTCATCCTCGTCACACCCTTGGTCGTCTCGAACCTCTTATACTTTCTTTCCTAGGAAGATTCTCCTAGGGTCATCCATATTTTTATGCCTTTGGTGGTAATTCACCTCCCTATGTGGGCCTGGGGTGGTCCCCTATCGCCACATCCACAACATCTCTGATGGTCAGAGTGATCATCTCCGCCATAACTCCCGGAGTCCTAGCCATAATGGTTTGGCTAAAAGTTAAAAACTTTTCTTGTATCTTTTGCTGGTTGGCCACCAATGAGTGCAACACCACCGCCATATCAGTCATTTATGATTGAGGTAGTGCTTGGCTTTAGCTGGGGCTAGTTCCCGATGGCTGATCTGAAGCCATATCTTCGGTGATAAGTAATCAAATGAGATGAGCTAAAAAATGTAAAAGATCTACCCGAGCTCTTTCAATAGTGATTCACTTTCGACAAAGGTATAGTTGGATCACCACCCGAGGAAAATAGTAGGATTTTAGGCCAAAATGATCAGAAGAAGATGATGTCTCTTTCCACAGACAGTGCAAAATGATAATGCTAAGAAATCACCATTTAAATTTGTATATTCAACTCAAGATAAAAAATGGCACAACAATTGAAATATGTAAACATATATGAAAATAAGAGAAGGAGATGAGGGGAATAGGATGGACATGCTCATGTACATGATTCAGCCATGGTCTTACTCCATTGTGTAGGCCCTAGTGTTTAAACACTAAGTAATGGAGTTCTATTGGCCTAAGGGTACAATTCTATCTCTTTCTCTCTATAGAGTTACTTTGATAGAGTTTTGCTAGGGTTTATAATTTTGGATCCTTTCAACTAGGAAGAAGGTGAGTATATATAGTCCTTGTGGTGCGTATTATGCCCCCAAGCATGTAAGAGGCATGTCCGGGGTGAAGCTTCCAATCAGGTCTAGATACCTGTCCCTGGCACAAATATGTCATGATGATGCAATATTCCCTTAGGTTTGTGACAATTCTTCCTCGATATCGATTTTCATCTCCTTCTCCATCTCGAGGGTTGGCGCTCATGCGCGTGGCGGAGAGAGAGAGGGAGGTCTCGCGCCCTTTTCTAGGAATTCTTCGATCATCATAAATGTGGGGTGATGTAAAGAGATAGTGTCGCCAGCCTATTTTGTACAAAGAAGGCAAAAGAACAAGTTGCCGCCTCGAGATAATGACATTAATGACAAACTGATGCTTGCAAAACTAATTAGATTAGAGATTCGGGGGCTAATTTACGGAACTAAAAGGTGTTAGGCACCCATCCCGCCCTTTCTGTCTCTCATGGGCTTATGTTACTATTTTCGTTAATTTCTCCGTGAAGTTTGTGTGCGTGTATAAAAGTGGATATCGTAATCGTTCAACTCACATCATGGAAAAAAACAAGTGAGGTCATCTAGAGGAATGTTCCCAAAATACTAATTAAAAGTATGATGCGTACGTTTATCGAGATATTGATCATTATGATAAAACGATTATATGTGTTAGATAAGACGCAAGTATGAATCACAAGTATGATATATGCAAATAATGCATGGATAAAATAGGAAAAAAAGGGAAATAGGAAATAGGACACGAGTCTTGGGTTTTAGCCTGAGACACCTACGTAGCCTATAAAGGCATCAACGTCCACATAGTTCACATGCAACATAAGGTTGGGGTTTATGCCATAAATTAAAATGGGAATTTTATTATGTGTGTGCAAGAGAAATGTGTTTTTAGTTTGAGAAAATGGGGTGAAAATCCCGTTGAGATTTATAGATGATACCCTTTTTTTCACTTTCTTTGTTTTTTTTACACAAAATATATTATGTGCAGTATTACTAATAAAGGACTGAAGATTAATATGCGTATGATATAAAGTAAAAGTTAAATTCTGAATTAATATAACTAATGCGAAAATAAAGAAATTTAAAGAGAGATAAGAATGTTTGGACCTTCTTTGGAGACTTGGAGATTGATCTTGGTTGATGATGAGCTTTCTTGAAAGTAGGTGAAGATTGTAGAGGAATTTTTGCTAAATTGGGTGTGAAGGTGATATAAATGAAAGGTGGAAAAAGTTTTCAAATAAGGAAACCTCGCTTACTTAAGAAGAATGTTTCTCAGATCACTGAAGTCGACGTTTCCCAGGTGCACTAAAAGGTGAGTTCATGCCCTCCTTATATAGGGTCAAGGGACAACCGAAGAGCATTATCCTTTCCCTGCCTATCGGCAGGTAACCCTAGATACACTGTCGATAGGCAGAGAAATGGACCTGCCAATTGGCAGTCTCGTACAGATTTTTCAAAAATATGGTCTTAAAATGCTATCTGTAAGTCCAAATCATGCATGAAGCATACCATTGCAAATTCTATTTTGAGACATTTAAGAATCCTTGGGCGGCTCACGGGTCTGGGAGTTGACTATAGGTCAAACGGGGCTAAAAAATGCCCGTCAGTCCTTTGGATAGAAGATTGTCCGATGACGATGGACTATTTGTCCAAATCGTAATTTTGAATCATGCATGGGGTAGTTCTTTGGAAAGGTTATACGAGGAACTTAGATGTTCAAAAGATCTCGCTTGATTTAAAGAGTCGAATTTGGTCAACCGAGGCCCAAAAGTGCCCGGTGACTTTCCAGAGTAAAACGAATCATTCGTCTGAACCGTAAGGCTAATTCCCGCACGGGGTGGAATGTTGTAAAGGTACTTAGTTCCCTTTTCAAATTCAATCAATCTCGTTCAAGATGAAGAGTTGACTTTTGTTAAAGGGACTACGAGAGCGTCCGGTGGCCTCCAAATAGATTTTTTAGGAAAAAAGAATGATTATGCCATTTCGTGCGTGGGGCGGACCGTTGGAAAGGAGTTCATTTCCCTTCAAAGATCCATTGAGATTTTTCTCTGACGATAAAATATATTGGGGTTAAAATAGGGCCCGAGAGCTCTTGGTGGCCTCGAGATCAGTTTTTGATAAAAAAAAATGGTCTATTTATCTGAACTGTTATACCGAATCACTCACGAGGTATATTATTGGAAAGGTGATTCAGAGCCCTTTGAAGATTATTTGATCTTTATCTCTGTCGATGGAGTTAACTGAAGTCAAAACGGGGTCCAAGAGAGCTCGATGGCCTCTTAATCAGTACTTGGAATATGACATGGGGTTTGTAGTGAATTAGGGAGGTACTAGGGACCTAAGGAGAGACTTAGGGGGTCCTAGAATGTGGTGTTGATGATTTAAACTGCGGGTACTAGCAGACTTCTCATATTTTCTAGGAGTGAACTATCTGGATATTTTTTTTGGTTCAACTTATATTTTGGCAAGACTTTCCTCAATAATTACTCCTAATTATCAAAGGGATCGAAAATACGGGTAGTACCGACCTCCTATCATTTATCAGACATTGGGTAATAAGTTTTTCCTCATAATACACACTTGCTCCTCTTCGAAAGGCCTATTGGTCATGGTGTCTGCTTTCTCTCTCCACCTGGCTATGAAGTTACTACCTGATTCCCCAGGGTTCTTATTGAGTAGTTCTAAATCATGATGAGTAACCTCAAATTCTTCGTTATACTTGTATTGTGACATAAATTCGCGGGCAACATCTTCCCAAGTGCGAATCCTGGACTACCCGAGAGATAAAAATTAGCGAAGAGCGTTGTCCTTTAAAGTCTGTTGGAATATTTGGGCCATTATTTCCTCGAAGGCCCCTAGGAGAGTCATGGCTCGGTGGTAACTTCAGAGATGAAAAATTGGGGGTCATTTACCCCCTAATTAGTCGATGTTAGGCAGATTGAACTTTTTCAGTAGCCTTGCTTTAGGATAGGGAGACATATGGGTGTAATCTATGTAGTTCTTAATGATCCGAACTTGGTCCAAGTTCTTGGTCAACAACTTGAGGTCCTCATTGACCTTGTTCACCAATCATCTAAGAAAGGGGGAACTAGATCTTGTGGATGAGTAGGTTCCTTAATGATTGGGCTTGGAAAGTTCCTTGGGGAAGGTGATGAGTAACCAGGAGATTAAAGTCCATAAAGAGAAAAGATTGAAATATACAAGGTGTCAAAATCCCAATGAGTGATCGGAACTTACTCCAATCATTGAAGGGATTACCTTTTCAAATGGAGAACAGGTTGGTGTTAGAACAACCTGCGTTAGAGATATCACATAATCCTCTTCCATATGGGAGTTATCTAACACTATAGGTTCAGAGGAATCTGGGGGTGGTGGATATGCGCTTGGACTAAAAGGGATGACAACATGCTCCTTGGTGACATGCTTCCTCAGAGTTTTGGTGCCAAAATGCCTATTTCTTAATGAGAGAGCACCATAGAAGGTCCCTCCTTAGAAGGACCAGCGTGTGAGCATGGCCCACATGGAGCCTATGAGTAATAATAGGAGGAAGTGGGGGAATCACAGGGAGAATACATAGCAAAGGTTGGTGGAAGGCATGTAATACTTCTTAGCTAACATAAGGTCCATTGCTCGGACGTTCTCTAGAGGAATCTCATACAAATCTATAGAACTTCTCTAGGTCTTATATTTGGTGGACTTGGGTTTTTGGGGACTAGATTGAAAGATCCCTCACTAGATGCGTCAATTATAGAGTGAGCAGGTCTCTTTGCGGCAGCAGGGGAAACAATTTTATGTTTCCCCTTTATGAGGCATATCACTCATTGGGGTGACGGGAGGTAAATCTTTTGGCGGGATTTTTTGTGCGGTACTTAAAGGAAATTCAACTTCTATCAAGGATTTATTCATAAGTCTATCACTAGGAGCATACTTATTAACTAGGGAGTAGACTAGTGGGGTTTTGAGCCAATTACTAAACTGTTTGAGCTAAAATGGTTAAAATTTCATAATCTAGTTGCAAGACACATCACCTTTTCTACTTTGGCATGGAATAGTGAGTTGACCATTGAACTCCTCGCAAAATACTGCAATAGCTGCTTTGGTAAAGTTAAAAGAAACTTGGGAGAAAGTTTATTTTTTGCATTTTTTCTTTGATAGATTAAGGAGGGAGCCCCTTGGTTGTACCCAAATTGGTGGGCACAACGATTGGGGTTGTATGTCTTAGTGGAAACTCCCTAATCAGTGAATGAGGGAAGATGTCCATAGGTTAGGTGAAGCACCACAACCAGACTACGTCTTTCTGTGACTAGCTCTTCAGTAATCATTTTAATAGTGAAATTAATCTTAGTGAAGAACGACTAGGTATGGACTTCTGTTTCCCCATCATAAGGCCTAGGAAGGAAGATGGAGTATTTGTCAAGGAAAGGGATCATATCTTTTCTACTATTTTTCTTATTCCAATGAAGCAACCTATGGGTCCTTATAGGAGAGGGAACACGAGAAATATCCAAAAGGCCAACGTAGGGGAATCTCATATAAAGGTAACCGATAAAAAGAATTGTCTTAAATTTTTTGAAGCATTCTACATGCGTAGAGAAAGTTACATGTTAATATGGGTCCTATTCAACCAGGTGTAGAGACACCCCAATGTAATAGCAGTTAGAGGGAGATTAACTTTATGACAAAGTCTCACAACGATGTTGAGTAGGACCCTTCATGGTTGGTTATTTGGCTTGCTCGAAAGTAGAAAGCGAGAAAGCAGGCAAAGAATGATAGCAACTAATTCCGAGGGGAACATTTACCTTCACCATAGGTAATCTCAGGAGTGGTACTTTGGGCTTGTTCCGTTGGGATAAGTTTAGGGGGAACATAGAAATAGTGGTTAATAAGCTGAGTAGAAGTGGCCTTGTTTGAGTTCCCAACATATCATGCCATATCTTATCCAAGGTGGCTCGAGCAGTAGTTTCATCAGTATTAAAAGGCTCATTCTTAAAAGTGGATACTCCAATGGGCTCAAGCCCTAACATTTCACAAACATTGTCTAGGGTGATGGTGAATTCACCACAACCAGTAACAAAAGTATGGGACATTGTATTCGAACGAGATATAAGGAAATGGAGAGTAGCATTGTATTTGGATAATATAAAGTATCCAAATGAAAAAGTATTGTTAAGGCTTACCTTCTTGATGGTGGTTGAATAGGTTGACTGAATGTAGTTGGTCAAAGCAGAAAACCCATATGGGCAACCCCCAGGCCCCTCGAAGTCAATGTGTGAAAATGGGAAGTCCCCACGTTCCAAGAAAAAATGCAAAGTTCCTTCTAGGGATAAATAACCCAAAGTTTATCTATACACGGGTTCATTACTCAAAGTTAGGGCATCAACTTTAGCGTTCGGTAGACTAAAAAAGCCTTGTACTTCCCTTGAAATTGTATTCGTTTCCAAAATAAGGAGCATAACGATATGACTGGAGATGTGCCGGACGTGCCACTATCTCAACCACTAGGGCATGGACAAAACTCTTTAGTTGATGACTAGAGGAGGCCATGAGTGAGTTTAATAGGTGTTGGTGGCGGGTAACATGAAAAGAACACCACATAGTAGGAAAGGAAGAGGGAAAAAAGGTGGAGATGAAGTTTCACGGGGGTGAACAGAGGGTTTGGAGGGAAGGAAGATTTTTTAATCTCTTTCAAAATATCAAGATCTTATTATCAATCACAAAAAAATGACGGAGAAATTGAATAAGAAACATTTAAGTATTGGGTTTAATAGTGTGGCACCCTACCCCCAGTATTTTATTTAATTTCCCCGCATAAGTTGTAATAATATAAAGACATGGAGATTTGGATGATTATGATCGTGTTTTATTCTTATTTGACTAATTTTGAAGTCTTGATGGTAATTATTGGAAGATTAAGGGATCAAATTGAAAATTTGGAGAAAATAGAAAGAGAGGGTCATTCTAATGAAGTGGAAGTCGTTGGAATGAGATTCAAGTACTTCGAAGTGGGGTTCAAACGAGGTTCGAACGAGATCCCACTATATAACATCTCTAGGACATTTGAAGGTCGTTCAAAGAAGAGTTCAAATGAGAAGACAATATCGTTCGAACGAGGGTGTATCTTGTTCGAATGAGGATCCGCATAAATTTTTAATGCATGTTGCCCTTGTACGCTGTTATATTTTTTGTCGCTGGATTGTTGAGTTGTCAAAATCCGGGTAAACATTGGGATTGTTAATGTTTGAGGGTGTTTTATAAGGGTTATTTTGTTCAATTGGGTTTAATTTTTAGTTGGAAGAAGAGAGAGAGATAGAGAGAGGGGTGGTCTTCCACCATTTTTGAGCTTATCCCCCACATATATCCACCTCAAACCACCATCCCACCACCATTCTTCCACTTTATACCACTATATTTTCTATGTATTTTGCCATATTTGAACCATACATACCCATTTATACCATGGATAAGGAGAGATACAAATTTATGTAGTCATTGTTGGAGGTTCTTGAACATGGAAATGGAAAATTAATGGAGTTTGAAGGGGGATTGTCTTAGAAGCTTAGTGGATCTATGCAACCGCTCGAAGTCTACCTTATGAGGTGGGAGGTTACCATGTTCTTATACATTTCATGCCATCCATTATTGAAGCTTCATTTGAAGTTGGAAAACCAACTCTTAGTTTAAGACTCTTTTTTGTGTAATTAGTAGTCTTGTTGTTTGAATTTAAGAGTATAAAGTATATGATAAAATCATGGGTTTCTAGTAGATTGGTATTAAATAATATTATGGAATAAAAATGTTTTAAATTTACATTTTTATCTAGATAAAGTTTCTTGCAAAAATGAAGAATTTATAAAAATGGGTCATTAATTTGAGTTTTTAAGAAATTAAATGTCCTTTAAGTCTTGAAAATGCATTTTTGTAAAGTATTATGAATTTTTATAATGAAAAATATGTTTAACCTATTTGATAGGATTTTTGGATTAAAATCCATATTCACATTCATATAAACTTGTAGTATTTTGATAATAGACATATAAAAATGTGTAAGGAAGGTGTTGTGGGGTTTAAATAAGAAATAAGAAAAACAAAAATTCAAGTCTTCAAAGTGTATGAAAATAGAATTATAGGTGATAAGTGTATGGTTGTAAGACTACATGCGTTAATGAAAGAAAATAGTATTTTTCTTATAAAGTTGTCTTATATGTTTAATAATTCTTGGAAATTGAAGTATTGAAATAAAGATGTTCCCAATTAAGAAGAATATTACTCCAAAAGGTTAAAAGGGTGTTAAGAACATTTAAGAAGTTAGCGTGGGTAACTTAATGGTGGTTTGGAAAAGTAACACTTGTGAAAATGGAGTAAAAGGTCAAGTTGGAAACAAATGGGTAAAATGGTAATTTTACGTTAAGTGAATCATTTTTATTAAATAAAAACATTGGAAAGGTTGTTACACGTGACAGTCCTAATGACCATGATTTTTGGAATAAAATCAAAGCTAAGGTGTAAAGGACATGAAATGACGATTTTCAAAGTGTAAAATAAGTTGGGGTGAAACCCCAAGTTTTGTCTTCGGCTGTGTAAAAGGAAGGGAGAAATAATGTGGACATAAACAAAACTTTAAATCACATTATAAATGAACTCGGATGACACCAGGAAATTTAAGGAGGGCCCGAATCCCTGGGTTAAAAGACCCAAAATCACTGGCCAGAGCATATGGTGCGCATAGTCGGTGGTGTGGAGCCCGTTAAAGTATGCGGTTATTGTAATATTCAGAGAAAAAGATAAAGGAATAAGTAACATGTCAAGAAATGTAGTTAACAGTACCTGTATAATACACACAAAGTACTTACCCTGGAATCCCACATTCATTTTTCATGCGGTCATTTAGTCTACATTAGAGAACTCGCCACCCACGACTGCTGTTTGTTCCCCTGTATGGTCCATGTCTATAGAAAAGGGCCAACCTCCTTCTATAATGGATTAGGTTTTGAGGAAGTTATAGAGTATCATCCCTCCCAAAACACCATGCATTCTGAGATCCGGGCACTCGGCCAAGCATAAATTTGCCTTTAAGAAATTACAACCGTACTAGGGACCGGGGAAATCATACCCTTCCCCCATTACCCCACACTGGTATCGCACCAGTAATAGTTGAGACTGTACCAACAAACACTCATGAGCCACTCGCACCTATTTCATCACTGCCCTCGGTAATGCAGTGCCCCAAACTTTCAAGAGACATTTTCTCCACAAGGTAACTTTGGACCCTACCACCAATACCCTGAGTATCCTCACCCTGCATATCAAGGACAACCACGACTGGAATTAGTAGTTGCACCACCAACTGATAAGGTTATTTCTCCTACTCCTCCAAATTAAGAGATAATGCAAGTCGGAACTGAGTTACATCTTCTTTAGGTGGCCATCAGTAAAATGCATCCTCTGACAAGTTGAATAACATAAGTTCTATCTTTAAACCGTATAAAGCACTAGGTTCCCTAATCGCAAATCTATCCATTCATCACCTCCAGATGCAGGTTCGAGGCATAGACCTAGGGATTGTATAAAGGATGTTACCCTACACTGTATCTGTAGGGGATCTTACTTAGCATATAGGTTTGGAGTGTGAAGGAATCACCAAAACCTAAGATGATATTTCTAGGGATTTCCTTTAGTAGTAAGAATTTAATGAGTAAATCAACAGCACTCTTAAGGACCTATAGATGTGGAAACAAGATGAAGGATAAGTAGTCGGGACATTGGTCATCCACTGGTGGAAAAATCTCAATCAAATAGTTTATTGCTCCCTAGAGAATGATCAAGTAAAGATCGTAATCAAGAGTCTTCACAAGGAAGTGAAGAACGAACTTGGCCTCACCTGGATCAATGACTTCAAGTCTCTTAGCCACATAAGGTGAAAAATTGAAGAGGGTATGTCCGCTAAGGCCCCCAAATGCTCTGAAGAGTTTCCTCGACCTACAAATCGGTTCTCCACCAAGAAGAGCTCCACCAAGAAGAGCTTACCTCGAGCTTCTACATGCCAGACCACCAACTATGGTTGTCATCTCGATGACTGATTCATACTAAGACCTAACACGTCTAAGACCATGGTATCTACCACTACACCTTACCAATTGGGCTCCCCTAAAAGCCTAATAAGTTATTCCTCCCCCCAAAGAGGTCCAAACTAGGCAGAGACACCTCATACATCTATAATACCCTCTCAATTGGGTCCTCAAAATATTGAAACTAAATGGATGCCTCAAGCTACTCAGTCATAGGCAACCACCAACTAACATCTAAAAAACTAGGACGCTGACTTATGTTACATGTTCCATGAAGAGGATCACCACATCATTGATAATTATTGAGCAGTTAGGTATTCTATCAAAATCCTCATAGATGCTGACATCCTCATCCTACCGAAACCTAAGGTCATAAACTACCCACTCCCTTTCCAACCCAACTTGCATACTAACACCATTTCAAACATTTCCCTGCCAAACACTGATCCATCCACCTTGGTAGTCCCCATCCATTATAAATTGAGAATGAGGAGACACTCCCTCTTCCAAACAATAACCCCTCGAGTCACCTTATTATCAGATATAAAAATCTTCACTAAGAGTAAATCACCACCGACCATATTACCTTCTTTATTATGTCTATACATTTCCTATATACCAACTACTAAAGTTTTGGCTTGCATCTTGTCACATAATTTATGCTATAAAAATGAGTACTATAGACTCCCTCAATAAAGGATGCGTATCACTTGATTGAATGGGAGAAAATATATGGTAAAGGTATCTAAACAATAGACACGGTCACTTTGGCAGTGACGATCCAATCCACCAGATGGGATGGATCGACCTCATATGTAAATTTAATTTCACTTAAAGATGATAATGCAAGTGGCAATAACTAATATATTTCTACATAAGACATCTTCATTGTCAGCTATATTTAAATTAGGGGAGATGTCAAACCCATAAGTCAACAAGATAGATGAGCCCTTGGTCGTAGGACTTGATACCCTATCCCCCAGTGAAGATAAGTGAAGAGGATAAACATTTCATAGTAGATGAAGATATAACATGGATTTATAGAGCTCATAATTATTTAACAGATGAAAAGGAGGATATTCTCCTCCTAGGTGGCTGAACTGAGAACCCACCATTGCTCAGTAGTATATTCTCCTCATATAATTTTTTTAATGGAAAAATGGAATCAACTTTGAGAGTGTCAACGATTAATGGACATTCTAATAGTGTTTTACACTTCATACTACATAAATCACGGGACACCCATTTGGGATCCTCCCCTAGAAATTGACCAATAGACCCCCCTTTCACTAACATTCACATTATTCGAACGAACGCTGATGGCAACAACGACCCTTCTCAAGTAATCAACTCAAAACCTAACCAAATACCCATTGGGGTAGACACCACCTCTAGTAACTCAGAACCAATAACATAATCCTTGGTCACTAAACCCGAATATTCTTACTACAATTACCCCCGAAGAAAGGCATCACTGATTACTTTGAACAACCCCCGATCATCGAAGGAAATACCCTTATTAAGTTCGAAGCTATGTTTTTCCCCCATAATATAGTAAATGATGACATAATTGGGCCATTCCCCAGGTAATGGTTTCAGTCTCCATAGTTGTGGAACTACCTCCTTCAAAACTCCCAACATCCAGGATTGTAAATTTGGACTATGGTTTAAAACCTCCCTAGAATAACTCAATTTCCTTGAACAATGTGGACACTGGGCCGACCTAATAAAAATACAAGACTACATTACAGACATTTTAGAACCAAGTTTCACGTATGAAGTGTTACCCTTACAATTCTTCAATAGTGAGGGGAAACTCTAACAGGTTAATGTTAACATTTACTAAAGTATATAACCACTGGATGGGAAGAGTCACTAATAGAGATATATGACACCATATGTGGATCTATTTAAGTGGTTCCTAATCCATCCAAAATCGTTCCACCACGAGATATATCCTATAGAAGACCCTATTAGTACCTATAGTGAGCTAGATCTACTTATCTTGCAGTCATCATTCAATCATTTTGAACTCGAGATATTCCCATAGACCCATAATCATACCCTTGTGAGGCACATCTAAGAAAATACCTATTTTGATGCATCCCACATCATTAGTATCATCAACTTCAAGAAGAAATAAAACAGAGAGGTCATCCCTCACCGTGAGACCCCCCCCCCCCCCCCACTCGAAGATATTCATACAACGTCATTATGGAACTATTAAATCCCGCTCCCTGCAATAATATATGTGAGAAATTTGATTGATTCTCACCCTAAGGATCAAAATATGTTTAGTATCGGTACTATTATGGTACATTTACTATAAATCCATGGAAATCATGAGAAATAGAAACATGGGAGAATCTAAAGCATCTTCTCATGATGAAGACCTCAAACTTCCCACCTTATAAAAAAAAATCTAAATAAGATCATCCATTTCTACAAGATCATCCTCCGATACCCCCAATAGAAATGACAAGTACGTACTCATGACGGTGGTAAAAATCCACACTCCTTCCACTGATCCCAATATGACCATCGTGTTGGATAGATTACTTAGTATCTCAAACTCATCCTAAAACATAAGACAAAACTCCTACTATCCCAAAATATTCTCCAATCCTTGATTGGACCGAAGTGATGATTTCAGATGCAACATCGCCTGCCTCCAATCCCATATCCTTATTGGGCCACTTACTCCGCGTAGAAAAAGATGAACCAAAATCACGGGTAGAACCCATAGTCCCCACAAACATGGAAGTCGACTTCCTCACGCAATCAGGACATCAATATAATCCCTGAATGCCACTGACAAAAGCAGAGGTCCAGCCTAGGAATCTATCATTTTTCTTCTTAAAGAAAAAAATAAGATCCAAGAGCAACTCTATTGAACATCAACTAACAATACATCTCGGAGTTACTGGTCATATATTGAGAACATCGAGCCACCCTCCACCATCTTCTATCTTAAACTTCTGTGTATCAAGATCTATCACTAATAGTCATGTTCTTTACTATCGATTCTATCACCATGTAACTGTATATCATCTTCTTTGATGAAGACTTCCCCTTATAGGGCTGTAACCAATGATTCTAACTTATTATTACTATAAAATCCCATGGAGAGGTCTTACCCCTAGTATTGATAGATAACAAGTCCACCATCAATGTACATCCCCTCTGCGCCACCACCGGTCTAGGATACATTGCCCTAGAATTCACTCTCTCTTCAATGATCCTAAAATCCTATGACAATACTCGTCGAGAGATAATGGGAGCCATCACCCTAACACTCATCATCTGGTCTATCAAATGAGAGGTTGAGTTTCAAGTGCTCGACATTCTCGCTTGCTTTATACTTTTACTAGGAAGAGATTGGATATATCCCAAAGAGGTATTACCCTCATCATTACATATAATGGCAAGGTTATCTTTCAGCACATAGGTTGGGCTAGAGTTCACAACACCAGTACTATTCCCATATTAAACATCTACCATGAAAATAACGAAATCTACCTCAGTGGGTTTTGATTTATCCAACTCACGTATATGATAGAAGAGGAGTTGTTTATTGACAATGTAGCCACCCGAATCATTTACAAAATGGGGTACATGCCAGGGTTTGAACTCGAGAAATTCAATAGGGAACTGTAGAAGCCATAAAAACTATGAAACATACGGGCAAAGCCAATCGTGGCTATATCTCTAAGGACAAACCCTAATTTCCCTATACTAAACACCACTATCATGGATGAAATGACCACTACCATTTCTTGGGAGAATAGTTTCCTTATCATGACCTCGCAGAGCCTTGGTGGGAGGAAACAATAAAATTACTACAACACGGGACGATAATCCTCAGTGAGAAGGACTATACATGGATTCCCAAAAATACACGAAGTCAACTTCAAGGCATTGACTTTTAAATTGCTAAAAAATTACACCTCAAAATATCTTTGATTAATCATGCATTGAAAAGAAAAATAAAGAACTAGTTTTAAAGATTAAACCTAGGGTTCAAGAATACAATACCATAACGAATAAGTTTGTGATTCGTATAAGGAGACAAAGGTTGAAGAAGATGAAATTTATACTACCTTACAAGGTCTTCAAAAGTCTTTCTTAACCTTCTATAAATATAGGATCTTCCAATGTGTTATCCTCCTCAAATCTAGGTAGGTATGTGGGCACCTTTTGATATAAAAACCCTTCCTTATGAGTGAGATATGGTGGTCTGTCTCTAAGCCAATTCACAAGAATGTTAATTGTATTTTAACTCATGCCTCTCAAACCATAATAATGAATTTTTATTAATAAAACCCTTTCTCACATCTTTATATACAAGTATACAAGGTGGGCTTTGGCCAAAGTAGGTTTTTGAGAGTCCGGGCTAACTACTTGGGTATGTGCACTATACTAGTGACCGAGGAGAAATAATTATTCAGATCCAAATAAATACTCAAAAATTCCAATTCCAATTTCAATTACCGTAAACTATTTCCTTTATTTAATCATAATTAATTCCACTTAATAATTATAATTCTACTCGAATTTAAATATCTATGAAATTACTCGGATATATTGATATCTTATTTACAAAGTTGATTATGGTACTTAATTTGATTCCCCACTTTAAGTGTCTGATACCACCTAGGCAAAATCAATTAAAAATCAATCAACTTTAACCAACATCTAATCAATTCCTTAATTTTCAGAAGCTACTCCACAATGATTATAAAATAATCCACTAGCTGGGTTTTATGTGGTGAAAAATAAAATACAAGTTTATTAATGAGGTATCACAGTCCATTGTATCCCTTTCATGTGGATTCCACCACATTAAGATCTCAAACCTACATACATAATTGGCACCAATATGCGTGGATCGTTTGACTCGATATAGAATCATATCACAATGTAAAAATCAAAGTGACATTTGTGCAAGCATTACAATCCTCATAATTCTCAGGATTAATAATTTATTCACCCTTTGCAAATGGCGTGATATTGCCCAAGTCTAATCATGACAACCCTTAGAGTCAAATCTCATGGGTGGCACTATTCAATACATTCCTGGGAAGCCCCAATCATAATCCTCTCTCGAACTATCATACAATTTCTCGAACCATCATACATGTTACCGTAGTTTGAGATAAACTACTAGGGTTGCATCACAAACGTTCCAATAGTATGTCAACTTTCCAGTTAGGTTATGAATGTTTTAATAGTGCTCGAACTAGAATCCCAATCTCATAGTGATCAACTTGAATTCGACTCACTAGAAGTTCTACTGAGATCTATTGATCGACCTGTTTATAATATATTTAAACTAAATATAAGGCATTATCATAACCATGATTATTATTTCAAAATGAATTGACACACTTTTACTTAAAAGTAAATGTCATACAAGGTTTTTGAAACAGCTACCCAACAATTTTGACCTTACTCTTGGTGTGACCTATTTATACTTTTGACTTGGTAAGTCGGATATTGGATAAAATTTGGGTAATGTAGTGGCCCTGATATAGTTAAACTAGATTTGCATGGCTTAAGTTTGTTATACAGAATTATGGTCGTTGTTCGAATGAGTGGTCAGGTCACTCGAATGAGGAAGAGTATGTTGTTTGAATGAGTTTCGGATGACCATCTAATGTTTAAGACCTAGATGATTTCCATAATTCTCTAGACTCTTGTTATAACGCACTCATTCGAACGAGGGAAGGCTTCTTACTCGAACGAGCTGGCGTTTGACCCATTTATAGCCTACATTTGACTCTTGTTAGAATTCTCATTCTCATGAAAAGGGATCTCGTACGAACTAGGTCCAAATTAGTTTGAATGACTAAATACAAATCAAAATTTTCTACACATTTTAATGTGGTGTCGTGACGTGGATCATCATATTGGATGACATGTCGAGCTTTTAGTGTCTCATATCAAAATATGGATTAAAGGTTTGATGGGCCATGGATTAACGGATTGAGTTTAGGGGAATTTTAGGATTTAACCCTTTGGGTTTTGGGACAATATAAAATGGGTTTTCTCCTATTTGGTAATTACAATCAGATTTTTCCTCTCTCTAGCTCTTGAAGCTTCTCCTCTACCAACCACCATACACCACCCTCACACCACCATTCCTCCACCCTAAACCACCATATATTAACCATTTTCTTCCATATTTAAGCTTATAAAGCCCTATACACCACACATTTGGGCAGGATGGGATTTTGTGGAGATGTTGTTGGGGATGTTAAGAGAAGAAAAAAGAGGATAAAAGAGCTAAAATGTGAGTTTTTGTGGAGCTTTCTAGGAGAAATCTTAATGGATCTTGGCAAACTCTATAATTCCATCTTAGGAGGTGGGAGTTTTTCATCTTCTTGTACATTAGTCCTACAATTTTTGGAGATTCATTGACGTGGGAAACTCTACTCTTTAGCTTTAGAACTCTATTTTTCATAGCAATGGTCTTGTAGTTAGAGTTTGTAAGAGTAGAATGCATATATGACTTAAGAAGGTTATTTTTTATGGTTTTGTGTAAATTGGGTCACAAATGATTTCAAGAGTTCTTAGTAAAATGATTAATTTCGAGAAATCTTGGGATTTAAAATTTTATGGAATAAAATATTTGAAACAATATTTATCTTGTTGAAAATATTTATGAACAAATGTTTAAAGGTTTTCTTGTGAAAATAGAAATTTTTATAAAATTAGATATTTATTCGAGTTTGAAGAACAAAAATGTCTTTTCCTCTTGAAAAGTATGTTTTTATAAGTATTATGAAATTTTTGAATAAATCATGTGTTAAACTCATTATTTGTGATTTTTGGACTTAAAATCCATCTTTTCATGTATATAAACTTGAAGTACTTTTATGAAGAGTATATAAACAAGTTAATGGAATTTTTAATGAGATTTAATTTTAAATAAAGAAAATATGAATTTCATCCCTCAAAGTGTGTTGATAAGCGTAAGTTTTCAAGATCATATGTGATGATAAGGGGAAATGGTGCTTTTCTTGTAAAGGAGTGTTAAAGATGCCAAATGATTTCTTTAATAATGAAAGTAATGAAATAAAGAGATTTCAAACTTTAAAGGTATGTTACTCTAAAGTGTTAAATAAGTGTCAATGGGTTAAAAGAATTTTAGAATTTTATGTGTGTAACTTTAAAATATTTTTAGGAAACAACACGTGTGAAAATGGAGGAAATGGCAAGATTTGTAACAAATGGATAAAGTGATAATTTTACTTAAAGTGGAACATTTTATGCAATAAAAATGTTAAAAAAGGTATTACACAAAATGATCTTTAAATGAAAGTGATTTTTAGGGAAAAATCAATGGAAGCTTGTAAGGGAAAAGAAATGGTGGTTTTCATAGTGTAACACAAGGTGAGGTGAAATCCCAGGTTTTGGCTTGGACCGCTTAAGGTGGAATAATTTGGACATTTAAATTTTTTAAAACAAATTAATAACTCGGATGAGATCGGGAAAGAATTAAGAAGGGACCAGAGTCCTAGGGTGAAAGACCCAAAACACTTGCTGGAGCATATGGTAGCCTAACCAGCATTGTCGATCCCATTAAAGTACACGATTATTTAGAGGATTATGAGAAAAAGATAACGGAACATGGTAAAGGAATGGGCTATATTATTAATAGAATAAAAGACAACCTAACTTGAATAAAATTGATAAATGTTTCTGTTGAAATATATTGTGGACAAGTAATATGAGAAATTGACTAATGTCCATGTAAAATGAAAGAGTAGTAAAATTAAGCGATTAAGTTGTAAATTAAGCAACCTAAGGAGGTTTTAACCCATAATTAACACAAGTATGTGCTTGTGAAAGACGTTCAACGGAAAATAAGTATTTTCTAAGATGGTGCGTGCGTGTGTTGGAGGGTTATTTTCAAGGAAAATACTAAGGTAAATTCAGTGTGAGTAAATGAATAATTTCGGTAAAATAAGTGTCCTCTTTAAGAAAATTGTATTTTGTTTAAGCATTTAATCGGGTGAGTTAAATCTTGAAAATCGGTAAGTTAAGCTAAAGGGGTCTTTTCATAGGATCAATGTGAATTAATCGGAATAAGTAATGTTTTGGAATAAAAACAGTCTCCTACATTAATGTGTTTATATGTATGTGTATGAGGTAAATGAATGTGCACATAGGTATGACCTATTAGAGTCTCTTTTTGTCGTTCGATTATATACTACATTATTGTATTTTTCACTAGGCATTCAGCTCATTCCTCATTCTTTGTTAGGACAAGTTGTATGAGGTTTCGCATTTTGAGAGCATTGTACGTGTAAGTGTCCTTTTTATTTTATGTTAGTAACTCTGAACGCTTGGATATTGGGGTGCCTTCCATAGGTCCCGCATGTTGCTTGATATAAATTATAATCGCATGCTAGCAAAATTATTTAGGTAGTCTTATTGCAATTAACACCTAACGTTCAAATTGGATCGGGTTAGCCCACGGGTAACTCATAAATTCAGGTTGAGGCATTACAAATGGTATCAGAGCTCTAGGTTTAGGGTTCCATTTAGGAGTGACGTTATGTGGTTAGTGGTGGATCTTTCGACGTCGCTATTGGTTTTGGGCCGGTCACGTCATGAGATTGTACTTGAACTAATGGATTGATTGGTACAATTAAATGTCTCACACAAATCCAATTATTTACTAAATTTTAATCTTTGATTAAACTAGGTATGCATATAAGATGTGATATAATTTCAATTGTTAAACTAAGCATGCAATAACATAGTAAATGAGGTAAAATCCCTAAAAAGGGAAAAACCATATATTCATCATTATCGTGAGTTTTAACAGACAATCAAATTAAAAATTACCTAACAACACTAAGTAAGACTCGTAGAGTCCTCAAAACTTCCAACAGAATACGACTCAGTCCAAATCTATCCATAGGTAGAAGTCCATCTTGGCATCTACCAATGACCCTTCTTCTTCTTCTTCTTCTTCTTCTTCTTCTTCTTCTTCTTCTTCTTCTTCTTCTTCTTCTTCTTCTTCTTCTTCTTCTTCAGTGAATCCTCAATCACTCGAGTTTTCTTTTCACAAAGTGTATGTAAGGTATTGAACTATAGAGTTTCACAAAGATTCACAAATCATATGGTGGATGTAAAAATTATGAATCAAAAGGTGTTTTGTGATATGAAATATGAAAAACATTGGCAAGGATATGTTGTTGCCATTTTTTCTAAAGTTCATTGAAAAGAGGGACTAAAACAGGTATTTATAGTTCTGGCCTAAAATTCGAGGTGACATTGTTCGTTTGAATGAGAATTAAGTACATTCAAATGAAAATAAGCTTTCGTTCGAACGAGGAAGGATTTTTTTCTAAAGAAAGGGAAATTTCATTTGAAGCATACATTAAACGAGCTTTTACCGAGAACGTTCTTCTAGGTAGAGCTAACCTCATCCGAAGTTCATTTGAAAGGACATTTAAAGAAATCACATTTTCATTCAAACGAGATAGAATCTCATTTGAATGAGGCTCAGAAATAAAATTTTATTTTTAAATCCATTTTAAACTGCAACCTCGATTTTATGAAAATAACATCCCAAATACAATTAGGAAATTTATGAACACCCATAGTTTTATACCTTCTTGAGATGTAAGGGTGTATTCCATCTTGGATATGTTAGAGTTTAGTTCAACGAGTCGGTTTATAACGGGATACAACAAAATACTAATTACAGCCTAAGTAAAATATTTGGTCTTACAAATCTCCCCCTTTAGCTATTCTGGTACAAAATAAAAATCTAAACCCGAATTACAATAAAAACCTCTATAAAAATGATTCATAATGCCCTCTCAAACCCTATACACAAAATGGAATAAAAGAAACTTTATCTTCAATCTCAACTTGTTCTTCCCTTGGGAAACTTTGTCTTCATTTGGTGTCGTCTATGAATTCAGCATCAACACTTAAGAAACCTACACATACGAAACAAAGAGATATTGTCATGCATGTAGTTTATATAGATAATTAACCCCCCCCCCCCCTGTAATTTTTTTCTCTCCCATTTTGTCTGTAATAGACAAATGAGTAGAAATAAACATAAAATATATTCATCACAAGAAGAAGAAGGATATTAACATAATTATAATTAAGTTAGTAGACATGATGATAATATCAATGCAACCGACTATTTTTGGAAAATTTTCATTTTTTTCAAGTATAAAATATAAATAGTATAAATACAACACACCATGGTTTAACATAAAAGTATTTGAGATGTCAATGGAAGATGTTATGGTATGAAAATTTCCATACGTAAATCAACATATATAGTCATAACACGTGTGCACGATTTTTTGAGATCCTTCTAACGAAAGAGCTCAAAGTCTACCTTAGGTGTAAAATTGGTGAACTCATGTGAAATTGACTCAACTCAATCAACCTGTGATGAACGTAAATGATTCTCACACCAATGATGCCAAACTATGTAATGTTTTTTGAGAAATTTTTTATTTCTACAAATCCATTGATCTTCAACTACAACTCCCTCAAAATAACACATATCTTAGAATAAACTCTCAATGATTTTGGAAGAAATTAATGCTCGTATGTAACGAAGTATCAATGTATTAAAAATTGGCATGGCACTTTTGTTTTTATGTGCCTCTAATCTTTTTAGTCTCTTTTATGCAAATGGAAGCTTTTAACGCAAATACGCTTAATCTTTTATAGCCCCTTTCCATTGCTTAGTATTTAACAATTTTTCTAAAAAAATAAAGGTAGTCCGAGCAATGGTTCTTACATGCACAACTTTTTATCTCATTTTCACATTTGATTAGTTACAAGGAAAAAATGAGAACATCGTATTCGACAAGTGATAAGTAAGTGAAATGTTCAAACAAGTTCGTGCGCATGTGCATTAAAGGTGATTAGGAGTCAAACATGTAGAAAGTAGTCATTAAATAGCGACGTACTGACTCCATAAATTATTAAGCACACTATAGAAATGATGTCATGTCTCAAAACGCTACGAAAACGTCACATGGAAATATGGAATGAATGTGTGACTCGGACATCTTAAATGTTCATCCATTTATGGAAAAGAAAAAAAATTACAGAACTCTTTTGGTCTTTTTCAAAAAATTTATCAGAAATATCTTTTTGCCTTTTTCACCTTTAAAAAAAATGGGAAATCTTTTTGTATTTAAAAAAATCAGAAAAAACAGAACTCTTTTTGTTTTTTTCTAAAAATATCAATATCAAAAATATAAATACAATGATAATACAATCCAAAAATAGGAATAAGATATATATGAATGACAAAAATCCTATTCTAGAAACAAGTCTCAACTTCAACCATTAAGCCTGGAGGAATTCTCAAAAGGAGATGACATCCTAAGAAGTCCCCCCAACAAATTTTGCAAAGTCTTGACTAAATACTCTGCGTGCTCTTGAAAACTCTCAAAATCTCTATGGTGATGTCCGGGAGCATGCGGAATAACACGTGGGGGGGTACATGCAGGAACATGTGTAGGAACTCGTGTGGGAGCACACCGCTGAACACGTATATGAGAAACTCTACAAAGGTTAGAATAGAACTCTCTTAGGTGACCTCTTTATTTGCAATGGTAACAAACATAAATGGGTTTGGGTACACCTTGATGAAAACACCTAGGACGATCTCTCTTTAGTAGGTTTGATCTCTTTGTAGGGTTAGATTGAGGCCCATAAGGATCCATCATAAGCTCGAGAAGCGGATCGGGTGTAGATTTGGAAGTGGATGCACCATTATAACCTATTCCCTGCCTCTCAATATTACCGAACATGAGACTAAGGAACATCTTTACAACCTTCTTAGATGTGTCCTTTAAAGTTACCCTGACCTCTCGAGCACGCTCGAGATCCCTCTCGAGTTAGGATATATGGGCTTCAAGTTTCTCATAAGTCTCTAATAAAGATTGAAAATATCTCGTAAGACTAGTCATGATGTCATTCAAATCACTATTCTCCTTACCTACAACAATCAACTGCTCACATAAAGAAATATTCACTTCTCGAGTAAACTCACTAACGCTTCGCACTCTCTGAAGACTTTCACCTCCTTTTCAAAATCACACACCCTAAGAGATAATTCTTTAATAATATTTTTTGTTTCTAAATTCTTAGTGTCAAGATCACTAAAATCTTTTTGGATTCCGCCTTTTCGCAAACTCAAATATTCTTCCTTACTCTCACTATCTCTACATTGGTTCGAAATATCGTCGAGGCTTTCACGTTAGGCATGTCTGCATCATCGTGGCACAAACTATAAGTGATAACATGACTTGACATGAACGCACAAAATTTTGTTTATGTGGTGATTCTCACCCGGAATCCATCGACACGGCCTCACTATTGCTAATATTGGCCTAATGTGCAACGTTTTTGGCCTATCTCCTATGCCTAATGGGACATTTGTTTGCCTTATTCCCTTTGCCCTCATACTCATAGCATCTTATCTGATATTTCTCATAAACCTTCTCACCATCACCCTCATTCTTATTTTTTTATTTTTCTTAAAAGTCTTTTCTTTGGAAGAATTTTTTTGAAAAAACGGCTAAGACTTCCATCTCAAAATCAAATTCATATTTGGACTGTCAAAATATTTCTCTTTTTTTTAGTTTAAATTTTCAAAGAAATCCCTATTTCTTTAGGTTTAATAATTTTGGGAAGAATATCAATCTCATATGTTTGAAGGTCTCCTACGAGCTCTTATAACCTTGAAGTATCTAATATCCCTAATGAATTTATGATGGTAATGTTAGGAATAAACAGGCTGACAAGGATCTCAAAATATTTTTCACAACTCTTGCTTCAGGAATCTACTCACCCAAATTAAATTTAGAATTGACTAAGTCCTACAAGCTTGCATAAAACTCATCAGAAGACTCAGACTCTAGCATGGTAATAGTCTCAAACTGTGTGGTGAGGTTCTATAGATTAAAGGATTTAACAACATGGGTTACCTCGTAAGTGAGCTGGAGGGTATACCGTGCTTTTTTTACACATGGTTCATGTCATAATTCAGAGAAACTCCTCAAGGGCGACGGCTCTAGAAATATCATTTAAACCGCGAGAGTTGTTAGTAGTCCATTTAAATTATTCCTCCGTTCAAGAAGAAACATGTTTGAGACTTTTGAAATTGTCGGCAATCTTCGTGGGTGGAGTCCATACTCTTTCACAAACCAACCAAACACGTTAATCAATTCCTTTTAAATAAGACATCGTTCTAGCTTTCCAGTAAGCATAATTTGAACAATAAAAAATAGGCATTCGATTATACATATTATCCATTAAATTTAAAAATTTTAAAGATAAACAATTTTTCAAATGATATTTTGGTGTAATCGACTCTAATGCCAATTTGAGGGTGCACTTGAAAATAATGGATTGATTTATATAATTAAATACAACACGCAAATCGAATTATTTTCCAAATTTTAATCTTTGATTAAACTGGGAATAAATTGTTTACCAAATTTTAATCTTGGATATAACTAGGTTTTCATACAAGATGTGATCTAATTTCAATTGTCAAACTAAGCATGCAATCAATATAGTAAAGGAGAAAAAATCTTTAAAAAGGGCAAAATCATATATTTAGCACTATTATAAGTTTTGACAGGAAATCGACATAAAAATCACTTAGCAACACTACGTTAGACGTGCAGAGTCTTCAAAACTTCCAACAGAATACGACTCTGTCTAGAGCCATCCATAAGTACCAGTCTACCCTCGGTATCCACCGATTTGACTTCTTTTTCTTTTTCTTCTTCCTCAGTAGTGAACCCTTGTTCACAAGTCAGTAGTAAATATTTCTCTCCACAAAGTATATGTAAGATATTTAAACTACAGGGTTTCACAAAGATTCACAAATCATGTGGGGGATGTAAAAATTATGAATCAAAAGGTGTTTTGTGACATAAAATATGTAAGACTTTCGCAAAGATATTTTTTTTGCATTTTTGCCAAAGTCACATGAAAAAATGGAGAAAAATAGGTATTTATAGTTTTAGCAAAATTCGAGGCTACAGAGTTCGTTTGAACGAGAATTAAGTTCATTCGAAAGAAAATAATCTTTAATTCGAACGAGGAAGCATTTTGTTCTAATGAAAAGGCAATGACGTTCGAAGCATACATCAGACGAGCTTTTAACGACAAAGTTCTACTAGGAAGAGCCAACCTCGTTCGAAGTTTATTAGAAGAGATTTCTAATGAAATCACATTTTTGTTCGAACGAGATAGAATCTCATTTGAACGAGGCTGAAAATTAAATTTTTATTTTTAAATCGTTGTTAAACGGCAGCCTCAGTTTTATAAATATTACATCCTAAATACGATTAGGAAAATTTATGAACACCCATAGTTTTATACCTTCTTGAGATGTAGGGTTTTCTTCCATCTTAGAGATGTTGGAGTTCGATTTGACGAGTTGTTTCGTAATGAGATATGCTAAAATACAAGTTAAAGCCTAAGCTAAAATATTTTCTCTTACACGCCAAACATGTGATTGCTTCGATTCGTATTTTTGACGATGAAGTCAAGGGGATTAACAATGACGAGCAAGTTATTGCTAAGTAGCAAGTGGCCAAGTTAGTTACCATTAGTAGTTCTAGGCATTTATGATTTAGACGTGTTAGTAACTTGTGAGTTTCTGTGCAAGGCATTAGTGGCAACACCGTGATCTTTTGTGTGCAGTTGTGTTAACGTTTGATGATGTGAGAAGCCTTTTGAGGTGTCAGTAATAATGAATGTGATCCATTTCTTAGATATGGAGATTGTTTGAAGTCAACTGTGATGACGAGGTGACCAGAGTGGCATGTTTAATAAGTATTTACTCCATAATAAGGCATTAGGTTCCTTAGTTAGGAACTCATGGTTAGTAAACATTGATGATGCAATTAGGAAACTTAATTCTTGGGGTTATGTCATGCCGTAAGTAGTTAACACATTAATATATATATATATATATATATATATATATATATATATGTGTGTGTGTGTGTGTGTGTGTGTGTGTGTGTGTGTGTGTGTGCTGATCGTTGCTTGAGATATGTATTCATGAATTAGTTAATAAAATACTACCATTATAGACGAGCGTCTTAGTAATTATTGATTGACACACACACACACACACACACACACACACACACATATATATATATATATATATACATATATATATATATATATATATATATATATATATACATATATTGTAAGCCATGATGTGAGTTATGATCGATTGATGGCAAGTGCGTTACGTGTGTAACAATGATGAATTGGAGTAACATAAGAGTAAACCCTAGGTAGTTTTCCATGATGTAGTTTTGGAGAACATGGTGCGATATTGAGGAATAAGGTCCCTTACGATGTCGATAGTGTTGACTTAAAGGATTGTAGGTCAAAATGATGTCATGTAACCTTCTATAATCCCTTGTAGTGTTAGATTTGGTTAATACATAGTATAGGACATTAGATATTTAAAAGGAAGTCCTTAGAGCATCATCGGGACTTATTGCATGCGGCGACCTTGGTAATAGGAATCATCTTTTTGTGGCGCTATGAGGTGTTCAGTGAGTATAGTTTTCCATGTACAGAGTCCTTGTGCGTATCTTATTATCATGGGATGACCGAGTGTACCTACTATGATATGGTTACAGGTGATGAAATCTTGTTAGGCCTGAAGTGACAAATTATGTTGGGGTGTTCTTGGTGTCCTTAGGGAGCTATTTATGTTCAATATTATATAGTGTTAGCATTCTAGTGATGGTTGTATTAAGGGTCATGTGAAGATATCAGGTTATTGGTCAAGTCCAAAGGAGTCGAATCGTGTAGTCGTTGGTGATGTCATCAAATTTGGTACGAATATGTGAGGTAACCTTATAAGGGTAATTAGAGGTTAGTGTCATGATTGGACAAAATACTCATTGTCATAAGATGATTAGTGCAGAAAGTATCGTTCTTGATTTTGATGAGTACTTTGAAATGCATTAGAGACTTAGATTGATAATGTCATGTTAGGGACTTGAGGATAACACCCCAGATTGGATATCATGTGACAACATGTGTCGACAATATATGTTAGAATAGCTCTTGTAAGGGAATTATTAGCCTTTGGCATGTCTTATCATACTTGCACAAATTAGGATGTGTAGATCCGAGTCATACTTACTATCCTTATTGTCCTAATGGCAACCAGTGTAGCTGTCACATACATTCAGTTTGGTTAGAAATTGGAGATATGATCAGTGATGACTTGGTGTCATTGGAGATTAGAATAAGGTGAGTGCTTTGCCAAGACAATCACTGCCTAATGAGATGTTTGGAATACAATCGGTGTACGATAAAGTAAACAATAACATAGGTGTATTAGCTTGGCCACGATTTGACGTTTACTTGAGAGATGGACACTATCGGCATTGATAAAGGTGCTTAGCATTCATCAACTTGAACAATTAATGTTTGTCAATGATGCAAGGAGGAAGTATTAGTCCTAGGTAGGGAAGCTTCACGTAAATAGTTTTGTATGTTACTTTCATCTAATGGAGATGAATGGTTCGTGATCCGGTTCACCACGGTTTATAGCCCAGGACAGGATGTAATGAGAATATCTAGGAGGAGTCATAAACTTCAAACCATAGCCCATTGCACACGAATGGGATTCCGTCGGAACTGTTGTTCACTTATTCTGATTTATTATGTTCCTTTAGTGTTGGTAAGAGAGGATTATGTCCCATCGATTGCAATAACTGGCACGATATCATGTTGTTGTTATAAAGAAGTTTAGCTCAGTGAGAGTGCAGTTGGAATCCTTATCTGACTAAAAACCTTAGTCTTTATGCCTAAAAGGTACAAGACTATTAGAGTATAATCTTTTGACCATGCCGAAGGCATAACATATGTCGGTTTTTGCATAGAATATTTTAAGCACACTATGTATTTGACTCACCCGAGTCTATATACTATATAGGAGCTCAACTAGTTTGGAAAGAAGACAAAATTGAGTCACTTCTCTTACTTCATTGGAACTTTAAGTATATCTTCATCAGAAAAGATCAAAGGTCATCAGGTAGAAAACCAATATACAAAACACCCTAGGATTACACATTTGCTTATTTTGTTTCGTATATGAGTGGTGCATGTTAATTTGTAATAAAATTAATTTTTACAAGCAATTTTTAAACATTTAAAATATTTTTTTCAGAGAATTGAAATTAGGGTTTTAAGATGTTTGGGGTTTAATTTTCATATATTGAAACTTCCTAAAATTTGCATTGGGTAGAATCCAAAATCGCTATATAAATTTGTGGGTAAAACTGAGATTTTAAAAAGTCTTAAAACACATGTATAAGATCGAATATATTCTTGGCACACTGTTGCATATTACTAGTTCATTTTTTATTTTCTTTCACTCACATCTTCAACTTTTCATCTCAACCATTCGATCATTTTAATCTGAGGTCTGCATGTTATCTTGGACTATTCTTATGACGATAGGAAGAGACAGCAGAGCATTAGTTTGTGTGGTTCATTAATAGCCCTTAGATTAAGTCTTTAAACAGTGAAAATAATCTCAATCGTTTATTTACCTCAATCTTCGAGATCCTTACAACACTTGTACAAATAGAGACATTCATATTTACAAATCCAATCTTTGGTAGGTCTAAGGGCCCGAGAGAAAAAAAAGGAGAGTGAAGAGAGAGAAGAGAGGAAATAAAAGAGAGGAAAGAAATATCAGAGAGAAAAATAAGATTTATAAGGGAAACTCTACCATATTTTCTTTAGAAAAAAAATTGAGAGGTTAGGTTTCTGATTTTCATTTCTTTCCTCTTAGGTCTAAATCTGTCACTCAACAACCTCACAGAATTAGATTTTATTTTTTTCTAGAAACTCATAGATCTAAATCTGTGACACATCTTCACGTAGATCCGCAGGTTGTTTTGATTTCTTTATTTCAGAAATCATTCTCTTATGTTGGATTTTGTTTTGTAAAGTTTGTAATCATGTTTATCCAACATTTCTCAGTTTTTTCACAAACCTGAAATAAAGACTTGCATATTTTAGATCTGTAAATATTTTTCAGTTGGAAAAATTTGAATATAAATAAGTTCTAAATGATCACTATTTTAAAGGTTCTAAAGAGTTACAGATCTGAAAATATTTTGAGAAAAAGACTAAGTCTAATTTCAGTAGTGTGAAAAAGAGGTTTCATACATAGAGTTGTTGTAATTCATAGAAATTATTTGTAATTAAGTGTGTGTGAGTGCATGCACATGATTTAGGCACAACACTCACAACACAGTCACTCACCACCACTAATAGTGTTGTTAGTTGAGAGATTCTGACCATTTGAGTCGACGTAAAGATACAGGAGAAAAGTAGCAAAGGTAAATAATGGAGAAAGGACAACATCATATCCCTAAATAAGTAAAAAAATAACTGAGGAAAGTATCTATATTTGAGGACTTAGAATAGGTCTATTTTTTAATATATCTAGTTGAATGATTAAAACCTTAAAACTATTTTATTGGATTTTTTGTTTTGAGGTGTAGAGAGCTCCGTGGATGTTTCCTAATTTTAGGTGGGGTTTTACGATTCCTATCTCTTGTGTGTGATTCTTGATTTTCCATTGTTACAATCTAATACAAAGACTTAGGTTTTAAACTAAAATCCTATTTGCAAGAATCTTGAATAATTTGTTCTTACAGACTATTTTTCACACACCTCGTGTACTAATCAAAGGTTTTTACAAGAGTTTCTTCAAAAATTAGTTCGGAACTCATTTGATCTCTTTAACAAAAGTTAAAATAACATAGTGAGGATTTTTTAATATATAACATTCATGAGGCGGATGATCGCAGAACCATTAGGTATATTCCTCATTCCTTCCATCTAATTAAGTGTCCTAAGAAATAGATTTCCATATAGAATGATTCCATACATGAAAAAATAATTTTCATGGAATTCCAATGTTAATCCCGTGTATACGACATTGATCTAATTGACTTATTATGATCCTAAGTGTGGAATTATGGTCCCATTGTGGGTGATGTGCCTGGGGGTGGGGGGTTGGGGAAGGGAACTCATGTTACCACAACTACAGGGGTCCTTGTCTCTCATTCCTCCACTCACCCCTAAGATTGAGTTATTATTTCGACATTTGGGCATCAATGATTCTTCCCTTGAATGTTGTTTGACGCCATGTGCGGCTTTTGCTACACGCCCCTTTAGAAAGTGTGGCTTTCGTCCGGGAAGAAGGGGTTTTGTAGGGTGATCAAAGTCGCCAGTTTGCTTTATATAAAAACAAATAAAAAGGTTCGGCTTAGCCTTTTTGGGCTAATCCTAAGGAAGGTTTTAAAGTCTACAATTGGTCCATAGATTCTTGTTGTAATGTTTCGAGAATCAAGTTATGAGTGTGGAAGGTGTTATGCACTCGACTTTTCCTATATGCTTACTTAATTTTATGCTTATTTTTGCTCTTTACCTTAATTGATTAGTTTTTAGTTATTTAGAATTTGTATAGAGACATTAAAGAAAGGGTCCTTAAAAAATGTAGAAAGGTGCTAAGGTTGGAAAATGGTATAAACACGTTAGTTCACCTAGTGCAGGTACACATGATTTCCTTATGCACGAGTCTGTGCTTTGTAGTATATAACCTATGGCCACAAAAAGTATCGAACTGTGCGATTAAGATATAATTGTCTAACAGATGGCCGCCAGTATGTATATAATTGTGCGACAGAGATCAACTTTTGAGATAATTCGATATAACGTTCATATTATGAGGGTAAATAAAAAGGTGTGGGTGCATGTCTGTTATGATTAGAATATACATGTTTCCACGTTTGTATGTAGGAATATACTTGGGAGGTCCTGTCTTAAGATAGTTTGATATTTGAACCAAATAAATTTTAGAGATGGATGCATATAAATGATACAATATGTCGAGAGACATATTGTTGAGGTTCGGACTCACGAGAAGGACTCGGTGTTGTGCATATGTACCTAAGGGGACTTGGGATCAAATCCTATGTAGTTTAATTGTAACACATGTTTTAACATGATGTTTGTGTAATTATAGGACTTGGATTGAGAGGGGGAGGGCTGGTGTATGGAATATCAGAATGGGAGTGAACCCAAAGATGTCTATTATTGGCATATAACCTTATAATACCGGGGTCATTACTAGCCAGAAAGTGTTATCCTTCAGATTAGTTTGGAGGTGTAGTGTTAGGAGAAGCTGGGATAATAAGTAGGGAGGTTTAATTAATTATGTAATGTTCTATTGGTGAGAAGTAGAGTATGGCATTGGATCTTAGTATTAGGGTATACCAGGAGAAATCAAGGGAGTTCAAGACAAGGGATGTAAGTTTCCCTAGTATCTAATACACCAAGAAACGTGTTATAAGGCTTATGCTTCATGAGTTATGCTCGATTTAGAGCCTATGTATCCAAGGAGACTTGGGATCAGAGCCAACGTAGTTCCAACAAAATGAGGTTTGATAATATATAAGGGTGTAGTACTAGAGATGGAGACATCCTTATGAGATAATACGCCGAGAGATATATTATGAGGATTTGGCTTCATAAGTTTAGTTCAGTATAGTGCCTACGTACCCAAGGAGACTTGGTATCAAAGCCAACGTAGTTCATTCAGAACGGGGCATATTTACAGGTGTAGGCAACAGGATACCAGGTATACAAGGTCCTAGAGTGTAGAATTTATATTGACTCGTCCTTAATATAGCATTTTTCATTGTGTTGGATTGATATATTTATATGTTAATTTAATACGTTGATGAAATATAGATTTTTGAAAAGTAGTGGAATGAAAACACTTATTTAGGGTTCTCTACATAGACGGGCTTTGTTCGGTTAAAGAAGTGATGAGGGTAACTGAATTTAAAACTTTGGCCTGCAAAGTTTCACGCTGAACGCAACTCAATAGCACTCTCTTGAGAATGTATTTTGAAAGGTATGTTTTCATATTTGTATTTTTCAATCACTGCATTTGATTTTTTGGCATATGTGTATGTCAATTTGAGACACAAGTGGAGGTGTTGGATTAAAAAACTAGGTTTAAACAAATATAAATGCTGTAAATTGCATACCCAATCCCATAAGCGAGGGCCGAGTTAGAGAGGATACAAGGGTATGCACATGCTATAACAATATATACGTATATTGATACATATAAGGTCATCACTAATCAACATTCATCAAATGGACCTATTCATCAACTGACATAGTGTGAGACACCCTCAAGGTCCCGTCCTCTGAGATCTCATTCTTAGCACTCTATTTTTATTTGGTAGATCTTTCTCTCAAGTTTCTATTAGTACCTCTCTCCTCGGCCTCATACCACCCTGGCAAGCCGCGAAGCACACAGACTCAGCTCCGTAGATGCTTACTTGGAAGATAACCTTTATCAGTTTCGGTTGACTGAGATTGTCAGAGCTTACATTTACATTTCATATTTCACACGTGACTTAGGCATCATTAGTTCACGTGAACCATGCAATTATAACAGATCTCCATATTACTTGGGGAAATATTTTATCATCATGGATTGTGCATGTGCTAGACAGGTGTTGGACTTTATTTGGATCTCTTATCTCACTCACACATGCAGCATGCTTGGGGGCACACTTTGAACCCCCAAGCCTACATAAACTTGATTCTTCGTCATTTACAAGGATCGAGATATTAAAACCCTAGCTGAAACTCTTTCAAAAAACACAGTGGAGAGAGAAAAGCTTAATATTTTTATTTCCATGGCAATTAGTGCCTAATTGCAATAAAAGCACTACACCCTTAAAGAGTGGAGTAAGATAATTGGTTGACCCCTTATATTCTATGTCATCTCCATTATTTTATCCCCTTATTAATATGTACTTTCCTGCTCTAGCATTAATCCATTGTTGAATTAGCTTGAACTGCATACACGTTTAAGTGGTGATTTCGTAGCATCATCATTTTGATGTCATTCGTGGGAAGAGATTGATCTTTCTCTCCATTTTCCAGCTTAGACGCTCATCTTTTCCTTTCATGGTGGTCCAGATCCACCATTATTGGGGTTGTACCACTATTGAAAGAGATGGGTGGGTTCTATTTCAGATTCCTTCCAACTTACAGTTCATTTAGCTTTGTTTCTTCTTCTCACCAAAGAAATGGCATCCGAGTTTCCTCATAGTGTTGGCCCAAGATCCATCCAACCACCATCTGAGTAAAAAATGGTTGATGTGGCTGTGACACTATGATCCTTATTGGCTAGCCGACTGTTGGAATATATGCCCCCAATTTTAAATTTCTTCCTTTCTAAATATAAATTTTCCAAGTGTGGAAGGATGGTTTAATAACAAATTTAAAACTAAACAAACTTCAAATTTTAATTTCTCCAAATTAAAATTAAACTAAACTAGAAATTAAAGAAAGACTACTTAAACATTAATTTTCACTAAACACAAAGTTGACTTAAATCAAGTCCTACAATTTTCCTAACAACATTTAATTGATTTTCCAATATAAGTCAAACTGAATTAACACAAATTTTATGTAATTAAATTGTGTCGACTTGAATTAAATAAACTTAAACTTACCCAAACTTATTTTAGCACCAAATTAAACGAGATTCTGAATTAAACCAAATTTTATATTGATTAAACCTAAGCGTGCATTCTAAGTGAGTTTTGCAATATAAAAAAAATCACAATCACACGAGAGGCGCAATGTACGAGGAAAACCCAAATGTGAAAAACCTCGAACAACCCTGGCATAACAAATCCACTAGGTACGGAATTACAATTACAATACAACCGACTTACACAACTGAATTGACTCGGTCCAAGCCTTGATGCTCCTTCTTGTAAACAAACACCTCCGCCTAGTTAATAACCAAGGACTCCACCGCAGTCTCGGAATCCACCGATGGGCCTACGGTCACCGTCAACCCGCACGCGAAGCCTTTATGCAAGTGGGAACATTGCAACACAAACCAACCTCCTTTGAAGGGTAGATACGAACCCAAACCTTCTCCTTAAAAGGTATAGATGAATTCGATGCCAAACAAACACCAAGCAATATATATATAAAAGAGAACTTGGATTTAAACTAACATTGGGTGTAATTTTTGTGTATATAAAATGATTAAATCATTAATGAAGTACCCACAAACATGAACTTTTGTTGGGAGTATTTTTTTCTCCCTAAAGCTTTGGAAGTCTCACAAAAGTTGTCTTGAAAAATCTTGTTCCCACACTAAAGTGTGGCTGGCAAAGTTAGTGGGTCAAGTGTGAAACATGGGTGGTTAAAAGCAAAACTGCCAAAAAAATTCATTTCCCGCCCAGATTGTTCGAATGAAATTCGTAGGTCATTGGAACGACATCATTCGAACGAGAAAGAAGTAGGAAATAAGGCCAAAAGTTCATTGGAAAAACTCATTCGAACGAGATCGTTTGAACAAAAAAAACAAAGAGTTTTAGCATATGTCGTTTGAACCTCATTAGCAAAGTCGTCCAAACAAGCTCGTTTGAATGAGACAATGTTGTTCGAATGACATTTCAGAAAATCCAATAGTTGTTTAAAAATTCATTTTAAGCCTAAAAACTTTTGAAAAAAATTTCTAAAGAGATTTTCTTAAAATAAAATTCGTAAAAAGTATTTTATGAAATACACCCAATATAATTTCCAAGCTGCTATATATGAATAACACATTCATACATTTGGAGACATGGAATTCAATGTTGTTGATGTAGAAACATGGCACTAGAAACTCAATAATGATGAAGCTTTAAAAGCTGGACCGCTACATCTTCAACTTGTTTAAACGTCATAGGCTTGATAGGAGAAAACTTCTATCCTATGAATCAATTGGTTTTGTTCGGAATTAAGCCAACACTACATAAGACTCAATTGGAAATTTGTGTCCTTACAAATCTCCCCCTTTGGCTATTCTGGGACAAAACCCAACCAAAAATCCTAAAGGGCTCTAAAGGTCGTCTAGACACAACATCCCATCCAAAACAAAAAAATATAAATGACTCGACCCAATGATGTGCTTTTTCGCTTTACCAATTTTGCCACTAGAAAGATAATTCCTGCACACTTAATCTAACCATTTAATGCATAAGGAATATGAAACATATAAAATTCATAGAATTAAATTCTCCCTCTTTATTATCCCCTTTTATCTAACAATAATCTACCTAGTGAGACCACGACTCCACCTATGTTAGATCTCCTAAACTAAAGGTTTAGATACCATATCTCCCCCTTTTGTTCAGAATTAAAGAAAGGAAAAAGAATTGAAAACTAAACACAGGATATGAATAAGAAAAAACAAGACAAATATGCAATGGTGCATAAGGTGATAAGAACATTTACACATATGGGAAACAATGAAGTACAACTAGACCACATAAAGAGACATGAGTATCAACTATGACAAAAAAATGATACATATTAAAATGTAATAAACGTAGCATGGGATATCAACCAAAATACGCAACAATATCTATACTAATTATAAATTCAAAGCAAATATGGACTAACTAGAATGACAAATACTCGAAAACAAAAAATACCATGGATATTTATACATAATGAATATTACTAATACACAAGAATATATACATAGGTATAAACACCACACATGACAAAAAATACATTAACCTTTTCACACTCATATGGAAAAAATGTGTCCAAATACATGTGGTAAACGAAAGTGTATGGGTGTGAACTAGCAAAAAATAAATTAATACACAATCACTTAAAACATGTTCACGAAGTTTTCATTTGATTGCAAAACTTTATCACATTTAGATATAGCCTCATGTGATAATATAAACTGAACTCAATAAACAAACATACACAGTGCACACAAGCCTAGAATTTAGATAATTTTACAAACCAATAGAGTCATGACAATAAAAGCTTAACTAGGATACAAAGTCATTGTGCAAACCCGTTAATACATCCAACCAAACTCCTAATAATTTTTCCTTTTCTTTTGAACATATTAATTAAACTATTTTTGGCCTTGGTAAATATTCTTTTTAATGTCACATTTTTTAAGGCCTAATATTCAATTGTGGCTTTTCATGTAAAGTAATTTTTTCTTTCCCAACCCGATTCCATTGATAAACAACTACACCGGATAAACATATTTTTCTAGTTTTTTATATTTGGGAAATGATTATTACATGAAAAAATGATCCATAGTCATAGCAAAATGTAGGTGACTAAATTGAGGGGAGAACATCTCACTTAACTCAAAGATACAGGTGAAGGTTAAATTTCAAATGAGCTCGTGCATGTGTGTATCGAGGCATATAAAAATAGAATCAATTAAGCAACACAAAATCCAACTACTCCATGCAAGCATGACAAAGAACATTTTAAGGATTGACAATCTTAACCAAAAGTTCTAGCCACATGGAAGCGGAAAGGAAAAGGATTCAAACATAAGTATATGTAACATAAAGTGTGTAAAATCAAAATACACAAAAAAAAAAAAATCTTTTTCAGTTTTTTGAAATTTTAACCAAACAAAAAAAAACTCAAAAGAAAACAAAAATGTTTTTGCATTTTTCTCAATTAAGACATAAACAAATAAAATGAATACAAAAGACATACACAAATAATAATTCTAGCATGTTATTAATCATGGAGTATATGCTAGAAAATGAAAAACATACAGCTAGTAAAAACATATATCAGTGTGCTAATAAACTAGAGTTTGAAAATAAAACTAACACATTTAAACTTTTGATTTAGCACGAGACATTTCACATGCAAGTAAATGAGAATAAAAATTACCGTTTTGTAAAGGCGCCAAGTCGTATTTTGTAACCCAAACTAGTGAAACGTGACACTCTCGGGATTTGGGAACCATGGTGACTCTACCTTTGGATTTCCTTGGATCCTTTTTGAGATAAAAATAAAATTTCCTAGCATGACCTTTTTGACCACAATGTGAGCAAGTAAAGACTCGACGAAAGGTAGAACCTAAGGATTGATCTTTGGAAATGTTCCTAGGTAATTCTATAAAAAACAATCATATTTTTTTTATTTGCGGAAGCATTATAAGAATCGAAGCCTATACCACAAGTGTCATTTTTGCCTTGGACCGTGCCTAAGATTTTATCGAGTTTTTCAAACCTACACTCCAAATCAAATTTGAGCTTACTAGAGTCTCTCATTTTTCTTCTAATTCTAAGACCTTAGACTCTATCACAACCTTCCTCTATAAAAAATGAGAAGCTGTTTCTTCATTATTTCCATCAAACCTCTAAGACTATCTCTCTCGTCTTCAACATACTCAAGCTTCTCTTGAAGATCTCTCTCACGTTTACTAAGGTCTTCCACTAATGCACTCGCATCAATGACCTTGCCACGCTCTCTCAAACTAGCTTCTAACTTAAAATTAGACCTTTTTGATTAAATTAATTCTTTATATAACTCTCTTAAGGCAATTTGAAGTTCCCTCTCATCAACCTCTTCTTCATTTTCACTCTCTCTCTCTCTCTCTCTCTCTCTCTCTTTCTCTCTCTCTATCTCTCTCTCTCTCTCTCTCTCTCTCTCTCTCTCTCTCTCTCTCTCTCCCTCTCTCTCTCTCTCTCTCTCTCTCTATCTCTATCTCTCTCTTATCCACTCTCACAACCATAAAAAATAAGGGAATCATAAGCTTTGGCCTCAAAAGAGTCATCATTGGATGAGCTCTCACTATCACTCACACGACTTTCCAAGAACGCGATCAAATTGCGCTCAATGGGGGAATCGGGTCCCTCTTACTTATCACTATCACTAAGGGAATCGTAGTATGAAATTGGTTGTTTGTCTGCCCTCCATTTATTAGTGGGGCACTCTCTCTCCCTATGGCCATAACCCTCGCAACCATAACACCTATTTAACTCGTCCCCGTTAAGATTTTCATTATAAGTTTTTGGGATCTTTTAGGCCTTGTCATACTTAGATTTATCAAATTTCTCGAAACCATTTTTAAGATTATCTTTGTTAAAGTTAAGAAATTTTCTAAATTTTCTATGAAACATAGCCATATCGTCCGAGTCAAAATCACTCTCATCATCCGAAACTTGTTTTTCCTCTTTTTGGGCTTTCAAAGCGATGCCCTTAACTTTTTTTCCATTTTTGGAGGGAAACATATCTAGTTCGTAGGTTTGTAAAGCACCTACTAACTCCTTAAGTTTGGTAGAGTGCAAGGTGGGGAAAGAATTTAAAACGGTCACTTTAGGAATAAATCTATCGGGTAGGGACCTTAAAATTTTCTTTACAATTCGGTCATTAGTTATCTTTTCTCCCAAATTAAAAGATGAATTTACAATATCACAAAGCCTAGCATAAAATTCATCAAAGGTTTCACTTTCCAATATCCTAATGGTTTCAAATTGAGTTGGGAGGTTTTGGAGTTTTGAATATTTTACGACACTAGTTCCTTCTTGAGTTAGTGTTAAAATATTCCAAGATTATTTAGAGGTTTCACACATCATGATACGTCGGAATTCATCCAGTGTGACCACACTAAAGAAAGTATTTAAGCCCCGGGAATTAAAGTTGTCATATTTAGGTTCATTCTCACTCCATCTCTCTATGGGTTTGGGGACACATTCATTTTCTACTAAACATGTAGGTGAGGACCACCCGTTAATGACAGACAACCAAACCCTCTCATCTATAGACTTTAGTGCCTATTTTATACGCGCTTTCCAGTACGTGTAAACATCAAAAACTGGAAATTTTCAAAATAGGGAAAATTTGATTTTTAAGCTAAATACAAAATGGACCTAAACGCAATAACTTAGCACTTCTAGCTCTGATACCACTTGTTGGAATTGATGCCCCCGATTTTAAATTTCTTCCTTTTTAAATATAAATTTCTCAAGTGCAGAAGGATGGTTCAACAACAAATTTAAAACAAAACAAACTTCAAATTTTAATTTCTCCAAATTAAAATTAAACAAAACTAGAAGTGAAAGTAAAACTACTTAAACATTAATTTTCACTTAAACACAAAGTTGACTTAAATCAAGTCTTACAATTTACCTAACAACATTTAATTCATTTTCCAATATAGGTCAAACAAAAGTAACAAAAAATTTATCTAATTAAATTGTGCCGACTTGAATTAAATAAACTTAAACATACCCAAACTTATTTTAGCACCAAATTAAACGAGATTGTTAATTAAACCAAATTTTATGTTGATTAAACCTAAGCATGCATTCTAAGTGAGTTTTCCAAGATAAAATAAATCACAACCACACGAGAGGTGCGATGTACGAGGAAAACCCAAATGAGAAAAACCTTGGACGACCGTGGCCTAACAAATCCACTAGGTATGGAATTACAATTACAAGATAATAGACTTAAACAACTAACTTGAATCCTCCCAAGCTTTGACGCTCCTTCTTATAAACTCCTCCGCCTCGTCGATAACCAAAGACTCCACCGCAGTCTCAAAATCCACCGATGGGGCTATATTCACCACCAACCAGTATGCGAAGCCTTTCTCGGAGTGGGAACATCGCAGCACAAACCAACCTCCTTTGATGGGTAGAGATGAACCCAAACCTTCTCTTTAAATGGCCACAGATGAATCCGGTGCCAAATAAACTACAAGCAAGATATATATATATATATATATATATGAAAGGGAACTTGGATTTAAACTAACATGGGTGTAATTTTTGTGTTTATAAAATGATTAAATCATTAAGGAATAACACACAAACATGAACTTTTGTTGGGAGGCTTTTTTCCCTCTCTAAAGCTTTGGAAGTCTCACAAAAGTTGTCTTGAAAAATCTTGTTCCTTCACTAAAGTGTGGTTGGTAAAATTAGTAGATCAAGTGGGAAACATGGGTGGTTAAAAAAAAGGGCAAAAAAACTTAATTTCCTTCCTGGGTCGTTTAAACGAGAAAGCAATAAGAAAGAAGGAAAAAAGTTCGTTGTAAAATCTCGTGCGAACGAGATAGTTTGAATGGAAACTCTAACAAAAAAATAGAGAATTTAAGAAAATCTCGTTTGAACCTCAATAGCAATGTTGTTCGAATGAGCTCATTTGAACGAGACAATGTCGTTCGAACAAAATTTCAGAAAATCCAACAGTTGTATAAATATTCATTTTAATCCCAAAAACTTTTCAAAGAAGTTCTAAAGAGATTTTCTGAAAATAAAATTCATAAAAAGTATTTTATAAAATACACCATATATAATTTCCAAGCTCCTATATATATATATATATATATATAAATCATTCTTAACTTTGGAGACTTGGAATTAAATGTTGTTGATGTAGAGACATGGCACTAGAAACTCGGCAATGATGAAGCTTTAAAATTTGTGTTGCTACATCTTTAACTTTTTTAAACGTCATAGACTTGATAAGCGAAAACTTATATCCTATGACTCAATTGGTTTTGGCTGGAATTAAGCCAGCACTACATAAGACTCAATTGGAAAATTATGTCCTTACACCAGCAAAAAATGCTAGAACAGTTCATGGTGTTTAGCCAAAGTGTGATAGAAAGATCCTCAGGTGACCCAACCATGATCATCACTCTAGCCTCCAGGGAGATAGAAAATCTAATGATGGGGGAACCACCCCTGTCCTTATAAAAGGAGACAGAGTGCCACCAGTGATATAGAGATATCGCTGACCCTAGGCGTCTTCTCCTAGGAAAGCAAGCTCAAGACTGTTCGGATGACCATGATGGTGACGAGGAAGAATATTAAGAGTCATATGAGGTTTCAGGTGACACGATTCTGCTAACTCTAACGTACAATGGAAAGAGTGATAAAATGACACCTAACGGCCACCAAGGGCTTCAACTTTTGATAGACTCAGTAGAGGGTCGACCTTTGATCGACTCGACCTGATAGGATATTTGCATGACCGACTCTCTCGTTCTCGCAATTATGATGCCTTTAGGTGGAATGAAAGATGTTGTGATTGTCGGCCCCAAAAAGTCTGAGACTGGGATACACAAAGAAAATTAAATAGTCGATAGGTAACTACCAGACGAGAACAAGTGCGAGACTCGATTGATCAGGAAGGGGGTATAGATAATGTTGTGGTAGAGTAAAATCCCTAGAATATCTCCATCCTAAGTTTGAAGGATAAGATTGGTACGCTGTTAAAGAGTCGAGACCCAAACCACCGAGGTTACACAGAATGGTCTCCTTTCATTGCCAAGATAATAAGATTTCCTACTCCTACCAAATTCAAACCTCCCGCTGTAACCCTGAAGTATGATGGAAGTTCAAACCGAGTGCACCATATAGAGATGTATTAGTAAGGACCGATATATATTCCACCCCATATGACATGAGATAAAGGGTTTTCTCTAGAACTCTCACAGGTGCGTACCATCTCCTTGCCCAAGAATTCAATTGAAAACTTCAAGAAGCTGGCTGGAAAGATCTTTTATAATTTTTACTTTGGTATGAAGCCGCCGAAGAAGGTGACTTACCTCCTGAATGTGAAGCAAGGTAAGAATGAAACTCTGAGGGACTACATCTCTCAATTAAATAAAGAGAAATAAGAGGTAGAAAACTATGAAGAGAATATAGCTATGGAGGCTCTCATTAGTGTCTTAGATCCAGGAAAACTCCTATGCAAACTCTCTGAAGATCCTCCAAAAACCACGATAGAACTTCTCGCTTTGATCGGGAGAGACATGAATGCGAAGGAGGCCATGTTTCCGAAGAAAGGAGACACGAATGAGGTTGGTGGTGGTAAGTCCAACCATTCCGAAAGACAATGTTTGGAAGAAGAGATCAGTCGTGGATAGGTTTTGCCAAATATACTCCGATATGATCATCAACGAGATTGAGGATGACAGGGTGATTAATTGGACAAAGAAGCTCAAGTTCCCTCTTCATAATATAGATAAGAGAAAATAGTGTGAGTTCCACCACGACCACGAGCATAAAACTAATAAATAGTTTCTTGTAAAAGATGAGATAGTGAAAATGTTGACAAGGAAAGAATCGAAAGTATGTAAACCAGAGTACTGCAAAAGATGGCTCTAGGAAAAAAGCATTGTCGGGAAAAGGATTAAAAGCCGTGACGCTAGATGTCAACTTAAAAGAAGGATGATGAGTCATATAGTGAGGAAGATGACCCAGATGTCCTGTCGAAGATCCTGGAGGCAAAACCCAAATGCACATGATATACTTCGATGTAAAGATGGTATGCAGAAGATTAGCTGGATGAGGCACGGAGCCGACCGACCGTAAAGTCCATATGCGGGAGGCAAAGTTATCGCTTAAGACTGTGGATGTTAACTCGACGTGGACAGCTCCAAAGCTGGGAAAATTGACAAAGACACCTTGGTGGTGTGATTTTTAAGACTAGATTTCAAGGCAATTCTTACCCCTCATGATGACCTTTTGGTTATCAGCAACAAGGTCCATAGGTATGATATGTCACGTATACTTGTTGATAGTGGCACCTCGGTCGACATTATATTTTGGGACTACTTTAATGGTTTGAAGGTCAACAAAAAGAGACTATTCCCATACCATAAACTGTTGATCAATAACAGTGGATAGAAGGTCCACCCTCTGTGGGTGTTTGAAATAGAAGTCTGCATGTACAGCTAGCCGAGGTGTCTTACCAAATAATTAAGCTTCTTCGTTATGGATGATAATGTTTTTTCATCCTACAACATTATTCTCAAAAGAGAGGCGCTCAAGGAGTTTAAAAGGTTCCCATTCACGGTCCACTAAATGATAAAATTCCCGACTCCTTTTGGGGTAAGGGAAGTTTAAGGTGACCAAGTGAAAGCTCAGGAGTGTTATTTTATCTCGATCGAGGAGAAAGAGGATTACACGAAGGCAATTACTTCCTACAATATAGATACTCTTGACCCAAGGGATGAGAAGAAAATAAAAAAAGGAGAACTCATAGAGGAGGTAGAGTTCAGCGTCCTCAGTGAGGACGAGCCAAAAAAATCATCCAAATCGAGAAAGCCTTGAATAAGTAACTAAAAGAGGAGTTGGTGAAACTGTTGAGAAGGAGGAAGATCATCTTTTCATGGATTCATGAAGACATGCCAGGAATAGACCCAAATATCATCTTTCATCGATTGAACATTGATGAGAAGGTGAAGCGTGAGAAGTAGAGGGGAAAAACCTATCCAAGAGAGAACTACGAGGTCATTCATGAAAAGGTTAAAAAGTTACAAATAGTCTAGTTCATACGACAGGTGTAATACCTAGAGTGGTTATCCAATGTTATAATCATACCTAAGGCTAATGGAAAGTGGATAATGTGTGTGGGCTTACCTTATCTAAACAAAGCTTATCCTAAAGACAACTTTCCATTGCCTCGTATAGATTAGATGGTTGATGCCAACGACGGGAATGACGTGATGAGTGTTATGGATGTTTACTCGGGGTATAACTAGATATTTATGGAAAAGGAAGATGCTTAGAAGACTTACTTTATCATAGATAAAGGAACCTACTGCTATAAGGTCATGCCATTCGGCCTTAAGAATGCAGGGGAAACCTATCATAGGTTGGTCAATAAGATGTTTGATGAGAAAATTAGAAAGACCCTGGAGGTGTACATCAATGACATGCTAATTAAGAGACTCAAGGTTGAGACTCATATTAATTACCTTTATCGAACATTTGACATGATGGATAAGTTTCAGATGAAGCTGAACCTGGAGAAGTGTGTCTTCAGTGTCGACGAAATTTCTCCACTTAATTGTGAACCAAAGGGGATAAAGGCCAATCCTACAAAGATCAAATCTCTCATAGACATACAAACACCAAAGAAGATCAAGGATTTGCAGCGGCTGAGATGATATGTTGCGGTCCTCAACCGTTTTCTCTCCAGAGCTAAGTGTTTGACTTTTTTAATAATCTCGAGGAAGGCATTTATATGGGATGAAGAATGTGAAAAAGGCTTTCAAGAACTCAAAGCCCACTTGGGGTCATAAATATTGTTGTCTCATCCTGTTGAGGGAGAAATTATTTTTGTATTTATTGGTATCAGAATCGACCATCAGTGCAGCTATCGTGCAAGATGATGAAGGTGTTTAAAAGCTGGTGTACTTCAACAAAAAATCCTTACAGGGGGTCGAGTTTAAGTATCTTACAATGGAGAAGTTTGCGTATACACTGATACTTTCTTAAAGGAATATGAAACCATATTTCCAGACCACGATGCTCGTTATCACTAACACTCCCTTAAGGCAGTTCAGCCATAAACTTGAGAAATCGAGTAGGTTTATGGTCTTGTCAATTTAGCTAGGTGAGTTTGACATCATCTATTAGCCTAGGAAAAAAATTAAGGGGCACGCCCTAAGAGATGTTGTGGCCAAATTCACATCTAGTGAGGACAATAATGATGGTACTAAAGATATGGTGGCACCAACAATTATACCAGATAAAGCTTGAAAAAATTCGACAATGGTCGAGGCTTACAAGGTCGAGGCCGATAATGATGGTAGTACAGAGAAAGTTTTTCTATTCCAAAATGGGATTTTGGATGAAGGGACTCTATCAAGTGAGGGTTTTACGTGTAGACTATTTGTGGGTGGCTCATATTGTGAAAGTGGTAGTGGCGTCGACTTGTACTCTCAGATCCAATTGGCACATACATTGAGTATGATTTGAGATTTAGCTTTGAGGCATCAAATAATGAGTCAGAGTATGGGGTACTATTGTCAAGCCTCTCCCTAACCAGAGTATTGAACATCAGCCAAATTATCATCCATAGAGACTCATAGTTGGCCGTGAACCAGATCTTCGGGTGTTTACGAGGCCAAAGATGGGAAGATGGCCAAGTACTTGGCACATATCAAGAAAGTTATGATACACTTCCATACGGTAAAACTCAAGAGAATCTGTTGCATTGACAATAGCTGAGCCAATGCTTTGACAAGATTATTATCAATAACAAGAACAGAGATCAGACGCATAAGTCCGATGGTAATCCAACACAGGTCGACCATAGAAGAGGATTACAATGGGGTTAAATTAATCTTGAACTTAAATTTGGAATATCCATGGATGGATCAACTTATAAAGTACATTCGGTATGGAAATCTCCTATACTCCAATGCAGAGAGGAAGAAACTCATGTACAAGGTAATGAAATTCACCATCATTTTGAGATACTATACAAAAAAGGATTCTTACTTCCCCCAATCAAATGTGTTCACCCTTCGAGGGTCAGTTATGTTATACACAACGTTAACAAGGGCTCAAGTGAAAGCTATGTGAGTGGACGATTTCTTGCTAAGAGGATTGTCAGTAAGGGTTATTGGTGGACGACACTACTGAAAGATACATCTAATTACATAACGACGTGTGATAAGTGCTAAAGATTTGCAAGCATGATTCATCAGATGCACCAACCACTCTCGACCATCACTGCATTGTGGCAGTTTATAGTTTGGGGAATTAATTTAGTAGGCCCTCTCCTAAAGGCATCTTTTAATTATGAGTATTTTATCGTCACTATTGATTACTTGTGAAAGTGGGTAGAGGCCGAGTATATTATTTCCATCATTGAGGTAAATACATTCAAGTTTATTTGGAGGAATATTATTCACAGATACGAACCGCCCCATACTTTAATATTATATAATTTAATCAATTTAATAACAATTCCATGGATTCATATTATGGTAGAGTGGTCAGATATCAATTCTATTCGGCCCTAGGCCGACCCCAAGACAACGGCCAAACAGAGGTCACAAATAGGACGATACATGATGATATCAAGAAGAAGCTAGAAGATGCAAAAGGTTTATGAGTAAAAAATTTATATGGGTCTTATGATCTTATATTAAAATTGAGAGGAAGCTAATAGGTGAAACACCATTTATACTAGTCTATGGGTCTGAAGCAGTCATCCCAACCGTACTTGGGTTACCTAGCCACAGAGTCCAAACTTATGATCCCGAAGCTAACGAGGATGAGAGAAGACTCAATTTAGATATGATTGAGTAGATATAGGAGGACACTGAAGTTTGGGAGTCCACTTATTAGCAAAGAGAAGCCAGGTTTTATAACAAGAGAGTTAATGCAAGTCCAATAGATTTGGAAGACCTAATATTGAAGAAGATTTAGCAGAAGCCGGATAAGCTGCATCCTAACTGATATGGGACATATAAGGTTATAGAGGAGGACATCCCTAGAACTTACTGGTGGGAAAACCTAGAGGGTGAACCCTTCTCGAACCCTCAGACTACTGACCACTTGAAGAGATACTACCAGTCAAATATTGTTTTGCCTATCAAGTTATATAATGGTTCTTTGTTTGTACAATAACTCTTTGCATGAAAGGTTAAGAATTAATGAAAGATAAAAGTCTTATCTTATATCTTGTTGTTTTTATATTTGCTCCCTAGTTTGAACTATCTTCATAATATAATTAGTTAAACTACAGCTCAGTGATAGAATAGTGTATGAGGAGTCTCATCTCTTCACACACTATCAATAACAATAATAAGGGGAAACAGTGTAACAACATCGCTTATATGGTGGAAAACACTTAAATATTTTCATGTTGTGAATCAAAAGTCAAAACTCTCTTGGAGAAACAAGAGTGTATGAAGACACAAGTCTCGTCCATACACTCTCAATAACGACGAGAGAGGACTTATATGATAACATAATTCGCTTAGTGATAAAAATTAAAGATCATTTCATTATGGTTGCCTAAACATGATTTTATGGTTAATTAAAGGTCATAACCCACTTGGTGATATGATAGGGCAAGAAGAGAGTCGTCTTAACCATGGACTCCCCACAACAACAAGAAGAGGACTATCGGATGACATCACAATGTGGTGGAAAACACAAATTAAGAATCATCACTTTTATGGTGAGACCAACATTGGCCTCTTATGATGAATGATATATATATATATATCCAAGTAATGTGTAAAAGAAAGCATGATAATCAAAGAACGCCAAGAAATAATGAAGAGTTATAAAATTGCAGACATAACACTAGGTTAAAAAATATATCATGGCATTAAACTATAGGCTTTAAATGTCGTCAGCATAAAATATGAGCAATTAAATTGTTAGAGTTAATGTTACAAATAGTGTTCATAAACAATAGAAAAATAGTCAAGTTACAACAAAATAAGGTATTACGCCACAAGAAGCCTAAATCTGGATGCTATCAGTTGTCTACACTTCACACTGCATCTTCTACCGCCTCCATTTGGGCCTCATGCTCCTTGTAACACCCCGCCCGCTCGAGGAGAGCGGACGATGCGCTACTAATCGATAAAACTAAACTAATCCACAAATAACAAGGTATAGAGCATCTAAATCCCACAATAAAACAAGAAACCACTATTCTCGTCTTCAAATTAATACAACAAATCTCTCGAAATAATTACAACAATCTAACTATCTCGAAAATAAAATAAATCTCCAAATGCTCTATACATCAAAATAATACAAGTCTTCTCATCTTTTGTATTAAAAATTCTTCCCAAATAATTCTCGCTAAAATCATCCCAATTGATCCATAGCACTCAAATCCGTGCTCACCTACCAACTAAGAAAAAGATGGGGAAGTACACAATACGACAGGAATATGCTCAACAAAGAAGTTAGCGATGAACAAAGTGGAACAATATGACTACGAATACTCAAATCAAATAATGCAAATCTCAATAGCATTTTATCAATAAATTTCTTAACAACACATTAACCGGAGTCACCATGCCTCACCATGCCGCGCCATACTTTATCAAGTAGGCGAAAAAGAAGTCTTGGCGGGTGCCCAACATCAGTGCCATATTAAAATCTCATGATAGCGTGCTCAAAACAACATGAATAATACCTCATGAATGAAAATAATTCCAACAATTATTTTTCTAGATTTCCAAGAATTTAACAATTCAAAATATGAGTTCAATTAACAAGAATTCAACGAAATAAACACTCGCGAGACTTCAGGAGCATATTGTGTAAAACCCCATACCTTAAACCACCAAAAAGAACCAACATGAATCATCACATAATTCAGCCTCAAAATCTAATCACACCATCACGATCTTCTCGCGAAAATAATAAAATCTCGTTCTAGCCCAAACTCGAGAAAACAACAAATAAGCCTTCTAATCTAAGGTTGAAATATTGAATAAGTTTCGGGTTATGGTTTGTATATGAAAGGGAGTAATTTTGGAGAGGTCCTCTGGTTGAAAAGTTTGAGAAAAAGTGATTTGAAAAGCCAAGCCACGAATTAGTTGATATATAAAGGATTAAGAGTTTGATTAACAAAAGAGTTCTAATGAGATACAAACACTAAAAATTTTATCCCGGACGATCGGACCGTTGGAATTGGATGAAATTTTATAGAGAATTAGCTGAAGACGAGAGGAAGCTACAGAAACAAATTCAGCTCGATCGGACCGTTCAATATTTTTAAATATATTTTTTTCTAGACAGTTTTATGCTCTGAGGACTCTTAGAGAGTTTTATGTTTTGAGGACTCTTCTGTATAATAAAAATTCAATTAAAACTCCATTTCAATTCCGATTTCAAAATCGTTTGAAATTCTTGCCTTTAAAAATAAAAACCAACATATTTGAGTAATAAAAATAATTTTACCAAAAACTTTATTTTCCTCTATATTTTAAAAATACCTCAAAATTACGTGGGTTGTTACACTCCTCTCGACCAACATCGGCTATTACAAATGCTCAACGGGAAGTCATTTTTTTAGTAGCCTTAGCCTCAACACCGTCTAGGGCGATGGCGACTAAGGGGTCGGTGAGGTCAAAAGATTCAAATTCCTTTTATAACTTCCCTTTAACCTCAGGAAATTTGAGGATGGCCCAACAACATGCCATCCTTACCTCTTGTTCGAGATGTTGGCAGTCATAGCCACCAAACTCTTCTGTAGATTAAAGTTATCAATGGCTTCCTTCACAACCTCTTTCTTTGCCTTCTTGACAGCAATAGCAATGTCGGCCTCATGCTTTGTAGTCAGGGCCTTCAATGCCTCAACATATTCATTTTTCATAGCTTCAAGAGTGTTTGAATGCTGCTTATCTAAGGCCTAAACAACTTTCTGATGGCCAGTGCCCTTTTTGTTCCCCTTCTTCTTCAGATATTTCTTATCTTGAATGGCCTTCTCGGCCTGTTGGATTTAGAGGATCTTCTCATGAACTTATTCACTGACCTTCACAAAGGTCAGCGGAGACTGTAAAGAAGAGAATGATAGAAAATAAATTATTACGAGATGAGACAACATTTGAAATAGAGAATCCAGTAAACATATGAGATATGAAAAAACTTCCTAGGTGGCCTTGTGGAGGCCAATGTCACATAGATAAGAGGCATTCATGGCCTCCAAAAAAGTCCTGTCAGATTTAGGAAAAATTGACTTCATAATAGATTTGGGCCTCTTTGAATATCCAACGAGGGAATCCGAGATGATGGTGAGTTGGGTCAGATGACCCGATAAAGCCACATCCGTTGATATTGGGATATCCTGAGCTGGCCTTTGACTCATCAGGCCAGAAGATCCCATTAACTTATTATTTTGGGGAGGGGGGTTATACCCTTAAATATTTTGGTCTTTTCTCTTTTGTGTATCTTCAGCCTAGTCGAGGTCACCAGTAGTGGACTTTTTCGTCGTGGCCATTTACGTGGGCTTCTTGCTCATGTTGTTTAGTGTATTAAGGAGACTAGGAGCATACATGTTCCAAATCTCATCTAGAGCGTTGGGTAGATTATCTGTAGCAAATAGACGAAGTTAATATCAATAAAGAATAAGAAAAGATGACATAACAATTAGAATAAGGTCATTTACATAACTCTGAGAGGCGCAGAAGCCCCCTAAATTTAAAACCGACTTGCAAATTAAGCGATGGTATTCCCAACTAAAATTTCAATTCAAATTTTAAACACAAAACAAACTTCAAATTTTAATTTCTTTAAATCAAAATTAAGTTAAACTAAAAGTGAAATTAAACTACTCAAACATTTTAATATCCTCTTAAACAAAATTAATGCAACACAAGTCCTAAAATTGCCTAATAATGATTTCTTATAATTTTCAATATAGGGCAAACCAAATTTTATCAAATTAAAATTCTGGACATGAATTAAATTATACTTACCCAAATTATCCACACTTAAATTAACACCAAATTAAACAAGTGTAAAATTTAAACCAATTTTATCTTGATTATCCTAGCATGCATCCAAGGTGATTTTTGCAAGATAAAAATCAACAGTCTCACTACGCGGCGATGTAAAAGAAAAACCCGAATGGGAAAAACCTCGAATGACCCTGGCTTAGCAAATCAACTAGGTACGGTATGTTTACAAAGACCAAGACATGAAGACTTACAACACTCGACTCGACTCCTTCAAGCCACGACGCTTCCTTCACTCTTCAACCTATGCCTTGTAGATAACTCTAGAGTCCACCAAAATCTTGGAGTGCACCAATAGAGGCACAACCCACCGCCAACCACACATGATGCCTTTTACCATATGAGAAAGCCTCAGGACAAACTTCTTCTCCTTTATGGGTAGAGAATAAATTCAAACTTCTCTTCTTGTTAGTGTAGAGGAAACCCGGTGCCAAACAAACTCTCCAAGCAATATATATATATATATATATGAAAGTTGGATCTATACAAACATGGGTGTATACGTGTTTTTGTAGAATTTTAATCCATTAAAATCATAAAAACAAAAGGAACTTTTTGTCTTAATGATGTTGCTCACTTTTTCTCTTGGAGGGAATGGAAAAGTTGTGCGAAAAAGTGTTTTCGTCACTTAGTTAATCAAGAAAAAGTAGTGGGAAAATAAGTGGGCAAGTGGGAAGTTATTAAAAAACTGTCAGAAAACTTCTGAGGTCGTTCAAACGAGCTCGTTCGAACAACATTTAAGAAAACATTGCCCCAAACTCATTCGACGTTCGCTCGAACTACTTCTCGAACGAGAATGAAAAGATTATAAGAAAATTTCTTTGGAAAACTCATTCGATTTCTAGTTCGAACGACAATCTTGTTTGAACAACAATTCGAATGAAAAAATAGAAAATTTGGTTTTTTACTTTTAAGCCCAAAAACTTTTGAAAATAAAAATTCATAAAAGGTATTTTATGAAATACACCCAATAAAAGTTTCAAGATCCTATGTATATATAAAATTCATTCATACCTTTGGAGCCTTGGAATCCAATTGGTGTTGACATAGAAATATGGCACTAAACTCATCAAGGATGAAGCTATAAATTCTGGGTCGGTACGTCTTCAACTCTTCAAATGTCATAGGCTTGATATGAACAAGCATCTATCCTATAACTCAAAAGGTTTTGTCTGGAATTAAACCAAAACTACATATGAACTCAATTGAAAATTTATGTCCTTACAAATATCCCCCTTTGGCTATTCCGGGACAAAATCCAACCGAAAATCTAAACGGTCGTCAAGCTCGTCCAGATACAACATCCCAAAAGAAATAAAAATACAGGCGCTAGACTCAATTCAAGGATAAACCTATTTGCCACTTTCAAGATGTCACTAAAAGGAATTTCCTGCAGACTTAAGCACACCATCAAATGCATAGGGAATATAAAAATATTAAACCCAATGTAAATAAATACTCCCAATTAAATAATTCTCCCCCTTTGTCTAATAATGATCTACCTAGAAAGACTACGACTCCCCCTAAGATAAATCTTCCCAAACTAAAGGTTCAGATACTATTTATGCCCCTTTTTGTTTAGGAATAGACAAAGGTTAAGAATAAAATTAACTTATTTCTCCTTTAATTAAAGAAAATGCCATTTCCCCCTAAAGTCTAAGCAAGGGATAAGAATTAAGAAGAAACAAGATAAAATTATAATGGTGAATAAGGTGATAAGAACATTTAAGCATATCGGCAACAATGAAGTATAACTAATCCACACAAGAACAACGGATACCAACTATGATGCGATGAAAAAAAATAATACCAATTAAATGTACTAAATAGAAGCATGGGATATCAACCAAAAATCGAAACACTTGAAATACACACACACACACACACACATAATGAATATCACTTGTGGTAACAATTATTATGCAACAAAAATAAATACAAGAGAGGTAATTACCAAGGAAGAACAAGGAATGAAAAATGACAATCACACAATAAAAGATGTATGTGGTTCAGTAAAGATGTGCCTACGTCCACGGTGGTGCAGTCGATATTATTTCTATATACCCCGGAGAGTGGTTACAGAGAATACAACTTGTCCTTTTGCCCCGGACCTAGGGTTTAATATATACATGTACATTTAGGTGAGTGGGGGTGATGGGTTCCCCCACGTCTTCCATTCTTCCTATAACTTCCCTTCAGGGGAACGTGGGAAGAGAACGAATCAAAATAAGAGGTGGGGGGACCTAGACTTTGGGCCGCCAGAACTGGGCTACTCGTCTAGGCCCATGGTATTAATTCTGGGTACCCACAATTGCCCCTAAGTTTGTTGGGCCATGTTCATGGGCTCAATAAATTTAAATGATTAGCCATAATGGATTTTTTGCAATTCTTCGGAAACTGTGAAGCTGATTTTGGCAGCACCCGCTTCGTATCTTGTGCACTATGATTAGCAAAATTTGAAGGTTTCTTGGGTTAGGCAGTTTTTTATCGTCGTTCCAATTTTTCCAGCACTTTCTCATTCCTTGTGAGTTCTAGCACTTCGTACCGTCTTCTCTCAATCTCCATTCTCGTTGCTTTTCTTATCGTTTGGGCTCGTGCTTCTTCATCGTTCGAATTGGTCTTCTATCTTGTAAGTTTCCTATACTTTTTCTCTATGCTTTCTCTTTGAGTTTGTAGCTTTTCTAGGGTTTTCCAATGGCGAAGATTGGAAATAGGTCAATCTCTGAATTTAGAAAGTTTTACAACATCCCTGAGTGGGTAGATATTGAGTGTTGTGCCTCCCCTCCTAGAAACGTTAGAGATATAGATGATGCCCACTGGATCCACGTCTTGTTTCTTTCCGAGGGGGGGACTCACTTTTCCTCCTAATGATTTATTTTTGCATTTTTTTGGCTATTTTAATATTGTTCCTGCACAATGCTCGCCCAATGTGTGGAAAATAGTAAATGGCGTACATAGGATAAATTAATTGTATGGAACTAGGTTAGGGCTCGCCGAGGTATGTTTTTGCTACTCCTTTTCTCGAACTAGTTATGGTGTCCTTTACCTCAAAGCTAGGAGCCCTGATAGGGTATTGGTAGTAAATCTACCTAATTCCCATAAGGACTACTGGCAAGAAGGTTTCCTTGTTAGAAATTGGCAGTTTTTTCACCAATTTGAAGGGTCGAGGTCTGAGAGGTTCTTCGTTCCCTTTTATGGGGAGGAATACATAATTAGACATTGTACTGTTGTTTCAACTTTTGTTGATTTGTGATCTTTCTAACTCTTCTCTGTTCTTCTTTTGCAGCGAGGTCAAAGTACTTGGAACCTGCTCTCAGCGAGGTTCGTCTTTCGGAATTGATAAAGGCTTGGAATATCAGGGAGCTATTGGGTTGTGGCGAGCATCCCAGATCTGCTGCTTTTTGCTCAAGTATAAGAATGTTGACTCCAGCTTCATAGCAAGGCCTATGGACGGTATCCCAGAGTTCGACTTATTCGAAGAGACTGCTGCAGGTCCTATCCAGTTGGACGAGGAAGAGAGAAACTCTGGGAGTGACATTATAGGATCTTTAGGTGATTTGCAGGGAGAGAGCTCTGGCAGTAGCAGTTCCTCTGATCGTAGGGAGGTTTCTGAAGCTCGAGGGTCGTCGAGCACTTCTAGCAGTTCGAGCGAGGAGATGGTTCCTCCAAGGAAGAACTTGATCAGGGATGATGATGACGAGGACCACGTGCTTCTTGCACAGAGGTCAAAGAAGCAAAAATATGTCTTTGGGGCTATGGCTACCGGTTCCCGATCCTCTGCTCAGGAGCAGGAGAGGAAGAGGAAGGAAGAGGAGAAGGTGAGAGAGAGAGAAGAAAAAGGAAGAAGATAGGAAGAAGATGGAAGAGAAGAGGAGGGTAGAGGAGAGGAAGAAGAGAGAGAGTGAGAAGGAGGAGGAGAAAATGAGGGGAGAGGCGAGGATGAAGGTCGGGCATGCCTTAGTCCCGGTGTTCGCGCTGCCTAAGGGGGCCTCTATGGCAATTTCCCCCCAGTTGGCCCCGTCTCTGCTCGAGAGAGCTGTCCTCCCGGTTGATCGCCAAAGGGAAGTAGGGTTGGAGCAATTGGCCCTTCAGGCTAGTCAGAGGCTTGCTTTGGTAAGGTTTTTTCCCTTTTCTCCTACATTTTTCTGAATTCTTTCGTTTCCCTCTTCTAATGCCTTCTTTTTTTGCAGTTTATTACTGACTTTGCAGTACTATATCGTTCACGCGATGAGCTTGTGAAGAGAAATAGTGAGCTGGAGCAAGAGAACTCTGCCCTGAAGCTGAAGGGTAAAGAGCTCGAGGCCAACTTTAAAGCCGTTGATGCTGCTCGGATTTCATCCAACTTGGCTCTTGCCACTGCCAACAAGGAGAAGGACGCTACAGTCTAGGATCTAAAGGAGCTGAGGCAGGCCTATGACTTGGTTTGCTCGAGAAAACTTACAGTTATGGAGGAGAATAGGGTTCTCTCTGAAGAGCTGAAGAGGAAGGAGTCTGAGGCTGTTACTGCTAAGGAGGACTCTTACAATTCTGGTTTGGCTGCAGCATACGAGGATGCTGAAGTTCAGATAGGCTATATTAGCCGTCTGAACTTCAAGAAGGGCTGGAATAAGGCCCTCATAGCTGCTGGAGTGGATGTTGCATCTCATCTTTTTGAAGAGCAGGACCCAGGGCCGAGGCCAGTCGTAGATGAGGACCCTGCCCCAGCCATTGAAGGCTCTGATCCTGTTCCTCAGGTGACCCCTACTGACGTTTCTCTTATTGAGGCGACAGAGATCACCCCTACCGAGGGAAATGCTCCTGTTGATGCCGATAAGGGGAAAGGGCCATCAACCTCTAGGCCACCTGAGGTCGCTAATTAGTTATCTGATAGGATTGCTTTGTATTTTTGCTTTTTCGAGTCTGTAAACTTTCTTTTTTCAGTTCGATGTAATTTCAACCTTCATTAATGAAAAAGGCTTCTATTTTTCTGTGCACTGATATGTCTTCTTCTCTCCCTTGTCTTCTCATTGTTTGTAGTCAATTGATGTTGATGATTACATTCCTGCTACTTCCCAATTGGGCAGGACCCTTGGTCCCAGTGCGAGTCCCAGAGTTTGCCAGGCCTTCGTTAAGCTTTGCAAGTACCTTAGATCTAGAAATCAGACGTATAAGGAGAAATCTGAACTTGTGGCCAAGCTGAAGGACAGGCTCCAGGAGATGGAGGACATTGGTGCTTCAGTGCAAGAGGAGGTCAATGCGCTGAGAGAAAAACTATTAGAGGCCTCCGAGATCAACCAAGTTGGGGAAGTTCTTCAGCAGGAGAATGAGGACCTGAGGAGAGAAGTCTTACGACTTAGGGAGCATCCGCCGTGCACTGTTCCAGTAATATTACAAGGCTCCTCATCATCACGAACTAGAGCTGGTCATAATGTTACTCCTCCTGTGTCGCGAGGTCCCACTCGCCCACCCGTTTCGCGAGATGGTAGGAGCACCAGGAGCAGAAGCAGGGAATAAGAAGAACTTCGAGATAGGGAAATGGAAGAACTCCGCGATGGTGTTCAGCGAGCATATGTAATTTCTGCTGGGCTTCAAAGGGACGTTACTCAGTTGCGACACTTGTTCACGAAAGGTCCTTGGCAAGCATAGGCTGACGGTTATGATCAGGGCTGGTCGGATGCTCCAACAAGGCTGCCTGAGTTCGAGGACCTTTCTTTTATCAGGGGTGTGGCTAAGTGCCTTGAAGGAGCTGGACGTCCCGAGGAACTCGATGCGATGGTATCGCCATGAGATGTCTCCCTTTACCCTGATGCCTACCCCCTTCCGGAGGGATGATCGATAGATCCCCATTGATGCTATTCCTCGACAATTATCGGAGTCAGATGCGAATGAGGTTGTGGAAGAGTTAGCTCCTGCTCTCGATGACGGACGAAGAGCTCCAGTGGCTGATTATCTCGCTCAGAGGCTTCCCCCCCCCCCCCCCCCCCCCCGGTTAAGATTTTGCCAGTTGTTATTTTTTTTGTATTTTTGATAATGTAAATTCTTTGGGCGAGCTCGCCGACTAAACATGTATTACTATTGTTGTAAGTATGATGAATTAATGAAAAGTTTGTGTTTTGGGCAATTTTGCCGACTAAACGTGTGCATCATACTTTTCATATTCTTGCTGCTTTATAATCTTTTTTGTTTTGTCATGCAAGTGTCCTCCCAGTCCAGTATAATACCAAGATACCATTGTGCTCCACTTTACATTTTAGGTTGTGTCATCACACTCCCTTAGGCCTAAGTGGAGCAATTAGCGAGGACACACCTGGTGTTGGATGTTTTCATTCGATCAGGATTTTACTCACCGAAGTAGGTTTGATGACCAGTATAGAATTTGATCATATTGCCTAAGGATCCCCTATAGGGCTTCATGTATTTACAGGGGCAATGCTAAGAGGTTCTTCATGTTTCATGACGATGACCTGAGGAGGGGTATTCCCCTGCAATAGCATAGTGATCTATGTGCCTGTTGCTTGGAAAAGATGTGCGATAAATGCAGCTGTTACTAATCAAAATGCAACCAATTTAATAATTTTGATTAATAATAAGGAAAATAAACTTGTATAATAAAAGAATACAATAGAAAGATCTAAAAATAGAATATCTTGAGATTAGCTGCGTTCCATGCTCATGGTATTTCTCTGCCCTCCATCATTTCCAAGTGATAGGCTCCCTGCAGGTCATCTCTGGTTACTTTAAAGGGTCCTTCCCAATTGGGACCTAGCTTGCCGTCTAATGGTCTCACTGCGATGCCCAGGACTTTCCTTAGAACATAGTCCCCAATTCGGAAAGCCCTCGGGTTAACCCTTTTGTTATAATGCCTCGCAAGCTGTTGCTGGTAGCTCGCTAGTTTCACTAGGGCTAGCTCTTGGCGCTCACCAGCTAGGTCGAGCTCAGCGAGTAATGTTACTTCATTATGGCCTTGGTCGACAAGGTTGGACCTCATTGTTGGCAAACCTGCTTCGAGTGGGATGATTGCCTCCATGCCATATATCAGCAAAAATGGGGTTTCTCTTGTTGCTCACCGAGGAGTGGTCCGATATGCCCATAGGACGTGAGGTAGTTCATTTACCCATGCGCCTTTGGCTCGCTCCAATCGCTTCTTCAATCCATCGATAACGGTTTTGTTGGAAGCCTCATCTTAGCCATTGCTCTGAGGGTAGGCCACCGAACTGAAGTGGTGTCTAATCCCGTGTTCGTTACAGAAGTTCTGAAAGGAGCCACTTTCGAACTGTGTTCTATTGTCGGTGATGATTGTTGTGGGGATTCCAAACGGAGTGATTATATTCCTCCATATGAACCTTATCAAATCAGCATCTCGGATGTTTTCCAGGGGTTCTGCCTCGATCCATTTGGTGAAGTAGTCAGTCACAACCAATAGATATTTGGGATTGCCGACAGCGGTAGGAAGTGGTCCCACGATGTCCATTCCCCATTAGGTGAAGGGCCATGGGCTAGATATGGACTTTAGGTCGCTGGTGGGTTGGTGGGCCATAGGAGCGTGGAGATGGCATTTCAGGCATTTGCGGACATATACTGCGGAGTCCTTTTGCATATATGGCCACCAATAGCCGTCCTTTATCGCTCGAAAGGCTAGAGATCTTCCTCCAGTGTGGCTTCCATATATTCCTTCGTGAAGCTCGCGTAGCACTTACTCGACATCCCCTGGGTGGACGTATCAGAGGTAGGGATCAGAGAAGGATTTCTTATACAAGTTTCCTTTTGGGGATAAGTGAAAGAGAGCAGCTTTGACTCTTATCTGGTGGGCGGTCTTCTTGTCATTCGGGAGCGTTCCCTTCTTTAAAAATTCTCTTAAGGGGTCCATCCAGCTGGGTGCTGACCCCACCTGGAGTACCTGCTCCATGCTTGGTGGATTGTTGTCGATGCTCGGACAAGTGAGGAAATCTATGGGGATGATTCTTTTTAGGTCGGAGTCAACTGTCGAACTAAGGGCTGCTAAGGCATCAGCATGACTATGTTGCCCCCTGGAAAACTACTGGACATTGATCTCTTCAAAATTTAACATCAGCTTTTTCACTAAGGCGAGGTAGGCTGCCATTCTTTCATTATCTGCATTGTAATCTCCGCTTATCAGACACGTTGGGAGTCCCCGAACACCTATAAATGTTTTACTCCCAAAGTATGCGCCTTTTGGAAGGCGACTATTAGGGCTTCATACTCTGCTTCGTTGTTGGAGGCTGTAAATCCAAGCCTGATTCCTTGTTCAAGGATTATGTTCTCTAGAGTTATGAGGATAATGCCTACCCCTTCCCCCTTTGAATTAGAGGCTCCATCAACAAACAATTTCTAAGTTTCATTTTTTACTGGGTTCTCCGTTTGCCTTGTTGGTTGGGGTTGGTCGTAGGGTCCATCGCCCGTGAATTCGGCTATGAAATCAGTAAGGATCTGACCCTTGATAGCTGTCCTTGGTTGAAATTAGATGTCAAATCGACCGAGCTCGACTGAACACTTGGAAAGTCTGCCTGACAAATCCGCTTTCCTTAGGACTGCCTTAAGGGGATGCGATGTAAGAACGATGATAGTATAAGCTTCAAAATAATGCTTCAGCTTTCTCGAGGCTATTAACAGCGCGAAGGCAAGCTTCTCCAATGGAAGGTACCTTTGCTCAGAGTCTACTAAGGTCTTGCTCGTGTAATAAACGGGGTGCTGGATTCCTACAACCTTGTATATTAGCACAGAGCTGACAGTGTGAATGGATACGGAGAGGTACAGGTACAAGGAATCTATTTGATGTGGTATGACAAGCAATAGTGGAGAGCTTAAGTAGGACTTGAGCTCGACCAATGCTCGCGAGCAATCTGTGCTCCACTCTATCATTTTTCTCCCCTTTAGAAGCTGGAAAAAAGACTCGCACTTCTCGGAGGATTTGGAGATGAAGCGATTTAAAGCAGTGAGCATACCAGTGAGCTTCTGTACATCCCGGATTGTGCGAAGGGGTTGCACCCTGTTGATTGCATCGATCTGGTCTGGATTAGCCTCTATCCCTCTCTTACTGACCAAGTACCCAAGAAATTTTCCTGACTGGACACCGAAAGAACACTTGCTTGCATTAAGTTTCATTCGGTATTTCTTGAGAATTTCGAAGGTTTTTGACAGGTCTGAGAGGTGATTCTCCCTCTTCTTGCTTTTAACGAGCATGTTATCCATGTAGACCTCCATGGTGTCTCCCATCTGATCCTTGAACATCTTGGTAACCAACCATTGATATGTTGACCCTGCGTTCTTGAGCCCGAAGGGCATGACCTTGTAGCAGTATAACCCAACTGTCGTAATGAATGCTGTTTTGTCCTGGTCCGGGTCATATAGGGGGATCTGGTGATACCCTAAGTATGCATCCAGGAAACTCATTCACTCGTGAGCTGCGGTGGCGTCTACTAGTTGGTCTATCTTCAGGAGGGGGAAACTATCTTTAGGGCATGCTTTGTTGAGGTCAGTGAAGTCGATGAAAACTCTCAACTTCCCATTGCTCTTGGGAACTACTACTAGGTTGGATAACCATTCGGGGAATTGTACCTCCCATATGGATCCTGCATCCAGCAGTTTTTCCACTTCCTTTTCAACCGCTTTATCCTTCTCGGGTGCAGTTCGCCGTGCCTTCTGCGTGATTATCTTGAATATGGGGTCGACGTGCAGTTGATGACAGGCCATACTAGGATCGATTCCAGGCAGTTCGTATGGTTTCCATGCGAAAACATCTACATTGCGCCTCAGCAAGGTTGTCAACTCCTTCTGTTCTTGGTCGGTGAGAGATGATCCAATCAAGAAGAGTGTATTACTGTCATCATCTCCATCCATAACTTCTACCAGGTTCTCGACGACCCGCTCAGAGAGGAGTATCCTGGTCTCCTCTACTCCAGGTCTCCCATACTTTAATTGCTATTTAGAAGGTGTCGGATCTTCTTTAATTTTCTTGCTGGGTTTCTCGAACTTCTTCTCTGGTTTTGGACGGATGGCTGCTATGCAACACCTTCTCGCCATTGCCTGATCACCGTGGATTTCCATTACTCCACGTTCGGTTACGTACTTAATTTTCTGATGGTAGGTTGAGGAAACTACCTTCATCGCATGAAGCCATCCCCTGCTGAGGATGGCCTGGTATGGTGAGTCGATGTCAACTACCAAAAACTCGATCATCTTGGAGACGTTTCCATCACGTACTGGTAGTACAATCTCTCCCAGGGGCATAGTCATTTTTCCAGTGAAGCCAAACAAAGGAACAGTAGCTTCCTTTAGGTCGGTGACGCTTAACTTCAATTTCCTGAATATGTCAAGGTACATTACTTCGGATGAGCTTCCTTGATCGATAAGCAGATTTTTGACGTCAAAGTTGGCTATCTTGAGTGTAATGATCAGGGAATCATGATGTGGGGTCCTTACTCCCACCAGATCTTCATCCGTGAAAACAATATGCTTTTTATAGTTGATGTCCTCTGCTCGTTGGCGCTTTCCTGACTGTGACTTTATTGGATCGATCTGAAAAGCCTGCAATACTGCTGTAAGCTTCTTCATTTCCATTCGAGCTGAATTCCCTTGGATCTTCTTGGCATCAGATGCCCCATGAATTACCGTGAACTCATGTCCAGTGTCATCTTCCAGCACGTTATCAGGTCTCGTCTCCCTATTGGCAGCCACTTTCTCTGTCTTCTTTTCCACAAACTCGTTCAAATGCCCAGACTGGGCCAACTCCTTGAGGTGAGACTTAAGAGCTTTGCAGTGCTCGGTTTTATGTCCTCCCTCTTTGTGAAAAGCGCATCTTAACGCATTGTTCCTCTTCGAGGGATCTCCTCCCATCTTCCTCGGCCATTTGATGAATGGCTCATCTTTGATCTTCGCGAGAACTTTGTAAATTGGTTCTTTGAATATGGTGTTGACCGCCTGGAATGCTTTCGACGCGTCATTGTTCCCTCCGTTCTTGGAGCCATTTTTGCCCCCGTTCTTTCGTCCTTTTTTCATGTTCTCAACTTTGTCACTTCCCTTAGTAGTGAGTTTAGCTCGTCGTTTTCTCCTGTACTGAGGCGGGTGACGTCTTCCACCTTGGCATACTTCTCGATGTGAGCCATTAGGTCGTCGATGGTTATGGCTTCCTTCTTCGTCAGGGACTGGTAGAGAAGGGAAGAACTGGGTAGCCCAATTTTAAAAGAGGCCACCGCCACTTGCTTCGAGCAGTCCTCGACCTCATTGAACAACTCCAAATACCTTTTTGCATAGTCTCGAAGGGTCTCCCGAGGCGTTTTCTTCATTGTCAACAAAGCATCCATCCTTTTGGGATGGGAGCTACTAGTAATGAAGCGGGCCGTAAAGAGTTCGTCCAGGGATTTGAAACTTCTGATGGATCGATGGGGGAGTCTATCAAACCATTTCCGCACCACATCATGCAAGCTCGAGGGGAAAATATGGCACATCAGTGCATCTCGGTGATTCCAGAGGGTCATGGCCTGTCGGTATTGCCTGACATGATCGATGGGATCAGTCTTACTGTTATAAATCTTAAACCTTGGAATGGAAAATTTCTTGGGTGCTTCTTCCTCTTCGATTTCCCTCGTGAAGGGTTACTTCATCTGGGTTTTGAGATCTCGCCTTACGAGTTCTCTGATTGATCTGGTATCGTGGTGGGCAGGATGGTGGTCCAATTCCCTGCGGACCAGATCTCGTATGTTCTCATTGCTGCGACAGGGCTCTCGTAATGTCGAGCTCTTCGTAGCTGCTCGCGGAGGTCGTCGTCTGATTCGTCTCCCTCTACCTTTTGAGATCCTCGCCTAGGGATCCTTCCTCGGCTGCGAGACTTGCTCGCCTGAGGGCTAGGAGTGCGGTATGGGTGTCTCATGTTAACAGGATGAAGATCCCTCTCCAGTCTTTCCAGTCTTCTTTTCAGGCGAGCATTCTCAGCCTCGTACTTGCGAGAAGACTCCCTTTGTTCGTGGAGCCTTGCCTCATACGCATCAATTAATCTGGATATCTGCATGGACCTCTCTGGTCCCTGGCTTTCTTCTGAGGTTGGCTTTTCCAAGAGAGCCCTCTGATCTGAACGTCGAACTTCAGACCTAATCCTGCGAGGAGCAGGTGGTTCTTGAATATCCCCTGCCTGAGGGGTATTGCTGCTGTAACCAAACATCTTAAACTCCTTTCTTAGTGTGGGCTCTTCTCAGGGAAAGATGAACGCTTCCCACAGACGGTGCCAATTGTGGTAACAATTATTATGCAACATAAATAAATACAAGAGATGCAATTACTAAGGAAGAACAAGGAATGAAAAATGACAATCACACAACAAAAGATCTACGTGGTTCAACAAATATGTGCCTACATCCACGGTGGTGCAGTCGATATTATTTCTATATACTCCGGAGAGTGGTTACAGGGAATACAACTAGTCATTTTGCCCCGAACCTAGGGTTTAATATATACATGTACATTTAGGTGAGTGGGGGTGATGGGTTCCCCCACATCTTGCATCCTTCCTATAACTTCCCTTCATGGGAACGTGGGAAGAGACCGAAACAAAATAAGAGGTGGGGGGCCTAGACTTGGGGCCGCCAGAACTGGGCTACTCGTCTAGGCCCATGGTATTAATTCTGGGTACCCACATCACTAATTCACACGTACATATACATAGGTATAAATAACACACACGACACAAAATTCAGTAAGATTTTCACACTCGTATGGGAAAAATGTCTCCAAATACTTGTGGTAAACAAAGTTCTCATTTGATTGCAAAATTTTATCACATTTAAATATAGCCTCATGTGACAGTATATATCGAACTCAATGAACAAATATACACAACGAACACAATCTTAGATTTTCGATGATTCTACAAACCAATAGAGTCATGACAATAAAAGCATAACTAGGTTACAAAGTCATTGTGCTAACCCGTTGATACATCCAACCAAACTCCTCATAATTTTCTTTTTCTTTTTCTTTTGAACAATTCAACTAAACTAAATAGGCCTTGGATAATTTTTCTTTTATAATGCCATATTTGGTTAAGGCAAAAAATTCAATGGTGGCTTTTCACGCAAAGTAATTTTGTCTTTCGCAGCCCGATTCCATTGATAAACAACTACAACACCGGATAAATATTTTTCTATTTTTCTAAATCTGGGAAACGGTTATTACATGCACAGTTCCTCCATAGTTATAGAAAAATGTAGATGACTAAATTGATAGGTGAATTTGTCAGTGAGATCAAATATACATGTGAAGTTTAAATTTCAAATGAGCTCGTACACGTAAGAAGCGAGGCATATAAAAATAGAATCCAGTAAGTAACACAAAATCCAACTACTCCATGTAAGCATGACAAAGAATATTTTAAGGATTGAAAATCTTAACCAAAAGTTCTAGCCACATGGAAGCATAAAGGAAAGGATTCAAACACAAGTACATGCCACATAAAGTGTGTCAAACTAAAATACACACAAAAGAAAAAAAAAACTTTTTGGATTTTTCAAAAATATTCACCAAACAAAAAAAATTCAACTCGAAAGAGAAACAAAGAAAATCTTTTTGTATTTTTCTCAATAAGATATGACTTATTAAGACATAAATAAATAAAAATAAATACAAAAGATATACACAAATCATAATGCTAGCATTAGATTAATCATGGAGTATAGAGTATAAAATGACAAACATACATACCATTAGCATAGCAAGCACAAAAATACTAGAGTATGTAAACAAAACTAACATGTTTAACCTTTAAATTTAGCATGGGAGGTTTCACGTGACAGAAAATGAGAATCATAAACCCTATTTTGTAAAGTCATCAAGTCGGATCTCCTAATGCAAACAAGCGAAGAGTGACAATCATGGGATTGGGTGACCTTGGTTACCTTTGTGACCTTACTCTTGGATTTCCTAGGATCCTTTTTGAGATAAAAACAAAATTTCCTAAGATGACCTGTCCGACCACATTGTGAGAAAGTAAAGACCCGAGAAAAAGTAGTACCTAAAGATTGACCTTTGGAAATGTTCCTAGGTGATTATCTCAAAATAGTGGTGTTGGCTTTATTAGCGGAATTACTATAAGAATCGAAGCCTAAACCAAAAGTGTCATTTTTGACTTGGAAGGTTCCTAATATTTTGTCCAATTTTGCGGACCTACATTCCAAATCAAATTTGAACTTACAAGAGTCTCTTAATTTTTCTTCTAATTCTAAGATCCTAATCTAACAAAACCTTCTCTCTTCAAACATGAGAATCTTTTTCTTCATTGTTTCCATCAAAACTTTAAGGCTATCTCTCCCACCTTGAGCATACTCAAGATTCTCTCGAAGATCTTCGTCACGTGTCCTAAGGTCTTCCATTAAAGAACTCTCATCAATGACCTTGGCACGCTCTCTCAAACTATCTTTTAACTTTAAATTAGCCCTTTTTAATTTAATTGATTCGGCATATAATTCTTAAAAAGCTACTTGAAGTTCACTCACATCAATATCTTTTTCATTTTTACTCTTTCTTTCATCTCCACTCTCACAACCATAAAAAACATGGAATTCACAAACTTTGTCCTCAGAAGTGTCATGTATTATAATGTCATCATTGGAAGAGTTCTCTCTATCACTTACATGACTTTCCAGTGACGTGATAAAATTGCCCTCAAAAGGGGAATTGGGTCACTCTTCCTTACCAGTATCATTAAGTATGGAATTGTATGAAATTAGTTGCTTTCCCTCTCTCCTTAGTTTAGTGGGACATTCAAAAGCCCTATGACCATACCCTTTACAACCCAAACAACGATTTGACTCGTCCCTATTTCGATCTTTTTTATTATTTCGAGGGATCTTCTCGGTCTTATTATACTTGGATTTTTCAAATTTCTTGTATTCATTTTTTAGACTTCCTTTATTAGTCTGAAGAAAGTTTCTAAATTTTCGTAGCAAAAATTGCCATATCTCCCAAGTCAAAATCACTCTCGTCATCTGAAACTTATTTTTCCTACTTTAGGGCTTTCAAAGTGATGACCTTATCTTTCTTCTTTTCGGTCTTAAGTATGTCAAGTTCATAGGTTTGTAAATCAACTTAGAGCTCTTCTAGTTTCGTAGAGGATAAAGTAGGTAAAGAATTCAACACGGTCATTTTAGGAATAAACCTATCGGGTAGAGGCCTTAAAATTTTCTTTACTACTCGGCATGAGGTATTTTTTCTCCCAACTAAAATGACGAATTAACAATATCTGAAAGTTTATCATAAAATTCATCAAGAGTTTCATTTTCAAACATTTTAATGGTCTTGAATTGAGTGGTGAGATTTTGGAGTTTCGAAGATTTTACGACACTAGTTCCCTCGTGGGTGAGTTGTAAAATATACCAAGATTCTTTAGCAATTTTATACGTCATGATACATCAGAATTCATGTAGTGTGATCGCACTAAACAAAGCATCCTAGCGTCGAGAATTAAAATTGGCTAGTTTTAGTTCACTCTCACTCCATCTCCTAACGAGTTTGGGGACACGTTCATTTTCTAATAAACATGTAGGAGATGACCACCTAGTAACTAAGGACATCCAAAACCTCTCATATATGGATTTTATTGCTGATTTCATACGCACTTTCCAGTATGCATAATTAGAACCACCAAAAACTGGAAATTTTGAAAACGGAGAAAATTCCATTTTTAAACAAAACTAAATTATAGATCTTGATGCAATAACTTAGTGCTCTAGCTCTGATACCACTTGATAGGCACGAAAGCCCCCTAAATTTAAAAACTACTTGCAAATTAAGCGATGGTTCAATTAAATTCCTAACTAAAATTTCAATTTAAATTTTAAACACAAAACAAACTTCAAATTTTAATTTCTTCAAATTAAAATTAAGTTACACTAAAAGTGAAATTAAACTACTCAAACATTTTAAAATCCACTTAAACAAAATTAATTCAACCCAAGTCCTAAAATTTGACTAACAATGATTTTTTTATAATTTTCAATATTAGCCAAACCAAATTTTATCAAATTAAAATTATGGACATGAATTAAATTAAACCTACCCAAATTATCCAAACATAAATTAGCACCAAATTAAACAAGTGTGAGATTTAAACCAATTTTTATCTTGATTATCCTAGCATGCATCTAAGGTGATTTTTTGCAAGATTAAAATAAGCAATCTCACTACACGACGATGTACGAGAAAAAACCAAATGGGAAAAACCTCTGATGGCCCTGGACTAGAAAACTCACTAGGTACGATATGTTTACAAACACTACGACAAGAAGACGTACAACAATCGACTTGACTCCTTCAATCCACGACACTTCTTTCGCCCTTCAACCTCTGCCTTATAGATAACTCTGGAGTCCACCAATGGAGGCACAACCCACCGTCAACCACACATGGTGCCTTTCACCATGTGAGAAAGTCACAACACAAACTTCTTATCCTTTATAGGTAGAGAATAAATCCAAACTTCTCTTCTTACTAGTGTAGAGAAAACCCGGTGCCAAACAAAATCTCCAAACAATATATATATATATATATATATATATATATATATATATAATAAGTTACAAAACATATGTATGTCATAAGATTGAACTATGATGTCATCAATATGAGTTTTTTTTGCATTTCCTATTTTATCCTTGAAAATTTTGGCTTCCCCCTATTTTTACACACCCTCATTTATTTGCCCCCTTTGTTCAAAATTCAAATACAAGGATACAATAGTATTACACCCATTTTGGTGTTATTTCTCTATCTCTCCTCTCACTATTTCCCTCGACCTTATCTCTTCTCTCTCTTCAATTTCTCTTTCAAATCCAATATCAAGGCCTCTCTCTCTCACGCGCGAAATGGTATTGCGTCTGACTCTGAAAGGTATTTGGGTCACATTTGTGTTTTAATTTCACATGGTTTTTGATTTCATATTTGGGGGTTTTCGTTTTGATTTCACACGATTTTGTCTCTAATGTCTGATTTGTGTTTCTCGGAGGTATAAATGTTGGTACGACTTTCATTTCGGGTATATATCTTCTAATTTTTATGCATAGATAATTATTTTTTATATTTTAAAGCATTTACATCACGCGATATGTGTAATGGGGTTGCAATTTGATGTGAAAATAGCTATTTTAGCTAAAAATATCTTATTTTCTTGGTGGTTTGGTAATTCATTTAACTAATTATTTGTTCATTTTCATATCTACTTTTTAGGGTAACTATTTGAAGAAGTTTGGGGAACCTTATTTAGGTAATACATATTTTATTTCATTTTGTTCTTAAAATAAATTAATATTGGAGATATATTCAGACACCAATGGTGAAAAATAGTACTTTTCAGCATTTTGGCTTTACTTGAAAGTGGATAGATATTGGACCTTTAGGGATAAACAAATTTGATGCACAATCTAAGACAGAGGGGTTCAAATATAATTTTTGGGGTTCAAACATTATTTGATTGATTTTACTTTGAGGATTTTTTTTCAATTTTGCAGGAATACTCTTTGTTCTGCTTCTCATTCTGTACCATTATTTCTCTCTCAATAGCTTACGATATGTTCTATGACATATCTTTTTGTAGTTTGTGCAATGTTTTTTAGTCAAGGTATATTTGGTTTTTAAATTTCTCAAAATAAGGAAAAATGTTGAAGGTCACATAGTTTCTTTTTATATTTCATAGAATTCAAGGTCTTAGTTGATAGAATTCATGTTATTAACTCTTATAAATAAGTAATTAGTATGTCAAGTAGATTATATATGAAATAAAGTGTAGGCAAGGAGACAATATTTTTTGGACATCCAATTAGTACAAAATAATGGCAATCACGTGGCATATTTTTTCAAAATTTTGTTCGCACATTTGGGACGCCAAATGGCAGTAGGAGTTGAATGCTTAGAAGCTGTGAATGGTTCTTTTATAAAATTTTCTTCTCATTCAATGAGTTCAAGTATGAATTTAATAATGTCTTGAAAAATAATCATTTTATTGCACAATATACATTTGTTTAGCTTTTTTCATATTTATATTGTTTATCCTTATTTGGTTTATATTTTTGTTGGTGTAATATCTGTTTTTGAATCCTATATTTTTTTCCTATTGTTTGTTTACAAATATCTCTCTCTAAAACCAATGACAATGGTGATCTCTCATATACGAGAACATCTAGGTGAGTATTTAATGAGTTGTTCATTATTTTGTGCTCTTCCATCATTTAAGTGTGCATATTTTTCTTATCTATATAGAGTTGTGTATTTAAATTTTATCTCATTTAATGGTATCCAATGGTGTTATGAACTACATCCATTGATTTTAGAACCACCATAAGGTTGAGACTAACTTAACAGTTTCTACTATGTATGTTTGTGTTGCATCCTTACAGGTACTCTCTTATCTGTCACACTCGGGCCCCATTTCCCATTTCTCAAGCAATGCATTATCCTCTTGATCATGAGCGCGATGAGAGAATGATGCTTGGGCCTAGACCTCTTTAAAGAGGGGTGATTGTACATCGGGAGCCTTTATAAGTCCCTCTTGAACCTCCCTTAAAAATGGACCAACTTCTAAGGGAGAGTTGTGTACATATATCATGTTGTGTGCGTAATTCTTAACTATGTGTAGTTTGTTTATTACCTTAAAGATATGGATCTATTTTGGAGAATATTCAAAATTATGACACTTCTTTAAGTGGGAAGATTGTGAGATTAATTGTTGATCCTGCTCCCGTGGAAGCTCCTCCTGACCCACAAGTAAAATGTTGTTGCAGTTATATGGATTTCGTTATTAACATGTTTTTTTCATTTTTGTGTATTAACATTTTGTTATATTGATTTCATTATTAACATTTCTTTATATGAATTTCGTTTTTTAACATGTTGTTGTACTCAACTCATAAGTTGTTACCGATTTAAATAGCAATCAGGAGCATGAAGAGGTTATGCGACACAACGTGCGAGGTTCATATTGCTTGACGAAGTCCCATATTATGTTTTCAATAGACTAAATATTACTTGAAGTCATGGAAATTTGTTTTTATGCATTGGGATAATGTTATTTCCCTAATTTTATTTCGAATGGGGCTTACTTACGGCTAGCCTAATATCCATGGAATTTTGTTATCATTGATGGCCTTAATATCCATTTTCACGCCATTATGACCATTTCCTGAGTTACATTCAAGGTTGATACAAAATGTTATAAGTGATTCCCTGTGTCATACAATGTTTAGTTTTTTTTCGTAGTTTTCATATTCGGTCTTTTGAAACCCTTATTCATAGGTTGGGATTTTTGAAAATTGGGGTGTTTCTGAGCACCTGGTGTGATATCTGTATTCCTCCCTCAATCTCCGCTCTTTGTTTCTCTGTACATCACCATAAATCTCACATATTTGAGTTCTTACCTTAAATCTCACCTATAAGGGTTCTCACTTTAAATCTGAGCACCCAGTTTGTTTTTGTTTTTGTATTGTTTTAAGTTGAGTTCTTACCTTAAATCTCACATGTTCTGTTTTATGTGTTAAGTACATTGAACATCTTTAAAATTCTAATGTTTTTGTTTTCTTGGACATTATAACTATTTCTAAATGTCGGTCGGTGATTTCTTGATTAGTTTGTATTGTTGAAGTAATTTCAGTAGAAGTTAAGAGGTTTATGGTATTCTTAGATTACTTCACTAACCTGTGAATGAACTTGAGCATTTTTACATTCTCATTACTGATTCTATTACTAATTTGCTACAAAAATAATTAAAGAATGTTGGCACTTGAACCGATTCAAAATATGTTCACTAACCGATTGTTTTAATGCTTTTTTGGCACAAGAACCAATTCAAAATGTGATATTGAATGTTGGTGAGCATTGCTGCGACATGTATCTTCTTTGATTTATAGATGTTAGCACGTATTTTCATTTCTATGTTCTTTCTTTAAATAATTTGTTTTGTTAATTTTGTTTCCTTTTTTTCTTATTCAAGTTGTGTAGGGGTATTAAATCTATTTGGATTCTTTGGAAAGCCCTACAACTTCAGTATTTTATAAGTTTACAATAGTTTTGCTGTGATTACAGATGAAGATCTTCCTGAAAACCTTAACCGGAAAGACCATCATGCTCGAGGTGGAGAGCTCTGGAACAATCAACAATATGAAGACCATCACGTTCGAGGTGGTGATTTCTGATGAGTTTGTGTTTGCTGGTGAAGTGAATGTTTTGTAATGTTTGAATTGGAAGACATTTAAATAAAAATTTTCAAAGTTCGGGGTTTCGTATAACGTTTTTTGTTAATGTTAAGTTAAATGTTCACTTTTTGTATACAGCTGATATAAAACATACTCAAGGGCATATACGTGATAGCTGATATAAAACATACTCGGGGGCATAGACGCAGTTTTTGGATCGTTGATATTTAACACACTTGGGGGATGATACGGGTACACCTGAGATGATATTTACATTGATGAAAGTTTTTGCTTCATTACCCTTTATTTTCTTCACTGACAGGCATTATTTTTTATAGACCTGCATTCTTTTTTTACGAATTTTGCTTCACTGACCTTCATTGCTTCACTGACCTATGTTCCTTTTAACGAATTTTGCTTCATTACCCTCTATTTGGAGATTATTTTGATGAAACTGAGATCACTCTTCTTTATTGATAAACGTTGACGATGTTTGGGATGGAAATAACATTTAAAAACATTTTTAATTCCATTAAACTGTATGAAGACCTGGCTCTTTCAAAATAAGTAGAGAAAATCCCTTTAACGAAGGGCCTAACTTACTGTTTTTAGTATATACTGACACTAACCCAGGATGAATTGTAGGTATATCAAGGACTTTTGAAAACTAACTAGCATTATTGATTGAATTGTGGGGTGAGTTTCTAACGAGCTTTCTAGCAGTAGCTCCATGTTGTTTATTAATTATTTTCGCATAGATACTAAGCTTAACAATTAGTATGGAATTTACTCCATTAGTTCCAGGTCGCTATCCATTTTGTGGAATTATATTTTGTTAGTTCGGTGTATAATTATCATATATATATATATAATAAGGAGTAGAATGTTTTTACTATTTAATAAGTTGACAACTTAATTAGAGGCTAGGATTGAATGGGGAAAAAATGAATCCATTGGCTCACATTTTTTGGAGGTAAAATGATAAGATTTTCTCCTCTTTTGCCATTCTCACCATCACTTTTGTAAAAAACCATACTCTCCCAACAATCATGTCATGATCAATCAAGGCCTTACCATGTTACCATACCCCCACAACCTTTACACTCAACCTATCACGATTACTTCTATCACCTCTCCCTCTCTCGATTTCTTCTCTTCCTCTCGCTCTTGCAATATTGTGGAGGTAAATCTCCCTATCTAACCTCAATCAGATACTCCACCTTCACAGGTGGACACTCCTTTCCTCATTATATATAACCAGGTAACACCTCGAGCCTTATTGTGTTGTTTTTTTGTTTCAAAATAATCCCATTTATTCATAATATAGGCCGCTTTAATGTTTTTTTTGTTGTTTATGTTTGGGTATAGCAAATCCAAAAATAGGTATTCGAGAAATAGGGAAGATATGATCCTGGGCCTTCGTCTTGCTTCAAGAAATAGCATAAGCTTAAGCAAAAACATTGGTTTGTTTTTAAGTTTTTTTTTTTTTATTATGAATATGTCTTCGTTTACCTATAAGGGTGTTTAAAATATTTTTGAGATTTTTGGGTTATGAAGTTTACCCTTTAAAGTTTATTCTAAGTTCTGATGTTAATCGGATTTTTATTGATTTCTTATGTTTTGATTTTGTTTTGTAGATCTCAAAAGGGTTTCCATGCTTACTTTTTATCAAGGGTCGAATTTTGGCAGGGTTTCAACCGAGTGTTGGTGGTATTTTGCTGTGGTCTGAAAGTGTGGATATGATAAAATGACATTAGACTGTATATGGTTTCTGAAGTCTCTGTTCTGAGTCAAAATTGTGTCTCCGGCCATGGCCTTCTCAAACCTTTGCTTCTTTTAAAGCCTCCAACCATTTTTAATGAATTTGTAGAAGTAAATTGTTGAAGTCTCCAACCTTTGTTTCTTTTGAAGACTCCAACTGACGTTGATAAATAAAAGTTGATGGGAACCCTTTTATTGGTGAAAAACAAATATGAAGTAGATAGAACCCTTTATTATTACCATTGTTTGGAACTTATTGTCTTTTTGTTACCATTGTTTGGAAATAATGTGTTTTTGTGTTTCGTTGTTGTTCCATAATTTGGGTCCTAGGGCGGTGTAAAGAAGGAGTGAGATGGAGATGAACTGGTACGTTTTTTTTTATTTCATCTCAAGATTTTTTTTCATAACTGAATATGGTATTGTCAAGGTGTTGTATAGAGACTCTTTACTATCTACATATTATTCACTTTAGTTTTCCTATTTTTTTAAAAATACATAACAAATTTTTTATCGGTTCAAAAACTGATTTTTATATATGAAAACAGTTAAACAGTTATTTTTATAATATTTTTCATATACATAAAAATTTGATGAAAAATAATTTCTTATAGGAATTTTTTTATAAATAATTTTAGGGGTTCGAGTTACTTATATAATTTTATAGATCCAAAAAATTTATGTATAAAAATAATTTGTATATAACAATAAAGGGATTGTGATAATATATAAATTAATTAGTTTTATTTTTAAGATATATACTAAATAGTCCCTCAATTATTTTTTTACTACACGTTTAGTCAAATTATTTTTATTTTACTTCAAAAAAGTTTTTTACCACTTAAAAATATTCAATGTGTGTCGCTAACGCGTATATTTAAAAAGAAGAGAATACGGACGAAATGAGTTTTTGATAGACTTTTGAAACAAATTATTTTCTTTCTTTAAATGTGTATTAAAAAATATTTGAGTCATAATTTGGTTATGGATCCTTTTTATTTAAAATAAATTTTTTGTGTAAGGGATATGATAATATATGTGTAATTTGTAAATGAAAATTATACGAGTAGGCACTAACTATTAAGGTCTTCTGCATCTAATAAAATAGAAACATTAATATATGCATAGGGATGTGTAGAATGTAAGGTTGAAGTAAAATAAAAGATCTTATAACAAATCAATTCTCTGATGCACAAAAAAAATAACAAAAGATAACGGACAAATCATATCTCAGGTCCGGCGCCCGAGGTACAAGCCACTGCCCAAGATGAGTTGTGGGGCCCAAGGTGTTGATCAAAACCATATATATATATATATATATGTATAAAGAAAACCTGTATTTTTGGTAAAAAACTAAAATTTGACATTAATAAATTTTTATTTTTATTTTAGAATTTAAAAAATTTGTAGTTGTCGTTGCATAAGTAAGGATAAAAAGGAATTGATTGGACAACATAATGTTGTCAACAGATGTTAAAACTGGACAAAGCACCAACATGATGGCGCATGGCTCAAGGATCTTACACCCAACTTCCCAAATGGTATATATAGATTTTTCTAAAGATTTACTAACGTAACGTGGGTCACAGAGAAAGGACAAAAGTAATCCTTGCAAATTATAAATAACCAAGAGAAATAAGATATTACGATGACAACTTATACACATAAAAGGACAACCATCATTGAATGGATATATAAGAAAAAACCAACTCATGAGGAAATGAAGTATATATAATAGTCAAATATTTGTATAATAATGATGCGGAGTTGAAGAATATATAACAGTGTGTGTGTGTGTGTGTGTTGACGTTAGAAACAAAATTTTCTTTCCAAAAATAATCTGCCAAAAAGATTTTAAGGATAAATATTCCATTTGCAATCAAATTTTCCTTTATTCAAACTGAAAGAAAAAAAATTGTTAAAAAAATCATTGATTACACACGACATGTGGTGTCAAGTCGACACATATCATGTGAACAAGAACTATTTTCAATAGAAACAAATACACCTTAACCAATTGATTTATAGTGATCTGTTGGTAATGATAGAGTCGGTTGCACATGTGCAACGAGGTAAAATTATGAGTATGTTGCTAGCACGAATGCACTAGGGTAAAATTACGATCATTGTTAGAGTATTTTTTATTTCTTAAACAGAGTGGATAATATTATAAACAATTGAAATTATAACTAATTTTTTAAAATTGTTTATAATTATTTGTGTTATAAAAACTTTTTGACGTTAAAAATATTCTATTTAATATGATGAAATTTTTATCCATACTTTCAGGCACGGGCAATCAAGGTGTAGTATTTGTGTACTATATATTGGTCATATTATTAGTATTGTTGTAGTATTTTTTGTCTTAAACAAGTTGGATAGGCATATAAATAAAGGGAATTTTGTCCAAATTACACCTATTTCTGCTATGAAATAAACTTTTTGACTTCAATTATACATTATTAATTATTTACGAAATTTTGCTCCGTGCCTTCAATAAACAAAGGAGATTCTGCCCATTTTTTTTAAAACTAACACTTCATTTTTTTGAGACACAATGAGAATTCAGTTATGAATATTCTATATTTCATGTTATATGTGACTTTGTTTGATGAATTTAGATTATTTGAATCGTGTTTGTCAATTTGTTATTTGTTAAGAAGGGTAGATAGTTCTATAAATAAGGAAGATTATGACCATTTTTTTTAAAATTACACTTTTGTTTTGTTTTGTTGGGGAAAGATATTTTTGTGGTTTTATAATTACGTATTTTGAAAATTTTCGTCGTTTCACGATTACGTACTTTCGAAATTTTTGTCGTGCCTTCAGGTACGGCATTTCGCTAGTGTGTGTGTGTGTGTGTATATATATATATATATATATATATATATATATACTTTTTTGGGCCACGCGTTCTAACAACTATAGAGTTTAAATCATAACTGCCTTGGGCAGTGTTTACCTCATATCAACTCTACTTGTTTAGTATCACAACTTTCTGATTTACATCTAATAAATCATAACTTCCGTGGTCATGATATATTTTCATCGGTGTTTTTTCGTTTATGGTTTTGCATCTATTCCTTTTATTTTATTTATAAATTCAAAACATGGTGGAAAAAAGGCGTCGATTATTGCAACTGAGGCGAGGTAAGCTCACGTGGATGGTGATGAGGTATCGCCTTTCTAATTTCACAACTTGGCAGATAATAAAGATATCTTCATAATGGAGACTATTAATAGCTTTTGGCAATTGGGTGACGAGCATCGAGAACAATCGAAAATATTAAAGAGTCACAAGTGGTCAATGACTGCTTTAAAGCGGCAACTATTTGGTTTACCGCCTGGATACAAAGACTCTCTTCGGGCAACATCATCAGGCTTACCTCTATTTATTTACAACTATACTACTCATCAGTTGCATATTATATCTTGAGGAAGTGACGTTTAGGTCTTCTAACATCGATCCAATGGTTTGGGAAGATAAAAAGTTTAAAGGGTAGTTGAGGTTCCCCTCTCAAGTAAGGATCTGCATCAGGAAACACTGTGAAGCCTTGGAGGAGGATGCATTTAGACCAATGTTTTTCTCTCTTATATGGATGCTATTGGAGTTAACCCATATTGATAATTTTGTGACGGTAGAAGCAGAACCTTAATTTTGTTGAAGCATAACCTTCATTATCTGATATTTAAATATTTTATGACATGAAATACGTGGCTTGTTGCCAAGTATGGTGGTCCTCTTGCTGACTTGGATACTATACATGGTTGACAAGAATGTTGAATGATATATCCTACGTCCTTGATTGTAGTGTCTTTACTAAGCTTAGTCAATGTACTCATAGGGGAGAATGAGACCTAAGTGGAGTTTAAATCAAACATCTTTACTAGGTCCATAGCATATTTTGATTGTGATATGAATATCTCATCCTCAATTTGACACACTTGGAGACCTAATAAGAACGTAACACTACACCAAAACTCGTGATTGGTCACGAACAAAATCCCTGACCAAAGCTGTGGGTCGCGGACTTGGGCTGTGACCATTTCGGGCGTGACCATTTTCGTGGGTCACGGCCGAGAGGGGTCACAGCAGATGGTCGCGGACTTAGGCCGTGACCCATGTCGTGACGGGTCACGGACCTCATTCGTGACCCACAACCGTGACAAATTGGTCGCGTCCAAAGTCCGCGACCCACAATCGTGACAAAAAAATAAAAAAAAAATGGTCGCGGCCCTTATCCGTGACCCACAACCGTGACAAACTGGTCGCGGCCAAAGTCCGCGACTCATAATCGTGATAAAAAAATATAAAAAAAATTGGTCGCGGTCCTAATCCGTGATGAATAACTGTAACAAATTGGTCGCGGCCAAAGTCCGCGACCCACAACCGTGACAAAAAAAATGGTCGCGGACCAAGTCCGTGACCCACAACCGTGACCATATTGACCATATTGAAATATAATTTTAAAAAAATGTATTTTTTTGGTCCAATCCTAAAACTAGGGGTCCTGTGAGTACACCATCATTTGCTACGTGTAACGTTTGACGCGTACGAGGTGTTACAAATATTTATTATTGGCAAAACAATAAAAAAAATCACAAATTGCGAATTGAGAACGTTGTTAATAAACAAATATATATACAAACGTATAAATATTACACGTCTTAATAATTCACAGACTAAAAAAAAAATTGGTCAGAGTTTCCTCTATTTTCTTGACATTCCAAAACCTGTAAATGTAAAACCTACTTATTATAAATCCTGCACGACCATAAAATTCAACAATCAAATTATAAAAGCCTGCACGTCCATAAAACTAAACAATAAAAGCCTGCATGGCTGACAAAATCCTGATTGTCCACAACCTATAAACAATCTTCATGCTGTAGACCAATTCCTCATTCGTTTGTTCTGCGTGAAAAAATCTTACAAATGATGGGATACATAAAAAAAAATATCGATAACCAAGTAGTTTTACAAAAAATTTAATCAAGCAAAAAAATTGCATATACGAGTTCAAATTATCAGTAACCAAGTAGAAATATGCAAATTATCATCATATTCACAAACCGGGAGTCCCGCGGCTGCGGTTCCTACGAATTACATTGGTCCCGTGGGAGGTGTTGGTGCCACCCACGGGGACGTTGGGGGATGTTTCGAGTTCTCACCCTCTAATGCCATGTTTTTAAGCCTAAGTCTACAAATATGCAAATTATCATCGTATTCTCAAATCGGGAGTCCCGTGGCTGCGAGGTCAGTTCCTACGAGTTACATTGGTCCCGTGGGAGGTGTTGGTGCCACCCATGGGGCCGTTCGGGGTTGTTTCGAGTTTTCACCGTCTAACGCCATGATTTTAAGCCTAAGTCTAGAAACATGCAAATTACCATCGTATTCTAAAATCAAGAGTCCCGCGGATGCAGGATCAGTTCCTACGAGTTCATTGGTCCCGTGGGAGGTGTTGGTGCCACCCACGAGGCCGTTCAGGGGCTGTTTCGAGTTCTCACCCTCTAACGTCATGTTTTTAACCCCAAGTCTATAAATATGCAAATTACCATCGTATTCTCAAATCGGTAGTCCCGCGGCAGCGGGGTCAGTTCCTACAAGTTATGTTGGTCCCGTGGGAGGTGTTGGTGCCACCCACGGGGCCGATCTAGGGCTGTTTCGAGTTTTCACCTTCTAACGCCATGTTTTTAAGCCTAAGTCTAGAAATACGCAAATTACCGTGATATTCTCAAATCGGGAGACTCGTGGCTACGGGGTCAGTTCCTACGAGTTACATTGGTCTCGTGGGATGTGTTGGTGCCACCCACGAGGCCTTCTGGGGCTGTTTCGAGTTTTCACCTTCTAACGCCATGTTTTTAAGCCTAAATCTAGAAATACGAAAATTACCGTCGTATTCTCAAACCGGGAGACCCGCGGCTGCGGGGTCAGTTCCTACGAGTTACGTTGGTGTCGTGGGAGGTGTTGGTGCCATCCACAAGGCCGTTCGTGGGCTGTTTTGAGTTTTTACCTTTTAACGCCATGTTTTGCTTAAGTCTAGAAATACGCAAATTACCGTCGTATTCTCAAACTGGGAGTCCCGCTGCTGTGGGGTCAGTTCCTACGAGTTACGTTGGTCCCGTGGGAGGTGTTGGTGCCACCCACGGGGTCGTTCTAGGGCTGTTTCGAGTTTTCACCTTCTAACGCCATGTTTTTAAGCCTAAGTCTAGAAATACGCAAATTACCGTGATATTCTCAAATCGGGAGACCCGCGTCTGCGGGGTGAGCTCCTACGAGTTACGTTGGTCCCGTGGGAGGTGTTGGTTCCACCCACGAGGCCGTTCAGGGGCTGTTTTGAGTTTTCACCCTCTAACGTCATATTTTTAAGCCTAAGTCTAGAAATACGCAAATTAAGATAGTACTCTCAAACCAGGAGACCTGCGGCTACGGGGTCAGTTATTACGAGTTACGTTGGTCCCGTGGGAGGTGTTTGTGCCACCCACAGGGCCGTTCGGGGACTGTTTATGTAATACCCCGCATTTTTATCGATATTTATTTATGGGATTAATTAAATTAAATGTGAATTAATTGAGAATTAATCCGGATAAAATACTAACGAGATGTGAGTTGGTATTTGATTATAATGTGTATATATATACGACAATATATGAATATTGAAAATATTGAATTTGTCGTGAGATAGAAATACGGCAATTTGGGAAATTTTGTTGTGACGCGGGTGATAGTCGCGTCAGGAATGTAATTATTGAAATTAAAAAGTGAATTTTATTTCTATCAACCGTATGGTCATTTTGAGTGCGCCAATGTGTCCGGAAGGGTCGCAATAGTCAGATAACACTAGCCGGGGGTTTAGTTTGGGTCTCGGGGCATTTTTAGGCCTTATCAGCAACCCAAAAGGGTAGTTCGGTAATTTCGGAATTTTGGGAATTAAAACCCACGAAAATTAGAGGTTAAAATCTGATTTAGTCTTTACCAACTAAACCCACTAACAACACTAAATGACTTAATGGGCTACGGTAGTTATTGGAAAAAGTTCTAAGAGTTTCCTAAGGCAACCTCTAAAACACCATTGTCATCTTGGAGAAAAGCTAGTAGAGAGAGAGAGGAAGGAGGATTCTGCAGAGAGAGAGAGAGAGAGACCAACCTTCATCAATTCAACATCAAATTCATAGAAAGATTAGAGGCAAGTGGTTTAATTACGTTAATTGCAACGAATGTTTCTTCCATGCGTAGGAATTTATGAAAATTTCATTTATTTTGGGAGATTGATAAGAACCCATTTTTAATTGGATTTAGAAATTTACTTTTTGATAAAGAGATTGCATGCAAAATTTTGTTTGGGTGATTATTCTGATAGAATTACATCTTTTATACCACAAAAACGGATTTAATTATGTCTATGGATGACTTTAATCTTCTAGGGTTAATGTTCATGGGATTTGGAGAAAATTGGGGATAATTGATGATTAGATGTGGTTTAGAATGATTTGACCCCATATAAATGTTGTGATACGATTTAGTATGTTTAGGGATGATTAGAATCCTTAAAATACTGTTGGGATAACGTTTGGATGAGATTAGAGGTGTAGAAAATTGGGAAAAACGAAATAGGGGAATTCTGGGCTCGAAACTGTCATCTCGTTAGATGGCCTGCCCAGGTCGTTCGAACGAGCTCGTTCGAATGAGCTTCTAACGAGTTGATAGTTTGACTTCTAATGATCATGATGTTCATTCGATTCCTTTTGTTCAAACGAGATCTCGTTAGATGGCCATTTCGTTTGAACGAACTCTCATTCGAACGACCTCGTTCGAACGAGACTTCTAACGAGTTGACAGATTGGCCTTTTTGGCCTGATTTGATTTCTAGTGTCCCGTAACCTGGTTTAATTGTAGAGATGACATTACCTTGATGACTAATTTATATAGTTGGGATATTCGGAATATGTTGGGGAGTAAAATATAGAAGAATGATTTGAACCAAATGGTAATTGTGGGTTAGGACGCGAATACTTAATCACGACGTGAGGATAATAAAATATTGTGTATATATAAACCGGGGGTATGTGTATGGGTATAAGAATGAGAAGTATACCACTAATAAATTATGGTAATTACTAAGATGTGTGCATGATTAGTATATGTATATGATTTTATGTGTATGACATACCTACCATACTTGCTATCACGGGAGGTTTACGTTCGCTTAGGGCCATCTAATCCTTGTGTGCGTGGAGTTAGATTGGTACCTTAAGAACATAATGCTAGAATGACTTATTTGTGAGTTAATAAGTCAGCTGACTATGGAGCGTAGGTATGTACGTGACCCATGGATATGTTGAATTATGTTCGCCTCCATTTTTGTGTGTTATGCTTATTCTAACAATTCCTGAGAGATTCGGAATTTGTAATCCTTATGTACGTGATGTTCCGGGATGAGCCTCGAGGTGCTTGTATCGTATATTTATGATGCGAATGATATACGGTTAAATGAACAGACTTGTCATGTTTAATTATGAGAGTAAATTATAGTAACTCCTTGAGAAGATAAATAAGGGGATAACCTCCAGTAAATGGAAATGCTAAAAGTTGAGAATCTGGGTTAAATCAAGCTATCTATTCATATGATAACATTGGGAATTCATATTGTGAATCGAGTAGATGGGTTAGAACTTATGTCGGTTTAGTTAGGTATATATAACACTTGTATGGGTACGGTACGTTAGGAGTGCACAAATAGCCTAGATGTGAGTATTTCATGTGAGAGCACGTCCTAACATGTACTTTGCATTCATTGTTTTAATGTTATTAAAACACTTGCTGTTTTTAAAATACTCTCCACTTTCGGGCTCTGACCCGTTTGCTTTGAAATCAATTTTGTTGTAAAAACCTTTTAGGTGCCCATCCACAAGGACACCATGCATAGGATTTCCATTCAGGTGATGAGTTGTAGCAGTTGTGGAAGTTACAGGGCCTTGCTAGTAGATGCTCCTTTTATCTTGACTCTATATTCAGTTTTAATATATGTAGGGCATGTCGCCCATTTCCTTTAGAGACATTTCAGATTTCAGTTATTCAGACTTTTGGCATGTAATTAATTCAGGATTCAGACTTGTTTATTATTGTAATTGTGGAATTGTTGTGAGGAGTATTTCCTCTAGACTCTCTATTACTTGTTGGTTACACTATTGGGACTTTATTGAGAATGGTTATGTTATTATTTCATAAATTCATTTATTCCATGTTAATCAGATTTAATTTAAAATTTGACAACTTACTTTTTAAATACTAGGTGGTTAGTAATCATTAAATGTTTTCGACAGTGGTGCTATTGATTGAACTAACTTCGCATTTTGAATTAATTTAATAAAGGAGTAGCTACCCGGTATTTAATTAGTCGGGGTGTCACAGGTGGTATCAGAGCATCAGGTTCTAGTGTCCTTTAGGATCTGTACGGCTTATTATGTTTCCGCTGAGCTTTCTTTGATGTAGAGCCCTATATTTTAGGACTGTTGTATTCCTTTATGTATGCTTCTCTCTTCAGCTATTTTAAGTTTATAACTGCGAACTTATAGACTTTACTCTTATTTCAGATGCCTCCACGACGTGCACCACGGGTTCCTAGGGATGCACAGCCCGAGCCATAGCCAGCACCAGTACAGGGCACCATGAATGCAGCTGAGGTTGCAGCCATTGTAGCCCAAGCGATAAACGCCGCTCTTGCCGTTGTACAGAAGGCACCACCCCAGGCACCAGTAGCCGCGCCAGTTCAGGCACATGCATTCCCGTATTCTTGGGAACGCGTTCGTGATGCTTTTCAGAAAGCACACCCTCCGGAGTTCGCAGGTAGCTCCGATGTTGTGGTATCTAGTCAGTGGAGGAAAGATATTCAGAGGCACTTGAGGATGTATAAGTACACCGATGTTCAGAGGAAGGTACTAGATACTTTCAAGCTAGTGGGATCTGCATTGCAGTGGTGGGAGTCTATTACCACCGCAGAGGAGAGAGATACTCTCACGATACAGGAGTTCTGGGTGCGGTTTGACCGCAAATATTTTTCATCAGCTGTACATACGGAAATGAGGAGGAAGTTGATGAACCTTAGACAGGAGGGTAAGATTGTGGCCGAGTATGAGGCCGAATTCACAAATTTGCTAAATATTGTCCCGGATGAGATACCGACAGAAGAGAAGAAGATCCAGAAGTTTACAGATGGATTGACTTGGAGGATTCGTCAGCATTTATTGGGGAACCTCTCGTTGGCCACTTATTCTGACGTGGTTAACGCTGCGCTGCTCCATTGCCAGGACCACCTCTTTCACTTGACAGAGGGGAAGCGATCAGAAGAGTCCAGCCATCAAGGCAGGACAGGGGGAAATGGTGCCAGCGGGGCACAATCAGCTCAGGGTCAGTATAGGCAGGGTGATCAGGGTTCCCAGCAGGGGGATTCTAAGAGATTCCAATCAGGGGGTTTCAGGCATGGACAGGGAGGTTTTAGGTAGGGCCAACAGGGTCCGAACGGCCATCAGGGTCAGCAGGGTCAAAATGGTCAACAGCAGCAGTTTCATCAGGGCCAGCAAGGCTAGGGCAAAAATGGTAACGGTCACCAGGGATAGCGAGGGGGAAACTTCCAGGGGAAGTGTTTCATGTGTGGTAAGATTGGCCACAAACGTCAGGAGTGTCCTAATAAGTGCAAGGCCCCACAGCAGCAACAGCAGGGTGCTCGACACGAGCCACAGAGGCCTATGTTTCCCGCCGCCCTCCCAGCACCACAGATGGCAGCATTACCACCCATTCCAGCAGTCCCAGTTCAGCAGCAGGTCGCAGCCCCACAGAATCCACCGGCCACTGAGGGTATGTTCTCTATTCAGGGGACTATGGGGCGCATTTTATTTGACACGGGGGCTACACACTGTTTTATTTCTATGAGATTTGCACGCACCATTGGGTTATTAGACACCGCAGACAGCACTGCTACTTTTGTAGACTCACCGTTGAGTAGGGGTTCCGTAATTTCGCTTATGTGTAGAGGTGTGGGTATAGAGATCGAGAGGTTTACTTTACCCACTGATATGTTAGTGTTAGAGATGACCGAGTATGATGCCATTATTGGTATGGATTGGCTAGTTGCGTACTGAGCCATGATTGACTGTTTTAGTAGGAGTATTATCTTTGCCATTAACGTGAAGGAGATGTTTTTAGTGGCAATGCCTCATCCTGAGGGAGGATCGTCCAATCACTTGTACAATATAGAGGAGGAGACCTCTAAGGGAGTGGTGTTACCACTTGATTCGATACCCGTTGTTAGTGAGTTCGACGATGTATTTCAGGATATACCTGTACTACCTCCGAGTAGGGAGATAGATTTTGTGATTGATTTGACGTCGGGCACTCGGCCTATTGCCCGCGCACCTTACCGTATGGCTCTAGCTGACATGAGAGAGTTACGGGATCAGATTGAACAGTTGTTGGGTCAGGGGTTTATACGGAGGAGTACTTCATCGTGGGGTGCCCCTGTATTATTTGTAAATAAGAGGGATGGATCGTTGAGATTGTGTGTGGATTACCGGGAGTTTAATATGGTCACGATACGGAATAAGTATCCATTTCCCCGAATCGATGACTTATTCGACCAGTTGAGAGGAGATTCTTTCTTATCAAAGATTGATTTACGATCGGGATACCATCAGTTGCGTATCAGGGAAGAGGACGTCTCGAAGAATGCTTTCCTAACGAGATATGGTTCCTACGAGTTTCGAGTTATGCCTTTTGGTTTGACCAATGCTCCAGCCGTGTTTATGGACTTGATGAATAGGGTGTTCAGAGAGTTCCTAGATCAGTTCATTATTTCCTTCATTGATGATATTCTGGTTTACTCCCAGACAGAGGAGGAGCACACCGAGCATTTGAGGCAGTTTTTGTAGACGCTACGTCAGAACGAGCTGTATGCAAAGTATGAGAAGTGCGGGTTTTGGCTGAAGGAGGTTCAGTTTTTGGGGCATATTATTTCCAACCGGGGGATATCTGTTGATCCGGGAAAGGTATTCGCTGTGAGGGAGTGGGGACAGTCCACGACAACGACTGAGATCCGTAGTTTCTTGGGCTTAGCAGGATACTATAGGAGGTTTATTCAAGGTTTCTCAAAGATAGCGGGTCCTTTGACACATCTGACTCGTAAAGGTGCGCTGTTCATTTGGAGTGATGCCTGTCAGTTGGAATTTGATGAGTTGAAGGACAAGTTGACCTCAGCACCTGTGTTAGCATTGCCGAGACCGGGAGTTGAGTATCTAGTTTACACCGACGCGTCCTTACAAGGACTTGGAGGTGTATTGCAGCAGGAGAGTCAGGCCATAGCTTATGCTTCCCGTAAGCTTAAGCCTCATGAGAAGAATTACCCCACTCATGATTTGGAGTTAGCGGCAGTTGTATTTGCCCTTCGTATTTGGAGATATTACCTTTTGGGGGAGAAGTTTCGATTGTTCACAGACCACAAGTCCCTACAGTACCTATTCACGCAGAAGGAGTTGAATATGCGGCAACAGAGGTGGCTTGAGTTTGTGAAGGACTATCAGTTTGATATCCAATATCACCCGGGGAAGGCTAACGTGGTAGCAGACGCGTTGAGTCGTAGGCCAGTAGATGAAGTGGCAGGGGTGTGGAAGGCAAAGTGGAAGGAGTTGGGACACCAGGATGCAGTGGCCCGATCATTCATGTCGGTGATGACTGTTATACCACAGATTGTCACGAGAGTGGTAAAGGCACAAGCAGATGACTCGTTCTATCAGGAGAAGATAGTTCGATTACTAGTAGAGGGAGCCGAGTCCTATACCGTTAGTTCAGATGGGGGATTACGCTTCAATGGGAGACTGGTAGTTCCGGAAGGGGAGGAATTGCGACACGAGGTGATGGCAGAGTCGCACGTCTCATGGTTCGCGGTACATCCCGGTAGGGACAAAATGTACCAAGATATGAGACGTCAGTATTGGTGAAGCGGGATGAAGAGAGATATTGCCTTGTTTGTTTCTAAATGCGCCACTTGTCAGCTGGTAAAAGTGGACCATCAGAGACCGGCAGGACTTCTATAGCCATTAGAGGTCCTGATGTGGATGTGGGAGAGTATCTCCATGGACTTTATCACGGGGTTGCCTACATCACAGAGAGGTCACGACTCCATTTGGGTAATTGTGGACAGGTTGACCAAAGTCGCTCATTTTCTACTCGTAAGGACCGACTACACTACGGGATAGTATGCCCAGCTCTTTATTGCAGAAATAGTGAGACTTCACGGTGTGCCCCTAAATATCGTGTCCGACAGAGACAAGATATTTGTTTCACGGTTTTGGGAGAGTTTTCAGGAGGCCATGGGCACGGAATTGCGGTTGAGTACGGCTTATCATCTATAGACCGATCGGCAAATCGAGCGTACAAATCAGATGTTGGAGGACATGTTACATATGTGCATCATTAATTTCAGAGGTGGATGGGAGCAGTAACTTCCACTGGTGGAGTTTGCTTACAACAACTCCTACCAGTTCACTATTGGCATGGCTCCATTTGAGGCGTTGTACGGTAGACCTTGTCATTCCCAAGCATGTTGGTTGGAGGTGGGGGACAACAAACTACTTGGGCCGGAAGTAATTCAGGATACTTCGGCGAGGATAGAATTGATACGGATTCGCATTCGGGTAGCTCAAGATCGGCAGAAGAGCTATGCTGATGCGAAGAGGTTCTTGAGGGAGATCCAAGTGGGGGACCAGGTTTTACTCAGAGTATCTCCTATGAAGGGGATTATGCGATTTGGGAAGAAGGGGAAGTTGGCACCGAGATATGTGGGACCATTTCCTATCATCGAGCGGATTGGGTCTGTTGCGTATAGACTTGGGTTACCGGAGCATTTACACAGGATTCATGATGTGTTTCATATTTCCTCGCTAAGAAAATATCTTAGAGATGATTTGGCTCATTCTCACATTTCTTTGGAGGACATCGATCTCCAGCCCAATAGCTCCTACGAAGAGGGGCCGATTTCTATTTTGGACCGAAGTGAGCGGAAACTGTGGTCAAAGATAGTTCCATTAGTGCGTGTTCAGTGGAGACATCATAATGTCGAGGAGTCCACATGGGAGCGCGAGGATGAGATGCGCAAACGTTATCCGGAGTTATTTTTACCAGTTACTTTTTAGTTTCGAATTTCGGGACGAAATTCTATTATTAGGGGGGAAGTATGTAATACCCCGCATTTTTATGGATATTTATTTATGGGATTAATTAAATTAAATGTGAATTAATTGAGAATTAATCCGGATAAAATACTAACGAGATGTGAGTTGGTATTTGATTATAATGTGTATATATATGGCAATATACGAATATTGAAAATATTGAATTTGTCGTGAGATAGAAATACGACAATTTGGGAAATTTTGTTGGGACGCGCGTGACAGTCGCGTCAGGAATGTAATTATTGAAATTAAAAAGTGAATTTTATTTTTATCAACCGTATGGTCATTTTGAGTGCGCCAATACGTCCAAAAGGGTCGAAATAGTTAGAAAACACTAGCCGGGGGTTTAGTTTGGGTCCCAGAGCATTTTTAGGCCTTATCGGCAACCCAAAAGGGTAGTTTGGTAATTTCAGAATTTTGGGAATTAAAACCCACGAAAATTAGAGGTTAAAATCTGATTTAGTCTTTACCCACTAAACCCACTAACAACACTAAATGACTTAATGGGCTACGGGAGTTATTGGAAAAAGTTCTAAGAGTTTCCTAAGGCAACCTCTAAACCACCATTGTTATCTTGGAGAAAAACTAGTAGAGAGAGAGAGGAATGAGGATTCTGCAGAGAAAGAGAGAGAGAGAGACCTACCTTCATCAATTCAACATCAAATTTAGAGAAAGATCAGAGGCAAGTGGTTTAATTACGTTAATTGCAACGAATGTTTCTTCCATGCGTAGGAATTTATGAAAATTTCATTTGTTTTGGGAGATTAATAAAAACCCATTGAATTAGATTTAGAAATTTACTTTTTGATAAAGAGATTGCATGTAGAATTTTGTTTGGGTGATTATTCTGATAGAATTACATCTTTTATACCACAAAAACGGATTTAATTATGTCTATGGATGACTTTAATCTTCTAGGGTTCATGTTCATGGGATTTAGGGGAAAATTGGGGATAATTGATGATTAGATGTGGTTTAGAATGATTTGACCCCATATAAATGTTGTGATACGATTTAGTATGTTTAGGGATGATTAGAAACCTTAAAATACTGTTGGGATAACGTTTAGATGAGATTAGATGTGAAGAATGGGAAAAACGAAATAGGGGAATTCTGGGCTCGAAACTGTCATCTCGTTAGAAGGCCTGCCCAGGTCATTCGAACGAGCTTCTAATGAGTTGACAGTTTGACTTATCACGAGTGGGATGTTTGTTTGATTCCTTTCGTTTGAACGAGATCTCGTTAGATGTCCATTTCGTTCGAACGAACTCTCGTTCGAACGACCTCGTTCGAACGAGACTTCTAACGAGTTGACAGATTGGCCTTTTTGGCCTGGTTTGATTTCTAGTGTCCCGTAACCTGGTTTAATTGTAGAGATGACATTACCTTGATGACTAATTTATATAGTTGGGATATTCGGAATATGTTGGGGAGTAAAATATAGAATAATGATTTGAACCAAATGGTAATTGTGGGTTAGGACACGAATAATTAATCACGACGTGAGGATAATGGATAATGTGTATATATAAACCGGGGGCATGCGTATGGGTATAAGAATGAGAAGTATACCACTAATAAATTATGGTAATTACTAAGACGTGTGCATGCTTAGTATATGTATATGATTTTATGTGTATGACATACCTACCATACTTGCTATCACGGGAGGTTTACGTTCGCTTAGGGCCATCTAATCCTTGTGTGCCCGGAGTTAGATTGGTACCTTAAGAACATAATGCTAGAATGACTTATTTATGAGTTAATAAGTCAGCTGACTATGGAGCGTAGGTATGTACGTGACCCATGGATATGCTGAATTATGTTCGCCTCCGTTTTTGTGTGTTATGCTTATTCTAACAATTCCTGAGAGATTCGGAATTTGTAATCCTTATGTACGTGATGTACCAGGATGGATAACAGAGTATGTGTGCACCGCAACTTAGCCTCGGGGTGCTTGTATCGTATATTTATGATGCGAATGATATACGGTTAAATGAACAGACTTGTCATGTTTAATTATGAGAGTAAATTATAGTAACTCCTTGAGAAGATAAATAAGGGGATAACCTCCAGTAAATGGAAATGCTAAAAGTTGAGAATCCAGGTTAAATCAAGCTATCTATTCATATGATAACATTGGGAATTCATATTGTGAATCGAGTAGATGGGTTAGAACTTATGTCGGTTTAGTTAGGTATATATAACACCTTTATGGGTACGGTACATTAGGAGTGCACAAATAGCCGAGAGGTGAGTATTTCATGTGAGAGAACGTCCTAACATGTAATTTGCATTCATTGTTTTAATGTTATTAAAACACTTGCTGTTTTTAAAATACTCTCCACTTTCGGGCTCTGACCCATTTGCTTTCAAATCTAATTTTTTTGTAAAAACCTTTTAGGTGCCCAGCCACAAGGACACCATGAATAGGATTTCCATTCAGGTGATGAGCTGTAGCTATTGTGGAAGTTACAGGGCCTTGCTAGTAGACGCTCCTTTTATCTTGACTCCATATTAAGTTTTAATATTTGTAGGGCATGTCGCCCATTTCCTTTAGAGACATTTAAGATTTCAGTTATTCAGACTTTTGGCATGTAATTAATTCAGGATTCAGACTTGTTTTATTATTGTAATTGTGGGATTGTTGTGAGGAGTATTTCCTCCAGACTCTTTATTACTTGTTGGTTACACTATTGGGACTTTATTGAGAATGGTTATGTTATTCTTTCATAAATTCATTTATTGCATGTTAATCAGATTGAATTTAAAATTTGACAACATACTTTTTAAATACTAGGTGGTTAGTAATCATTAAATGTTTTCGACAGTGATGCTATTAACTGAACTAACTTGGCATTTTGAATTAATTTAATAAAGGAGTAGCTACCCGGTATTTAATTAGTCGGGGTGTCATAGTTTCGAGTTTTCACCCTCTGCCACCGTGTTTTGTTTAAGTCTAGAAATATGCAAATTACCATCGTATTCTCAAACCGGGAGTCCCGCGGCTACGGGATCAGTTCCTACGAGTTACATTGGTCCCGTGGGAGGTGTTGGTGCCACCCACGGAGACGTTCGGGGGCTATTTCTAGTTCTCACCCTCTAATGCCATGTTTTTAAGCCTAAGTCTAGGAATATAAAAAATTATCATCGTATTCTCAAACCTAGAGTCCCGAGGCTGCGGGGTCAGTTCTACGAGTTACATTGGTCCCGTGGGAGGTGTTGGTCCCACCCACCGGGCCGTTGGGGGTTGTTTCTAGTTTTCACCCTCTAACATCATGTTTTTAAGCGTAAGTCTAGAAATATGCAAATTACCGTCATATTCTAAAACCGGGAGTCCCGCGGCTGCGGGGTCAGTTCCTACTAGTTACATTAGTCCCGTGGGAGGTGTTAGTGCCACCCACGGGGCCGTTCGGGGGCTGTTTCGAGTTCTCACCCTCTAACGCCATGTTTTTAACCCTATGCCTATAAATATGCAAATTACCATCGTATTCTCAAACCGGGAGTCCCGCGGCTGTGGGGTCAGTTCCTACGAGTTACGTTGGTCCCGTGGGAGGTGTTGGTGCCACCCACGGGGGCGTTCTGGGGCTGTTTCGAGTTTTCACCTTCTAACGCCATGTTTTTAAGCCTAAGTCTAGAAATATGCAAATTACCATCGTATTCTCAAACCAGGAGACCCACGGCTGCGGGGTTAGTTCCTACGACTTACGTTGGTCCCATGGGAGGTGTTGGTGCCACCCACGGGGTCGTTCTGGGGCTGTTTCGAGTTTTCACCTTCTAACGCCATGTTTTTAAGCCTAAGTCTAGAAATACGCAAATTACCGTCGTATTCTCAAATCGGGAGACCCGCGGTTGGGGGGTCAGTTCCTATGAGTTACGTTGGTGCCGTGGGAGGTCTTGGTGCCACCCACGGGGCCGTTCGGGGGTTGTTTCGAGTTTTAACCTTTTAACGCCATGTTTTTCTTAAGTCTAGAAATACACAAATTACCGTCGTATTCTCAAACTAGGAGACCCGTGGCTGCGGGGTCAGTTCCTACGAGTTACGTTGGTCCCGTGGGAGGTGTCGGTGCCACCCACGGGGCCGTTCGGGGGCTGTTTCGTGTTTTCACCTTCTAACACCATGTTTTTAAGCCTAAGTCTAGAAATATACAAATTACCATAGTACTCTCAAACCGGGAGACCCGCGGCTACGGGGTCAGTTCCTATGAGTTACGTTGGTCCCGTGGGAGGTGTTGGTGCCACCCACGGGGCCGTTTCGGGGTTGTTTCGAGTTTTGATCTTCTAACGCCATATTTTTAAGCCTAAGTCTAGAAATACGCAAATTACCGTCGTATTCTCAAACCGGGAGTCTCGCGATTGCGCGGTAAGTTCATACGAGTTACATTGGTACCGTGAGAGGTGTTGGTTCCACCCACAGGGTAGTTCGGGGGTTGTGTCGAGTTTTCACCCTCTAACGCCATGTTTTTAAGCCTAAGTCTAAAAATATGCAAATTATCATTGTATTCTCAAACCGGGAGACCTGCGGCTACGGGGTCAGTTCCTACGAGTTACATTGGTCCCGTGGGAGGTGTTGGTGCCACCCACGAGGCCGTTCAGGGGTTGTTTCGAGTTTTCACCCTCTACCACCATGTTTTTCTTGAGTCTAGAAATACGCAAATTACCGTCGTATTCTCAAACCGGGAGTCTCGCGGTTGCGTGGTAAGTTCCTACGAGTTACATTGGTCCCGTGGGAGGTGTTGGTGCCACCCACAGGGCAGTTCGGGGGTTTTTCGAGTTTTCACCCTCTAACGCCATGTTTTTAAGCCTAAGTCTAGAAATATGCAAATTATCATCGTATTATCAAACCGGGAGACCCACGACTGCAGGGTCAGTTCCTACGAGTTACATTGGTCCCGTGGGAGGTGTTGGTACCACCCACGGGGCCGTTGGGGGGTTGTTTCGAGTTTTCGCCCTCTAACGAGTTACATTGGTCCCGTGGGACATTTCAAATGACTAGTTAGATAGTTTTGTTTTATTCAAGGATTGGCCTAAACAGACCCCAAATACTAACTTTTACATGCGGAATCTTGAGATAAATAAAGAGAGGGTTAAAATATACATGTTCTAAGTGTTGTGAATGTAAAATCAGTCCACATATGACCACATCCTGAAAAAACAAAGCTATATACCACTTAGAGGTGTTTTCAATCCACGTAAAATCACAACCTGAATAAATCAGTCCCCACATAGCAGATAGGTGTTCTCAATACATTGTTTTGAGTTTACATTTTTTATAGCAACAATCTATATAAACAAAAAATATATACCAGTAATCTATATACAGATAGATGGGAGAACCACTGCTGTTTATATGGTATATATTGTATACAAAACTGATGTTTATATGCAAAATTGATGCATACCGAACTACTCAAATGTATGTATTGTATCTACTCTCAAACAAAGTAATGATTTAAGAGGCTATAACTGTCAACCATGACATTTTGTTTAGACATTTTTTCAAATAAAGTAATGATTTAAGATGATATACTTTAAAAACATAAGAGTAAGGGTGGTTATATTAAACTATTGTATTGATGATTTGTTAATACTCCATCCAGTCCACTCTTTAACAAGTGATATGATCAAAATTGGAAATTTACCTAACTAACATAAACCATAGCGTTGATCGTATGAGTGAATGGAATTTACCTATACAAACACAAATGAAAGCCCATATTAAAGTGACATCTTAGCTCACGCCTGGCGCCAATATACTTATTTCGAGATCCGATGTTCAGTAAATCTGAAAATACAAATAATAGTTTATGTATAGAATAATCATAACAACCATACAATCTCTATATCGAATAATAATGCACTGTACTTTTGATTTTTGCAAAATTACACCAAATATCTGCAAATCCAAATGTTTACACCAAAGTACAGTGCATTATTGCACCAAATATCTGCAAAACAACCATATAAAGGTTTTATTGGAAATCTCTAATATACATTTCAATCGAAAATGATCATATCCAAAAACCTAAAAAGCTAAAACACAAATTAGATACAGAGTTTACCTAAGAGATCCAAGATTCTGAACCTAATAAACCAACCTGCTGCTAGCAGAAACAGAGGGATAATACACATCTCAGCAAAATTATACCAGTATAGATATCCATGTTGGCCAATCTTACTCATTTTTGGCCAGCATGGATCAAAATGCAAGTACTGATTACTGCATTATAACAAGTGTTAAGTTTGTGAATAAATCCATTTGTCAAAGAGTTACAGATGTTGCCATCTGGCATTATTCAAATTCCAGAGGAAGGGTTGCAGGCCATTATATATGCATATATATACCATTATATATACTGTATATATAGTATATATATGCAGTATATATACTGGTATGCTACTCTGCAGTGCACTGCATATATGCATATATATGCACTATATATACTGCATATATATGCACTGCATATATATGCAGCAGTTGCATATATATGCACTGATATATATGCACTGCATATATATGCAACAATTGCATATATATGCAGCAGTTGCATATATATGTCTGCATATATATGCAGATGCAACTGCATATATATGCAACACTGCCCCGCCTCGCCCCTGCCCCGTCGCCTCCCCCTTTTCCCACTCACACACACGCACACAAACACACACACAAACGTGTATACACTGGCATATCTGTTAAGTTTTTGGATTGGGGGTTTCACGTTGCTGCCAAAAACGAGGTATACCTCACGAATTTGTTTTAATATATTTTTGTTGAATCTTTTGTTTCAGCAAGTATGATTTATCACTGTGAAGCTTCTCATCACTGTTGTAATGGATGGCCTGATAAGTAAGATGCACTGAGCATATGGTATGTTTTATTTCTAAATCTCTCATTTAGTTTCATATTAATAATTATATAATTCTGATATGTTATTTCTCTTTCAGGTGACAATTATTTAAAGTCCTACGTAATACCGGAATCGGAGGCAACCGTAACGGATCAGATGACTGAATATGAGTGTCGGGAGGTTTGTTTTATAAATCACACTCTTGGATTCACCCTAGAACAGGTATACTCTCTATTTTATTTTGGATTTTATCACCAATATGCACACATTCAGACGCGCACACAAACACACGGACACACTCTCACTACATATATGCATATGCATATATGCAGATTGCATATATAGATACATGCCCCGTCCCCTCCCCCTTCCCCACTCACACACACAAACACACACACACACACGCACACATGCACACACGCGCCCCCTGCCGGTCCCCTCCCCCTTCCCCACTCGCACACGCGCACACACATAAACATGCACACACGCACACACGCGCCCCCTGCCCATCCCCTCCCCCTTTCCCACTCACACGTACCCGCGCACGCACACAAACATGCACACATGCACACACACAAGCCGAGAGCGACGTGACTACATGGTCGGTTCCTACGACTTACATTGGTCCCATACGAGATGTTCGTGACTCTTGCGGGACTGTTTTGTGAGTGTTTTACGTTTTCAGCCTTCAATGGCATCTTTTTTATTCTCAAGTCTAACTTTTTGTATATTTACGTCGTATACTCAAACCGGGATCCTTGTGACTACCCGTTTGGTTCCTATATTAACATTGGTCTCGTGCGAGGTGTTCGTGACTCTTACGGTACCGTTTTGTGGCTTTTTTACGTTTTCACCCTTCTTAGGCATGCTTTTATGCTTTAGTCTAATTTTTTGCAAATTTATGTCGTACACTCCAACCGGGAGAGCCGTGACTATGCGGTCGGTTCCTACGAGTTACATTGGTCCCGTGCGAGGTGTTCATGACTCTTACGGGACCTTTTTAAGGTTGTTTTACGTTTTCACCCTTCGATGGCATGCAAGTCTAACTTTTTACTAATTTACGTCGTACACTGTACCCGGAAGCCCCGTTACTACGCGGTCGGTTCCTACGAGTCACATTGGTCCCGTACGAGGTGTTCGTGACTCTTACGGGACCGTTTTGTGCTTGTTGTACGTTTTCACCCTTCGATGGCATATTTTTATGCTCAAGTCAATTTTTTTTGCAAATTTACGTCGTGCACTCTAACCGGGAGACCCGTTACTACGCGGTCAGTTTCTATGAGTTAAATTAATCCCGTACGAGGTGTTCGTGACTCTTACCGGACCGTTTTATGGCTATTTTATATTTTCACCCTTCGATGGCTTGTTTTTATGCTTAAGTCTAACTTTTTATAAATTTATGTCATGCACTCAAATCGGGAGCCCTGTGACTACGCGGTCGGTTCCTACGAGTCACATTAGTCCCGTGCGAGGGGTTCATGACTCTTACGGGACGGTTTTAAGGCTGTTTTATGTTTTCACCCTCTGATGGCATGGTTTTATGCTTAAGTTTATTTTTTTACAAATTTACGTCATACACTCAAATCGGAAGCGCCGTGACTACACAGTCAGTTCCTGCGATTTACATTGGTCCCGTGCGAGGTGTTCGTGACTCTTACGAGACTGTTTTGTGGTTATTTTACATTTTCACCATTCGTTGGCATGTTTTTATGATCAAGTCTAATTTTTTGCAAATTTACGTCGTACAATCAAACCGGGAGCGCCTTAAACCTAGAAAGTGGCAATCCGTTGGATAATGACTTCTTTTTCTAGTGTTCACCCTAACTATTCAATGTTCAAAAGTTATGTTCTCCCCCCCCCCCCCCCCCCCCCACTGGAAGTGACAAGAAAAAAATGCGCCAACAATACCCAAGCTATAGGGGGCACAAAGAACTTAAAATTACGGGGTTTAGACATAAATAGGATCCAAACCCAAAATAATTAAAAAATTGAATCAATGCATATTTAACCTTAAAATAAAGTTCATCATAGGTCTATCCATTACCTGGATATTTTGTTGAACCCAACGCCAATCATAACCTTCTCTATGCCAGCAGCGATGCAATTTTAGATTATGTTTGATAGTAGTTCGACCCCAACATCAATGTATCCTATGACAGTGAAAAAATAATGAATTTTTTGCAAATAGTTAAGTTCAATTAAAAAAATGGTAGAACCAAAAAAGTCAAATTCAAAACCAAAGGAAGAAAACTAGAGCTAGTTCTTTCATCACTCACTGTCCCTACAAGTTACATTGGTCATGTGGGAGGTGTTGGTACCACCCACGGGGCCTCACGGGGCCGTTCGGGGGCTGTTTCGAGTTTTCGCCCTCTAAAGCCAAATGATAGAGATAAATAAATGAAAACATATCTATTCTAAACAAAAGAACCGATAAATCACCTAACATTTGCACAAATAGCGGGACATTACACTTAAAAGTAGATGAAATTCATAAATTAATGTAAAGTGCTAATACAATGTCAATATCATAATAGGATACAAATAAGATTGATGAGGATAAAATAATATTTTGATACTCAATCTTCCTCTAAATCAACTAAAAGATCCTTTAAATTAGGGTTGTCATCAAGAGTTGTCTGTAACTCTTTCGGAGCCTTTAATGCGTCTACTTCAGTAGTCATACCCCTTGGTGCATGCACAACAATAGACCAATTGCCATCGTTTATGCACTTCGAGTATAATACCTTCTTTACATTCTGAAAGGCACAAATAAAAGATTCGTCGACTATTCGGTCTTTAGTCTTCAGCTTTGATAAATCTACCATAATAAATTTGGAGTCAAGATCAACTTTGAAAGCATTCATTGTATCCTCCACCATTACCCAATCACAATAGAATACGGTTTCTGTGAAATCTAAGTAATCAAGTTCTAGGATTTGTTGAATTATCTTATAATAGGTTAGCACCGTATTCTTTGTATTTTTATCACTTTTTGCTAGCGATACAGGTGGTCAAGGCGAAAATTGATATTGCACTATTTTACGTCAAAAGCTTTTCCTCATATGGATATGAAATGAAATCAAAACCGTTGGTGCGGAATTTCTTAAACTCTTTTGCACGAAAACTAGGACCTTTTGCTAGGAGTGCAAGTCTGGAAGAGACATCACCTCTTTTTAGAAGCTGCATTTATTAATGAATTTGTATTAGGGCATGTTTTTACCACACATGAATAAATAACCGCACACATAAGATGTGAAAAGTACCTCTTTTGACACCCACGCTCTAAAGTCAGTTGTCGTCCAATTTCTCCTTTGATTTTGGATAATTTCGTTCTCGTACTTCCTACCGAAAAATTATAGAGTTTAGATCATAAAATAAAAATACATATAATCAAAGAAGAATAATTCAGTAGATACTCACTCTCTCTAGTCTTGGACTTCATCTTGTGATTCGAAGATATGACGAGTTGCTTGCTCGTATTGTAGGTTTGTGAGTTTCACCTCTTTAGGATTCCCAAACGATAATTCGTCCTCAAACTCGTCAGGTTCCTCTATCACTCGTTCTTCACGAGGATTAAACCTCCTAACCTCTTGTTCTGGCATTTGTTCCCTAGCGTATAGCGATGATTCCACCGTTACGTATTCTTCAGCAATTGACCCTCCAATAAACCATGTATTCTTTACATAATCTTTGAAGGTTTTCATCAAGATCTCAAAAGGATACATCCAACGATACCTCACGGGACCACATAATAAAGCTTCATCGCATAAATGCACAAGCAGGTGGATACTGATATCAAAGAATAATGGAGGAAAATATTTCTCTAATACACAAACTGCCTCGGCTAAAGTTGATTTCGCAGCTTTAATGTGCCTTCTGTTTACCACTTTTGCACAAAGTAGGGTAAAATACAAACTGATTTGCTTAATTGCCCAACGGAGATCTTTGTGTTCAGAGAAGCAATGCCGAAATAACAACGGGATTAATTGGATGATTACGTGCCAGTCGTGAGACTTGCACTGTTTCAAGTCATTTTCTTGGTAGCTTACTACCCTATGTAAATTACCAGAATAACCGGTTGGAGTCTTCAAGTTGAACAACGTGTCTAAGAGGATCTTCTTCTCACTAGTAGTCAAAGTGAAAGCAGTCGGGGAGATAGAAACTCTACCTATCGTTCGATCATTTTTTAACCACAGTCTCTTCTTTATTTTCATATCATGTAGATCTCAGCGGGAACGGTCTCCATCTTTGGAATGAGATCCACCCAGACATGTTCCTATCAAATGTTCTGCAACATTATTCTCTGTGTGCATCACATCAATTATATGCCTTGCACTATGATCTTTCCAATACGGAAAATAAAAAAATATTGATCGCCTGGACCATGGCTTCGCTTTACTAGGGTCGTTCGGATCCTCCCTAGTTTTACGCTTCAGGTTTACAAACTGGGGATGTTTGCCTACGTACCTACTCCTCGCAGTCGTAGCCACTGCCTTTTCCTCAATTTGATGACCTGAAAGTCGAATTTGTGACGTTCTTCGCTCGTGACCGACAGGCAAAAATTTAGACTTGTCGTTCCTAAAAGGGTGACTGGTCGGCAGAAATCTACGATGACCCGTGTAACTCAACTTACCATTATGTTTTAACCAACAGGCTTTAGTTTCCTCCCCACATATGGGACATCCATAATAACCATGAACATTACAACCGAACAAGGTCCCGTAAGCAGGAAGATCGTGGATCACCCACATCACCATTGCTTTAAGTGTGAATTCTTCACCCTTATGAGAATCGAACGCCGCCATGCCTTTATCCGACAACTCTTTAAGTTCTTCGATTAATGGTGCTAATAATATATCAATATCATCACTGGGAGCCTTCGGCCCGGGTATCAACAGAGATAACAATGTGAACTCCTTTCTCATGCATAATGTCGGAGGAAGACTTAAAGGTGCCATAAGAACTAGCCAATAACTCTGACTAGTACTTAAATTACCGAAAGGGTTAAACCCATCGGTTGAGATTGCAAGACGAACATTGCGCGGTTCCTTTGCAAATTCATGGTGTTGTGCATTTGAAATTTGCCAGATGAGTGAATCAACCGGATGACGCATCAAATTCCCACCCACCTCGCATCGAGCATGCCATGGCATGGCCTCCGCTATCCACGGTACAGTAAAAAAATGTTTTAACCGTGGCCCAAGTGGAAAATACTTCAAAACCTTTTGTGGGACTTGCGAGCACTTGCGATTTTTTGCATGTTTGCCATTTCCATTCTCACAAACCATATATCTAGGCTCACTGCATACAGGACATTCATCCTTCTCTTCGTGCTCATTCCGGTACAATATGCAATAATAGTTGCAAGCATGAATATATTTGTATTTCAAACCTAAACCCTTCAAACTCTTCTTCATGGTAGGATATTTGTCTGGTAACATGTTCTCTTTTGGGAGAATTTCTTTAACCCACTTAAGAATTCCGGTTACGCTGTTTCCAGACAAACCAAATTGACTCTTCAAATTATGCAAACCAATCATTGCATATAATACCGAGTGATCTTCATCGCAATCTTTATACAATGGTCTAGCCGCATCGTCTTTCAACCGTCTGTATTCCCGATCTCCTAGTAGTTCAACATCAATTTGTTCATTTACTTGGTCATAATGCGTATTATTTGTATCCATAGGTCAGTGGTTTTGTTGGTTGTGGAGTCCGCAAGCATCATCAATTTAGTCGATTAATGGACGATGTGTTGGTGAATCATGTACCACTTCTACTCCTTGAGGTTCCATTACACAGTCGGCTCCCGGTAATTCTTCTGGAAAATAAGGAACAACTTTTTCACCATGGTATGTCCATATTATATAGTCTTGACAGATTCCCCACTTTAGTAAATGCAACTCAACAACTTCCAATGACTTATATTTTCCGTTAATACAATGAGTGCACGGACACGGACACGGAATCTTCTCACTTTTAAGAATTTTGGAAGCGTATTTAACAAATTCATAAACACCCTTTACATGATTAATTGATATCCGGTTAGTCTCTCCCATCCACTCTTTGTATTGTGGGAAATCCATGTAATAATCTTCAAATTTCAGTCCTATGGTAATAGGTTAAAAAATATTATTACAACTGAAACAAAAAGAATATTCTTACGACTGGAAAAAAAATATCATTCCAAACGAAACAAAACCAATATTCTTACAACTGAAACAAAAAAACTATCATTCCAACTGAAGCAAAACCAATATTCTTACAACTAAAACAAAAAAAATTATTACTACTGAAACGAAAGAAAATATTATTAAATCTTGGCCAATAGATAAAGTCGCCAAGTAATAAAAGATTTTGCATAATTCCTCAATTCCATCCCATCCCCGCTGTTAATGTACACATGTACATCTCCGCAGCCGTTGTATATTTCATCAACCATTATTTTAGCCTCACCCTTATCCAAAGGTCGGTGATGTACTAGAGTTACAGGAACCCTGGAGATGAGTATGCACACGCCAACAAACCTCGAATTGCTCATGTCCTTGATATAGTATTCTTCGCCATAGTCACTGTGAGTTATTGACAATGATCCGAGCCCCGTGATTGGCGGAGGTGCAGGGGAGGGGAATGTTGGAGGATGAGGCATTTGAGAGGGGAATGTTGGATGGGAAGGATGTGTGAAACCTTGAGTAGGAGTAGGGTAAGGGTAACCTTGAGGAGGCATTGGGGGCCTATAACTTTCCCAAAGATTCACAAGTTTCCCAATTTGATTTGTCAATAATCCAAGGGAATTTTTAATCTCATGGACATCACCATAGGTCTTCAACTGGTGCTCCTTTTGGGATGAGATACAATTCTTGACCGAAGAAAGCTCGTCCACATGAGGTGCAATGTGTTGAAGTTTTGTTTTTGGCATATGTGAGCCAACACCTCTCGTCCTCCCCCTTTTGTCCTTTCCAAAGGTCTTAGTGAGGGCATCATTTTCAAGGTCAAAGTCATCAGTAGGGCTCGAATCTGATTGACTACTGAGGGCCTCTATTGATTCCAGTGTCTTAGCCAAGTGCATCGGGAATTTATTATCTTTGTCCCGTCGAGCATGAAGGAATAAGTTGGACCGATTTGGGTTTTTACCAGCATCTGGACCATCTTTTGTCCTACTCTCCCATTCATTCTTCAAATCCTCATATGATTTGGATCCCAGCCTATGGATATCAGTTTTTTGTGCCCTATTTTTTTGTTTTTCTCCCTCTGGACCAACTTTTTTTCCTTCGCCTCATACTCCAAAAACTTATTCCACCGATCCACCGGCATTTCAACATTGGGAGGCACTTTCTCTTTCAAAGCCAAAATATCTGAGCTCGCTGCCTCTTTTGGGAAATGTTTCTTTCGAAGGTTTCTCCTGTATGTCCTCAATCCTTCAGCAACCTGAGATATAAACTTATTCTTGGAACGGTCAGGAAATGAGAAATGCTTGCAAAGTTGGTCATGTATGTCATCTTTGACAGCTTGATCAATAAGGTTCCAATTGTCTGGTCCATCGACTCCCACGTTCATTTTTCCCAATGACAAACACCAGCCTTTAATGTTCAGCACGCCATTCCTATCACCCATTGGGTTATTCCTGAGAAGGGAGAAGCCAATCGGCTTCTTTTCATTTGAGCGGGTGGCATCATGAGTGTTGGATGGGGGCGTTAAAGCAACGGGAGTACTGGATTGGGGCGTAGGAGCACATGGAGTTGGACTTAGTGAGGAGTGAACCATTGGTGGAGTTATGAATTTCTCTGCCATTGGTGTTGAGAATTCGGGTTCTGCACGAGATGGTGAACCTCGTTGTGGTGTCACATCGGCACTTGGTACCCTTGGGTTCTTCCTCTCGACATTATCTACAAAAATTAAAAAATATAAGTGACTAAATAATTATAGTAATATGAAATTATAACTAATTAATCAAGCTTAATTAGTTTTATATATATAGATAGATACCTTTTCAAAGTAATACTTTAGAATAAGTTCAATGTGTCTGATCTCCATCCATTCGGTATTAGTTTTTAAGAACCTATGAATTTTTGCACGTGGACAACTAGAAGGAAGGGTATCTATGATTGATGTGTAGATTTCAGTGACATGAACTCGAAATCCCCTATTTCTCAACTTGTTGGCAAGATTCAATTTTACGTGCATGTGGCGCGAGACATCACAGTCTATGTCAATGCTCTTTGTACACAGTTGTATCCATAACGGGTGGATTTTTTTTTCCGCCTTGTCCAACAACGTAATCAAGGTCAGGGCTACGTCGGGATTACGTGTGTGAAATATATTTTGTATAACGTCATCCCAGTTTTCTGGTAGAGAAAATAAAATACGATCGAACAAGTAATCTTGTTGGATATCAAATCCATGATTTACAAGGTAGTTAAATTGTTCGATCTTTTTATTTTCGTACCTATAAATAGGAGTACCCTCTATATGACGCACGCTAATAAAAGAGTTATGTGTGCGGTCTAATTGCAACCTATCCCACTCTTGTTGACAGTATTTATCACCGTGCCTCATTTTTCCTGAGAAAAGTATACGAGGGCATGAATACGAGTCCTGCTATTAACGTTTAGGTTTGAAAATTATGAGAGTTTAAACATACATATACACATAAATAATTTGTTCATAATTACACACATAAACATACATATACACATAAATCTATACACAATTTATTTGTCGGCCCAAGTCCGCGACCCACTGGGTATGACAAAAAATGCACATTAATCGCAAGATATGTGATATACTTTTTTCATAGGCAAATCAAGAGCACACCCAAAAAATTTAAAAACATATACATTTATCGACACTAGTATCAATTCAATAAATTCAACATAGTATCCAACAACCAAGCCAACAATATCTCACTATAGTAATGTGCACACGTGTTTGCGACTCGCATGTCAAAAAAAACCATTTAATTATATTTTCTCAAAAAAACAAATAAGACAAACATATAAAATCTAGGGTTTATTGACCTAATCTACACATACACACACATACAATATAGGGTTTATTGACATAATCTATACATACACACACATATTATTTAAGGTTTACTAAACCCTAATATTTTTTTTGACATAAATCTATACATACACACACATACAATCTATACATACACACACATACACATATACAAACATATATCTACACATACATACACAAAAATTAGGGCTTTAGATAGAAATCACGAAATCCAAATGAATCAATACATACCAACCGAAATCGATTAGCCAAATGCAAATCCAACTGAAATCCAAATGCAAATCCAACCGAAATTGCAGGAGCATGAAATCGCACGAACCCTAATAGCAAACGAAGTCGAACGTAATAAATGAGAAGCTGGGAATATTTATTTTTAAGACCAGACTATGGTCACGGCCTAAAGCCGTGACCCGATGTGCGCGACCCATTAATGATCATGAGGCTGGCGATTTCGACCTGGTCACGGCCTATAGCCGTGACCCATTACTGACTTGGACAATGGCGATTTCAAATTGGTCACGGCCAAGATCCGTGACCCATGCGCGCAACCCTTTACTTACTTGAAGGACAATGGCGATTTTGATTTGGTCACAGCTTAGGGTCGTAACCCATAATAAGTGACCCTTTTCCAGCAGCCTTGGTGTTTGAATAATGTATGGTCACGGCCTGTAGCCATGACCCAGACCAACAAATGGTCACGGCCCTAAGCCATGACCCTTAATGTGTGTGTTTTATGCTTCGTCGCACCTTTGGTCACGGCCCAAGTCCGTGACCCATCCGCGACCAGTTTGGAGGGAATTTTGGTGCCAAGTTGGTCACGACCTAGTCAGGGCCCAAATCCGTGACCCATCCGCGACCAGTTTGGAGGGAATTTTGGGGCCAAGCTGGTCACGACCTGGTCATGGACCAAGTCCATGACCCACTATGGTCAGGGATTTAGTCCATGACCCCTTGCAGAGCATGGATAATTTAGTGTGTTAATTAAATTTATCAAGCCAAATATTGAGGGGGTCACGACCCATGTCCGCCACCAGCTGGTCGCGGACTTGGTCCGTGACCCACTGGGCGTGACCATTCGTAGGATTTGGTGTAGTGTAATCTCACCAACCATACTCATCTCAAATTAACTCTTAATCTCCTCCTCAAACTTGTAAGCATGTTGGGAACACTTGGATTCAAACAGTATATCATTCACATAGACTCGAGAAACCAATATAGTGCACTCTCTCTCCTTACAAATAATGTCTTATCCACTCACGTTCTTTTGAAGTCATGATCTAAGAAATAATAAGTGGGCCTCTCTTACCAAGCACTAGACGCTTGCTTCAAACCATACAAGGCCTTCTTAAGATAAAAGACAATTCCCAGATGCTTTGGGTCTTCTAACCCCATTAGTTATTCCAAGTACACTTCCTCTTATATAATTTCATTAAGGAATGGACTTTTATCATCCATTTGGTATAACTTGAACCGTAGATGACATGTTATCGAAAGTAATAAGTGGACGGACTCAAGCCTAGTAACAAGAAAGAATGTCTAATCAAAGTCTACCCCTCAATTTGTGCATATCCTAGAGCGACGAACCTAGCCTTATTGTGAATTAAGGTACCATTTTCACCCATCTTATTCTTGTATATCCACTTGGTATCAATCACATTAGTCTCTCTAGGTCGGGGGACTAACTCCCAGACATCGTTCTGGTAAAACTGAAGAAACTCATATTGCATATAGTATATATAATGCTCGTTCTTGAGTTCTAAGGAAGTGTAGGAAAAGTAGCTAACCACATTCTCAAGTTGAGCGTGAGTCTTGACACCTGGTATGTTATCACCAAGTATAGCTAAAGGTCATAACTCTTTCAAACTTAGGGGGACGGATCCTCTAACTCAAGAGCGAGGTTTATCGGGGTATAATGAGGAACGATGGGATCGTCATTAGGTGTGCATCATTCTCACACTTGGGGTTGGGATTAATAGACGCCGATGGCTCATCATCTCTAATCGTGACATTTATTGAATCCATAACCTTAGAGGTTGCAATGTCAAAAACCCTACAATCCCTCCTTAATAATGAATATCCTAAGAGTATCCTCTCGTCGCTTATGCAAAGTTCAACACCCAATAATCCTTACTTGACAATGAATATCTTCAGAATATCCCCTCATTGCTTCGGGAGTCAAACTTCATATGTTCTCTCTATCTCTCAAAATGCAGCAAGGACTTCTAAAGACACAAAAATGCGACAGATTGGGTTTTTTCCCCATACAAAACTCATATGGCATGTGTAACGTGTGTGAACAAAGAGATACCCTATTCACCATATGGAATGAGGTATTAACTCCCTCTACTTAAAAACGGCTAGGCACGTTTCTTCCAAGAAGCATGGATTTATCCATCTCTTGAATCTTTTAATACTTCCTAACAATAATCCCATTTTGTTTAGGAGTACTAACGATCGAAAACTCATATTTGATTCCCACTCCATCATAATAGCTACACACTCTGGATTTATTAAATTCAGTGTTATTATCACTATGCATCTGAATAATAGTGACACCATGTTAGTTTTGTAGGACATGACACTTGGTTGTTAAGAACTCAACTGTATCAAAATTTTCTCTAAGAAAATGTATAAAAGAGTATCTCCAAAATTCATAAACCATCACGGGAATGTAACTCTTACCATCGATTCTCTCCATATGAGTAGGACCCATAAGATCTATACGTATCAACTCTAACAACCGAGAGATGGTAATGGTACTCATTATTCGATGGGGACTTCCTTATTGGCAAGGACAACAAACTAAGGAAGTTAGTTTCCCACGCATTGATAAGACACACATATTTATTCACTAATCTCTCAAGATCCATTAATTTCACATGACCTCGTTACTGATGCCAAAGGTCTATAAAAGAGATCGCGACATTGCTGCACACAAACAAGGAATTGGGAATGATCACATAATAATTATTCTTTTTCCTCACTCCTTATAGTAAAACTTCACCGTATTAATCATATATTTTGCATTCAGAATGATCCAAATTTATCACAAAGTTTGCATTGAAAAGCTTGATTATGCTAATTATGTTCTCTTTCAACCCTTCTATGTATAACACGTTGTCTAGCATTGGAATTTTGGTATCTCAACACAACCACGTCCTAAAATTCTACACTTACTTCTATCTCCAAAGGTGACTTTGCCTTCCTTGTGATCCACAAGGTTAGTAAAATATGATTTGTCACCGGTAATGTTCTTAGAACATCCAGTATCAAAATACCGCTGAGAATCATCTTGATCCTTAAGAGTAACATGAAAAAAAGGGCTTTGTCTTCTACCTTAAGTAGCAAAACTTTTGTTTGCCCTTGTCTTGGTTGGCTCTAGTAGTAGCATTGGAAGCTTTTGCAAACGTTGGAGAAATCCTTTGAAATTCTTCCATTAATATATGAGAAATGGCGAGTACGAACCCAACTTACTCTTTAAGACTAGCCAATTTTCTATATCAGTGTGAGGGAGTATGTGTACATTGAGTTCTTCCTATTGTGTAGAAAAATTCCCTAAGGTGACCTCTCCTATTGCAATGGGTGCAAACATAGACTTATTTGGTTATACTTTGATTAGATCTTTTAGGTTTAACTTTCTTTGGTGGTTTAGGCTGAGGTGCATAAGGATCTACCACATATTTTGGAACAAATTTTGGTGTATCATGGCAAGTGGATTCACTATCGCAACCTATTCCTTGCTTATCCATAAAACCTAGAGTGGGACCGAGGAACATCCTCCCTACATTCTTCGATGTATCCTCTATAGTAAACTTGATCTTCTGAGCATCTTCGAGATCTTTCTCGAGTTAGGATAAAAAAGCTTCAAGTTTCTCACAAGTCTCTAATGAAGCTTGAAGATCTCTCATCATACTAGCCACTTTGTTAATCAAGTCACCATTTCCCTTTCCATTAAAATGACTCTCTCTCCTAAAGAAATTCTCACAAAGGACTCTCTCTCTCTCAACTCCTTCTCTAAAGCTAGCACCTTATGCGCAAATTCTTTATTTTTATGTTTTCATTTTCAATGACTCGATGTAAGGGCGTTGAAGGCCAATTTCTCCCTCACTCAAAACCTCATCTCCCCCCTCTTTACAATATATATATATATATATATATATATTGGTCGTCATATTAAGTAACTTCCTCATTGGCATGAGGTACTGGATGTACTAATATGTCTATCCATGAAAGCGATGAAGTTACGTCCATGTGGTGATTCATCCCCAAAATCCATCGACTAGATATCACCATCACTAAGAGTGGCATTGAAGTAAGTTTTTCCTTTTCCCTATCTCTTTAAACTCGAAGCACACTCGTGAGATATGTGACCTTTACCCTTGAAATCATAGCATCTATCCTAGTATTTCTTAAGATACTCTCCTCTCGCTTTTTCAAAATTTTTCTTTCCCTATTTAAAATATTTATTTTTTCTTGACACGTTTATTTTCTTTGAAAGAATTTTCTCTTCTTAGTTTGAGAACATTTTGAACTTTTTCGCAAAGATGGAAGATCATCGAGATCAAAATCAACTCGGAGTCATAAGAGACGTCCTCTTTCTTTTTAGATTGGGCTTTCAAGACAATACCTTTTTTAGGCTTTTGAATTTTAGAGAACATATTGATTTCATAAGTTTGAAGGCCTCCTATGAGTTCTTCTAACCAAAGCATATCTAAAATTCCCAACAAATTAAGGATCATAACTTTAGGGGTAAAATGGGACGACGGGGATTTCAATTTTTTTTTCAGAAATCTCGTCTCAAGAATTCTTTCACCTAAATTAAAACTAGAATTGACTATATTAGATAAACGTGCATAAAATTCATCAAAAGTCATTGATTCTAGCATAGTGATAGTTTCAAACTGTATGGTGAGATTTTGTAACTTAAAAGCTTTCACAGTATTAGTTCCCCTATGAGTGACTTAGATAGTATCCCATGCTTCCTTAGACGTAGTGCGAATCATGATGTCTTGAAACTCATCAAGGGATGATGGCTCCAGAAATTTCACTTAAGCCACGGGAGTTAAAATTACGCCACTTAAAATCATCATTTGTCCTCGCAGTGACATGTTTACGAGTTTTAACATTGTCTTTAGTCATAGTGGGTGGTGTCCACCCTCTTTCACAAATAATCCAGACTCTCTTGTCAATCGACTTAACCGCCACCTCATTCGAGCTTTCCAATATGCATAATTTGACCCATAAAAAATAAGTATCCTATTATACAAATTACCCATATAATCCTAAATTTAAATATCACACATTAAATTAACGTAAGCATCTATATACAAATTTAAAAAATCAACGTGTTGGGGATTATACGAATTTACTTGTATCTTAGGCCAAACAAATAAATTCACTTTTTACCAAATTTTATCTTATTTAAATTAAAGTGAACATGCATCGGTGATTGGAAGCCAAAATCTCAACCAAAATAGGAAGAAAAAGAAATTAAGTAACTATCCCATCGAGCAAAACCTTTAATTAAGCATTATATCAGAATTGACATACACAAGATAACTTACTAACTACTTAGAGATCCATTAAGTATAATGTGGAAATGTCCTCAAATCTTCAACAGAAAATGACGTAGTCCAGCACTACTCGTAGGAATCAGATCTTCCCTTGATATCTACTGATTAACCTTTGGAATACAAAATTTCCTTCTTCCTTAGTAGTAAAGACTTTCCCCATAAATTTGTTGTAAAGAAAATCTCTACAAGAGTTTAGAAGTTATTTTGTGTTATTCTTGATTTGGAAAATTGATCTTTAAATATCCAACTAGTTTCGATGGGAAAATGTCACACCTTGATTTCTTGGGGGCAAGTGTTATCTCAAAATAAAGCTAAATCATAACTGAGCGATGCATACTAAGATACTACGAGTTTATAAAAGCTAAACTGCCTCACAGTGTGGTTCAAAAGGCTTATTCTTCTATCCATTTCTCTGCATATCTCCTACTGTCGTAATATGATTCCTGAAGTGTTCATCATTGCTTGTTGGTACTGGTGCAAAATAATTGGAAGGAAACGAATCAGCAAAGTTGCAAAATAACTTTTCACAAGTTCTATAACAAGTATATATATATATATATATATATATATATATATATATATATATATATATTGTAGGAGGGTAGTGAGACTGGGGTCTGTGAATAACTAGAAAGGGTGAGGCGTGACCCACTCCAATGGACACTATCTGCAAGTTTCTCAAGAACTTCTGGAGAAGCTTATGATGAGACCTTCTCCTTTTGGTGAAAATGGATCTCAACCTGGAACTCCCTACCTATAAGAAGATGAACTTCCATAACAATAATAGTAATTTTCTAAAGAGGATCTCCTGAAAGTGATGGCTATCAGTGGGGAGTGAAAGAACATGGCATTTAGCACTTAGAGAGAGAGCAGGGAGAGAATACTAGAGAGGTTCTGGTGTGATTTTGACAGAGTAACTTTGCTATTAAGTCTTTATATCTTTCTTGACCTTGCCCAAGGTTCCTATTTATACTTGGGCACTAAGGCTGGGTTGAAACTTTTAGCACCAAAACTTAGAGGGTTGGTGAGGGAAAAGGTATGCATTGTACTATTTGTCCCTACCTGCAGCCTGTCCCCTCAGGCAGGTGACACCTGGTGCAATCCAAAGTCAAAAAATAAATATGTCTACGCTAGATGATAAAATATCTTATTTGGTAAATATCTTTTAGAACGGTAACTTGTGGTACAATCTTTGAAAATCTTGACAGAGGATGCCTTAAGGACCCCTCTCTTCTAAAATCATTGTTTTTCTTGAGAGGGAGAGGGAGCTCGAGGACCCCCTCTTTTGAAAAAGTCATTTTTTGTAAAGAGTTTATTCTTTGTGAGCAGCCATCTCCCTAGCTGCTCACTTCACTTGTGACTAAGTGTGAGGTGTGTGTGTAGTCTTGAGTGACTTTTGGGTCTTACTACTAGTATTATCTCAATCATATTATGCTAAGTGGTTGATCTTGCTCAACATACCTTGTCCCTCAGTCGCGAAGTCAAAACTCCCAAGAGATCCCAACTGTCCTACTTGAGCCCTGCTTGCTCAACTAGTCAGCCTGTACAAGAAAATAAATGTTAGTACTTTGACTCTTTTTTCATGATGAGGGGTTGATTATGGTAGGCACCCCATAATCCTAACTTGGTTGTCTGGGAATTGAGGGGGGAGGACCTTGTGGGTCCCTCCTCCCATATAAGTTTCTGGTGTTGAGGAACCCTAGTGTGGGGTTCCTTTTCAAACATCAGTTTTGTTGTTGAGAAAGCCTTGGGTAGTTCCTTCTCAATTGTCATTTAAGTAGGGACCATGGGGGGATTCCTTCTTAACCCGGGCTTCTTCCGCTATCTAAGTAAAGTTCCTTCTCAACATGAGTTTCTACGAAGACCTTGGGGGAAGTCCCTCTCAACAGAGATTCCTTCTCAACTTGAGTTTATATAGAGACCCTTGTGGGGGGGGGGGGGGGGGGGGGGGGCTCTCAATGTAGGCTTCTACTGCCACCCTGGTAGGGTTCCTTCTCAACTTGAGTTTCTGTGGAGACCATAGGGGAAGTCCCTCTCAACAGCGATTCCTTATCAACTTGAGTTTCTGCAGGGACCCTTGTAGTGGTCCCTCTCAATATAGGCTTATGCTTCCACCTTGGTGGGGTTCCTTCTCATCGTGAGTTTCAGCGGAGACCTTGGGGGAAGTCCCTCTCAACAGCGATTCCTTCTCAACTTGAGTTTCTGCAAGGACCCTTGCAGTGCCCCCCCTCAATATAGGCTTCTGCTTCCACCTTGGTGGGATTCCTTCTCATCGTGAGTTTATGCGGAGACCTTGGGGAAGTCCCTCTCAACAGAGGTTCCTTCTCAACTTGAGTTTCTGCAGGGACCCTTGCGGGTTTCCCTCTCAATATAGGCTTCTGTCACCACCTAAGTGAGGTTCCTTCTCATGTGAGTTTCCGCGGAGAACTTGGGGGAAGTCCCTCTCAATAGAGGTTACTTGTTAACTTGATTTTGTGTCGGGACCCTTGCAGGGGTCCCTCTAAATGTATACTTTTGCTGCCACCTAAGTGAGGTTCCTTCTCAACGTGAGTTTCTGCGGAGACCTGGGGGGAAGTCCCTCTCAACAGAGGTTCCTTATCAACTTGACTTTATACAGGGACCCTTGCGATGGTCCCTCTCAACATAGGCTTATGCTTCCACCTTGGTGGGGTTCCTTCACTAATATGAATTTCTACTATGGAGAGACACTAGGGTTCCTTCTCCAATATGAATTTATTTGATGGGGGGACCTTGGGGTTCCTTCACCAATATGGATTTTCTGCGATCGAGGGACCCTAGGCGTTCCCTCAACCTCATATTTTCTGTAAGATGAAGGGGGTATCTTTGAGGGACCTTCACCCACAAATATAGTGGTCAAGCTTGAAACACCCTTCTACACACACACACACACACACACACACACACACATATATATATATATATATATAAAAGATTGGAGTGTATATGGAATTCGGTGTTTGTCAAGCGAAGAGGAGAAGATGTCTCATAATAACATTAAATAAAATCAAGGAGGTTGAACTGATAATCCCATACTTGCGAGCTCATTAAGGTTCACATGAAGAAAATCAAGGATCTTTGAACTGATAATCCCATATTTTCCAGCTCACTAAGGGGTATAGAAATAGGTAAGCCATCAGTATAATCAAATAATAATCAGCCCAAAACCTTTGGAGAAAAATAATCACATAGGCACACAATTAAAGTGGAACCCATATGTATGTAGCTAAACTCGAGGCTTTCAATCATCTAAAACCATAAGCCAAGTAGAAAATTTCGTGGGATAACACGAAAGTCTACTGTCTAATTCTTATTGATGCTTTTAAAATAAATCATAATCAAGCATAAAAGTGATAGGTAAACGAAATCGTTACAACCAATTATCATGATATCAGTTATTAGATAAGAACGGTTCAAATTTGATCCAATTATCATAATCAAAACAATCAAAGATATATTAACATATTAATATGGTAATTTCTACAAATACATAGAATCAAATAAGTTATCATTGAATGATATCAATAGCAGTTAATAACTACCCAAAAATTATTATTAAAGAGGTATAAGAAACCTACTTAATCGGAGTTTTGAATGGCTTAAGGATCAAAAGAGGATATCAGAAAGAGCTAGTACTTGAGTATTTGTATAAAAATGTTTGGGTGAATAAGTATTTTTGAAATTGAGCTTGGTTTTGGTCAATTTGTACTCAAAACTGTGTAATTTAAAGTTTAAAGGATTTAATTCTAATCAATTTGGGATTTTAAAATTTGGGCTTGGAGTCAAATTTGAAATTTGGTGTGAAACACTTTTTGACTCAAAATACTTTAAAGTACTTATAAAAAATGCTTAGGGTTGAAATTCATATGTTAAAAAAGTCAGGATGGGTCAATTTGTAATTTAAGGAAAATATTCAAACCTAAAATCCTAATTTTCTATAACTTTCTCTAGGTGTGACTAAACATAGCCTTATCTTATACCATTTTGACAAGACAAAAAAAAAAAAAAATATTGGAAAAAATTTGAAAAAAATTTGATTCGCCATGGGTCCTCAGGTGCGTGGATAATGCTTCTGGTAAAATGATTCATCTTCAACCTCTAGATTTTTTACATTAGGGTTTGAATACTTTGACCTGAGATATTTTCTTCTATTCTAAATCACTTAAGTCGATTTCTAAACAACCTCAACCTAATTTTTTACAAGGAATCCAAATATATGAGTTTAATGGATCGAGGGGCAGTATACATGGAGTTCCATAACAATGTGTTTTTCAAAAAAATTAAACTAACATTCAAAGCTTTTTTTAGATAGGCAGGTATTCTTATCAACGTGGTTGTGTTTTTACCATGTTAATAAAGAGTTTTGTTTTAATTTAAAGGTTTGTGGTGTCTCTGTGAGGGGAATTCGAAGTTTTGAGTTTTCTAAAACATAAAACACCTTCGAACAATTCAATGTTATTGTAAAATTCGTGGTATTTGATCATTTCACTAGAGTTCCTAAGGTCCTAATGATTCATATCCTAGCTTCAAACCCAAATTATTATTAATATATCAAAGTTCACCATTAAAACTCAAGCTTTAATGGTGTATTTTTCATGTTTCTCCTACTAGGGACTATTTTACACGTAAAATTCCTACTGGTATGATTGATTTAAACATAATATGAACACATAATTCATTTGGTAATAAAAGATTTAATTATAAAGAATGAAATGACAAGTTACCAGATTTGAGAGAAAATTTTGAGTTTTTGATGCACTCAAGTGGTGAGTTTTCGAGGCTTAGTTCCTGGGATTTTTATAGTGTAGGAGTAGGAGGTCTGATTAGTTCAGTTGGGAGGTGTAATTGTGCAGGTTTTGAGAAGTTAAGTGCATGGTTTCTTGCACTTCACATGTTTGCATGGTCCAAACATGTGGGTTTTGACTTTATTAGCTTAGGCGGAGGCTGATGTGGGTAGGGGGTTTGTGGAAATATCAAATATTTAGGTTTTAATCATTAGCTAATAAAATATGTACTTATATAGCTCTAAATGTATGATTTTAGTCATATTTATGGGAATATTTATAATTTCAGAAAGTTATAGGGGCTGAAATTATAATTTCTGGTTACTTGAAGTCTTGAGGATCAATTTGATATAAAGTTTGGTATTAAGGGTAAGTATGAATGAAATTATGGGAGTTTGAAATATTCAGGGTCATTTGCAATTATTGAAATTTCAAGGATACTTAGTTAGTTTTGAAAATTTGTAGGTTTTGTCGAGTAGTTTTATCCTTGTTTTGGATATGTTGAGTTTATATATTTTACAAGAATTAAAATAATAATTAGGTTATTTTAATTCAAGTACGGATATTATAATCTACCTACCTAAAAAAAATCATCCTTGAAACTCCTATATTCATAGAGTTTTAAATACTGGTGTACTTATCCCGTCTAGTGCATATAGTATATTTTAAACAACAATTCGTAATTTCGGGGTTTAGAAGTTTATCATGTAACTATAATGGCTCCACAGAGTCAGTCTTTCTAGATTTACAAGTCATGCTACACAACCGTATATTGAATACTAACATAACCATAGACATGGAATCTACCATAGACATATGAAGGTAATTGGTTTAATCATACCCAGATTTACCCTATTGGTGTCTAATCTTGTAGAATTCATCTCATGGAATCTACCATAGACATATGAAGGTAATTGGTTCTTTAAAGTACATCAGTGATACTCTAAACATATCCAGATAGATGGATGGGGTTTACTAAAAGGAATTAAAGTATAGGTATATAACTATATGGAAGAGGTTACTATCATTGATATCGTTCAACAAAAGGACATTACTGGTTGATGTCTATTAAATCCAAATACTGAAGTCGTAGGTAATAATGTTTAGATCCTTACTAAAAATGATTTGTCTATTCAAGGTAGGATAACGTTATATCATAACGATGTTAAATATAAATTTATTCATTTTGAGTGACTTGTACAATTTAAAAAGCACATCCTTATTTGATTAGATGGATTTTTCATGTTTATAATCTTATCAAGAATCCTAATACTGAACATTTTCTAACAATACAATAATTTACATTTCGAGAAAATGAAAAATTTGGTGGGTCAATCTATTATCATCCATACGCAGAATTTTATCCTTAGTATGTTTAAGGTAGTTTACTAATAAAATCCATGGTGATGTGATCCCATTTTTGTTTTGGAATCGAAAGAGTTTGGGCTATCTCAAAATTTAAGACTTGTTTCCCTATCGCTTGATAATTATCGAGTCTTGCTATTGGTTTGTTGTTGGATAACAAAGGAATCTGGGAGCGATTATTCAAAGATTTCCTTTTTTCGGGTTTGGGTAAGCAATACTATTGGGTTTTGGGTTTTTTGAACATTTATTTTTCTATGGTAACAACAACATTTGAAAAACCATCTTGTTAAATCTTCTGACTGGGTTAGGTCTTAGGATGTTGTCTACAACATTTCTTTTTTTTTTCGAGATGGTTTGTCTAAATTGAATCGGTAATTCTCAAAATTCCCTTCAAAGTTTTTGTCTCAAATTCAAGTTTCCTTAGGTGAAGATGTATCTCGGTTCTTGTTACCTGAATATACCTCAAAATTTCTTACCGTATAATAAAGGAATTAGGGTTTTATATATTTATACAGAAGGTATCATAAAAAGTAAATAAGAATTTCTCTTGTATAGTTATTAACTGGATATCTAAGAACTTGTACTAGGGTTAAGGTAAATAATTTAGATGAGATTTGAAGTGATGGTTGTTTTATTGGATTTATGAATGGTTATAGTATATCACTTAGAACACTAGAGGATCATAGGGGTACTATATTCTAAAGACATTTACCATGAGGTAATGTAAATATACTCACAATAGAGTTATGAATCAATTATCTATCAAAAACATTCCTTATTGGGTCAGAGAACATATACCAATGTATTTTGTATAATTTCAAATTACAATGAACTATTCAAAATCAAGGGTAGGCTAACGTTATGAGGTAACGAGAGTCTAAAGTTTTGGAAGAGGTTTAATTGCAAAAGGCATGTTGTTGGTGTGATCATAAAGCTGGCATGTATTGGGCTTGGAATATATCTGCTCAACTAAAACACATGGAAAACATAATGGATATTAGACAATTACTTTGGTAAATCTCACTAATTGGCCACAGAGTTAATGCTAAAACAACCTGACGGTACTAGAAAGGACCAAAGGGTTCTTTCTAACATTAACTAGGTTATATAAAACTCATTTAACTCTTTAATATAAAACCTATTAAAGTTTATAAATTAAAACGCTCACGCACATTAGGAAGAAAAGGTGGTGATGATATATATAAAAACAATACCCTTTGAGAATGAGATGAGGTAAAGTGGAAATAACACAATATTTCTTCTCGAGAAAACCACCAAAATGGAAAACCCCGTGTCCTTTAGTCCCGGGACAACTCACACACCCAAGTCCACTATTTCCAATGTTTAAGTATAGATTACAACAATACCAGTGTAAATGAAATTGTTTGGCTAATACAAACTAGTACACCAAGGCACAAGCAAAAGAACCCCACAAAAATATGAATAAATAAACACCTCAAGTAGTGGTAACTTGGAACACACACACAATTACACATTCAACACTAGAGCCCCCGTGAAGTTGTACACAACATAAATGAATAGTAATAAGATGAGATTGAATTAATCACTACATAAAAATGAATGAATAACTATAAAGTCATAAGACACATGCCTGGTCTTCCTTAATAATTATTGTTCAAGAGTAAAGATTAATCCTAAAAACAATTCAGTTGATGTAAATGTCCACAAACAAATTAGGCAATAAAATTCCAGAAATTGTATCACACAAACTGAAATAAAATAACCTAACACCAACTAGAATATGAAGAAATAAAACAGGTGTTATGTTACAACTTTTAAGTCCAAAAAAATGAGCAAAAGATAAAGCGTGTAGCACTTAGCTTACGTAAATTATGATTGATTTTACTAATTGAGTTAAGTTCAAAAGTAGAATTTAGTAACACAAATATTAATTACAAAGATTAAAGTCCGATTCTAGTTCAAAATAATAATATAACAAGGTTTGGATTAAAGACTCGTACACACGTTAAACCCACCTAAGTACAAATGAGCAAGAAAAAGTATTCAACTCATAGAATGTAAAAGTGTAGGATTTAAATGATCCAGTCCGAGTCAAATGAGTGTGAGATAAAAAGTGTAGCACTCGACTCAAGAAATTAGGACACACCAAAAGTGTTCAACTTAGAGGGTGTAAACAAGTTGTGAGAAAAAATCAGATTATACTCAATCCTAAATTAAATAAGATTTAAAGGATAAGGACTAATAATAACTTAAGTACAAATTAAGTCCAAGATTAAATATAAAAAACAAGTATATCTTAAACTATTGACATGGTCTAAACAGTAAAATGAAATGTCAATAGCAACAAAAATTGAGGAGAGATGGTAAATAAATTTGATTTAAAAAATCTACCATATATATATCTCTAAGCAAAAACAAAATCCAGTTTACAACACAAATGACTTAGATCGGATTTTAACAACACATCAGTTTAATAAAAAATTTAATTCAAAGTCTTTGATATTTGTTTAACTAGGTTCTAATAAAACAAAAAAAAACGTGGTTTAACACACAACCAAACAATGAGGTTATAAACCTAATTAGAATATAAGTAACAAAAAAAAATTTAACTAGAACATTTTGATTCGATCTAAGGTCTCCCAAAAGTATCTTAGGCCAAAGTTAACATAGTTTCGATCAAGCCAAGGAAACAAAAAAAAAACAGCAACAGATCCGTAAATATATGTGTGTGTGTATATATATATATATACATACCAGGGTATGCCCACGCCTGAAGGCACAACGCTAATTTTTGAAAGTGTACATCTTTGATAGGATCTTACGTCGTGATTAGTTCACAATAGATAATTTTTTTTAAATAACCTATGGTACGAAACTATTAGTTTAAAAAAAGGGCAATTATTCCTTTATTTATGAGACAGTCCACCCTATTTAAGAACAAAAATACCAACTATACTATTATTAATGCTAAATATGATAATTTAAAAAGTTTGGGCATATGGCACGGTGAATATATTTTAGTAATTTATTATTCCACCAATTTATTAGTTTTAATCATTATGGAGTAGTTGAGAATTTTATAAAGGAAAGTAAAATCATCACAGTGATTCAAAATTGACATTTTTGAAGATGTATATATGTCAGGATTTACTTTCATGAATGTGTTATGCTCATTAAAAAAACGATTGACTTGTGTTATTGATGTAAAAGAGTTGGTATTTTAAATAGATCAAAATTTTGTGATTATTAGAAATGCAAAGGAGGTACAAAAATTAAATATTTGTTAATAAAAATATAAACTAACAAACGGGGTCAATCTACATAAGGATTGAATTTTTTTGTTATATTATGTTTTTATTACAATTAATGTTAATAAAAAAACTTTTGCCATTTATTTTTAAAAGTGGGTGTTATTTTTATCCCAAAAAAATTGACGTTAGTTATATTAAACCAAATAAATTGATAATTTTTTTTAATAAAAACTCGACGAATTAATCGTGTCATTAGGGGTCATGGTTTTCAACTAAAATTAATACAATGATAGGATGATTTAGAATTTTACTTGTATTATACGTGTTAAATTATATTTTAATTTGGTGTAAAATGTAAGTGGAAACAGTATTTTTAAAATTAAAAAAAGTTAATTCTTTTTTAAAAAGATATTTCTGAAATGAAAGCATCTTTATTGTATCAAGAATTTTGTTCGACGACCCAGTACGGTGCCATGTCTGGAATGCAATACAGGTTAACATAAATGCGTTCAAATTGTAGAGATTGCCCAATAATTAATTGTATAGCATCAACAAACAACACAATTGAAAAAATGACAGTTATGCGCATCAATAAGTTGACGTTGATTAAATAAGTTTAAGGGGCTTTTCGTGGTCTTTATTTTAAAATGGAAGTTCTATTTTTAGTTTTTTTTCTCTCGAAAATTAGTACTGTGCAACAGAGGACAGAGTTTCAACCATTTTGACTTTAGAAATAGTCTTTTATTCTATGCGAATAACTTTGTGTTGTCATTGAACTAAACTAAAACAATTAAACTCATTGATCACAACTTTAACTGACTCATCAAGGACCAAAATCTCCAAAAGCATTACGCAATCAACAAAATCTATGAAATACTTTAATGAATAAATTTGATGAACATCCCCTATTGTTAAGAAATTACGGATAACTCCCATCTCATTTTAGATATCACTCACCTCCCCTGTTATTTTAAATATAACACTCTTTCACCGTCTTATTTCAAAATTTACACATTGACTAACCCTTCCTACTCTGTAAATAGGTATAGTGATCATCCAAGGGAGATAACAGACATCCAATCATTTTAAAATATAATAAAGAACTCATGCCATTGTCAAAACTCTCAAAATTAACCCTTATACTATTGTAATCTAATCTCACTTCTCACATTCAATTCATAATCCCCAAAACTCGATATGGTCGCTAGTGTAAATTGAGAATTAATAAATAAAAAAAGGGAGGTTCCTTATTGTCGGATCATCCGAGAAATGACAATGGTATCTTCATAAATTAATCAAACTCTTGTATAAAAAATAAAGGATACTCTGTAATTGACTCACAATATACAGACAACAACCTTTGTTGTAACATTAAATAAGGGCCCTGTGGGAGGAACAAAAATACAACTGAAACTAAAAGCTCTGGTGGATGAGATCTCTTTATTTGGAATTAAAGAAGCTTGATGGTTCGACGCCTTGATGGTCCTCCAGGAAAGAGCTTCACTATCAACCCTAACACCCTTTCAACCACCTCATCACCTTCATCCGCATAAGCATTGTTCTCTTGGATGGTGGGTAAATGTGGTTGTCTTACTACGATATTATCAATTGCCAAACTTGGAGCAATCAAAATCAACATAAGCTACTAAACCTTCGAAAGTTATACCCTGCATAAACCCCACCAAAGGAACTTATATTTCTGTAAAATACCAAAAAAAAATGACACCCAAAATTATATAGAGTCCCAAGTTGAACCCTAAATAAAAATGTTGAAAACAATTGAAAAAAAATGCAATGTAGCTCTGTATTGTGATTCATGCTGAAAAAATCAAGACTCACTTGGAAGAACTTTGAAGAAATGATAAACCTCATTTTCATCCTACCCATCTCTCTTCAATGAATGCCGACTAATTTCTTGTAATTGTAAAAATGTCTCTACTCAATGCGCAAGAACACCTCTGTCACTGTTGTGTTGTTGTTGATCATGCACACAACCCACAATACCTTGGCAAGATCACCCCCGGGCACTACTGCTGGTGGATGATAATTTCTACTGCATTTGAATCCAGATGGGCAATAATAATTGAACAGAACAGCCCCCATTATACATCAAGCAGCAGGTCATATACTTCTCGTGTCTGGGATCATATTTTTCCATCATTCTTGAAGGATCAAACACTGCACTCATGATTTCACCTGACATTGCATAGTAAATCAATGCACAAGATATAATCACCAAATTAGGTACATAAAATAGATAAAAGAACATGAGCACAAAACATATATACAAAAAACATCTATCTCAGTAGTAGGTTAAACACAATTAAAATACAGGTTGAATAGAACATGTCAGTAGAAGGTCAAACACAATTAAGTGGTACCAAAGATGTGTGCTACAACGAAAAATAAACATAATTAAAATAATTCATACAAATAATGTTTTGTCGATCCCAATAAGCACAAAACATTTAGCTTAGTAGCAGGTTACTAATATGTCGTCTGATTCATTAGCTGCAATACAAAAACCAACACATAGTAATCAACATTGAATAAACCTCATTTAAAAGCATAGGATAAACCAATGTCGTACAAAGCCACATTAAAGTGTATATATGATCCGAACATACTGAATCCAAATCAAAAATTGTCAAAACATAGATACAAAAAAATTATATGGCCAAAAAGGGATACAAAAAAAATCCCTAGAGAACCCCAAAAGGGTCAAAAATGGAGAGAAATATATGGGTAGAGAGAGATGGAACCTTTAAACCTAAACCAAAGCTAAAAAAACAAACCTAAACCAAAGCTCAATTCATAAGTTGAATGCAATGGCATCGTTGCAATGGCCATTAGCCATGCCCTACCCTAATTATGCCCCAGTATATTGTTCGTGAGACACATTATAATCACCCATTATTATTTAATTTATATCTTTATATGTAGAGAAATGGAAATTTAAAATAAATTATAAATGGGATCCTAACTGTTGACCAGATTTCTACACATCCCCACATGCCAGCACTTACTTTTGGGACATCAAACTTGTTACTCCATATTTGAAATTGTTATAAATGTAAACATCCAACATGGGTGGAAATTATACCAAAAGTTCATACAAAAATAAAGATACTAAGTCCATTTACCTAAAGCATATGAATATTTTGCTAGTATAATATAGTATACGAGCTATTGCATTGTGTGGATAAAATACTTGGGAATGGGAGAATTGAAATAGGGTTTTTGTTTGTCACATGAATTTAGATTCAATATTATTTCCATCATCATTGTTTTGAAATTAATACAATGGGGTCACACCAAAGGCGTATCAAGATATATCTCAATTTTCCAATACAAATGAATTTTACAACTTTATAAACTAAATAAATAGCTCTAAAATTGCAAAATTAAATTTCTTGGGTGTTAAACTTGTTAGAGCAGCCAATGTAACCACCATAAATAATATTACTTAGACAAAAATTATAAAATTTGTTGAGTTGCACAGAGCAAAAAGCTTAATTAAAATGAACAACAACAACATAACATTCAATTATATTCTCCTACTGTCAAAATAAAACCAAACTTGTAGTCTTTATTCCTATAATCTAACTCTGCGAAAATAATAAAATTAAGACCCTGTGATTGAGTGAATGTTTTTTAGGGTAAAAATCAAAGCGCATCCCCTTAAAAAGCTACGATTTTAAGGACATGAGAGCGTCGCGGTGGATTTCTTCATAAGGAATGGGGCAAGGGAGATCCAAACTGTTTTAAACTATTTGAAATGGGTTCTTAAAGTAATTGAATCAAACTACTTTTCAGAAGGATTTATTTCTCATCCTTTAAATATAAACACACTACTATACAAGTCTATGATGCACAATGACATGATGGTTGGTGCTTTCTCTCATTCAATAGCAGTATGGATGCTTTGTAAAGACTTGTCTGATGTTCCAACCAATGCTTGCACTGAACTTCCTCACTCCAAATCCATTTATATAAAAAATAATAATCATATAAAATAATATATCAATGCAAACCTATTGAGTGTTGAAAAAAATTGAAAATGTCAGTGTGATAGAGACATATAAGAAATGGGTTTAGATAGTAAATGTAATAGAGACATTTTCTCAATCTAATCAAAAAGTTAATGGCATACCTTACATTTTGTTCTCTTAGATATTTTGTTCATATTTAGACTATTTAGTATATAAATACACACATGAGATACGAAGTATGTATAATTACCTCCTTTGATGTATGGGATTTTTGTTCAAGTTTCCTTTCTCGGCCCTAGTGCTCTGACTTCTGTTGCTCCTCACTATGATGCTCCAATGCCAACAACTCAGTTCTACTTGCAGTTGTTGATAATTCATCCGGTTTGGTAGGACGATAGCGTAATTTCCTACTTTCTGGATTCTTCTCTATTGACTCGTTCTGTTCAGAAAGTTCTTTTAGTGGTTCTACTTGTGGAATCCTCTCTAGAAATGAAATCTCTATTCTCTTTTGTAGCTCCAGTTATTGTGATGTATTTTTCTTTTGAAAATTACAAAGTTTTGAGCGTTGATTTGTTATTAGAGTAAATTTTTCCACTGGTGTTTGTTTTAGCTCTCGAGGGCTTTCGGGATTCAGAAGCTCTAGATGCACCGGGTGTTGATGCCCTAACTATGAGGGTAACATTTCGCCCATTGGGGCAGGTGATGGATTAGGTGGAGCGTCTTGAGATGGTCTTTGGTCCCAATACTTCATTTGCCTTTTCACCCTTACTATTAGAGAAGATTGATCCAATGTCACCATATTACTCACGGGCAAATCAAAGTTTCAACGACGCTATTTTTGTCCTTGTTTAGACGCCAGTGGCATCTTTCCCTCCTAGAAATTTTACTTTTTGCTGTTGTTCTCGAGCTAATGGGTCAATTGTTATAACTTATAGATTTGGAAGCTCTAACAACTACTACTAGTCAATCTGTTGTGAACTAATGGGTGTATCTTGAGTATTCATTTCTTCTAGATGAAATTTTCTCTACTCAAACTCATTTCTTTCTTTGCACAACTTCCATTTCTACTCAAACTCACTACGAAAATGTAGACACAGGTCTCTCAAAATGTCAAATGAAACCACACAATGCACAAATCTCGAGAACAATTATAAAAAAATAGATTCCTAAATATGAATGTCTAGATTCCTAAATAACATATGGCTAATGCAGTACTTGTAACATATAAGCATCAATGTAAGTAATTATGTTAAAAGTCGTACCCACATTTAAAACCATCATCTCTTCTCCTCACTGAGTTGTCATCATCCAATAAATGTTTTACTCTAACAATAATCTGAAATTAAGACCCCATAAATGCTCGTTTAGCTTATTTATATCCGAGCACACCTTGGAAAGTAAATGATTTAGAGCTACTCCATCACTAGATGTGAGACCAGGCTCTTAAAAAATATATGCTCTGAGTTCAATCTCACCTTGATTACCTATCATGTTTCCATAATGTGTCAGTCCATAACCTTGTAGCCTGATATGAAATAACACAGAAAACCAAACCCAATTAATACTTAAAGTTTTCTACATTAACCCATTTTCAAATTTCAAGAATTGCATTAAAAGATGCCATGGTGTTTTAGCAATTGCAGAAGAAATATATATAAATCTATATACAACCTCCTCTTTCTCCCTAAAATCAGCAAGTAACTCTCGTTTCCCTCCCTCTCTCTCGAACTCGATCGATCGTATGGATTTTAGACTCCTCCTACATGTAATCTCCCTCCTACACGCACATAGACACATATACACACACACGCACATGCACACATACTCAATTTCTTCATCTCCTACAATACATATGCACATACACAGGATTTAGGGTTTTGAAAACAGATCTGAGAACATGGGGATTACGATTTGATTTGGGTTTATTTTAGGGCTTTGTTAATTTTGATTTCTGTTCTTAAGTATTCATTTTTTCTAGTTGAAATTTGCTCTACTCAAACTCATTTCTTTCTTTACACAACTTCCATTTCTACTCAAACTCACTACGAAAATGTAAACACTAGTCTCTCAAACATTCAAATGAAACCACACAAAGCACAAATCTCGAGAACAATTATAAAAAACATATTCCTAAATATGAATATCTAGATTCCTAAATAACATCTAGTTAATAGAGTACTTGTATCATATAAGCATCAATGTGAGTAATTATGTTAAAAGTCCTACCCACATTTAAAATCATCATCTCTTCTCCTCATTGAATTAGCATCATCTAATAAATGTTTCAATCTAACAATAATCTAAAATTAATACCCCATAAATGGTCATTTGGCTTATTTATATCCAAACACACCTTGGCAAGTAAATGATTTCGAGCTACTACAGCACTACATGTTAGACCAGTCTCTTAAAAAATACATGCTCTGAGTTCTAAGCTCACCTTGATTGCCTATCAGGTTTTCATACTGTGCCAGTCCACAATCTTGTAGCCCCCTATGAAATAACAAAGAAAACCAAACCCAATTAATACTCAAAGTTTTATACATTAACCCATTTTCAAATTTCAGGAATTACATTAAAAGATTCCATGGTGTTTTAGCAATTGCAAATAAAAAATATATAAATATATACATGAATCAATTGTTTCTCAAACTTCATTTGAAACCCACAAATAGAAGAAACTCCTTTAATGACATATTGATTGTACAAAATATAGTTGAAACCCCCAAATTCAAGTAGGAAATTCTATAAAAATACGTGAAACATTCAAGAAGGAAATTCTTCAAGCACATTACCTACGCAAAAATGTAACCATGTGTGAAGAATAAATTATGAAAGAGATACCCCGAAAAAAATAGAATCTTCGAACTCGAAGCTCATTTTCTACAAAATCAGACAATACATTGTAATTTCATATTTGGAAACTCAACAAACATTTGCACAATTCGAGCTTAAAGTCCTTATATATACAAACATTGCAAAATAATACATCTGATTATGAATCCCAAATCCCTGAAAAGTTAAATGACTTAGCCATAGTTACCACACATCTATAACAACAAAATACAATGGAAGAAAATAGAAAGCCAAAACAGGAAATAAAAAATTATCAATAATACATAAATGACAACCATATCAAAATTAATCTTGGTCAAGCATTTCACCAAACAACTATTATGAAACGTTGTGAATCTAAACCATCAAAATAATGAATGTTTCCTAACATTTGAGACTATTCAAGAACATGACCACCTGTGTACCTCCAAATTGTAAAACAATTTGAATCAAGAACATGACCACCTGTGTACCTACAGTAATGAGAAGAAGTGTCATTATGTGATGGTTAAATCCCTCATAAAATTATTTTGAACAAATCCCTTATAAAAAAATAGAACCGCACATTTTCAAGGGGGCGAGTGTTTGTGCGTAAGAGAGAGAAACTAAGAGAAATGAAGGAGGCAGGTGTGTAGTGTGTGAGGATGAAACCTAAAGCATTGGAGGGTTTGTGTGTTGTGGGGGAAGTGAAACAGGTGTAACACCCCGTATTTTTGTGCATTTAATATTTAATTAATTTGGGAATTCAAAATTACTTGTGTGTCATAGTTTTAATTGAATTAATTGTGACAATATATATATTCAAATATTAATCGGGGAGTGAATGGTTACTATTTAGGGAAATTAAATTACTATGTGAATAGTGATAATTTAATTACGTCATTTCGGGTATTAATAACGGGGTATGCACTTATCTCAGCGGGGAGTCGGTATAGACTAATTTGGGTGTGAGATAAGGATTTTTATAAATTAATTTGGATGCCAATTTTGAGTGTACGGTTGAGTCCGGATGGGCTGAGATAGTAAAAAAAAGTGTACCCGGGGGTAGTAAACAGGTCACGGGACGTTTCTAGGCATAGCCGGGCCCACACGGGGGTATTTGGTTCACTTGGGCTTGGCCCATTAGGCCAAAAACAGGATTTAGCCTAATTACCTAATTAAAAGAAAAGGGAAACAACTGATTGAAGTTTAGTAAATTCTTAGTGGGAGAGAAAAACCTAAGAGGCAGTTAAAGGCAAATTGGGGGACAAAGGAAAGAGCCAAAAAGAGGGAATCTCATCTTCAACCTTGGGAATTTACAACTCCAAATTAGACCCTATGAATCATAAGGCAAATGGTTAACTTGCTGTAGCATTTAATTTGCATTTTGATTCATATTTATGTGATGTGAGAAAATAAAATTCATTTTGGCATTTAAAGGATACAAACATGGGAGTTTTGTAAATCAATATTCTGATTTCTAAATTGTGTAGAAATTCATGTATAAATTGAGATTAGTATATATCTGGTAAGATGTGTAAACCAAGAAAAATTAGAAACAAATTTGAGATAAGGATTTGATGTTGAAATGGGTTAACGAATAAAATGAATTTTTCTCCAAGTTATGAAAACAACCGAGAACGTAAATTAAATGGAGTTTGGGGACTTTATGGGGGTTCCTAATAGGGGTCTTGATGTATTTTATTGATGGTCGGACTAGGGATAGACTTGAGAAGAAATTGAAGTTTTGTGTTTTCATCCATGGCTGAAACAAAGACCTGGAGAAGACAATGACATGTACGATCGATCGATCGAGGGTTGGGGATCGATCGATCGATGGTCTGGAATTTCTGGCAATTCGGACAGTTTATTTATGTATGGTGAATTTAATTAAAATTGATTCCCATACCTGATTCAAAGAGAGAGAAATATGGGACACACAATCTAATTCTTATTGCGGGAAAAATAATTGGGATTGGAGGGTATTTATGTGTGACACAAAATGGATAAAATTTTGGGATGTATATTTCGAAATAATTAAATACGAGCCTAGTGGGTGAGTCCGGGTGTTTGGTTCGGTGATACCAAGGCGTTAAATTAATTTAGAGAGTCAAAGCTAAATAATTTGGAGTCGAAATTCAGACTCAGATATTGTTTTATTTCGGGCCACGAGAGTATATCTGAATATATTGGTTGGAGTGACACCAAAAGTAATTTAATTAATTAATGTGCGAATTAATTAATAATTAAAGTTGAGCCATAAACTCATAATAATTTGAATAGGCTAATGTTACGGACTTAGTACACGAGTCGGGATAGTTTACTTTAATTTTTTATATATATATATATATATATATATACGGTGTGCGATAGTATATATATATGGTGTTTACATTAATATCGATGGTTAGATATTATTATTATATCGACTCTAGTGCAATTGGAGGGAGGTTGAGCGTAGTGGATGAATCCCCTAGCTTGAGGGGTAGGGAGAGTATATTCCCAGGTCAGAGCGCCCATTATATGGGTGAGGGGCGTCTCACTTTCAGGGAAGGAATATGACCACCTCCAAATATTTATGTATTAATCAAGTTAGTGAGAAATTTTGACTTGGGATAACTAAGTTATGTGAATTTACCTAGTGGGATAGCACTTTAACGAATTTACATCTGGTGAGTTATTACTTGGGAGGATGTTTAGTATTAATTATTATTTCAGCATATTTGTGAATTTTGTAATATAACTATACGTATATAATGAGGTAAATAATTATATACGGGTATATTAATACAGACCGTGAAGTGTAGTACATATATAATGGGTGTGAAAGTTATATGAATTTAAAAAGGGAAATGATTAATTAAGTTAATGTTAATAATAACTTAGAAATCATAATTATGGCACACTCGGTTAGAGTGGGGTGGTTGCAAGGAGTTATATTAGTTATCTAGTCATGGGATAAATAACTTGGTAAATTAATTAAGGCGTTAGTAGAGTACATTAGAGAAGGGGTGAGGATGTTCTCAAGGGAGTGCACTAACTAAGATATGAAGAGCATGCATATATAATTATTACTGCAAGTTAATCATTTGCTAAATATTTTCCAAATGTTTTGGGTACTAACCCTTGCTATAAAAACATTTAAAAACCTTTTAGGTGTCCATCCACAGGGATGCCAGGCTTAACTCATTCCAGGGATCCGTTGCTGCAGAATGTGTGGATGTTGCAGGAGTTTGATAGGAGCCTTATTCTTTTCATTCTTAGTGTAGAGACTTCCTATCATTTATTCGAGCATGTTGCTCACAGTTTATTCAGTACTTATGTCAGACCTGTTGAGATTTATTTATTGTCTTTACTTTTGTTGGATTTTGAACCGATGGTTTATTCGGTCTGTTAATTAATTGTGAATGGTTGATTTCAGTTAATTGTGATTGTTTATATTATTCTGTTTTTGAATGAGTATTTCATCTTAGTTAATGAAAGATAAAACTTGGCACCTATCTAATTTTCTCACTTAGGTGGTTAGTAATTAAAATGGTGACAGTAATGCTAAGAATGAACTAACTGAGAAACTTGTTCTAATTTAATTTAGGACTGATCACCCGGGGTTGATTAGGCGGGGTGTCACAGATGGTATCACACCATCAGGTTCTAGTGTCCTTAGGATTTGCGCGGCTTACTACGTTTTAGTGTAGCTTTCGGTTGTTATAGATCCCTGTTATTAGGACTGTTGATTCATTTTCCGTTTGTGAGATATCATATTTTTGCTATTAGTTTTTGTATAAATTGTGTACTTATACAATTCGATCTATTTTTAGATGCAACCTAAGAGACAGAGAGCGGAGAGGGCTGAGGCTAGGGATAAGCTCAGGGAGTCTCTTCAGGAGCCACTGGTACTGCCACCACCACCTCCACCCGTGTTGATCTCCACTACTCAGGTGGGAGTGATAGTGGCATAGGCAGTTGAGACAGCGATGTGAGCTATGGAAGCTCATTTTCCACAGCCCCAGACACCACATCCAGTGGCACCAGTAGCTCAGGCTCCAGTGGGGCCACCGTCTTAGCAGCGAGTTAGGGAGACCTTTCAGAAGGGTCACCCACCCGAGTTTCGGGTTAGTACCGATGTGGTAGAGGCTTGTGACTGGAAAAAGAATATTCAGTGCCATCTGTGCATGGTGGAGTGTACCGATGTGCAAAAACAGATGCTTGCTACCCTTCGTCTGTCGGGGGTAGCCTTACAGTGGTGGGAGTCAGTTACCACCGTTAAGGAGTGGGATTTGATGACAATATTCGAATTCTGGGTGCAGTTTAACCGCAAATACTTCCCACCAGCGATAGAGGCTGAAATGAGGAAGAAGTTCAGCGAGTTAGTACAAGGTGATCGGTTAGTGGCAGATTATGAGGAAGAGTTCACCCGTTTGGCAAACTTTGTGCCAAATAAGGTGAGCGATGAGGAGCGAAAGAAGTCAAGTTTCATGGATGGCTTAGCCTTGAGGATCAGGAAGCATTTGATTGTGAATCTGGCATTAGTGATGTATATAGATGTCATTAATGCCTCCTTTGTACATTTACAGGATCATCTCTTCCATGCGAAGGGAAGCAAGAGAGCAGGGGAGCCGAGCCAGCAGGGCAAGGCAGTTACTGGTGGTGACACAAGTGGTACCCAGCAGCAGACTAGCAGTCAGTAGGGCAGTCAGGATAAGAAATTTAGGCCTAGTGGGTTCCGACCCGGAGGACAGGGATTCAGGCAGAGACAGTTAGGCACAAATCAACAACTACAGGTTCCTTAGGGCTGTCAGGTCCAAGGGAATAATGGGGGAGGCCAACAGGGCCAGCCACATCAGGGCCAACAGGGCCAACGATAGGGGGATGATCAGAAACGTTGTTTTGTCTGTGGCCAGCCTGGACACTTCAAGAGGGAGTGCCCATAGAGGGGCAGAGGTCATCAACAGGGTACCCAACAGGGGCAACAGTCGCCAACAGCACCAGCTCCACTCGCCCCACAGATGCAGGGGCAAATGCACTACGTGCGTGTGTATAACATCCAGGATGATCCCAATCCTCCAGTACAGCAGGCACCACCATCAATTGAGGGTATGTTTAACATTCATGGACATGAAGGTAGTATATTTTTTTACACGGGAGCATCACATTCATTCATTAAATCTATTTTTTTGCTAAACGGGTCAGGTTACTAGAGACCGCGGGTAGTCTTCATATGTGTGTAGAGTCACCAGTAGGCAGTGGGGCTTTGATTCACTCGATTTTTCGGGGGGTGGACATTTTAATTGGGAGGCTTAGTTTAGTAGAATACCTCTTATTGTTAGATATGGAGGGGTACGATGTCATCCTAGGTATGGATTGGTTGGCAGGTTATCGGGTAACTGTGGATTGTTACGAGAGGACAATCGTGTTCTCCATTCCAGGAGAGGAGATGTTCCTAATAGATATTCGTCTACCTGAGGGAGGGTCGTGCACACACTTATACTATATCGAGGAGTAAACCTCATAGGAGGTGGTAGTCCCGTTGGATTCAATTCCGGTAGTGAGGGACTTTGAGGACGTGTTCCAGGAAATACCAGGGTTACCACCCAGTAGGGAAATCAAATTTGTAATCGATTTAGCACCGAGGATAAGGCCGATTGCTCGACACCATATTGTATGGCCCCTTTAGAGATGCATGAGTTGGGAGAGCAGATTCAGTAGCCCCTAGGGTAGGGTTTCATACGCTGGAGTACATCGTCGTGGGGTGCATCGGTGTTATTTATGAAGAAGCAAGATGGTTCACTTCGGTTATGTATGGACTATAGGGAGCTGAACAAGGTGACGATACGGAATAATAATCCATTACCTAGGATTGATGATTTATTTGAGAAATTGAGAGGGGCATCTTACTTATCCAAGGTCGACTTGTCAGGGTATCATCAACTGCGTATCCGAGAGGAGGATGTTCCTAAGATCGCTTTCCTATCGCGGTATGGATCTTATGAGTTCAGGGTGACACCATTCGGGCTCACCAATGTGCTAGTAGTGTTCATGGACCTCATGAACAGGATTTTTAGGGAGTATCTCGATCAATTTGTCATCGTGTTCTTTGATGACATCCTGATCTACTCACGCACCGAGGAGGAGCAGGCAGAGCATCTGTGTATGGTTCTATAGACACTGTGGGATCACCATCTCTATGCCAAATTTAGTAAGTGTGGATTTTAGCTGTGGGAGGTGCAGTTTCTTGGCCACGTGGTGTCAGACCGGGGTATTGTGGTGGATCCGAGTAAGGTGTCGGCGGTGAGGGAGTGGGGGCAGCCCACGACACCGATCGAGGTGTGCAGTTTTTTTGGGATTGGCCGATTATTACAGGCGGTTCATTAAAGGATTCTCAAAGATTGCAGGGTCTTTGATGAATCTGAATCAGAAAGGGGTGCCTTTCACTTGGAGTGATCATTTTCAATTAGCTTTTGACGAGCTAAAGGACAAGTTGACATCTGCACCCGTACTTTCTTTGCTGAAGGGAGGACTAGAGTATCGGGTTTAAACTGACGTATCCTTACAGGGACTTGGGGGTGTGCTTCAACAGGAGGAAAGGGCTATAGATTATGCGTTCAAAAAGCTAAAGCCCAATGAGAATAAATTACTCCACTCACAACCTAGAGCTAGCAGCGGTCGTTTTTGCCTTGCGAATATGGAGACACTATCTACTGGGGAACAGTTCACCTTATTCACGAATCACAAGTCACTTCAGTATCTCTTCACATAGAAGGATCTGAATATGAGGCAGAGGATATGGCTAGAATTCGTGAAAGACTACCAGTTTGATATTCAACATCATCCTGGTAAGGCTAATGTGGTAGCAGAGGCATTGAGTCAGAGACCGACTGGGGAAATATCAAAAGTCTGGAAAGCAAAGTGGAGAGAGCTTCGATATGAGGATGATGTATCCAGGGCCTGCATGTCATCATTATCCATCACACCTAAGATCATTATGTGGGTTGTGAGGGCTCAGGCAGAGGATCAGATTTGTCGGGATAGGGTGAGCCAGTTGTTAGCCGAGGGAGTAGAGGGTTACTCGATCAGTACGGAAGGAGGCTTACACCTTAATTCGAGGTTAGTTGTGCGATAGAATGAGGAGTTGAGGCACTCTATTATCACAGAGTCCCATGGTTTAAGATTTGCGGTACATCCCAGTAGGGATAAAATGTACCAGGATATGCGAAGGCAGTATTGGTGGGCAGGAATAAAACGGGACACAGCAGAGTTTGTATCGAAATGTGCTACGTGTCAGCTCGTGAAAGTTGACCATCATAGACCACCATGGATGATATAGCCACTAGATATTCCCGTGTGGAAGTAGGAGAGCATCTCTATGGACTTTATTACAGGGCTACCTGCATCGCAGAGAGGTCACGATTCCATATGGATCATTATGGATCGGTGGACCAAGGTGGCCCATTTCCTACCGGTTCGAACAGACTTTGAGATGATGCATTATGCACACCTATTCATAGTGGAGATTATTAAGCTGCACAGGGTGCCTATAAATATTATGTCTGACAAAGACAAAATTTTTATGGCCCATTTTGGCAGAGATTTCAGGAGGCCATGGGGACGAATTTACGTTTGAGTATCGCCTATCACCCACGGACCGACGGCAGACTGAGAGAGTCAATCAAATGCTGGAAGACATGCTAAGGATGTGCATTCTAGACTTTAGAGGAAGATGGGAAAGATATCTTCCTTTGGTAGAGTTCGCGTATAATAACTCTTACCAATTCACAATCGGCATGGCACTGTTTGAGGCACTATACGGGAGACCTTGTCGTTCGCTCGCTTGTTGGTTAGAGGTGGGGGACAACAAGCTATTGGGGTCGGATATCATCTAGGAGACATCTGCCAAGATAGACCTGATCCGAGGGCTGATTCGGATAGCTCAGGATAGATAGAAGAGTTATGCTGATGCTTCACGAAGACATGTGGAGTTAGAGGTTGGGAACCATATTGTAAGGACACAAATTTCCAATTGAGTCCATATATAGTTTTGGCTCAATTCCGGACAAAAACATTTATTCATAGGATAGTATTTATTGTAATATTCTCAAGCCTATGAAGTGTATGTTGAAGACGTAGCGGCAAAGAACTTAAAGCTTCATCAAAATGACGGTTTGTGTGCCTCGTTTCTACGTCATCAACTATGGTTCCATGCTCCCAAGGTATGAATGTAATTATATGTATATAGGAGCTTGGAACAATATGTATTGGGTGTTAGGTTAATAAAAACTGCATTTTATTTTTCAGAAAGAATCAATTAGAAACTTAAAAATAAGTATATAATAGTTTATAAAAGTTTCTAGGCCAAAATCAAATTTTACAAAATTTCTGGACGTTCGTTAGAAATGTCGTTCGAACGAGTTTTTTCGTTCGAACCAGATTTCGTTCGAACGAGTTTTGTCGTTCGAACCAGGTTCGTTCGAACGAGTTTGCCAACGACCCTAATCTGGTCAGTCGTTCGATATGTCGTTCGATATGTCGTTCGAACGAGTTTTCGTTCTAACGAGATATCTAACGAGATTCTAACGAGCCCAGGCTGGTCGCTCGTTAGAAGTCTCGTTCGAACGAGAGTCAAGTTCGTTCGAACGAGACGTTAGGCGGGAACGGTTTTGAGTAGTTTTTGGCAGTTTTTTCCCCACTTCTCCACTTGGTTTTCAACCAACTTTTTCATACTTTATTATGTGCGGGAAACACATTTTCTAAGATAACTTTTCCATCCTAATACATCTCCTAGAGAGAGTTTGAGAGATCATTCCAAAAAGGAAAATGTTTATGTTTTAAGTGTTCTTCAACTTAAAAAAAAATCTTTAAACACTTAGTTTACACCCATTGTTGTTTATTCCAAGTTCCATATATAGATATCAATTGCTTGGAGATTGTTTTGGCACCGGTTTTTTCTCCACACCGAATTGAAGAGAAGTTCGTTTCATTTCTACCCATTTGGAGAAAGGCTCCATGTTGGGGTGACGGTGTGCCTAATTGCCCGATCGGTGGAAGTCCGAGACCGCGGTGGAGCTCCGTTGGTTATCCGCTATTTGGAGGTTGATACAAGAAGGAGCATCACGGCTTGAGAGGGTTCGAGTTTAGGAAGTAAGCCTTTTGTCTTGTATTTTGTAATACCGTTTTTAGTGGATTTGAGGCTAGGACCGTCCCGAGGTTTTTTCCCGTTAGTGGGTTTTTCCTCGTATATCGCGGTGTAGTGTGACTGTTGATTTTATCTTGCTCTATATCACTTAGAACGCATGCTAGATTATTTTCAAGATAAAATTTGGTTTTACAATCACACTAATTTAAATTGGGACTTAAATTTAATATTGGGTAAAATTGGTTTCGCCTAACTTTGAATAATTGTTAATTATGACTTAGGGAAATTTTAGGACTTGAATTATGTTTTAATTTATTTCTTAAGATATTAAAACTCGGCCTTGTTTATTTGTTGAACCATCTCTTATTATACGCTTCCGCATTGATTTGAAAAAGGAAATTACTATTTTAATTTGAGATTATTATTTCAAACCCGGGGATCCAACTGTGGTCTTTCAAATTGGTATCAGAGCCAAAAACGATAAATTATTTTGTTAAAGATCCTTTACTTTTTGGCTAAATATGGATTTTTCCCCATTTTCAAAATTTCCTATTTTTGATGGTTCTAACTACGCGTATTGGAAAGCGCGAATGAAATCGGCACTTAAATCTATCGATGAACGTGTTTGGATGTCTGTTGTTAATGTTTGGACCCCACCAACACATTTAATTGAAAATGTACATGTTCCCAAACCCGTTGATAGATGGACTGAAAATGAGTTTAAGCTAGCAAACTTTAATTCCCGAGGTTTAAATGCCTTGTTTAGCGCCGTCGCACCGGATGAATTCCGACGTATTATGACGTGTGAAACTGCTAAAGAAGCTTGGGATATTTTACAATTAACTCATGAAGGAACGAGTGTCGTTAAAGCTTCTAAACTCCAAAACCTCACTACTCAATTTGAAACTATCAAAATGGATGAAAAAGAAACTTTTGATAAATTCTATGCAAGACTGTCTGATATTGTTAATTCATCCTTTAACTTGGGAGAGAAAATACCTGACGACCGTGTTGTAAAGAAAATTTTGAGGTCACTACCCGATAGATTTATTCCAAAGGTGACTGTTTTAAATTCTTTACCCACTTTAGCCTCTACGAAATTAGAAGAGCTTGTAGGTGATTTACAAACCTATGAACTAGATATGTTTCCCTCTAAAACTGAAAAGAAAATTGAAAAGGGCGTTGCTTTAGAAGGCCGCAAAGAGGTTAAACAAGTAGTAGAGAGCGATAGTGATAGTGACTCGGAAGATATGGCTTTATTTGCTCGTAAATTTAGAAAATTTCTTAAATTTAACAAAGATAAAGTTAAAAATGATTTTAAGAAATTTGAATCTTCTAAACATGATAAAAACGAGAAGATTTCTAAAGCCGATAAAATCCCTAAACCTAGTAATGAAAATATTGATAGGGACGAGTCTAATAAATGTTTTGGTTGTGAAGGTTATGGCCATAGGGCTTTTGAGTGCCCCACTAAACTAAGGAAAGAGGGTAAACGACCCGTTTCATATAATGAGACCCTTAGTGATAGTGATAAGGAAGAGAAGCCCGATTCCCCCACTAAGAAAAATTTTGTGGCTTTTATGGCTAGACATGTGAGTGATAATGAGAACTCATCGGATGATGAAATTATAGCACATGCCACTTCCAAGGTCATTGTACATGATTCTCTTATTCTTGATGATAGTGAGAGTGAAGAAGAAAGAGAGAGTGAAAATGAAGATGAGATTGATATGAGTGAACTTCAAAATGCTTTTCATGAATTATATAAAGAATCTATTAAATTGAAAAGAGCTAATTTGAAGTTAGAATCGAGTTTAAGAGAGAGTGTCAAGGTCATTGATGAAAGTGCCTTAATAGAAGACCTTAGGACACATGTGAGGACTCTTCAAGAGAAGCTTGAATATGTAGAAGGCGAGAGAGATAGCCTTATGGGTTTAATGGAATCCTTGAAAAAGGAGCTTCTTGCTTTTGAAGAGCGTAATTCTTTACTAGAATCTAACATTATTGAATTGCAAAATAAATTAAAAGATTCTAGTAATGTCAAATTTGATTTGGAGTGTCGTTCGGAAAAACTAGATAAAATGTTAGGAACGGTCCAAATTAAAAATGACACTTTTGGTTTAGGCTTCAATTCTTGTAATGATTTTAACCCTAAAGTCAAAACCAATGTTTTAGGAGAATCTTCTAGGAATGCATTTAATGATCACTCCTTAGATAAATATTTTCGACATGTTCTTACTTGTACACATTGTGGTCGAAAAGGTCATCTTAGGCAATTTTGTTTAGATCTTAAACGAATTCCTAGAAAATCCCATAGTAAAGTAACCACGATAGCTAACGTTCCTACACCCCAAGATAGTAATTCTTCATTTATTTGGGTTAGGAAATCCGACTTGGTTGCCTTACAAAATAGGGATTTTGATTCTCATTTACTTTCACATACTTCCTCCCTTGCTAAATCTAATGGATGAATGTGTTAGTGTTTGCATACTTTAGCTTTTGTACTTCATGCCATAATCATATGCTAAATGTATGCTTGTTTAGTCATTTTCTAGTCATTGCCTATTTTCATATCTCATGCTAGAAATCATGACTTGTTTATCTTTTTGTATTATATTTTATGTTTGATTTAACTGAAAAATATAAAAAGATTTGTGTTTATCATTTGTGTTTTATTTATTTCATTTATGCTTAATGAAAAATACAAATGATTTTTATTTGTCCTTTTGAGTAAATATTTATTTTTGATTAAAAATGTTAAAAACTCAAAAAGATTTTGTTTGGTGTGTATTTTTGTTTGACACACTTTATGTGGCATATACTTGTGTTTGAATCCCATCATTTACGCTCCCACGTGGCTAGAACTTTTGGTTTAGATTTTCAATCCTTATTATGTTCTTTACCATATTTTATGGAGTAGTTGGATTTTGTATTGTTTAAATGGATTCTATTTCTATATGCCTCTATTCACACATGCACGAGCTCTTTTGAAATCTTAATATCACATGTTATATTTGAGCTTTTTGAGGTGTTCTCCTATCAATCTAGTCATCTACATATCTATGACCTAGGAGGACTAGTGCATGTCAAAATCCGTTGCATGTGAGATTTGTGCGAAAAATGAAAACATGATAAATAAATATATGCACGGGGAAGGGCTCCGAAAGGATGAATTAAATCCTTTGCGATTGTAAGCCACCGTTGATTGGATCTAAAAGAAATACGTGATCCAAAGGCCTAAAAACAGAATATTTGGCATTCAAAGAAAGCAATTGCCAAGGACTATGTTTGTTTGATATATTCATTCAAAAACAAAAGAATATATATGCTTATTGAGGGAGAATTGGATGGTATATCAACGGTTTGCACAATGTCCGTTTATCCTAGTTGTCTTTAATGTCATGACTCTATTTGGTTTGTAGAATCATCATCATGCTAGGCTTGTATGCATTGTGTATGTTTGTTCATTGAGTTCAATCTTTATATTGTCACATGAGGTAATATTTAACTGTGATGAAGTTTGCAATCAAATGAGAACTCCGTGAACATTTCTTAAGTGTTTGGGTCTAAATTTAATTGTTACTAGTTCACACCCCTACACTTCCGTTTCCATATGACACATTTTTGCCATACGAGTGTGCAAGCTTATTGTATTTTGTGTCATGTGTGTGTTTATATCTATCTATATATGCACGTACTTATTGGTATATTTATAGTATATATATATATATGATATTTGTTTGTCTTTGCCTTGCTTTTATTGCCCATATGCTTTCATGTCGTTTCACTTTAAGCTTTCACATGTTGTTTATTAGTTCTTTATCCTTTGCCTATTCCCGAACAAAAAGGGGGAGAATGATGATAGGGGGAGAAATGGTATCTAATCCTATTATTATCGTATCTTCGTTTGGGGGAGATTTATCTTAGGGGGAGACGTCTTTTTAAGTAGGTCATGTGTTTAAAGGGAGAATTAATTTAGGGGGAGTAATTAATTAATTGCATTTAATAGTTTGATATTCCCTATGCATTTGATGAGTTTGCTTAAGTGTGCAGGAATTATTCTAAAGCGGCATCTTTCTATGGCAAAGCGTTTTGATCCTTCGGTTGAGTCAAGATTGGGCGGGTTATGTTTTGAGTCTAGTAGAGCTTGACGGCCCTTTAGGATTTTTGTTTGGTTTTTGTCCCGGAATAGCCAAAGGGGGAGATTTGTAAGGACACAAATTTCCAATTGAGTCCATATATAGTTTTGGCTCAATTCCGGACAAAAACATTTATTCATAGGATAGTATTTATTGTAATATTCTCAAGCCTATGAAGTGTATGTTGAAGACGTAGCGGCAAAGAACTTAAAGCTTCATCAAAATGCCGGTTTGTGTGCCTCATTTCTACGTCATCAACTAAGGTTCCATGCTCCCAAGGTATGAATGTAATTATATGTATATAGGAGCTTGGAACAATATGTATTGGGTGTTAGGTTAATAAAAACTGCATTTTATTTTTCAGAAAGAATCAATTAGAAACTTAAAAATAAGTATATAAAAGTTTCTGGGCCAAAATCTAATTTTACAAACTTTCTGGACGTTCGTTAGAAATGTCGTTCGAACGAGTTTTTTCGTTCGAACCAGATTTCATTCGAACGATTTTTATCGTTCGAACCAGGTTTGTTCGAACGAGTTTGCCAACGACCCTAATCTGGTCAGTCGTTCGATATGTCGTTCGAACGAGTTTTCGTTCTAACGAGATATCTAACGAGATTCTAACGAGCCCAGGCTGGTCGCTCGTTAGAAGTCTCGTTCGAACGAGAGTCAAGTTCGTTCGAACGAGACGTCAGGCGGGAACGGTTTTGAGTAGTTTTTGGTAGTTTTTTCCCCACTTCTCCACTTGGTTTTCAACCAACTTTTTCATACTTTATTATGTGCGGGAAACACATTTTCCAAGATAACTTTTCCATCCTAATACATCTCCTAGAGAGAGTTTGAGAGATCATTCCAAAAAGGAAAATGTTCATGTTTTAAGTGTTCTTCAACTTAAAGAAAAATCTTTAAACACTTAGTTTACACCCATTGTTGTTTATTCCAAGTTCCATATATAAATATCAATTACTTGGAGATTGTTTTGGCACCGGTTTTTTCTCTACACCGAATTGAAGAGAAGTTCGTTTCATTTCTACCCATTTGGAGAAAGGCTCCATGTTGGGGTGACGGTGTGCCTAATTGCCCGATCGGTGGAAGTCCGAGACCGCGGTGGAGCTCCGTTGGTTATCCGCTATTTGGAGGTTGATACAAGAAGGAGCATCACGGCTTGAGAGGGTTCGAGTTTAGGAAGTAAGTCTTTTGTCTTGTATTTTGTAATACCGTTTTTAGTGGATTTGAGGCTTGGTCCGTCCCGAGGTTTTTTCCCGTTAGTGGGTTTTTCCTCGTATATCGCGGTGTAGTGTGACTGTTGATTTTATCTTGCTCTATATCACTTAGAACGCATGCTAGATTATTTTCAAGATAAAATTTGGTTTTACAATCACACTAATTTAAATTGGGACTTAAATTTAATATTGGGTAAAATTTGTTTCGCCTAACTTTGAATAATTGTTAATTATGACTTAGGCAAATTTTAGGACTTGAATTATGTTTTAATTTATTTCTTAAGATATTAAAACTCGGCCTTGTTTATTTGTTGAACCATCTCTTATTATACGCTTCCGCATTGATTTGAAAAAGGAAATTACTATTTTAATTTGAGATTATTATTTCAAACTCGGGGATCCAACTGTGGTCTTTCACATATATAAGTCCGAGTGTCCCCTATGAAAGGGGTGATGAGGTTCGGCAAAAAGGGTAAGTTAGCACCAAGGTACGTGGTACCTTTCCCTATTATTGAGAGGGTTGGACCGGTAGCATATAGACTGGGATTGCCAGAGCATCTTCAGCGGATACACAACGTGTTCCATGTGGCATCGTTGAAGAAATATCGAAGGAACGAGAGAGCCTTCTGGAACATTCCACTCGAGGATATCGATTTACAGCTAGACATCTCATATGAGGAGAGACCGGTGGATATTCTGGACTGTAGTGAGTGAAAGTTATGATCCAAGGTTGTTCCACTAGTTAGAGTACAGTGGGGTCATCACAACGGTGACGAGTCTACCTGGGAGCGGGAGGAGGATATGGAGGAATAATATCCAGGGCTATTCACCATAGGTACGACCTAATTTTGGGGAAGAAATTTCTTTGTAAGGAGGAGAGTATGTAACACCCCGTATTTTTGTGCATTTAATATTTAATTAATTCATGAATTCAAAATTACTTGTGTGTCATAATTTTCATTGAATTAATTATGGCAATATATATATATATATATATATATATATACATTAAAATATTGATCGGGGAGTGAATGGTTAATATTTAGGTAAATTAAATTACTAAGTGAATAGTGATAATTTAATTACATCATTTCGGGTATTAATGACTGGGTATCTACTTATCTCAGCCGGGAGTCGGTATAGACTAATTTGGGTGTGAGATAAGCATTTTTATAAATTAATTCGGATACCAATTTTGAGTGTACGGTTGAGTCCGTATGGGCCGAGATAGTCGGAAAAGTGTACCCTGGGGTAGTAAACAGGTCATGGGACTTTTCTAGGCATAGTCGGGCCCACACGGGGGTATTTGGGTCACTTGGGCTTGGCCCATTAGGCCAAAAACGGGATTTAGCCTAATTACTTAATTAAAAGAAAAGGGAAACGGATGATTGAAGTTTAGGAAATGCTCAGTGGGAGACGAAAACCTAATAGGCAGTTAAAGGCAAATTGGGGGACAAAGGAAAGAGCCAAAAAGAGGGAATCTCATCTTTAACCTTGGGAATTCACAACTCCAAATCAGGCCCTATGAATCATAAGGCAAGTGGTTAACTTGCTGTAGCATTTAATTTTCATTTTGATCCATATTTATGTGATGTGAGAAAATAAAATTCGTTTTGGTATTTAAAAGGGTACAAACATGCGGTTTTTGTAAATCAATATTTTGATTTCTGAATTGTGTAAAAATTCATGTATAATCTGAGATTATTATATAACTGGTAAGATGTGTAAACCCAGATGAATTAGAAACGAATTTAATATAAGGATCTGATGTTTAAATGGGTTAACGAATAAAACGTATTTTTCTCCAATTTATGAAAACTATAGAGAACGTAAATTAAATGGAGTTTGGGGACTTTATGGGGGTTCTTAATAAGGGTATTGATGTATTTTATTGATGGGGGGACTTGGGATAGACTGTAGAAGAAGTTGGAGTTTTGAGTTTTTGTCCATGGATGAAACGGAGACCTGTAGAAGACAGTGACATGTATGATCGATCGATCGAGGGTTGGGGATCGATCGATCGATGGTCTGGAATTTCTAGCAATTCGGCCAGTTTATTTATGTATGGTGAATTTAATTAAAATTACTTCCCATACTTGATTCAATGAGAGAGAAATGTGGGACATACAATCTAATTATTATTGAGGGAAACATAATTGGGATTGGAGGGTATTTATGTGTGACACAAAATGGTTAAAATTTTGGGAAGTATATTTCGAAATAATTAAATACGGACCTAGTGGGCAAGTCCGGGTATATTGGTTGAGTGATAACAAGGCATTAAATTAATTTGGAGTGGGGAATTCAGACTCGGGTATTATTTTATTTCGGACCACGAGAGTAAGTTCGAATATATTGGTTGGAGCGACACCACAAGTAATTAATTAATTAATGTGCGAATTAATTAATAATTAGAGTTGGGCCATTAACTCATAATAATTTGAAAAGGCTTGTGTTACGAACTTAGTACATGATATAGCCGGGATAGTTTATTTTAATTATATATATATACGGTGTGCGATAGCATATATATATTGAAAAATGTTACTAAAGACGTTTATTAAAAATAAACTATTTAAGTAACTCCGATCTGTTTTTTTAAGAAACTCTTTTCGGAAAAACCAAACTATTTGAACACAAGACGAGTTTAACAAATCAGTATGTACGAGATCTATTCAAGAATTGAATAACGGGTTTATAAAGTAGTTTAAAAAACTTAAACTCAACACAATCAAGAATGAGATGAGGAGATGTAGAAAGATTATGTTCACGATGTTTTTTACGTGGTAAAACCTCACCAATTGAGGAAACATCCACGACTCCATCTACGGAGTAAAATGAAAAAAGTCCACTAAAACAAATATATGAGTTACAAACTATATAACTAACATGCAAACAACTCAGACCTATATAAGTTTAGGAATGTACCCTCTCGTGTCCTTAAAACTTCTCCGCAGTTCTGATTGTAGATGTAGTTCTCCCAGTTTGTTAACTTCTGATTTGTTCCAGCACTTTACGTCGACTCTTTGTTCACAAGATCTTATTACCAACACTTTTCGTGTTGTAGGGTGAAAGTTTTTGTGGAGGTTCTCGCTAACACATGCATGCACACACACACACACTTATTAAGTACAAACAGTCCTAACAAATTACAGTAACACTATATGCTGTGATCTTTTCTTTTTCTTTCTTCTTACAAAACTTTGCGCCTTATTTGACCTTTAAATCATTCCCAGAATCCACGGATACCTTGCTAGGAAGACAGGCAAGGTCTTAATCAATCTCAGAATTTAGAAAAGTTTTTCGAGATTGAAAACCTCCAAGTGTGATTCCAACTAGGTCAAAGGTTTAGTTTTACAAAAACTAGAAACAGAAAGCATTTATTGTTGATTTCAAAGTAAGCAAACGTTTTATAGAAAATAATCAACAATATATTTCTCAAGATGAGAAATAAAGAATGAAACTATGTGTAATGTAACATGAATAACTCAGATCTGAAATTTCTATGAAATCAGAAAGTAAATCTGAGTAAACGTTTAAGTTGAAAACAATATCTAACGAACAAGAGGTTATAGCAGCAATAACAAACTCAACTCAAACTCTCAATCACTCAAGATCACTCCGGGTAGTGTTTTGGATATGGAGTTTTGAAGAAATGTTTGAGTTTGGATGGAAGAGGCTTTGACGAAACAGGGTTAGGGTTTCTAACTCTCTCTCTTCTCCCTGCTTTCTCTCTTCTCACTTCTCTCTCTACTCTCTCAATTTCTCAGAGGAAATGAAAATGGCAAAAGTCTTTGAAGTCTGAGAGTAGGGTCCCTTTTATAGGGTGAAGAGAAGGTTCGAGAGATTCGATCAAAACCAAAGGGCAGGATTAAGTCAAGTCAAATTGACTTTGATCGAAGGGTTCTAATAAGGCGGTGTTTAAACGAATCCTGATTGGTTTAGAAAGTTGTACTGGGATTCACCAAGACAACATGCATATCCTCGATAGCTAGAGACCCAAGGGCTAAAAACATACGCAGTTTTTAACTCAGTAAACAAACACAGTTACAGCCAATCATATGAAGACAGGTGTTGGATGATAACAGGATATAAAACGCGCGTCTTAAACTAATTAAAACCACACCCCAAAGTCTACTCCGCTTTCGGATTCTACCGAAGCTAACATTAGTCCAAAATACCCAACAAATAATATTTACAAATTGACCACAAAACTTTTAAATCAAGTTTTAATTAATAAAACCTTATTTAAAAAATGTTTAAAAAATCCCAAAAAATTATTAAAATTCCAACTTAGGTATTTAAACACACTCAACATATGTTCACACATTATTATGCAGTGTGATATGCAAGAAATAAATTCTACTATGTGTGAGTGTTGGCAATTTGATCTTGATCAAAACAAGATAGAGAGATGAAGTAGCAAACCAACTTCTGAGGGCCTTTGGATACTAGGGAGGACATAATTTTGTCACAATTTCCAAACTAGATGAGCACTTATACAATATAGACTCAATTGAGTCAAAAGTATAAGGGCTTCAATCTCCCCCTTTGGAAATATGAGACAAAATCTCCTTTGAGTCATCTAGGACTCGTAGGGCAACAAGAAAATAAGAAAAACATATTCCTATCAAAATTCTATCTACCCAATACCTAGAAATCAAAAAGTACATAACTCAACTAAGTACATTTGAATACCCTATTACAACTGTTGAGAGTAATTGTACAATAAGAACCTGCAATAAATCACTAAGATCAAGTTATTTATCATATGAAAGAATTGAATAGACTCAAATTTCTCCCCCATTTTGTCTCAAATGGACAAAGGGAAAAACTTGGTTAAACAGCAAAGTTATTAGTCAGTATAAACCATACCAATAGATTTACGTAATGAAATGAATCTATTATAATATAGAGGTTTGGTAAACATATCTGCGAGTTGTAGATCAGTAGGAAGATAATTGGTTTCTAATTCCTTAGATTCCACCAATTCGCGTATAAAATGATGTCTTATTTTAATATGCTTTGTTCGCGAGTGTTGAACAGGGTTTTTAGAAATATTAATCGCACTTTGATTATCACAATAGAGATGCAATCGGTTTTCTTGAATACCATAATCACTTAGCATTTGTTTAAGCCACATTAATTGAGCACAAAAGCTACCAGCGGCTATGTATTCAGATTCAGCTGTTGAGAGTGATGTGCAGTTTTGTTTTTTACTACTCCATCCTACCAAGTTATTACCTATATAATAGCATGCTCCCGATGTGCTTTTACTATCATCAGTACACCCAACCCAGTCAGCATCAGTGTACCCAATTATAGTGCTTGGTGTGTCATTAGTGTATTAAAGTCCTAGATTTAGAGTGCCTTTTACATATTTAATGATACGTTTAACAACATTCAAGTGGCTCTCTTTAGGATTGCTTTGAAATCGAGCACATACACACACAACATACATAATATCAGGGCGCGAGGCAGTAAGATATAATAAGGTGCCTATCATACTACGATACTGAGTAGGATCTATAGATTTTCCATTTTCATCTTTGAAAAGTTTTAGCGTAGTACTCATGGGCGTTTTAGCATCTTTAGCACTCTCGAGGCCAAATTTCTTTACTATCTCTAAAGCATACTTGGATTGAGATACAAATAATCCTTCTGAATTTTGTTTGACTTGAAGGCCTAAGCAGAATGGTAGCTCGCCCATAAGGGACATTTGAAATTCCTTATGCATAGTTTCAGAGAAGGATTTGACTTCTGAGGGAGAAGTTGATCCAAATATAATATCGTCAACATAAACTTGAGCAATAGTGATGTGTTTGTCAAAATGTTTGACAAAAAGAGTTTGGTCATTTCCTCCTCTTTTAAAACCTTTATCTAAAAGAAAAATGGAAAGACGCTCATACCAAGCTCTAGGAGCTTGTTTAAGGTCATACAAAGCCTTCTTCAGACGAAATACATGATTTGGATGTTTAGGGTCAATGAACCCTTTAGGTTGTTCTACGTAGGTTTCTTCAGCCAGTATTCCATTAAGGAACGCAGATTTGATATCCATTTGGTACAGTGTAAAATGCATGTGGCAAGCTATAGCAAAAAGCATTCGAATAGATTCTAAACGAGTAACAGGAGAAAAATTCTCGTTAAAATCTATTTATTCTATTTGAGAGTTTCCTTGAGCAACTAATCTAGCTTTATTTCTAATTATTATCCCATTTTCATTAGTCTTATTTTTGAAAATCCAACGTGTGCCAACAACCTTTTTGTGATCAGGACGTGGAACAAGATACCAAACATGATGAATGACAAATTGTAAAAGTTCTTCCTGCATAGCAGAAATCTAGTGAGAGTCATTCAATGTCTCATTTACATTCTTTGGTTCCACAAGGGAAACAAAACATGCATAATGTGCATAGTTTCTGAGTTGGGATCTTGTACGCACTGGCTCACTAGGGTTACCAACTACGTTATTTATGGGATGATCTTTAGAAACCCAGTTAGGTACTTTAGGTGTCTCAATAGGTAATGAATTATCCATTACAGAGGAGTCATTTTCTAAAATATTTGTAGACTCTTCCTCAATAGTAAATTTACCGGTCTTGCTTTCTACAGTAGTGTCACTAACAATTACATTTATGGATTCCATCAAAGTTTTATTTCGAAGATTATACACTCGATAAGCTCTACTGTTAGGCGAATATCCTAGAAATATGGCTTTATCTCCCCGTCTCTCAAATTTGGACAAGTGTTACCTATCTTTGCATACATAACAAGTACTGCCAAAGGTTCTAAGGTATTTGAGATTAGGCTTTTTATTGTACCAAAGTTCGTAAGGGGTTTGTTTGGAATTCTTTCTAAGATAGACCTTATTTATAATGTGACAAGCCGTACGAATGGACTCTACCCAAAAATATTTGGGTAAATTCTTGGCATGTAACATAACACGTGCCATCTTCTGATGGGTACGATTCTTTCTCTCCGCAATACCATTATGTTGAGGGGTCTTAAGAGCACTGAACTCGTGTTTATAACCATTATAGTCACAGTATTCTACAATACCAGCGTCTTTGAATTCACTACCTCTATCACTACGAATTCTATTCACTTGAGTATCCTTCTCATTTTCAATCCTAAGAAGAATTTTTAGGAAGGTTTGGAATGTTTCAGACTTTTGTTTTAAGAAGGCTACCCAGGTAAATCTAGTGAAGTCATCAACCATAACTAGGATGTAACTGTGTCCACAGAGACTAACAGTTTGGGAGGGACCCATTAGGTCCATATAAATGAGTTCTAAAGGATTAAAGGTAAGAATATCTTTGACTTTCTTATCAGGTGCCTTAACAATTTTACCTTCTTGACAGGAACCACAGATAAGATTGGGTATAAGTTTGATTTTAGGAACTCCTCTAACTATTTCCTGAGAGGTCAGTATACTAAGGTTATCATAATTTATATGACCCATTCTGTTATGCCATATCTCATTGTCATCCATTCTGGAAACATTACAGATTTCAGAATTGTTCATGACAGTGTAGCAATTGTCAGGAGTTCTGAATCCAGTAATTATGCATTCACCTTCTTCATTTAAAATTTTGCAATTATTCTTTGAAAAGGTAACAGTATGATCTGAGTCACAAAATTGCAATATGCTAAGTAGATTTGCCTTAAGACCTTTAACTAGAAGAACATCTTGAAGAATAGGAAGCCCATCTTCTTGGAGAGGTCCTTTGCCTATGATTTGAGATGAAACTCCATCACCAAAAATGACTTTACCACCAGCAAAGCTGGTTTTGTTTAAAAGTTTAGTTTCATCACCAGTCATATGCTTAGAACATCCAGAGTCTAAATACCAACCAGATGATGTGTGTTCAGCTTTTAAAGCAGTAACAATAACATTACACTTTATCTGAGGTAATAGATCATCTTTTCTAACCCAAATTGCCTTAGTTTTCATCTTGCGCTTATTAGCTCTCAATTGATAAAATTTACGAGCCTTGGATTTTTGCTGAAAAATGTTTTGCGCATGATTTTGAATTTTGTGAAAGACTTGAGCATTTGGTTTAGGAAAGTGCTTAGAATTCCTTCTAGGAAATGTTCTTTTAGGTTTGGTCTTTCTCTTTCTATAATTAGAGTTTCTATCTGGTTGTCTAGGAAGTATATAATTATTTCGGTTCCTCCTAGAATAGTTAAAGTTCTGATAGATATGAGGATTATAGACATGTTTAACTAGTCTCCTAGCATAGCAACTATCAAAAGAGTGACCATATATGTCGCAGTAGGAGCAATAAAGATTGCTCAGAATTGAGGTCTCCTTTGGAAAGTCTCTAAACAAAGGTTTTGAAGAGTTTTGAGGCTGAACTCTATTCCTAGGTATGACAGTCTTGAATGCAGACTCACTCTTCCTAATAGAAGGGCAGACGTATTTATCCTTAGGTGAACTTTCATGTTTAGAGCAACTTGATTCCCCAATGTTAAAATTTTGATTTTTTGAATCAAACTCAGTTTTTAGAGAATGAAAGTCTGGGCATGTTTCAATAGGTCTTTTGCCTCCTGACACAAACTTGATAGGTTCAAAAGATTTTGATTGTGTTTTCAAATTGGGACAAAACCCTATTCCATTTCGATCATCAGAATTGGTTTTGATTTAGCAACAAATTCATCAAAACATTTTGAATTATTTTCAAATTTTATAAATTTTTTGAAAACAGTTGCTGTCTTTTCTTTAGTTTTCTCTAATTCTAACAATGTCCCTTTGTATTTTTTCTCCAGAGTTTCATTTGTTTCTTTTAAATCTCTAAGTTTTTCATCAAACATTTTGATTTCGCTTTTATGAGTCAAAAATTGGGTAGTATACTCTTCAGTATTTAGTTTAACCACTAGGCTTAGATCTTCTAACTTCTTAGTGAGATCTTTCACAATCTTTTCTAGTCTAGTGCTTTTCTTGAGAGTTTTAGCATAAAGTGTGTGAATGTCAGGGAGGTCTTCATTGTCCGAGTCACTAAGTGTGGTGTGTGGAGTGACCCCTAAAGATTCATTTGTTAAACTCACACACCCATTGACATCGTCATTATCGCTATCCCTTTGACTCACACACCCCGAGGTAGAACATGCAACATTCTCAGTAATCAAAGCATCTAAACCAGTATAAACATGATTCTCAATAGCAGGAGTAGAGTTACTAGAATCATTCTCATACACAGGCATAAGCACATCATCATTATATATGATCTTGGCAAAGAAGGACATGAAAGGATAAAAAACATCAGATGACTCAGGTTCCTCCTTTTCAGAATCACTTGAATCATCCCATGTTTTACAAATGTTAGCTCTAGTGTATTTGTTTTGAGTGTTCAAGTTAACTCTACAGTCTTGTACAATGTGCCCCAGTTGACCACATCTATAGCATTCAGTCTTCTTAAGGTCTCTATAAGGTCTGATGTGAGAGTCCTTGTGATTTTTGTCATTATTTTTCTCATGAGGCCTGTGATTAGAGGAAGTTGAATAATTTGAATTGCCTTGTTTATTTGCCACTTTGTTTCTAAACTTAATAATTTCCTTAAACTGTTTAGTAATTAAGACAATCTGATTGTCCAAACTCTCTATGTTGCATTCCTCATCAGAATCATAAGTGGGGAATATAAGTTCAGGCTTAGTTAACTTAGAAGAGAAGCTCAAATTGGAACTAGTCTGTTTCCTATGGGTTTGAGTCAATTGTTTCTTAAATTCTAGTTCCATTGCCACAGTTCTTAGTTTACTACTGAGTAATTCAGGAGTGAGATTTTGATCACACATTTCCTCAATAGCATATCTTTTGTTATCAAATTTCTGTGGTAATGATCTTAGAATTTTAGATACAATTTCATGTCTGTCATAAGTCACCCCATTAGCATACAGTTTGGTCACAATATCAGTCAAGTTCATATAGAAGTCATCAAATGACTCAGTCTCACACATAATTAAGGAGTCATACTGATGAATAAGCATTTGGGTTTTAGCAGCCTTAACTCTAGTGTCTCCTTCATGAGCAGTAACCAAGGCGTCCCAAGCTTCCTTAGAAGTGGTACAGGATGAGATTCTTTTGAAATCATGTTCATTTATGGACATAAATATGGCATTCTTTCCTTTATTATTATTTCTAGAAACTTGTTTCTCTTCTTGAGTGAACTCACTTAGAGCTTTCTTAACCTTCTCATTACTTCCTTCGTTGGCTGGTTTAGTAGGAAAAATGTAACCATTTTCAACTATATCCCAGACATCATCTCCCAGAGTTCCTTAAATGAAGGCAATCAACCTTACTTTCCAGTAAGCAAAATTGGTTCCATCAAAGATTGGAGGTCTGGTTAAGTTACCAAATCTTTCATTTTTCTCGTCCATATTTGTTTTTCAGAAAATAATTTCAGAAACACAGGATCTCTTTTGAAAGAAGTTTACCATGCTCTAATACCAATTGAAAAATGTTACTAAAGCCGTTTATTAAAAATAAACTATTTAAGTAACTCCGATCTGTTTTTTTAAGAAACTCTTTTGGTCAAAACCAAACTATTTGAACACAAGATGTGTTTAACAAATCAGTATATACGAGATCTATTCAAGAATTGAATAACAAGTTTATAAAGTAGTTTAAAAAACTTAAACACAACCAAGAATGAGATGAGGAGATGTAGAAAGATTATGTTCACGATGTTTTTTACGTGGTAAAACCTCACCAATTGAGGAAACATCCACGACTCCCTCTACGGAGTAAAATGAAAAAAGTCCACTAAAACAAATATATGAGTTACAAACTATATAACTAACATGCAAACAACTCAGACCTATATAAGTTTAGGAATGTACCCTCTCGTGTCCTTAAAACTTCTCTGCAGTTCTGATTGTAGATGTAGTTCTCCCAGTTTGTTAACTTCTGATTTGTTCCAGCACTTTACGTCGACTCTTTGTTCACAAGATCTTATTACCAACACTTTTCGTGTTGTAGGGTGAAAGTGTTTGTGGAGGTTCTCTCTAACACATGCATGCACACACACACACACTTATTAAGTACAAACAGTCCTAACAAATTACAGTAACACTATATGCTGTGATCTTTTATTTTTCTTTCTTCTTACAAAACTTTGCGCCTTATTTGACCTTTAAATCATTCCCAGAATCCACAGATACCTTGCTAGGAAGACAGACAAGGTCTTAATCAATCTCAGAATTTAGAAAAAATTTCGAGATCGAAAACCTCCAAGTGTGATTCCAACTAGGTCAAAGGTTTAGTTTTACAAGAACTAGAAACAGAAAGCATTTATTGTTGATTTCAAAGTAAGCAAACGTTTTATAGAAAATAATCAACAATATATTTCTCAAGATGAGAAATAAAGAATGAAACTAAGTGTAATGTAACATGAATAACTCAGATCTGAAATTTCTATGAAATCAGAAAGTAGATCTGAGTAAACGTTTAAGTTGAAAACAATATCTAACGAACAAGAGGTTACAGCAGCAATAACAAACTCAACTCAAACTCTCAATCACTCAAGAACACTCAGGGTAGTGTTTTGGATATGGAGTTTTGAAGAAATGATTGAGTTTGGATGGAAGAGGCTTTGACGAAACAGGGTTAGGGTTTCTAACTCTCTCTCTTCTCTATGTTTTCTCTCTTCTCTATGTTTTCTCTCTTCTCTCTTCTCTCTCTTCTCTCTTTACTCTCTTAATTTATCAGAGGAAATGAAAATGGCAAAAGTCTTCAAAGTCTGAGAGTAGGGTCCCTTTTATAATGTGAATAGAAGGTTCGAGAGATTCGATCAAAACCAAGGGCAAGGATTAAGTCAAGTCAAATTGACTTTGATCGAAGGGTTCTAATAAGACGATGTTTAAACGAATCCTGATTGGTTTAGAAAGTTGTGCTGGGATTCACCAAGACAACATGCAGATCGTCGATAGCTTGAGATCCAAGGGCTAAAAACATACGCGTTTTTTAACTCAGTAAATAAACACAGTTACAGCCAATCCGATGAAGACAGGTGTTGGATGATAACAGGATATCAAACGCGCGTCTTAAACTAATTAACACCACAACCTAAAGTTTACTCCGCTTTCGAATTCTACCCAAGGTAACATTAGGCCAAAATACCCAACAAATAATATTTACAAATTGACCACAAAGTTTTTAAATCAAGTTTTAATTAATAAAACCTTATTTAAAAAATGTTTAAAAAATCCCAAAAAATTATTAAAATTCCAACTTAGGGATTTAAACACACTCAACATATGTTCACACATTATGATATGCAAGAAATAAATTCTACTGTGTGTGAGTGTTGGCAATTTGATCTTGATCAAAACAAGATAGAGAGATGAAGTAGCAAACCAACTTCTGAGGTTCTTTGGATACTAGGGAGGACATAATTTTGTCACAATTTCCAAACTAGATGAGCACTTATACAATATAGACTCAATTGAGTCAAAAGTATAAGGGCTTCATATATTGTGTGTACTTTAATATCGGTGACTAGATATTATTATTATTATTATTATATCGACTCTAGTTCTATAGGAGGGAGGTTGCGCGTAGTGGATGAATCCCATAGGTTGAGAAGTAGGGCGAGTATATTCCCAGGTCATAGCGTCCATTATATGGGTGAGGGGCATCTCACTTTCAGGGAAGGAATATTATCACCTCCAAATATTTTTGTATTAATCAAGTTAGTGAGAAATTCTGACTTGGGGTAATTAGGTTATGTGAATTTACTTAGTGGGATAGCACTTTAAAGAATTTACATCTGGTGAGTTATTACTCGGGAGGATATTTAATATTAATTATTATTTCAGCATGTTTCTGAATGTTGTAATATAACTATATGTATATAAAGAAGTAAATAATTATATACGGATAAATTAATACAGACCGTGAATTATATTACATATATAATGGGTGTTAAAGTTATATGAATTTAAAAAGGGAAGTGATTAATTAAGTTAATGTTAATAATAACTTAAAAATCATAATTATGGCACACTCGGTCAGAGTGGGGTGGTTGCAAGGGGTTATATTAGTTATCTAGTCATGGGATAAATAACTAGTTAAATTAATTAAGGCATTAGTAGAGCACATTAGAGAAGGGGTGAGGATGTTCTCAAGGGAGTGCGACACTGACTAAAATATGAAGAGCATGCATATATAATTATTACTACAACTTAATAATTTTCTAAATGTTTTCCAAATTTTTTGGGTACTAAACCTTGCTATAAAAACTTTTAAAAACCTTTTAGGTGTCCAACCACAGGGACTCCAGGCCTGACTCATTCCAGGGATCCGTTGTTGCAGCATGTGTGGATGTTGCGGGAGTTTGATAGGCGCCTCATTCTTTTCATTCTTAGTGTAGAGACTTCCTATCAGTTATTCGAGCATGTTTCTCACAGTTTATTCCGTACTTACGTCAGACCTGTTGAGATTTATTACTTGTCTTTACTTTTGTTGAATTTTGAACCGATGGTTTATTCTATCTGTTAATTAATTGTGAATGGTTGATTTCAGTTAATTGTGATTGTTTATATTATTCTGTTTCCGCATGAGTATTTCATCTTAGTTAATGAAAGATAAAACTTGGCACCGATCTAATTTTCTCACTTAGGTGGTTAGGAATTAAAAAGGCGACAGTGATGCTAAGAATGAACCAACTGAGAAACTTATTCTAATCTAATTTAGGACTGATCACCCGGGGTTGATTAGGTGGGGTGTCACAATAGGGAGAGCCATAAGAGAGGGAATGATTTAGATCGTGTGAGGGGAAGAGTATGTCACCATCAAAGTACCATATTTTATTGTGTTACAAAAATAACCTTTACGTTTGAATTAAAGTAAAATTTTAAGAGTAAAATGAGGGGAAAAGTTAATTTTAATGGGACAAAATTGTAATTATAATTAGAGTATAAAATTATGTACTGTGAGGTACGTAGTATTATTGTATAAATATTGATCTCACTCTCCATTTCTAGCCTTGTTGGCTTCAATCTTAACCGTTAAATGTATTCAAAACTTATGAATAGTGAAAACACCATGCTACTTTATTATATATATAGATTAGAATATGTATATATATAATAGAGGTTTCGTATATGTATATATGTGAAGTATATATAAATTTATAAAAAGGGTAAACGGACACTGTTACCTCAAATGAAGAATCGTGTTCAAGCCGAACAAAAACAACTTTAGTTCGAAATTAGATCCCAACAAATAGTAGTCTTGGTGAATCAATAGCCCTAGTCCGAAATCAAACCACGGTTTCAATGAAAGCTACATACCCAACCCTCAAAATCAATCGGCCAAGTACAAATCACCAAAGTGTTTCCCAAACGAAACTCAGATTCGTATTAGTTTAAAGCATATCAAATCTAGAACAATAAATTTCATTAATTTTCCTCTTCACAAACTAATTACACGAAACATAAACTCAAACCTCATACAGTGTGTAAGAAAAAAGAAAATTGGTTTTGAAAAGCTCTCAAAAAAATTGAACTCACAAGAAATTTAGAGAGAAAAGATTGTATAAATTTTGGCAGCAAATAGAGAGAGAAATGAGATAGAAACAAATGAAAACCCTTAACGACACAAAGTAACACTCATGGCCTTTAGGTAAGGACACAAAGTAACACCCATGGCCTAAACGATTTTCTCACAAAAAATAGGGACAATACCGTAAAAGACCACAAACAACTGAGGGCAGTTAGGTAAGGACATATGAAAACGGGGCAATATGGTAAAAGAAAAGAAGACATAATCCCTTAACAAACACGCCACACATAGATCTTGAGAAGTCCCATATAGACATTAAGTGTACCTAAATGCTAGTCAGTACAATGGTAATACATGCACCCAACCAACCGACAAAAAAAAAAAATGTTGTCGTTTTAATTCTTGGTCAAAAATGTTTAATTAAACAAAATAATATGTTTAATTAAATGTACAATTTAACCCATTAAAATTACAAAAAAAAATATATTCAAAAATACTAAAAAATAAAATATAACTTATAATTGACAATATAAAAGAATGTTTAGGTTAAAAATACAAACGAGAGGTATTTTAGACAAAATAGTTTATATATTAAATTATTATAAGAAAAATATGATTTTAGGGTTAAAAACAATAGATTTTAATCACACACAAAAATGCAAGAGCATATAAAAAGGTTTTCCTCAAAATTGAGCCAACATAGAAGAATGATATTTTCAATATCCCCCTTTGGAAAATTTTGAGACAAACTAAACTGAGACTCAAAAAATAAGAAATGACAAAAATGCATAACTCAACTATACACAAGAGTCCCAACAAAATAGAAGAGTACAAAACTAAACTAACAACATGCAATCCTAAAAGAAAAATAGAAGAGTACATAACTTAACTAAACACGATGTTTCCTAAAAGTAGAACAGTAACTCAACTAACAATAAGAAATCCTACAGGACTAAAAAAAAATTAAAATAGAATAATAAAAGATACTCAAATTCTTCCCCTGTTTTTCTCAAAGGGACAAAGGGTGGCGAAGAATCCTACTAAATAAAGTTAGTAAAAATATTTAAATAAAATGTATTAACAAACAAACTAAAACAAATTAGTTTGGAACTTTGGAATAATCCGTTTGGCACCCTAAATCATCTTTCTTGATCCACTTAGATTTAGTATTCGGAACAACAATCTTAAAATATGAAGAATTAAATTTAGATTGTGAACCATTCTCAAATAAATCAGACTTTAAGGGGATCTTGGGCATATTCTTAACACCACTCTGTTGTCTATTTAAATGTTTATAGCATAATTTACCCAAATGACCCGTCTTAAGACAAAAATAACACTTATACACATTCTTATCTTTGAATTTAGCACTAACAGGAATGTGGACATGTTTAACATTTTCATATTTTCTACTTAAATTCAACCCTCTAAAATAAAATTGATTTTAATGTCCAGAATTTGAACAAAATTACAATGAAAAACATTTCTTTCATCACATTTAGCATTATTACACTTAGTAGGTAGTTTTTCAGAATCAAAATTTTTATTCAACTTAAATCTCTTATAACAAAGCTACTCTAAATGGCCTTTTTTAGAACGAAACCCAAACTGAAAAAAAAATTTAGGAGATAGATTATTCCAAAGATTTTCACTTTTCCTAAATTCGCCTACATTTGATTTATGTTGTCATAATCTCTTAAAGCAGAATTTTCCTAAATGTCCAATTTTACAACAAAAAACACATTTGAGAACAAGCTTGGTAATTTTAAAATTCCCAACATTTTGAATTTGCCTAAACCATTTTTATTTTGTCCATACTTCTTGAAAAAGAATTTTTCTAAGTGACCATTCTTAGAGCAAACACTACAATGAAAAATAGGTTTGGCATTTTTAGTATTCCCAATAGTTTTAGGTTGCCTAAATTTGCCTAAATCGGATTTATTCTATCCTAATTTCTTAAAACATAATTTATCTAAATGTCCAATTTTATGACAAAATTTACATTCAAAAACATGTTTACTACTAGTAGAACAACCGTCAATTTTAAAATATTTATAAGACAACCTAATTTCATTTAAATCACGAAATTGATCCTTAGAATTGACAAAATTAGTAACATCAAATTCTTTTCCTACAAATCCTAATCCATTAGTAGATTGGTCTAAAATCAAATTTTTATTAATAATTTTTACGGCATCACTGGAATTTCAATAACCTTTTAACTTTTTCAAAGCGCTTTCTAGTTCTATTTAACACTCATCATATTTATTCAAAACAGCTTTAAGCTCTATTTGAGATTCATCAAATTTAAACAAAATTTCTTTGTTTTTAGTTTCAAGAGAGTGATTAAGTTCAATTAACATGACAATTTTTTTCTTTAAAAATGAAATATCATTTGCAATTTTACTTGCATGAAATTTAGATTCTTCAATTATTGACTTGATTCGATTGTTTAAAACGTCATTTTTAGCCATCAACTTGGCCTAAATTAGTGCAGTACTCAAATGTATTATCAACAGAAATATTATCTACACACCCTTCTAAATTCGTACTCGCGCATCCTTCTAAGATGATAGAATCGTCTACATTTTCATATTCATCAACATCATCAAAAATACTATTTATATTCGAAAATGAAGCTGTGACAGTAGGGTGATTCTAAGAAGGTGAGATATGAGATAAGTTCACAAAGTCTAATTCACAATTATCTGCACATAAATCAAAATCATTAGAATGAGTAGATAAGCAATCAAATATATCTTAGAACTTAAAAACACAATGAGAGGTAAAAGGAACTAGATTAACGCAACTATCCACGATATCACAATCAGAAACATCATCCAACATTTTAGGTAAATGGGTAGAAGATTTAAAAATGTCTCAACTCTCTAAAGATGTGGTGCAAGCTAACGTATCTTTAACTTCGATTGTAGCTATCGCTTGATAAAAGGCATTACCGCTTTTAATGTCATATTGTGAATAAAGCTTTGCCTCTTTAAAACATTCATAAAGGGATTTTCTAGAAGAAAAAACAACATCACCATTAAGATTTCCCATTTTATAAAAATAGATTTGAAAATATAAAATATAGGTTTTAAAAAGAGTTCAGGATCTTTACAAAAAAAAAAATTATAAAGTGAATCATGAAGCTCTTATACCACTTGAAACAACCTAACGGTACTAAAAAGGACCAAAGAGTACTTTCTAATGTTAATTAGGTTATAAAAAACTCTTTTAACTCTTCCATATAAAATCTATTAAAGTTTATAAATTAAAACACTCACACACAACAGTAAGAAACGGTAGTGATGTTAGATATAAAAATAATAACTTATAGAAATGAGATGAGGTATAATGCAAAGAACACAATATTTATTCTCGAGGATACCACCGAAATGGAAAACCTCATGTCCTTTAGTCCCAGGACAACTCACACACCCAAATCCACTATTACTTTTGTTTAAGTAAACATTACAACAATAATAGTGTAATTGAAATAGTTTGGTCAATAAAAACCAGTACACCAAGTCACAAACTAAACGACCCCACAACAATATGAATCTAACTAAACAATTCGGGTAGTGGTAACTTGGAACACACACACAACACCAAAGTCCCCGTGAACTTGTACACAACACAAAAGAATAGTAATAAGATGAGATTGAATTAATAAGTACATATAAATGAATGAATAACTATCAAGTCATAAGACATATTCAAGTTCTTCCTTAATAATTAATATTCAAAAGTAAAGATTAATCCTTAAAACAATCCAGCAGGTGTTAACGACCACAAACAAATTAGGAAATAAAATTCCAAAAATTGTGTCACAGAGACTAAAATAAAATAGCCTAACACAAAATAGAATATGAATAAGTAAAGCAAGTGTTATGTTACAAATATCAAGTCCAAGTAAAATGAGAAAAAGATAAATCATGTAGCACTTTGCTCATATAAATTAGGATTGATTTAAAATAAATAAAACAATATACTAATTGAGTAAAGTTCAAAAGAAGAATTTAGTAACACAAATATTAATCACAAAGATTAAAGTCCAGTTCTGGTTCAAAACAATAATCTAACAAGGTTTGGATTAAAGATTCATACACACATTAAATCCACCTAAATAAAACGTATTCAACTCGAAGAATGAAAAAGTGTAGGAGTTAAACGATCGACTCCAAGTCAAATGAATGCGAGATAAAAAGTGTAGAACTCGACTCAAGAAATTAGGACGGGTTAAACTAAAATACAATTAAACAAATAAAGATATGACCTAAAAGATCACACACTAATTGAATCCAACTAAATAAAATGAACACACCAAAAGTTTTCAACTTACTTGGAACGTCTTCCTCTCCAGCTCTGGTGGAGACGCCATGACTTCTGATGGGGTGTATATGAATTGACTAGAAATTGGTTTCACTAAATGTGGCTTTAGCTCTAAGGTTGGTCTTTATCAAACTACGAGGAAAGCGTCGCAAGGGGTGTCATATTTCATATCAAAATCACATTATTAAAACTTGGTTGTTATTCCTCTAGTGTCAACTATGTCGCGTCTTATCGTATTTTCTCATGTTCATATATTAATGAGTTGAATCGTGTGTTTCCAATCAATGACCAGTACACCAAATGTCATAGTTTTGACTTGTGATCATCACTATAGGTCACGGTCATCACTAGTGACAATATTGAGCGTGAAAAAATCGTGGGTCACGATCGCTACCCATGACCCACATGGGAGAACACGGGTCATGGTCACCACCTGTGACTAGGGAACCAATGTGGGTCACGGTCCAAGCCCGTGACCCTCCAGAGAGAATTTGGGTCACGATCACTACTTGTGACCAGGACACCACACTTGGCCATAGTCCAGGCCAGTGACCCCAAGGGGAGAATTTTTGTCACAATCACCACCCATAACCAATGTCACAGGGATAGTCATATTTAATAACCGGGACCCACATTTTTTATTTTAAAAAAAATATTTTGGTCACGTTCCAAAACCATGAAGCAATTTATTTTTTAAATTTAATATAAAATAGGAGTCACGGTTTTCAACCGTGTGACCAAATAAAAAAATTACAAAAATAAAATTTATTTTTCCATATCCCAAAAAACCTGTACATTTTTCAAACCGGTGTACATTTCCATACATAAATATTTACCCGATATGTAATCAAAATTAACTAACGCATGCTTGCATGAATATGTACTAACACGACATAAGTTAATTAACGAATGCTTGCTTGAATATATAATAAAATAAAATGCATTTTGTGTGAATATATACAACTTAAATAGAAATACAACTAATGCTTGGGTGAATACAATCCAAATATTCCTTCTCCATTGAGGCCTATAAACAAAACTTCAAAAATGTCACAAGTGGTAAGTAACAATGGAATTTAATCCTAAAAATAACTTTAGAATGCTTATGTAGCAAAAAATGGCATTAAAGTCCACATAGTTCATAAGATTAACATGGTTGGGACCAACCTACAATTCAAATCTAGTGTGTCTCTTTTGATTTATGAAAATTTATGTCAAATGTCGAAAGAGTAGAAAATTATGAGAACACCCTAAATTGCAAATTATGGTATAGACTCCCCCTTTTCTTGGTTTTTTATTTACAAAAATATAAGTCAATGCATAATTAAGTGAACACTCAAATTGGGTTGTTTTGCGCTTTTTTCATTCAATAACATGTTTTCAAGTTTTGCAATTTTTGGTCATGTTCTTAAATCGAGAGTTGAATGACTACGCGGTTAGTTGCTACGTGTTACGTTGGTCCCGTGGGAGGTATCCGTGCCTCTTGCGGAGACGTTTGGGAGAGCTATGTTTAGTTTTCAACCTTCAACGACATGTTTTCAAGCCTAATGATTAGGCACAAATATTGTGTATTTATCCCCTTAATTGAGAAGTTTTTATCACCTCTTGTAACGTAAAATCCAATGATTTCTTTCAAAATAGTTCTACTGACCTTTGCTGTGCAGTGTATCGAGTTTTGCATTTTTCTCATTCATTTTGCAAGAAATTCATTCAAGAGAAGAAAGGAGAAAACTCAAAGTCGAGATAGAAATGATGAAAATCAAGAGAAAAAAAGTTGAGGGGAAATTTCATAAATTTTCAGTCAGAAATGGACACAAACTCCCATGAAGAAGTTAATGTTCTTGGTAGCATGAGCGCACATGAAGAAAGGGTGTTCAAATCCAAGCTACGAGTGAAAAGTTATGAAGGTTTGAAATGGGAAGAAATCATGGAAAAAGAAGCAAAATAAGAGAAGAAAAGAGTTAGAAAAAATTTCATGTTCACAAGTTCCTGGAAAAGCTAACCGGTTCGCCCCATTAACGCATGGGATATCCGAACCGGTTCGGCGGGCCAAAATTGTAATTTTTTTTATTTCACAAATAGAGTTGTGCATGGATTAACGATTAAATAAGACGTGATATATTCAGTTATTTAAGATAGCAGACTTTGGAGAGCTAGGTTTAGAGGAGTTTTAAAGGATTCTTGCACCTAAGAACTCTAGGTGTTGATACCAAATTTAATCTGCTGACGTGGACCAATCATACGAAGACACCTGGCTATCTACATGGCAACAACAGACCTCTCCGAGGAACTCACAGGCTCCGAGGAATAGACCTCTCCGAGGAACTCACAGGCTCCGAGGAACATACCTCTCCGAGGAACTCACAGGCTCCGAGGAACATACCTCTCCGAGGAACATACCTCTCCGAGGAACTCTTGAATACCAGGAAGATCAACATACCCGAGTTACTCAGACGGTCCGAGCTGCATCTCGGCCACAGCACTGATTGCCAGATAACGAACAGTCCAACTGGTTCATTAAATGATTATCCTTGACGCACAAGCCTAAGGGCATTAAATGTATTACCCTTTCATATGTATATCATTTAATGTATCGACCCTTTCATGTACAGCCTCAAGGCTATAAATACCTTGTATCATTCAAGGTGACCGGAATTTCTTGAGAGAACTTGTAATCAAGAATTCTACAAACACTCAGCAATAACATAACAGTGGACGTAGGCTTTATTCCTAGCCGAACCACTTTAAAAATCTCTGTCTTATTTATTTATCTGTGATTGAAAAATTAGAGCGATCTAGTTTTTTACATCAACAGATTGGCGCCGTCTGTGGGAACGTGTTACAAGCGTTGTTCTCCACCAAAAGCTAAGTTTTTATTTTCTCTACGTATAATCAATTATACATACATCTTTTGATTGAATCGTGATTTTTATGTTTATATACATAAATTAATTGTCCAACTTTTATCTGCAAAATGTTGCATCTCATGATTTTTAAATCATAACTATTAGATTCATCCTTATTTAGAAATCTGAAAAATAGTAGATTTCATAAATCATAATTTTTTGCTTGATTCTCAAGTTTCTATTTTTGGAATAAATATTTTAAATGATTACATATGCCAATATATGCGACGATGATAAGATTTGATCATTTTCATTGTTGATTTTGAAATAAATTTTGTAAGCTATTTGATGTCTATTCAAATTCCCATCATATTTTTAATAAAAGAATGGGAAAAGGTTAAAGACAATGAAAAGTCTTCTCATGGGAATCATGACCCAGATCTATTTTTTCTCTCTTCAAGTTTGAGTCTCTTTGCATTCACAAGTTTAAGTCTCTTTGTATTCACTTTTGTGAATTATATAATTAATTTGGTTCATCTTCCATCTATGTCAATAAAGTCAAATTGATTGTTTTTTTATATAAATTTGGTAATAATTTCGATCATTCACCATATTTTTATCTCTCCTAATTGGGAATAGGAAGGGATCAATATAAAAAAATAATTTTCTCTCACCTGAAAAATCATTACTCACCTCTTGTAAAAGAGGATCAGTAAAACAATCATGACCATATCAAGACTTTGGGCACAAATTTGATATGTTGGCCCCTCGTTCATCACATCACAAGGTTTCTTTGACGAAATCGCACGACTAGTGGGTTATATATTTATTCATTTAATTAACAGTCTCAAGGCTTAAATTTTACATTGAATGTTATTTTTGATCTAAAGATTCGAGATATTCTAGTCATCCAACCATATATTCTATAATTTGAGATATCCTTAAATGTTGGTCGGCAACATCCATGTCGTTTGTCGGCAGCAGTAGAATATTGGGGTATTAAAAAAATGCGAAGCACCCCAGATATTTCTTTAAACACGAGTTCAGCTTGGGGACAAACAGGGGGGCTTAAGTCTTTTTAACTTATGATCACCCCAAAAATATTTTTAAACAGCAACTAATACCTGATTGGTTGTTGGAGATTAAATAAATTTACAAAAAACTTTACGTCTTATTTATGATGCATATTTGATAATAATTTGTCCATCTCACACACATTTGGCATAAAACATATTATTTCATATTTTGAAATTTTTATGCTGATACATATCATATATTGATTGGATGAGTAAATTATTCTCATGACTAATCAATTCAGCCTACACATATGGTAGAGCAAACTATTAATTTTTACAGGCACAAGATTCAATGCCGACGAATGCTGAAGCATAAATTATTCTATATCTGTTCAGATTCATATTTTATATTTATCTCAGCATGGAGCTCGAAAAATTTCTTCTCTATATATATATTCGGCTCCGAGGAAAAGCTACAACAGTTATTATATTTCACCCCCAACGGATAGTTAGTCGGGGTAATTCTTATTTATATTCAAGCCCAGATATCTGCTCCAGCACAAATGACTCTATATATCCATTGGGATTCATATTCTTATATTCTGGAAAATATTATTCTTATTCGGCATTCTGCAATTATGCCTCGACAGGATACTTATTCAGCTTTAAGGAGAATTACAACATTCGTTCGGATAATTCTTATTTATATTCAGGCCTGACAACATTCTCGGCCATATTATTATGTTCTGAAAGATCTTATTCTTGTTCGGCATTATATGATTCTACCTCGACTGATCGGCGAGGCACTTTATTATTTTTAATTATTCTTTATATCTATTTGGATGCATATTCTATTCTCATTTCAGCATGGAGCTCGACAAATATTTATTATATCTTATTCAGCTCCAAGGATGTCTCCAACATTTATTATATCTTATTCAGCTCCAAGGATGTCTCCAACATTTATTGTATCTTATTCAGCTCCAAGGATGTCTCCAGCATTTATTATATCTTATTCCCAACAATCCGTTGGTCATCACCAAGGAGGTATCCTGCATTTATCTTATTCCCAACAATCTGTTGGAGGTATCCTGCATTTATATTATTCCCAACAATCTGTTGGTCATCGCCGAGGAGGTATCCTGCATTTATTATATTTATTACCAACAATCTGTTGGTCATCGCCGAGGAGGTATCCTGCAATTATTATATCTTATTTACAACAATCTGTTGGTCATCGCCGAGGAGGTATCCTGCATTTATTATATCTTATTCCCAACAATCTGTTGGTTAGCGCCGAGGAGGTCTTCATCATTTATATTATCTTATTCCCAACGAATCTGTTGGTCAGCGCTGAGGAGATTTCCAGCATTTATATTACCTTATTCCCAACGAATCTGTTGGTTAGCACCGAGGAGGTCTTCAGCATTTATATTATCTTATTCCCAACAAATCTGTTGGTCAGCGCTGAGGAGGTCTCCAGTATTTATATTATCTTATTCCCAACAATCTGTTGGTCAGCTCCGAGGAAGTCTTCATCATTTATTATCAATTACCACCAACTCTGATCGGTAGATAAAATCCAACTCCGGTTGGTAGACAAAATCCAACTCCGGTTGGTAGATAAAATCCAACTTCGGTTGGTAGAAAAAATCCAACTCCGGTTGGTAGACAAAATCCAACTTCGGTTGGTAGAAAAAATCCAACTCCGGTTGGTAGATAAAATCCAACTCCGGTTGGTATTGGTCGATAAATCTCATTCAAAGTTCACATTCCACAGTTGGGGGCTTATATTACAGATATATTTGTTCATTTGGTGGCACATTCTTATATCATCATGCAGTCGAGCATCAAATTCAACCCCGACTAATCAGGAGGTATATTGAAGTTCAAGAGGAATATTGAAGTTCAGAAAATATATTGAAGTTCAGGAGGAATATTGAAGTTCAGGAGGAATATTGAAATTCAGGAGATATATTGAAGTTCAGGAGGAATATTGAAGTTCAGGAGGTATATTGAAGTTCAGGAGGAATATTGAAGTTCAGGAGGAATATTGAAGTTCAGGAGGTATATTGAAATTCAAGAGGTGTATTCAGAAGTATCACGACATGATGAAAGAAAGCGACAAGTATTCCCCCGAGGAACTCTGTCAGACCAGAAATTTGAAGACGAGGTACCTACATGGAGATTATATGTAGATGAATCATCTTGCACAGCTGGTTGTGGAGCAGGGATTGTTTTAAACACCCCAGATGATATTGACATGGAGTATGCCTTGAGATTCCAATTCAAAGCTTCCAATAATGAGGCTGAGTATGATGCTATGATAGCAGGTTTTCATTTGGCGAAAGTCATGGAGGCACGGCAAGTAATTGTTTTCAGTGATTCTCAATTAATTGAATCAAATGATGGGAATATATGCAGTGAATGGAGAGTCGATGGTCAAGTACCATGCAAAGGTGATGGAGTTATTGACAGAATTTGATGCTATTCAATTGGTGAGGACACCGAGGATGGAGAATACTAGAGCAGACGCATTGGCCCGATTAGCATCAGCTACTTGTACCGAGCTGCGAAGAACGATACCAATTGAAGTATTAGAAAGTCGGAGCATATATTGAGGAGGAACAATTACCGGAGGATAATCTCGCTGCCTAGAAATGGAAGTTTAAAGCTGCTCGGTATGTATTAATTAATGGTATTTTGTATAGACGAGGAATTATGGCAGGTTTGCAAAGATGTGTACATTCCTCCGAGGTGAAAGAATTGGTTAAAGAGATCCATGAAGGGTCCTGTGGAGACCATGTAGCAGGTCGGACACTTTTGCAAAAGGTGATGACGCAGAGATACTACTGGCCGACGATGAGAGCTAACTATATAAGCCTATGCCAAGAAATGTGACAAGTGCCAACGCTTTTCCTCCATCCGAAGAATTCCACAAGCATTGTTGACACCCATAACTCCCTTTGGCCATTTGCCATATGGGGATTGATTTGGTTGGACCATTGCCGACGACTCGAGGAAGATTCAAATACCTCGTCATCACAGTAGATTATTTTACTAAGTGGATAGAAGCTGAGCCACTTATTGACATGACATACGAGAAGAAGAGTATCCAGCCCCGAGAAGAATCAAGCTATACAAGAGGAAATGAAGACCGAGCAAGAGAGAGATCTAGATCTCCTCATCAGGCAGAAGAAAAACAATAAATGAAGAATGTGTGTTGATTTCACCGATATCAACAAGGCAGTGGATGCTACCTCGGGACACGAACTGCTCATGGATACTTACTCTGGCTACAACCAGATTAAAATGAAACTTGAAGACATAACAACGGCTGATGAACAAGGTTTTTGCCGAGCAAATCAGTTGCAGTATGGAAGTCTATGTTGATGACATGCATGAAAGCTGCTGATCATTTGGTTGACTTGAGTCAAACTTTTGATCAACTGGATAATTATCAAATGAAACTCAACCCGACGAAGTGCACATTTGGAGTACGAGAAGGAATGTTCCTCGGGTACATCATCAACCAGCGAGACGTTGAAGCAAATCCAGACAAGATCAAAGCCCTTTTAGGGTTGCGATCCCCAAAAACGAAAGAAGAGGTGCAGAGATCAGATACCCAAAGCTGGAAAAATTGGCAGTGGCATTAATTAAAGCAAGTAGAAGAAGGAGGCTGTGTTTCCAGGCTCATACCATGCATACCGACATGCCATTAATACAAGCTATAGCAGAGTTTACTGATCTTAATACTCCAGAGAAACAAAAATTGCTCGCTGATCAACCTGTGGATGTTACAGGATCAACCAAGAAGACTGCTCTAAGGAGCCATACTCTACGGAGCCATGCTCTACGGAGCCAAGCTCTACGGAGCAAAAGTGCTATAAGTAGCCAACCTCCTTTGGTTAGGAGGACAAGCTCTACGGAGTGCTCTACGGAGCAAAAGTGCTATAAGTAGCCAACCTCCTTTGGTTAGGAGGATAAGCTCTACGGAGCGCTCTACGGAGCAAAAGTGCTATAAGTAGCCAACCTCCTTTGGTTAGGAGGACATGCTCTAAGGAGCCAAAAAGTTCTAAAGAACCCTACTACTCCTTTGGCTAGGAGGTATACACCAGCATGATCAACTACGGTTGGTAAGACTTTATATATTCTCGCATTACAACTTATGTTGGTCGGGAGGTAACATTATTACAAAAAGTTCTTTAAAGAACAAAATATTCCAAACTATACCAAGTATGGTTGGTCGGGGATAAAAACCCATCAACTGTAGTTGGTCGACAAACATTATTTATCCACCTTGGTTGGTTGGAAACACTTTGAATAAATTATACTCATTACTTTATTATTAAGTGATCGAGCAAAATTACTAATACTTATAATTTTTTTTGTCGATGAACCAAACAATATTGTTATGCAAGCACAAATAATAAAGTGTTTGATATTTACAAAACAATAGCAAATTCAAATTTGCGAACAAAAATGAAATTCTTTCACTGAATTCAAAATGAATTATGCAAATTTATTACATTGATATTAAATTGTGTACTAACTATTACATTGAGATTCCTACTCTATTGGTTTCTCTCCCTCTGATTTTGAAACAGGTTCCTCGCCAGCAGGAAGATCATCCAAAGCATAATGGGAATTTTATGAAGTTAAGATATTTCAGTATTCTGATGTTCATCACAGATGGTCTGTCCGAGCAACTCTTGCTCGTCCCCGAGCAGCTCTTGATCGTCCCCGAGCAGAGTCCACCACTAGCTCACAGAATGCAGTAAGTCGGCTAACAAACCAATCAACATACTTGAAGATTATGATAAGCTACAAACGGCATCATATGTCGTCCAGGAGATAATGCCCTTTATGTCCAACAAATCAAGAAGATAGATCAAAAATTTCATTAGCACCGAGCAACACTGCAAAATAAAATACTCCATCCTTTCAAGTAAACCATCAAGCATGAAGCATTGGGGGCTTCTGTTGATACCAAATTTAATCTGCTGACGTGGACCAATCATACGAAGACACCTGGCTATCTACATGGCAACAACAGACCTCTCCGAGGAACTCACAGGCTCCGAGGAATAGACCTCTCCGAGGAACTCACAGGCTCCGAGGAACATACCTCTCCGAGGAACTCACAGGCTCCGAGGAACATACCTCTCCGAGGAACATACCTCTCCGAGGAACTCTTGAATACCAGGAAGATCAACATACCCGAGTTACTCAGACGGTCCGAGCTGCATCTCGGCCACAGCACTGATTGCCAGATAACGAACAGTCCAACTGGTTCATTAAATGATTATCCTTGACGCACAAGCCTAAGGGCATTAAATGTATTACCCTTTCATATGTATATCATTTAATGTATCGACCCTTTCATGTACAGCCTCAAGGCTATAAATACCTTGTATCATTCAAGGGGACCGGAATTTCTTGAGAGAACTTGTAATCAAGAATTCCACAAACACTCAGCAATAACATAACAGTGGACGTAGGCTTTATTCCTAGCCGAACCACTTTAAAAATCTTTGTCTTATTTATTTATCTGTGATTGAAAAATTAGAGCGATCTAGTTTTTTACATCAACACTAGGGTTTTACTTTCTTCAACAAATATTCAAGTTCTAAGCTATTAATTCAAGGTTTTATTCTTCAAAAGTTTGTCTCTTTCATCTCTATTCTTTCAAGTTAATTTATCTTTGCATGCTATTGGTATTTCCTGATATTATAATCATTGTTTGCATGTTTAAGTTGGGTTTCTTCATAATTATGAATCCATACATATTAGATTTTATGTTTTTCATTAGATTCAACATGTCCCGATATGTTTTTAAAGGTTAGGGTGCATGAACCCCACCCGATGTAATTCATCAACATGGGAAATAATATTTTGAATTGAAATCTTAAATGAATCGTGTTGCATAAAAATTGTAACAATCGTAGGACTTTTGATCTCATTTGTCCTAGGTAGTTGGAATGCTTAAGAATGCGATACGGGTGGTAGCTAAAGCTACACCACTTTACTCATTCTTTGCTTACATACTATGCGGGCTACGACCTCTCATATGTGTAATAATTGGGAGTACTAAAGACCGAGTTCATTTAAAATTCTAATTCCCAATCTAGTATCCTACGAAGTGAATTACTGGGGTGTGGGAGAGTGTAACCCGAACTATTGTTCTCATTTCGTATTTAAGTCGTGAAATCATTCGTCATTAGCTTTTCATTTAGTTAGTGTAGTTGCACTTTATTCATTCTAGTTTTATTAGTTCATCATTCTCAAATTTACATTCAGTTGTAGTTGTTTCTTTTATCAAAATCACCCTTTCCTTATTTTTAGAGTCAAAGCTAGGTTACCCTTATCTTTCCAACATCATCACGACTTCGTTCGTCCTATTTCCCTAAGGATCAATACCCGACTTATTGGTTTATTACTTGAGCGATAAGCTTGCATTTGAGCCTACATAGCATGCACATTAGACACATTTGTGGTCACACCAAGTTTTTGGCGTCGTTGCCGAGGGTTTATGTAGATTTAGGTTAGATCGGGTCAATCTAGAACTTTGACCAAAAATTAAAAAACAAATCATCTCTCAAAAGCCTTTAATGCAAAATACTGAACATACTCAGACTCCTCGCAATACTCCAACCAGAATCCATGAAAACTCGATTGTTAAGTATAGCTCTAAAATCCCACACACACCTCGCGTTCCACAAGTTTGGGTTCCAGTTCCTACTCCGGAGCACTCTATCGTTAATTACACCCTGAGTCAACCCTCGAGTACACATCTAGGACACCGAGTGAGTATATCGAGTCATTTGAAGCGAGTGCGAGCGATATGTATGACGCAACTAGCTTTGGTACTGGAGAAACCTATAGCATCCACCCGCTCGGGTAAAACCCTTCATGGAGAAACCATCCTAGTTTTAACTATAGACAACCACAAATTGAGATGAACCCACAGTCACAGGTTGTCCAACCTCCACCACCTCCTCAATACCAACAAGAACCACCACCTCCAGCGCCATATGTAGATCCATCGCGGAGAAATTTTGAGGATACCATAAAACAGTTCATAAATTCTCAAAATGAAACCAATGTTAGAAATGAACGCATGTTTTCTGACATTAATGCACACATCTCCAAGTTTCAATCATCTTTGAGTATCCAAGAGAAAGGAAAATTTCTTGCCCAGGGCCAAAGACCTACCCAAGGTCAACCTAGTGTTAGATACACCTTTACAGAATAGTAGGAGAAATGCTAAGCTATAACCACTCTTCGTAGTGGGAGAGTTGTTGATTTATCACCTCCCCCACACGACACATTGAAAGTCAAGGAGATTTCATCCGACATGAAAGAAGTCGAAGATATCCCCTTGAACGAGAGTGAAAAGAAAGACACTAGTAAGCTCGAGGTAGTTGTAAAGCCACCCTTCGTTGCTCCATTTACTTAAAGATTAGTTCCTTCCCTCAAAGGGACCATAATTGATGAAGTTCTAGAAGTGATTAAGAACATAAAATTGAACTTACCTTTCCTCGATGCAATAAGGCAAATTCCAGCCTATGTAAAAGTCATAAAAGACTTATTGACAGTCAAGAGGAGGATAAAGGTAAAGAACAACGTGTTCCTAGCACATAACGTGAGCTCTGTTCTTTTTAATGATCTCCCACCTAAATATAAAGATCCCAGTGCACCCACCATTTCCTGCACAATTGGAGAGAAAAAAATCAAAAAGGCCTTACTCGATTTGGGAGCAAGTGTCAATATCCTACCCTATTCAATTTATAGGAACCTTGATCTGGGTGATCTTAAACCCACAAGAATCACTCTCCAATTAGAGGATTGAACCATGAAGATACCGAGGGGTATAATTGAGGACGTGATAGTCCAAGTGGACATTTTCTACTTCCTAGTAGATTTTGTCATTTGGGACACGGAACCCTCCTTCGCCTTGAAAAATCATGTTCCCATTATTCTTGGGCGCCCATTATTAGATACGGCTAATTCAATGATCAATACTCAAAATGGACATATTCAACTCACTTTTGGGAATATGACTTTAGACATAAACATCTTCAACATCGCCTAACAAGCAGGGGAAGAAGACTATCTTCACGCGGTGAGCTTTACTGATGAGATCATAAAAGAGCACTTCGAGGAAAATTATTATCGAGATGCCTTAGAAACTTGCCTAGTGTCTAATCACGAGAGCTAGGGAGCTTACACCAAGTTCAAAATAGAGATTGAGGAGTTGAGAGGCTTACTCGATGAGAGGGCGTCGGACCAGGACGCGAGAGATGTTAGTTGGGTTTCTAGATTCAAAGAGTTATCACCGAGGGAGGCACGAATGGTTCCCTCTAGCGATTCTTTCTCGACTCTCGAGTTGAAGAAACTACCCTCCAACATTAAATATGCTTTCCTAGATGAAAGTGAGACATTTACTATTATTGTCTCCGCTAGTTTAGATGAAGAGAAAGAAGGTGCAAGCTATTAAAAATTTTGAGGAAGCACCAAAATGGTTTTGGTTGGTGTATAACAGATCTAATGGGGATAAGCCCTATGATTTGCACCCATAAGATTCACCTCGAGGAGGATGTTAAGCCCTTGAGAGAAATGCAAAGAAGGCTGAATCCCACGATATAAGATATGGTGAGGACTGAAATCATAAAATTATTGTATGCCGGTATTATCAACCCAATCTCAGATATCAAGTGGGTGAGCCCCATTCAAGTTGTCCCAAAAAAGTCGGGCATGACTGTGATTGAAAATGCCAAGGGAGAGCTAGTTCCCCAACGTACCACCACTGGGTGGAGCGTTTGCATTGATTATCAGAAACTCAATGCGGGAACTAGGAAAGACCATTTCCCCTTCCCATTTATTGATCAAATTCTTGAAAGAGTAGAGGGCCACCCATACTATTTCTTCCTAGATGGTTATTTCGGATACAACCATTTTTGAGGTAGATGTACTAAATCAAGAGAATATAACCTTCACTTGCCCCTTTGGAACGTTTGCCTACAAATGTATGCCATTCGGCTTGTGTAATGCACCGACGACCTTTCAAAGGTGCATGTTGAGCTTATTCAGTGACATGGTTGAGGGAGGGATAAAAGTGTTTATGGACGAATTTAGTGTTTTTGGTACCTCTTTTGATCTATGTCTAGCCAATCTTGAAAAAGTACTAGCCCGATGTGTGGAAAAGAACTTAGTACTGAATTAGGAGAAATGCCATTTCATGGTAACCGGGGTATAGTTCATGGACATATCGTGTCATCCAAAGGGATCGAGGTTGATTGAGAAAAATTAGATGTCATAGCTAACCTACCCCCACCAAAATTGCTTAAGTACGTGCGCTCTTTCTTGGGCCACGCGAGGTTTTATAGAAGGTTCATTAAGGACTTTAGCGCCATCGCTAGACCCTTAAGCAACCTTCTTATGAAGGACACCCCATTCGAGTGGACGGAAGCATGCCAAGTTGCTTTCAAAAGTTTAAAAACATACTTGTGTGCTCTCCCATCATGCAAGCTTCAGATTGGTCCTTGCCTTTCGAGCTTATATGGTCCTTGCCTTTCGAGCTTATATGGGCCAAAGGAAAGATAAAAAAGATCACGTCATCTACTATGCTATGCAGACTCTTACTGGACCATAACTCAACTAATCTACCACGGAGAAGGAATTGTTAGCGGTAGTTTTTGCTCTTGACAAGTTTTGGTCCTATCTTATCGGTTCCCCCATCACGTGTTTCACTAATCATACGGCTTTAAAATATCTCCTTACAAAGAAAGACGCAAATACGTGCCTCATAAGGTGGATCCTACTCCTATAAGAGTTTAGTCTCTCCATCCAAGACAAAAAAGGAGTAGAAAACATCGTCACCGATCACTTATCATGGCTTTCATCCGATGTACCTAGTGATCCTACACCCATAGATGAGTATATTTTGGATGAGAAACTCTTTGCCACCTCTTCATTGCCCTGATTTGTGGATATAGTGAACTATCTTGTCAAGGGAGCCGTCCCTCCCGATTGGACACCGCAAGATAAGAAGAGGTTCATAAATTGGTCACACATATTTTTCTATGATGATCCATTAATTTTTAAATATTGCGCTGGCCAAATCATCCGACGATGCGTACCGGATGATGAAATTACGAAAGTCATCCAATTATGTCATTCGGAAGCATGTAGAGGCCATTTTTCCGTTAAAAAGATAGCCGCTAAAATTCTCTAAAGAGTTTGTACTGGCCCACAATGTTTCGAGATGTAAACAATTGTTACAAATCTTACGACAGGTGTCAATGGATGGGGGAGATTACCCGATAAGACATGATGCCATTAACCCCGATTGTCATCATTGAGGTTTTCGATTGCTGGGATATTGACTTCATGGGCCCTTTTACCCCATCCTTTCGATACCTAAAAATCCTAGTCACGGTAGACTATATTTCTAAGTGGGTTGAAGCTATAGCTACCAAGACTAATGATAATAAAGTGGTGATAAAGTTCCTGCACGAACACATACTTTCTCGCTTCGGTGAATCTAAAGCGATAATCAGTAAAAATGGCATGCACTTTTGCAACAAGTCATATGAAAAACTTATGAAAAAGTATGGTGTCATTCACAAGGTTGGAACGACATATCACCCACAAATGAATGGGTAGTCCAAATTGGCAAATCATGATATCAAACACATACTAGAGAAGACTATCAATCCTGACCGAAAAGATTGGTCCCTTCAATTAAATGATTCACTATTGGCCTATCGTACCGCATACAAGAACCCACTCGCAATGTCCCCATTCCTCTTTGTGTATGGAAAACCTTGCCATCTTTCTGTTGAGTTGGAGCACAAAGCATATTGGGCAATTAAGAGGGTAAATTATGATATGAACAAATCTGGTGAAGCCCGCAAGCTTCAACTGAATAAGTTGGAGGAGATACGCAATGATGCGTATGAGAATGCCAAGATTTCAAAAGAACAAATGAAGCTCACACATGATAAAATTATTCGATGGAAAGAGTTTTAACCGGGACAAAAGGTACTCCTCTATAATTCTCGGCTTCATCTATTTCCAGGTAAATTCCGTTCCCGTTGGACGGGCCCATTCTTTGTAAGAATCATGTTTCCTCACGGAGCAATAGAATTGGAAGATCCAAAAGGGGGGAACACGTTCAATGGACAAAGTCTAAAGCCATATGTTGAGGCGTGCGTACAAGAGATCGACACTATTGGTTATCGAACCCCGTTTACGGGGTAGTGAGCTAAATTCGAGAGGTCGTCGCTCCCCCGATGCATATGGGGTGAATCTTGTGTATAGTAGGTTTGTATAGGTTAGGTTAGTTAGAACTGGTTAAGGTCCGATTCGAGTCCGAGGAGAAGCACAAATGTACATTTTAGAAGAACTACATGTGAGTAAAGGTATGTTTTTGGTGTTTTGTAAGGTCAGGTACTGAGAGGAGTGTTTTGAAAAAAAATGGAAAAATGGGATTTTCAGAGTTTCAACACTTAGTTTTTTTGGGGGGTGTCAAATTTCTGGGTGTGATCGAAATCCGAACCGGTTCGCCCTTTCCTTACTATCAGGGCCGAACTGGTTCGCCCCTGGGATCGATTAAAAAATTAATTTATCCAAACCGGTTCACCCAGTCAGGTGCAAAAATCGGCAGTCCCAATAGCAATCTTCCCCCCTTTTTCAATACATCCCTTTTTTCCCATACACCACCCCAACCTTTACCTCCAAATCCTTCTCCCCTCTTTCCCTCAAAATTCTTCCCTCCAATTCCCCCCATCCCCCCTATAAATACACACCCTTTACCCCCATATCCCTCACACCTCCATATCCATCTCTCTCACACCTCTATACTCTCCAAAACTCCTATCTCCCCATTCACCAACTCCAATGGCCAATGACGAATTACCCGTCAAATACGATTCCACCAAAATCCTTCATGACGGCGATAATGGATTCCTCCCACTTCAAGAAAGCCGATGGGTGGATGAATTTTTTTCATGTTCTCTCACTGTCCACATTGAGCTTGGCATAAATTTGGAGGGACTGTCCCAAGCCGCGAATGCACTTTTCCGCCGCCAGCGGTGGCATCAGTTTCTATCCAATCTCGGAGAGGACGTGTGGATGGATGAGGTATGGTATTTTTACGAGACTCTCATCCACACTTCTGAAAATGCGTATCAAGCTTATGTGGACGGGGTACCCATCCCATTTTCTCTCTCCATTGTCGCGTAAATAATGGGCGCCGACAATGTTCCATTTCCTCCCAACTTTGACTATCCCACTTATGGCAACCCAATCCTGAAGCACCAATGCATCGAGTGCATAACAACCAACCATATTTAGGACCGCGACACTTTCGCGGTTGGTAACCTAGATGATACCACTCAGTTCGCTTTTATTATCAATCGTGGGGCTATTCTCCAAACCTCCAACAATTCCTCCATTCGCATCCGCCATGGAAATTTCCTCTACCACCTCCTTGGCAACCCGAGTACCATCAATCTCCCGCGCATATTTAACTCGGAAATCATCGCTGCTTCCATGGACAAGAAAGGCAAAATGGCTCTACCATATGTCCGATTCATCACCTCACTCCTAAAACCGTCGGAATTCAACCAACGACATCGCAACCCCGTCTTCCCAAGCCTATTGGACCGGAGTCATTCACTCGGAGCATGCGCCAAATGGAGGTGGTGCATCCACCACCTGTGGTGGAAGATGTTGAAATGGGGGATGAGGAGGAGGAGTACAACAGGAGGAGGATCCCGACTATGATCCGGAAGGAGACGACCTCAATGGGCGGATGGTTCGACTCAAGGGGCGATTTGATGGGTTCGTGAATGACTACCATTGCGATACCTCTATGATGATCCGCCTCCAAGAGGAATTATATCGGTTGCAAGTGGCCCCCAATGTATCTCTCCCCACTAATTTTTACGATCCATATGGCCCCAATGCTCCCGACCCATCCAACCCACTCGCCCCGTAGGTTGTTTGTTTTGTGTTGGCTATGTAATGCTTTTCTTCTTTCCTTTGTCCACTGATCTATATGGTTGCATTATCTATAATTGGAAATTGGTTTGTTTCAATGGTGCGTTTTGTGTTGTCTTTCCATTTTTACATTTTTGTACGTTGATTCCTTGCTTGTTTCCTCTCCTTACTTTAATTTTTGTTTAGTAGTCTGTTTTTCCTCGGGATGATGCAAGTGCCTAAGTTAGGGGGCACGCTGCGCTTTTATCAATCTCAAGGTCCAAAAAAAATGACAAAAATGCTGCAAAATAATAATAATAATAAAATTATGAAAATACAAATATATTTTTCCACAAAATAAATAAAATTTGGAGTTTAAACTTTTCAAAAATATCACCTTCAGTTTATTTAAAGTCTCAAATTTGAAAAAATCAATCACACGAAGCCAAAAGTGACTAAGGATGAAAATTGAGCGTGAATTGACGACTTAATGAATAAATATGGAGATTAACGAACCCGGTGAGATTTTGAGCATATCATCTTTTGTGAGTTCATCAATCAATCGGAGTTAATTATTAAATCAAAGTTCATTTTAGTGGTTAGAATAAGTCGTCGGGATCTCAATTCCTTCACTTCGATCGATTATGGGAAATGGAAGGTTGTTTTGAAAAATGCGCTAAATAAATCTCTAAATTTAATTTACCTCGAGACACATATGGTAACGCATTTAGGAATTCGGACAACGAAGTAGGCCATTGTTTGTTACCCAAAAAGATTAGCCATAAAAAGTCGTGAAAAATTCATTCCTTTGCAACCCAATCCGATCCTAATAAATTTTTCCTTTTCGTTTAATAACCCAAAGAAACCCAATTAGCCCAGAATTGTGAAAATCGAATATTCATCAAATAAAGTCCGAAAAGTGCATAAGAAGGGGCAAAGAAAAAAAAATAAAAGAATGGTAAAAAAAAGAAAAAAAAAGAAAATGAGTAATAGCCCGAAAAAAAGCACTAACGGACACACTAAGAAAATTTTCCAATTCTGAAGTTCCCATTTTACCCAACACACTTTATACCTCGAAAAAGTCCTAACCGAGCCCGAATTACGAAATTGGTTACTGCGTGGAGAGTTCAGGCAAGATACTAGAAGAGATTAAAGGTGTATTAGAGATAATATTTCCGGTTTCCCAATAATCGTAATCCGTTGACGAGATCCCTCCACCTCAAATAATTCGTTCTTCATATTCGTGTGCGTGAAATTGCGTTCCATTACATTTACTCCTACAAATCACGCACATTAAGAGAAATAGACACATTTCGAGTGATTCATTTATGAGAGCATCCCGTGAGCACTTGAATCAAAATGAATTTTCAAAAAGTAACGGAATGACCAATAAATGGAAATCTAAGGTTTAAATTTCGTCTTCACACGTACACGAAAAATTGAGACTTACAAATATAAATTTATGGCGAATATTTTTCGAAAAGTTTAAGTTATACAATTTTTGTGGATTTTGAATTTCTTTGAGTCAACAAGGAAGTGGGAATATTCAGTGCAAATGCTCACGACACACAACTCGTCTTACTAGGGCAACCTAGGAGTTTAATGGCTTGTTGCAAGCACTAAATGCAATCACTTGCCCGCGAAAGTGGTATTCAATCCATGTACCGTGTTGGTTAGATATTTAAACATGCTTAAATTCTTTTACATTGCTCGGGATGATCAAAGTTCTAAGTTAGGGGGTTTGATTAGGCATAAATATTGTGTATTTATCCCCTTAATTGAGAAGTTTTTATCACGTCTTGTAACGTAAAATCCAGTGATTTCTTTTAGAATTAGTGCTCCTGACCTTTTCTATGCAGTGCATCTAGTTTTGTGTTTTTTTTTCATACATTTAGCAGGAAATTCATTCAAGAGAAGAAAGGAGAAAACTCAAAGTCGAGATAGAAAGGATGAAAAGCAAGAGAAGGAACGTTGAAGGGAAATTTCATAATTTTATACTGATAAATGGACATGGACTCCCATGAAGAAGTTGAAGTTCTTGGTATCATGAGCGCACAGGAAGAAACGGTGTCCAAAAGCCAAGATACCAGCGAAAAGTTATGAAGTCGAAAGAAATCATGGAAAAAGAAGAAAAATAAGAGAAGAAAAGAGTTAGAAAAAATTTCATGTTCACAAGTTCCTGGCAAAACTGGAAAAGCGAAACGGTTCACCCCAGTAAAGCATAGGATATACAAACCGGTTCGGAGGGTCGAAATTCTAATTTTTTTTATTTCACAAATAGATTTGTGCATTGATGAATGACTAAATAAGACGTGATACATTCAGTTATTTTAGATAGCAGACATTGGAGAGATAGGTTTAGAGGAGTTTTAAAGGGTTCTTGCACCCAAGAACTCCAGGGTTTTATTTTCTTCATCAAATATTCAAGTTCTAAGCTATTAATGTTTTCTTTTTCAAAAGTTTGTCTCTTTCATCTCTATTCTTTCAAGTTAATTTATCTTTGCATGCTTTTGGTATTTCCTGATATTACAATCCTTGTTTGCATGTTTAAGTTAACTTTATTCATGATTATGAATCCATACATATTAGATTTTATGTTTTTCATTAGATTCAACATATCCGACTAAGTTTTTAAGGGTTGGGGTGCATGAACCCCACCCGATGTAATTCATCAACATGGGAAATAAAATTTTGAATTAAAATCTTAGATGAATCGTTTTGCGTAACTATTGTAACCGTTGTAGGACTTTTGAGCTCGTTTGCCCTAGTTAACCGGGATGCTTAAGAATGCGACGTGGGTGGTAGCTAATGTGACAACGCTTTACTCATCCTTTGCTTACATACTATGCGGGATTCGGTCCCTCATATGTGTAATACTTGGGAGTAATAAAGACCGAGTTCATTTAAAATTCTAATTCCGACTCTATTATCATACGAAGTGAATTACTAGGGTGTGGGGGAGTGTAACCCGACCTATTATTCTCATTTCGTATTTAACTCGTAAAATCATTTGTCATTAGCATTTCATTTAATTAGTGTAGTTGCATTTTATTCATTGTACTTTTATTAGTTCATCGTTCTCAAATTTACATTTAGTTGTAGCTGTTTCGTTTATCCAAATCAGATTTTCCTTCTTTTTAGAGTCAAAGCTAGGTTTCCCATATCTTTCCAACATCGTCATGACTTCATTCATCATGTTTCCCGGAGGATCGATACCCGATTTATCGGATTATTAGTTGAGCGACATTCTTGAACTTGAGCCTATATAGCACGTACATTAGACATATTTGTGGTCGCGTCACCTAAGTATAACTGTTTGAAATGTTTGGTTATGTTCTCAAACTGGGCATCCCGTGACTATGTGATCAGTTTCTACGTGTTACGTGGTCCCATGGGAGGTGTTCGTTCCTCTTGGGGGGTATTTGGGGGATTTTTTGCGTTTTCACCCTTCAACAACATGTTTTCAAGCCTAAGTCTAATAATTGTAATTTTTTCTCATGTTCTCAAACTGGGTGTCTCATAACTACATGATCAGTTGCTACACGTTACGTTTGTCTTGTGGGAGGTCATCGTGCTTCTTGCGGGGGCGTTTGGGGATTGTTTTTTATTTTTACCCATGAACGACATGATTTAAATCCTAAGTTTAACTATTTGCAATTTTTGATTTTGTTCTCAAACTGGGAATCCCGTGACTATGCATTTAGTTTGTGTGTATTACATTGGTTCCGTGGGAGGTGACCGTGCCTCTTACGGGGAGGTTTGGGGGCTATTTTGTATTTTCATCCACTAACGACATGTTTTCAAGTTTGAGTCTAATTATTTTAAATTTTTGGTAATGTTATTAAACCGGGCATCGCGTGACTATGTGGCTAGTTAATACGTGTTACATTGATTCCTTAGGAGGTGTCCGTGCCTCTTGTGGGGGCATTTAGGGGCCTGTCTTGCTTTTTTTACCCTTCAACGACATGTTTTCAATCCTAAGTCTAACTATTTAAAAAATTTATCACGTTCTCAAACCGTACGTATCATGACAATGTAGTCAGTTTCTACGTGCTATGTTGGCCTCGTGGGAGGTGTTCGTGCCTTTTGTGAGGGCGTTTAGGGGTTGTTTTGTATTTTCACCCTTAAACGGTATGTTTTCAAAGTCTAAGTTTAACTTTTTGCAATTTTTGACATGTTCTCAAATTAGGCACCCCATGACTATGCAATCACATGCTATGTGTTACGTTGGTCCCATGGGAGGTGTCTGAGCCTCTTATGGGAGCGTTTGGGAGATGTTTTCCATTTCCACCCTTCAATGATATATTTTTAAGCCTAAGTCTAACTATTTATAATTTTTGGTCATGTTCTCAAATCAAGTGTCTTGTGACAATGCAATCAGTTATTACTGTTACGCTGGTCCTATGGGAGGTGCCCGTGCATCTTGCTGGGGCGTTTGGTGGTTGTTTCACATTTTTACCCTTTTATTGGCATGTTTTTAAGCCCAAGTCTAACTATTTACAATTTTTGATCATGTTATCAAATTGGGAGTCTTGTGAATATGCGGTCAGTTTCTACATGTTAAGATGGTCTCGTGGGAGGGACTCGTGGTCTTGCAGGGGCATTTGGGGGCTATTTTGCATTCTCGCACTTCAACAAAATGTTTTCAAGCCGAAGTCTAACTATTTGTAATTTTTCATCATGTTCTCAAACCGGTCATCCTATGGGTACACGATCAGTTGCTAGATGTTACATTGGTCCCGTGGGAGGTACTCTTTCCTCTTACGGGGGCCATTGGGGACCATTTTGGATTTTCACCCTTCAATGGCATGTTTTCAGACATAAATCTAACTATTTGGAATTTTTGGTCATGCTCTCAAACTCGATGTCCCATGACTATGTGATCAGTTGCTACAAGTTATGTTGGTCCTATGAGAGGTGTCCATTCCTATTGGGGACTGTAGGAGGGTAGTGAGACTGGGGTCTATGAATAACTGGAAAGGGTGAGGCGTGACCCACTCCAATGGACGCTGCCCGTAAGGCCTTCAAGGTCTCCTGGTGCAACTTCTGAAGAAAACTTCTCCTTCGGGTAACAATGGAACTCAAGCTTCAACTCACTCCCTGCAAGAAGATGAACTTTCACAGAAAAAATAGCAATTTTCTCAAGGGAAACACCTGAGAGTGATGGCTGTTAGTGGGGAGTGAAGGAACAAGGCACTCAGCACTATGAGAATGAGCAGGGAGAGAATACTTAGGTAGGTCTGGTGATATTTTAGCAGAGTAACAGTGCAATTTCTATTGTCCCTCTCTTGACCTTGCCCAGAGGTCTATTTATACTAGGGCGTTAGGGGTGAGTTGGCATTTTTGGCCGCCAAAACTGAGAGAGTTGGTGGGGAATAATGTCTGAAGTGTACCATTTGTCCCTACTTGTAGGTAGCCTGCCTGTCCCCTCTGCAGGCGCCACCCGGCTCCGACCAGAACTCAAAAAGCACATATGTCCCCTAATGGAGACAAAATAGCAGATTTGGTAGTTATCTTTTGAAACGGTAACTTGTGGTGCAATTTTGCAAATCTTGAGAGAGGAGACCTTAAGGACTCATTTCTTCTAAAAGTGTTATTTTTCTTGAGAGGGACCTCGAGGACCTCCCTCTTCTGAAAAAAGTCATTTTCTTGTAAAGACTTTATTTCTTGTGAGCAGCCAGCTCTTTGGCTGCTCACTTCACTTGTGACCAAGTGTGTACTGTGCTAAGTATCGAGTGACTTCTGGGTCTTCCTACTAGTATTCTCTCAATCCTATACTGCTAAGTGGTTGCGCTTGCTCAACATACCTTCTCCCTCAGCCGCCAAGCCAAAACTCCCAGGAGGTCCCAACGCGCCTGTACGAGCCCTGCTTGCTCGACTAGGCAACCTGTACAAGAAAGTAAAGTGTTAGTGCTGTTGTTTATTTAGAGACTCATGTTTCATGATGAGGGGTTGTTCATGATAGCTACTCCCTCAATATGAGTTTCTGTCGAAACCCTTGTAGCAGCACCTCTCGAATAACATTTCTGCAGTGACCCTTGCAGTGGCGCCGAGCCTTGCAATGACGCTGACTCTCTCGACTGTCATTACTGCAGTGACCCTTGTAGTGGTACTTCTTAATTTTGGATTTCTATGGTGACCCTCGTGGGCACCTCTCTAACGTTATTGCTGTAGTGATTCTTAATTGTAGTGGCGCTGACGCTTGAAGCGGCGCTGACCCTTGTAGCGGCGCTGATGCTTGTAGCGGCGCTGGTACTTGAAGCGGCGCCGACACCTGCAGCGGCACCGACACTTGCGATGACACTAACACTTACAGCGGCGCTGGCACTTGAAGCGGCGTTGACCCTTGCAGCGGCGCGGAAGATTGCGGCAGAGCTGACACTTGCAGTGGCGCTTGCACTTGAAGCGGCACTGACCCTTGCAGCGGCGTAGACACTTGCAGTGGCGCAGACACTTGAAACGGCGCTGGCACTTGAAGCGACGCCGACACTTGTGACGGCGCTGATACTTGCGGTGGCGCTGACCCTTGCAGCGGCGCTGACCCTTGCAGCGGCACGGAAGATTGCGGCGGCGCTGACACTTGCAGTGGCGCTAGCACTTGAAGCGGCGCTGACCCTTGCAACGGCGTAGACACTTGCAGCGACGCTGACACTTGCAGCGGCACAGACACTTGAAACGGCGCTGGCACTTGAAGCGGCGCCGACACTTGCGGTGGCGCTGACCCTTGCAATGGCACAGACACTCGCAGCGGCGCTGACACTTAAAGAGGCGCCGACCCTTGTGGCGGCGCGGACACTTGCAATCGCGCAAACACTTGCAGCAGCGTTGGCACTTGAAGCGGCGTCGACCCTTGCGGTTGTGCGGACACTTGCAGCAGCACTGGTACTTGAAACGGCGCCGACACTTGCAGCAGCGCGGAAGATTGCGGCGGCGCTGACACTTGCAGCGGCGCAAACACTTGAAGCAGCGCTGGCACTTGAAGTGGCGCCGACACTTGCAGCGACGTAGACACTTGCAGCGACGTAGACACTTGCAGCGGCGCTGACAATTGCAGCGGCGCAGGCACTTGAAGCGGCCCTATCACTTGTAGCGGCGCTGACACTTTCAGTGGCGCTGACCCTTGCAGCGGCGCTGATACTTGCAGTAGCACTGGGGGTTCCTACTGAATATGAGTTTCTGTCGGGACCCTGGGGTGGTTCCTTATCAATTATACGTTTCTGCCGGGACCCTGGGTGGGTTCCTTCTTAATACGAGTTTTTGTCGGGACCCTGGGGGGTTCCTGCCCAATATGAGTTTCTGTCGGGACCCCGAGGGGGGCGGGGGGGTGTTCCTGCTCAATATGAGTTTCTCCCGGGACCCTGGGTTTCTTCTCAGTATTTCTAATAAAATAATATTTTTACCTTTTTATAAGTAGACACCCTTCTACAGAGACATTTTGGAGTTCTTTTGTGTTTTCAACATTCAACGACATATTTTTTAGCCTAAGTACAATTATTTGCAATTTTTTATCATGTTCTTAAATTGGGCATCTCGTGACTATGCGATTAGTTGTTATATGTTATGTTTGTCCCTTAGGATGTTCTTGTGTGTCTTGCGGAAGAATTTGATGATTGTTTTACATTTTCATCCTCAATGGCATGTTTTTTAGCCTAAGTCTAACTATTTATAATTTTTGGTCATATTCTCATACCAGGCGTCCCGTGACTATGCGATCAGTTGCTACATGTTACGTTGGTCCCACGAGAGGTATATGTTCCTTTTGCGGGGGCATTTGGGAGTTGTTTTGCATTTTCACCCTTCAATGGTATTTTTTCAAGCCTAAGTCTAACTATTTGCAATTTTTGACCATGTTCTCAAAATGGGCATCTTGTGACTACACAATTAGTTGCTAAATGTTATGTTGGTCTTATAGGAGGTTCTCGTAACTCTTTGATACGATGCAAATATTGCGTATTTCACCCGTTAACCTACGCGTTACTAGCCCCCTCGGGTATCTTAATCCCTATATTTATGCTCGTTAACCATACAACCTCGAATTTCTATGTTAACATGTTTTGCAGGGGTTAATTGAGCTTTTATAGGTATTTGGATGCTTAGTATGAAGTTCGGATGCATTCCGGTGAAGTTTCGTACACAATCGCACGCGCAAGGGCATTTTAGTCTTTTCACAGCTTGGGTACCTAGCCCAACATCTCATGGAAGTTGTAGCCCTCCTCGCTAGCTTCGCGTGGCCGCAAACGGTGCGCGATTCCAATTCATAACGAAGAAGTTACGGCGATTTCAGCGGAGGAAAAACAAGGAAGCAAAAGAGGAGAAGGGAGAAGAAGAAAAGAGGAATGCAATGGGCTGCTACATTTTGCCTTGCTTAATCGATCGATCGACGCTTCTAGTCGATCGATCGACCATTCTGATTTGCCAAAGTTTTGCCTAGGTCGATCGATCGACCAAAGGGGTCAATCGATCGATGCTGTGTTTTCTGCAGATATTTTGCCTTCTTTTCTTTCTTCTTTATTTTTATTCCAACTCACTATATAAGCCAATTTTGTTGTAATAAGAAGACATCAGTACATACACGATTTTAGGTTAGAATAGTTAGGGTTTTGAGGGTTTTGGATGGTTCTTCTTCATTTCTCTTTGGAATGACAATCTAATTGGTTTGTAAGTTGACTTTTCATTACCCTCTACTTTAATATAGCTTGTTTTCCATTAATTCTTGTTTTCTAGATAGTTTTCATGCTTTGTTAAATAGGTTTACATGCTTTATTTCTTGCTTTCTTAGTTTAATTAGTTTAATTTAGTTTAATTCATGTATTGCCCTTAGATAAATAGGGTCGGGATTGCGTTTTCGCCATTTACGGGTTTGGACCTCGAAAATTAGGTTTTGTGTAAAATTGCATTTAATTGAAACCTCGCATATTAAAGTCGGATTATTATGCGTTTAACTTTCTTTTTCATGCAACGTTAGTGTTTATAGCGATTATCCGAATTTAATCCGCGTGTGACCATTTTTGATTAAATGTTTAATCTCGCAACTTTGGCTTAAATTCCTTATTGCGTGATGTTTATGCTTAATTGAAAATGATCGATTAAATGCTTTCGAATCAAAATTCTAATTAGTAGTTGTTTAGCCCGTGAATGTGTGGATGTGATCCCGATCCTCGCTTTACTTTTGCGTAGCGTAACTTATTCTTTTTCTTTTGTCACCATAACCACGCATCACCTTTTCATTTATTTATTTTACACTTTTATTCCTGAAGTAATTAAAACAATTAACATCTAAAATTTAATCACTCCCTGTGGATTTCTTACGATACCCAACTTACCGCTGTGCTTGCTTGTCAAGTGTAGTAGTAGCTTGGGTTCTTTTGTATCGCGGAGGTGAAACACACAACGATTGTGTCCTCACACGAACACACTTTTTTCGCCCGGTCACTAAATGGCGCCGTTGCCGGGGAGTGTGTTTTAGATTGTAATTGTTTTATTATTTCCTAATATTTCTTTCATTCGTATTTGTATTCTTTATTTTCTCCTTTCTTTTCGACTTGTGCTAGATTGTTTCGAGAAATTGAGATTTTGGCGCTTGTTGCTTTTGTTGAATAGCTTATTTTGAAATGTCTCGCTATTACGCTTTAGATAACCTTAATTGTTATGAGAACTGTTTTCCAAGTTATACTCCCAAAACAATGAGATAATGGCTACAAATTCTTGAAGATGAACGCATTGAGCGTGAAATTCAAGCATATGTAAGTGATCCCTCATTGCCTTGTGAGGGTAATTTGGAATGCGGGGAATCCGTTAGCTATGAGCAACCCGCACAAGAAGATGAAATGTCTTCTTGTTCGTTTGATTATGAGTTAATGATGAAGGAATTTAATGACCGATCCGAAAGTTCTCAAGCTTGGTTTCTAGAAACTGATGCCTTGCTCGATGAGATTATTTCTTCACAAAATCGGGTTGAGGTTGAAACTTGCGTTTCATCTCCACCCCTTTTTATTGAAGAAATAATTGAGAGTGAGCCAAGCTTTAGCACTTTCAATTTTCAACCTCTTATTAATTCTTCCGATTGTATTGAGGTTGTTGGTCCTTCCTTTCCTTTACTCCCTACTATTCCCGAACAATTAAATTTATCGTGAGAATCGGTTGAAAGTCTTGAGGACTTTGACCCGATTCTTGAACGAGAATGTTATTTTGAGATGCTTCATCTCATGGGCTTTTCACTTGCACTTGCCCCACCTCCCCTTACAATTGAAGAATCTTGGGGATGTGATTTTTATTTTTCTGAGACTAATGTAGTCTTGTCCCCCATAGTATCCAAATCCCCCATCGTCCCTCAAAAATGTCAAATTGGTGATGGTTCACTTTTTTCACCGCCCGCATGCCTTCCGTTGTTCAAACGGAATTCTTATTTTCCGGGAGGCATGTTCGCTTTGGAGGGTCCACCGTTGATCTTTCAAAGTCAAATCCCTTTTTGGGTGGACCCTCAACTATTTAGACTTCTAGTGTATAGTTAGTGTGAAGCCTAAATAGTAGGTTGTAAATAGTTAGCTTTTCAATTTTCTTTCTTTCCTATTTTTCTTTCCTTTTAATTTAGTCTAGTGTAATTAGTTAACTTTTTGTTATTTGTTTTTGCTATGCTCGGTACTAACTTGTTTTGTAGATTCCTTTGGACTCGCGCTTATGGAGATCGCTCCAATTTTGGGTAATATCGTTCTTTTCCTCTCTTTGTGTTGTGTTCTTAATGCGCATTGAGGACAATGCAACATTTAAGTTAGGGGGTGTAGGATATTCTATCCATTTTCATGTGTAGTCCATGGATTTGCTTACTTGTTAGTTACTAAGTATCACTTTTTGTGAAAAATTTGAAAATTTTCAAAAATATTTTCTTTCTTTTTTCTCCTTTGTTGGGCATTTTGCCTTGTTTCTAGTGATAAATTTCAATAATTGCCCGATCCGATTGACAACTCAATGATGCATGTTCTCGATTTTAGAAGTTATTAGACTTTAGTCCTTAAATTATTGATATTGTGAATAACTTCATGAATTAAACTTTATCCCATGAGCATATGCACTTTACTTGTTCTATTGATTTGGTTTAAGATTTTTATAACTCGGTAATCTTTTGTTGCATTGTATATACCTACACCGAGTAAGCTTTGTACCTTTCGTCATTTGTGAGTGTTATACACTATTCTTTTCTCATTGAAAACGTTGAATTCGTTGGTAATCTCACTAATCTTGCATTTGACCGTTCATTAATTGAGTTCATACTTGAAATGTGTTACTTGATCACGATTTTCATATATTGTTTTGACTCGAGAATTGCGTAAACTTTGTGAAATGATCATAGGCCCTCTTTCTTATATCACCCATATTGACCTTGAACTCACCCTTATATGTTTACCCTCGTTACCCCCCTTTGAGCCTAAATATAGCCTTTCATTTCATAACCAAATTCCCATAACCAACTCCAAATTGGAGTTTTAGACCATACATACACCTTCCATACCTTTGTTTGGAAGGTTACTTGGTATTGAATGATGTTGTTATGATGTCGGTTGAAATTTAAGCATATGAGAGTTTGAAAAGTAAAGAAAAGTGTAGTGAAAAAAGTGAAGAAAAAGGGAAAGCAAAAAGAAAAAGAAAACAAAAGAGAAAATGAAAAATAAAAAGAAGAAAATAAAAGAAAGAGAAAGTTGTATATGTTGTGTATAGTTCAATAAGCTTTGATTACTCTCCCCGATGATATATCTAATGCTTGTTTTGGAACTTGTTTTCCAATTTTTGATATTGCCCGCATTTTTCCATTATCCCGAGTTTTCATCCCGAACACTTTGAATCCGTACATACATTCCTTCATTTCGTACCCTAGACAAACCTACATTACAACCCTATAAAGTCCTATGTGATCTTAGGGTGCATTTAATTTAAAAGTCATAATAGTTTTGATAATATGTGAAAATGCATTTCACCTCTTTTAGTGTGCGGTATCCTTTCATTGAGATTGCAAGATTTTCATTTCCTATGTAGCGTTCTTCATTTATGACATGTGTGCGGCCTAGTTTCCATTTACATTTACTCTTTAGCCCGCATGTCCCGTGTGTTACCTCCCTGTTTTGAGTGAATTCGCTTGATGAGCGTAATGCCCGTGAGGATTAAATATATGCATGCCTTTATGTGTATCCGGTTTATTTAAGTTTTTTGCCAAATCATATTTTGCGTGTGCTCATTTCCCCCTCCCACTTTTAAAGTTTCAATTCTATGAGGTGCATTCAACTTGTTAATAACAACGGACTATAGCTTGAATTCATTCAATATGCTAATAACATGTTTGAAATATTTTTCGTTGTTGTTGAGTTTGTCGCATGTTGGGTTGGGCAGATTTTGAAGAAACTATGTGATGTTTGTGGGTATCATCCCTGAAAACCCTCACGAGACGACACTCGTCCACTAGGGTAACCTAGGGGTTTAACGGCTTATTGCATATGCTAAATGCAATCGTTCGCCCGCGAAAGTGGCCTTATCTTTTTATTTCTTTTATACCATATTTTTGTACTTCTCCTGCTTTTGGTTTTCTTGTAGTTCTTGTTGTTTCCTATTTCATTGCTAGGGACTAGCAATGTGTATGTTAGGGGGGGTGATACGACGCAAATATTGCGTATTTCACCCGTTAACCTACGCGTTATTAGCCCCCTCGGGTATCTTAATCCCTATATTTATGCTCGTTAACCATACAACCTCGGATTTCTATGTTAACATGTTTTGCAGGGGTTAATTGAGCTTTTGTAGGTATTTCTATGCTTAGTATGAAGTTCGGATGCATTCCGGTGAAGTTCCGTACACAATCGCACGCGCAAGGGCATTTTATTCTTTTCACAGCTTGGGTACCTGGCCCGACATCTTACGGAAGTTGTAGTCCTCCTCGCTAGCTTCGCGTGGCTGCAAACGGTGCACGATTCCGATTTATAACGAAGAAGTTACGGCGATTTCAGCGGAGGAAAAATAAGGAAGCAAAAGAGGAGAAGGGAGAAGAAGAAAAGAGGAATGCAGTAGGCTGCTGCATTCTGCCCTGCTTGATCGATCGATCGACACTTCTGGTAGATCGATCGACCATTCTGATTTGCTGAAGTTTTGCCTAGGTCGATCGATCGACCAAAGGGGTCGATCGATCGATGCTCTGTTTTCTGCAGATATTTTGCCTTGTTTTCTTTCTTCTTTATTTTTATTCCAACTTACTATATAAGCCAATTTTGGTGTAATAAGAAGACATCAGTAGATACACGATTTTAGGTTAGAATAGTTAGGGTTTTGAGGGTTTTGCATGGTTCTTCTTCATTTCTCTTTGGATTGACAATCTAATTCGTTTGTAAGTTGACTATCCATCTCCTCTACCATTAATATAGTTTGTATTTCTTCACTTCTTGCTTTCTAGTGTAATTTTCATGCTTTCATAATTAGGTTTACATGCTTTATTTATTGCTTTCCTAGTTTAATTAGTTTAATTTAGTTTAGTTCACTATGCACCCTTAGATAAATAGGGTCGGGATTTCATTTCCGCCATTTTCGGGCCCCGAGCTCCGAAAACTAGGTTTCGTGCAAAATTGCGTTTAATTGAAACCGCGTGTATTAAAGTAAAATTGTTATGTGGTTAACTTTCTTTGTCACGCAACGTTAGTGTTTATAGCGATTATCCGAATTTAATCCGCGTGTGACCATTTTTGATTAAATGTTTAATCTCGCAACTTTGGCTTAAATTCCTTATTTCGTGATGTTTATGCTTAATTGAATATGATCGATTAAATGTTTTCGAATCGAAATTCTAATTAGTAGTTGTTTAGCCCGTGAATGTGTGTATGAGATCCCGATCCTCGCTTTACTTTTGCATAGCGTAACTTATTCTTTTCCTTTTCCACCATAACCACCCATCACCTTTTCTTATTTCTTTTACACCATTTTTATTCTTGAAGTAATTAAACAATTAACATCTAAAATTTAATCACTCCCTGTGGATTTCTTATGACACCCGACTTACCGCTGTGCTTGCTTGTCAAGTGTAGTAGTAGCTTAGGTTTTCTTTGTATCGCGGCGGCGAAACACACGACGATTGTGTCCTCACGCGAACACACTTTTTCCGTCCGGTCACTCTTGTGGGGACATTTGGTTTTGTTTTGCATATTCACCCTTCAATGGCATGTTTTCAAGACTACATCTAATTATTTGTAATTTTTGGTCATGTCCTCACACTGGGCATCTCGTGACTATGCAATTAGTTGTTATGTGTTACTTGGTCCTGTGAAAGGTTCTCGTGCCTCTTGCAGGGGCATTTGGGGGCTATTTTTTATTTCACCCTTCAATGGCATATATTCAAGCCTAAGTCTAACTATTTGCAATTTTTGTCCATGTTGTCAAACCGAGCATCCCGTGACTATGAGTTCACCTGCTAAAATTCACTCAAAGAAAATGCATTCAAATGAAATAGATATTATAACCAAATTAATTAAATTATATCTAAACGGAATATTACAAGAAAATTGATTCTAAGAAATTCATTCAACCAAACTTATATTACAACAAAATTCATTAAAATATTACAAATTTCTTCATTAAAAAACTTTGTTCAAGTTTCCTTGGTCAACAAATTACCTAGCCAAGTAATAAAATAATTTATATGATTTGAAATTAATGGCCCTTCTATGTGGTCACAATATGAAGTCCCATCTCCACAATAAGGGTATATTTTATCGACTAAAATATTAGATTAATTCATCACCAAAGGTCGATTATGGACTTTTTTTTACAATAACGAAAATGAGAGTGCACATGCCAATAATCTTGATATCATCCAAGTTTCACACATAATATGACTCACCAAAGTCAGGGTTCATGGATGATAACAAAATATTATAGGAGTAGGCATTTGTGAGGGGAATGTTCTAGGAGTAGGCATTTGGGAGGGAAATGTTCTAGGAGGAGGATAGGGGAATGTTTAGGCATCTAAAGGGGTAACACTATTATTAACTTAAGAGTTTGACCCTATTATATTCTTTCCCTTCTTTCGGAGTCCCCTTGATCCATTCCGTCCATTCACCGTTAATATCATCATATAATGTTTCCCCGAGTCTGTGGGCATCAACCTTTTCTGATCTGTTCATCTTATTCTCACCCTCTCGTTTATTTTTTCCTCTCGGGCCTCATTCCTCAAGAAGTTGTTCAATTGGTGAGTAAGCATTTTATTATTTTATGGAACTTTGTCGTTTAGCCCTAAAATATCGGAACTTGTTGCCACCTTAGGGAAAAAAATCTTCTGAAGGTTCTCTCGATAGGTTTTCAAAGAAGCCTTCCACTTTGAACTGGTTGGGAATGAAAATTTCTTATTCAGTTCATCCCAGATGTCATTATTTAAAGTAGAATCAACCTTCTTCTAGTTGTATGCGCCCTAATGCCCCCAATCATATTTCCTATAGACAAATAACGGGTTTCAAAATTTTCAACGTCCCCTTTATGAACAATTGGATTATCCCCCCGCCCAATGGAGAAATAAATTTTCTTCTTACGGTCGACTTGGGATCCCTCAGTAGCAGAAGTTAGGGGTCTTGGATTAGTAGGGGTTTCTTGAGTTAGGGTCGTCGGAGTTGGATTAGATCCTATCTTCGGTGGTGTAGAGTACTGATATTTCGAAGGAGTTGAGAATTGAGCTTGTGGTGTAGGCGAGCACTCATTTGGTGGTCTTCCTCTATTTTATTGCTTATTGTCATTTCTGTTTGACGTTTCCTGTCATTATAAAAAATTAGCGACGTATGGAAGAATATGTGGTTTAGTAGTGTGTATATATATATATATATATATATATATATATATACCTTTTCAACATCTTTTAAAACATGCTCGATGTGTCTAATTTCCATCCCATCAATATTAGTTTTCAAAAATCAATGAAATTTACACGCGCCCAAGTAGGAGAAAGTGTGTCTATGATCGATTTATAAAGGTGAGTGACATTAACTCGGAATCATTTTTTCTTCCACTTATTTGAAATCTCATTTTTATTATGAATGTGTTATGAGATGTCGAAATATGGGTGAATGTTCTCTTTACGGAATTGTATCCACTAAGGATGAATATTTTTCAACTTTTTCTAGCTCTCCCACTAGCGTTAGTGCCCTGTTAGGATTATACACAACAAATAGATTATCTACTGCCTCATCCCAGCATTTTGGCAATGAAAATAGAATATGATTGAACATATAGTATTGCGAGAGAAGTATTTAAAATTTTCAATTTTACTATTACCATACTTGTAAATCGACGTTCACTCTATATGGCGTGCACTAATGAAAGATGTTTTAGTTATGTCAAATTTCACCCTCTCGTAATCTTGTTTATAATAATTACTAATGTGATTCATTTTTCATGAGAAAATATATAAGGGTGTAAAGACACAACAAATGACTTTATTCTAAACACTACACCATTTAGTTAAAGGTTTGTTACAACGAATTAATAGAGTGAGCGTTTTAAGTATCCATCATCCGTATTAAACCATCAACCCAACAACCATTAACCCAAAAGATAATATAAGATTATCCCGCACTCCTGCTAAATTTTCTAATTGATTGATTTCCAATAACAAAATTATAGAACATTAGTTTCACATATAATTCTACAAGGGTTTCCTAAGTATAGAACATTAGTTTTCATATACAAGGATTTCATATAAAATTTCTAAGGGATAAATAGGGCCATATTTCTAACAATAATTAAAATACAATTTTTTTTTAATATCAATACAACAATCAACCACGATTTTGAAAGAATGTGAATTCACGTAAATTTAACTGAACAAAAACCCACAAAAAACACACTGAACACACACCCACACAGAAAACGCTGAACACACACCCACACACATAGAAAGAATACGCACATTAAACACATACACACACAAAACACACACACACAGAGAGAAACATAGAGAACACACAAACACAAAAATAAAACACAGAGAAAATGAAAGGAGTACCTTGTGGAGAGAGAGAGAAGTCCCTGAAAAATGAAAGGAAAGAGAGAGAAGTTGTTAAAAGAGGGAGAGAAGTTGCCGAGAGAGAAAGGGTAATCTGATTTTTGACAAGGGTGAAATAAAATGTAGGGTTTTGATTTTCTTTAAACCTTAATTAAGGTTACGGTCTAGCCCCGTGAACCTTTTAATAGTTAGAACTAGTCACGGTTATCGATTGTGATGCAATAGATGAACAATTAAAACCTCAAGAGTTGGTCATGATTATAAACCGTGACCATCCTAGTGTGGCCATTTTATAATAGGACTAGGGGTCACCGTTATAGCTCGTAACCAACGTTCATTATTAATTATCGCGGGTGGGTCATAGTTGAAGATCGTGACCACCTTCATGAACAAAATGGAAGGAATTTTGGCGCTAAAATACCCTTAGTGACAGTATCATTTCATTCATGGGTCACGGGTAGTAATTGTGACAACCAGTGTGGATAAAAGCACGGGACATTTGGTTCCATACTAGGTCACGGGGGAGTTATGGGTTTGGAACGTGAATCCATTGGTCACGGGTCTAGACCGTGATAATCCTCTTAATAAGGTTACCCTAAACCTTTATCACTTATTTGGTTACAATGAATATCCCTGGGTCACGGGATTGAATCGTGATCCGTTGGTTACGAGTTTTGGTCGTGACCTATTTATTGTGACCTTTTTTGGTTTTTGGTGCAGTACTAAAATTAAAACTCGATAGGTTTACCAATTAAGAACATGAATTTGTAGATATTGGAGACAACTATATGCCTTATGCAATAGATAGTATATGCTGACTGATAAAATTGACATTTTGTGGTGTGCTACATCCTTGCCAGCCTTGCATAGGTTGTTGAATACATAATTTGGCTATATAAATTCATTACTAGTTATCTTTTGGGTTGGGGTATGTTTCATAAATGTATCACATCATCATTTTAATTCCCTTTATCCAAACCAGAATTGAGGACATATTGTTTATGAACATCTATCTCGTTTTCTACCAATGTTTGAAGGTGTGATCTACTTATCTTTTCCAACAGCATGAGAGAGAAACTTATGTCTAGATTATTGTTGTCAGTCCTTTCGCATCTCAATTCTGCGAGAAATCAAATTTCCAAAGGCGGATACTAGATCACCATTCGACCTGCCTCTAATGCTCCTTAGTTCACCAATGTTACTTTGGAAAGTAATTTTTTTGCAAAAGTTGTGAGCGGCCAATTCATTAATTTATTGGATTTATTTTTTACTATGTTATTCTGATATGTAGTTTTGATATTTCGTAATGTTATGCATCTAAAAATTGATATCTTCTGTTTTATCAGATGGTTGTTATAGATAAGAATTGTGTATCTTTTTCATCAAAAAATTATGCGATTTCGTTGCTTGATTTTTGTCACTCATCAGTATTAAAATTTAGCCATTTATTTACTTCTCTATTTATTTGGAGATCTTTCACTGCACAATTTTATTCATTCTTATAACATAAAAATAACCACATAAAATTGGCATAATCCACACTATACACAAATCTGTGTTGACACATATTTATCAAATTCCTAATAATAACCTCTATATGCTTCCATCAATCCCTTAGATACGCAAAGTACAATATAAAATTGATGTATTATTATATCAAACTTGTCCACTATAGTAAGTCCCAAATTTACCTTTCTAAAGGGTGACTGCTATTTTGCTTGATTTTGTGTCGAGGCAATTTTAAGTTTTATTTAGCGTACTGTCAAGGATTGGAAATATACTTTAGTCATTTATAGTTCATTTAATTCTATGTTTGAAAAGTAGTTACATGTACCATTTTTTTACCCCCTTCTATACTTTTTGATGAATTACAAGACTTCCCCCACAATACATGGTTATAGTTGGTAAATATTGCATTGGCTATTTGCGAATAATGCAATAGCCTTTCCTTTCCCTTTTTGTATTGTTTATATTTATAGGAAACGTCAAAGTGACCTGAAAATAAAGAGTTTTGTGGGACTTTTCTTCAAATAATTTGAGTGTTCTCGTAGTAAGGTTTCTTGCTAAAACATTTAAGTAAAGTTTCTGTACTCCTTAGTATGACAAGGATGTGGATGCCGAGTTGTTGATAGAAACACGTATGTCTAACAGAATCGTAATTTTTTGTTAGTTTTAAATAATTGAACTTTGAGTGTTTATGTAAAGTTTTGAATTCTATTGCAAGCTTCATTTTATTATATAATGATATCTACAATGCTACGAAAATGTTAAATGTTGAATATAGTGCCCTCGTTTATGTCAACTATTTCTATTTGTGTTCTTGTGTTTTGAATAAGCATAGTTAAATTTTTATAAATTTAGGACATGTAATTTTTTTATTATTTAAAGGAGGATCCCAGATTTTAAAAAAATATTTTTTTTAAATATGTATTAATACTACTAACAGACCTTTACTGTTACAAAATTAAACAAAAGCGTTCCAAAATCTGTCTAATAAGGTAGAAATAATAACAAAAAGTCTGTTATTAAATCAACATTAGTAACGGTTAAATACCATTGGTAAATCCAATATTAGTAATGGTAAATATCTCCTACTAATTTTGTTCCCTACACCTTTTTGTAATGGAAAATTATCGTTATTAAATTGTTTTGTAACGGCAAATACTGTTAATAAAATCCAATTTTGGTGTAGTGAATAAGCTCCGCCATTAAATGATGTCATTAAACATACGACTCGTTTCCAGGATGGACGCCTTGAAATACCTATTTGAGAAACCCTCCCCCTCGAGTCGAATGGATAAATCTCTGCTAATGTTTTATGAATTTGAAATCACACACGTCATATACAAATCTAGCGAAGGATGAGTCATCTTTTACCTTCTAACATGACAACCGTTTTTAGAGGAAGAAGAAGAGAACGAGGAAGAATTCCAGAATGTGGACCTTTTCACTTTAGATGATAAACAAGCATGATACCTCTACTTCGATCGGTCTTCCAACAAAATCGTGTTTGGAATCAAAATTCTCTTTTTATCCTCCAATTCACATCAGCTTCCCATGTCTATCAAACTCACTTACGAGTGCACCGATGACATGGCGGAATACAAAACTTTCCTCTCGAGTCTAAAAATTTCCTTGGAAACAGGAATCACTAAATTGAATTTTATAAGACTCTAGTCTAGCCAGTAGTCAAATATTAGGAAAATAGAGCACCTGAAATGAAAAATTACAACCATATCACGCATACATAGAAGAGGTGACTTCACAATTCGAATGTTTCAAATTCAACTTCCTCCCCTGGTCTAGAAATAACTTTATGGATGCACTATGTGACACCATGTAATTTTTAATAATTAAACACTTTAAATATCATCCTTACCGTGAAGTAAAAATCAATTAATGATGATTATCAAAAGAATAAAGATATGATAAAACTTAATACGATAATATAGATAGAATAAACCACCACTACTACATAATAAGAGTAATGCCTAACACAACTATTACGTGCCAATCTCCCAATGTAATAACATTTCCAAACCAAAAATGAGCACAATACTAAGATAACCCTCGCATCTTTCAAAATAATAAAATATAAATGAAATATAGAACTATAAGAGTAGATCAGATGAGTACTCATAAAAGAAATCGAAGACTAATACCCTGGAGAACCCGTAACAACATGACGGGCCAGGTCCATTGCAATATAATAATAGCTCTGCACTCGAGTTGTAAAAGTATCAATCATCAGTATAAATAATAAACTCTACGGTTATGAAAATAAATAATCTTACGTCACCCTTAACAGTGTCAAATCGTTAATGTTAAGTATTTTTAATAGATATGTTTTAAACTCCAATGTTTCCCAAATAAGTATGATTTACTAAGTAAAGGGGCACTTCAAAAATTTATCATACAAGTCCTTAAATGTAACTATGTTACAAACACTAGTGGATCCATGTTCATGGTATCACATCTTAGCCGTTCACATGCCACTGTTCACACAGTAAAAATATAGTCATTTGCACACCCTGTTTTGGTCGATTCACGAAAACCAAAGTCTTCCAGATGCTAATCTGTACACCCCTTGTCCCAAGCCCAAAATTTAAAGCATCAATTTCTTCTTAAAACGAAGTTCTATGCCCCCATACCCTCTAAATATAGTCTAGGAGAGTTGTTAAAGTCAATATGTATTTAGTAATTTGACTTTGTAATATATACTTGTGAGTTTTTAATATATAATGCCATAACCAAGTGTGATATAAAATTTCGACTGCGAAATATGCCATTACATGTAAAGAAATGGTCTACCAGATTATTTCCTTTATATAGGAACATGTATAAGGAATACATAATTCTCTACCCAATTCGATTAAACTAATTTAAGCTAAATATAAAATTGGTAAACTAATTCAAACTAAACATGAAATTTCAAGAACATTATTATTCATTTATTATAAAAATCATCATTTTTCATATGTCAAATGACCCGAATCAATTCTATACCATTTTTTTAATTTATAAAAAAAACTTGTTTAGGTAGAAATCGTTATTTATATCATGAGAGGAAAGAGTAGAATTATTTTTCCTTGAATAATAAATAATAAATCCCAAAACAGAGATAGAAGAGATCCTTTAGAAAAATCCTTTCCAATTGTTCCTTAATATCCATAATTTATACAAAGAAGCTCTCTATGATGTGGAAAATAACACCCTTAAGAAAACAGTTTAATTATTCTTCCAAAGGTTGTAAGGTTTTTGTTTAGAATAGAAAAGAGGTAATTTGTAGTTTGGGATTTGGATTGTGAATATATGGAGGTCGCAGGGTTTCCCTTAGGTTTTTGTATAAATTTTCTACTTATTATGCTTTTACTCTTTTGTCCTTAACTATAGCTTCCTCTTCAAGCTTCAATTATTTTATCAACCTTATCCACCCAACTAATTACATTACTTAGTTTCAAAATAATAAATCACAAATCCTCAAATATTTTAAATTTTATTATTTTCCCAAATAAAACTCTAATTCCAATTACATCCAAATTGATTTCAAAGTTTCTCACAAAACTACTCGAATTCCAATTAACTCCAAATTACTTTTAAAGTTTCTTATAATAAATATTTTTCTAATTTAAAAATTCATTTTTCATTGAAAAACAATTATTTAAATTTTTCTTAAAAATTTCTGAAAATTCAATTAAATCCTAAGAATTTGATTCAATTAAATCCTAACAATCCGAATGAACTAATTATTTTAATAAATTAAATTATTTTAAATTTACGGGGGATTGTAATCTCCCCGCCTAAGAAAAAGAATCATGTCATCGTAAATCATAATAAATTTCTTACTTAATTGACTAAAAAATCATATTACCTCATAAGTTAGAAACTATCTCGCCATATAAAAGGATTCAAACAATCTCCTCATATAAGAATGAGTCAAAATAATTTGCTCACGTAAGCATGAATCAAAATAATCTCCTCATATAATAATCAGTCAAAAATAATCTTCTCATATAAGAATGAGTTAAAATAATCTCCTCATTCAAGAATAAGTGAAAATAATATCCTCATACAAGAATATGTCAAAATAATCTCCTAAGATTTAAATGAGTCAAAATAATCTCCTCATATCCAAATGTGTCAAAATATACTAACAAATCATATACCAGAGTCAAAATAGATGGGGATGCGTTTGCCTCATCAAGTCCCCACGCTCCCAAGTGGATTCCTCCTCATTTCGGTAATTAAGTTGCACTTGTACTAGTGGTATCTCCTTATAACCCAAATTTTGGATTCTTCGATCCAAAATACTCACCGATTGCTCAATGTATGATGCATTCGATTCTAATTTAATCTTACCAAAATCAACATGCTAATATGAAACATTAAAGAGCAAAAACGGATGGAAGGGGAAAACATGAAACACATTATGCACTCGATCGAGGCTGTCTGAAAGTGCGAGATAGTACACAAACTTTATTACCTTCTCCCTACCTCATTATCCCTTTCATAGGGTAAACTCGTAGAAAATTTTTGTCTCTGATGTAAAACTCCATCGACTTCTTATTCTTATCGACATTACTCTTCTGTCTATCTTGAGAGATTTTCATTTTTTCTCAAATCAACTTAACCTTTTCAATAGTTTCTTGGACATAATCTGGATACAAATGTCTACCCTCGCTTGGGTCGCACCAACATACTAGTGATCGGTACGATATCCCATAAAGTTCCTTATATGGGTCCATATTAATGGACTTCCAATAACCAATGTTATACGCAAACTCCACAAGTGACAAATGGAAATCCAAACTACCATTGAAGTCCATTATACACAACAGAAACATATCCTCTAATGCCTTATTGACCCTCTCATTCTGTCCATCCATCGAAGGATGGTATGCATTACTAAGATGTATCTTAGTCCCCATGGCCTATTGAAAACTCTCCCAAAAGTGTCCCACAAATGTAGGGCCCTGATATAAAATGATCAATAATGGAACCCAAGGTAAATGAAAAATCTCGGCTAGATATAAACATGTAAGATTCTCGATCGAATAAATAGTACAAATGATCGAAAAATATTCTACCATTGTAAATTGGTCAATAATCACCCATACATAATCATGGTGTTGAGGATTCAAAGGTAGCCCTATGATAAAGTCCATCAAGATGCTAATCCACTTCCACTCGAGGAAAGGGTAGAGGAAGAAGCATACCAGAAGGCTTCTAATTGTCCACATTTACCATATGACAAGTAGTGCATATTTATATGAATTCGGACTCATCCCTCTTTATATCACCCCACCAAAACATCCACTTCATATCTTGGTACATTTTTCCCCTCTTGGGTGTATTGTAAATTACGAGCCATACGTATCCTCCATATGGACTTGTCTCAATTCCTCATCCAAATGTACTATCAACCTAATGTTATAACATAGCTTGCCATTGAATCCTATCGAAAATAAAGGTACACCGATAGCAAGAAGCTATGTTACCTTCCCCTTATACATCTAATCTTATGACTATCCCCGATTCACCCGACCACGATTTCTAGAGTCATTGTGAGCATACTTATGAATTCTCTAGTCAATTCGTCGGTCATCTCTAATGACACCCACTTGCCCTTCGAACGTACTAAGAGGCTATCATTGGGTCATAAACTCAGCGGCTCTGCCACCATTTTAGCCTTCTTTGGTGATATTGTATTTTGAAATGATAATCCTTAACGAATTCATACTATTAGCTTTGCCTCGTATTAATATTTTTCTATGTAAACATAAATTGTAGACTCTTATGATTGTTGAAGAAACTAAAATTCTCACCCCAAAGATAATGTCTCCACACATCCAATACAAATAAAATGTCCCTCTACTTCAAGTCATAAGTCGGGTAACAAACCTTGTGCGAATTCCACTTTCGAGAGGCATAAGAAATCGGCTTATCTTCCTGCTCAATACCCCACCTATTCCTTGTAGAGAATCATATTTATAGACCAAAACTCAACTCCACTCCTAAGTAAAGAAAGGATTGGCTCAAAAGTGAACTTATACTTTAGAGTGTGGAATGCTTGCTCACACTATCATTCCAACAAAATACCACACCTTTATTGGTTAATTAGATCATTGGCTCCATTATCTTTAAAAAACCCTTGGATGAATTTTCCATAATAACCGGCAAAACCTAAAAAGCTACGAATCTCTCCCCAATCTAACACGGCTAACACCTTACTTGGGTACACTAAAAGTCCTTTATATGAAGCAACGTGTCCCAAAAACTTGACTACCCATTTTTAAAATTCACATTTGGAGAACTTATCATAAATTTTATGTGTCTCCAATGTATACAATATAATTTGCAAATATCGATCGTGCTCCTTCTCAGTTTTTGAAAAGATTAAAATATGATCACTTTAGATGATCATGAACTGGTCTAAACACGACCAAAATCCCTCAATTCATTAATTCTATGAATACAGCTGGGGCATTAGTCAACCCAAATGTAATTTCTCAAACTCATAAGACCCATAACTAGTCAAGAAGGTTATCTTGGGTATATCCTCCTCTCGCACCATCAAGTGGTGATAACCAGATCGAAAGTCAATCTTTGAAAATAAAGAAGCTTACTACAACCGGTTAAAGAGATCATCATATATGTTCTTCACGGTCACCTAATTAAACTTACAGCATTCGATGCACTGTCTCAACGACCCGTCTTTATTCCTCACAAAAAAATCGGTGCACCCTAAGAGAAAGTTCTATAAGGGATAATCCATTGCTCTAATAACTTTTTCATCTGATCTCTAATTTCATTCATCACTATATGGGAAATACGTTATGGTGATCTATCAATCGACTTAATTCTCGATGCCAAATCTATGACAAAAATAATCTCTTTACTCGGTGGTAAGCCTGGGACGAGTTCGAATAAGTTCAAGAACTCGTAAACTATGAGAATCATGTCTAGGGACACTATGGTCTCCTTCTGAGTCTCCTCATCAATAAAATACAAGTAAGTAGTAGCCCCACCATCATGAATAGGCATAGTCGATAAATACATATGATTCCCTAGTAAAGACAATGCAATCTCTCCACCTACATAATAGATCTCGACTTGGTACCTACACATCCAATGCATACCTAAAATCACATCATACAAGTAATTATCTAAAATCAATGCCTACCCCATCACAAGACTCGTTAGTAATAGTGGATACACCTAATGGAGTAGCTATAAATGATCTCCTAGTGCAATGAGTCACAACTATCCACGATAAACCCATGAAATGTCATGCAACAAAAGAGTGTGTGGCACCCATATTGAATAAAACTTTAGATAGAGTTCCATGAACAAGGAACATATGATCGACAACCTGAATAGGTCCTTGATTACCTCTAGGGCCCACTTGATTGAATTGCAGATGGGGTTGGGGTGCTACAACTGGTGCACAATGTGTGGTTTGTTCTTTCTACCTTAAAGCTGGTTTAGCCTATACTGGCCTTACTGGCCTCGTCCATATGGACTATGCTAGACTATCTTTACCTTTCTCAGGAAATCATTCTATTTATAACCGAATCCCTTACACCTGAAATAAACTAGTGAAGACTTCCCATTGGAGGTATCACCCTACCTCCCTTGTTTCTACTAACCCTGACCACTCTACTAGAGACTCTTATAATTAGATCGAAACTTCTTCCATGGTCCTTGGACTTGTTTTCCGAACCTCCTTTTTGATCGTTGTTGGATCCCACCTCAGTCTTTGACCCACTAATATCACCCCTTTATCTATCTTCTTCTTATGCTCGGATAGATCCCTATAAAGGATGAGTGTCGTATAAACTACTTGGGTGTAGGTGGATTAAGAGGGATTCACCCCAAGATTTGACGAATAAGGTATATGAGACCCTGCACCAAACACTGAATGTTTTTTTTCTCAATAGTCACTTCGTCCACCATAAATAATGATAGTTTTCAAATTCATTCTTGTACTCAAGAACCGTATTGGTTCCCTATTTAAGTGCCAAAAATTCCACCCTCTTATGTGTTCGAATGGACGTAGGGAAATATTTGACATTAAACTTATCAAGAAATTCAACATAAGTCATTCAGTCTCTCTACTTAATAAGGTACATAATATCAGTTATTAGATAAGAAGTGCTAAATTCACCCTTGAGTTTAAATATGATGATGGTTAACAAATATATAGTATGGCAGTATAATAACATGAACATACTAAGAGTGAGTGGCGCTATCACATAGTGATATGAGTAGAAATATTTCAAATATACAAAGTATCATATTGAAAAGGTAGGAAAAATCTACTTTCTTGGTCTTTAGTTGGTTTTCTATCACACTGGGATATTTGGAAGAATTTTCTTCTATACAATGTGTGGTATATAAGTATTTGGAGTTTAATTAGTCGTTTTTGTAATAAAACTATCTTTTTTTAAAGTTTTAGGGGTTATTTGTAATTATATTTGGACTTTAAAATACGAAACTTTAGCTCATTATTGAAATTTGGTGCAAGAGAGTTTTTATCTTAAAATAGTTTGATGTATGTATGGGCAAAGTTGTGGGATCAAACTCATAAGTTTGAAAAGTTAATAGGGTTAATTTGTAATTTTGGAGGCGTTTTTATAAGTAAAAACCTTGTTTTTACATAACTTGATCTAGGAATATGCAAACATAGCTTTACCTTATACCATTTTGATAAGAAAAATTTAATAAAGATTTTGAGAAAAAAATTAGAAATTCCTGATTGGCCACGCGCCCTCATGCGCATGGATAATGTTTTCAAAAAAAAACTCTTCATATTCAATCTCTTGATTTTGACTTTTTAGGGTTTCAATTTTTTACTAAGGTTTTCTCCTTCATTGCTATACCAATTGAGACGATTCCTTCACAAAATTAAACTAATTTTTCATAAAGAATCCAAATATATAAGTTTTATGGATTGACATTCAGTATAACTCAATTTCCAAAATTATGTTTTTTCTTGAAAATTTGACCTGATCTTTGTGGATTTCTAGAGTATAGCAAGGTATCTTATGAATTGGGTTTGGTTTCTGTTATATGTCTGAGTAGTTTGGTTTTGGTTTCAAGAATTAAGATGGATTGTACATGGATAATTTTAAATTTTGAATTTTTAAGTTCAAAATAAACTTTTGATTGATTTGATCTATATAGGAACATTCATGGCTTTTAACCATTACATTTGATATCCTTAGGTTATAATGAAGTTATATATTGATTTAAATCAATGTTTAAGGAAGTATATCGAGTTTCACCCTTAAAGCTCGTTCTTTAAGGGTGTTCCCACTAGCTTTTGCTATCCTAGCCCATTCTACAAGTAAAAGCTTGCACATTATGATTGTTCTAACTGTATTAACTATGCAAAAAACTATTAGAATTGAAAGAATTGAAATGAAGCATAAAATGATAAGATACTTGAATTGGGTGAAATTGCGAGCTTTAGAACTAATCTATAAGGTGAGTTTTTATTGCTAGGATAATGGGGTATTTATACTACCTCATGAGAGGATTTGATTGGAGCTCAAGGGAGGTGGATTTGAATTAGTTTAGGTAAAGTTTTGGTTATAGATAAATTGGGTTCATGGTGGTTCCATATGGGTTTTAGCTTCTTATGCTGATGTATGGCAACATGTGGACAAGGGTTAAAGTATAAATCAAGAAGGTTTTAAATTTAGTCCTTAATTGTTTGTATATTTGCTTTTATAGTCCTATAACTACACTGTTTATAAAGTAAAAGGATATTTTGGTAATTTCAAAAGGCTTCCAAGGTTAAAACTATAATTTATGTTACTTAACATCTGGAGGATTAATTTGATGTAAATTTGGGGTTTAGGGATTAAATTTATCTCAAGTTATCTTAGTTTCAAACTTTCACGGGCTCATTTATAATTTACTAAAACTTTAAGGGGTCTAAGTTAATTAACAAAAAAATAGGTTTTTAAACATAGCTTATTTCTCTTTTGAAGACTTTTGATTTTACACAACTTATGAGGGTCTGAATCATGGTCGTAGGTAAATTAGGGTTCAAAGAAGTTCCCGATTCTTACAGTCTACCTACCTAAGAAACAAATTATCCTTGAATTTTACCTTGAAATAAGTCGGGATATTGATTCTTCATTGCTTGTTTCGGTTCTCATGTAGCTTCTTGCTGATTTTGATGACCCCAAAGCATTTCAACTGAGGGAATTTCCTTATTTTTGAGATACTTCACTTGGCGATCAAGAATTTAAATAGGACATACTTCAAATTCATGCTTGGGTTCAACTGAAACATCTTTCCATTTGATGGTATGGGATGGATCTAAAATATACTGCATAATTGTGATACACGAAACACGTTATGGATAATAGATAATTCCACATCCAATTCTAATTGATAGGATACAGAGCCAATTCTTTTAGAAACTATGAAAGGTCCAATATATCCAGTGGCTAATTTTCCTCTCTTCCCAAAGCGTAATATTCCTTTTAGGGGAGACACTTTCAGAAATACTTGCTCATTCTCTTAAAATTCTAAAGGTTTTCATTATTAGTCCGTATAACTTTTTTTGTTGATCTTGAATTGTCTTCAACTTCTATCAAATCTGTTTTATTACGTCAGTGGTTTCTTGGATTATTTTTAGACCAAAATTTTTACTATCCCCTCACTCTATCCAACATAGAGGGTATCTACAAGGTCTTCCATATAAAGATTCAAGTGGGCTAACTTTAATACTGGCTTGGTATCTATTGTTATATGAAAATTTGACAAGAGGTAAACATTCATTCCAGTGGTCAAACATATCCAACGTATAAGTACATAACATATCTTCTTCCATTTGGGGGTCGAATGTGGTACTTAAGTGAAGTTTAGTATCCATTGTAGCTTGCAATGGTTGCTAAAATTTTCCTATGAAATGAGAATCTCTATCTGATACAATGGATAAAGGAATTCCATGTAATAGAATAATTTCTTAAATATATAACTTCCTCAGTCTTTGGAATGAACCAGTGGTCTTTAAATGTAGAAAATGGGAAGATTTGGTAAGTCGATATACTATTAGCTATATTGAATTATATCCTTGGGACGTACGAGGTAGTCCACTGACAAAATCCATGGTAATATGATCCCATTTTCATTCGGGAATAGGTAAGGGTTGAAAATGTCCATCAAGGTGTTGGTGTTCTATTTTTAGTTGTTGATAAGTAACACATCTCCTTAAAAATTTCTCTATATCATTTCTTATGTTTGGCCACCAATATTACTTCTTCAAATCATGGTACATTTTTGAGATTCTGTGTGCATCATAAATTTTGAACGATGAGCTTCTTGTAATAATTCTTCTTGTAGAGATGCATCTCCAGGTACATATAATATGTTTCTTAATTGTAGTCATGCTTCTTTATCATAGGAAAAATCTTGATTTTTTCTCGAAAATTTTTGTACAAAAGAACCTTGGGCCTGCTGAATTAAGATTTTCTTTCTTAATTCAGGATAAGCAAAAATGTTAAAAAGTTTCATACTAGGGGTAAGTAAATGTAGATCATATTTCTCTATGGAAGCCACAATATCATAGGATTTTAGAGTATGAAGTCTTCCTACTGGATTTTGACTCAAAGTGTCGGCTAATACATTACCTTTGCTTAGATGGTAATTGAGTTTAAATAGATAATATTCTAAAAATTCTATCAAAATTACTTTTCTTATGTTCAATTCCTTCTGGGTAAAGATATATTTTAAACTTTTTTGATCTAAAAAGACTTGTAAACTTACACCACAAAGGTAATAATGTCAAATATTTAATGCAAAAACTACACCTACTAGTTCTAGATCATGGATTGAATAATTGTGCTCATGTGTCTTTAGTTGTTGTGACCCGTATTCTACTACTCTTTTAATTTTCATTAACACAAATCCTAGTCCTTGTAATCAAGCATCGATATACACATCATAACTTACGCCGTTAAAAGGAATAGTGAGGATAGGAGCAGTTGTTAACTTGCCCTTCAACACTTGGAATGTAACCAGCCATTCATACATGTTTACGGTAATCTATGCATAGTCTAAAACTTCCAACATGTTTCTTAATGAATAATACTAGAGCTCCCTAAGGTGATGAACTTAGTTAAATGAAACCTTTTGTTAAAAGATCATCTAATTGGGTATGAAGTTCTCAAAGTTATAAAGGAGCCATTCGATATGGAGGCATCGAAATAGGGAGTGTATTGGGATAAAGATTAATATTAAACTCAATTTTTCAGGGAGGGAGTAATCCTCGTAAATACTTGGGGAAAATGTCTACAAATTATTCCAACAAATTTGGTATTAAGGAAGAAATCTGAATTTGGAAATTTGAAGAATTCGATGGACCAATCATTAAAACATAGAAGAACAATTAGTTTTATTTTGAAAATGAATTTTCTTAGCTTGAAACTTGATATAAGCATGATGTTTGGATAACACATCCATTCCGATAATGATATCGAAATCGCGAATATCTAGGATTATAAAATTGACAAAGAGAGTTCCTAGACCAAGCTAAATTTTAAAAATTCTATAACCTTGCGTTGGTGTATGGATGAGTACATTATTTTATATATTTTACCCCCAAATTTATACATCGTTGTCCCATTTTGTTATATTTAATAACTTCCAAGGACCATTTTATTAAAAAGAGAAAAAATGCAAGAATGATTGAATTCATATTCAAAATGGCAATTTAAAGTAAAAAATGGGCACTTCGATAATTTTATAATATTCTTGTACTAATTAGTAGAAAAAGTTGTCGAGTGAAAATTTTGCAGGTAATGATGGAATTTGGTGCAAATTGATGATTAACTCGAAAAAGGCGTAAAAAATCTGATTGTTATGGTCATTCGAAAAATACGGTTCTTATACTTATGAAATTGTAACAAAAGTCGAGCATTAAAGCCCATTAAGACGACCCTTGTACCCTGAATATAAACCCTAACGTGCCCAAGAAATATTTTATCGCCGAGCAAGCAAACTCGATGATTTCCTATAGAAAATAAAAAATTCAAAGAATCCAAAAAGATTTTCAATATAATGGAGTTTTGAAACGGTTTCTTAATATATAATCAATTCATGGATCTCTCAACTTATGAAATTATTTTTTACACATTAACCATATAATATGATCGAAAATGGATATTGAGGCGAAAGCTAATAGGCTTAACAAATAAATGTGGAGATTTTAGCCTAGTGAAATTTTTTTGCCATTCATCATATCCGAGAGATTTAAATCAATCCGAGATAAAATAACTCAAATTTTCCTTCGGTGATAAATTCATTCATGATCTTAAATTCTTTGAACTATTTGATCACTGAAAATAAAAAGTCAAAATGTGAATCTTAAGCACTATAAGTCTTAGTAAGTCATCTCGAGACACAAATTAACTCAATGAAATGAAATCAAATCATCGTTTGAAAATACAAAATTAAGCTTAAACTCCAACCTTTTCACATTATTCCGATGCAAGCCCATTTGAGCAAAAAAGAAATTAAACCTTTTTCTTGAAAACCCATTATCCTACCTAATTCCAACTAGGAGTTTAAAGCAAATAAAAAAAACCATACCTAGTATCTGAGAATTCTAGGGTGGAATTACGGTAGGAAAAAGGCCAAAAGAAAACTAGGATGCAAAATGATATGTGAAAAGAAAAAAAAGGAGGGGGGGAGGGGGGAGAAGAAAGAAAAAAAAGATAAAAAAAATGTGAGTTGAAATAAAAGAAACAAAAAAGAGGTGACAAAAGTTCCTAACGGTCAAAATATTGAAAAACCTTTATACTCTCAGACGTTTGAACTCGAAATGCCATTCTTTCTAGGAAAAATTCGAGCCTATAGTACAACCAAAGAAAGTCCTATTCAGGCTCAAGTGAAATTAGTTATAGTGTATAGAGAAGATGAATAGGATCTCTGGTGTGATTCAATGTTTTCAATAAGTAATCGATTTTCCATTCTTGAGATCATATTCATCCATTATAAAAGTCCATTTCTGATCATGTATATGTGAAATTTTTTCATTTAAATTTACTCTTTCGTTCACATATATCGAGAGAAATAACCCATTTCCGAGCGTTCGATTCAGAGTGCATTCTGTGATATTTTGAAATGAAGAAAAACTTTTGTAGAAGAAATATAATGATCAATTGATTTGAAATTGACGGTTATATTGGCAATGCACACATCCACGATAAGTTGCGATTGAGAATTGAATTTCTACTTTATATATAAGGTTTGCATTCAAACTTGGTTATATTACTTTTGAGCTTTTTGCATCGAGTTAAGTTTTTAAATTTGTGTGTGTATATTCACTCCAAAGCCTCATGAGACGAGAGTCATCTACTAGGGTAATTTAGGGGTTTAAGGGCTTGTTGGACATGCTAAGTGCAATCGTGATTCCTACGAAAGTGAGCTAGATTATAGAATAATAGTTTTGCTCGATGACTAGTAAAGTTTAGGTTTGGGGTCTTTGATGGGTGCATTATTTTTTATATTTATACCCAAATTTATACATTTTTAGTCCCATTTTGATATATTTAATAAATTCTTAGGAGCATTTTATTAAAAAGAAAAAATGCAAGAATGATTGATTTCATATTTAAAATGGATATTTAAATTAAAAAACTGGGTACTTTGATAGTTTTATAATATAATTGTACTAATTTGTGGAGTCAAAATTTTGTATGTAATGATGGAATTTAGTGCAAATTGATGTTCAACTCAGAAAATGCGTGAAAAATCTAATTATTATGGTCATTTGAAAAAGATTGTTTTTATACTCGTGAAATCGTAACAAAAGTAGAGAATTAAAACCCACTAAGATGACCTTTGTACCTTAAAGATAAACACCAATGTGCCCTAGAAAGCTTTTCTCTCCGAGCAAGTAAGCTCAATCATTTCCTATAGAACTCATGTAAAGTACAAGGATCCTGGGTGGCCGACGACCTCTATTAAGATAGAGGAACATCCCTTAGAGAAATCTCTCTAAGGCTTAGGAGGAAGCGTGAACCTTTTTCCGTACAGTATGTATGAGAAACTAGGTTTGGTGGAGTTAAATCCCACTAAGATGACCTTGTCGCTAACCGAACAGTCCATTAAGGTTCCTAGATGTGTTGTGGAGGATGTAATAATTAAAGTAGGCGAGTTTGTCTTTCTAGTGGACTTTGTGGTCTTAGATATACAACACGTACTAAGCTCATCCACCCAACTCCCGATCATCCTCGGTGGACCCTTTTTGGCCACTTATGATGTTGTCATTTGATGTCGTAGTGGACAACTGTGCCTCTCATTTGGAACCATGACCATGGGTTTGAATGCATTCAATTTAGAGAAAGCGTCATCTGATCAGTGAGAGAATGAAGTCAAATACGTTTAAGAAGTGAACAATATCACTACCCCATGGGTTAGTGACACAGTCGATCTACATTCTTGGCCACCTTATTTATCACTTGGTATGAGTGTTAAAGGTTTTCCGAACGAATTATGCCTAATTGATGATGATCTTATTGTTAAAGTCCAATCGTTATTAGACTCATTTTGTTCCTTAGAGGAATGAGATCGAAAGGATTGGATAGATCAACTCCTTCTCTGTGAACGCGAACTCGATCCTTTCAAGAGTATGCCAACACATGAGATTTTATCTATCAATTATGAGATGGTGGAGAAAATCATTCGAGCATTTTCACTCGGTACCGCATGGTTTGTCTTACCGCAATGTCCTTTTGAACAACGTCCACCTGTGTCATTTGAGTGTTTGGATGAGATCTAGGACATGATTAGAGTATCATCCTATTTTGAGATCGATTTATTTATTCCCGAGTTTCAAGGAAACCTAGGCTTAGCATCTCATTCGAAATTTCATTATGATAGTCTCGTTAAGTCTGACTAGTTATGCTATAATTTAACTGCACATCTCGAAAATTTCACTCACATTCATTATGTGCCTTTATGTGTATACGTTTTTCACTGGGTTGACTACTAATTTTTGAGATTTTAATTTATGATGCAATGCATGTGAGATCAGTGGGAAGTTGGTAATAAAAGTGGGAATTCACGGGTAATATCGTACTTTTACTTATGTACTTTACTTGACTTGTCCATATTTCGTGTTTGAGAATATATTTAAGACAATAAAAAAATTATGTTTGGGGGTAAGGATGGTATTTTTAAACAAAAATCATTAAATAAAAAATAAGATAAATTTCAAAAAATCCAAAAAGATTTTCAATATAATTGAGTTTTGAAATGGTTGCTCAATGTAGAATTAATTCCATGATCTCTCAACTTTTCAAATTATTTTTTACACATTAGCTGTATAATATGATCGAAAAAGGATAATGAGGAGAAAGTTAATAAGCTTAAATAATAAATGTAGAGATTTTAGCCCGGTGAGAATTTTCTTCCATTCATCATTTTCTAGAGATTTAAATCAATCCGAGTTAAAATAACTCAAAATTTCCTTCAGCGAGAAATTCGTTGATGATCTTAAATTCTTTGTTTTATTCGATTACTAAAAATAAAAAGTTAAAATGTGAATCTTAAGTAATAAAAGTCTTAGTAAGACGTCTTTAGACAAAAATTAACTCAACAAAACTTGAGAAATAAGATTAGGCCATCGTTTGAAAATCCAAAATTCAGCCTAAACCCCAACTTTTTTACATTATTCTGCTGCAAGCCCATTGTAGACACGTCGAGTACTGACCTAGAAACCATCGAGAACTCTTAGGCTCCGTTTGACCAAATTCAAAGTCTTTATCTCGACCAAGACGAAAAGAATCTTCGAAGGGCACTCAAACCCATTTCCAACGGTTTATCACATGCGCGATTCTATCTTACTATGCGGACGAACGACCTGTTTTCCCCCGAAACTCAATCAGGAGGCAACTGGATGCTCCCGGGCTCCCTTTGACCAAAGTCAAATCTTCAACTCGATCGAGACTGAATGAATCTTATAAGGGCACTAAAACCCCTTTCCAATGGTTTTCTCCATGCGCGATTCCGACTTAGGGTACGGACGAACGGAAAATGCGCATAATTAAAGAATTCACAATAAAAAAGAGACACATAAAGAAAATGCAAATGCACGAAAGGAAAAATGCGCATAATTAAAGAAATACCTCAAGAAGATACGTGGCTCCAGTAAAAGTTTATCGGCAGCACCGACTGAATGCATCTAAAGAAAAATAGAGGGTCGCCAAAGTCAGGCTCCCCCAACATAGAGAGGGATGTTAAAAAACATCCTCAAGTATGGCAAGAACCACAAATGGACGACGTTGCCACTCGATGCCACCATAAAACCTCCCAGCACCAGCAAAATGAACAATCGAGCCATCTGCCTCACCTGCAGGCCGTTCGCCACATCAACCACCCTACTCAACAAAATATTCTTTAGCAAGGACAGACGGATGGAATCCCCAGAGACTATCCTCCCTACATCACCAAGCATCGCCCGCACTGCCTCCATCCTTACCCTCAGAAAGCGATCCATCTTTATCTGCTCCCCGTTGCAATCCATCCCCAACAACTGTTGTACGACTATGGGAGTCATGGTAATCTCCCCAAAATAGAAATGGAAGTTGTGGTTAGTAGCCCACCATCTCTCCCCCAGAGCGCATAAGATTGCTGTCGATTGAGGCGTCTCTTCCAGCGCAGACGCCAACCTCCCAAAACTCGCTGATGATACCACCCAATGCGCCACAAGTGGAAGATGCTCCCAGACATCCTTAATCCTCGTCGTCCTATGGGAATGCATGTTCTTCAAAGACATATCAGACTGTCAAAAGAATAAACCTTGTCAAAATTATAGAATGAAGGAAAAATCACCAAAAAGAGAAGAATGCCAAAAGTCAGGTTACTTACATAACCGCCAGGGCTCACCACCCTCAAGGAGCGATGACGCGAAGGCACTCGCAGCAAGGTCCGCTCATCTGCAACCGGCTCGAACGCACTAAAGGAGTTCTCACTCCATAAAGCAAGAGGAGTCATGTCCCTCCACTCCACGTTCGCCCAGTCATCAATAGTCAACCACTCCCTATGTGCTGCAGTGCTCACAAAGGTAGCCATTTCTTACAGATTGGAATGCTAGAACGATTTGCAGAAGAAAATTGCATAAAGAAATAAAGCAAGAAGCTTTGAAAAATGAGGGGAATTTGTCCCCTTTATATAGGATGCCAAGGGTCATGCCGATCGGCATTGACCCCCCACCGATCGGCACTGACCCCACCCCTTACCTTCCTAAGGTAGTCCAAAAGTCCAGGCCACTACCGAATGGCACCCTCCGAACCATGTTGATCGGCACCCCCTTAAAATTTCATACAAAAATTCCCAGAAAATGCCACAAAGCCCTAAAAAATTCTAAGAAAATTCCTAAAAATCCCAGGAAGGATTTAGAACATTTTTACCAAGAAAATTTCACACTCCCTCAAGCGGAACCCCCATTTCCCTAGCGGAACTCTCAAAGACCAAGTAAAACTCCTCCTGGCAATGTCCTGGGAGGATCTTTAAAGATCACCCCTATTCCCCAAAGGTCTCAAGCAATACATCCAAAACATGGACCACCTAATCACTTCGCCAATGGAGTTTACGGCATCAAACTTGCCTTTCATCCGAAAATCCCCAAAATCATAAGGATTTCCCCAGCGGAACTCCGGAGGACACTACATTTTCCCCAGCTCATTCGTTATCCCCCACGGGAATCCAAAGTCTAATCTTTACCCCTAACAGAATCCCTGAATGTCCCAAAAGGAAATGTATGTCATAATCGACTTTGGTCTTGGATCATCACCTTAGTTGGGTCAGAATTGACCTCGGTCCCCGATCGTCACCTCTCTTAGGTCAGAATTGACCTCGGTCTTAGATCATAACCCTAGTTAGGTCATAATTGACCTCTATCCTTGATCTTCACCTCCTTTAGGTCAGAATTGACCTCAATCTTGGATCGTCACCTAAGTTAGGTCAGAATTGACCTCGATCCTTTTTCGTCTCCTCTTTTAGGTCAGAATTGACCTCGGTTTTGGATCGTCACCTTATTTAGGTCAGAATTGACCTCAGTCCTGGGTCGTCACCTCTCTTAGGTCAGAATTGACCCCGGTCTTCGATCATCACCTTAGTTAGGTTAGAATTGACCTCGATCCTCGATCTTCACCTCTCTTAGGTCAGAATTGATATAGGTCTTAGAACATCACCTTAGTCAGGTCATAATTGACCTCGATTATCACCTCTCTTAGGTTAGAATTGACTTCGGTCTTGGATTGTCACCTTAGTTAGGTCATAATTGACCTCGTTTCTCAGTTGTCACCTTTTTTAGGTCAAAATTGACCTCAATCTTGGATCGTCACCTTAGTTAGATCAAAATTGACCCCAATCCTCGGTTGTCACCTCTCTTAGGCCAGAATTGACCTCGATCTTGGATTATCACCTTAGTTAGGTCGGAATCGACCTCGGTCCTCATTCATCACCTCTTTTAGGTCAGAATTTACCTCGGTCTTGGATCGTCACCTTAGTTAGGTCAGAATTGACCTTGATCCTCGGTCGTCACCTCTCTTAGGTCAGAATTGACCCCAATTTATGATCGTCACCTTAGTTAGGTATGAATTGACCTTGGTCCTCGATCGTCACCTCTCTTAGGTCAGAATTAAGCTCAGTCTTGGATTGTCACCTTAGTTAGGTCCGAATTGACCTCAGTCCTCGATCATCACCTCTCTAAGGTTAGAATTGACCTCGATCCTCGTACGTCACCTCTCTTAGGTCAGAATTGACCTCGGTCCTCGATCATCACCTCTCTTAGGTCAAAATTAACCTCGGTCCTCGATCGTCACCTTAGTTAGGTCAGAATTGACCTAGGTCTTAGATCGTCACCTTAAGCCCGCAAAATTGGCTTCGACCCATAGAATTGGTCATCTCTACATAAACCCGTGGAATTGGCTTTGACCCGTAGAATTGGTCATCTCTACTCAAGCTCACAGAATTGGGTTCGACCTTCAGAATTGGTCATCTCAACTTAAGCCTGCAAAATCGGCTTTTACCCACAGAATTGGTTATCCCCAGCACACTCCGTAGGTCCTTAGAATTGGCCTCAACCCTCTGAATTGGTCATCCTCGCTCCCTTAGGTCCTCAGAATTGGCCTTGACCCTCTAAATTTGTCATCCTCCCTCAAAAGCATCATGTGGTGTATATTTGATGGCTATGATTTGTTCCAAACTCACCCGTCAAGGGGCTCTGCAGACACCTAATTCTGTTACCCCCTAAACTCTCCTTAGGTCCCTAGCACCTCCCTTCATCACTACAAACCCAGGTCATACCCCCAGTACTGACCTAGAAGCCATCGGGTACTCCAAGGTTCCATTTGACCAAAAGTCAAAATCTTCAGCTCGACTGAGACTGAATGAATATTCAAAGGGAACTGAAACCCCTTTCTAACAATCTATCCCGTGTGCGATTCTGACTTACCATGCGGACAAATAACCTATTTTCTCTTGAAACTCAATCAGGAGGCCACCGGGTGCTCTCGGGATCTGTTTGACCAAAGTCAACTCTTCAACTCGATCGAGACTGAATGAATCTTCGAAAGGGCACTGAAACCCCTTTCCAATGGTCTTCTTCGTGGGTGATTCTGAATTACGGTACGAACAAACGATCTTTTTTACTTCGAGAGGTAACTGAATGCTTCCAGGGCCCAGTTGACCAAAGTTAACTCCCTGAACCGTATCAAACTCTTTGTAATGTCTACGTATATCTCCTAACCTATCTAACGGTCCGCCCTATGCACGATTCTGACTTACCATGAAGACGAACGATCTGTTTGCATCTAACGATTCCCCATCCAATGGACTGATGAATGCTTCCAAGACATATTTGACCTAAATTCAACTGCTGAACCCATGAGAAGTCTAAAGACTTTCAAAGGTATCTGAATTACCATTCCAACAATTTGCCCTATGCGCGATTCTGATCAACGGTTTGCATTCTGCGGCCAATTTTTTGAAAGGGCCTGAAAGACACTACCAAACGGCAGGTCCCAGACCTTACCTATCGGTAGTGTGCCTAAACTCACCTTCTGATTGGAAGGATCAGGGCTATGTCGATAGGCAATGCCCTGAGCCTATAAAAAGTAGGCCTGACCTCATTTGTAAAGAGAGCCCAGATCTAATAGATATCACTCTCAGTAAATCCAGAAAACCTCTCTCGGAGTGAGCGTGATTTCCACATCCAAATCCCTTTCCATCCTTCATTTTTCATCAAACTTGGGAAATTCATTGCCCTCCATCATCATCCAAGTCTAAGGGCTGCTCTCCAACATTCAAGATCAAGCTCAAGATCTTCAAGAAGGTTCAATTTTCTCAACTCTCTCCTTAAATTCTCACAAATTCGCAAAAACTTGTTTTTAATACTTAGCACTTTTATTATCTCATCTCACACATCATAATATACTTTTTATTTAGTATTATTCCCCATCCCTTATTTTCATATAAATAAAAACCCAAAAAATTAGAAAAAGAGGGTTTGCTCATAAATTCCAAACAACAATTCTCATAATTTTCTTACACTTTTCTCACAACTAAAATACTTTTTCTACACACACACAAAAAAAAAGAATCCCCCCGATTGGATTTATGGGATAAACCCCACCCCTCGTTTTGCATGCGAACTACGTGGACTTTGATGTCTCTATAGGCTACGTAGGCGTCTCGGGGTAAAACTCGAGACTCGAGTTCTATTTTTACTTTTTCTCTCATTTTCTATCTTCTCTAAACTCCACTCTCTTATGTTATATATATACATATATTTGTTCTTAGTGGCGTATTATTCCGCATGCGTTATCGTTCCATCATAACGGTCAACATAGGTATAATCACATAAATCATATTTTCTAATATTTTTATACCTTCCTACGGATGACTCGCTTTACCTCTTCTATGGTTCAAGTCGAAGATTCCTATCTCCACTATATATACACATGCACACACATCACTAGGAAAATATAAGAAAAATAACAAAAATCCATGAGAGATGGAAAGGGCGGAATGGGTGCCTAACACCTTCCCATTTCCTAACTTAGCCTTTGGATCCTTTTTGAATCATTTTGGTTTCGTATGCATCAGTATGTGTTTGGATGTCGTCCTTCGGGATGGATCCCTTTCTTTTGTTTGTTTTGAGTTAAATTTACTAGGAACTCTAATCTCTCTACATTTTTACACCTCACCCAAATGAAGTCAGACGAAGTGCTCCCGAGAGGGATGCGCGGGACTAAGGATCCTCCCTCACGCTCTCTCGCCCACTGCGAGGATCCGGGGGGATGTCCACACCCATTTCATCAAAAAAAATAAACATTTTTGTTAAAAACCTATTATCCTACCCAACTCCAACTGGCAGCTTAAAGCAGATAAAAAAATGCCATACACAATATTTAAGAATTCTAAGGTGGGTAGGAAAAGCCTAAAAGAAAAAGAGGTTGCAAAATGATGTGTGAAAGGAAAAGAAAGAAAAAGGGAGAAGACAGAAAAAAAAGATGAAAAAACGTGAGTTGAAAAGAAAGATAAAAAAAATGGAGGTGACAAAAGTGCCTAAAAGTCAAAATACCAAAAAACCTTTATATTTTTAGAGGTTTTGAACTCCAAATGCAATTCTTTCTAACCAAAATCCGAGCCAAAAATACAAAGAAGTAAAGTTCTAATTGACCTCAAGTGAAATTAGGTATGATGTGGAGAGAAGATGAATAGGATCTATGGTGTGATTCAATGTTTTTAATAAGTAATCAATTTTCCATTCATGAGATCATATTCATCCATTATAAATGTCAGTTTCTGATCTTGTATATGTGAAATTTATACATTTTAATTTACTCCTTTATTCACATATATCGGGAGAAATAAACCATCCAAGCATTCCATTGAGAGTGTATTCTGTGAGATTTTGAAATCAGGACAAACTTTTGGAAAAGAAATGTAGCGATAAAATATTTTGAAATAGAAGGTTATATTAGCCATGCACACACCCACGATATGTTGCGATTTAGAAGTGAATTTCTACTATATTTATAAGGTTTTCATTCAAGCTTGGTCATATTACTTTTGAGTTGCTTGTACCGAGTCATGTTTTTGAATTTTGTCGGTATATTCATTCCAAAGCCTCATGAGACAAGACTCATCCACTAGGGTAACCTAGGGGTTTAAAGCCTTATTGCACATGCTAAGTGCAATCCTGATTCCTACGAAAGTGATTTAGATTTTAAAATTTTAGTTTTACTCGATGACTAGCAAAGTTTAAGTTTGGGGGTATTTGATGAGTGAATTATTTTGTATATTTTGTACCCAAATTTGTACAATGTTAGTCCCATTTTGTTATATTTAATAAGTTCTTAGGACCATTTTATTAAAAACAAAAAAATTACAAGAATGATTAAATTTATATTCAAAAGGGAAATTAAAAGTCAATAAATAGTCACTTCAATAATTTTATAATAATCCTATACTAATTTGTAAAAAAAAGTTGTCGAGTGAAATTTTTTGAGGTAATGATGGAATTTGGTGCAATATGATGATCAACTCAAAAGAGGCGTGAAAACTCTGATTGATATGGTCATTCAAAGAAGACAATTATTACACTTATGATATCGTAACAAAAGTCGAGAATTAAATCCCACTAAGATGACATTTGTATCTTTTAGAGAAACACCAACGTGCCCTATAAATCTTTTCTTGTCGAGCAAGAAAGCTCAATCATTTCCTATAGAACTCATGTCAAGAATAAGGATCCTGGGAGTCCGATGATCTCTATTAAGATAGGGGAACATCCCTTCAAGAAAGATCTCTAACGCTTAGGAGGGAGCGTGAACCTTTTTCCGTACACCATCTATGAGAAACTAGATTTAGGGGAGTTAAAGCCCACTAAGATGACCTTCTCCTTAGCGGACCAGTCCATTATGGTTACTAGAGGTGTTGTTGAGGATGTATTAATTAAAGTGGGTGAGTTTGTCTTTCTGGTAGACTTTTTTATCTTATACATGAAACACTTTCTAAACTCATCCACTCAAATCTCGATCATCCTCATTCGACCCTTTTTGGCCACTTCTGATGTTATCATTCGCTGTCGTAGACGATAACTGAATCTCTCATTTGGGAACATGACCATGGGTTTGAATGTGTTCGATTTAGAGAAACCATCATCGGATGAGTGAGATAATGAAGCCATATTCATTTAAGAAGTGCAAGACATCACTACCCCATGGATTAGTGACACAATCGATCTATGTGCTTGGCCACCTGTTTGTCTTTAGATATGAGTGTTGAAGATTTTGAGAAATAATTCATCCCAGTTAATAAGGATCTTACTATTAAACTCCAATCGTTATTACACTCAGTTCGTTCCTTAGAGGAGGGATACTGAAAGGATAGGATAAATCCATTCCTTCTCTATGAACGCGAACCCAGTCTTTTCAAGAGTCTTCTAACTTGTGAGATTTTATCTATCAATGATGAGATGGTGGAGAAAATCATTTGAGTGTTTTCACTCAGTGAAGCATGTTTTCTCATATCGAATTTTCCTTTTCCACTACATCCACATGTGTTATTTGAGTGTTTGGATGAGATCAAGGATATAACTAGAGTATCGTCCCATTTGGATCCCGTTTTATTAGTTCTCGAGTTTGAGGTAAACCTAGGCTTAGGATGTCATTCGAAATTACATTATGATTGTCTCGTCGAGTCTAAAAAGTTATGATATAATGTGACTACGCATCTAAAAAATTTCACTTACATTAATTATGTGCCTTTATGTGTATACTTTATTGATTGGGTTGACTCCTAATTGTTCATCCTTTTGATTAATGGTGCAATGCATGTGAGATCGGTGGGAAGTTGGTAACATAAATGGAAATTCACGGTTAATATCATCCTTTTACTTTTTTACATTACTTTCTTTCTCCATATTTCTAAGTTGAGCATACATTAAGGAAAATATAAAATTTAGGTTTAGGGGTAAGGGTGGTATTTTTGAAAAAAAAATCATTAAATAAAAAATTAAATTTCTTAAAAAAATCCAAAAATATTTTCAATATAATTGAGTTTCAAAACGGTTTCTTAATATAGAATAAATTCATGGACCTCTCAATTATGAAATTATTTCTTACACATTAGCCGTTTAATATGATAAAAAATAGAGATTGAGGTTAAAGCTAATAGGCTGAAGAAATAAATGTGGAGATTTTTTTCGGGTGAGATTATTCTGCAATTCATCATTTTCAAGAGATTTAAATCAATTCGAGTTATAATAACCAAACTTTCCTTCAGTGATAAATTTTTTGATGATCTTAAATTCTTTATTTTGTTCGTTTACTAAAAATAAAAAGTAAAAAATGTGAATCCTAAGCAATAGAAATCTATGTATGTCATCTTGAGACAAAAACTAACTCAACTAAACTTGACAAATGAGATTAGGCCATCATTTGAAAATCCAAAATTAATTCTACACTCCAAACTTTTTACATTATTCCGTTGCAAGCCCATTTGAGACTAAATGAAAATAAACCTTTTTGTTGAAAAACCCATTATCGCACCCAACTCCAACAGGGAGTTTAAAGCAGATAAAAAAAGCCATACCACAGATTTGAGAATTCTAGGGTGGAATTATGGCAGGAAAAAGAACAAAATAAAAGGAGGTTGCAAAATGATGTGGGAAAAGAAAAGAAAAAAGGAGGGGAGAATAAATAAATAAAATATGAAAAAATGTGAGTTGAAAATAAAGAAAAAAAAAATGGAGGTGAAAAAAGTGCCTAAAAGTCAAAATACCAAGAAACCTTCATATTCTCCAAAGTTTTAAACTCCAAATGCCATTATTTCTAAGCAAAATCGGATCATACAATACAACCAAAGAAAGTCCTAATCAATCTTAAATGAAATTAGTTATAGTGTGGAGATAAGATGAATTAGATCTATGGTGGGATTCAATGCTTTGAATAAGTAATCGATTTTTCGTTCATGCGATCATATTCATCTATTATAAAAGTTCATTTTTGATCATGTATATGTGAACTTTGTTCATTTAAATTTAGTCTTTTATTCATATATATCGAGATAAATAACCCATTCCTGCATGTTTAATTAAGAGTGCATTTTGTTAGATTTTGAAATCGGGACAAACTTTCAGAGAAGAAATATAACGATAAAATCCTTTGAAATAGATGATCATATAGGAAATGAACACACCCATGATAAGTTGCGATTGAGAAGTGAATTTCGGCTATATTTATGAGGTTTCCATTCAAACTTGCTTATATTACATTTTGAGTCTTTTGTATAGAGTCAAGTTTTTTAATTTTGTGGGTATATTCACTCCAAACCCTCACGAGACAAGACTTGTCCACTAGGGTAACCTACGGGTTTAAAGGCTTAGTGCACATGATAAATGCAATCGTTATTCCTACGAAAGTTATTTAGATTTTAAAATTTTAGTTTTTCTCGATGACTAGAAATGTTTAGGTTTGGGGGTATTTGATGGGTGCATTATTTTGTATATTTTATGCCCAAATTTATACATTGTTAGTCCCATTTTGTTATATTTAATAAGTTCTTAAGTCCATTTTATTTAAAAGAAAAAAAATGCAAGAATCATTGAATTCATATTCAAATTGACAATATAAAGTAAAACAAATGGGCTCTTTAATAATTTTATAATATTCTTGTACTAATTTGAGAAAAAGGTTGTCGAGTGAAAATTTTGTAGGTAATGATGGAATTTGGTGAAAACTAATGATCAACTCGACAAAGGTGCGAAAATCTGATTCTTGTGGTCATTTGAAAAAGACTTTTTTAACACTTGTGAAATCGTAACAAAAGTCAAGAATTAAAGCCCACTAAGAGGACCTTTGTAACTTCAAAAGAAACATCACCGTGCACAAGAAAGCATTTCTTACCAAGCAAGCAAGCAAGCTCGATCATTTCCTATAGTAGTCCCTTCGATAATTAAATCCCCCTAAGATGACCTTCGTTCATGATTTAAACTCTTTTGTTTTTTTCTATTACTGAAAATAATAAGTCAGAATGTGAATCCTAAGCACTAGAAGTCCTAGTAAGTCATATTGAGAAACAAATTAACTCAACGAAACTTGCGAAACGAGATTAGGCCATCATTTAAAAATCCAAAATTAAGCCTAAACTACAACCGTTTTACATTATTCCCCCGTAAGCCCATTTGAACCAAAAAGAAAATAAACCTTTTTTGTTGAAAACTCATTATACAAACCAACTCTAAATGGGAGTTTAAAGCAGATAAAAAAAGCCACTCCCATTATCTCAGAATTCCAGGGTGGAATTGCGGTAGTAAAAATGCCAAAAGAAAATGAGGTTAAAAATGATGTGTGAAAAGAAAAGGAAAGAAAAAAGAGATGAAAAAAATATGAGTTGAAAAGAAAGAAAACAAATGTAGGTGACAAAAGTGCCTAAAAGTCATAATACCAAAAAAATTATATTCTCAAAAATTTCTACTCCAAACGCCATTCTTTCTAGGAAGAATCCGAGCCTACAATACATCCAAAGAAAGTCCTAATCCATCTCAAGTGAAATTAGTTATAGTGTGGAGAGAAGATGAATTAGATCTATGGTGGGATTCAATGTTTGGAATAAGTAATCAATTTTTCGTTCATGAGATCATATTCATCCATTATAAAAAATTGTTTCTGATCATGTGAATTTTTTTTGTTTAAATTTAGTCTTTTATTCATATATATCGAGAGAAATAACCCATTCCTGCATGTTCAATTAAGAGTGCATTTTGTTAGATTTTGAAATCGGGACAAACTTTCAAAGAAGAAATATAACGATAAAATCCTTTGAAATAGATGATCATATAGGAAATGAACACACCCATGATAAGTTGCGATTGAGAAGTGAATTTCGGCTATATTTATGAGGTTTCCATTCAAACTTGCTTATATTACATTTTGAGTCTTTTGTATAGAGTCAAGTTTTTTAATTTTGTGGGTATATTCACTCCAAACCCTCACGAGACAAGACTTGTCCACTAGGGTAACCTACGGGTTTAAAGGCTTAGTGCACATGATAAATGCAATCGTTATTCCTACGAAAGTTATTTAGATTTTAAAATTTTAGTTTTTCTCGATGACTAGAAATGTTTAGGTTTGGGGGTATTTGATGGGTGCATTATTTTGTATATTTTATGCCCAAATTTATACATTGTTAGTCCCATTTTGTTATATTTAATAAGTTCTTAAGTCCATTTTATTTAAAAGAAAAAAAATGCAAGAATCATTGAATTCATATTCAAATTGACAATATAAAGTAAAACAAATGGGCTCTTTAATAATTTTATAATATTCTTGTACTAATTTGAGAAAAAGGTTGTCGAGTGAAAATTTTGTAGGTAATGATGGAATTTGGTGAAAACTAATGATCAACTCGACAAAGGTGCGAAAATCTGATTCTTGTGGTCATTTGAAAAAGACTTTTTTAACACTTGTGAAATCGTAACAAAAGTCAAGAATTAAAGCCCACTAAGAGGACCTTTGTAACTTCAAAAGAAACATCACCGTGCACAAGAAAGCATTTCTTACCAAGCAAGCAAGCAAGCTCGATCATTTCCTATAGTAGTCCCTTCGATAATTAAATCCCCCTAAGATGACCTTCGTTCATGATTTAAACTCTTTTGTTTTTTTCTATTACTGAAAATAATAAGTCAGAATGTGAATCCTAAGCATTAGAAGTCCTAGTAAGTCATATTGAGAAACAAATTAACTCAACGAAACTTGCGAAACGAGATTAGGCCATCGTTTAAAAATCCAAAATTAAGCCTAAACTACAACCGTTTTACATTATTCCCCCGTAAGCCCATTTGAACCAAAAAGAAAATAAACCTTTTTTGTTGAAAACTCATTATACAACCCAACTCTAAATGGGAGTTTAAAGCAGATAAAAAAAGCCACTCCCATTATCTCAGAATTCCAGGGTGGAATTGCGGTAGTAAAAATGCCAAAAGAAAATGAGGTTGAAAATGATGTGTGAAAAGAAAAGGAAAGAAAAAAGAGATGAAAAAAATATGAGTTGAAAAGAAAGAAAACAAATGTAGTTGACAAAAGTGCCTAAAAGTCATAATACCAAAAAAATTATATTCTCAAAAATTTCTACTCCAAACGCCATTCTTTCTAGGAAGAATCCGAGCCTACAATACATCCAAAGAAAGTCCTAATCCATCTCAAGTGAAATTAGTTATAGTGTGGAGAGAAGATGAATTAGATCTATGGTGGGATTCAATGTTTGGAATAAGTAATCAATTTTTCGTTCATGAGATCATATTCATCCATTATAAAAAATTGTTTCTGATCATGTGAATTTTTTTTGTTTAAATTTAGTCTTTTATTCATATATATCGAGAGAAATAACCCATTCCTGCATGTTCAATTAAGAGTGCATTTTGTTAGATTTTGAAATCGGGACAAACTTTCAAAGAAGAAATATAACGATAAAATCCTTTGAAATAGATGATCATATAGGAAATGAACACACCCATGATAAGTTGCGATTGAGAAGTGAATTTCGGCTATATTTATGAGGTTTCCATTCAAACTTGCTTATATTACATTTTGAGTCTTTTGTATAGAGTCAAGTTTTTTAATTTTGTGGGTATATTCACTCCAAACCCTCACGAGACAAGACTTGTCCACTAGGGTAACCTACGGGTTTAAAGGCTTAGTGCACATGATAAATGCAATCGTTATTCCTACGAAAGTTATTTAGATTTTAAAATTTTTGTTTTTCTCGATGACTAGAAATGTTTAGGTTTGGGGGTATTTGATGGGTGCATTATTTTGTATATTTTATGCCCAAATTTATACATTGTTAGTCCCATTTTGTTATATTTAATAAGTTCTTAAGTCCATTTTATTTAAAAGAAAAAAAATGCAAGAATCATTGAATTCATATTCAAATTGACAATATAAAGTAAAACAAATGGGCTCTTTAATAATTTTATAATATTCTTGTACTAATTTGAGAAAAAGGTTGTCGAGTGAAAATTTTGTAGGTAATGATGGAATTTGGTGAAAACTAATGATCAACTCGACAAAGGTGCGAAAATATGATTCTTGTGGTCATTTGAAAAAGACTTTTTTAACACTTGTGAAATCGTAACAAAAGTCAAGAATTAAAGCCCACTAAGAGGACCTTTGTAACTTCAAAAGAAACATCACCGTGCACAAGAAAGCATTTCTTACCAAGCAAGCAAGCAAGCTCGATCATTTCCTATAGTAGTCCCTTCGATAATTAAATCCCCCTAAGATGACCTTCGTTCATGATTTAAACTCTTTTGTTTTTTTCTATTACTGAAAATAATAAGTCAGAATGTGAATCCTAAGCATTAGAAGTCCTAGTAAGTCATATTGAGAAACAAATTAACTCAACGAAACTTGCGAAACGAGATTAGGCCATCGTTTAAAAATCCAAAATTAAGCCTAAACTACAACCGTTTTACATTATTCCCCCGTAAGCCCATTTGAACCAAAAAGAAAATAAACCTTTTTTGTTGAAAACTCATTATACAACCCAACTCTAAATGGGAGTTTAAAGCAGATAAAAAAAGCCACTCCCATTATCTCAGAATTCCAGGGTGGAATTGCGGTAGTAAAAATGCCAAAAGAAAATGAGGTTGAAAATGATGTGTGAAAAGAAAAGGAAAGAAAAAAGAGATGAAAAAAATATGAGTTGAAAAGAAAGAAAACAAATGTAGTTGACAAAAGTGCCTAAAAGTCATAATACCAAAAAAATTATATTCTCAAAAATTTCTACTCCAAACGCCATTCTTTCTAGGAAGAATCCGAGCCTACAATACATCCAAAGAAAGTCCTAATCCATCTCAAGTGAAATTAGTTATAGTGTGGAGAGAAGATGAATTAGATCTATGGTGGGATTCAATGTTTGGAATAAGTAATCAATTTTTCGTTCATGAGATCATATTCATCCATTATAAAAAATTGTTTCTGATCATGTGAATTTTTTTTGTTTAAATTTAGTCTTTTATTCATATATATCGAGAGAAATAACCCATTCCTGCATGTTTAATTAAGAGTGCATTTTGTTAGATTTTGAAATCGGGACAAACTTTCAGAGAAGAAATATAACGATAAAATCCTTTGAAATAGATGATCATATAGGAAATGAACACACCCATGATAAGTTGCGATTGAGAAGTGAATTTCAGCTATATTTATGAGGTTTCCATTCAAACTTGCTTATATTACATTTTGAGTCTTTTGTATAGAGTCAAGTTTTTTAATTTTGTGGGTATATTCACTCCAAACCCTCACAAGACAAGACTTGTCCACTAGGGTAACCTACGGGTTTAAAGGCTTAGTGCACATGATAAATGCAATCGTTATTCCTACGAAAGTTATTTAGATTTTAAAATTTTAGTTTTTCTCGATGACTAGAAATGTTTAGGTTTGGGGGTATTTGATGGGTGCATTATTTTGTATATTTTATGCCCAAATTTATACATTGTTAGTCCCATTTTGTTATATTTAATAAGTTCTTAAGTCCATTTTATTTAAAAGAAAAAAAATGCAAGAATCATTGAATTCATATTCAAATTGACAATATAAAGTAAAACAAATGAGCTCTTTAATAATTTTATAATATTCTTGTACTAATTTGAGAAAAAGGTTGTCGAGTGAAAATTTTGTAGGTAATGATGGAATTTGGTGAAAACTAATGATCAACTCGACAAAGGTGCGAAAATATGATTCTTGTGGTCATTTGAAAAAGACTTTTTTAACACTTGTGAAATCGTAACAAAAGTCAAGAATTAAAGCCCACTAAGAGGACCTTTGTAACTTCAATAGAAACATCACCGTGCACAAGAAAGCACTTCTTACCAAGCAAGCAAGCAATCTCGATCATTTCCTATAGTAGTCCCTTCGATAATTAAATCCCCCTAAGATGACCTTCGTTCATGATTTAAACTCTTTTGTTTTTTTCTATTACTGAAAATAATAAGTCAGAATGTGAATCCTAAGCACTAGAAGTCCTAGTAAGTCATATTGAGAAACAAATTAAGTCAACGAAACTTGCGAAACGAGATTAGGCCATCGTTTAAAAATCCAAAATTAAGCCTAAACTACAACCGTTTTACATTATTCCCCCGTAAGCCCATTTGAACCAAAAAGAAAATAAACCTTTTTTGTTGAAAACTCATTATACAACCCAACTCTAAATGGGAGTTTAAAGCAGATAAAAAAAGCCACTCCCATTATCTCAGAATTCCAGGGTGGAATTGCGGTAGTAAAAATGCCAAAAGAAAATGAGGTTGAAAATGATGTGTGAAAAGAAAAGGAAAGAAAAAAGAGATGAAAAAAATATGAGTTGAAAAGAAAGAAAACAAATGTAGTTGACAAAAGTGCCTAAAAGTCATAATACCAAAAAAATTATATTCTTAAAAATTTCTACTCCAAACGCCATTCTTTCTAGGAAGAATCCGAGCCTACAATACATCCAAAGAAAGTCCTAATCCATCTCAAGTGAAATTAGTTATAGTGTGGAGAGAAGATGAATTAGATCTATGGTGGGATTCAATGTTTGGAATAAGTAATCAATTTTTCGTTCATGAGATCATATTCATCCATTATAAAAAATTGTTTCTGATCATGTGAATTTTTTTTGTTTAAATTTAGTCTTTTATTCATATATATCGAGAGAAATAACCCATTCCTGCATGTTCAATTAAGAGTGCATTTTGTTAGATTTTGAAATCGGGACAAACTTTCAGAGAAGAAATATAACGATAAAATCCTTTGAAATAGATGATCATATAAGAAATGAACACACCCATGATAAGTTGCGATTGAGAAGTGAATTTCGGCTATATTTATGAGGTTTCCATTCAAACTTGCTTATATTACATTTTGAGTCTTTTGTATAGAGTCAAGTTTTTTAATTTTGTGGGTATATTCACTCCAAACCCTCACGAGACAAGACTTGTCCACTAGGGTATCCTAGGGGTTTAAAGGCTTAGTGCACATGATTAATGCAATCGTTATTCCTACGAAAGTTATTTAGATTTTAAAATTTTAGTTTTTCTCGATGACTAGAAATGTTTAGGTTTAGGGGTATTTGATGGGTGCATTATTTTGTATATTTTATACCCAAATTTAAACATTGTTAGTCCCATTTTGTTATATTTGATATGTTCTTAGGTCCATTTTATTTAAAAGGAAAAAATGCAAGAATTATTGAATTCATATTCAAATTGACAATATAAAGTAAAACAAATGGGCTCTTTAATAATTTTATAATATTCTTGTACTAATTTGAGAAAAAGGTTGTCGAGTGAAAATTTTGTAGGTAATGATGGAATTTGGTGCAAACTGATGATCAACTCGACAAAGGTTTGAAAATCTGATTCTTGTGGTCATTTGAAAAAGACTGTTTTCACACTTGTGAAATCGTAACAAAAGTCAAGAATTAAAGCCGACTAAGATGACCTTTGTAACTCCAAAAAAAACATCACCGTGCACAAGAAAGCATTTCTTACCAAGCAAGAAAGCTCGATCATTTCCTATAGAATTCCCTTCGATAATTAAATCCCCCAAAGATGACCTTCGTTCATGATTTAAACTCTTTTGTTTTGTTCTATTACTGAAAATAGGAAGTCAGAATGTGAATCCTAATCACAAGAAGTCTTAGAAACTCATCTTCAGAAACAAATTAACTCAACGAAACTTGAGAAACGAGATTAGGCCATTGTTTAAAAATCCAAAATTAAGCCTAAACTCCAACCGTTTTACATTATCCCCCCGCAAACCCATTTGAACCAAAAATAAAATAAACCTTTTTGTTGAAAACCCATTATACAAGCCAACTCTAACTGGGAGTTTAAAGTAGATAAAAAAAGCCACTCCCATTATTTGAGAATTCTAGGGTGTAATTACGGTAGTAAAAAGGCCAAAAGAAAATGAGGTTGAAAATGATGTGTGAAAAGAAAAGGAAAAAAAAAGGAGAAGAAAGAAAAAAAAGATGAAAAAAATATGAGTTGAAAAGAAAGAAAACAAATGGAGGTGACAAAAGTGCCTAAAAGTCATAATACCCAAAAAATTATATTCTCAGAAATTTCGTACTCCAAACGCCATTCTTTCTAGGAAAAATCGAAGCCTACAATACATCTAAAGAAAGTCCTAATCCATCTCAAGTGAAATTATTTATAGTGTGGAGAGAAGATGAATTAGATCTATGGTGGGATTCAATGTTTTGAATAAGTAATCAATTTTCCGTTCATGAGATCATATTCATCCATTATAAAAGTTTGTTTCTGATCATGTGAATTTTTTTTGTTTAAATTTAGTCTTTTATTCACATATATCGAGAGATATAGCCCATTTTTTAGCCTTCAATTGAGAGTGCATTTTGTGAGATTTTAAAATCGGGACAAACTTTCAGAGAAGAAATGTGACGATAAAATCTTTTGAAATAGATGATCATATTGGCAATGAACACACCCATGATAAGTTGCGATTGAGAAGTGAATTTCTATTATATTTATAAGGTTTCCATTCAGACTTGATTATATTACTTTTGAGTCTTTTGTATCGAGTCAAGTTTTTTAATTTTGTGGGTATATTCACTCCAAACCCTCACGAGACAAGACTTGTCCACTAGGGTAACCTAGGGGTTTAACAGCTTGTTGCACATGCTAAATGCAATTGTTATTCCTACGAAAGTGAGTTAGATTTTAAAATTTTTGTTTTTCTAGATGACTAGAAATGTTTAGGTTTGGGAGTATTTGATGAGTGCATTATATTGTATATTTTATGCTCAAATTTATACATTATTAGTCCCATTTTGTTATATTTAATAAGTTCTTAGGTCCATTTTATTTAAAAGAAAAAAAATGCAAGAATTATTGCATTCATATTCAATTTGGCAATATAAAGTGAAAAAAATGGGCTCTTCGATAATTTTATAATATTCTTGTACTAATTTAAGAAAAAGGTTGTCGAGCGAAAATTTTATAGGTAATGATAGAATTTGGTACAAGCTGATGATCAACTTGACAAAGGCGCAAATTTTTTTATTCTTGTGGTCATTTGAAAAAGACTGTTTTCACACTTGTGAAATCTTAACAAAAGTCAAGAATTAAATTCCACTAAGATGACCATTATAACTTCAAAATAAACACCAACGTGCAGAAGAAAACATTTCTTTTCAAGCAAGCAAGCTCGATCATTTCCTATAGAATTCCCTTTGATAATTAAATCCCACTAAGATGAGTTTCTAAACTCTTTTGTTTTGTTCTATTACTGAAATAAGAAGTCATAATGTCAATCCTAATCACAAGAAGTCTTAGAAACTCATCTTCAGAAACAAATTAACTCAACGAAACTTGAGAAACGATATTAGGCCATTGTTTAAAAATAAAAAATTAAGCCGAAACTCCAACCATTTTACATTATTCCCCCACAAACCCCTTTGAGCCAAAAACAAAATAAACCTTTTTGTTGAAAACCCATTATCCAACCCAACTCCAACTTGGAGTTTAAAGAAGATAAAAAAAGCCACACCCATTATCTGAGAATTCTAGTGTAGAATTACTTTAGGAAAAAGGCCCAAAAAAAGAGGTTGAAAATGATGTGTGAAAAGAAAAGAAAAGAATAAAGGAGAAGAAAGAAAGAAAAGATGAAAAAAATGTGAGTTGAAAAGAAAGAAAATAAATAGATGTGACAAAAGTGCCTAAAAGTCATAATACAAAAAAAATTATATACTCAGAAGTTTCGAACTCCAAACGCCATTCTTTCTAGGAAAAATCTGTGCCGACAATACATCCAAAGAAATTCCTAATCGATCTTAAGTGAAATTAGTCACAGTGTGGAGAGAAGATGAATTGTATCTATGGTGTGATTCAATGTTTTGAATAAGTAAGCAATTTTCCATTCATGAGATCATATTCATCCATTATAAAAGTTGATTTCTGATCATGTATATGTGAAATTTTTTGGTTTAAATTTAGTCTTTTATTCACATATATCGAGAGATATAACCCATTTTCGAGCGTTCGATTGCGAGTGCATTCTATGAGATTTTGAAATCAGGACAAACTTTTGGAGAAGAATGTATCGATAAAATATTTTTAAATGGATGATCATATTGGCAATGAACACACCCACGATAAGTTGCGATTGAGAAGTGAATTTCTACTATATTTACGAGGTTTCCATTCAAACTTGGTTATATTACTTTTGAGTGTTTTGTATCATGTTAAGTTTTTTAATTTTTTGGGTATATTCACTCCAAACACTCACAAGAGACGACTTGTCCACTAAGATAACCTAGGGGTTTAAAGGCTTGTTGCACAAGCGAAATGCAATTGCTATTCTTACGAAAGTGAGTTAGATTTTAAAATTTTAGTTTTACTCAATGACTAGAAAAGCTTAGGTTTGGGGGTATTTGATGAGTGCAATATTTTGTATATTTTATTCCCAAATTTATACATTGTTAGTCCCATTTTGTTATATTTAATAAGTTCTTAGGTCCATTCTATTTAAAAGGAAAAAAATGCAAGAATTATTGAATTCATATTCAAATTGGCAATATAAAGTAAAAAAATGGGCTCTTCGATAATTTTACAATATTCTTGTACTAATTTGATAAAAAGGTTACCGAGTGAAAATTTAATAGGTAATGATGGAATTTGGTGCAATGTGATGATCAACTCTAAAGAGGCGTGAAAACTCTGATTCATATGGTCATTCAAAGAAGACAATTTTTACACTTGTGAAATCGTAACAAAAGTCGAGAATGAAAGCCCACTAAGATGACCTTTGTAACTTCAAAAAAAACATCAACGTGCACAAGAAAGCATTTCTTAGCAAGAAATCAAGCTCGATAATTTCTTATAGAATTATCTTCGATAATTAAAGCCCACTAAGATGACCTCCATTGATGAGTAAACTTCTTTGTTTCGTTCTACTACCGAAAATAAGAAGTCATAATGTCAATCCTAAGCACTAGAAGTATTAATAAGTCATCTTGAGAAACAAATTAACTCAACGAAACTTGAGAAACGAGATTAGGACATCGTTTAAAAATACAAAATTAAGCCTAAACTCTAACCGTTTTATATTTTTCCCCAGCAAGCCCATTTGAGCCAAAAAGAAAATAAACCTTTTTGTTGAAAACCCATTATCCAATCCAACTCCAACTGGAAGTTTAACACAAATTAAAAAAGCCACGCCCAATATCTGAGAATTCTAGTGTGGAATTACGGTAGGAAAAAGGCCCCAAAAAGGAGGTTGAAAATGATGTGTGAAAAGAAAAGAAACGTAAAAGGAGAAGAAAGAAAAAAAAAAGATGAAAAAAATATGAGTTGAAAAGAAAGAAAACAAATGGAGGTGACAAAAGTGCCTAAAAGTCATACTACCAAAAAAAAATATATTCTCACAAGTTTCGAACTCCAAATGCCATTCTTTCTAGGAAAAATCTGAGCCTACAATAAAACCAAAGAAAGTCCTAATCGATTTAAAGTGAAATTAGTTATAGTGTGGAGAGAAGATGAATTGGATCTACGGTGTGATTCAATGTTTTGAAAAAATAATCAATTTTCCATAGATGAGCTCATATTCATCCATTATAAAAGTTTGTTTCTGATCATGTATATGTGAATTTTTTTTGTTTAAATTTAGTCTTTTATTCACATATACCGAGAGATATAACCCATTTTTTAGCGTTTGATTGAGAGTGCATTATGTGAGATTTTGAAATCAAGGCAAATTTTCGGAGATGAAATTACGATCAAATCTTTTGAAATAGACGATCATATTGGCAATGAACACCCCCCGATAGGTTGCGATTGAGAAGTGAATGTCTATTATATTTATGAGGTTTCCATTCAAATTTTGTTATATTACGTTTGAGTCTTTTGTATCGAGTCAAGTTTTCGAATTTTGCATGTATATTCACTCCAAACCCTCACGAGACAAGACTTGTCCACTAGGGTAACCTAGGGTTAAAGTCTTGTTGCACATTCTAAGAGCAATCGTGATTCCTATAAAAGTGAGTTACATTTTAAAATTTTAGTTTTACTCAATGACTAGAAAAGCATAGGTTTGGGGGTATTTGATGAGTGCAATATTTTGTATATTTTATTCCCAAATTTATACATTGTTAGTTCCATTTTGTTATATTTAATAAGTTCTTAGGTTCATTTTATTTAAAAGAAAAAATATCCAAGAATTATTGAATTCATATTCAAGATGGAAATTTAAAGTAAAAAAAAAAAGCACTTCGATAATTTTATTATATTCTTGTACTAATTCGCGAAAAAAGTTGTCGAGTGAAAAATTTGCAGGTGATGACGAAATCTGGTGAAAATTAATCATCAACTCGAAAAAGGCGTGAAAAAATTATTATAATGTACATTTGAAAAAGACTATTTTTACACTTGTTAAATCGTAACAAAAGTCGAGAATTAAATCCCACCAAGATGACCATTTTACCTTCAAAAGAAACATAAACGTACCCAAGAAAGTTTTTCTCGCTGAGGTAGCAAGCTCGATTATTTCCTATAGAACTCCCGTCAAGTATAAGGATCTCGAGATGCCTACAATCTCTATTAAGATAGGGTAACATCACTTCGAGAACGCTCTCTTAAACTTAGGAGCAAGCGTGAAACTTTTTTCGTACACCATATATGACAAACTAGACTTGGGGAGGTTAAAGGCCACTAAGATGACCGGTTTATTATGGTAATTAGAGGTGTTGTTGAGGATTTATTGATTTAAGTGGGTGAGTTTGTCATTCTGGTAGACTTTTTGGTCTTAGACACACAACACTTGCTAAACTCATCCACCCAAATCCCGATCATCCTCATTCGACCCTTTTTGGCCACTTTTGATGTTGTCATTCACTGTCGTAGTGGATAACTAAATCTCTCATTTTGGAACATGACCATGGGTTTAAATATGTTCAATAGAGAAACCGTCATCTAAAGAGTGAGAGAATGAATTCATGTAGATTCAAGAAGTGAAAGTTATCACTACCCCATGGGTTAGTGACACAGTCAATCTATGTTCTTGGCCACCTGATTTGTCTGTAGATATGAGTGTTAAAGATTTTGAGAAAGAATTTGGATCTTACTGTTAAAGTACAATCGTTATTGGACTCATTTTCTTCCTTACAGGAGAGAGACTCAAAGGATAGGATATATCAATTCCTTCTCTTTGAACAGGAACTTAATCCTCTCGAAAGTCTGCTGACACGTGAGATTTTAACTATCAGTGATGGGATGATGGAGAAAATCATTCGAGAGTTTTCACTCGGCGACGCATCTTTTGTCATACACCATTTTCCTTTTACACTACATCCACCAATGTCATTTGAGGGTTTGGATGAGATCGAGGACATGATTAGAGTATTTTCTAATTTAGAGCTGGATTTGTTCGTTCTTGAGTTTGAGGAAAACATAAGCTTAGCATGTCATTCGAAATTTCATTATTATAGTCTCGTCGAGTCTGACCAGTTATGTTATAATGTGACTACGCATCTCAAAAATTTTAGTAACATTCATTATGTGCCTTTATGTGTATACTTTGTTGATTAGGTTTAATCCTAATTGTTCAGACTTTTTATTTATGATACAATGCATGTTAGATCGGTGGGAAGTTGGTAAGACAAGTGGAAATTCACGGGTCATATCGTCCTTTTACTTTTTATACTTTATTTGCTTTTCCCACATTTCTAGTTTTAGTATACATTGACGATAATATAAAATTTAGTTATGAGGGTAGGGATGGTATTTTTGAAAAACAATAAATAACAAATCAGGAAATTTTCAAAAAATCCTAAAATATTTTCAACATAATTGAGTTTTGAAACGGTTTCTTAATATATAATTAATTCATGGATCTCTCAACTTATGAATGTTTTTTTACACATTAGTCGTATAACATGATCAAAAATTGATATTGAGGCGAAATTTAATAGGCTTAATGAATAAATATGGAGATTTTAGCCTAGTGACATGTTTCTGCCATTCATCATTTCTGAGAGGTTTAAATCAATCTGAGTTAAAATAGCTTAAACTTTCCTTCAGGGATAAATTCGTTGATGATCTTAAATTCTTTGTTTAGTTCTATTACTGAACATAAAAGTTAAAATGTGAATTTTAAGAACTAAACGTCTAAGTAAGTCGTCTTGAGACACAAATTAAATCAACGAAACTTGAGAAATGAGATTAGGCCGTCGTTTAAAAATCCAAAATTATGCCTAAACTCTAACCATTTTATATTATTCCATTGCAAGCCCATTTGAGCCAAAAAGAACATAAATGTTTTAGGTGAAACCCCATTATCCTACCCAACTCCAACTCAGAGTTTAAACCAAATAAAAAAAAAGCCATACCCAATATATGAGAATTTTAAGGTGGAATTACGGTAGGAAAAAAGCCAAAAGAAAAGAAGATTGAAAAATGATGTGTGCAAAGAAAAAAAGATGAAAATATGTCAGTTGAAGAGAAAGACAGAAAATGGAGGTGACAAAAGTGCCTAAAAGTCAAAATACCGAAAAAAAACTTTATTTTCCCATAAGTTTTGAACTTCAAACGCCATTCTTTCTAGCCAAAATTCGATCCTGCATTATAACCAAATAAAGTCCTAATCAGGCTCAAGTGAAATTAGTTATAATGTGGAGAGAATATGAATATGATCTATGGTGTGACTCAATGTTTTTAATAGGTAATCGATTTTTCATTCATGAGATCATATTCATAAAAAAATAAAGTCCGTTTTTGATCATGTATAAGTGAAATTTTTTCATTTAAATTTACTCTTTTATTCACATATATCAAGTGAAATAATCCATTTCCGAGCGTTCGATTGAGAGTGCACTCTGTGAGATTTTGAAATAAGGACAAACTTTTAGAGAAGAAATGTATCGATCAATTCTTTTGAAATAGACGGCTATATTGGCTATGCACACACCCATGATATGTTGCGATTAAAAAGTGAATTTTTACTATATTTATGAGGTTTTCTTTCAAACTTAGTTATATTAATTTTGAGTGTTTTGTATCGAGTCAAGTTTTTTAATTTTGTGGGTTTATTCACTCCAAACCCCCACGAGACAAGGCTCGGCCATTAGGGTAAACTAGGGGTTTAAAGATTTTCTGCACATGCTAAGTGCAATTGTGATTCGTGAGAAAAGGAATTATATTTTAAAATTTTAGTTTTGCTCGATGACTAGCAAAGTTCAGGTTTGGGGTTATTTGATGAGTGTATTATTTTGTATATTTTATTCCCAAATTTATACATTCTTAGTCCCATTTTATTATATTTAATAAGCTCTTAGGACCATTTTATTAAAAGGGAAAAAATACAAGAATGATTGAGTTCATATTGAAAATGGAAATTTGAAGTCAAAAAATGGGCACTTTGGAATTTTTTAATATTCTTGTACTAATTTGAAAAAAAAGTTGTCGAAGGAAAATTTTGTAGGTAATAATGGAATTTGGTGAAATTGATGATTAACTCGAAAAATACGTAAAAAAATATATTTGTTATGGTCATTCAAAAAAAGACTATTTTTACACTTGTGAAATTTTAACAATAGTCGATAATGAAACGACACTAAGAACACCTTTGTACCTTCAAGAGAAACACCAACGTGATTAAGAAAGCTTTTTAGGCTGAGCAAAAAATCTCGATCATTTACTATAGAATTCTCGTCAAGTTAAAGGATCCCGAGATGCCGACGATCTCTATTAAGATAGGGGAACATCACTTCGAGAAAGATATGTTAGAATTAAGAGCAGGCGTGAAGCTTTTGATGTACACCATGTATGACAAACCAGATTTGGGGAGGTTAAAGCCCACTAAGATGATATTGTCCTTAGCCGACCAGTCCATTAAGGTTTCTTGAGGTGTTGTAGAGAATATATTGATTAAAGTTGGTGAGTTTATCTTTTCAGTAGACTTTGTGGTCTAAGACACACATCACATACTAAACTCATCCACCCAAATCCCGATCATCCTCGGTCGACCCTTTTTGTCCACTTCTGATATTGTCATTCGATGTCGTAGTGGACAACTGAACCTCTCACTTAGGAACATGACCATGAGTTTGAATGTGTTCAATTTAGAGAAACAAGATCTGATGAATGATATAATGAAGGCAAGTACGTTCAAGAAGTGAACGTTATCACTACCCCATGGGCTAATAACACAGTCAATCTACGTGCTTGGCCACCTGATTTTTCTCTAGATATGAGTGTTGAATATTTTGAGAAAGAATTCGGCTCGGTTGATGAGGATCTTACTATTGAAGTCCAATCGTTATTAGACTCAATTCGTTCCTTAGAGGAGAGAGACTGAAAGGATAGGATAGATCAATTCCTTCGCTGTGAATGCAAACATAATCCCCTCGAAAGTCTTCTCACATGTGAAATTTTATCTATTAATGTTGATATGGTGGAGAAAATAATTCAAGCGTTTTGAATCGACAATGCATATTATGTCATACTGCATTTTCCTTTTCCACTACGTCCACCTATGTCATTTGAGACTTTGTATGAAATTGAGGACATGACTAGAGTATCGTTCTATTTGAAGCCCGATTTATTCATTCTCGAACTTGAGGAAAACCTAGTCTTAGCATGTCATTCAAAATTTCATTTAGATAGTCTCGTCGTGTCTGACCAATTATGCTATAACGTGATAGAGCGTCTTGAAAATTTCACTTACATTCATTATGTGCCTTTATGTGTATACTTTATTGATTAGGTTGACTACTAATTGTTCAGACTTTTGATTTATGATGCAATGCATGTGAGATCAGTGGGAAGTTGGTAACTCATGTGGGAATTCATGGGTAATATTTTCCTTTTACTTATGTAATTTATTTTCTTGGCCTATATTTTTATTTAGAGCACACATTAAGGACAATTAAAATTTCGGATTGGGGTTAAGGATGGTATTTTTGAAAAAAAAAATTAGAAAATTAAAAATAAAAAAAAATCATAAAAATCAAAAAAGATTTTCAATATAATTGAGTTTTGAAACGGTTTCTTAATATAGAACTAATTCATGGATATCTCAAGTTATGAAATTATTTTTTAGACATTAGCTGTATAATATGATCAAAAATGGATATTAAGGCGAAACTTAATAGGCTTAACGAATAAATGAGGAGATTTTAGCCCAGTGAGATTTTTTCGCCATTCATCATTTATGAGAGGTTTAAATCAATCCGAGTTAAACTAACTCAAACTTTCCTTTAGTGATAAATTCGTTGATGATCTTCAATTCTTTGTTATGTTCTATTACTGAACATAAAAAGTCAAAATGTGAATCTGAAGCACAAGAAGTCTTAGCAAGTCATCTTGACACCCAAATAAACTCAACGAAACTTGATAAATGAGATTAGGCCATCATTGACAAAATTAAGCCTAAAATCAAACCTTTTTACATTATTCCGTTTCAAGCCCATTTGAGCCAAAAAGAAAAAAACTTTTTTATAGAAAACCCATTATCCTACCCAACTCCAACTGGGAGTTTAAAGCAAAGAGAAAAAAGGCATACCCAATATTTGAGAATTCTAAGGTGGAATTATGGTAGGAAAAAAGGCCAAAATAAAAGAGGGTTGGAAAATGATGTGTGAAAAGAAAAGAAAAAAAAAGGGAGAATAAAGAAAAAAAGATGAAAAAAATGTGTGTTGAAAAGAAAGAAAAAAAAAGGAGGTGACAAAAATGCCTAAAACTCAAAATACCGAAAATCCTTTATACTCTCAGAAGTTTTGAACTCCAAACGCCATTCTTTCTAGACAAATTCCGAGCCTACAATACGACCAAATAAAGTCCTAATCGATCTTAAGTGAAAATTGTTATAATGTGAAGGGAACATGAATAGGATCTATGGTGTGATTTAATGTTTTCAATAAGTAATTTATTTTCCATTCATGAGACCATATTCATGCATTATAAAAGTCCATTTCTAATCATGTATATGTGAAATTTGTTCCTTGAAATTTACTATTTTTTTCACATATATCGACAAAAATAACCCATTTTCGAGCGTTCGATTGAGAGTGCATTCTATGATATTTTGAAATCTAGACAAACTTTTGGAGAAGAAATAAAACGATCAAATCTTTTAAAATAGACAGTTATATTGGCTATGCACACATCCATGATATGTTGTGATTGATAAGTGAATTTATACTATATTTATGAGGTTTGCATTCAAACTTGGTTACATTACTTTTGAGTATTTTGTATCGAGTCAAGTTTTTGAATTTTATGTGTATATTCACTCCAAACCCTCATGCAACCAAACTCGTCCACTAAGGAAATATAGTGGTTTAAAGGCTTGTTACACATTATAAGTGCAATCATGATTCCTACGAAAGCGAGTTATATTTTAAAATTTTAGTTTTGCTCGAAGACTAGCAAAGTTTAGGTTTGGGGGTATTTGATAAGTACATTATTTTGTGTATTTTATATCCAAGTTTATACATTATTATCCCCATTGTGTTATATTTAATAAGTTTTTAGGACCATTTTATTAAAAACAAAAAAAATGCAAGAATGATTGAATTTTTTTTCGAAATGGCAATTTGAAGTCAAAAAGCCAAGTGAAAATTTTGTAGGTAATGATGCAATTTGGTGAAAATTGATGACCATCTTAAAAAATGCGTGAAAAATCTAATTGATATGGTCATTCGAAAAGGACTATTTTTAAACTTGTGAAATTGTAACAAAAGTTGAGAATTAAATTTGACTAGGATGACCTTTATACCATTAAGACAAACATCAATGTGTCCAAGAAAGATTTTCTCGCCGAGCAAGCAAGATAGATCATTTCCTATAGAACTAACATCAAGTTTAAGGATACCGGGATGCCGAGATCTCTATTAAGATCGGGTAACATCACTTAGAGAAGACTCTATTAGACTTAGGAGCAAGAGTGAACCTTTTTTCGTACACCATGTATGACAAACTAGTTTGGGGGAAGTTAAATCCCACTAAGATGACATTGTCCTTAAACGATCGGTCCATTAAAGTGCCTATAGGTGTTTTAGAGGATGTATTGATTAAAGTGGTAGAGTTTACCTTTCTAGTAGACTTTTTTGTCTTAGACACACAACACGTGCTAAACTCATCCACCCAAATCCCGATCATCCTCGGTCGACCACTTTTGGTCACTTATGATGATGTCATTCGAGGTCGTGGTTGATAACTGAACCTCTCATTTAGGAACATGATCATGGGTTTGAATTTGTTAAATTTAGTGAAACCACCATCTGATGAATAAGAGAATGAATTCAAGTACGTTCAAGAAGTGAAAGATATCACTACCCTAAGGGTTAGTGACACAGTCGATCAACGTGATTAGCCACTTAATTTGTCTTTAGATATGAGTGTTGAAGATTTGAGAAATAATTCGACCAAGTTGATGAGGATCTTACTATTGAAGTCTAATCATTATTGGAATCATTTTTTTCTTTAGAGGATAGAGACTTAAGGGATAATATAGATCAATTCCTTCTCTGTGAATCAGAATCCAATCATTTTAAGAGTTGGCTGAAATGTGAGATTTTCTCTTTTAATGGTGAAATGGTGAAGAAAATCATTCGAGGCGTTTTCACTCAGTGACGCATGTCTTGTCATACTACATTGTCCTTTTCCACTACATCCACCTGTGTCAATTGAGTATTTGGCTGAGATCGAGGACATGACTAGAGTATTGTCCGATTTGAAGCCCAATTTATTCATTCTCATGTTTAAAGGAAACCTAGGCTTATCATGTCAATCAAAATTTCCTTATTATAGTCTTGTCAAGTCTGACCAGTTATTCTAATAATGTGACTTCGCGTCTTGAAAATTTCACTCACATTCATTTTGTGCCTTTGTGTATAGTTTGTTGATTAGGTTGACTCCTAATTTTTTAGACTTTTACTTTATGATGCCATGCATATGAGATTGGTGGGAAGTTGGTAACACAAGTGGAAATTCACGGGTAATATCGTCTTCTTACTTTTGTACTTTATTTGTTTTCTCCATATTTCTAGTTTGAGCATACATTGAGGATAATATAAAATTTAGGTTTGGTGGTAAGGATAGTATTTTTGAAAAAAAAAATCATTAAGTTAAAAATAAGAAAATTTCTAAAAAATCCAAAAAAATTTTAAATTTAAATTAGTTTTGAAACGGTTTCTTACTATAGAATTAACTCATGGATCTCTCAATTGATGAAATTATTTTTTACACATTATTTGTATAATATGATAAAAAATGGATATTGACGCTAAAGTTAAACGGATTAACAAATAAATGTGGAGATTTTAGCCCGGTGATATTTTTCTGTCATTCATAATTTTCAAGAGATTTAAATCAATCCGAGTTAAAATAACTCAAACTTTCCTTTAGTGATGAATTTGTTGATGATCTTCAATTCTTTATTTTGTTCGATTACTGGAAATAAAATGTCAAAATGTGAATCTTAAGAACTAGAAGTCTTACTAAGTCATCTTGAGATGCAAATTAACTCTACGAAACTTGAGAATTGATATTAGGCCATTATTTGAAAATCCAAAATTAAGCCTAAAATCCAACCTTTTTACATTATTGCATTCCATGCCCATTTGGGCCAAAAAGTAAATAAACTTTTTTCTTGAAAATGCATTATCCTACCTAACTCCAACTGGGAGTTTAAAGCAGATAAAAAAAGCCAGACCTAATATTTGAGAATTTTAGGGTGAAATTACGGTAGGAAAAATGCCAAAAGAAAAGGAGGTTGCAAAATGACGTGTGAAAAGAAAAGAAAAAAAGGGGAGAAGAAAGAAAAAAAAAAGACGAAATAAAGTGAGTTGAAAAGAATGAAAATAACGGAGGTGAAAAAAGTGCATAAAAGTCAAAATACCGAAAAACCTTTATACTTTCACGAGTTTTGAACTCTAAACGCCATTCTTTCTAGCCAAAATTCGAGCCTACAATACGGCCAAATAAAGTCCTAATCGATCTCAAGTGAAATTAGTTATAATGTGAAGAGATCATATTCATCCATTATAAAGTCCTTATCGATATTTTATTCATGAGACCATATTCATCCATTATAAAAGTCCGTTTTTGATCGTGTATATGTGAAATTCGTTCATTTAAATTTAATCTTTTATTCACATATATCGTAAAAAATAACCCATTTTCGAGCGTTCGATTGAGAATGCATTTTGTGAGATTTTGAAATCTAGACAAACTTTAGAAGAAGAAATACAACAATCAAATCTTTTGAAATAGGCAGTTATATTAGCTATGCACACACCCACGATATGTTGTGATTAAGAAGTTAATTTCTACTATATTTATGAAGTTTGCATTCAAACTTACTTATATTAATTTTGAGTCTTCTTTATGGACTCAAGTTTTTGAATTTTGTGGATATATTCACTCCAAACCCTCACGAGACAAGGCTTATCCACTAGGGTAACCTAGGGGTTTTAAGGCTTGTTGAAAATGTTAAGTGCAAATCGTGATTCCCACGAAAGTGAGTTAGATTTTGAAATTTTAGTTTTTCTCGATGATTAGCAAAGTTTAGGTTTGGTGGTATTTGATGAGTGCATTATTTTGTATATTTTATGCCCAAATTTATTCATTGTTAGTCCCATTTTGTTATATTTAATAAGTTCTTAGGTCCATTTTATTAAAAAGGAAAAAAATGCAAGAATGATTGAATTCATATTCAAAATGGAAATTTAAATTAAAAAAATGAGCACTTCGATAATTTTATAATATTCATGTACTAATTTGTAAAAAAAAATGCAGAGTGAAAATTTTGCAGGTAATGATGGAATTTTTTGCAAATTGATGATCAACTCAAAAAAGGCGCGAAAAATCTGATTGTTATGATCGTTAGATAAAGTCTATTTTAAGGATGTTATTCGTCATGCATGTTCAACAAACCGTCGGAGCTATCAAGTGGGGTGAAATTCAGCCCCTTATCCCATTCCAAAGTTTCAAGAGGTGGAGTGATAAGTGTTAATACGGTTCGACCAATAAGGTTGAGTTCCACCACAATCCAAATACCTCATTCCCTGCCTTATAAAAAGGACCCTTGGGCTCAGAATTTTGGATGAAATTTTTGAGAGATTGTATTCAATTTGAGGTCTAAGTTTTATCATTTTTTTATCAGATTGAAGATTATTGTGAGAGAACTTATTGTAAGTCTTGTCTTGTAATGAAATTCTCCCATCATTCTTACAATTTCTCGTTCATCGTGGTAGCTTAATTATTCTAATAGGATTAGGGTGAAGTTTGTCATAGTTAGCCAATATTTTCGTGTTAATTTAATTGTTTTTCTTCCCTCTGTGTTTTAATTGCAACGAAAATTCGGTATTCACTTTAAAATGACATAAGAGTGTGTTTTACAACTTTCAATATTGTTTTGTCAAATTATGTTTTCAAACTGAAAAATAGTAACTTTTGATGGATTATGCTTGTCCTTTGATTGTTTTGATAGTCCATGCTTAAATACATTTGCTAACATTAAAACTTATATTTTCTAAGGGAATAGGGGTTTTAGCCGTCTATTAGAGACATTAAAAATATTTTGACATAATCGTCATATTTTCCGAGTTAAACGCGACGAGAGTCGATTTAATTTGAGTTATAAAAAGGTAATGACAACAATAAATTAGTGTGCAATATTAGTTACATGATATATTAACCCCGAATCCTAATTTGTTTCATATTGTTTATAGATATCATGTGTTAATCTCATTATTCGTACTTGTCTTTTATTTAGTTTTGTGCTCATTTTCTACCTCATTTAGTCTAGTTGGACAGTCGCAATTCTTTTAAAAGTTAAAATTGATAAATATTTTTGGGTTCGACCCGCACTTATACTTGTTATTCTATAATAGCCCGTGCACTTGTAGCATTTTATCAAATTGACAACATATATTGATTTCACCTATTGGAAATTCAATATCCAATGGCCTAATTAAAGATGTTGGAGATAATTGTATTAATTTAGCTAGTCTAAGACTAATAAAGGAATGCGCACATCCTGTATCGAACATAAATGTTGAAAGATAATCATGCCTTTTATAACGGCATGTGCATTTTGAATAGGCTGTATAGCATAGTTCCTCCCACAACTCGGGTTTGGCTAAAACATCTGTGTTCGTTTGGAGTGATTTGGAACAAAATGAAATTTTATATTTTGTGATGGTTTATTTGGTTGGAGGCAGATTGGAGATGACTTTACCTTAGGACATCATGGTAGAATATGTCCTACTTCATGACATTCGTGACAATAAATTTCAAAACAAGTGGTGCTATGATGGATCTAGGAATAATCTTGCCCACTAGAGTTTGCATATATGTGATGTCTAGAATGAGATAGAGTTTTGTTGACATCGTTATTTATGATGGTTGGAGGTGAAGATCGAATCATGGTAGGAGAATTGCGTTCCACAATGGCCGAAACGTCAATTAACTGAGAGTACTCACGGATTTGTAATAGAGTGATTGAATTCTTAACTCTCGGTTGTAATCTTTTTTCACATTGCTTGCATTTCTTTATCTTAGTATGCATATATTCCAGGGCATAGAGAGATAATTCAATAAATTGGTCCTCGTATTGGGATATTAAAAGGTTAGTTTATTTCAATTTTAAGAAATTAATGGTTTATCGGTCTCGTTCAATCTCGAGAAAGTACTTTTTGAAAAAAGTCTCCTCAAATTGTTCCCATGTAACACTAGCAACATTTTTATTGTGCGACACTTCTCTCCACTAGAAATCAGTTTCACTTTCAAATATATAAGCGACTAAAGTTATTCGGATATTAGTAGTTATACCTACTCTGTTCAAAATTTTCACAATCTAGCGCATCCATTTCTCATATTCATTAACCATTGGTTTTCCAAGAAAAGAAAGGTTTTTTTTCTTAGAAATTCATTAGGAGCATTTATTATACGAATTTCTTCAGAAACATTCTCAGGAGTAGAATGAGTAGTCCGTTTCTATCGGGGCTAATGTAGTAAGTTCCTGAAGACACCACATGATTCCTTCAGTCTGAGTATGTTCAGGTTGAGTTCCAGCAGAGGGGGTTTGAGTACTAACCATCCTAAAATAAAATAGTTTATATAAAAAAAGTTATGAACAAAATGAAGTAACACGCCTACTATATTTCACATAAAGTTATATGGTACAATACTATTTTACATCATAACCCATATTAGTGCAGCTAAAGTTATATTCTACAACATTTAAAACATCTTTTAACATTAGATTATTTTTAGTAGGAATGATTGTTTCATCACTGGATATAAACTTTGGGTTGACTTGATAATCTCCCCGGTCTGCGTTGTCAGTCGAGTCACCTGTGGTGCTGGAAGAATATCCTCCATGAATTTCACCATTAGATGTCGCTTCAGGGTACATTGGTGGAGTTGGCAGTTCATCTACAAGTGCTAAATTTATATCTTCATGAAGTATGATCAGATTATTGGCAAAATCAACTACTTTTTGCATTACTTGCATCTTTCCCAACACTCTATTGGTCAAGACCAGCCTTTTAATGTCATTACTTGACCTTACCCAGTCTTCTTCATCTCCACAAATAATTTCTCTTAACCTGGCCAAAGTCTCTTCTCTTACACACATTTCCCATCTGTTATCTGGCTCAAGATCTATGTTAAAAAAGAATGTATCCCATGAGTTCGTGCTGCAAAATGGGTTTACCATATAATAATAGTAATAAAAGAAGTTACCAAAAGATCAAATAACTAATATCTTATTTATTTCCCGCATTAAATACTAACCCGACGATATGTTTAGATTTAAAACATACTTTGATACCAACTTGTCACACCCTCCTTTTTGGTATGAATGAACAATAGGAAACACATTAAACATTTAATTAAATCTAAGGCGGAATAACATAACTTTATTCATTATTAGTAGGATTACATAGGGTTGAACCACCATCGGGTTTAGCTACACGTTTTTAGTACACACGATAACATAGAAAATTGAAAAGAGCCACTCCTTGCTCCCATCTAGTTTAATATCTGCCCACACGGTCACACACTTAAACAGGTGACCAGTTTCTGTCTCTAGTAAGGAAGAGATACTATCTTCTTTCTCCTGGCAGATCTAGAGGAGGAAGGAATTAGCACAAATGTGCTAAGTGGTTTCTACTAGTTCTATAACAATGATATAGATATAAATGAGAGTTGGAGTGTCTATAGAATCAGTGTCTAAAACATTGACATAATAAGATAATAATTTCATATTCATCAGGTTATAAAACATTAAAATATTGGAACTCACAATTCCATATTGATTAGCCTGTTTAAGAAATACGTCTCATTACTAGTTTATTTAGGATCATGTAAAGAAACTCAAGGAGTGTTGAACTAATAATTCCATTCTTACTAGTTCACCAATGGGTATAGAAGTAGTTAAGCCATCAGTTGACTTATAATAATATTCAGTCAAACCAAAACTTATGGGGAAAAACAACTTGTTATGCACACAATTAAAGTGGCACTCACACGTAACTAGCAATAATCATGGATCTCAATTACCAGAGACCAGTAGGTCAAGTAGAAATTTTTGTGGGATAACACTCCAGTCTACTTCCTAGTTAATAATAATGTTTAGGGTAAAAATGTCACAACATGCTCGAGTGAACTGAATCAATAAGGTACATGATATCAGTTATTAAATGAGAAGTGTTAAAATTGATCCTTAAGTTTAAATACTAGTGATAAATTCAAATACTGATGATGGTTAACAAAATATATAGTATGGCAGTATAATAACATGAACATACTAAGAGTAAGTGGGGCTATCACATAGTGATATCAATAGCATTATTTCAAATATGCAAAGTATAATATTGAAAAGGTAGGAAAAACCTAGTTACTTGGTATTTGGTTGGCTTTCTATCACACTGGGATACTTAAAGAACTAGGTTTAATCTTTTGTTACAATGTGTGGTATATAAGTATTTAGGCTTTAATCAGTCAGTTTTGCATTAAAACAATCTTTTATTAAAGTTTTGAGGGCTTATTTGTAATTATCTTTGGACTTTAAAATACTTAACTTAAGCTCATTATTGAACGTTGGTGCAAGAGACTTTGTCTTAAAATGGTTTGATGTATTTATGGGAAAAGTTTGGGGATCAAACTCATAAGTTGAAATAGTTAAGAGGGGTTAATTTATAATTTTGGAAAAGTTTTTTTAAGTAAAAACCTTGTTTTTGCATAACTTGAGCTAGGAATATACAAACATGGCCTGATCTTATACCATTTTGTTCAGAAAAAGTTTATAAAAAATATGAGAAAAAAATCAAAAAAAATTTATTGGCTACACGCCCTCACGAGCGGGTCAAACTTTCTAAAAAAAAGTCTTCGTCTTTAGCTTCTCGCTTTTGACTTTTTAGGGTTTCAATTTTTTACTAAGGTTTTCTACTTTATTTCTATACCATTTGAGATAATTCCTTAATAAACTTAACCTAATTTTTCATGAGGAATCCAAATATATAAGCCTTATGTATTGACATTCTGTATAACTCACTTTTCCAAAACTGTGTTTTTTTCCTGAAAATTTGAACGAATCTTCATGGATTCTAGACTATGGAAAAGTATCTTATGAATTGTGTTTGGTTTCTTTTATATCTGTGAGTAGTTTGGTTTTCATTTCAAGAATTAAGATGGATTCTACATGGAAAATTTTGAATTTTTAGTTTTTATGTTCGAAATACACTTTTGATCGGTTTTAGCTCTACAGGAACATTCATGGCTTTTAATCATTACACTCGAGATCCTTAGGTTATAGTGATGTTATATATGTCTTTAAATCGAAGTTTAAGTATATATATTGAGTTTCACCATTAAAGCTCAAGCTTTGATGGTCTTCCTACTGGTTTTTACTATCCTAGGCCATTCTACACATAAAAGCTTGCATATTATGATGTTATAACTATATTAACTATGCAGAACACAACTAGTATTGAAAGAATTAAAAATGAGGCATAACGTGATAAGATACCTGAAATAGGAGAAATTTTGAGCTTTAGAACTGAACTGTGGGGTGAGTTTTTATATCCATGATCGTGGTGTATTTATACTACTTCATGAGAGGATTTGATTGGAGCTCAAGGGAGGTGGATTTGAATCAGTTTAGGTGAAGTTTTGGTTATAGATAAATGGGGCATGGTGGTTTCATATGGGTTTTAACTTCTTATGCTGACATGTGGAAGCATGTGGATAGGAGTTAAAGTATAAATCAAGAAGGTTTTGAATTTAGTCCTTAATTGTTTGTATATTTTCTTTTATAGTCCTAAAAGTAGACTTTTGTAAAATATAAGGATATTTTGGTAATTTCAAAAAGTTTCCAGGGTTCAAACGATAATTTTATGTTACTTAAGGTCTAAAGTATTAATTTGAAGTAAAGTTGGGGTTTATGGATTATATATATCTCAAGTTATCTTATTTTGAAACTTTCAGAGTCTCTTTTATAATTTACTGAAACTTCAAGGGGTCTAAGTTAATTAACAAAAATGTAGGTTTTTAGACATAGCTTCTTTTCTCTTAGAAGATTTTTGATTTTACACACCTTATGAGGGCCTAAATCATGGTCGTAGGTAAATTAGGATCTAAAGAAGTTCCCAGTTCTTACAAGTAGGCACACTCTTCCACCACTGAAGAGCATTAATGGTCAGTCAAAATGTAGGTAGAATCTTCTTTTAAACATCTGTACAATACAAGAGCCAGAGATAATGCTCGATGTTCTACTGCCACCGAATAGCTATCAAAGGATTTGTCGACCCTAAAAATGTGGGGGAACTATTCCTCATGAATGAACCACAAATCTTCTCCCACTCTATTATGGAAACCTATATCAGTGGTTGTGGTGTGTCAGTGAGTATGTCCAGCTTACCTGCGACCAATCCTACCTACACCACCTGGGACATCAGATCGAAAAGATACTGATCTTGAAAAAAATAAATTACCACTGGGCATTGGGAGATTGGATGGCTGACATCTGTGAAAGTGGTGCAACGAGTGTGGGGGTGGAACTTGTGTTGTTGGATTTAAATGCGCAACACATGTAGCAGAATAGGTCTTCCTTTTCGGTGTCATCTTGAAATGTGACACAAAATGCTTATTAATATGACACATCTTACGACAAGATTACAAAGGGCATGACGTATCAAATAATGCTACGAGGAAAAGTATATCGGACCTATATAACCTACGTTGCCTTGGACCATGCTCTGATACTAACTGTGACACCCATAATTTTTAATAATTAGGTTGATCAAGTCTATTTATTAATTATTATAATTTGTCAAAATAATTAAAATATCATCCTTGACATAAAGTAGAAATCAAGAAATGACGATACTTAAAACTATAATGTTATGATAAAACCTGAAATGATAATATAAATAGATTTAACCACAACCAACAAGTAATAAGAGTACTACCTAACATAATTGTTCATGTCAAACTCCTATTTTAATACTATTTCCAAACTAAAAATGAATACAATGCTAAGTATAGCTCTAAGTATAGCTCTCGACATAATGAAATATAGATCCGAGGATATCTCCAACACCCATGTAAACAAATTTGTTAGTGGTTGAATGTAATGAATGAGTACTCCTCAAAGAAAGCTATGCTTGGTACCTTGGAGAAACTTTAACAATACGACAGGCCAGTCCTAGTGCAATAAGATAATACCTATGCACTCGAGTACTAGAAATATTAGTTACGAGTTTAAATAACAAACTCTACAATTATTAAAATAAATAGCTTTACCTCACCCTTAAAGATCTCAAATCATTAGAGTTAAGTATTCTTAATAGCTATGTTTTAAAATCAAACAATTCCCATATAAGCAAGACTTACTAAGTAAAGGGGAACTTGTAAAATTTATCATACAAGTCCTTAAATGTAATTATGTTCCAAACAGCACCGAATCTTTGCATAGTATAACATCTTAGCTATTCACATGCCATTATATTGCACAGTAAAAAAAAAGTCGTTTACACGCCCTGTTCTCATGGTACACGAAACTAAAGTCGCTCAAAAACCAATCTGTACATCTCATGTTCCAAGACTAGAATTCAAATCATATTTTTCTTCTTAAAACGAAGTTTTATTCCCAATACCCCCAAAATATGGTCTAGGAGAGTTTCTAAAGTCAATCCATACTTATTAATTTCACTTTCTAATATATACTAGTGAGCTTTCAATATATAATGTGTTACATCAAAATCAAAGGCAATGGTGCCATTACATCTAAAAAAAGGTCTACTACATGATTCCATTTTAATAGGAACATCTAAAAGGGAATATAAAATTATATACCTAATTCCAATGAACTAATTTTAGCCTAACATGAAAATTATTTTTCTGTATATCAAATAACCCTAATTATTTCTACACCATTTTTATAATTTATAAAAAAAAAACTTATTTAGAAAGAAATTATTATTTACATTTTCAGAGGCGATATTAGAATTATCTTACCCTCAATGATGAATATCAAATCCCAAAACAAATATAAAAGAAATCCTTTTAAAAAAAACTTACAATTTCTCCTCAAAATCTGCAATTTTTGTAAATAAGCTCCCAAGGACGTAAAAATGACCCCACTTGAAAAAAATTAAATTCTAAGAGCAAGCTTTATAATTGCTCATGTTTTAATTTTATTTTTGTCACATCCCGTTACACACACACACATTGCCCCTACATGACTTCTCAAGACTCAAAGACAAAGTTGAAGACATTTGAAAGTTGAAAGAATTGTTTGTCTCAACATCATTGGAAGAAGTTATTATTTTGACTTGTAAAATGGTTTTTTTTACTACTTTTGGGGTTTAAGAATTTTTTAAGAGGTTATATTTTGAAAAAGATGTCTAAATTTTTAGATTTTTTTTTTCAAAATATGAAGCCTTATTCAAACGAGATTGGTATCGTTCGAATGAGATTGACGATAATTTAAACGGGATTAGTTTAACTTTGAACGAAGCATTTTTTATCGTTTGAACCCGTTCTAATGAGATCCTGATGTCGTTCGACACAAGTTCATTCAAACGACCAGGCAAAAATATGTTTTTTAATGATATTTAATCCAAATCTTTTATACTTATCCTATTTTATCTAACCTTCTTATAGACAGGTTGAACGAGATTAGACTCCTTAGAAACTCTTTTCATAAGTAAAAACACCTTTTTTGAGTTATGTATTGTGATCAAACACCTCCATAAATATTCCAAACCCCTTGGAATAATTTAGATTACTTTACCATGTCATGAAGAAGGTTTCTATCGTTATAAACCTTTGTAGAGAGAAATATATACTACTGAATTGTGAAATTGGGTTTCATCACCACACAGTTTGAGACTTTATCGTGATAGAGTTTGAGTCTTTCGATGAGTTTTATGCACGTTTATCAGACATAGTTAATTCTAGTTTTAATTTGTGTGAGAGAATTCCTGAGACAAAATTTCTTAAGAAAATTTTAAGATCCTTGCTATCCTGTTTTATCCCTAAAGTCACTATTTTGAATTAGTTGGAAATATTAGATACTCTTATGTTAGAAGAAATTGTAGAAGACCTTCAAACACATGAGATATACATGTTTCCCAAAACTGTTAAACCTCACGATATAGTAATTTCTTTTAAAACTCAAACTAAGAAAAAGAAGAAAGAAAAAATTTATGCTTCTGAGTGTGAGTTCGATTTTGAGTTGGATAACTTACCCCTTTTTGCCAAAAAAAAATTCCCTTTAGGGATGAAAGTATGAACCAATTGGGGTCAAATTCCTTGATCAAATGAATAAAATACGCAGTTCCCACTTAATTAAACATTAATCCAACCCCATGTCAACAACTCTTACACTTACTCCTAGTACAAATTTTCGACAAAAACCTTTCACAGTTCATATTGAGATACATAGAAGCACTGATGAAAATGAATTAAAAAAATAGATTAAATATCACCTCAACCTTGTATAAAGACCTTCCACGGGATTCCCTATTCCAATATCAGAAAACCTGAAAAGAAAAATTAAAATCTTCAAAAACTTAGAGAACCCATGCTAGCCCTGTAATGAAAAAATAAAAGAGGAAGGCGATAAACATTAAAGGATTAAGTGGAAATTTGGGTGCAAGCACCTTATCTGGAGTTTGAAAATTAAAATCCAAAGAGTTAAGTATGAGATAAGAAGTCTAAAGCGGGTGAACGCACCTTCTCTGATACAATTCTATTAGTTCCAACAACTTCGTCCATTTCGGATTGAGCTATTGCTTGAATATCAGGGTGTAAAATCATTCAATCAAGAGTCCACTCTAGGAGAATAGCTACTGTATCAGTCCCCCTGAAGATCATTTCCTGAAATAATAGAAAAATCCACCTTTATTTCCAAACACATATATTGACTACATAAAACTAAATACTATAAGTGACGCGACAGAGAATTTGTCTCAAAAATGCGTTCTATCCAGGCTTAAGTGCAAGCCTGTCGCGTTAGTAATAATCAGACAAGTCGGGATCGTATCCACAGGGATGAAAAATTGGCACTTTTATAGGAATAGTTATTTAACCTTGAAATGATTCCTCTAAAAGAAATGAAAAGATGATTGATGGTTGTAAATTTCCAATTATTGATGAAATAGAATGTGCACAAAAATATTAAGAATTGTAGAGAAATTAGATTTGAAAATGAGAGAAAATAGGGTGGGTTACAATCCCTCAAACCTTAGTAAATTACCGTATAGAATACTAGAACTGTAAATTGAAATTTTTGACTAAATCCAATCTTTATAGATCCTAGGCATTACATATATGAGGGATCTAGCCCGCATCATATGAAATCAAAGGTACATATAAAGCGGTGAATAGACAATTTCACTTGCATAGCGTTCTTAAACATCCCAAGTACCTAGGGCAAGAGAGATTAAAAGATTGGCTATGTTCGTATAATTTCCATACACGATTCGGTAAAGATTTAATTTACCCTCTATTTTCTACATGGGTAATTCACCTCGAATGAATTCATATACCCATGCCCTTGAGAATTTAGCTATACATGATTTTTCTAGAAAACAAATTCATACCAATACATGGAATTATGGATCTAGCAAACATTGGTAACAAATTACAAAACAATCAAGAGTTGAATTGAAAAGAAAGAATAACTAAGAGAATGGAAATTTTATACTTGTATTCAGCAACGGGAAAATCAAATGACTTGAATTTAGAAAACTTCTTCTTAATCAGCCTTACAAAGTAGGGTTTATGAAAACTTCTAAAAAGATTTCCTAACTTCTGAATTTCTCTCTCTAATTCGACTCCCCCTGGAATGAGGTAGGGCTTGGTCTTTTATAGCACCAACTAGCGCGAATTTTGATAGCTAGAATCGTTGACTATGCAAGATTTTTCCAGATATGCACCTCTTGATCTTCATAATTAATGCCAGGATTTTGCACATCAGGACCGGTCCGGATCCCCTAGATCGGTTCCATTTTCAGCCACTGGATCGGTTCTTTTTTATTTCCACCGGATCGGTCTGAATCCTATCAGATCGTTTCGGCTATCATCGGTTCGGCATCAATCCGGGGTCTACTGGAATTATGACATTTCGAATCGGTCCAAAATCTACTGGATCGATCCGATTTTCTTCAATGTTGACTTTTTCTTTCCATCTTTGACTGGCCGTAACTTTTGATTTCGAGCTCTGATTTGAGTGTCATTTCTTCCGATGCTCTTATGAAATGAAGATCTTCAAATTTCCTTTAGGCGTAGAATCCGAACTCCGGGTATAAATTTATGCTTTTGCCCTTTGACTTTTCTTCCTTTGTTCTTTTCCTTTCTTCCGGTTTCTTTCTCTCTTTTCTTGCACTAAATTCCTGTAAAATCCATCAGAAATACATGAAACTCGGGATACTTGTTAGAAATAGTCAATGGAAATAATATGGAATAAAAATGATTCAATTACCTTGTTCGAGATATCAAAATCACTAACTTAAGGCGAAAAATTCAGAAGAATTTATGCTTGGTCAATAAGCGAATGTTTTGCCAAAGCGTGTGGTAAAATGTAGATCAAACAAAAGAATATAAGAAAGAGCCCAAAAAGATCTTCTCAATCCTTCATAAATATAGGGCTGCAAAATTGTAAATCAAGTGAAATATCATTACGAATTACAGGGAAGAGAGGTAAAGAAATTTATAAGATGACATATTACAAACATTTGAAAAATCATTTTCAGGCTACAGATTAATATTTTAGATAATATTTCTTTAAAACTCAATGATAAAACAAATTCATGGTCATAAACGCTTATGGTCATAAAACATATTTACTAAGAAGTAACAAAGTAGTCTAAAAGTAAAAAAGATGTAGCAAATAGGAAGAAACAAATTTTTAAGAATAGGGTAGATGAAATTCCAAGGAATGTAAGCCCTAAGCCATTTGGTCCACATGAAATACCAATCAAGGCTTGGAACTATGACTGTTGTTGGTTGTTGTCTACAACAATTTTGGTTGCATGTTTTTTGTGGGGAGTTCTTCCTCATGAGAAACTTCCTAAAATTCCACTTCATACCCATGATCTTGTTGTTATATATTGGCCACTGCTTGAATTTGAGAAAAATACTATTCGTCATGATGAAGGATAACCTCGGGTTCTAGAAGAAGCTGTCGTTCATCGTGATGCCATTTTTGATCTTCCATCTGTGACACGCTACGAAATTCGTGACGAGATGACATATGAAATGCCTGCAGTAATAAAGTTTCAAAAAATGTGGGCCTTAAATCTTGTGAAGATCCAAAAACGTTCTTCACTGTACAACCATCGCCCTTATCAATTGTAAGAGAAAGATTATCTACATGTTTGTCAAATTCCTTGCAAAAAGGGTGAAAATTTCAGAAATTTTTTTGGGGTGGTTGTGAAAATCTCATCCAATTTCAAGAAATGTGATCATAATTAACCATATTGTCAAATCTTAACTAACCACATTGCAAACGTGATGTTCAACAAATATTGTCATCTAAGATCAAGTCCATTTTCATGAAAGATAATGCAACATGTATTTATTATAATAGTAGAGGTGGTTATTATAACAGTAGGGGTACCAATAATTTATATACATACATGTGTTTGTTGTCTCTCTATCTTCTGAAGTTCCAATAAAGATATGATGTAATTAATTGGAAGAAAATGGAATATTATTTGCAAACTTGGATGCAAACTTTGGATGTAATCTTGGATGTAAAAATATACAACACATGGTAACAATTAAAACACACAATTGGATGTAAATAAAAAATTTGAAAACTTACAAAATAAAAATTTTTCACTTGGAGAGACTGTTGAAATTTTACCACTATCCGTTTGTTTCCTTATATGTAACCAATGGTTGATCTGAGCTGGTTCAGAAATAGGGCAGTTGAGCAGAATGATGGGTGGTATTAGGAGGATCTTGGAGCATCACCATATGTTCCTTTCGATCAAGATCATAGGCCAAACTTATTCATCTCTATGAAAGGTTAGAAGACCAAACTTATTCGTCAAACAAAGAATACAATACATGTTCGATAGAAATAAATAAATAAAATAGAAACCTTAATATCCAAATAGAATTTTAGACATAATATCTAATTTAAAGCATAAACATCTTGAAAGGCAATACCAACACAACAACGGAATCACTAAAGAGCTGTAGGTCCATGCTTTGTTCTTCTTATGGAGTGGAAAGAGGAACACGCATTCTTGAGATCATCTAAAAAGATGGAGCATCTGTTCGATTCTTCCTTAAAAACAGACGTAGACATAATCAAATGGATAAGTTTACATTAGTGGAAATCTTTTAAGAACTGTACAAATTAAAAACTAAAACCATTGGAAAACATCAATAACATATACAACATCCTCACCTTCTCGGTAATTTCATGTCCATATTATGTATTCACAACTGTGAGGATCGAGACTTATGAAGATTGGTATTCTTCAAGTACATTCCACGACCCTTTACTCCATGGAAAGGAAAATTGAATGACAAATCGTACAAAAGTTGGACTAAATTCAAACCAAAATTACATTTCTCGATTTATAAATTATGAAAAGACAGAGAAACATACAAATTGCAAATTATGCGGCTTAAAGAGATATGGAAACTCGTGAGGCTAGGCATATATGAAAAAATGGACCCATTTTCAGATTGGATGGTAACCTGCCACAACCTATAAATATGTAAGAAGTGTGAATAGTAAAACTGAGCTTCGAAGTAGATATGTATAAAATAAAGTCTAATGTGAGGATGGATCTTGTCCATTACTAACAAAATTCAACTACATTTCTTCATAATGATATTATATCATCTAACAATATTATTGTCTTAGAAAAACAAAGACAGACTCAAAGTATGTATAGTAAGAAATAAAACTTAGACACAAGAAACAATTGATTAAAACTTAAATTGAAATAAAATGCTCATCAATAAACGCAGAATCATTACCAAAAGTTGAATCAAATTTGCTTAAAATAATAAAGACTGTATACTAAATAATCATTTGTGCAATGAATCAAGTTAAAATATGAATGATAGAACCCTTGGCTTTGTCTGGACATCATGCTGACTGGGAATAGCAAGAATACAATTGAGACAGGCTACAAATCATTATAAAATTAGTTTACAACCTCTGTATAAAATGTTACAAACTCAGTTGATAAAATCGATAAAAAGAATTACAAATTGTTAGAGAAATAACCAACAAAAGAGAAATAAAGTGTGTTAGAGATGAGGGAATTAACCAACGGTCACGTGTTCGAGGTGAGCTTCACCTATAGGCCCTCCTTTAAGAGGGTTGAGTAAATTATTCTGCACTAAATGTACACAGTGAGTAAATTATTAAAATTAAGCATATGAAAGTCATGTCCAAACCAACTTAAATCAATGGTATACAATTCTCAAAATAGCACTTGCAATGTGATGCATTTAGTACTGGTGATTACAGGCAATGATAAACCCTTAAGTTGTTGTATATTCTTCATTTGTTATAGCCACTAATAACTATTAAACCGATAACTCTAGATGAAAATCAGATGAGAATCAGAAATTAATCCATAAATTAGAAGTTATCAGAACTATATCCATAGACGTGAAAAAAAAATTACCCCCTAAATAAAAACCTATTATCAAATAACAAAATTATCACTATCCACCACCACTATGTCCTAAACTTATCTCAACCTTAACATCAAATAAACTTAGGTGTTGAACAAAGTCATAGGGATAGTAGTAAGTGAGAGTGACTTTAGTTATTTTAGGTATAATAGAGCTTTGTATAATTTACTATGTATGACCTCATTTCAAGAAATAACATCATAAAATTTCTATTGAAAAAAACATAGTTTATTGATATAAATTTTTTATAAAAATAATACATTCTTGATTACCAAAGAGAAAGATGAACAAAATATTAGCTCCATTATTTTATCTAATATTCTCCATGGTTATCTAAACTCAAAGCAAGGTAAATAAAAACCTTCAAATTGGTTTGTAGCCATGTATCACTTGTTCTAAAATGGTAAAAGTAAAAAATATTACCCAAAAATAAACTGATAAAGTAGTTTAAAAAACAAAACATCATTCAAATAGCATGTAGTTATGTCTATGTCCACAGTGAGTTTAGTTTAGATATAAAACTAAATGATCAAAGGTATGCTAAAACAAAATAGATATAAAATTGAAAATTCGAAACTCGATATGTATTTATTATGTGTTTGAGATAATTTAAAAAACACTACATACGCAATTATATGAAGGGTTAAAACAAAAAACTCATCATACAGATAAAGTTACCTTCATTGTAGAGAGAAAGTTACCTTCATGGCTGAGATGTGAGGTACCAAAATCGAAAACACCATATCTGGAAGGAAGCTCGAAACAAACACATACAACCTAAATCCATCAAACCCTTGTCTCGATTCCTCACTCTTAAATCCCAAAAATTTCAAAACAAAAGATTCAAAATGATAGATCTGTGTGCATTTGTGTGTGGGTTTGACAAATATAGATCTGTGCGTGACATATATGTGCGAGTTTGTATGTGTTACGGAGGTGAGGGAGAGGGAGAGAGTGGCCGCAGCTAGAGAGAAGAGGGAGGAAAGGATGAGTGAGAGGAGGAAAATGAAAGTTTTATAGGGTTTGGGAGGATAGTACATTGAGGACAGTCTACAAAAATACCCTTCATCCTCAACCATTGGATCTCACTTTTTAAGAATCAATCATAGCCCCTACTTAGCTTATCCTCTTATGGAATAGTAAAAACATTCTACTTCTTATTATATATATATATATATATATATATAAAGGAGGAGGGGTTTTTTTGTCTCCCCCAATTGATGGCTGAGATCGAACGTTAATGATTTTAGTATTTATCAACTGACGGTTGAGATTGAATATTTGAAATTTGTGACTAATGGTATTACATAGTTCCACGTATCATTAAATAAGGTACTCTCCCTCGAGCCTCCCACCCGTCCCATTTTCACCCATACCGATTACACACCTATTAGATTAGCTACTCTCTCTCCCTCTCACTTTCCCTAAGCACGCCACCAACATCTTATTTCATCTCTCTCTCATTACTATTGCATCTGGTTCCCTTCTTCTCCATCTTTGTATAGAAAAAGGTAGTGGAAGATAGTAAACAAGCTGAGTTTTACACACACATCATAAGTTTAAATCTCCCCCTATTTATTTATTTATTTTTCTTTTATCACTTATGTTGGAATTTATGGTGCTAATTGGATTTGAGTCTTTATTTTCTGATCTAACCTCTAGTCGCCGTTGTTGGTGTTTCTTCTCTGGCGATGACCTCCAACCGCCGTTGTAGCTGGTGTTTCCTCTCCAGCGATGACCTCTAGCCGTCGTCGTAGCTGGTGTTTCTGGTGATGTGAAAACTTGAAAGATGACCCTATGATGCCAACTTCCACTGTTGCTAGTGTTTCTTGATCGACGATGAACTCTAGCCGCCACCGTACGTATGTTTCTTTTTTAGTTTTGGTTTTATGTTACAGATCCATTAAAAAGAACGTTATAGATAAATATCTTGACCTCTCTATAGGTAACTCTTCATCGCTCTCTCTCTTAGAGTAGAGTTGTTGATTTCTTTTTTTTTCAGTTGTTAGTATTTTATTCCAAATAGAAGATATGTAAACGGTTACTTTATGTCCAATTATTTTTTTATTTCTAGATTTTTATTTTTGGTCTGTTTTGATTTCTTCTCAAAACTGATGGGTTTTACAAGAGGATTTTTAACTTTTGATTCGAGATTTGAAAAAAATACAATAGGTCGTACTGTCATATCGAGTTCTATCAGTTTGAGGTTTGTAAGCTCTCCAGTTAGTCTCGATTTTCTACCCAGTTGTTAAATGATGGTGGGTTGATTTGTAAACATTCCCCTGATTGTCATCTGTTGGATCTATTTTTTTATGGTTGAGTTTTGTTGATCAATTTGTTGGCGGTTGAAACTTTAACTTTGGTTGTCTTTCCACATTATTGGTATGGGTTTGAAAGTGACTATGGTATCTTATATATCGTAAACATTATTAACCCAGTTTCCAAAGAATTTGAATTGATGTGGACAGTAATGACACATCATGTAAGACAAGTAATGAAAGAAGTATGTTACATAGAAAAAATGTATAAATGTATGATCTCTCATGTATACTAAAAAGTGGTGAATATATCACCTCTCATGTATATAAAAAGTGACGTAACTTACAGCATTTTCAATTCAATGATTCGACAATTATATAAAAAAATTATTCTTTTGATACAAGTATAAAATTTATATTTTTCAGATTAAAGAAAATAAGCTACATAAAAACAAATTTAATCTGATAAAAAAATTTTAAAAAAAAAAATTCTAACAAAAAATATATTATATATAATATAATTTAAATGTTGCATTCAATATACATATATAAGAAAAATAGGATCAACATAGAATGACGAAGCCATATGTTTCAACTTTAAAATAAAAAATCGTCTCTTATAAAAAAATCAAATTACTTTAGTGTAATATGGGTGTTTTGGTACATCGTTCGGTTTGAAGTTTTCTTTCCAGTTGTAGTGCATGATCTCTATATACGGGTTCCACTCCCTTAGTGCGATTTTAATGCATCAAATTTAAATGTGATAACTATCATAAAATAGGGTGAATAATTTTAGAATTTTTGTAAATAAATATAATTTTAAAGTTTTTCTAATTACATATAAAAGTCTTGCGCTAAAAATTGGCATGGACTATAGTTCAACAAAAAAATAATATTAATGTAATGACGAGAGTCACATTAAATTTTCTCTTTGTGTAATTCGCGTTCTTATTTTTGCGGACATGATTACTATTAGGAAATATTCGGAACATTTTACAACCGTGCCGGGTACGAAATCTCAAGAATGTTTTTTCAACCGTGATTGGATGTAATCACTATGAGTAAATATTTGGATCGTTTTTACAACCCTGATATATATATATATATATATATATATATTATAAAGAGATATATCTATATATACGATCGTGATTTTTCCACTTATGTATGACAGTAGACTATTAGATAGTGTACATCTAAAGAATGAATTAAGTAGTGAAACTTAATTAAATAAATAAAAGAGAAGATAAATGAAATGATAATTTCAATGATTAACATACGAGAACTGTTAATTCAATTAGCGTACTGTATCGGCAGTATGGGGACTTAAATGAGATTTATCCAGATAGATACTTATGTCTAGTTAGCTTGGGTAGTACAGCTAGGTGGGCTAAGTAGAGAATGTTACGCATGCACAATAGTTGAGGGTGAGGATACTGAAGAGAGTGTACGTGAACGTAACATGTGTAATTAAGAACCTATTTTGAACTGTGATAAACTCTTGGTAAATATTTTCAAAATGTTTTGAGTACTAACTCTTGTTATAAAAGTATTTTTGAAACCTTTTAGGTGTCCACCCACTGGGACGCTAGACTTGATATTCTGCTTCAGGGATAGGCAGCTGTGGCACAAGTGGATGCTTGCAGAATTTTGGATTAAATGCATCTATTCTTCATTCCTAGTGTAGGAATCTATTTCATTACTGTTTCAACTGGGCGTATTGCCACTTTCAGATTTATTATCTCAGTTGAGACTTGTTTTGGACTTTGTAATTTGATTTTAGTCGATGGTTTATTCACCAAGTCACTATTTATCTATATCTTGTGATGGATTAGACTTCATATTTTGCATTAGTTTTCTCTTGTTGTTATCTATTTAATGAAAGAAATTGGTACCGGTTTAATTAACTAGTAGGTGATTATTAATTAATTCAGTTTTTGATAGTAATGCTAAGAATGAACCAATTTGTAAATCCTGATTTAATTTAATAAAGGACTGATCACCTGGTATTTAATTAGGAGGGGTGTCATAGATAGTATCAGAGCATCAAGTTATAGAGTCCATATGATCTATACGGGTTACTACGATTTCAGCGTAGCGTTCGTTTGATTTATTGGCCTATTATTAGGACAGTTGCTTTTATCTTAAAGTATGTGTGACTTACGTACTTCTGCTATTTTAATTGTATTGACAGTGAACTTATACAAATTTGATTTATTTTGAGATGCCACCGAGGTTAAAGGGAGCGGATAGGGCCAAGGCTAGAGAGGGTTTGAGGGAGTCTCAATAGGATCCACAAGCGCCTCCACCAGTAGATATGATTTTGACTAACCAGGTGGCATAGATGATGGCCCAGGCGGTCAATGCATCCATGACAGCTATGGCAACCATTTTCCCTAGGCCCAGCCGCTAGTGGCACAGTAGGTTCATGTGACACCCCGCCTAATTAAACCTTGGGTGATCAAGCCTTAATTTAATTTAAACAGGTTTCTTAAATGGTTCATTCTTAGCATCACTGCCAAAAACTTTTTAAATTACTAACCACCTAAGTGAAATTAAGCTAGTGCCAAATTTTATCTTCCTTAAACAGAATAAACAATCCAAATGAAATGATATAATTCCAGCAATACTAAAACAATTCGCATAATTAGCTAAAACAAATAAAATCTTGCCGAAAACAACGGCCAAGAAAAACTAACTCAAAATCCAAAATCAGAATAACTGTAAATGTAAAGATTGGACAACATGTCCCAACTGAGAATACTAAAATTGAGATCCTTCACTAGATCTGAAAAAGAGAAACGTCTAAACAATCCCTGCAACATCCACACGTGCTGCATCTCCCAAATCCCTAGAATGAAATCATGTTGGGTGTCCCTGTGGCTGGGCACCTAAAAGGTTCTTAAAAAATTTTACATACCAAGAGTTAGTACTCAAAAACATTTAAAATATTTTGCAAGCAATTATCACAATTGAGATATTGATTACACACATTAAGATTTCGCACACTCCCTTGAGATTCCTCAACTCTCTTCTATAGTGCATGTCTAACGAGGGTACTTAGTTCACCTAGTTATACTACCCCAGTTAACTAGATCAGAATACCCCCTCGGTAAGACCCCATAACATACTTGCAGTATTTTAATAATCCATATTTCATATGCTATAAACGTGGATAACTTACTTACTTCTTATTATCCTTATCTTATAATAATTACATCACGCTACTTAATTATTACTAAGATATTTTCAATCCATCTCATTATCTACTATCCTAAATCAGTAGATTATACATATGGAATATATTTTATCACGCAACATGTTATTAATATTAGTTATCACTAACATATCCTTTTAACACACATAAAGGACTCTTGGTTCGGAATGATTCATCGACCACCCCAAGTGAGAGTTGGTTTGGAATGATCCATCGACCCCAACTATTTATATATATATACACATATTCTGGTTCGGGACTCTTTCATCACGACACCGGTTTTAAGGTTTAGTTCAGTATTTTACATCGACCCCAAACATATAGTAATTTATGTTAGTTCGGAATATGTCATCGACCCTAACATAATTAATTTAGGTATAATTCTCTTAACCCAAAAATTCATATAATTTAGTAGGTACACACCCGGACCTATCAAATCACGCCCGTACGTAATATATTTTACTTATATTCACCGTACTCATTAATTTACGATTTATTTCACTATCACATTTATTCGAGTATTCACGCAACTCTAAGGGTCCTAGTTACCCCTCCCTTGATTCAGTAGTTAAGCTATCTCTAACCTACTAGTATTTTTCCGGAATTGACTCTCACTATTTCCGTAACTAAATTCTCACATTCCCGACACAGGACTTAATTGGTTACCTTCCCGTTAGTCCATTTCTCCAAATTTCACACTCAATCATTTATGAAGAAATCTCACGGTACACCTACTGGTATCTATTAAGTCTCTTCATAGGTAAAATGTCATCACTAAGGTTCCCATTAAGTGACGGTAATTAAAAATAAATTTATCCACAAAATTCTCTAAAGTATAGCCAGGGTCGATCGATTGATGGGATGAGGTCGATCAATCAATCGACCAGTGACAGACCCAGATCGTCTTCTTCATGCGGGTTACACCATTTTTGTTTATCCATCTCCCATTATAATTCACCATACTTGCAACTAAGAATTTCTAATCATTCCTACATATTCTGGGATGACTACTAACGATCTAAAACAACAAAATCATTACAAATTTCATTTAGATTAACTAAAAATCTTCTTATTACTCAAGAACCCTAAAAATACAATCCTTACATCTTGTCATCATAAGTCCAAATTTTTAGTTCGATTTAATCATCAAGTCTTCTCTGATATCAGATTATTTGGAGATTAAAAACGTTCTACATGAAATTCCTATCAATCATGGATCATATTCAAGTGTTTACTCCCAAAAATATCATAAAAATCATGTTCTTCCCAAAACTTATATATGGGTATTATAACTCAATTTATTTTGCAAATAACCACTTGCCTTATGTTTTGTAGGGTCTGATTTCATGGTTGTTGTTGATGATTGATGATTCTTATCCTTCAATTCTTCTTCCCAACAAGTTGGTAGTGAAATCTCCTTTGAATTCTCTGTACTTCCTTCTTTTGCCTTAGGAAATTGTTTCTCTCTTCTCTCTAATGGCTATGGTGTATTTTTATCCTCTCTAACCCTAGCCTCCAACTGTTATAATCTGACTTAGGGTTCCAAAATTCGTAGGTCTCCTCACCCTTAAATGTAAAGAGACCAAAATGCCCTCGTATGGTCCCGATTTAGCCCAAAAATGACCCGACACACAACTAGTACCCTCGGGTAAACTATTTTGACTAATTCGACCCTTTCGGAATCATTTGTGGACTCTAAATTATATTTTGAGTCTCTTAAAATATGTTTCTCATCTCACCTTCAATTTTTTCTACGCGCGACACTCGATCGAGATGAACTCAGGTACGTCCATATAAATCGCTAGGCCGTACATATCAACTTTCAATATTTACTATTCCCATTTAGTAAATTTTTAATCATCATTTTAATCAGTGTCTAACTTTTAATTTTTGTCTAATAGCCATAATGATTAATTAATCACTTAATAATAATTATTATTATTACAACACATTAAATTACTCTACTCACGTAATTTAATTTTAAACGTATCACATCAAATTACTCTACTCACGTAATTTAAATAAAAAATGTATTTTCACATTAAATTACTTTACTCACGTAATTTAAATTAACTATGCAGAAGTACGGGGTATTACAGTTCAGGCCCAGCCAAGGACATCTTGGAAGTGAGTCAGGGATACATTTCAGAAGGTCTATCCGCCTGAGTTTCTGGGTAGTACTGATGTGGTTGCAGCATGTCGGTGGAAGAAGAACATTTAGTGCCATCTGCGCATGATGGATTATACCGAGGTGTAGAAACAGATGTTAGCTACCTTCAAATTGGTCAGAGATTCTTGACAGTGGTGGGAGTCTGTGACCACCGCTAAGGAGAGATATTCGATGACCATTACGTAGTTCTCGATGCGATTCATCTGTAAGTACTTCCCACCTATCGTTGAGTCTGATATGCGTAAAAGGTTTAGGGAATTTATTCAGGGAGACCACTCGGTAGCTGACTATAAGGAGGAGTTCACCCGTATGGATGACTTTATGCCATATAAAGTGAGCAACGAAGAGAGAAAGAAAACCAAGTTCAGGGATGGTATGGCCTAGAAGATCATGAAACATTTGATTAGTAACCCCACGTTGGTGACATATACTAATGTCGTCAACGCCGCATTATTCACTACTAGGATAATCGCTTCCACGCAAAGGGAAGCAAGAGATGAGTAGAGCCTAGCCAGTCGGGTTAAGGCTAATGGGGGTGGTACTAGTGGAGCACCTCAGCAGCAGTAGATGGTCAGTCAGGAGGAGTAGGATTCTCGATAGTGGAACAATGCCAAGAGATTCAGTCACGGTTACCGATAGGGTCAACAGATCCCAAATCACCAGCGAGTTCCTCAGGGCCGTCAGGGCTAAGGGAACCAAGGGGGAGGCCAATATGGTTGAGGATAAAAAGTCCAGTACTGTCAGGGCTAAGAGGTCCACAGATAGAGGGTATTCCTGGGTCAGTGCTTTATATGTGGCTGGTAGGGTCACAAGAGGAGGTATTTCCCACAACTGGATGGCACACAATAGCAGTTTTCTTAGCAGGGACAACAGGCTCCAGTACCTCCTGCAGCACCAGCACCACCAGCCCTATAGTGGCAGCATGGGAAGATGCACTATGGGTGTGTGTATAACGTTCGGGACGTAGCCATGACACTAGCACCTCAAGTGCCGCAAGCAGTAGAGGGTACTTTTCTATTCATGGGCTTGAGGGTAGGATTCTGTTTTATACTGGGGTGTCGCATTCTTTTATAAAAACTAGATTTACTAGAGCTGACAGCTTATTAGAGACAGTCGGTAGTCTTCTTATGTGGGTAGAGTCGTCGATGGGTAGTGGTTCGTTGATACACTCGATTTGTAAAGGAGTCGATATTGTTATAGGGATAATGAGCTTAGTAATGGACCTCCTCGTGTTAGATATGGAGGGTTACAAAGTGATTTTGGGTATGGATTGGTTGGCGGCTATAGGGCAATGGTAGAGTGCTATGAGCGGACCATTGTGTTTTGCATTTCGGGGAAGGAGATGTTCCTTGTGGAGATGCCTCTTCCTAAGGGAGGATCGCGCACCCACTTATATTATAATAAGGATGAGACCTCAAAGGACGTAGTTATACCATTAGACTCAAGTTCGATTATGAGGTAGTTCGAGGGCGTATTTCAGGAGACTCAAGGGCTACCACCTAATCACGAGATTGAGTTTGTTATAGATCTAGCATCGAGTTTAAGATCGATTGGTTGAGAACCTTACCATATGTCACCTTCAGATATGCGTGAGTTGAGAGAGAAGATTCAATAGCTCTTAGGTCAGGGTTTCATTCGACAGAGGACATCACCATGGGGTGTGCCGGTATTATTTGTGAAGAAGAGGAATGGTTTAATCCACTTTTGTGTTGAATATAGGGAGATGAATAAGGTCATGATATGAATTAATTATCCGTTGTTGAGGATCGATGAACTTTTTGACCAGTTGAGGGGAGCGACATACTTCTCCAAAATTGATTTGAGATTTGGGTATCATCAGTTGCGCATTCGGGAGGAGGACGTTTCTAAATTAGCTTTTGTATCACGATATGTATCGTACAAGTTTAGGGTGATGCCGTTTGGGCTCACAAATGCACCGACGATGTTCATGGACCTCATGAATAGAGGGTATTTAGGGAGTTCCTATACCAATTCGAAATTATGTTTATAAACGATATTCTGGTATATTCTTGCAATGAGGATGAGCAAGCAAAGCATTTGCGTATGGTTCGAGAGATGCTACGGTACAATCATTTGTATGCGAAATTAGAGAAATGTGGATTTTGGCTTTAAGATGTGCAGTTTCTAGAAGACATCGTGTCCAATAGGGGCATTATTGTTGATCCGAGTAAGGTATTATCGGTGAAGGAGTGGGGACAGCCCACGACATCGATCGATATTCACAGCTTCTTAGGGTTGGTCGTGTATTATAGCCACTTCATAAAGGGGCTCTCGAAGATTGCAGGTCCATTGATAAACTTGACTCTTAAAGGGGTACTGTTTGTGTGGAGCGATCATTGTCAGTTAGCGTTTGATGAGATAAAGGATAAGTTAACATTAGCACCAGTACTTACTTTGCCCAGGGGAGGATTGGAGTACTGGGTCTATATAGATGCATCCTTATAAGGGGAGAGGGCTATAGCTTATGAGTTCAGGAAGGTAAAGCCATATGAGAAGAATTACCCCACCCACGACCTTAAGTTAGCAGCGATCATTTTTACATTAAGGATATTGAGAAATTATCTTCTGGGGAAACAGTTCACTTTGTTCACGGATCACAAGTTACAACAATATCTCTTCACACAGAAGGATCTTAACATGAGGAAGAGGTGGTGGCTAGAATTTATGAAGAACTACCAGTTTGATATATAGTATCATCCTGGTAAGTCTAATGTGGTAGAAGACGCATTGAGCCGACGACTTATAAGAGAGATAACAGAGGTCTAGATAGAAAAGTGGAGTGAGCTTCGACACGATGATAAGGTTTCCCGAGCATGTATGGAAGTTTTATCTATCACTCCTGAGATTGTGATACAGGTAGTGAAGGCACAGGGAGAGGATCAATTCTGTTAGGACGGGTATGATAGTTGTTAGTTGAGGGCACATAGTCTTACTCGATCAAGTCAAAGGGAGGTCTATGGTTTAATGGTAGACTTGAAGTGCTAGAGGATGAGGATTTGAGAGATGCAGTTATGACACCGTCTCATGGTTCAAGGTTTTTGGTACATCTCGGTGAGGATAAGATGTATCAGGATATGAGCAGACAACACAGGTGGTCGGGTATGGAGCGAGACATATCAAAGTTTGTTTCGAAGTGTGTTACCTATCAGCTTGTGAAAGTTGACCATCAGCAACCTTCAGGGATATTTTAACCACTCGAGATTCTTATGTGGAAGTGGGAGAGAATTTGATGGACTTTATTACTAGGTTGTCGAGATCACAAAGGGGTGACGATTCCATTTGGGTGATAGTGGATTGAATGACCAAGGTGTCCCATTTCTTGCCAGTTCACTCTGATTACGAGAGGAGTTAGTATGCATAGATATTCATCGTAGAGATAGTGAAGCTGCATGGGGTGATGATTAACATTGTATCTGATAGAGATAATGTATTTGTTTATCACTTTTGGTAGAGTTTTCAGGAGGCCATGGGTAGAGACTTGCAGTTGAGTAGCGCTTACCATCCACAGATAAAAGGGTAGACTGAGAGGGTTAACCAGATTTTGGAAGACATGTTGAGGATGTGAATCCCAGATTTTGGGGGAGGTTAGGAGCGATACTTTCCATTGGTAGAGTTTCAATATAACAACTCTTACCAATTTACCATCGGTATGGCACCATTTGAGGCGCTTTATGGGAGGCCTTGTCATTCTCCCACTTATTTCTTAGAGGTGGGGGACAACAAGTTATTGGGGTCAAAGATGATACAGGAGGCAACTACCAAGATTGAGCATATCTGGGTAGCTCAAGATAGGCAAAAGAGTTATATTGATGATGATCGGAGACACGTTGATTTAGACGTTGACAACCAGGTGTTAGTATGGGTGTCTCCCATTAAGAGAGTTTTGAGGTTTGAAAGAAGGGGAAGTTAGAATCGAGGTGCGTGGGAACTTTCCCTATTATCGAGAGAGTGGGACCGGTAGCATATAGATTGGGCTTACTGGAGCATCTTCAGCGAATACACAATGTGTTCCACATAGCATCGCTAAAGAAGTACACGAGGAGGGAGAGAGCTTTCTGGCATGTTCCACTCGAGCAGATTGATTTGCATCTAGATATCTCATACGAGGAGAGACATGTGGCTATTCTAGATCCCATTGAGTGAAAGCTACGATCTAAGGTGGTACCTCTAGTCAGAGTGCAGTGGGGACACCACATCGTTGATGAGTCTACTTGGGAGCAGGAGGATGACATGCGAGAGAAGTGTCCAGAGTTGTTTACTGTAGGTATGACCTAATTTCGGGGACAAAATTCCTTTGTAAGGGGGGATGTATGTAATAACCCGTATTTTTTGCATATTTGAGATTTAATTAATTGAGTAATTAAATGATTTTTATTTTAAATTATGTGAGAGAGGTAATTGAATTGAATTGAATAATGATATAATTACTAAATATTAATCGAGATTGAAATAAATATTAATATTATGAATTATATTTACTACATGAATAGTAAATGGTTAATGATTAGAAATTACGTCATACTGACTGATATGGGCATAATTGGAATTTATTTTAACTAGGAGTCACATGTAGACTAACTTGGGGTTGAGATGGAATATTTATTTATAGTGACTCAAATGATGATTGTAAGGTCATGGATGAGTCCGGAAGGGTCGAATTAGTCAAAATAGTATACTCGGGGATGTCGGTTAAGTCACAGGTCAATTTTAAGCTAAATTGGGACCATACGAAGGTATTTTGGCCACTTTACCTTATGGGGTTTAGAGATTCAAAAATTTTGTAACTCTTAATCAGCTTATAAGGATTAGGGGCTAGGGTTTCGAGGTTATAAAACACATAGAAGCCATTAGAGACCAAACATGGAGCTTAAGGAAGGGTTCTTGAGAAATTCAAAGGAGTCTTGCACCACAAACACTTAAGAAGGAAGATTGGAGGAGAAAAATAATCAACTTAACTTATAATCCATGAAATCACACTCTACATCACTAAGGCAAGTTTTTATTGCAATCAATATGAAGTTAAAATACCCATGTGACAAGGGTTTCAAATATATGGATTATATTTATTATTTTTGGAAGAAAATACTCATTTAAATGCATGTTTCTGCAGGAATTCCAAGTAGGAAGATTTTATATCTATAGACGATAATATAGTAGAGATTTTGTATGATTATCCACGAATTAAATCTATATTTGGATGAATAATAGAGGAAGAACATGAATACCTAGGGTTCTAGAGGATTAGATGTTTAAATCAATTCTTGAATGTTATTCGTAGTGTTTTGACGCAAAAAAATTATGTTAGAAACTGTCGTAATACATGTGATAAGGATTTGGGACAATTGGTTTGGAGTTTGGTGGAGAAACATGGAAGTTATAGGTGTATTAATGGTGAAAAATGCATCTGCGAAACGAAGAAGATGAAGTTCAGAGGGGCAAACCAGTTCGGATTAGAGGCAGACCGATTTGGTTCCCAGAAAAATGTAAACATCTCCCTTTTTGCTTAGAACTCCAAAATTATTGTCAAGAAAATTTTTGGGAGATTGTTAGAATATAATGAGTTTTTTTTTTATATTCCAGTAGGCCATGATAGGGTTATGAGAGTTTAGTAGTGTCGAGAGAATTAAGACGATGATTAAACGGGATATAACGACAAAGTAATTAATTCGTGAGAATGAGAATGAAATTAGGAGAAAGTGTGAGTGAGCTTATGAAATGAACCAGTAGGGAAAGGAAGACTTAGCTACCGAACTGAAGTAAGGGGTAACTAGGACCCTCAAAGTAGATAATAATACTCGAATAATACGATAGTGAGTTAAATTATAACATAATAAGTACGGGGAGTATGTGAGTGAATTATACTACGTACAAACGATGATAATTAGGTTGTGTGAATACCTTGTGAATATGTATATATAGGTTGTGTGTTTACCTATATGATTGATGTTATAAGTTAGCATACCAACGCTGCTTGCTATCACCGGAGGTTCTCCCGTAATGGGCGATCTCACCTTGATGATTCTAGTGAGTTCTGGATTGGTGACCCAGAACATAGAACTTAGGGTGGCTCGCTATGAGACGTGTATTAGTGACACTAGTGTGTCGTTTGGGTACGTTAGGTATGTGCATAGACCAAAGGATTAGAGCTATATTTACCTCCACCGTTTGATATTTGATTTTCGGTTCGAGGATACATGCCAAACCAATAGTCCCCATTAGTACGAGAGGTACTTGTATTGATAGAAGAGTATGCCCATTGTTTCATGGTGGTCCTATTGACAGACATCGCACACACACACACACACACACACACACACACACACACACACACACATATATATATATATATATATATATATATATATATATATATATATATATATATATATATATATATATATACGATCTTGATTATTCTACTTATGTGTGACAGTAGACTGATAGATAGTGTATATCTAAAGAATGAATTAAGTATTGAAACTTAATTAATTGAATAAAATAGAAGATAAATGAAATGATAATTTCAATGCTTAACATATGAGAAATGTTAATTCAAATAGCATACTACATGGGCGGTACGGGGACTTAGATGAGATTTGTCCATATAGGTACTTATGTCTATTTAGCTTGGGTAGTACAGCTAGGCGGGCTAAGTAAAGAACGTTAGGCGTGCATAATAGTTAAGGAGTAAGGAAAATCAAGAGAGTGTACGTGAAGCTAACATGTGTAATTAATAACTGATTTTAAACTTTGATAAACTTTTTCTAAATATTTTCAAATTGTTTTGAGTACTAACTCTTGTTATAAAAATATTTTTAAAACCATTTAGGTGTCCAGCCATAGGGACACCAGACTTGTTATTCCGCTTCAGGGATACGCAACTGTGGCACAGGTGGGTGCTTGCAGAATTTTGGATTAGACGTATTTATTCTTCATTCCTAGTGTAGGAATCTATTTCAGTTATAGTTTCAATTGGGCATAGTGCCCCTTTCAGATTTATTATCTCAGTTGAGACTTATTTTGGATTTGGTTATTGGATTTTATTTGGTTTGGATTTTCGGCGATGGTTTATTCGGCAAGTCATTATTTATCTATATCTTATGATGGATTTGACTTCATATTTTATATTAGTTTTCGCATTTTTTAATTTGTTTAATGATAGAAATTGGCACCGATTTAATTAACTAATAGTGATTAGTAATTAATTTGGTTTTTGACAGTGTTGCTAAGAATGAACCAATTTGTAAATCCTGATTTTAATTTAATAAATGACTTATCACCCGGTATTGAATTAGGAGGGATGTCATAGTGGGTTGTCACAAATCCAACACGACTAAAACCTTACTCGTGTTCACTAAAAGCCCTTTGTATGACACAGCATGACCTAAAAACTTCACTTCCAATTTCCAAAATTCACATTTGGAGAGTGTGTCTTAACTTTTATGCTCCCATAACATAGGTAATGCAATCCAAAAATGGCAGTCATAATCCTTCTATAACCATGAATAAATCAAAGTATAACCAATAAAGACGATGAACTGGTCCAAATACGATTGAGACACCCAATTCATTAAGTCCATAAGTACAACTGGATCATTAGTCAACCCAAATGGTATTAGTCGAAACTCGTAAGACCCATAACGAATAAAGAAGGTTGTATTTGGTACATCCTCCTCTCGCACCCTCAACTGGTGATAACCAGATCAAAAATTAATCTTTGAAAAGAAAGATTCTCCCTCTTAATGGTAAAAAAGATCATCAATCCTCAACAATGGATATTTGTTCTTCCTAGTGACCCAATGAAACTCATAGTAGTCGATGCACAGTCTTAATAGCCCATCTTTCTTCCTCACAAAAAACACTGGTGCACCCCATTATGAAGTTCTATGATGGATAAAACCTTTCTCTAACAACTTTTAAATTGGATCTCTGAGTTCCTTCATCTCTATTGTTCATATAAAAATATTTTTCTTTGAAAAATAGCCCTCAAACAATTTATAAAAATAACCCATGAATTAAATGTTTACACATAATCAAAACCATAAACCTTATTCGATGATTGAAGTGATGATCTTAACTCTTTCAATGTTCTATTGTTGCATTCGATCACTAATATGTCTTCACTTGAATCACTTGAGAATGTAGATGATGATGAAGGTGTAACTAAATATGCCAAACATAAAAATATGACAAGTAATTATAAATCTTCATCTTACAAGAATGCAAGAGTATATGCATACTCATGTTACCCTATTTATTTATTTAATTATTTATTTGTATTGTCTTATTCCACTTTCAAAAATATAATATGAGTCTTTAGTCCTTGAGGTTGTTCTGACAAAACTTCACATTAAGATTAATTCACCGGACTTCATCAAACTTAATCTACACTACATTCAATTTCACTCTTTTTAGAATGCCACTTTAGATTGAGGTAAAAGTAATTAGAGAACTTAATTAAAACCTTCGTTAAATTCAAATAAAATTTGGAAAAATTATGGACAAATCCTATATTTGGCTCGTATATTGTAGTGGAAATGTATTTTTTATGTAAGGGCCTACACTTTATTTTTTTTGTTCTAATAAGTCATGCTACTAAATTTATTTTTTTATTAGAATTTTAAAAATGGTATTTTGTGAATAGTTGATAAAGTTATAATATTTATGCATATATATGTAGTTTAAGAAATTTTAATCTCCTATAAATAAGTACCCTCTCTCCATCTCGATCCTTGAAAATAACCTTATTTGAGTTATATCATTATCAAAGAGTGCTAAAGGCACAAAATGAGAAGCTTCAGAACGATTTGGAAGAGATTAAAAAGGTGAAAGTTATCCTTGGAGGGCGTTTTGAGATTAGGGAAGTTAATACCTCGAAGGAAAAAATGGATCTAGAATATGATAGGTCACAAGGATTAGATTTAAAGAATAAGGTCACATTTTTAAAGGGTTAACTAAGTCACTGACTCATCCCCTACTAGAGATCACTATTAAGCCAAAGAAGTTGGATCCATGCAGCCATATTTTTGTACCTATTGCAAGAGGAAAGATACCTTTGGGATTATTGTTACTGACTCAATAAAGATAGGCTTTTTCCTCCACATTTGAATTAATATTTCATCTTGCTCTAAAAGCATACTAGTTATCTTTCCCGAATATCCCCAATGTCTATGAAAGAGTTTGAGAGGATGATCACTTCTCCTGGAATTTTGCAAGGAAATAATAAAAGAAAGGGTCCCAAGAACGAGATTGATTATGGGATGGATAAGGGTTTTGTGACTCATCCGTACAACAATTATTCGTGAGTGATTCTGATCCTCTCTAGGTTAGAATTCATATATCATGCTTTTATCTTGATCGTTTTCTTCCCAGAGTGTAAATTTGTTTTGGTTTTGTTTTACTAATTATAGATTTTATAAAATTACAAAAAACTCATTTTGATTGCCTGGTATAAAGAAAAACCAAAAAATATTTTCTTCCTTTATATCACAAAAATTCCTTATTTGTGATATTTTGGGTCAAGAGTGCATTCGATGATAGAGGATGTGTGAGAGCCTATAGATCACTTCACTTAATTATTATCACTAAAATTATCCTATAAACTACCTATGTCAAATTTATAGTAGTCTTTACGATATCTCATATACGTATAAACGAGTTGTATTAGGGTGTATCACCAATTTTGATCTAAATAGTTTCCTTTGGTAAGTGTTTTCACTTAATAGGGTCACATTTTATTCGCTAGATTTTTGATGCACTCATGTGAGAATCATTTCTTACGAGGATTTGTTATAAAATTAAATGAGTGAAGCAGTGGTTAGATCTACCTAATGAAAGGCGATAGCTATCATTGATAATAAATAAACATTATATTTACTAGTGGGAGAAAACTGGTCATATGTGTTGAGTAGTCTTACTGAATATTTCAGATGTTTAAAACACATTTTGAGTGAGATGCAAGTTCGAGACTAATTGGATTGGACAAATTATTGGACCGCTCAATTACATTGTTATCTTTAGGTCAACATCGATGTGAGACCAACTCAACTTAAATAACGTCGTCATATTAAGTTTGACTTATGTCATTAATTGGTAACTATGTTGGTTTTGGAGTTTGTGTTTGGTTTTTATGGGTTTTAGTATTGTGTAAGGTTTTAAGACCAAATTATTTTTATATACGTTACACGCCTGGTGTTCAAAATTTATCCAACTTAGGAGGAATCCTATTCTTTTCGGGGTTTTGGCTAATGAGAAGTTTGTTTTCGAGATCTATTAAAGTTTTGGGTCATTTTTAGTAACTTTCTCTCCACACTTACTCAGTTGTTTTATGTATTTCATACATATACATATATATAGGGGTGTTTGGTTACACACACACACACACACACACACATATATATATATATATATATTAAAGTAGAAACTTATGTATGTCATAAGATGGAAAGATGTTGTCATCAATATTATTTTATCTTGCAATGCCTATTTTTCCCTTGAATTATGTGGTTTCCCCCTTCTTCTTCATTATTAAACTATCTCTTTAATTCAAAATTTGGGCCATTTTGGGTATAACCACTTCATCAATTCTTTGGTTTCTCAAACAAACACAACTTTCCTCCAACTTGAAACTCAAACCCATCCGGTCTCCTAAATTCACGCCCATCTCGCTGATTTCTTCTCTCCCTCTTTTAACACAAACCCTCCCAACACCAGCCCTAGCTACCTATGATCTCCACCAATGCCCTACGCATCAACCTCTGCCAATTTCAGGTAGTATCTCTATCACCCTCTTACACACAACACATACTCGCACATGCACACGAACATGAACATGCAGTTTTGAGAGCTCAATTGCACACACTCACACATACACACATGCACACACCGATCTAAGATCTTAATTTTTTCACATTTATAATGTTTTGTTTATAGATCTAATGTTTTTGGGTAATTCAAAGTTGATTTGTGATTTGGAAGTGTGAACATAAGCCACAACTTTAACAAGCAAAGGTATGTGTTTTTTACATTCAGATCTAAGAATTAACTTAACTGATGTCAAGGTTTCTACTCTCACAACCCAAAGGGAACAATGGAAAAGACCTTGAAAAAGGGAAATAACATGTGTCGAGCTTCAAAGGCTACTGTGGTTTATATTTCTTAAATGGTTTATATTGGTTGCAGATAGTTGATAGGCTTTAATGGTATGTGTAAGATGGTGAAAGCGTTACATTACCTTGGTATAGGCTCTAATGGTATTTGAAAGATAGTTGAAATGAACTTTTATTGCAATCCTTTTGTAATTATTTTCTTTAGGTTTAGATCTGAATGATTGAACTTTTGTGTTAGTATTTCGAAGGTTCATATGTTACCTACTGAACAATGCATTTAACTTTTGTGTTCACAAGCTTTATAATGGTTCCAAGACAAATAAGTGTTTTAAGCTAGCACATGTTTATGAGGAAGTTATTCTAATATGCATACAGCACTTATTTTAGATTAGACTCTGCATAACATGTGTATATGCATATTTTATCAGCAGTATTTTCGTGGAACAAGTTAGAAAGAAAAGGTGGAATTTTGGATATGAGAGACGCTAGATAAAATATCTTCATGGTGCGAATGAAGCATTATTACTCTCTCACCTTTTTTTATTTTGAGTCTAATCTACATTTATTGATGTTTAATATTAATATTTTTGTTATTTTCATCACAGATTCAATGCCTATGAAGAAGACGCATCGGTGTTTTGATTCGCAGTAGTATACACATGATGGTAACACATCTTAGAGGCAGACTCAAATCAAATTTGTATATCTTAACACCACTTCGGGTGAAATCAGGTATACTCTTTTTTTTTGTATCTATCAACTGATATATCGACTTTGAAATGTGATTTTCTTGGCTATATTAGTTTTTGTGGATTTACCATTATATTTACTTTGCATGCATATTTACGTAGCTATAAAAATTTTGAGCAAGCTGAAGTGGGCGTGAACCATCCTTACCCTATATTTTAAATTACAAAAAATGTGACTGATCAAGAATAGGTGTTCCACGTGTCATATCTCTCTATTATCCCCTCCCCTCTCTAATAAATATGTTATTTAATGCTTTGAATTATTTAGTTCTACTATTCTATTGATCCTACTTGGGCTCCTACTGTTTTATTCTTTGGATTTGAGATCTCTCATCTCACCTATGCGTCCTAACAAAATATATGCATCCAAGATAAGTTTGGATCTCAAGTTAAGTTTTTGTCTCTCTCAAGGTGAGTCAGTAAATGAAAATAAGTTGATCATCTCTATACTGTTGGCAACCTATGCATATTTGATGTACGTGCTTTCTATTTCCCCCATTTTCGTAAATCAGACTGTTCACTTTGAGGTTTTTTATTTTTACTATTAAGTTTTATTGTGATTATGTTAGTTGTTAATGTATTTTTTTACCACTAATCTGTATAATTTGTTTTGCATTTATTTAATTTAAAGTTTTATTTTGTTTTGTGCATATTTCTCTAATCAGGTATACTCATTTTTTTAATATGACCAAGTTTGTATAAATATATACAAACTCAAGCTTGTATATAAATATATTAGTACATAAGAGTAGTGATTATGTCTAGGTGTTTAACTCAAGCTTGTATTTTAGGTTGTTTTCCTCTTTTCAAATAATATAATATAAATAATTAGTTTGCCTTTTCTTTCATCTTTGTTCACTTTCTTCTTTTTAGTTTGATTCCTTACATTCCATTATTATTTATACAATTTAAAGATCTAATACTTCTGCTAAATTCAGCTTCTCCATATAATTTTAGTTATTTTATTGTCCATTCATCATCGATATACTTTGAAGTACCAATGCGGTTATACTTTTGTATCCAGTATGCTATTGTATCATGGCCGATGAAATAGCTGATTTTGAAGGTGGTATATACATGGTATGGCTATGCAGAATATATATATTTTTTCAAATAATATTACAATCTCTGTCACAGTTTTGTGAAAATTTGACTTCTTTTTTCCCCTACCATCTATGCCTATCTATTTGACTATTTGGAAGTTCATTTCCGATTCAGATTAGTTTTGATTTTTGGTTTACATTTGGTTTGATGTCAATTATGTACTCTATTTGACTTTTTAGATCTTTTCATTCTTTATGTTTGTTTTAATGGAAATCTATTTATAATTTACGTTTAGATATGAGAACCATGTGATTTGATATCTGCACAGTATTGGATTGTTAGAAACAATTTAGGAGAAAATTGCACTATTTGAACTATTTGTTCTACGAAAACTATCTTGACTGTTTGTCACCAATATGCCACCAATTCAAAATTCTAGCTACATGTATGTCAGTTTGATATTAAATTATTATGGTGAAAATCAAGAATTGATAGTTGTTTTTTTTGCGTTTAGTTAGGGGTAATAGAAGAATCATAATATATCATTTTTGTGAGATATAAGAAATTTCAACTCAAAATACTTCTTAAGTTGAGCTTAAATTATTCGTAGTTAACTTCAAGCTCCATTAGACACAAATGATGACTTGAGGTCACTTAAGCTTATTCCAAAATACTGTTATTATTTGATGTGGTATTTATTTATTTGTAGCAATTTCATTTTATAATAGTCTTTGGTACAATTTGAGTAGCAGTACAAATAACTTAGCCTTATTGTCAAATTTAGTTGCACTTATATATTATGGTTCTTATGTTGTTTCCCGATATGAATATGACTCTTCTTACACCCGACTTTATGCATCTTATATGCAATTGTAATTGTAAGTCATAAGTTCAATTCTTTTCTTAGCATCTAATCTCTCCAATGCTTTTCCAAGTCATTATTATGTTAAATCTCAATCAATATTACAGAAATTCTTTGTTCATGGTATCATTTGTAACTGATTATGTATATATTGAATCGGTGGGAGATGTTTTGATAGATCTGACGGACAGTTAATTCTTCTATCATCTTATAAGTTGTAAAAAACAAATGGATAATTAAAAGAGGTAGTGGAGAAACCCAACTATAAATGGACAATGTCATTCCTTGGTACAAACTTGAATTTAATTCACTGTTAGTGTAAATAAAAGAGGTAGCGGAGAAACCACGGAGTGAAAATAGGCACAGGGGCTTAGGAAGCAAGGGAAGGAGATTATGACGCCATTAACGGCCAAAAAGGTGGATAGGAGATCTGGAGTGATTATCAATGTCAGAGAGGCTAAGAAGTTCCAGAAGCATTTGGAGAAGAAGGTCAAGAATGTTAGCCTCAATGGTCCGCCCACGCGCATTATACAGTGACTCAGGTCCTTATATTTGAGATAACAAAACCAAACTTACCAGCGTATAAAGCAGTTATAATTTTAATGCAGTTTGAGAGAGGAGCAGAAGCAACATAAGCTCTTATATAGATATTTATGGTAATTTATTTGGTGGTCGGGTGGTTCATGCCTCTTTATACGGGGAGAGGTTCAACACTGGAAAAGGGAAAGGGGAAAGAAAATGTGGCGCTTCACACTAGAAAAGGGAAAGGGAATGTGAAACTGGTCATTTCAGATTCGGTATTAGTATTGCTATTGGAATTTTCATTTGTCTTAAATGGGGTAGATATTATATAAATAGTTCAAATTCTTAAATGTTAGGTAGAATATGTCCCTGAATTCATTGTGTTTGGATTAGTTATTTGCGATAACATATGCCATTAATCTCATTACATAGAAAAAAATCATGTTGAGTATAAAAATTATTCGTTATATTTATTGTGAAAATATTACATTGAGCACTTAAGGGTTATCTTTGATATCTTGTTGTTGTTTTGCAACCTTGATTTTTTTCTAAATACATTGTAAATACAGGAAAATATGCCCTGCATTATATGATTTAGGTACCATGGTGTTACACCCCGCCTAATTAAATACCGGGTGACCAGTCCCATACCAAATTAAAACAGAATATACAGTTGGCTCATTCTTAGCATCACTATAGAAAACATTTACAACTCACCCAATACCCAATTAAGCTGGTGTTAAAAAAACTTTCCAAATTTTAATTCAACAAAATCCATTTTTAGTTTATGAATAACACTAGACATATTATTCTACAACAATAATAACTGAACAGATAACTCAAAATAATTTAAATGCAATTGGAATAAACATTCCCAAATAATTTCTCAATACAATAATCCCAACAATAGTAAATGTATTAAATTGACACGAATACAAGAGTATTTGACTCAGATAGAAAAGATAACATAATTCCTTTGGGCGACATGCCCTAACTAAAAGAATATTGTGAATCAAATGAAGATAGGCGTCTAAGCAATACTCCATATCTCCATAGCTCGTCATAATCCGCTAAGGTTGGCGTCCCTATTGCTGGACACCTGATATAAAAGGTACAATAGAAAAGAGAATATGCAAGGAAACGGGTCAGAGCCCGATGTTAAAATGATTTTGAAAACAACAAGTATTTAACAAGTTCATTTAAGCATTTATTATGTACATGTTAGTATCCAACTCTCACTTGCTAATCTAACCTCCCATCTAGAGTGCACACTTAACGTTTCCTATTAACCTCCTAGTTAATGGTTCCTCCTAACTAGTTTCTGTAATATGATTCCATCCCATATCATAACCCCGTATGTCCCATACCACACGTCATATAATCATTCCCCTACATTTCTCATTAACATAATTCGTTTGTCACTAATATGAGTTAAGCTTTTCAATTCTATAAGAATAAACATTCATTAACTTAATTCCATTCTCTTTCTCTATTCACTGTTATCTACCATTATCACATAGTAGATTAATCAAACCACTCTATATACATTCAAATAATTTATTATATATATACATATATAATACGGCACCCCGATTCACAGCTGCGGTGCATGCATTACTCTGCTATCATGTCCCAATATCGCTAGTCGCCGAATACGGGACTAAAGGTTCGGTAAGGATTCCTCAGACCATAAACAAAAACATACAAATTTGAGGCGAACATAGTTCTCATACCCACGGTCCACACACATACCTACATTCCCATAGTCAGCGGACTTATCAACTCCCCGATAAGTCTTTCATAGACCTATGTTCTTGAGCGACAAATCAAAGATCCCATGGATTCATTAGGATATGAATGCCCTCACGCGCAAACCTCTCGTCGATAGCAAGTAAGCTAGGTATGTCATACAAATAATCATCAATAAAATAGGCATTATCGTCTACCTATATAATATCAACAAGGTAAGCACATTACCCTACAATAATTACCATACACAGCATTATATCTCTCAAATCCTACGTACTAAAATCTTATAACTTCACTTCTTAATTTAATTATTCCAGAGTCTCACTCATTACTCAAGGTTCAAATAGGTTTTCCTCAATGTATTTATTCAGTACGAATTCACTAATATCGTACTGATCTATATCATCTTATCTCCCGAATTACCACGAATTAAACCCTCCTTTAATAAGGGTTATAACTGATTGTTTCTAATCTCTTATAAACACATCTTATATCAACTAGGATTGAATACCATCATCACATGACTCATAGTCTATAGTGTTTCATTCACACGATATGACTTATCAATAAAACCAATATCCTTGCATCCTATAACATCTCTCCACTCCCGACATCGTTAAGGTTCATGCGCGGAGCGTCTCGTAAAGCGAAATCCAAACAAGGAACCCCTCTAATACACTACTACTTAACTTTGTCGATCGAGGAGGTTCGTCAACTTCAAATACGCAACCGGGATAACCTTATTCCCTCTTTCAACCAAATGGTGTCTGAACTCCCATCTCTAATCTAGGAGCCATACCACTAAGCGCTGGTACTACACTCAGTCCTCAATAATGAGCTTAAACTCAGTTTTTGATGCTCAAATTGTAACCCTAAGGCTACCCAGGTGTTATATTAAATCTCCCCTACTGGACCTATCCTTAATCCTCATGAATACCAATTAGAATCCAACACATGAATCTAGCAATCGAAATTTCCTTCAAAATTAATTAACATAATTCTAATAAATTGAATCCCAATCAAATCAATTCAATTCTTAACTACGGCTTACTGATCTTCCCTAAGTCCCATAATATCCAAATAAGAATCACCCAAGATCTACAAAAGGTTTGGGATAAGAACAAGCATTAAAAATAAACAACTTTAACAATTTTGGGGAGGTCGATCGATCGAAGGCAGGGGGTCGATCGATCGATTGCCCATGATGTAGCAACATATGTGAATGATTTCTAATGCTCTAAACATCCTAGAATCATCAAGAGTTTGAATTAAAAGCATATGTTTATCCTCTTTTTTCCAGAAAATTATATACATAATATCTTTAAGAACACACCATTGATTCTCTTCATCTCTTCAATAGATTTATGATTAATTCGTGGATTACTATCTATCTACAACATGAGTTTGATTCCTATAAACTTCCATTTTTCAGAAATCCATTAATAATTCTTCATTATCTTCCAAACATATAAAAATCTCATCTTTTTATAACTTTCCTAACATGGACAATATACAAACATAAATTGCAATTATCAAACACTTGCCTCTAATGAAGACCTGATCCTTTGGAGTTAAATAACACAGGTGGTTCTCCCTTTTTCCGGCCAACTTTTGGTGGTGATGGTGGTGGTGACCTTTGACCTTTGGTTCTCCTCCTTTTCAAGGAAGCTTTTCTTTCTCCAGGCAACCTTTCACTTTCTCTAAGAAGATGAAATTTCAATTTTGTGCAGAAGAGATGAATGAACCCACGTTCAACTAATCTCCAAATACTTATAATAAGACAAAACCCGAAATCACAATTCACCCTTCCTGTAAATATAACCAAAATGCCCTTTTTGGGTGTCTTTTCATTTTCAAATGATCCGAGACCCAAAATCAACATCCAAATAGACCTTTCTAACTATTTCAACCCTTACGGATGCAACAACGTAGTCGAAACGACTATAAGGTTGATGTAAAAAATAAGTTTCTTTTTTAATTTAACAAATTAGTCCCGACACGTCTCATACCGCGTCCGACTAAAAATTCAAATTACTGAATTAATAACTCACCGCAATATCAATAACATCACATTCATATATTACCTAAATATCTCTAAGTAATATTCAGAATCATTCAATTTAAAATCCACAATTCTGATAAAACCCAAATGAATTAATTAATAATAAAATCCAATTAATCCATTAATTTAAAATATAACCAATTTTAAAAATCATTAAAAATCATGAGGTATTACATACTTCCCCCCTTATAACAGAATTTCGTCCCGAAATTCGGAAAGACAATCATACCGGTAAGGTCAACTCTGAGTATAAATCTCACATCGCAAGAAATCTAAGTAGTACCGCCCATACAGTACATTATCGAAAATCTCCATTGATGTTATACGCCAAGTCTCACCATATAGTTCCAACTGAATTGAATTTAAACATTACGCAATCTTCCCTATACCATCCTCATGGAAAATTAATCCTCACTTATTAAGCAATTAAATCCTGAAGTCACAACTACTTACTGTTTCACAATTATGAAAAATACAACAATCCAACCATCCAGGGAGCCCATACACCCTGTCGTACAATTTTGGTTATAATATTTATCTCAAAGGTTATAAACTCATATCCTAAAGACCTATCTTATTTCGACTCCCAACGGTTATTAGGTTCATGCGTGGGTTGTCTCTCAAGAGAAATCCAATCAAGGAACCCCCCCGATACACTACTACCTAAAGTAGTCGGTCATCGAAACTCCTCAGGTCCTTATCAATAGTTTATAACCTCTCTACATGTTTTATCGATTTCAAATAAAAGTCTACTCATCTACTCTCTTACTAAAGACAAGATGCTGGCTATAGTAGTACATACGCTCTCATATACCACAAGTCAATTCACGCCGATAGTCACATCATGATAGGACATGCCCCAAGTAAGTAATTCCGTGATAAAAATCAGACCCACGTGATGACATGAAAAAAAATATTGGTGTCCCACGACCCCTCGGTGAGTCTACGTAATATAACAGTGCTATAGTCTAAGTTTGGTAACCCTTTTTTTCCCATACAATATTAATTGCTATAAAAATCAATATGCACCTCATAATTCCTTAGATAGAAAATGTACCCTCATTCGCAGGTGGTGGTTGTTGACTCCCACTATTATAACTTTGCTCCGATGAGTCAAGAAAAATTTTACCCCAAATTTTCAGTTCTAGTTAACCACACTCCACTATATGCCCAAGCCTTTGAATATATTGCCTTCGTTAGGTAACACACACAATTCCCAAATTTCAAGAACTTCTACTGATGACTCTCCTCAATTTTCCATAATAGGGGTGACCTCAACTACGGTCATCATTCTCGAACATACTTCATAACCTCCTAAGTACAATCTCAGTTATCCGTTCAAGGGCCCTCATCTGCCATACTTCCTGTACGAACATGTCCGAACGCAAATAATATTCACTAATATATACATGATAGCAGGAGAATGAAATCTCACCAAGGAAATCAACAATCCTAAACATAGGCCCTACATCAAATAACGCTAAGCTAAAAACACAGTAAGCCGTACGGACCCTAAAGGACACTAGAACCTGATGCTCTGATACCACCTGTAACACCTCGCCTAATTAAATACCGGGTGACCAGTCCCATACCAAATTAAAACATAATATATATTTGTCTCATTCTTAGCATCACTATCGAAAACATTTACATCTCACCTGATTAGGCACATATTCTTCACATTTATCCCCTTAATTTCAGTATTTTTATGATCCAGTGCAGTGTATTTATCTTGGATTTGTCTCTTATTTATGCTACTAACCTTTTTTCGCAAGTATTTCGTGTTTTGTGTATTTCTCATGTGTTTTACAGGTATTTCATGCAAGCTAGTGCGAAGGAGAACTCAAAACAGTGAAATAAACCAAGAAATGGAGAGTTGAAGGGCATTTTCGTAATTTTACAGCCTTATTCCGTAGGTGGGGCCAACTAGAAAGTTGAAGAGCTCTAAATTACAAGAATACTGGAAAAAATGGCACCTCAATCTGAGCTACGGTGAAGAAGTTACGATGTTTTGAAGCTGCGCGATAATGAAGAGTCTGGATGTGCGGATTTTTGTAATTAATTATGCATTTAATGCAGTGCAACTCTTGTAAAACTTGTGCCACAAGCGAAATTTGATGCCAAATTCGTGCAACTTGGTGCTATAAAAGACCAAGCCCTACCTCATTTTCAAGGGGAGTTGCTAGAGAGAGGCTAGGTTAGGAGTAGGTTAGAAGTGCTAGATTGAATTTTAGGGTTAGATTTTGAGAGCAAATTTTCTATTCCTTCAAGAGTTTTCATGAACCCTAGTTTGTAAGAAATTCTGGATTCCAATTCCATTTTTGTTGCTGAATTCAAGTAATATCTTTCCATTCTCTATTTTTATTATTTGCAAATTATTTCCCATGTCTTGTAGATCCATAATTTTGTGTGTGAATTTATTCTTGAACCAAATCATGAGTAGCTAAATTCCCAAGGGTTGGGGTACATGAACTCAATCCAAGGCAAATTATTTATGTAGAAAATAGAGGTTAAATTAAAATATTGATTGAATCGTGAAAGCACCGCTTTATATTTACCTTTGATTTTGTATGGTGCGGGCTTGAACCTCATATACGTAATGCTTAGAATATATAAAGACTGGATGCATTCACCGCTTTATATCTATCTTTGATTTCATATGATGCGGGCTAGATCCCTCATATATGTAATGCTTAGAATGTATAAAGACCGGATCTAGTCAATAATTTTAATTTACAATTCTAGTATTCTATACGGTAATTTGTTAGGGATTGAGGGATTGTACCCTACCCTATTTTCTCCCATTTGTCAGATCTAATTTCTTTTGCACTTTTCAGTTTGTTTTTCTTAAGTAATTTTTTAATAGAAATTTTCCCAATTTTTAATCATCTTTTCGTTTCTTTTACGAAATCATTTCAAGATTTAATAATTTTTTTTATTACTATTTGGCAATCTCGATCCCTGTGGATACGATCCTGACTTACCGGGTTTATTACTTGAGCGACAGACTTGCACTTGAGCCTAGATTGTACGCACTTTTGAGACAAATTCTTAGTCGCGCCAAGTTTTCGGCGCCGTTGCCGGGGATTGAAATTGTTAAATTTTTAAGAAAGTTATTTTTATCTACAAGTGATTTCGAAAAAAAAAATATAACAAAAATTGAAAAAAAAAATGGGTGTCACGTTCTTGAATTGCCCAATTTGAAATGTCTTATTTTAACTCTTTTGGTGGCTTTAATTGTTATTCTAATAGTGAGCAAGAGGAGGCACTCAAGACTTATGACCATTGGATCAATATCACTAAAGATGATTATATTAAATACAAGCCTAGTGCTGAGAAACTCCAAATTTATCAAAATCAATTGCTTGAATAAGAAAGACTTGAAAAAGAATATCGCGAAAAAAATCGTTATTGGGAGCAAGAGTTAGATGCATTATTTGAACCCAATGAGGATTTTTTTTCCGATAGTTTTGAAGATGAAGTAAGTTTTCAACCAAATGAGGAATTCGAGGTGCTAGAACCAAGAAAGCCTACTTTGGAAGAACTCTTACTTGATCTAAAAAAGCAATCTGATGACCGTGTTGTTCTCGAGTCGAAAATTATAGCAACTTGCAAGGAGTTGAATGATTATTTGGACAACTTAGAAAAGGTCGAGACTTGCGCTTCACCTAATACTTTTGAGAATGAAATCATTGAAATTGATCCAAGTTCTTTTGAATCTCAACCTATTATAAATATTTCAAAACCTCTTGAGGTTGAAGATCATTTTTCTCCTTGTGTCCCCACTATTATCGAACCATTAAATCCATCACAAGAATTGGATGAATGTCTTAAGGATGTTGATCCGCTTCTTGTATGGGAATGTTATTTTGAGATGCTTCATCTTACGGGCCACACACTTAGACGTGTCACTCCACCAGATCCAATTGAAAATTTTGAGGGAAAAAATTTTGAGGACACCAAGCAAGAGAGAGAGCTAGAGGAGTTGAGCCTAGCAGAGTTTGAGCGCAAGTTTGGACAGGTGGATGCGAGCCTAAATGATGAAGTCCAATCTTTCTGGGCCTCATTTTGTCATTTAGACGAAAGCGAGTGGGACAATAGAATTGATGAATTTCTCCTTCCTAAACCTCCACCCATACCATTTGAGTTTTCGGAGGTACTTGAAGATACGACTCAAATATCGTCCGACTTAGAGACCAACACACGTGCTACGCAATAAGAGGATCATTTTTCGGTTTATGAGGACAAGCACTCTATGCTTAAATTGTTTTCTAATATGGATTGTTCCTTTTTGTGTGCCTCTCTCCCCATACTACTTGAAAAATCTTTGGAACGTGATTCTATATTTCTTGGATCCCAATGGGACTTGTCCTCTTATGCACCAAAATCCTTCATTATCCCCCTAAATTTTGTAATTGGTGATGGTTCATTTTTTAAACTTTTCACATGCCTTCCGTTTTTCAAACGGAATTCTTACTTTTCGGGAGGCATGCATCCTAATGAGGGTACACCATTAATCCCTCAAAGTCAAATTGTATTTTGGGTGGACCCTCAAATTTTTCGACTTCTAGTGTATGATTTATTAGAAGTTAAAATCATAGGTTGTACATAATTAGCTTTTTATTTTTATTTTTTTTATAATTTAGAGTAATTAGTTCAAGTATTGTTATTTTTTTTTTGCATGCTTGGTTCTAACTTGTTTTGTAGATTCAATGGACTCGCACTCATCAGGGATCGCTCCATTTGGGTAATATCTTTCTTTTCCTCTCTTTATGTTGTGTTCTTGATTTGCATTGAGGACAATTCAACATTTAAGTTAGGGGGTGTGGGATATTCTTCCCATTTATTGTTTAGATTCATTTATTCGATCACATGTTCTTTCCAAGTGTGTTTTTTTTAGAAAATAAAAAAAAAATTGAAAAATTTAGAAAAAGCCAAAAATATTTTTGTTCAAAATAAATAAAAATTGGAATTTAAAATTTTTCAAAAATATCACCTTTATTCTATTTAAAGTCTCAAATTGTTAACAATCAAAATGCACTAAGCCAAAATTGACCGAAGATGGAAATTGAAAGAAAATTGACGACTTTACGAATAAGTGTGGAGATTAATAAAACCCGGTGAGATTTCGAGCCTTTCAATTTTTTATGAGTTTTTAAATCAATCCGAGTTTATGATTAACTCAAAGTTCTTTTCAGCTTTTTAATAAGTTGTTGATGATCTCAATCCTTTGTTTTGATCGGTTATGGGAAATGTGTGAAATGTTGTCTCGAAATTCATGCTAAATATATCTCTAAACTTAATTAATCTTGAGATGCATATGGTAATGTGATTATCAGTTTGGACAATGAAGTAGGCCCTCATTTGTTACCCAAAAATATTGGCCATAAAAAGATGTGAAAAATTATCCCTTTGCAGCCGAAGTTGAGCCTAATAAAATATTTTCCTTTCGTTTGATAACCCGAAAAACCCAAATAGCCCGGAATTGTGAAAATTGAATATTCAATAAGTCCAAATTGTGCAACAAAAAGGGGCAAGGAAGAAAAAAAAAATAGAAAATGCTCAACAAAAATAGCAAGAAAAAAAATGAAAAAAAAAGAAAAAAAAGAGAAAGAGAAAAATGAGCAAATGCCCGAAAAAGCACAAATGGACATCATAAGGACATTTTCCAATTCCGAACATTTCGTTTATTCCCATTTTTACCCTTTACACCTTTTAACCCCAAAAGTCCTAACTGAGTCCGAATGGAGAAATTAATTACCGCATGGAGAGCTAAGACATGAAAAGATAATATGAGAGATTAAATGGTGTGAACTAGAGGTGATGTTCCCGTTTCCTAATAACTGTAATCCGATGATGAGATCTTTTCACCATATATTTCCTTCTTTTCAATTTTGTATGCATGAATTTGTGTCCATTATATTTACTCTTTATATCATGCGTACCGTGAGAATAGCCACAATCTGAGTGATTCGTTTGTGAGTGCATCCGTAAGGATTTGAATCAAAACGAATTTTCGAAAAGTAACGTAATGCTCAATCGGTGGAAATTTGAGGTTTAATTTTTGGCTTCACACACACACACTATGGTTTGAGACATTTGAATATGAATTTATGGTGATTATTTTTCAAAAAGTTTAAATTGTACAATTTTTAAATATTTTGATCTTTATTTGAGTCAACAAAGAATTTTGTGGGTGTATTCACTGCAAACCCTCACGAGACAAAACTCGTCCTACTAGGGTAACCTAGGGGTTTAAAGGCTTGTTGCATACGCTAAATGCAATCGCTTGCCTGCGAAAATGGAATTTTATTTTAATAAAAGAATTTTCAAGAGTAGAATTTTGGCTAATTTCTTTTACATTGCTCGGGACGCGCAAAGTTCTAAGTTAGGGGGTGTGATTAGGCACATATTCTTCACATTTATCCCCTTAATTTCGGTATTTTTATGATCCAGTGCAGTGTATTTAGCTTGGATTTGTCTCTTATTTATGCTACTAACCTTTTTTGGCAAGTATTTCGTGTTTTGTGTATTTCTCATGTGTTTTACAGGTATTTCATGCAAGCTAGTGCGAAGGAGAACTCAAAACAGTGAAATAAACCAAGAAATGGAGAGTTGAAGGGCATTTTCGTAATTTTACAGCCTTAGTCCGGAGGTGGGGCCAACTAGAAAGTTGAATAGCTCTAAATTACAAGAATACTAGAAAAAACGGCACCTCAATCCGAGCTACGGTGAAGAAGTTACGATGTTTTGAAGCTGCGCGATAATGAAGAGTCTGGATGTGCGGATTTTTGTAATTAATTATGCATTTAATGCAATGCAACTCTTGGAAAACTTGTGCCACAAGCGAAATTTGATGCCAAATTCGTGCAACTTGGTGCTATAAAAGACCAAGCCCTACCTCATTTTCAAGGGGAGTTGCTAGAGAGAGGCTAGGTTAGGAGTAGGTTAGAAGTGCTAGATTGAATTTTAGGGTCAGATTTTGAGAGCAAATTTTCTATTCCTTCAAAAGTTTTCATGAACCCTAGTTTGTAAGAAATTCTGGATTCCAATTCCATTTTTGTTGCTGAATTCAAGTAATATCTTTCCATTCTCTATTTTTATTATTTGCAAATTATTTCCCATGTCTTGTAGATCCATAATTTTGTGTGTGAATTTATTCTTGAACCAAATCATGAGTAGCTAAATTCCCAAGGGTTGGGGTACATGAACTCAATCCAAGGCAAATTATTTATGTAGAAAATAGAGCTTAAATTAAAATATTGATTGAATCGTGAAAGCACCGCTTTATATTGACCTTTGATTTCGTATGGTACGGGCTTGAACCTCATATACGTAATGCTTAGAATATATAAAGACTCGATTCATTCACCGCTTTATATCTATCTTTGATTTCATATGATGCGGGCTAGATCCCTCATATATGTAATGCTTAGAATGTATAAAGACCGGATCTAGTCAATAATTTTAATTTACAATTCTAGTATTCTATACGGTAATTTGTTAAGGATTGAGGGATTGTACCCTACCCTATTTTCTCCCATTTGTCAGATCTAATTTCTTTTGCACTTTTCAGTTTGTTTTTCTTAAGTAATTTTTTAATAGAAATTTTCCCAATTTTTAATCATCTTTTCGTTTCTTTTACGAAATCATTTCAAGATTTAATAATTTTTCTTATTACTATTTGGCAATCTCGATCCCTGTGGATACGATCCCGACTTACCGGGTTTATTACTTGAGCGACACGCTTGCACTTGAGCCTAGATTGTACGCACTTTTGAGACAAATATTAAGTCGCGTCAAGTTTTTTCCAATACCCAATTAAGATGGTGTTAAAAAAAACTTTCCAAATTTTAATTCAACAAAATCCATTTTTAGTTTACGAATAACTGAACAGATAACTCAAAATAATTTAACTGAATATATTATTCTACAACAATAATAACTGAAAAGATAACTCAAAATAATTAAAATGCAATTGGAATAAACATTCCCAAATAATTTCTCAATACAATAATCCCAAAAATAGTAAATGTATTAAATTGACACGAATACAAGAGTATTTGACTCGGATAGAAAAGATAACTGAATTCCTTTGGGCGACATGCCCTAACTAAAAGAATACTGTTAATCAAATGAAGATAGGCGTCTAAGCAATACTCCATAGCTCCATAGCTCGTCATAATCCACTAAGGTTGGCGTCCCTGTTGCTGGACACCTGATATAGAAGGTACAATAGAAAAGAGAATATGCAAGGAAACGGGTCAGAGCTCGATGTGAAAATGATTTTGAAAACAACAAGTATTTAACAAGTTCATTTACGCCTTTATTATGTACATGTTAGTATCCAACTCTCACTTGCTATTCTAACCTCCCATCTAGAGTGCACACTTAACGTTTCCTATTAACCTCCTAGTTAATGGTTCCTCCTAACTAGTTTTCGTAATATGATCCCATCCCATATCATAACCCGTATGTCCCATACCATACGTCATATAATCATTCCCCTACGTTTCTCATTAACATGATTCGTTTCTCATTAATATGAATTAAACTTTTCAATTCTATAAGAATAAACATTCATTAACTTAATTCCATTCTCTTTCTCTATTCACCGTTATCTACAATTATCACATAGTAGATTAATCAAACCACTCTATATACATTCATTTAATTTATTATATATATACATATATAATACGGCACCCCGAGTCAGAGCTGCAGTGCATGCATTACTCTGCGGTCATGTCCCAATATCGCTATTCGCCGAATACAAGACTAAAGGTTCGGTAAGGATTCCTCGGACCATAAACAACAACATACAAATTGGAGGCGAACATAGTTCTCATACCCACGGGCCACACACATACCTACGTTCCCATAGTCAGCGGACTTATCAACTCCCCGATAAGTCTTTCATAGACATATGTTCTTAAGCGACAAATCAAAGATCCCATAGATTCATCAGGGTATGACTGCCCTCACGCGCAAACCTCTCGTCGATAGCAAGTAAGCTAGGTATGTCATACAAATAATCATTAATCAAATAGGCATTATCATCTACCTATATAATATCAACAAGGTAATCACATTACCCTACGATAATTACTATACGTAGCATTATATCTTTCAAATCCTTCGTACTAAAATATTATAACTTCACTTCTTAATTTAATTATTCCAGATTCTCACTCATTACTCAAGGTTCAAATAGGTTTTCCTCAATGTATTTATTCAGTAAGAATTCACTAATATCCTACTGATCCATATCATCTTATCTCCCGAATTACCACGAATTAAACCCTCCTTTAATTAGGGTTATAACCGATTGTTTCTAATCTCTTGTAAACACATCTTCTATCAACTAGGATTGAATTCCATCATCACATGACTCATAGTCTATACTGTTTCATTCACACGATATGACTTATCAACGAAACCAATATCCTTGCATCCTTTAACATCTCTCCACTCCCGACGTCGTTAAGGTTCATGCGGGGAGTGTCTCGTAAAGAAAAATCCAAACATGGAACCCCTCTAATACACTACTACTTAACTTTGTCGATCGAGGAGGTCCGTCAACTTTAAATATGAAACCGGGATAACCTCATACCCTCTTTCAACCAAATCGGGTCTGAACTCCCATCTCTAATCCAGGAGCCATACCACTAAGCACTAATACTACACTCAGTCCTCAATAATGAGCTTAAACTCAGTCTTTTATGCTCAAATTGTAACCCTAAGGCTATCCAGGTGTTATATTAAATCTCCCCTACTAGACCTATCCTTAATCCTCATGAATACCAATTAGAATCCAACACATGAATCTAGCAACCGAAATTTCCTTCAAAATTAATTAACATAATTCTAATCAATTGAATCCCAATCAAATCAATTCAATTCTTAACTAGGGCTTACTGATCTTCCCTAAGTCCCATAATATCCAAATAAGAATCACCCAATATCTACAAAAGGTTTGGGATAAGAACATGCATTAAAAAGAAACAACTTTAACAATTCTGGTAGGTCAATCGATCGAAGGCAGGGGGTTGATCGATCGATCGCCCAGATAACAGCCTAGTTTTCTGCATTTCTTCTACTACGGGTTTCATCACTTTTGATCATACAATCCTTCATATTAACAACCCAAATTCCATATAAACCTTACTACATGATATAGAAACATATGTGAATGATTTCTAATGCTCTAAACATCCTAGAATCATCAAGAGTTTTAATTAAAAGCATATGTTTATCCTCTTTTTCCAAAAAATTATATACATAATATCTTTAAGAACACACCATTAATTCTCTTCATCTCTTTAATAGATTTATGATTATTTCGTGGATTACTATCTATCTACAACATGAGTTTGATTCCTATAAACTTCCATTTTTAAGAAATCCATTAACAACTCTTCATTATCTTCCAAACATGTAAAAATCTCATCTTTTTATAACTTTCCTAACATGGAAAATATACAAACATAGATTCAAATTATCAAACACTTACCTCTAATGAAGATCTAATCCTTTGGAGTTGAATAACACAGGTGGTTCTCCCTTTCTCCGGCCAACTTTCGATGGTGATGGTGGTGGTGACCTTTGACCTTTGGTTCTCCTCCTTTCCAAGCAAGTTTTTCTTTCTCCAAGCAACCTTTCACTTTCTCTAAGAAGATGACCTTTCAATTTTGTGTAGAAGAGATGAATGAACTCACGTTCAACTAATATCCAAATACTTATAATACGACAAAACTCGAAATCACTATTCATCCCTCCTATAAATATAACCAAAATGCCCTTTTTGGGTGTCTTTTCATTTCCAAATGACCCGAGACCCAAAACCCACATGCAAATAGACTTTTCTTACTATTTCAACCCTTTCGGATGCAACGACGCAGTTGAAACGACTATAAGGTTGATGTAAAAATAAGTTTCCTTTTTAATTTAATAAATTAGTCCCAACACGTCTCATACCGCGTCCGACTAAAAATTCAAATTACTGAATTAATAACTCACCGCAATATCAATAACATCACATTCATATATTACCTAAATATCTTTAAGTAATAGTCAGAATCATGCATTTTAATATCCATAATTCGGATAAAACCCAAATTAATTAATTAATAATAAAATCTAATTAATCCATTAATTTAAAATATAACCCATTTTAAAAATCATTAAAAATCATGGGGTATTACACATTGCTCATCTGCATCAATTTCCATGATGTATTGTTTATTTTCTGTCTTTTTTATTTGTTAGTTTATTGTGGAATGGATTTAAATGAAGTAACATGATATGTTTGATGATTTGCATTTGAGAATTTTGGATTTCATATTGGTTGGTTGTTTTAACTTTGTCTTATGGCCTCTTTTATTTTTTTTAGTGCTCTTTGGTTTGAGATCGGAGAATAAGTTTGGTGTTATCTACCAGGAAGTCGTTTCCACAGTTGATAAGCAATAACTCTATAGCCCAGAAAAACTAAGGAATAACTTAGATAGTAATTGAAGTTTGTCAATTGAAGACCATGAAATGGATTTATTATTGGCGTGGATGATTATTTGGATTTATAATAAGTTGAAATGCATTTTCATATACTTCCTGTAGAAATGTAGCTGAAATTATTAAAGCGAGATATGAAATTACTAACGCAGACTGTGATTTTCATATACTTCATGTAGATTTACCTATTAATGTGGTGTAGTTAGGTTGTTTTTATTTAAATTTGTTAGTTTTTCTTTATCTTTTCTTATCGATGTTGTGTTGGAAAACTTCATGACAATGTAATGCTTTTTAATTGATTTATAGTTTTTTGCAGTAGTATTTTTTTCCATAACTATTAAGGAGATCTCTTTTGTGATATTGATCTTTATTTGGACTATAGTTATACTTACGTTTATAGCCTTTATTTGAAAGCATTTCTTATTTTGATTTTTTATTTGGTATTTCTATTTTAGCGGGAACAATGGTGACGAGTTTCATGAGTGGAGATTTATACTCCTATCCGTTATCAATGACGAGAATGGAGATTCGTACTCCTATCTGTTATCGGAATGAAGTGGCATGTTCTCAACTATTCCATTTTGGCCTTTTTTTTCTTTTTTTCTTCTCCTTCTCAGATCAGTATATAAATTGGAAGGGATCTTCACATGGACTAACTGTGTCATTGCATAAGTTAGTTTGCTGAAAATGAAGAAAGTGAAAAAATGCATCCTTTACCCTTATGTAATGAGATGTAACAGGAGACACTTAGCTTGCTAAAATGTAATAGTACCCTTTATTATGGTAGTTTTTACATCTGAATGTTTTGAATTGGTCAGATGCTTTTGATGAGGTCGATGAAGGAGAAACAAATCGCCTTTCGGAGGTCACACTTTGGGTGGTAATAAGGACCGGTCCAGCAGCTCACGTCGTCTTCCCAGCTTTCGATGATGAAAAATTGATGTAGGACTCCTAAAACGAGTTGCATATTAGACAAGGTTCTAAAAAACGTGGGGCGTGATTGAGGCGTGGAGGCCAAGCCTTAAGCCTTAGAAGCCTAGGCGGGCCTAGGCGTAAAAAGGCGTGAAAAGGCGTTTAGGCCTTCTTAATATATTTTATTATTTTTTAACCATAACAAGGCTATTAAAATACAAAAATTGCACAGATCATAAAAATATGTCAGAATATATGCAAATTAAAATACTATTTGATTATTTTGGATGACATAATGGTCCAGTTTGTAAACAAATTCTTTAAAAGGCGACATCGTTTCACTAAATCATTGTTGTTTTTAAAAAAAAGTGTGCCTTAAGGGTTTTACCAAGAATAAGGCGTGAAAAGCGTAAGGCGAGGCGTTTCTCCCAAGCCTTAAGCCTAGGCGTGCCTAAGCGAAGCCTAGGCGGGTTTTTTAGAACAGTGATATTAGATTTAGGACAGTTCGAGACCAAACACATGGACTTTGGTGAGGCTTGGATCTCACAAACTTGGTCCTGTAAGCTATTGGTCCTATAAACAGGACCCCTTATTGAACTGCTGCTGCTATTGGTCGTGTAAGCTGTAATCGTGGAAGGGATACCACTAGATCCAGTGGTTGGGGTAGTGGTCATTTCTCCGATGATGATGATATGGCAAGTGACTTTAGGAGTGGTGGCTGCAGTGGTAGCATAGAGTTGTTCATGGGAGTATTTTTTCTCAAGGCTCGAGATGCGGTGGTGGGAGTGATTGACTTATCAATGGTGATAGACATTTTTCCCGTTCACCATCATTTGAAAGTAATTGAGACTATCATAAAAGCTTGGGGGTGCATGATTTTAATTTAGTTTTTTTGTATGTATTCTCTTGAATTTAAGTTATGTGAATATTCATTCATTAGCTAAAATTTTCTTATCGTTATTAATTTTAATCTATATTGTTAGGTTATATTTATTTTGTTGTAATATATGTGAAGATTTTAATACGTGGTGAACTCTTCATGATCAAGTACATATGTGTAATGAATTTTTGAACATTTTATAATGTAAGGAGTCCAGGAATTTAAAAAGAAAAATATGCATATTTTTTATTTCTTAAATATGGTGTATAGTTATATAAATAAATGAAATTTTTTAGACTTTGTGTTGTAAAATAAATTGATTTAAATATTTTATATTATTTTAATTACAATTCTTTTTGAAATTTAACATAAATGAATTGTTGTAATGGATTTGGGTGTTATTGATTATAGAACTAACCAAATGTTAATACTAACTCTTTTACATTACTAACACAAGTCAAAATTTTGAAATGAACATAACACCTTCATGAAAGAAAATCCGACATATATATGTCCTCAAAATGTCAATTTCTAATTAGTTTGTTGATTTCCTTTCATGTATAAAATTCTCAACTAGTCCATAACGCTTAAAACTGATAAATTTGAGGAATAATAAATTACTAAAATATTTTCTCTGTTCCATTATGACCTATTATACGAGGTCCAAGATGGATTATTATTATTGTTGCGAACTAAATACGACGTATGGTCCAATCAACGATGTACACTTTCGAAAATTTACGTCGTGCCTTCAGGCATAGACATACCCCAATGTGTGTGTGTGTGTATACTAGGGTATGCTCATGCCTAGAGGCACGCTGATAATTTTGAAAAGCATAAAGTAGTATCTTGATGCATGACGCGACTTAATATTTGTCTCAAAAGTGCGTACAATCTAGGCTCAAGTGCAAGCCTGTCGCTCAAGTAATAAACCCGGTAAGTCGGGATCGTATCCACAGGGATCGAGATTGCCAAATAGTAATAAGAAAAATTATTAAATCTTGAAATGATTTCGTAAAAGAAATGAAAAGATGATCAAAAATTGGGAGAATTTCTATTAAAAAATTACTTAAGAAAAACAAACTGAAAAGTGCAAAAGAAATTAGATCTGACAAATGGGAGAAAATATGGTAGGGTACAATTCCTCAATCCTTAACAAATTACCGTATAGAATACTAGAATTGTAAATTAAAATTATTGACTAGATCCGGTCTTTATACATTCTAAGCATTACATATATGAGGGATCTAGCCCGCATCATATGAAATCAAAGATAGATATAAAGCGATGAATGAATCCAGTCTTTATAGATTCTAAGCATTACGTATATGAGGTTCAAGCCCGCACCATACGAAATCAAAGATAAATATAAAGCGGTGCTTTCACGATTCAATCAATATTTTAATTTAAGCTCTATTTTCTACATAAATAATTTGCCTTGGATTGAGTTCATGTACCCCAACCCTTGGGAATTTAGCTACTCATGATTTGGTTCAAGAATAAATTCACACACAAAATTATGGATCTACAAGACATGGGAAATAATTTGCAAATAATAAAAATAGAGAATGGAAAGATATTACTTGAATTCAGCAACAAAAATGGAATGGGAATCCAGAATTTCTTACAAACTAGGGTTCATGAAAACTCTTGAAGGAATAGAAAGTTTGCTCTCAAAATCTAACCCTAAAATTCAATCTAGCACTTCTAACCTACTCCTAACCTAGCCTCTCTCTAGCAACTCCCCTTTTGAAAATGCGGTAGGGCTTGGTCTTTTATAGCACCAAGTTGCACGAATTTGGCATAAAATTTCGCTTGTGGCACAAGTTTTCCAAGAGTTGCACTGCATTAAATGCATAATTAATTACAGAAATCCGCACATCCAGACTCTTCATTATCGCACAACTTCAAAACATCGTAACTTCTTCACCGTAGCTCGGATTGAGGTACCGTTTTTTCCAGTATTCTTGTAATTTACAGCTATTCAACTTTCTAGTTGGCCCCACCTCCGGACTAAGGCTGAAAAATTACGAAAATGCCCTTCAACTCTTCATTTCTTGGTTTCTTTCACTGTTTTGATTTCTCCTTCGCACTAACTTGCATGAAATACCTGTAAAACACATGAGAAATACACAAAACACGAAATACTTGCCAAAAAAGGTGAGTAGCATAAATAAGAGACAAATCCAAGCTAAATACACTGCACGGGATTATAAAAATACCGAAATTAAGGGGATAAATGTGAAGAATATGTACCTAATCACACCACCTAACTTAGAACTTTGCGCGTCCCGAGAAATGTAAATGAAATTAGCCAAAATTCTACTCTTGAAAATTCTTTTATTAAAATAAAATTTCACTTTCGCAGGCAAGCGATTGCATTTAGCGTATGCAATAAGCCTTTAAACCCCTAGGTTACCCTAGTAGGACGAGTTTTGTCTCGTGAGGGTTTGCAGTGAATACACCCACAAAATTCGTTATTGACTCAAATAAAGATCAAAATATTTAAAAATTATACAATTTAAAATTTTCGAAAAATAATCACCATAAATTCATATTCAACTGTCTCAAACCATAGTGTGTGTGTGCAAAGCCAAAAATTAAACCTCAAACTTCCACTGATTGAGCATTACGTTACTTTCTGAAAATTCGTTTTGATTCAAATTCTTACGGATTGCGCTCACAAACGAATCACTCAGATTGTGGCTATTTTCTCTCGGTATGCATGATATAAAGAGTAAATATAATGGACACAAATTCATGCATACAAAATTGAAAAGAAGGAAATATAGGGTGAAAAGATCTCATCATCGGATTACAGTTTTTAGGAAACGGGAACATCACCTCTAGTTCACACCATTTAATCTCTCATATTATCTTTTCATGTCTTAGCTCTCCACGCGGTAACCAATTTCGCCATTCGGACTCGGTTAGTACTTTTTGGGTTAAAAGGTGTAAAGGGTAAAAATCGGAATAAACGGAATGTTCGGAATTGGAAAATGTCCTTATGACGTCCATTTGTGGTTTTTCGGGCATTTGCTCATTTTTCTCTTTCTCTTTTTTTTCTTTTTTTTTTCATTTTTTTTCTTGCTATTTTTCATTTTTTTTTTGTTGAGCATTTCTATTTTTTTCTTCTTGCCCCTTTTTATTGCACAATTTGGACTTTATTTGATGAATTTTCTCAATTTTCACAATTCCGGGCCATTTGGTTTTTAGGCTTATCAAACGAAAGGAAAAATTTTATTTGGCTCAAAGTGGGTTGCAAAGGGATAATTTTTCACATCTTTTTATGGCTAATATTTTTGGGTAACAAACGATGACCTACTTCATCGTCCAAATTGCTAATCACATTACCATATGCATCTCGAGATTAATAAAGTTTAGAGATATATTTAGCACGAATTTCGAGACAACATCTCACACATTTCCCATAACCGATCAAAACAAAGGATTGAGATCATCAACGACTTATTAAAACGCTGAAAAGAACTTTGAGTTAATCATAAACTCGGATTGATTTAAAAACTCATAAAAAATTGAAAGGCTCGAAATCTCACCGGGTTTTATTAATCTCCACACTTATTCATAAAGTCGTCAATTTTCTTTCAATTTCCATCTTCGGTCAATTTTGGTTTAGTGCTTTATTGAGATTTAACAATTTGAGACTTTAAATAGAATAAAGGTGATATTTTTGAAAAATTTTAAATTCCAATTTTTATTTATTTTGAACAAAAATATTTTTGACTTTTTTTTTCTAAAAAAAACACACTTGGAAAGAACATGTGATCGAATCAATGAATCTAAATAATAAATGGGAAGAATATCCCACACCCCCTAACTTAAATGTTGAATTGTCCTCAATGCAAATCAAGAACACAACATAAAGAGAGGAAAAGAAAGATATTACCCAAATGGAGCGATCCCCGATGAGTGCCAGTCCATTGAATCTACAAAACATGTTAGAACCAAGCATAGCAAAAAGAATAACAAAAACTCTAACTATCGAAACTAGACTATAATAAAAGAGAAAAAAAACTAACTATTTACAACCTAACATTTGAACAGCTAATAAATCATACACTTAAAGTCGAAAAATTTGAGGGTCCACCCAAAATACAATTTGACTTTGAGGGATTAATGGTGTACCCTCATTAGGATGCATGCCTCCCGAAAAGTAAGAATTCCATTTGAAAAACGGAAGGCATGTGAAAAGTTTAAAAAATGAACCATCACCAATTACAAAATTTAGGGGGATAATGAAGGATTTTGGTGCATAAGAGGACAAGTCCCATTGGGATCCAAGAAATATATAATCACGTTCCAAAGATTTTTCAAGTAGTATGGGGAGAGGGGCACACAAAAAGGAACAATCCATATTAGAAAACAATTTAAGCATAGAGTGCTTGTCCTCATAAACCGGAAAATGATCCTCTTGTTGCGTAGCACGTGTGTTGGTCTCTAAGTCGGACGATATTTGAGTCGTATCTTCAAGTACCTTCGAACACTCAAATGGTATGGGTGGAGGTTTAGGAAGGAGAAATTCATCAATTCTATTGTCCCACTCGCTTTCGTCTAAATGACGAAATGAGGCCCAGAAAGATTGGACTTCATCATTTAGGCTCGCATCCACCGGTCCAAACTCGCGCTCAAACTCTGCTAGGCTCAACTCCTCTAGCTCTCTCTCTTGATTGGTGTCCTCAAACTTTTTTCCCTCAAAATTTTCAATTGGATCTGGTGGAGTGACATGTCTAAGTGTGTGGCCCGTAAGATGAAGCATCTCAAAATAACATTCCCATACAAGAAGCGGATAAACATCCTTAAGACATTCATCCAATTCTTGTGATGGATTTAATGGTTCGATAATAGTGGGGACACAAGGAGACAAATGATCTTCATCCTCAAGAGGTTTTGAAATATTTATAATAGGTTGAGATTCAAAAGAACTTGGATCAATTTCAATGATTTCATTCTCAAAAGTATTAGGTGAAGCGCAAGTCTCGACCTTTTCTAAGTTGTCCAAATAATCATTCAACTCCTTGCAAGTTGCTATAATTTTCGACTCGAGAACAGCATGATCATCAGATTGCTTTTTTAGATCAAGTAAGAGTTCTTCCAAAGTAGGCTTTCTTGGTTCTAGCACCTCGAATTCCTCATTTGGTTGAAAACTTACTTCATCTTCAAAACTATCGGAAAAAAAATCCTCAATGGGTTCAAATAATGCATCTAACTCTTGCTCCCAATAACGATTTTGTTTGCGATATTCTTTTTCAAGTCTTTCTTCTTCAAGCAATTGATTTTGATAAATTTGGAGTTTCTCAGCACTAGGCTTGTATTTAATATAATCATCTTTAGTGATATTGATCCAATGGTCATAAGTCTTGAGTGCCTCCTCTTCCTCACTATTAGCATAACAATTAAAGCCACCAAAAGAGTTAAAATAAGACATTTCAAATTGGGCAATTCAAGAACGTGACACCCATTTTTTTTTTTCAATTTTTGTTATATTTTTTTTTCGAAATCACTTGTAGATAAAAATAACTTTCTTAAAAATTTAACAATTTCAATCCCCGGCAACGGCGCCAAAAACTTGACGCGACTTAATATTTGTCTCAAAAGTGCGCACAATCTAGGCTCAAGTGCAAGCCTATCGCTCAAGTAATTAACCCGGTAAGTCGGGATCGTATCCACAAGGATCGAGATTCCCAAATAGTAATAAGAAAAATTATTAAATCTTGAAATGATTTCGTAAAAGAAATGAAAAGATGATTAAAAGTTGGGAAATTTTCTATTAAAAAATTACTTAAGAAAAACAAACTGAAAAGTGCAAAAGAAATTAGATCTGACAAATGGGAGAAAATAGGGTAGGGTATAATCCCTCAATCCTTAACAAATTACCGTATAGAATACTAGAATTGTAAATTAAAATTATTGACTAGATCCGGTCTTTATACATTCTAAGCATTACATAAATGAGGGATCTAGCCCGCATCATATGAAATCAAAGATAGATATAAAGCGGTGAATGAATCCAGTCTTTATAGATTCTAAGCATTACGTATATGAGGTTCAAGCCTGCACCATACGAAATCAAAGATAAATATAAAGCGGTGCTTTCACGATTCAATCAATATTTTAATTTAACCTCTATTTTCTACATAAATAATTTTCCTTGGATTGAGTTCATATACCCCAACCCTTGGGAATTTAGCTACTCATGATTTGGTTCAAGAATAAATTCACACACAAAATTATGGATCTACAAGACATGGGAAATAATTTGCAAATAATAAAAATAGAGAATGGAAAGATATTACTTGAATTCAGCAACAAAAATGGAATTGGAATCCAGAATTTCTTACAAACTAGGGTTCATGAAAACTCTTGAAGGAATAGAAAATTTGCTCTCAAAATCTAACCCTAAAATTCAATCTAGCACTTCTAACCTACTCCTAACCTAGCCTCTCTCTAGCAACTCCCCTTTTGAAAATGAGGTAGGGCTTGGTCTTTTATAGCACCAAGTTGCACGAATTTGGCATCAAATTTCTCTTGTGGCACAAGTTTTCCAAGAGTTGCACTGCATTAAATGCATAATTAATTACAGAAATCCGCACATCCAGACTCTTCATTATCGCACAACTTCAAAACATCGTAACTTCTTCACCGTAGCTCGGATTGAGGTGCCGTTTTTTCCAGTATTCTTGTAATTTAGAGTTCTTCAACTTTATAGTTGGCCCCACCTCCGGACTAATTCTGAAAAATTACGAAAATGCCCTTCAACTCTCCATTTCTTGGTTTCTTTCACTGTTTTGAGTTCTCCTTCGCACTAACTTGCATGAAATACCTGTAAAACACATGAGAAATACACAAAACACGAAATACTTGCCAAAAAAGATTAGTAGCATAAATAAGAGACAAATCCAAGCTAAATACACTGCACGGGATCATAAAAATACCGAAATTAAGGGGATAAATGTGAAGAATATGTGCCTAATCAATGCTATTGCAAGTGGTCTCGCCAAAACTACGGTTGGTCTCGAGTTCGCGTCCAAAAAATGTATCCTCAAATAGGCACAACTTTCACCTCAAAAGTTGGTCGAGCTTGCAAGAATAAGGAGCATAAAAATGCCTAAGCTTAGTGTATGCCCGTGCCTGAAGGCACGATAAAAAATTCGAAGTACATAATTATAAAACAACAAAAAGTTTCAAGCTACATAATTACAAAATGATGAAAATTTTCAAAGTACTTAATTGCAAAAGGGAAAACAAATTTGTTCCCAAACAAAACAAAATGTAACTTCAAAAAATTGGTCTTTAAAAATTAAAACAGAATTTCTTATATTTATAAAAATTTGAGCCATGCAACAGTCATCTTTGATAGCCATTTTGTACTTTTGTCAGTTGACATGCCCCTTGGGCCATCCGTTGTCCATCTCAACTAATTACAATCTATTACAAAGTATCGTATAGATCTCAGAGTTTATAAGTGACCAAACAATCATGACGGCCTTATGAAGTATTTTTCGATTCTCCATGTCAATTAAATGTGAAATGTTAATTTATCCATAGCCGAAAGTTGTTTGGTCTATCATTTGTTTTAAAGATTAGGTCTTGTTTATAAGAGTTATTTAAAAAATGTTGTTCCTTTCTTCTCTCTCATTGAGAGGCGTGAGATTTGTCTTAATTTTCTTCTATTGCTATTTATGTCAGATGTCTAGTCCCATTAGTCGTCACCTCATGTATAAAGACATTGAGGCTAAATAGGCCTTGTTTTCTTTACTTTACCCAAGATTTATACAATGCAATACGTCCAAAATATTATTAACGACTTTTCAAAATAATAAAAAAAAAGTCTCATTTTTATATTTAAACATGTATTTATGGACAACAACGATACAACCATGATTTTTTTGAACTAAAATAAATTTAAACAAATTTTCTAGAAAGAATGAAGAAGATACAACAACGATTCTCACAATAATGAATAAAACATTTACTCTTGATAAATAAAAATGGCATTTTTTACCCGACTCTTTTAAAATCTGAAGATGACATTCTTTACGGACTCTTTCAAAATCTGAAGAAGACAAATGCCAATACTTATAAAATGACAAAAAAAATCATTTTCAGACTTCAAATATTAACACCTACTACAAAAAGCAGAAAATATATTTTAAATTTAGAAAACAATGTATGTACCATCAAATCATGTGAATGGAGAAGAATCGTTCATGATAGAAGTGAGATGAATAAATAAACACGCTTGTCATTTTAGTAGGATCAAATAAATCAGTATCCAAGTATATAGATCTGAACAAAAAAGGAATGAGCAAAAGACTTTATTATCCTTTAAAAAAATAAAAAAGGAATGAGCAGATCTGATAAAAAAACATTCCAATTAATATATCTAACCTAACTTTGTTTATAACTTCTCAATTAGTGTACATGGTGTATCAAACCTGTTCTTGCAACTCCCTAATTCTCACAACCCAGTTTATCATGGTGTATGAACCCTATAGTGATATCTAATAATGAAGAAAAAAGGTCAAGAAAAAGAAAAATTATCACAAATAGGTACGGTGACAAAGGAGCAGGAGCCTTCTTTGGCTTTGGGCACAGTTAGGACTTCAAAGCCACTACACGGTTTCAATTAGCTTCTATTGTCTCATCCATTTTAACCTGGATGTGTTTGTGAGAATTAAGGAGAGCTCATCCATGGTTTTTAATCATTAAGAGTGGTAAAAAATTTAGCAGAACACGTCAAATTAATACAAAATCTGAAAGTCAAGAGGGAAGAATTTTGACTGTTGTTCAAATCTCTAAAGAACAAAAACAAAAACCCCATTTTACATAAATGAACAACATAGATAAACATATTGAAACATACAAACTCTTGCAAATCTGAAAAAATATTAGCCTAGCCCAACCCCCCACCTCAACCACAGAGCTGAACCCAGACCCATCCCCAACAACCCTCCTTCCCCACAACTATCATTGGGACTCATGTTGGGGTGGGATCGTCCCACCTCAACCACCGAGTTGAACCCACACCCATCCCTAGCATCCCTCCAACCCAGACCCATCATCAGCTTTTTTAAAGGTGTTCCATCATTTCATAATTTCTAAAAAATCAAAAGATTAAATCAATAAAAAAATAATCAGTAGTGGATATAGAGAGATTCACAATCGGGTTGGTGGTTGGTGTAGTTGATGTGATAAATCTAGACAATGATAGAAAATAATCATTAGTGGAAGACATCTGTTGTACAACTCCAGATCATGGAGATGATTCCAGAGGAGAGAGAATGATGTACCGTGCTATGGCGATGATTCCATACCATTTATGTGCATTATTTCTCTGCAGAAATAAGTGACCATAATTAGTGTAAAATCCTGTAAAAATACATATTGATGCAAACAACCATGGATAGAGGAAGATGAACAGAAAAATTAACTCAGCACATCCTACAAAAATACCCAATCAAAAATAAAAACACAATCTTTGGTGAGGCAAAACCCTTCTCCCCTTATGTGAGATGTAATAAATTATATGGAAGTCACTAATAGCATGCCATTTTCTCTATAAAATATCGGTATAGATGACACCCATAGCTATAAAAACTTTCCACGTGATTAAACACTTTAAATAATTGTGGTGGTGGGTAGAAACAGTAAGAAAGAGAAAGCATACCTGGTAGATTCGGGCACCTAAATTAAAAAAAAAATGTGAGAGAGGATATTTTAGATATAAAATATCTAGAAGCAGACCTTCCCACATATCTAAAGTAGAAGAGGAAGACAAAAAATGGGTCAGATCTGAGAGATGAGGTTTGATTTCAGAGTGAGAGTTGGAGGAGATAGGGAGAAAGAGACGGGTGAGTGGATAACAGTCTAGTTGAGAATTCAGAGAGAGACAGTACGCATTGAATCCTGAGATTAGAAAAGATCTCCTCGTGTTAAAAACCGATATGAGCCCTTGATTTCGTGTTTGAATCTTCAACTTTATGTAGATTACAAATATACCATTTATATTTGAATTATAGTGAAATTTTAGAAGAAATATGAGAGGGAAGTCAAAATTTAAGGGGCAAAAGAGGAAATGCAGGAAAACATTCATGCCATGACATCATACTTTCAACTTGTGGCATATAAAAGTTTTTTACTCTATTATATAGATGTTTGTGTATGTGTATGTGTGTGTGTGTGTGTGTGAAACTCTCTATCTCTCTCTCTAGAGAGATAGAGAGAGAGATTTTGGCTCAAATATGATCCAACCTTGCGATCCATTCTTACGGTTCACTTAAATAAGCCAAAGACACGCTTGAAATACAACACTCATATCTCAGTCAATGGCCAACCCTATGGTTTATGTGGAAGCTGAAATGACTAGTATGTACTACCTATAAACTAAAGAGTGCCTAGCCAAAGGCTAGCAGGCTTCAATGCAACATCACCTAACCGTTATATTACCTAGTAAGAACCTACACCTCCTAATGTCACAACAAATGACAATTTATTGAATAAAAAACATTGTTTTAAAAAAAAGTCATTTCAGTTTTCAAAATAATTCTGAATATTTATTTTAAAAATATTTAAACACAAAAATTTAATTTATAAGTTCAGTTTACTAATTTTATTTATAAAATTTATTTTTAGAAAAAAAAAATCCAATTTCACTTTTAAAAAATATTTAGACAAGCAATCAAAAAATTTAATGTCACGCGTGATTGGCTAGTGATGCTGGCTCGAATCCACGGCATTTAATGGATGTGGGTCCGCTCCAACGAACTAACCAATCGCGCCTCTAAGACATAAAATTTTGATGTCTTAAGAGATATCAATTTTTTTTCATCTCCTGCAATAATAAATGAATTTAGGGCCACAATTACATAGCATAAATATTAAAAAAAAAATAGCCAGTGTCATAAAATAAAAAAGAAGAAGTCAATGCTCGTTTGTGTATAAGAAATATCACTATTCTAAAAAAAACCTCCTAGGCTTGACGCTTGGGAGAAATGCCTCACCTTAAGATTTTTATGCCTTATTCTTGGTAAAACCTTTAAGGCGTACAGTTTTCTAAAAACAACAATGCTTTAGTGAAACAATATCGCCCTTTAAAGAATTTTTTTACAAACCGGACTATTATCTCATCCAAAATAATCAAATAGTATTTTAATTTGCATATATTCAGACATATTTTTATGCTAAGTACAATTTTAGTATTTTAATAGCCTTGTTATGGTTAAAAAATATTAAAATATATTAAGAAGGCCTAAACGCCTTTTCACGCTTTTTTCAACCTAATGCCCGCCTAGGCTTCGAAGGCTTAAGGCTTAAGTCTTGGCCTCCACGCCTCGATCACGCCTCACATTTTTTAGAACCTAAGTAACCCATTTTTAAGTTTTTAGCCATTATTTTAAAATCAAATACAGAGGAAATATGGGATTTTTTGATACCTATCCTGGAATTTATTCTATTGAACGCAAAAAATGAACAAAATAAGCTTAAAGAAACAAATTGATGAGGTGCATTTTTCGGCTTTTGCAATTTTTTCCTATTCCACGCTCTTGTGATTTTTATGATTTTCACTACCTGGACAATGATCTTCCGCTGAGATGGGTTTTTCGGTGACCGAAATTGATGAGGTGTTTCTGGTGTAGTGAGAGAGAGGCTTGGGAGTGGGTTTGTCACCTGAAGCAATTTTGGGTTTTGGTGATTGAAATGAGTGAGGAAAGAGAAAAAAACTGATATGGGTGTTGTGTTTCAAATGTGTCTTTGGCTCATTTAAGTGAACCGCAAGAATAGATCGCAAACTTGGACCCATTTGAGCCAAACTCTCTATAACTTTTGTATTAGATTATATGTATTCTAGATTTTCATGATTTATTTGATTTTTTCTCTCACTATATATATTTATGTGATTTTATTTGCTTAAAAAAGAAAAAATATATATAAATTTAAAATCACAAAAATAGCTTTTTTCGCTGACATTATTCTCATTTTGTTTCATTATTCTATCAATTTTTTGGGTTTATTGATTTGGATTTTCGGCATATTATTTGATGGTTGGGTGTTGATGTTTGGTTAGTGGTTTTTGGTGTTGATGTTAGGGTTAGTGTTTCCTTTAGGTTCCAAGTGTCATACCCAATCCTATTATGTGCCATAGAATCTCGTTTGTTCATTCGTTATGGAAAAGGAGTCGTAATATACTCCACCCGAGTATTATGAATACTAAGATCCTTTATGATGCTCTGATCATTCCATGTCTTAGTGGTTCATAGATACTTGGTAATTTTACATGAGAGTAGTTATTGAACGACTGGTCACTATATATAAAATTTTAAACATCGATATGCCGAGATGGTTTGCCAATAGGAGGTAGGATTCCATTTTCTTATTTTTTGGGTCTGCATATGTTGATATGGTTCACTGAGTAGTTATTACAAATTAGGATGCCGATATGGTCTACTATCTTCACCCAATCATGCACTATTTCATGAATAATTCAGACCCCATCTTTTTTAATTATGCTACGAGGGTTGGTCAAATGATCAACTTTACTTAAATCATATGGAATCACAGATCCTATGTTTGCAATCGGCCTAAACTTTATTGTGCATCTCTCTCTAGTATAGGATTCTTATCACCATAATGACGATTGCATATGAGGCGTCGTTACTTCCAGATGAGCACACACGTGATTTTTCTGGGGGTAGCAGGATGAATTTCATAAGCATCACTGAATAGCAAGGAGTAATATTGGTCTACCAAAGGAAGAAGGTGGTTTAGCGTTGCGAGATATCTTAGATATTTGTAAAGTTTATACTGGCAAACTATGAGTTAAAATTTTGCATAATCAAACTCAATGGGCTGATTTTATGAAAAAAATATATAAAAAAATTGGCAAACAATAATTTTACCATCTCAATTAATTCTTCTAGTCCCACCTGGAAAAGAATGCAAGAAATTTTATATCTTTAAAACTCAAATGAATTGTTCCCTACTATTCATTTTTGATGGTTAAAGGTTTTGTTTTTAAAATAGCCCGGGATCTTATTCAGGAAATGGACTGCATTCAATTTTCACCATCCAGGATTTAGGATAACCATATTATTTCAAAAGTCTCCATATGTATGTGGTGATGTCTTCACAATGGTCTCCCTCTGGATCAAACCTTGAAAGATATTAAAATACCTAATGTCATTGTTCCTCTCGAGGATATGAAGATAACAAGGATCATTTATTCAATGATGGCGATATTGCAATTGAAGTGTGGAAACATTTTGAAGGTTTAATGGGGCTGAAATTTACAACATCAAGTCTTAGAATAAGACTTATATATTGGTGGCTATCTTCCCGAGGAAAGAACATCTACTCAATTTTATGTAAAAGTATTCCAAGCCTAGTTTGTTGGAAAATATGGTTTGCTATGAATAAATTTGTTTTTGTAACGAAAAAAATGAAATCTTTATCGATAATTAGGGAGGTCCATGATGATATTAAGACCATTTTCAAAGATAAACCTTCTAAGGTTCCATTATCTAGATTTCTTAGATCTTTCATAAATGATTTTGATATAGTTTGTTCCTAGTATGTAAGCCACCGAAGAAGGACTTTTCTTCTTCTCTATAAATAATAAGTTAAAGGTTTGTGAAAAAAATAAATAAATAAATAAACCATTCACCGGTTCGAATCAATCTTGTATCGATATTCTTGTACCGATTACTTAATGGTGGGAGGATATGAGGATAATCCTGGGACTGTCACAAAAACAACCCCTCACACACTTATCACACCACTCTTCCTCTTAGTTAAACTCAGACATTTGTCTCTAGTATGTCTTAACTTTCCCATAACTAGTATCAGTTCGAATCCTCTATTATAGACCAGTTTGTAGCTTTGGACGAACGTATGGATCAACGCATTAAATCAACATTTTAATCGATAGTTCATGACAACGGATGAAGCCCTAATTTATGAGATGATCAATATCACACATTTTCAATAGTGTTCAATATAGTTGCGCGGGAGCAACTGAGATCAACAAGAGATGAGGAAAAATATTTGAAGTGAATGAAAATGATGAGGTCTAGAGAGCTTGGAGGTGATAATGGTTCATCAGGTGCCAATAGTTCAGGAACTGGTGGAAATGATGGAGGTGATGTTGTTAGTGATTATATGCAAACCTAATGTTAGTTGATATTTTTTTAATTTTTATGTAGATAGATAGATAGATAGATAGATAGATAGATAGATAGATGATTGCTTAAGTATACTTGTTTATTTCCTTACTACTCTTGGATAGTTTGGATATTATGATCTATAGTTCTAGCACATGTTAATCAATACTGTTTTGACAATCATAATTTTGGATATAAACTATAACGTTACATCACGATCAAAAACAGTTTTGTCATGAATCCAGGATGTTTAATCTTCATGCAATCACAAATCACAATTTCTTTATAACTATGATCGAAACTAACCTTTGTCCATCGCAATTGATTGGAATAAGATGACTTAAATGCTCATGTTAAAGATTCTTTTGAATCCCTTCTTGAACAGCCCATAATTACCCTCTTACATGCCCAAAATATTTGTGAGGAAATACGAATAATGAGAATTTTAGATTTTCTCTCCCTCCTTAGAAATAGGGTATATTGAGATGACTCTAGATGGTGTAGAGGTCTTTATTTATAAGGGGAAGATGGCCGGAATCCTAGTGGTGGTGGGACTCTTTTCAAGTCTCCCACTAATGCCACTAATCATCATGTGACTAACGGATAAGGTTTACCCAATCTTTTAATATCTTTATTTATCACATTCCTAATTAATTATCTGACATTTATTAAAACCACATAAATGGGAAATTTGGAATTTAATACAATTGAAATTAAATAATTAATTTAGACACTTAATATTAATTTCCAACAGTCTCCCACTTGGTCTTAATAATTCGTATAATTAGATTAGGTATCATGAGGGGCATAATCATTGATAAATATCATTTGCTAAATCAAATTATTCACGAATGCGAGTCATGGCGGTTCCATGATATTCAAGAGAATGGTTTCTTCCATGTACCAGAACACCAATGTTTCATTCAATTAGCCTTTAACATTGGGTATCATTATGTCCTCATAATGTCCTTTTGAATAAGGACTATATCTTTCAACAATAATTCATAATTTTATGCATGCATTCACAAAAGACAGAAATAATAGAAATCGGAAACACTTTTATTGAATTCAAGTAATAGTGTCAAACAACTAAGCCAAAATAGCAATCATAATCCAACTAATCGAGACCCATCTCTTTGGCATGTTCCATAAAGGTCTTGGGAGATAGTCATTTCATAAAAGGATATGTTATGTTATCACGCATACTAATGTGATCAATTGACACTCTTTGTTTCTGAACTTCTTCTTTAACTGATAGGTATTTCATCTCAATATGCTTAGCAGCCTTAGCATACATATCGTTCATCGAGAAGAAGACTGCTGTGACATTATCACAATAAATTTTCAGCGGCTTAGATATTGACCCCATAATTCTAAGTCCTAAAATAAAGTTTCGAAACCATAATCCATGATTTGTAGCTTCAAAGTAAGCTATGTATTCAGCCTCCATAGTAGATGATGCAATGACGCTTTGCTTAACACTTTTCCATGACACGGCTCCTCCAGCAATAAGGAAAACATAACCCGAAGTGCTCTTCCTACTATCAAGGCATCCCCCAAAATCTGAGTCTGAATAACCAATCACCTCAAGGTGACCAGTCTTCCGATATGTGAGCATCTAATCCTTGATCCCTTGTCGATACCTCAGCACTTTCTTTGCAGCTTTCCAATGGTGAATCCCCGGATTGCTTTGATATCTACCGAGCATCCCAATGGCAAAATTGATATATGGTCTAGTACAGACTTGTGCATATAACAAGCTCCCTGCGAGCGAAGCATAAGGCATGCCTTTCATGTGTTCCCTTTCTAAATCACTTCTAGGGCATTGACTTTAGCTGAACTTGTCCCCTTTCTGAAGTGGAATATTAATGGGATTGCAACTTTTCATGCTAAATATTTCTAAAACTTTGTTAATGTAAGATTTCTGAGACAATCCCAACATTCCTCGTGATCTATCCTGAGATATTTCTATCCCGATCACGAAGGATGCCTCACCTAAATCTTTTATTTCAATGTTTTTAGAAAGGTACTTCTTGGTTTCACTTGATAAACCAAGATCACTGCTGGCAATACATAAGTCATCAACATATAGTACTAAAAACACAAACTTTCTCCCACTGCACCGATCAACAGTGTTTTCCTTAAACCTAAAGGATGTAATGGTATCGTGGAACTTAATGTACCATTGACGAGAAGATTGCTTTAGACCATATATTGACTTCTTTAACATACAGACCATGTTTTCTTTTCCTTCCTTTATGAAGCCTTGTGGTTGTGCCATGTAGACTTCTTCTTCTAAACTCCCATTTAGAAATGCTATTTTTACGTCCATTTGGTGCAACTATAAATCATAATAAGCCACCAACGCTAATATGATTCTTAATGAGTCCTTCTTTGAAAGTGGAGAGAAGGTCTAATTATAATCATTGCCTTCTCGCTGATTAAAACCTTTGGCAACAAGTCTAGCTTTATGTCATTCGATATTTCGTTTTGAGTCAAGTTTGGTATTAAAGATCAACTTGCACCCAACTCGTTTTTGTCCTTCTAGCAATTTTACCAAGTCCCAAACTTTATTATCATTCATAGATTTTATTTCTTCATTAATGGCATCAATCCATTTATCGAAATCATCACTACTTACATCTTTTTCATAATAAACTGGATAATTAATATTCCATATGTTAAATTCGGTCTCTTGAAGGTATATCACATAATCATCCGGAATTTTCGATCTCCTTTCTCTTTGAGATCTTCTTAATGGCACTTCCTGTGGTGCTTCAAAAGTTTCATCGGTTATAGTCTCATTATGTGGTTGTTCAGTTGATTGATCATTCACTTGTTGTTCATTGTTATTGATTGGGTCAATGACCGGTTCAACAACTACATTACGAACAACAGGTATGTTATGAACTCTGGGTATAGGAATTTGTACCCTACTTCTCGAATGATTACCTCCCTTTTTTTTATACTTTCACTTACTTCACCTTCTTCAATGAATTTAGCATTTTCAGTTTCTATGATTCTAGTTGTATTATTTGGACAGTAGAATCTATATCCTTTTGGCTTTTCTGGATACCCGATGAAATGACAAGATAATATCCTAGGATTCAATTTCTTTTCAAGAGGGTTATAGATTCTAGCTTCCGTTGGGCATCCCCACACACGTAAATACCATAAATCGGGTTTCCATCCTTTCCAAAGTTCGAAAGGGTTTTTCGAAACTGACTTACTAGGAACCCTATTTAAGATGTGTACAACGATTTTTAATGCATGTGTCCATAAAAATGTAGGCAATTGGGTCCTACTTATCATACTTCTTACCATTTCTATAAGGGTACGATTACGCCTTTCAGCTACACCATTCTGCCAAGGTGATCCTGGCATTGTGTATTGGACGCAAATACCTAATTTTTCAAGGAGTTTAGCAAATGGGCCAAGGTAATTCCCTGAATCGTCATATCTACAATAATATTCACCACATCTATCAGATCTAATAATTTTCACCTTTTTGTCTAGTTGCCTCTCAACCTCATTAATGTATATTTCAACAACGTTCACAGACTGAGATTTATCATGCAACATGTACAAAATGCAATAACGTGAAAAATCATCTATAAAGGTGATGAAGTATTTTTCTCCACCAATGGATGGAATATCAAAAGGTCCACATATATCTGTATGTATTATTTCAAGTAGGTGGGTGCTTCTTGTGGCTCCTCTCTTTGTATGTTTGGTCTGTTTTTCTTTGATACAGTCCACACATACATCATAATTGGCCCAATCTAGGTTATGGAGTATTCTATCTTTAATGAGCCTTTCAATTATTGGCCTCGATATGAGCCCTAATTTTTTATGCCATAAATAAGCAGATTTGTCATCATTAAGTGTACGTTTCGTACCAACATTAGGATGCAGGGTCACAAGGGTTTCATAAAAATTCTTTTCAAGATTCAATTGATATAAACCATCTAATAAAAATCCAGAACCAACATTATTAGAATTTTTAATCAAACCAAAACCATTGTACTTAAATTCAATCGCAAAACCGTCTAAGTCAAGTTTGGAAACAAAAATTAAATTCCTAGAAACTTTGGGAACATAAAAAGTTTCTTGCAAATCTAAAATAAGTTAAGTGCTTAAAATTAGGCGAAAGACTCCAATAGCTTCTAGTTTAGCCTTTACTTTATTGCCCATGTAGAGAAAATGCTCATTTGGATTTATTTTGCTGATCGAAGTGAAGCCCTGCATTGAATTAGAAACATGACACATAGAACCATAATCAATCCACCAAGTGTTAGAATGAGCGTTAATAAGGTTTGATTCGAAACACACATAAATAAAGGGCTTACCCTTTTTCTCGAACCAGGCCTTTCGTTTATGACAATCCCTTTGGAAATGGCCCTTCTTTTTACAGAAGTGACACTTGTTGTTCTTTTCCTTCTTCACAGTAACAGTTAATGGTTCATCTTGATGAGATGGCCCAGGACCTTTCTTAATGCCCTTGTCGAACTTCTTCTTAAAACCAGATCCTTTGACTATCATATTTGCCACCTGTCCCTTAGTCACATGGCCATTCTGTTACTTAAGCCTTCCTTCCTCTTGTACCAACATCCTTTGCAAATCATTTATATTCCACTTATCTTTTATAGTGTTGTAATTGATTTGGAAAGGCCCATACTCAGGAGGTAGGGAGTTTACGACGAATTGGATGAGAAAAGACTCATCCACTATCACGCCCAAATCTCTAAGTCTACGAGCCAGATTGGTCATCTCTATAATGTGTTGATTTATGTTTCGAGTACCATCGAACCTCATAGTGGTCAGGTCAGCCATCAGTTTCCAAGCAAGGGATTTATTAGCAGTGCGAAAGCGTTCTATAATGTTGTTCAAATACGCTTTCGCTTTCGTAGTTTCAGGTAGGGAGGTCTTAATGTTAGCAGCAATGCACATTCGCATAAACATTAGGGCCATCCTATTGGATCGAGACCATGCTTGATGGAGAGATATTTCATCCTCGCTACTGTCATCAGTAATAGCAGCGGGTTCATCGCACATAATTGCCATGTCCAGGTTGAGAACCCCTAGGCTGAACTCAATTTGTTCATTCCATTCAGAAAAATTAGTTCCATCAAATTTGGAATATGACTGAGCTTGCGAATACAGGTTAAGGGGAACTGCAATTAATAACAATGTTCACAAATTAAATTTTCACACACAACAAAAATTGCAAGGGTCGAATATTGAATTGTTGAAATTTTTTTTGGCATATTTCATTTACAATCTGAATATCACGGAATCTGTGTTAATCATTACATAATGTTCAGATTATAAAGATATATTACCCTATAATTAATTTGTCATGGTTCCATAATTTTTGCATCTATGTTTGTTGCCTAAACATTTAATACCATGATTAATGGACTTAATGTCAACTATTCTCTTTTCACAAAATCTGTTCCAATGTTGTTCAATTCAGATATTAGCATGCGTTGCGCCTTAATCCAATTTTATAACTAACATTAGAATAAACCTTTAATAAATGTAAGTGTATTATTCGTACATGCAGTCTCAGCCCGTGTGACCTTTGGCTTAACTCAAATGAATAATTTCTTACATGTCTTAATTTAAATATAGTTAATCATGCATTAAATATTAACTATAATACATAATCTATCAGTAATTACAAAGATACCAATAGTAGCTTAAATGCCTCAAAAACATAATTGCCCAGGTATAGTAAAAAAACACATAATTCATGAATTTTGCCAAAAATGACAAAAATGAGTTTTCACCATAGAATTGAAGAAAAACATGCTAGAAAATCCAAACTTTTTGCGGAACGTTAATATCAATTTTCTGTAAAGATTTATAAGCCCCCAGATTATTTTCTAAAATGGCAAAAACGGGATTTTGAGGGCCTTAACGAACTCGAGTTGCCAAAAAACACATTACATCACGCCAAAGGCCGTGAAATTCGATCGTTGGCCCGTTTCCAGTCAACATGTCATGTTTCAAGTCAATCGTACACCAAAAATTTCAAAAAACACTATTCATTGCGCAAAAAAAAAATCTTTCGAAATCTTTTTTGCATCAAATCACAGTTTTCACTTAATTAATCTTAAAAACGAATTTGTTTTCTTCTCATGATTAATGAAAGTGTTTTTCAGAATGCTTACACAACTCGAAATAATAAAATAATGTTAACGGCATATTAAGGTTCTTATAACACGGAAAGGGGTTGAACAATAATGGGACAGTTTTCATAAGATAAGGATTGTATGTAGTAATTTCGTTCTTAATATCATACATAAAACTAATTCGAATTACCATATGTATGATTACCAGATTGCATAAAAATTACATATTTCCAGATTTCCAGAAAAACAAAATTTCCGAATTTCCAGATTTCTAGAAAAACAAAATTTCCAGATTTTCAAAAGGTCATAAATCAGAATTGTTATAAAGGAGTTTTCATTAACGGAAAACGTGAGATTATAAATCGAAAGATCTAATATCACATGTTAATCAATACTCTTTTGACAATCATAATTCCGAATATAAACTATAGTGTTACATCAGATTTAAAAATAGTTTTGTCATGAATTCAGGATGTTTAATCTTCATGCAATCACAAATCATAATTTCTTTATAACTATGATCGAAACTAACCTTTGTCCATCGTAATTGATTGGAATAAGATGACTTAAATGCTCCTGTCAAAGCTTTTTTTGAATCCGTTCTTGAACAGCCCATAATTAGCCTCTTACGTGCCCAGAATATTTGTGAGGAAATACGAATAATGAGAATTTCGAATTTTCTCTCCCTCCTTAAAAACAATGTGTATTGAGATGACTCTAGATGGTGTAGAGGTCTTTATTTATAAGGGGAAGAGGGCCGGAATCCTAGTGGTGGTGGGACTCTTTTCAAATCTCCCACTAATGCCACTAACCATCATGTGACTAACGGATAAGGTTTACCAAATCTTTTAATATCTTTATTTATCACATTCCTAATTAATTATCTTACATTTATTAAAACCACATAAGTGGAAAATTCGGAATTTAATACAATTGAAATTAAATAATTAATTTCGACACTTAACATTAATTTCCAACAGCACATGCTTTAGTTTTATCATTATTTTCTAGTACCGATGGATTTATGGTATCTTGGTTGTCTAATTTTTCCCTTTTTCTCATTCGAGACAAGAAGAAAATTAAGTTCTTACACTTATGGGGAGTATTTTGAGTTGCGTGTATTAGACATGCATATTTTATATATATATCATTTACGTCATATTTATATCTCTATTGAAGGTTTCATACATCATGGATGGTTAAGTGTGTAATATACATGACTTAATGTATGCCGTGTTTAATTTGGATGGATCATGAAGTCATACAAAGTATCGAGTCATTGAATGAGATTTGGACTCGGTAAATATAATGTGTATGTGTGTTTTATTCGTGCTAATTTTATATCTTTATAAGTGCTTACCCATCTTTAGTTTTTTTTTGGAAATGATAATTGGAATATATATACGCATATCCTTCCTTTGATTTGGTTGTATTATATATTAAAAAAATATTAGTCTTGGTGTTTTTGAGTCATTAATATATTTGTGATGATTTGAAGATGACGACATGCAACGTGACTTTTGCTTACCATAGGGACAACATTTTTTTATCATTCAAACTTTCAAAAATGTAATAAATAATCAAATTTTCATTATTTCAGGTTTTTGTTTGGAGTAAAGGATTGACAGAAAAGCTAATTTTGAAAAGGTTTATTTATTTATTTTTGTATTTCTGCAGACCTTCCAGCAAAAAGGGGTTATTTATGAGTAACCTTGCAGAAAGAAAATTTCACATGATATTTCTACTTTGAAACAGAAATTGTAATAATATAAAGTTTTTTTTATGACATGTCTTCGTACCAAGTAGGTGTTGTATAACATGTCCTTGTACATGGTTTTTTATGCTATGACCTCGTATGGAATAGTTTTTGTATGAGAATCCAAATTCGTTTATAAACATCTCGTATTAATGATCTTAAGAAACTGGATCATACAAAAATCTTCGTACATATGAGATACTAAATTTTGAGAATCATTTTCTTTTGCAATATTAAATGCTCAAACATATAAATAAGGTTTAAGAGATTATTATTCTCACCACAACCTCTTTTTTTATCAAAACCCTACCTTAGTTTTGAGAACTTAAATAAGAGTTTCAAAGAACTTATTAAAAACATTCATAATTAGAGAGCTTTTCATAAAATCTCCCTTTTCTATATGTGAGGAAACAAAACAAGTAATTCATGTGAGTTGAAAGGGTGATGTTTGAGATTGGTGGATACCAAAGTTCATGAACTCTAAAAGTTACTACAGTGTATAGACACCAATTGTTAGTGCACGTAAAAGTGAAAGTGCAATGCATTTGAGAAGATATCTGGTTGGATATTGAGTGTCACGTAATTTGTGTTTATACTTTGTTTAATTCCAGGAATAACATTATTAACACCGGTAGACTTGATTTTGAGGGGGCACAGTAGTTTCCCCCACAAGGTTTTCCACTTCAACTACTAATCTTGTGTAAATTTTTTTTTTTTTTGCAATTTTATTTTGCATATCAACTGAAAATTGAATTATATGTTAGAATGGGATAAATGTTAATATGGGAATAATTATAGATAATCTAATTAAAACTTCTATTTGTGGATTTGTAGACTAATAAAAATTTAAAACTAATAAATTCTCAGAGGTCGATTATCAGAACATATACAACCTAGGCTTTTTTTATAGAGATTCCACGAGCCATCCTCCACATGTTGATGGTACAAATTATATTTACTAGAAGGTGAGAATGAGAAATATTATGAGGTCGAAACATGAAAGATTTTTTATGAGTATTGAAGATGGAAAACTAGAGTTCTTAAAGGAGTTATGATGATAAAACCACAAGATCAATGGAGTGATGCTAAATTCAATGGTTGCAACTACAATTTTACTAACTTAAAAGATCTTTTTCATCTATTTATAATCAAGAGTACAATTGGATAATTAATTGTGAAACAAATAAGGAGCCCTATAAAAACCAAGTAGTATAGAACAATCGTGTTTCTTAATCACTGTTTCTTATTATTTTTACAGTGCCAGCCATATATATATACACATTTCCATGATTAAAAATGACTACATTAAGCATGGGAACGTGGGAAGTGTAGAACTCAAACTCCTGAACTAGAACTGCTCAAACTACGTAGGTTATTGTGGCTGCATAACTGCTTCAACTGCTACTGCATAGCTCCTATACATGGACTAGTCTCCAAGATTATGGGATCATGACCTGCTGGTGGTTTTAAGCGTGTTGACTTGGTTAATATGCCCTCGAAAGTTAATGGTGATCGTGATATAATCATCAACTTGTCCCATATCAAATTGAACTTAGTGGATGAAAGGCCTTTAGTGAAGATATCCGCTAGGAGTTCATCGGCAAAGAAAAATTGAACTTCAAGAGATTTCTCTGCGACTTGATCATGGGCAAAGTGAAAATCATTCTCAACATGTTAAGTGCGTGCATAAAATATGGGATTTGTTGAAATATAAACTTGTTTTTATATTTAATCAATCAATTTTTAAGAAGCATCCTAAGTTAGGTAAGGTGTTAGGTAAGGTGTGTTTATTTATTCTTAGTGCTTCATAGTGGTTAAATAAGTGGAAGCAAATTGTGTGGATTAATTTAATTTGAACCACATTGAGTGCATTTGATTTTCTTCTAGTATAAATAGCCATCATCCTTGAGTTCTTAGAATCATAAAACAACTAGGAAGATAATAAGCAAAGCTTATTAGTTATAATAGAGAGAAGTTAAGTTGTAAGAGTGTTTTGTTCTTTGTAATAATATTTGAGTGCTAAATACAAGATAGTTGTCTGAGTGTCTTTGAAAGATTATTTCCAACAAAGTGGATACCAGAGCAATTGGAAATTTATTTTAAAGTATACGCTATAGCATATCAAATCGAAGCTCTCGACGAGACGAATCCAGCGCCGCCTGATTCATTCTTATCAGAGGTCTGACGCGCCACCACGCATCACCAGAACGTTGTTGCCAGAAAGTGAGTTAACTCACCGAGTTAGCCAAATCATCTGAGTTGTAACCGTGTTGACAGAGCCTTGAAGCCTGTTTGAGCTGCTTGACCGAGCTGTCGAGCCTTAACCAAAGGCTGACCGTTGACCAAAAGTTGACTTTAACCATTGACTTTGACCAGATTTTCATTTTTTGGTCCACGTTGTTCCTAAGGTTTTTGGGCATTCCGGATCCATCCGCGCAATCAAAATTTCCAAATTCTCACTAGAATTATGGCAAATGGTGGTATGGCATCCTTTCAAGTCCCGATACTTAACAACAATAACTGTTATAATTGGAGTATTAAGATGAAGGCACTTTTGTGTGCACACGATGTTTTGGAAGTCATGGAGAGAGGTTACAGTGAGCCAGAAAATTAAGCTATCTTAAACCAAACTCAGAAAGAGAGTTTTAAAGACTCAAGAAAGAGAGACAAGAAAGATCTTTATTTCATCTACTAAGCATTAGATAATGATGGTTTCGAGAAGATTTCAAGTGCAATCTCATCTAAGCAATCATGGAAGAAACTGCAAACCTCTTACAAAGGAGCCGAACAAGTGAAGAAAATTTGTCTTCAAACTTTAAGAGGTGATTTCGAATCTCTACATATGAAAGTGTCTGAGTCTATCTCTGATTACTTTTCAAGAGTCTTAGCTGTTTCAAATCAATTAAAAAGAAATGGCGAGAAGTTAGAAGATGTGATAATCATGGAGAAGATACTCCGCTCGTTAGATCCAAAATTCGAGTACATCGTTACGACGATTGAAGAAACAAAAGACTTGAATGAGTTAACAATCGAACAACTAATGGGGTTATTGCAAGCATACGAAGAGAAGAAGAAGAAGAAGAAGAAGAAGAAGAAGAAGAAGAAGAAGAAAAAGAAGAAGAAGAAGAAGAAGAAGAAGAAGAAGCAAGAGATTGTGGAACAACTTCTTAAGACGGAGATCCATCCGACAAAGAAAGAAGAAAGTTTCAACAATGATAGAAGCCAACGTGAAAGAGGTCATGGCCGAGGACAAGGTTACGGACGTGGACAAGGTTGGAATTCTAATAACTACAATTCAAATAACAACTAAAAGATAGGAGAAAGCTCAACACGAGGTCGTGGAAGAGGAAATTCGAACTCGAGGTATGACAAATCTCAAGTTCGATGTTATAATTGTCAGAAGTTTGGACATTATGCTTCAGAATGCAGAGCACCTAATAATAGAGTGTAATACCCCGTAATTTTAAATGACTTTTAAAATGGGTTATATTTTAAATTAATGGATTAATTGGATTTTATTATTAATTAATTCATTCGGGTTTTATCCGGACGGTGGATATTAAAATGGATGATTCTGAATATTACTTAAAGATATTTAGGTAATATATGAATGTGATGTCATTGATATGACTGTATGATATAAATTCGGTAATTTATATTTTTAGTCAGGCGCGGTATGGGACGTGTCGGGACTAGTTTATTAAATTAAAAAGGAAATTTATTTTCTATCGACCTTATAGTCATTTCGACTGCGTCGTTACGTCCGTAAGGTTCGAAATAGTCAGAAAAATCTATTTAGATGTTAATTTTGAGTCTCGGGTCATTTGGAAATGAATAGACAACCCGAAATGGCATTTTGGTCATTTTTCTAGGGGGGTGAATAGTGATTTCGGATTTTGGCCTATTATAAGTATTGGTAGATTAAGTGTATGTGGGTTATTCATCTCCTCTACGCAAAATAGAGAAGTCATCTTCCTAGAGAGAGTGAAAGAGTGCTTGGGAAGGGAAAAGCCTAGTTGGGAAGGAGAAGAACAAGAACCAAGGTTCACCACCACCAATCACCACCGGAGTTTGACCGGAGAAGGGACAACCAACTGAAATATACTAAACCAAAGGATCAGACCTTCAGTAAAGGCAAGTGTTTGATAATGGCAATTTAATTTTGTATATTGTCCATGTTAGAATAGTATGAAAAGAGAAGATTATTTATGTTTGGAAGAAATAATGGACTATTAAATGGATTTCTGGAAACTGAAATGATATAGGAATTAAAATCATGTTTTAGGTTGATAATAATCCACGAAATAGTCATGAATCTGTTGAAGAAACTATGAAAACCATTGATGTGTTCTTGAAGATGATATGTTGATAAATTTTCTGAAAATAAGGAGATAAACATGATTATTAATCCAATCCCTTGATGATTCTAGGATGTTTAGAGTATTAGAAATCGTTCATATATGTTGATATATCATGTAGTAAAGATTATAAGTCATTTGGGCTGTTTAGATGAAGGTATAAATGATCAAAAGTTGTTAAACCCGTAGTTGCTGAAATGCAGAAAAACCAGGCTGTGACCTGAGGGATCGATCGATCGGCCCCTGCCTTCGATCGATCGACCTCCCCATAATATGTAAAGTTACTTCTTTTTAAATGTTGATTATTATCCCAAACCTTTTGTGGATCTTTGGTGATTATTATTTGGATATTATGGGACTTAGAAAATATCAGTAAACCCTTGATAAAATTTGAATTAATTTGATTTGGATTCAAGTGATTTAAATGATGAAAATTATATTGAATGGAATTTCGGTTGCTAGATTCATTTGTTAAATTCCAAATGGGGATGTATGAGGATTTAAGATAGGACCAATACGGGAGATTTAATATAACACCTGGGTATCCTTAAGTTTACAAGAGGGTTTAATCCTAAGTGAAAGAAGATGTGTTTATAAGAGATTTGAAACTATCGGTTTTAACCTTAATTAAAAGGAGAACTAAACTCGTATTAGTTTGGGAGAAATAATGTTATGGACCAGTAGGATATTAGTGACTTCTTACTGATTATAAGATGAGGAAAATCCTATTTGAATCTTGTGAGTTGGGAGTTTAGAACACATTTGGTTGAAAGAGGGTATGAGGTTATCCCGATCACATAGTTGAAGTTGTCGGACCTCCTCGATCGACAAAGTTAAGTAGTAGTGTATTGGAGGAGTTCCTTGTTTGGATTTCTCTTTGCGAGACGCTCCGCGCATGAACCTTAACGACGTCAGGAGTGGAGAGATGTTATAGGATGAGAGGATAATTAAATTATGAAGTAAAGATATGATATTTTAATACGTGGAATTTAGAAGAGATATAATGCTACGTATGGAAAATATCTTAGGGTAGTGATAATTACCTTATTGATATTATATTATATTATAGGTATGATAATCCCTATTTGATTGATTGATGATTTATGTGTATGACATACCTAGCTTACTTGCTATCGGTGGGGGGGTTTGCGCATGAGGGCAGTCATATCCTGATGAATCCATGAGATCTTTGATTTGTCACTCGAGAACATAGGTCTATGAAAGACTTATCAGGGAGTTGATAAGTCCGCTGACTGTGGGTACGTAGGTATGTGCGTGACCCATGGATACGAGAACTATGTTCGCCTCCATTTTGTTTGTTATTATTTGTGGTTCGTGGAATCTTACCGAACCTTTAGTCCCCTATTCGGCGACCTGCGATGATGGGACATGATAGAAGAGTAATGCATTGCATCGCAGCTGTGACTCGGGGTGCCATATTATATATGAATATATATATAATGGATTAAATGATTAAATGGATATATTGTGGTTAAATCTATCTACGGTGATAATTGTAGATAACGGTGAATAGAGAAAGATAATGGAATTAAGTTAATGAATGTTTATGCTTATAGAATTGAAAATCTTAACTCATGTTAATGAGAAACAATTCATATTAATGAGTAATGATTCATGTTAATGAGAAAGTAATCATATAAAGGAGAAACGTAAATGAATAATAATGTGACGTATGGTATGGGACATACGGGGATTATGACATGGGAATGGAATTTATAATATGGAGACTAGAAAAGAGGAACCATTAACTAGGAGGTTAATAGGAAACGTTAAGTGTGCACTCTAGTTGAGAGGTGAGAATAGCAAGTGAGAGTTGGATCTAACATGTACATAATAAATGCTTTATTTCACTTGTTAAATATTTGTTGTTTTAAAAATCATCTACACATTCGGGCTCTGACCCGTTTCCTTGCATATTTTCTCTTCTATTGTATCTCTATATCAGGTGTCCAGCAACAGGGACGCCAACCTTAGCGGATTATGACAGTCTATGGATTTATGGAGTTTTGCTTAGACGCCTATCATCATTTGATTCACAATATTCTTAGTTAGGGCATGTCGCTCAAAGGATTTTCAATTATCTTTTCTATCGAGGTTAAATACTATTGTTTTCGGGTCTTTTCAATACTGTTGTTATTGATGGGATTACTGTAATGGATTAATATTATTTGGGAATGTTTATTCCAATTGCATTTAAATTCTTTTGTGTTATTTATTGGGTTATCAGTGTTGTAGAATAAAATGTGTTGTGTTATTCTTAAACTAAAAATGGTTTTGTTGAAATTTAAATTTGGAAAGTTTTTAACACCAGCTTAATTGGGTATTGGGTGAGTTGTAAATGTTTTCGACAGTGATGCTAAGAATGAGCCAACTGTATATTCTGTTTTAATTTGGTATGGGACTGGCCACCCGGTATTTAATTAGGCGGGGTGTTACATAGAGTTGAGGAGAAGGCCAATTATGCGGAGGAGAAGATAAATGAGAAATAAAATCTTCTCCTTCTAGTACGGAAGGAGACTGATGGTAGCCAAGAAAATTCATGGTTTCTTGACAGCGGTGCAAGCAATCACATGTGTGGAAGGAAAGACATGTTCGTGGAGTTGGGTGAGTTAGTAAGCGAAAATGTCTCATTTGTAGATGATTCCAAAATATCGATGAAAGGAAAAGGTAACATCCTTATTCGTGCAAAAGAAGGTAGTCACCAATTAATTTCAAGTGTCTACTATGTGCCTAATATGAAAAGCAACATCTTGAGTTTGGGCCAACTCTTAGAAAAAGGCTATGATATTGATATGAAAAATTATAGTCTTTTTATAAGAGATGACAAAGGAGATTTAATTACCAAGGTACAAATGTCAAAGAATAGAATGTTCCCTTCGAATATTCAAAACAATGTTGCAAAGTGTCTAAAGGTATGTTACAAAGATGCATCGTGGCTATGGCATCTTCGATTTGGGCATCTCAACTTTGGAGCATTGGAGTTATTATCCAAGAAGGAAATGGTGAGAGGCTTACCTTGCATTAATCACCTTGACCAACTGTTCGAAGGATGTTTACTTGGGAAGAAATTCAGAAAAAGCTTTCCAAAGGATTCAGACTCAAGAGCTAAGAATCCACTCGAGTTAATCCATACCGATGTATGCGGTCCGACTAAGCCAAGCTCTCTTGGTAAAAGTAATTATTTCCTTCTCTTCATTGATGATTTTTCAAGAAAAACATGGGTATATTTCTTGAAGGAGAAATCAGAAGTTTTTGAAATATTCAAGAAGTTCAAAGCTACCGTGGAAAAGGAGAGTGGTCATAAGATCAAGGCAATGAGATCTGACCGAGGAGGAGAATTCACTTCGAGTGAATTTTAAGAATTTTGTGAAGCAAATGGAATTCGTCGACCAATTACATTTCCTCGATCCCCTCAACAAAATGGAGTAGCGGAAAGAAAGAATCGAATCGTCCTCAACATTGCTCAGAGTATGCTCAAAAGCAAGAAACTGCCCAAGGAATTTTAGGCAGAAGCAGTGGCGTGTGCCGTCTACTTGTCCAACCGATCTCCAACAAGAATTGTTTGGGGAAAGACACCGCAAGAAGCATGGAGTGGAAGAAAACTGGGTATCTCCCACCTGAGAGTCTTTGGGAGCATAGCCCATGTACCAGACGAGAGAAGAACCAAACTTGATGACAAAAGCGAGAAGTTCATCTTCATAGTCTATGACAACAACTCCAAAGGTTATAAATTATACAATCTTAACAATGGAAAGATTGTAATTAGTCGAGATGTGATATTTGATGAAGAAGGAGAATTTGATTTCGGCTCAAGTATAGATGATTTCAACTTCTTTCCCGACTTTGAAGAAGAGAATGAAGAAACCATGTTAGAGCAAGAATGAGAAGTTCAACAAGAGACCACTACTCCACCTACCTCACCAACATCAACCACTCATGGAGACTCATCACCATCGTCAAGTGAAAGTTTCAATAAAAGAGTTGTTTCCCGCACAAGAAGTCTACGGGATCTCTATGAGGTAACCAAAAGACATGATAATCTTCTGCCTCTTTGCCGATTGTGAACCAGTAAACTTCCAAGAAGCTACACAAGACAAGAAGTGGAGAGACGCGATGAATGAAGAAATCAGGTCCATTGAGAAGAATGACACTTGGGAACTCGTTTCACTTCCAAAAGGTCAGAAGGCTATCGGTGTTAAATGGGTGTACAAAATGAAGAGGAATGTTATGGGAGAAATAGAAAGACACAAGGCGAGGCTAGTTGCAAAAGGATATAGTCAAAGAGCTAGCATTGGCTATGATGAGGTATTTTCTCCTGTTGCCCGCTTAGAAACTGTGAGATTAATTATCTCCCTACCATCTCAAAACAGGTGGAAGATTCATCAGCTAGATGTGAAGTCTGCATTTCTAAATGGAATACTTGAAGAAGAAGTCTACATCGAGAAACCTTTGGGATATGTAATGAAGGGACATGAAGACAAAGTCTTGAAGCTGAATAAAGCTCTCTACGGGTTAAAGCAAGCACCAAGGGCGTGGAATAGTCGTATTGACAAGTACTTTCAAGAGAATGGTTTCAACAAATGTCCATACGAGCACGCTTTATATATCAAGATCAAAGATGGAGATATTTTGATCTTGTGCTTATATGTAGATGATTTTATTTTTTCCGGAAGCAACCCAAACATGTTCAATGACTTCAAGAAAGCAATGACGAAAGAGTTCGAGATGACAAATATTGGTCTAATGGCGTACTATCTTAGCATTGAAGTTAAATAACAAGGTGGAATTTTCATCTCACAAGAAGGCTACACAAAGGAGATCCTTAAGAAGTTCAAGATGAACGACTGCAAGCCAATCAACACTCCAGCGGAGTGCGGAGATAAGCTATTAAAGAATGACGAAGGTGAAAGCGTAGATCCAAATTTTTTCAAGAGTTTGGTTGGAAGTTTGTGCTATCTAACTTGTACAAGACCTGACATCCTCAATGCAGTTGGACTTGTAAGTCGATACATGGAAACCCCAACAACCTCGCATTTTAAGGCTGCCAAAAGAATTCTTCTCTATCTCAGAGGTACAAATGACTTTGGTCTGTTATACTCTTTTTCAAATGATTACAAGCTTGTTGGTTATAGCGACAGTGATTGGGGTGGAGATACAGATGATAGAAAGAGCACCACAGGGTTCGTGTTCTTCAGGGGAGATATCGTTTTCACATTGATGTCAAAGAAGCAACCAATTGTCACACTCTCTACATGTGAAGCTAAATATATAGCTGCTACATCATGTGTTTGTCATGCAATTTGGCTCAAAAATCTGCTGAAGAAACTGGGTTTATTACAAGAGGAGCCAATAGAGATTTGTGTTGATAATAAGTCAGCGATAGCCATGGCAAAGAATCCAGTTTTTCATGATCGAAGCAAGCATATCAATACTCGTTTCCATTACATAAGAGAATGTATTACAAGAAAAGATGTGAAACTGAGGTACGTAAAATCTCGAGACCAAATTGTCGATATCTTTACCAAGCCACTGAAGTATGGGGACTTTGTCAGATTAAGAAATTCTCTTGGCATAACAAAACAAGTTTAAGAGGGGGTGTTGAAATATAAGCTTATTTTTATATTTAATCAACCAATTTCTAAGAAGCATCCTAAGTTAGGTAAGGTGTTAGGTAAGGTGTTAGGTAAGGTGTGTTTAATTATTCTTAGTGCTTCATAGTGGCTAAATAAGTGGAAGCAAATTGTGTGGCTTATGAATATGTGGATTAATTTAATTTGAACCACATTGAGTGCATTTGATTTTCTTCTAGTATAAATAGCCATCATCCTTGAGTTCTTAGAATCATAAAACAACAAGGAAGATAATAAGCAAAGCTTATTAGTTGTAATAGAGAGAAGTTAAGTTGTAAGAGTGTTTTCTTCTTTGTAATAATATTTTAGTGCTAAATACAAGATAGTTGTGTGAGTGTCTTTGAAAGCTTATTTCCAACAGGATTAACTAAAAGTTAAGTTCAATAGTCATTGCTTGGAGCTAATTGGGGTCTTTATTGACTATAGTGAAACAAGTGGATTTGAGTGACTCGGTAGTAATGAAATGGGATGTGGGAGCAGGAGAAAAAATTTGGTTGAGTTAGAGAGAACTTTCATGGGGTGAGAACGAGTAGAGGATGAGGAATGAACGATACCAATATCAATAGATAAATTGAGATAAGTTGGGTTGGTGATTGAGACATGATTAAAGAGACGTGGGAGAGGGGCAACAAGTTGTGGCAAAAGAGCAGAGAGGGGTGTCATGAGGTGAAGTGTGTAGTGGTTGTGTGGGGGGTAGAGGTTATAATGGACCATGGGTGGTATTAACTAATTTTATAGTGTTTTGTATAATTAATGGAGAAACTGGTGTGGGTGATATATGGTGTTGACTGGGTGAGAAAGGTGGGAGTTGATTCCGAGAACTAGATAGAAATGAGGGAGAATGACAAGATATTATTTTTGGGATCAAAGTAGAGGCAGATGTCCAAGGTTGTGTTCTAGGAGTAGATGGAGGGGTGTAAATATATAAATGGGGCATGGAAAAGGGGAAGACTTGTTTATCAAAATGAACATGTCTTGTATAATAAATTCTATTTTTTGGAAGCTGTAAACATTTGTAACCATGTTGATTGGAGGTGTAGCCCAAAAAAATACAAGGTTGAGCAAGGAAGTCTATTTCGTGAGTATTATAGGGGTGAAGATGCGTAAAGCAAAGGCATCTAAAAACTTTGAGAAACTTGTAATCAGGAGGTTGAGAGTAGAGTTTTTGAAATGGTTTGGAGTGAGATAGAGTACGTGTTGGCATATGATTAATGAGAAATACGACACTTTTAAAGGCGAAGTGCTAGTATTTTTTAGGAACACATGAATAGGCCATTAAAGTGAGACTGATTTCAACTATATGTCGATGCCTACGTTCAACAACTCCGACCTGTTCCTGGGTAAGAGGACATGAGTAATGGTGATGAATTCCACAAGATTTAAAAAAGGGATCCAATTTGCCAATTCTCCACCCCAATCAATTTGTATTCTTTTTATTTTAGTGTTCAATTGGAATTAGACAATTTTTTGAAAATTAATGAAAATACAGTTAAACATCAGACTTTTGTTTCATGGAATAAAACCAAATAAAGTTCAAGAAGTGATCAACAAAAATAAAAAAATGTTAATTACCATCAATAGGCATAACATGAGACATCCCCTAAGCATCACTAAAAATTAAATGCAATGCAGATGAAGACGACTTGACACGACTGTACAAGTGCTGCCTCGATGATTTTTTCCATTTTGTAAGCGATACAAATTTGATTTGGACTTGAGGATTGAAATGGTAGTTGATTTTGATGAAGAATTCGATGAAGAACTTAATGGTGGGGATGCCCAAGTCTATTATGACAACATGTTGAGGAATATTTTATGGTATGAAGTGCCAGTGGAGATGATGATACCGTCGATGAGGAGATGGTGTAAAGACCATTTTTAGTCGTTCCTTGAAGAAGAAGAAGGATCTTGGCGCGGCAATCCTTGACAACATAAAATGAAGGATGGAATTCAAAATAGACGTCATTATCACAAGTAATTTTTTAACTGATAAAAGAGATTTAGAAATGCTAGGAGCATGCAAGATATTATTTAAAGTAAGAGTAAAGGAGGGAGTAGAAATATAAGATGCGCCAATATCGGAGATGGAGAGACCTTTATCATTAACAATGTGAACTGTGTCCGTCCATGATATTCATATGGATGTTGGAGATAAGTGAGATCCGGGGTGACATGGTGGGATGCACTAGTGTCAAGGTGCCAATTCATTATTGGCTGGGGAGGGGTTGGTAGTAAAACAGGTTGAGAGGATGAGGTGTGGTTGAAATTAGCGATGGGATGCAATGAATGTGGGATGGTAAATATATGGGGACAAGATAATGCATTGAGACAATAGCTACTACAAATTTGGAATAGGGATTGAAAGGGATGGCGAGAGGAGTTGTAGTGACTGCCACCATGATATGGCATGTAGGATGTGCGTCCGTGAAAGTTTTGGGACTAGGTGGAATTGGGATGTAGGTTAGTGGACTGGGTAGAGGTATGAATTGTGTGATGAGCACGAGGGTTAGGTGAATTTAAGTGGTCTTTGTGAAGATTAATGGATAAGGATTGTAAGTGGTCATTATTGATGAATTCATGGCTTAATAAAGGGAAATGGAGTTCAAAAAATGTGACAGGGATGGGATGGGCAGTGAGGGTTGTTACAAGGTCCTTGAATTCAGTCCTGAGTCCTTTAAATATGTGGATATTAAATTTAGCGGGGTAAGAGAGTGTCCAGTGGCATTCAGTTCATCAGAGAGGAGTTTGTCTTTATGAAGAAAGGTTGAGACGGAATCATCCCCTTGCTGAAGATGATGCAGTTGTAGATGTATAGGTTGAGAACTCTTATTTCAGATGGTGATGCAAAAGCATCTATAAGAGCTTTCCATATTTGTTGCAAAGTTTGGAGGCCAATAACAATAGAAATTGTTTCAAGGGTAAGAAAGGCCACGAGCATGCTAACAACTAATTTATCATGTTGTTTCTAGAGAGTTGTCACTAATGCATCAGAGGTACACAGATAAGTTCCATCAATGAACCGAATAAGGTTTTGTTCACTGATAAAAGGTTCCATTTGTGTTATCTAGTAAAGATAATTTTTTCTGTCAAGTTTGATTGTAACATGGTGCTGGGAATGACTTAGGGTGATAGCTCGTGAGGGAGAGGAGATGTCACTGTTTGAGGACGAAGTCATTTTTTATGATAAAAGAGGATGGAAAGTAGAGGATTTTTTTTACGGTGGATCTGATACCATAAAAAAGTACTATAGAACCGTTGTGTTTCTCAAGCATTATTTCTTATTATTTTGAAGTGGCATCTTAGCCATATATTTATAAAAATTTATATGATTCAAAATGACTACATGAAACATGGGAACGTGGGAAGTTTAGAACTGGAACTGCTGAACTGGAACTGCTCAAACTACGTGGGTTATTGCTGCTGCCTAACTACTGCAACTGCTGCTGCATAACTCTTGTGCGTGTACTGGTCTCTAAGATTGTGGGAGCATAACTTATTGGTGGCTTTAAGGGTGTTGATTTGGTTAATACCCTAGAATAAATTGAGTGTTACTAGTGAAGTTATGTTTAAGGTTAAGAAAGAGAAAATAAAAAGGCTTTCTACTTCATTTTAGAAGATTTATATGAAGGGGGAATAATCGTTTGATAAGTAACATACATGATTAATTGAGGTGGTTAACTGATCTTATAACTTAGTTGAGTGATGAAGAAATTTTTGAGGTATCTTGCATCGAGGTTTGTAATTAAGGTTTTAATTCTTAATGAGGCCTTGACATCGAGTAAGAAAGTGGTTGAAAGTGATAAGAAATTAAATGTTAATGTTGATGAAGAAGAGACCCTTTTTTGTAAACTGATTTAGAATATTTTACAAAGGTAAGAAAATATCTTTGAAAATCGCAAAGACATTTGAATATAATATATTCAATTATCCAAAACCTCAACATTAGGAAAATTTTAATAAACACGAGTTCTATTTTAAAAGAGGGAAAGCAAAATGTTATGATAATTATTTTAGATGTGGTATCATAGGTTCATATGTCAATGTGTCCCCAATAGATTTGAGGAACAGTGACAAAACTAAGAAGGCCTACAAGGTAGTTTTGAGTGATTCAGATAGGGACTACTCATCGTATTCTTAAAGTGAAGAAGAGGGAAAAATCATGGATTTTTATGGTAAAGTTTGTTAGCATTGCGTCTAATGTGACAATTGAAAAGGAGAGTTATTGTCACATAGATAATGATGTTGGTATCCTTTTGTATTATGCTATTATACCTTTACATGGGTTGGAGTGGTATGTCTAGCTTTATTTTTATGATGATAATTTATCTATTTCTGGCAGTAGGAAATATTCACATTGTTCCACATCATGTAATAAAAAGGGAATTGATCCACCTATGGGCGACCTCATGAATAATTAATTAAATTATTCATGTTTAATATGCATTTGTGTATAAAACCCATCATACATGATTAACAAACGTTTATTACTTAATTTAATCGTTATGAGACAATTTAGTAGGTCGTAATATGAATATAAAATATAAAAGGGTATTTAATATATTATTATGTTTATTATTATAATTGGACCTTTGGGCTACTGATTGAATAAAGAACCACCTAAAAGTCATTATCATAACGGCACCTTTAGGCAACCAAACCTACATGATGTGAATACGAATAGTATGCTAATATGTAGAGTTCTAGATTGTAGAAATGTCTTAATCACCTAATCTAACTTAATGTAAATAATACTGTTAAGGATGAACCTACATCTAATATCCACAATCAGGGATTGGATCGATGTGTTGATAACCAAACCATATATAATGCGAATATTACATAAAAAACCCTAAAATCATTCAAAGTTATATTGATACAAAAATATTACTCCTTAATTTTTATTTAGTTTTTGTAATTGGACCTTTGGGAAATTGACTTATGATGGCTGAAAGAGTTGGCGCTTGCGTTCAATTAAGAAATAATATAATAACTGCCATTTTTAACCCAAATTGACCCTAAGCATGCAACTAGGTGTGATTGAACCAATATGAAATCATGCACAAGATATTCAACACACAAAGTTAAGGAAAAATCCCCCACAGGGGCAAAACCATTTGTATATCACTATAATTTGTAAAAGACGGTTTACAATCGGATTACAATGAAATACAGTTTGACTAAGAATTACCCTCGGGTATCGGATTCTGTAGTCGCGGCTGGAACTATCCATGTCCAGTAGGGCTGTAATGAAGAGGAAGAAGCGGTCCACTTCACAAAGGGTTGAACATCAATGGTGTTCTTGGGTTACCAAAAGTGACTCACAAATGTATGGAATTTGTGTGAATCAAGGGTATGAATCAATGGACTCAAATACCATGAAGACTTAAGAGTTATGGAACTCAGAAAATCGTGTGTAAGTCTTATCAAACCACTTCCCCGTAGTGGGATTAAATAGAACCTCTTTGGCCGAGAGAATCTGATACACGATCTGGGAAATTCTATCCAGGGCGGACCGGTCCGGGCCTTAGGCGGATCGGTCCGATAGCGGATCGGTTCGTTTTATTTAAAGCAGATTCGGTTCTCATTCGATCCGGTGCTCTCTGGACTTAAAGAGCAAGGCGGACCGATCCGGGTCTGGGCGGATCGGTTCGCTGTCGGATCGGTCCGATGCTAGGCTGACCGGTTCTTTTTATTTTGGACCGGTCCGGTATTCTGGATTTCTGAATTCTTCCTTTCTTTTGATCTTCGGATTTTGTTGATGACGATGTGATCTTTTCAACTATCATTCTTGTAACGGCGTATGACATATCATATACATATTGATGGACAAATTGTCCTTACAAATCTCCCCCTATGTCTATGCCGGAACAACATAAAAAAATCCGAATTATCAAGTATGAAACAATGCCTATACAAATCTACCCTTCCATGAACCCAAAACTGAAAGAGGTACAAATGACTAAGGCTGCATCGTTTGTTCTTCGAATCTTCAGAAATCTCACCGCTTTTCTCATCAGGGTGTGCATCATGGGATTATCAAGGATGTACCTACACACATGAGACAAAGAAAATACCAAGTGACGTATCGAGTTTGAAATGAGATAAACATAAGCATATATATCAATTTAAGAAGATATTCTCAGAATTTCAAAAACTCCCCCATAATCAGATAATTCATTCTCCCCCTTTTTATGATGTCCCCAAATAGACAAATGAGAGAAATAAATCAAGCAATCAAGTACCGGGGTGACACAAGGCATAAAATCACACCATGAATGAACATAAAACAACCAAGTCGGTGATAGCGTAAAAGAATGGGTGTGATCAAAATTCGATAGGAAAATCAAAGCATACAAACATGACATATGTGCACGATGAATATTGGATATTCCTAACGAATGAACTCAAATGCTTCCTTTGGTGTAAAAGATTGGAAATATAGACATTGACTATATCAAATCTACAAATCAAAGCTCAAAGTGATTTCTACACCAATAACGTCCAAAATGATTGTCATGCTTTTTCAGGACTTTCAAGGAAGTGCAAACCCATTTTTCAATCTCCAACCAAACTCCCTCAGATTTATATTTTGAATAGAGGTATACTAAATTCTCAAACTTTGGAGAATTGATGGTGAAACTTAAATAGCCCATATATGGCATGTATTGCTTTTTATTGCCTTTTCAATTTTTTCGGGCTCTTTTAACCTCTTAGGACCTCGGATATTACAATTCCTCCATTTTTTAGGTCCTTTTTAACGGTGGCTTTTGCGCAAAGGATAAAAATCAACTTTCGCAGCCCCTCCCCGTTATGCAAATTATCACACAGTCTCACCAAAACGGTTTTTACATGCAATCCAATCTTGTCAAGTTTTATCGCATTTTATACATTGTATAGACAGAATTGAGATGGAAACACTCAAGCCAACATGAGATTGACAAGTGCAACAGTCAAATATAGCCGTGCATGTGTGCAATAAAGGATATAGGAGTCAAGCATGTAGGAAATATCACTAATTACATCTCAAGGACTCCAATCAATGTTAAGCACATAGATGAAATGATGTAGCCTCTCAAATCTCTATCAAACAGTCACATGGATATATGGAATGAAGTTGTGACTTGGCTATCTTAAATGCCCATCCATAAAAGGCAAATCTCTTTTTGGTCTTTTTCAAAAAAACATTTATCAAAATAAAATCTTTTTGTGCTTTTCTCAAAATTTTTCTTAAAGGAAAATCTTTTTGTATTTTTTTTTTTTTAAAGAAAATGAAAAACTAACTAATGATACATGCTAGCAATAGGTTTAAAAAAAATGACATGATAAACAACCTATGCTAGCAATCAAGACTAGATCTCAACCGGGAGTAACGGTGGAGTTTTCTAAAGATGGTGACATCTTTTGAACCAACTCCACTAGATCATGTGTAGTCTTGATCAAAAACTTCACTTGCTCGCGAATATGTGCAAACTCTCTATCAAAATGAGCAGGCAAAGTATCATGAGTGGGTGCATGTGCATGAATATGTGAAGTGGCATGGTATGGCACAAAACCCAACTTAGAACAAAATTCCCTAAGATGTCCTCGCTTCTTGCAGTAGGAGCAAACATAAACCGGTCTAGGAAGCAATTTATCAACAATTTTGGGATGAAAATTCCTAGACGGACACCCATGGGACTCACTCACAATGGTGGATATAGGCTCGGGTGAATTCTCTAATGTGACTTGAACTTCCCGTGCTTGTTTGAGGTCATCCTCAAGATGGGATACACGTGTCGTCAGACTAGACACCGTGTTGGTCAAGTCACCTTTTTCCCTTTTAAGCTCATCATTCTCTCTCTTCAACTCACCAATCCGAAGACCTAGGATCCTATTAGACCTTTTTTTTTCCATGGTCTCGATAAACAACTTTCTAAAGGCTTTTTGGATCAAACTATCATCACCATTATCACCATCACTATAACTTAGAGAAGTGGGCAAAGCAACTTTCTTGACCTCTCTCTTGAGTCTAGTGGGACACTCAAATTTCTTGTGCCCTATACCATCTCAAAACATCTTATCTTCTCACGATCTTTCTTTCTCTTTCTCTCTTTTCCATTCTCACAAACACTCTCTCTCTCTCCAAACAATCTTAACTCTTTCTCTAGGGCAGTGATCCTAAGAACTAAAGCATTGTTTCTCTTCTTGGTTTCAAAAGACTCGGAATATAGTTCAGTGTAGGCGTGTTGAAGATCACACTCGCTCTCACATGCCTCATCATCCTCCCCCTCACACTCTTCGCACTCACTGTCGAGGTGTCCCTGTGAATCAGCATCATCATCGTCGTGAGGTGCACTAGAAGTACTCACATGACTAGCCATGAACGCGGTGAAGTTACGCTCATGCGGTGACTCATCTCCCGAGTCCACCGGCTCGACATCACTGTCGTCACTAAGGGTAGCATTCATGACAACTTTTCCCTTTTCTCTATTAAGACGAGTGGCACACTCAAAGGCTCTATGACCCCTACCTTCGCATTCAAAGCATCTCTCACTGTCTTTCATGGGAGGATTTTTAAAATCTTTTTCATTTTTCTTTTCAAAATTATTTTTCTCAAAATTCCTTTTATCATTGAAATTTCCATTTTTCTTGAATTTGAGAATTCTTTTGAAATTTTTTGCAAACAAGGCCAAGTTATCTATGTCAAGATCACACTTAGAAACAGACTCCAAAACTTTTTCTTTATTTTTCTTAAAAAGAGTCTTTAAAGCAATGCCATTTTCCTTAGCCTTAATGGTTTTGGGAAACATGTCAATCTCATAGGTTTGAAGATCTCCTACAAGTTCTTCCAACTTAAGAGTTTTCAAATTTCCCAAAGAGTTCAAAACAGTGACTTTAGGAATAAAGCATTTTGGGAGAGATCTCAAAATCTTTTTAACGACACGCGTGTTATCAATCCCCTCACCCAGATTAAAACATGTGTTAACAATGTCTGACAAACGTGCATAAAAATCATCAAAGCATTCGGACTCAGACATGGTGATAGTCTCAAATTGGGTGGCCAAGTTTTGTAATTTTGACTCTTTAACCGCGTTCGTACCCTCATGAGTCAATTTCAAAACATCCCAAGCCTCTTTAGACGTGGTGCATGTCATAATTCGGCGAAACTCATCAGGAGACACAGCTCCAGAAATAGCACTCAGACCACGGGAATTAAAATTGGACAATTTATAATCATCTTCAGTCCAGGCTGACACGAGTTTTAAAGTGGTGATGTTATTAACAGTGACCGTGGGAGGAGTCCAACCATTTTCACAAATCAACCAAACACGCTCGTCAATAGATTTTAAAATCGATTTCATACGAGCTTTCCAGTAGGCATAATTAGACCCGTCAAAAATAGGCATCTGATTATAATATGACTTCTCCATTTGAACACGCTCTTTTCAATCAATTTATTTCAAAAATTGATATCTTTAGAAAAAATTTGCGGAAGTAAGGAATATGCAATAGAATGGCGTAACCTGCTCTGATACCAATTTGAAAGAGTTGGCGCTTGCGTTCAATTAAGAAATAATATAATAACTGCCATTTTTAACCCAAATTGACCCTAAGCATGCAACTAGGTGTGATTGAACCAATATGAAATCATGCACAAGATATTCAACACACAAAGTTAAGGAAAAATCCTCCACAGGGGCAAAACCATTTGTATATCACAATAATTTGTAAAATACGGTTTACAATCGGATTACAATGAAATACAGTTTGACTAAGAATTACCCTCGGGTATCGGATTCTGTAGTCGCGGCTGGAACTATCCCTGTCCAGTAGGGCTACAATGAAGAGGAAGAAGCGGTCCATTTCACAAAGGGCTGAACATCAATGGTGTTCTTGGGTTACCAAAAGTGACTCACAAATGTATGGAATTTGTGTGAATCAAGGGTATGAATCAATGGACTCAAATACCATGAAGACTTAAGAGTTATGGAACTCAGAAAATCGTGTGTAAGTCTTATCAAACCACTTCCCCGTAGTGGGATTAAATAGAACCTCTTTGGCCGAGAAAATCTGATACACGATCTGGGAAATTCTATCCAGGGCGGACCGGTCCGGGCCTTAGGCGGATCGGTCCGATAGCGGATCGGTTCGTTTTATTTGAAGCAGATTTGGTTCTCATTCGATCCGGTGCTCTCTGGACTTAAAGAGCAAGGCGGACCGGTCCGGGTCTGGGCGGATCGGTTCGCTGTCGGATCGGTCCGATGCTAGGCGGACCGGTTCTTTTTATTTTGGGGCGGACCGGTCCGGTATTCTGGATTTCTGAATTCTTCCTTTCTTTTGATCTTCGGATTTTGTTGATGACGATGTGATCTTTTCAACTATCATTCTTGTAACAGCGTATGACATATCATATACATAATGATGGACAAATTGTCCTTACAATGGCTAAACGAATAATCAACACAATCGTAGCAACAATAACCTAGCATTCCTAATTATACTCGGACATTTAAGCAAGCAAATACAGTTTTCATAAACAATAATATAATATTTAAAGCTATTTATTAAGGCACTTTAAGGAACACCTAATCTAATATGATACAAATTTTAGAGTAACGAAATTTATACAAGATAGTTTATAGTCTATAATATTGACAAGAGAACTTTGGTGAATACCTAATCTAACATAAAATAAAATTTAGTATAAAAAACTTAATCATATTTATAATTTTCATAATAATACATGGGGATAATTGACGTATACCAATAACAACATAACATGAGTATTTCAATTAATCATTTAACGGTAAGACGGTAAATGGAGTGATTTAATACATAAAATATGAAAACCCCTAAAAATATTCAAAAACAAATTTAAGATCAATCTCTATGGTGAAATTTAGAAAACATATATGGAGAGATATAGTTGTAAACTCTATTACCACAAAAAACACATTTAAAGTTTTGAGGGGATAAACGACCTCGAATGGCTGAAAAACAACTTAAATCACAACCTAAAGTAGTGCGTGTTGTTGCAAAAAATAGATAGACCTAATTAATTGATCACAGATAACAATGAATAAAAGAGACAAAGATTTTTTAAAGTGGTTAAGTTAAGAGAATAGCCTACGTCCATTGTTGTGTATTGTTTTTGGCTTGTGCAATTGTCTCTTGTGTTGTTTTTCATGTCCCTTGGGGGTAGGTTTATAATGTATATATAGCCCCTTGAGGGTGTACCATATTTGGTATATTCAAGGATGGAATGCCTTTATAACATAGACATCGACATTTGTACACTGTTAATAACGTATACAACTATTAGCGATTTACTATCATAATTGGTCGGTCTTCCTAGTGTTTGTCGGTCTTCCTCATGATGGTCGACATTCCTTTAGTTAGTTGGTAACCCTCTCTTACTAACTTGGATTAGTGCCCATGTGTTTATACATGAATGGTCCACGTTGCTGGATAATTTTTGGTATCAACAGAAGCCTCTAATGTTTCATGCTTGAAGTTATTTACAAATGTATGGAACATTTAGCTCTTAAAGTTGCTCAGGCAATAATTTTGAGGCTTGGTCGGTTACCGACTTCCCATACTTGTAAATTTAATGACTTTAACTATCGGCATATAATGAGGATGGTATTTTTGTAATTATCTGTAAATTTAGCGAATCCTTTTTGGGTAAATATGTCTTTTTTGTCTTTAGCCGCTAATAGTTCAATCGATGGTTCCTTTTAATCATTACCTTTCCAATTTTCGAGGCAACCTATAAAGGCAACAAAAGTCAATATCGTCTCTTACCTCCAACATTGTGTTTTTTTTTTGCCGTTGTGTATTCAAGCTCTTTCTCTCTCCCTCTTGTGCGATCGTTCTCTATTCTTCAGTTCTTGTTAAATCCTTAAATTCTGTAAGAATTTTTTCTTTTCTCTTTTTCTTCTTCATCAATCATGGTTTATCCTGTTACTTCCCTTGATGAATTCAAAAGTGAATGGCATATCCCTTCATGGGTAGAACTAAAACACCCCAGTTTGCCTGCTGATCTTTTTTCATTATCTGGGGGTCACTGGTTTTCCTCCATTTTTATTGTTTAATGTGGGTTTACTTTTCTCCCAAACCCATTTTGTCTTGAATTTTTCCAATATTTTGATATCATTCTAGCTAGAGTAGCCACCAATACCTGGAGATTAGTTAATGGAGTAAATAAATTAAACCAACTACATGGGACTTATTTAGGGATCCCAAAATTATGTTTTGCTATAAGTGGGTAACTAGTGATACCACTTTCTATTTGAAAATAAGGGATATGAACAAAGAATTAGTAGTTAACCTTCCTAACTTCAATAGAGATTACTTCGAGCATGGAGTAGTTGTTAAAAATTAGCAAGATTCCCCTTTGATTGGGAATGCTGAGTATCAGGGACTTAGGTGCCCACCAAGTGGCAATAGGATAGGTTGTATTTGTTTATTTATCTTTCTTTGCATGTTCTACTTACTATTAATGCTGATGTATACATTGTTAACTTTAATTATAGGTGATCGAAAGAGAAAGTGTCTCAAGGAGAGTGATATCAACCTTAGAGAATTTAATTTCATCTGGGGTATTCATTAGAAAGTTGGGGAAGAGCTTGCCAGATCAGCCTCATAGTTTTTGCAGTATACGAACAACATCACCTCCTTTGTTGCTCGCCCAATTATAGCTGCACTCTTTCCTCTAATCAACCTTTACTAAGACCCCATCTCCATATCCTCTGCCACTGCATCTGGTAGTGATGAACCTGCTATTTTTTCCTCTTTTTTAGATTCAGACTTACCTCTTGCTGCTGCCATGGGGAAGAGGAAGTTTTCCAATATTTTGGGTGACATGACTGCTACTGGCTCTCCCAAATAAGCTGCTGATGGAGCCAAAAATAAAGAGGATGCTGGGAAGAATCCCTCATCCCATAAGCAAGATGCTGGGAAGAAGTCCCCATCTAATAAGGAAGATGCAAGGAAGAAAATCCCAACTGAGAGAGATAATGAAAGACTCCTTAAGAAGATGAAAATATGACTCCCTTCTAGGTTGACAGAAGGGTCTTCAGTCAACACCGACCAGTAACAGTTAGTTGGTTTATCTATTTTATCTCCCGAGTGGCTCTTGGCCCTAATTTAGCCAAACAATTAATAAAGTATGGGACATTGCCAGACTATAGGGGTGCTGCAGCTGCACTGTCCCGATCAAAGAGTTCTGAAAGGGCTGCTCAAAGCCTAGCTCTGGTAATTTTCTTTGCTTTCTTCATTTTCTTGGTTTGATATTTCTGATATTAACTCGCATTATTTTATTTTTTTAGTTTCTTATGGACTTCAACAATATGTTGGAGAAGGATGATGCTTTGCGTTCTTCCTATCATAAGGTTGAGGAAGCTTTTGATGAGCTTAAGAAGTCAATTCTTGACTCCCAACAGGCACTGGCCAATGAGCAAAAAAAATTAGAGGAGAAAATAAAACTTATAAAAGAAAATGCAGTGGTTGCTCTGGGCTAAGTTGTTGATCTTCAAAAAGACTTAGCTGCTGAAAAGGACAAGATCACCAAGCTGCAGAAGGTGTTAGACACCGATAAAGTTTTATTTGTTGCTGAGAGGGCCAAAAGTGGTAAGGCCAGGGAAGATGGCTTCAACAAGGGTTGGGACAAAGCCATTGGGGCTGCTTCCTTATAAAATAAATTTGTGAAGAAAAAATGCTTCAAGGATGGTTAGTCTACAGCCTTGATGAAGATCGACACCCCTCAAGATTTTGAACTCTTCCTCAGACATTACCCATGATCTCCTCCTAACATGGATGAAGAGATTGGAGATGACGGGGGTTCAAGTGAATCCCTACTGGTGTTGGATTCTGTCGACCAACACTAAGCTATTGACTTTTTCGCTCCTCCAACTATCAGCCACCCGTCTCGGCCTGCTCCTACTTCTACTTCTTCTAAGCTTGCTCTAGATATGAAGAATGTGTAGATATGTCTGAACAACCTTTATTTTTCTTTTATGTTGCACTTTTAATTTTTCTTTTCTTTTTGCTGATGTGTATGTTCTTGACAATTTATCAATAAAAAGAAATCTCCCTAATCTTTTACTTGTCTTGTCTCTATATTTTACACACTATTATTGATTGGATATTTCTCTTACTCTTAACAGTTCATAGATAAACTGGAACATATATCCTCTACTGACTCTGAGCTATTGAAGAGATGCGACAAAATTTTTAAATTAGGTCATCTATCTCTGACCGAGGAAGATCTGTTAAAGTTTCTCGGAGAAGGTGTGTCTGAGCAAGCCAAGGAAGTCTACCTTCATTTGAAATGCCTTCTTGATCGGACAATGGATAACAATGTTGCCTACTATGAAATGATTGGAGAAATACAGGAGGAGGACCATAAGGAGGTCAAGGCTCTTTTGCATGCTGCCTATGAGAAGAAGTACAATGCCTTGAGTGAAGGTTGGGTCTTTGAACAAAAGTTTAAAAATTTTGCTTGTCACTTTCAAAGACATGAATTTTTGCTCAACCGTGAAGTGGAGGAAGCTAGAGCCATTTCCAAACTATTGGAGGATGAGAATAATAAATTAAAAGATGAGCTAAATTCCTTGAAATCTTTTTCTACTAATGTTGCTACTACCGTCGAAGGTCATTCTTTCTTGAAGGCTGAAAATGCTAGGTTAATGGAAGAGTTGGATGCATTGTAAAAAACCAAGTCTTCATCTTCTTCTCGAGCAAGAATTAGACCTGATCGAGGTACTGTAAATAAGGTTAGGACTCAACAAACCCTTGCTAACCAAGATTCCCAACTGAAGGACAAAAACTAAGCCCTTACTGAGACATCCTAGAAGCTTCAAACTCAATCCGAGCAACTTTTCACTCAGTATTCTCATCTTCAAGCTAAGGATGGAGGGCTGAAGAAATTACATTATCAAGTTGAGAGCTTAACCTTCCAATTTTACAAGCAACCTAAAGAGATCTGGATGGAAGGGTATAATGAAGCTTTGAGGCATTTTAATGCTAGATTTAAACAGGCCCAAAATGAAGGCTACAAATGGGGTTGCTCTAATTATCTGACAGTATTGAGGGTAGAACAAAGTAGTCCTTTCTGGAAATGGTATGATCCTCGGTTGTTAGACCTTAAAGACCTCTTTAGACTAGATGTTAATTGGATTCCTTCTAAACAATCTCCCAGGGACGGTTTCTAAATATTTGGGAGACTATGGGTTGCATGACGAGCTGGAAATTGTCCAACCTCCTGATCTTCTAGATCGTCCAAGTAGCAGCAATAATAGAATGCTTCAAGACTTTAATTTCATCAATTCTCCTTATAATTTAGACGATCCTCCTGCTGGCATGGATCCGGTTTCCAAAGCTGAGGTGAAATGCCCTTTAGAATAATGTCATGTATTTCTTTTGTGAACACAGTTATGCAATGAAAAGTGAAATAAAATGTATTTGATAAACTTATCTTGCTAATCATTAGATGTGACTATTTTCTTGATGTGAATGATTTCTTCTTTTTCATTAGTTTTATTGACACACTTAGATTCAAATCTAAATTTATTATCAATTACCAATGAATAGATAGGTTCCACTAGCATACTTACATTAGAATATAAATTTGGAGCTAGTTACCCATGTGTTTCCAAAGGTTTTAGTAACACACTTGTTGATACCAAATTTAGTCTACTGACGTGGACCAATCATTTGAAGACACGTGTCAACCTACATGGAAAATACTAATATTCTAGATGAGCAACTTAAGCGTACCGAGCAACTTAAGCGGTCCGAGCTGCTTAGCGTGGAGAGCATCCAAATCAAGAGAATCAAAAGATAGCTACGTATTAAATGCGCATTATTATCGTATAGATGTATATGTCTACTAGATAACAACACATTATCCTTTGATATGTACAGCCTCAAGACTATAAATACATTGTAACCTCCTCATAAGAAGAGGACTCTGGATCTCTTGGTAAACCCATTATCGAGATTCAAAATAAACAGTCAACAATACAAAATAGTGGACGTAGGCCATCTCACAAGGCTGAACCACTTTAAAAATCCTTTGTCTTATTTATTTATTTATCTGTGATTGATTAATTAGAGATAATCTAATTTTTTACATCAACAGATTGGTGTCGTCTGTGGAAAATGACTATACGTATCGTTTTTCACTAAAACAATTCATCATCTATGGCTGATAATCCGGAATCCAGTAATCGAAACACCGTGGTCCCTCCAAACCTTTCTACTCCCCCAAATGTTGAAGATCTGGTAGGCATAATGGCTAATTTAGCCCAAGGGCAAACGACCATGCAAGAAACCATGCATCAACTTATACAAACTGTTCAAGGTGGAGTGCCGACCCAATCAGGAGTGTCGGCCCAATCAGGACAATGAAGTGTTCAGAGAAATACTCATTTGCAATCCTCAAGAACAAGATGAACGCTATTCCCGGAGGTCTCTCAATCCAGACGTTTTGAGTCATATCGTACTGAAAGATGTAGTGATCCTTCGTATTAACCTGGCCGGACTTCGTCGGTACGGGCTACAAATTCTCAACGAAATGTCACTATAACCCCTGAAAGGACTAGTGCTATAGAGAGGCTAGTAGAGTATCTCCTTTTGATCGATTGGGCCCTAGGAGGAATATAATTCCTCCTAGGATTGCGTCGAGGAACTCTCAACGACCATCTGACCTAAGGGAAGGCTCTGCTCAATCACACCAAGCAACTCGTAATGAAAGGTCCCAAGAGGAAAACTCAACACGATTAGTTGCTCGAACTAATAGGCCCGAGGAGGGAAACGAAGTATGGAAAGTCTCTATTTAAAGGTTGTAGGACAAATTAGGGGAAATGGCTAAGGCTAAGAATCCTCTATAAATAAATTTTGTCCAAGGAACACCATTCTTACAGGCAATTGTGGATTTTACCACACCATCAAAGTTCAAAGATCCTTTGATGACTCCTAAATACGATGGAAAAACTGACCCTGTCCTTCATATAGAATAATACCAAGCATCTGTCAATATTAATTCAGTTCCAAATGAGATGATGAGATGTAGGGAATTTTCAGGAACTCTCACTGGGTCAGCCCAGATATGGTACAACAACCTTCCTCGGGGGAAGATTATGACTTTATTTTAACCGGCAGAGCTCTTTATAAGGAAGTTCTATTTTTGAGCGAAACCAGCCAAACGAGTAGCACACTTGCTGAGTGTTAGATAGAAGCCAGAAGAAAGTACTAGCGACTACATTACTCGTTTTAATAATGAGAATCTTAAGGGAATTGATTATGAGGAGAAAACATAAATTACTTCTCTGATGAGTGGGCTATTACCAGATAAGTTGTACTAAACTTTGGCTAAAGATCCGCCTAGGACCATGGCAGAACTGATGGAAAAGGTAGCCAAAATCATGAATTCTGAGGAAGCTATGGCTGCGAAGAAGAATTTAGAAACTAAGGAGACCAAGGTTGAAGCTGGTAAAATCGAAAAGAAGGATCAGAAGAATAATGGTGGAACAGGACGTTAAAAGGAAAGAAAGCACTAGAGTAGATGAGGAAATTTGGAAATTATACTCCCTTGAAGGTAGATATAAATCACATTCTGTAGGAGATCAAGAACAGCGAGGAGTTAGCCTGGCCAGGAAAAATGAAGGCAGATCCTGACAAAAGGGACAAGCCCAAATATTGCAAATTCCAAAAAGACCATGGCCACACGACCAAACATTGCATAGCTCTCTAAAATGAAATTGAAGCACTTATCAGGCGAGGAAAATTGGCTAAGTATGTTCATCGTTAAAACGATGGAAAGACCAACAACCGAGGAAGGCAAATATCTAAATCTCCTCGTCGAGCAAAAGAAGACAAGAAGAGAGATCACCAAGGAGATCCAGAAGATGACCCCGATCTCCCTAAAAGACCAAGACAGCCAGAGCGTGAGGTATTTTTAATCCATTTTGGATTATTTGAATGTAATGTTATTACAGGTGGAGATGCAGGAGGTAGATATCTTACTGTGGAGAGGAAGGCTTACCTCAATGAGGCTCAAGCTTACTCGTATATACAGCGAATAAACTTGGCTGAAGATGATGGCTTGAGGAAGGTGAATAAGGACAAACTGGTCATCGGTTTCTTTAAAAATGACCTGGAGGGTGTGCTATATCCTTATGATGACCCATTGGTGATCAAGATGAGAATAAAGGAAGTGGTGATTTCATGGGTGCTGGTGGACAATGGTAGCTCTGCAGACATCATGTTCTACCCATGCTTCGATAGTTTGAATTTGAAGTTAGTCCAGTTGGAGCCCTATCATAGGCCCATCCTTGGTTTTACTGACGAAAAGGTTTTTCCACTTGGGACGATCAAGTTGGATATGCTTATTGGTACATGGCCTGCTTATCGAACAGAAAGAGTATGTTTTTTCGTAATGGATAAAAATGTCCAATCAGCTTACAATATCATCATGGGAAGGGTAGGTCTGAAGAAGTTCGAAGCAGTACCATCTACTGCAAATCAATGTTTAAAATTTCCAACCAACTTTAGAGTGGGAGTGGTGAAAGGCGATCAGAAAGTAGCTCGGGAATGCTACTATTCATCTGTCGAACAGGAGGAACGCGAAGAATCCAGGAAGAAAACTACTACCTATTAAGTGGATGAAATAGAAGATGTAGAGATTAAAACATTGGACCCTAGAGACGAGTCTCAACTCGTGAAGGGCCAGGTCATGGAAGCTACCGAAAGTATCATTCTGGACGAAGAGCACCCAGAACGAACAACCCAAATTGGTGCGTCATTGGATGTATCAATAAAACAACATTTCTAAGATGCAGAAAACATACTTTCGCATGGAGTTATGAAGATATGCCAGGGATAGACCCGAATTTCCTGTGTCACGAGCTCAACGTGAACAAGGAAATCAAGACAGTGAAGTAGAGAAGAAGAGTGTTCAACCCTAAAAATAACCAAGCTATATAGGAAGAAGTAGAGAAACTACAAAAAACCTAGTTTATTGAGGATGCCAAATATCCTGATTGGCTAGCAAATGTGGTGATTCTAGAGAAGAAAAATAACAAGTAGAGGATGTGTGTAGACTTCACTGATCTTAATAAGGCATGCCCAAAGGATAATTTTCCTTTTCCTCTAATAGATCAACTGTTGGATGCTACCTCGGGGCATGAATTGTTGAGTTTCATTGATGTTCATTCTGGTTACAACCAGATTAAAATGAAGCCTAAAGACAGGGAGAGTACCTCTTTTATCACCCCAAGGGGAACTTATTTCTATAATGTTATGCCTTTTGGACTTAAAAATGCAGGTGGGACATATCAGCGGCTGATGAATAAGGTGTTTGCGGAGCAAATTAGTCATAACATGGAGGTTTATGTTGATAATATGCTGACGAAGAGCAAGAAAGCTGTTGATCATCTAGTTGACCTAGGTCAGACCTTTGATCAACTAGAGATGTATCAAATGAATTTGAATCCCACTAAATGCATATTCGGAGTACGAGAAGGCATGTTTCTCGGATATATTGTTAACCAACGAGGTATCGAGGTAAACCCTAAAAAGATCAAAGCCCTATTGGGGCTGCGATCTCTAACTATGAAGAAGGAAGTGCAAAGTCGCACAGGGAAAGTATCAGCACTCAACAAATTTGTGTCAGGAGCAACAGACAGATGTCTCCCATTCTTCAAAATACTCCGAAAAACTTTTGAGTGGAATGATGAATGCGAGGAGGCCTTTCAAGAATTAAAGAAATATCTGGGGACACCTCCATTGTTATCTAGACTAGTGATGGGAGAAAAACTATATTTGTATCTGGCAGTTTCAGAGAATGCAGTTAGCTCGGCGTTGATAAGAGTGGAAGATGGAGTGCAAAAACCAGTCTACTATACTAGTGAGGCATTCCGAGGAGCATAAATCAGATATCCAAAGTTTGAGAAGATGGTACTAGCACTGATCGAAGCGAGTAGAAGGATGAGTCCATACTTCCAAACCCATACTATAGTAGTGTATACTGATATGCCATTGAGACAGGCTCTGCACAAACCAGAGAAATTAGGAAGATTGATGTACTGGGCAGTAGAACTTGGTGAATATGATATATTTTATGAGCCTTAATCATCACTTAAGGGGAAGGCAGTAGCAGATTTTATCGCAGAGTTTACTCAATCTGATACCTCTGAAGAACAATAGTTTAATACAGACAAACCCATGGAGATTATGGGATCATCAAATTTGACCCCCGACTAACCTCCATCCATGGACGAGCAGCGAGAAGTGTTGGGGGAAGATAAAAGGAACCATAAAATATTCCACCGAGGAGCTCTAACTGACCAAGAGTTTGATAATAAGGTACCTGTGTGGAATCTGTATATGGATGGCTCTTCGTGCACTACAAGTAGTGGAGCAGAAATTATTTTAAATAGTCTGAATAAGATTGATATGGAGTATGCTTTGCACTTTCAATTTAAATCTTCTAATAATGAGGCTGAATATGAAGCCATGATTCTGGGTTTAAGTCTGGCCAAAACCATGAAAGCAGAGAAGGTCGTTGTATTCAACGATTCACAGTTAATCATAAATCAAATTCTGGGAGTGTATGCAGCAAAGGAAGAATTAATGGTCATGTATCATGCAAAAGAAATAGAGGTGGTATCGAGTTTTATTGCAGTTCAGTTGGTTAGAATACCGAGATTGGAGAATGCAAGAGCAGACGCTCTAGTTCGACTAGCATCAGCCACACACATCGAGCTATGAAGAATAATCCCAATAGAAATCCTGGTTAGTCGGAGCATATACGAATATTTGATAATGAATTTCATTGCCCTTGATTTGGGACCTTCCTGGATGGATCCCATCAGGGCCTATATCGAAGAAGGGATTCTGCCACATGATAAACTCGCAGCTAAGAAACTAAAGTTTAAAGTTGATCGTTATGTATTGACCAGTGGTATTTTGTACAGAAGAGGAGTTATAGCAGGATTAAAAGATGTATCCATCCCTTCGAAGTTAAAAACTTGATCTAAGAGGTTCACGAAGGGTCCTGTGGAGCCCATGTAGCAGGTCAGACGCTTTTGCAGAGGATAACAATACAGGGGTACTGCTGGCCAATAATGAGAGCTGATTGCACAGCTTATGATAAGAAGTGCGATAAATGCCAATATTTCTCTTCCATCCTAAGAACTCCCCAAGCATTGTTAACACCCATCACGTCCCATTGGCCATTCTCTATGTGGGGGATAGACTTGGTCGGGCCACTTCCAATGACCAGGGGAAGATTCAAATACCTCGTGGTTGCTGTGGATTATTTTACTAAATGGGTCGAAGCTGAGCCTCTCATTGGTATGACATACGACAAAGTCTATCAATTTATTTGGAAGAATATTATTTGCAGATATGGTCTCCCACATGCATTCATTACTGACCATAGAACCCAGTTTGACAACGAGGAGTTTATTGCATATTATCATCAATCCAATGTACTAAAGATCCACTCTGCACCAGGCCATCCCCAGAGCAATGGGCAAACTAAGCGATAAACAGAACGCTACTGAATGGTTTGAAAAAATGACTGGATGATGCAAAGGGAAATTGGATTAACGAGCTACACTATGTGTTGTGGGCTTATCGCACTACACCACGAACAGCAACAGGAGAGTCTCCATACATGTTGACATTTGGAAGTGAGGCTGTCATACCTACTGAATTGGGTCTACCCACACATAGGGTGCTTAATTTCAGTTCTCTTGTCAGTGACTTGATGAGAAGATTAAACCTGGATATGCTAGAAGAAGTTAGGGAAGAAGTAGTAATCGGGAATGCACCATATCAACAACGAACATATTTGTTCTATAACAAAAGAGTAAAGAATTGTGATTTAAAGGAAGGGGATTATGTGCTGAAGAAAGTGATCCAAAAACATAACAAACTGGAAGCCAAATGGCATGGACCTTATAGAGTAGCATAAGTTGTTTGTCCAGGGACATATAGAATTGAAACTTTGGAAGGATAAGAGTTCAAGAATGCATGGAATGCAAAGCATCTGCGCAAGTATTATCAATAGATCAAATTCTTATGTAACACAGTTCTTTCAATATGAATAAAGTGATGTTTCTTCTTTTGTTGAATTTTTTTCGGAATATTACTCAAATCCAGAAAGGCAGCATACCACCAACTCTGGTTGGTCGAAAAATAAATTACCACAAACTCCGGTTGGTCGGGAAGTCATTAACACCAACTACGGTTGGTCGGTAACTCATTTCCACCAACTCCGGTTGGTCGGGAACTCATTTCCACCAACTTCGATTAGTCGTTAACTTAATACCACCAACTCCGGTTGGTCGGCAAATTAATTACCACCAAGTTCGGTTGGTCGGGAACTCAATCCCACTAACTCCGGTTGGTCGATAACTCAACACCACCAACTCCAGTTGGTCGTCATATCATTACCACCAACTCCGATTGATCGATAAATCAATAACCACCAACTCCAATTAGTTGGTACCAAACTAGGCAAGAAGCTGAATGACCTCCCGGGGCATCCACTGTCTAAGCAACCAAGTAATCCATATGAGATTACTACAACTAAGAAGGAATATGGGATGAAAACCATCCCATTGCTTAGGCCCAAAGAGTGACAAGTCACTATAATCAAATAACAAATGGGATAGATATATGCATTCACCAACAACCAAACAAGGACATTCTACAAATTATTTCGAAGAAACAAACTTTTTCTTCATTAAAGCAAAGCAGATTACACAAAATATGAAGTTTAATTCATTACATCAAATACCCTATTCTATTGGTTTCTTTCCCTCTTCTTTTGACACAGGTTCTACCCCAGCTGGGGGATCATCTAAGTCATAAGGGGAATTTATAAAGTTTAGATCTTGCAGCATTCTGACATTCATTATGGATGGTCGATCAAGCAAGTGTTCTGGACCAGCTATCTCAAAATTTGCATGAAGACTGTAGTCGTCGAGATACTTGGAAATCAGGCATTGAGGAAATGTACGAGCAAGAATCCAACTAATATCAAGATTAAATGGAGGCACGGGCAAATCGATCACTCCAGGCTCATAATAATCCCATAAGTAGTGTCCTTGCTCCAATTTTAGCACACATATAGCGTTCAACCATCCCTGCTTGTATCCCTTATTATTTTATTACTGCAAATGAGCATCAAGATGGTATAGAGATTCATTATACCCAGACATCCAATTGATAAATTAACCTCTCAAGTTGCTCGTGGAGTTTCTTTACCAGAATTTCTTTACTTTTCAGAGCAGAACTTTGATTAGAGAGTTGCTCGGTGAAGTTCAGAATCTTCTTAGACATGTCTACCAAGCTTTGGTTCTTCGCCATCAACTAAACAACTTGATTCTCTAAAGCCGACTGAGTTCTCACTTCTTCAATGGTGACCCGACCAGCCCTTGCTCGTCCACGAGAAGATATTGCTCATCCACGAGTAGATGTGGAGGATCCATCTCGTTTCAAGGTTTCTAACTCATCCCTTAAGTTATCATTTTCTACTTCCAAAAATGAAAAACCATCATCATTTACTAGGACCAAGGCTCCCGAAGAAGAAGCAGCAGATTTGAGTTATTTTATTTCCTCTTGCAAAGCGATGTTCTCCTGCTCCAGCAGGTTGGAAATATGTATGTGTTCTTAAATTTCAAGCTTCAGAACACTCTCCTTTTTCTCATGAGCAGAAATGAACTTGTCATATCCTTTGTCAGCATTCAATTGTTGGTACTTTTTCTCATAGCCTTGATGGAGAACTGCCAAAGATTATTTATACTGCTGCTGAAGTTCCTCGATCGTTCCATGGAGATCTTCAATCATCTCGTAGTAGGCCACATTGTTGGCTACAGCATGATCAAGTAAGCACTTCAGGTATTGGTAAGCTTCAATTGCTTAGTAAGAAGCACCTAATCTGAGGATGTCAATTATTTGATCCTCATTAAGATCTCCATGACCAGCTTTGAAATAGTCATTGTATTTCTTCATCAATTCTATATCATGAGCTGATAGGAGCTCCATCATGGCCATAAACTAGAAAAGAGAAGAAATGAAAAACAAAATTAACAAATGGTGCGAACAGAGCAAGAGAGAAATTCAAGACGAACAATAGAGAAGGTAAGAAACGAACAACAGAAGTTCAAATTTTTATTCATCATCATAAAGGAAAACATAGTTGAAGGTTAAATTCAAGAAAACAACAAAGCAAAAGACCCGAACAACTCTACACCTTCTTCTTGTTCCCTACGACTTCTTCAGATGGTTTGGATGAAGGGGTAGGTTGCTCGGAGGGAAAATGTAGCTTCTCGGTAGATGTGTTAGCTGGTCGGACTTGCTCTGAGGTTTGGGCAATAGTAATAATAGGCATCTGTTCTCCTATCATCAAGGAAGACTCATCTGAAGCTGCTTTATCTTCTTCCTCTCCTCCAGGAGAGGGAGGAGGGCCATGAGTATATTGCTGGAACAACTCAGAATTCTCAGCAACCTTCAACTCCTTCAAGGCTACAACCCATCCGTCCCTAAAATATTTGACACTGGCATACTCCATTTAAGAAGACATGACAGCCAGGCCTTTATTCCAACCTTTATCCCAACCAGCGCTGAAAGATTTTTTAACAAGAACTTTCCTCTTTACTTTTTTAGAGGAGGTCCTTTCCCTCAGAAGCTCCTCAGCAGACTTTTGTTTTTCTTCTACCTCTGTCTTATATTGCTCGATAGATTTAAGTTTGACTTCAAGCTCGTTATTATGTTATTCAACCTCCTTCAATTTCTTCTCCAACTCTTTGGAGGTAGTCATAGCTTGATCTCGGTTTGCTTTAATAGACTGGAGTTGCTTCTCCCAAGCATCTTTTTCCTCCTTGTACTTCTAATGAGATTCCTTCAAAGATTGGTTTAGCCCAGCAAAAGCTTCCTCTACTCCACCCGACGAGCTTGAAGCCCTGATAGCTTCATCCTTCTTCAAAATGCTGTTGAAACACATCACAAGCTAAAAAAAGAAAAAACTTTAAGTCAATGCATGAACATGGTACTAAAAAAAAATAAAGGGGTCAAACTAAAGATACTTACTGAAGTAATGTGTTGAGCAGCCAGTGTAGTAAGTTTCTCGTGAGAAAAGGTGTCTTCAACACCTTGGGATTCTGGAACAGTCCGGGATCTTACCAAGCTCACAACAGCTCTCGGAGCAAGAAGAGCTGGAACACTACCTTCAACATTTAAAGGTTGAGAGATAGGTTCAGCAGATCTCTCAGAAGAACTTATTTTTAATCTCCTCAGAGGAGCAAGAGCATTTTTAATTAAATATATCGTCTCCATTAGGGAGATGACAACAGTCTTACTCGGATGCACAGGGCCTACTCGCCAGTTTCCTTGCCAACAGTTGGATGGGGTACATATATAGTCTTTGTCCCTTCTTCTGGGACATCTTATTTACTTTTCTTTGCCTCCACAGTGGCCGAGGCAGAATTGTTAAAAAAGTCAGGAGCTCATCTCTTCTTCATCAGATCAGTGATGGGAATGCTCAAGTCAGAAGAAGAACTTTCCACACTTGTTTCAGAAGCTGGCACCTGATCAAGATCAACCACCACAGGACGAGGACGAGCAATTAAAGATGAAGTGTATCTTCTATATTGCAACAAATAAGAATCATATCTAATGTTCTCCCCAGCAATAGATTGATGCAAGCTCCAGATAAGTTTTAAATGCTTTATTTTAACCTAGGTTTCCTTTGGAGGTTTTCTTTTACTGTCAACTGTAACAAACAAAATCAAATGTCAGTGGTGCATTTCATCAAATAGAAAGAAAACAAGATTTCAAAAAATAAAAACAACCTATCCCATTGCCATAAAGCGGACACCTGAGGTCTTGGTACACGTCATCTCCACTTAATGGAGGGTGTTGCCAATTTTTCATCACAACCCCATGATCAAAATAGTCCCTATTGGCATCCGGAAGATTGACAACTAACACTCTATTAGAAAATCTAGTTTTTAAATAAAAATTATTATCACTGATAACCCATCTGTAACAATACATAATTTCTGGAATTCCCAAACGATTTCCATGAAGTTGATTCAACCTATGTACGCCATTAACAACCCTCCATGTATTTGGATCTACTCTTGGCGAGAAAGAAAAGCCACATTCGGCTACAAAAAGACTTGGGAACCATTGTCCCTCAGCCAAAGAAAGTCAATCACAAGGATAAGAAACTTCGTCCAAAATAACCCGCGAAGGGATTGAAAACTCTAACCGAAATTTGTCTAATGATTCAACAAGATAAACCATGGTGAATAAAGAAAATAAAGAAGAAGGAAGAAAATCTTACACAGAAAATAGAGATCAGTTGTTAAAATACGATGGAAAGAACGAAGGCACAAGATAGAGAGAAGATGAAGAGTTCAAAGATACATATTTGAAAAAGTGAAAGACGATAAGATTTCTGTCACACTTAAATACTTTACCTCGGGAATAGAGAAAAGTAATGATTACAAGGAAAGACGTTTGCGTTACCGGCGACTAAAAGAAGAAAAGGGCACAAAAATCGAAGTGATCATGAAAATTCAAAATACTTATGAAGTCTGATATTATGCGGTCAAAAAGGAATTATATAGAAGGAAAATCTTCCTAAAATTCCTTAGGCCCATTAATCTAAGAAGATTTCGAGCAGAATGTTCCACACTCTCCTTCAACCCCAACTGTGAAACATTGGGGGCTTCTGTTGATACCAAATTTAGTCTGCTGACGTGGACCAATCACTTGAACACACGTGTCATCCTACATGGAAAATACTAATATTCTAGATGACCAAATTAAGCGTACCGAACAACTTAAGCGTACCGAGCAACTTAAGCGGTCCGAGCTGCTTAGCGTGCAGAGCATCCAAATCAAGAGAATCAAAAGACAGCTACGCATTAAATGTGCATTATTATCATACAGATGTATATGTCTACTAGATAACAGTGCATTATCCTTTGATATGTATAGCCTCAAGGCTATAAATGTGACACCCCGCCTAATTAAATACCGGGCGATCACTCCTTTATTAAATTAAATCAAGGTAAACAGTTGGTTCATTCTCAGCATCATTGTCGATAAAAAATAAATTTTCCAATTTAACACCCTAAATAATTAAGCTAAGTGTCAAAAACATTTTCATACAACTTTCCAAATTTTAATTAATGAAAAAGATTTATTTAATTAAAACAACATTTCTACAATTAAGAATCACACCACAATAAACTAAATAACATAAACCATTCGTAAATCGAATGTCAACATATGGAATTAAAAATCACAAATCCATCCTGAATAAATCCCATAGAACAATACTGGAAAATAACTGAAATATAAATGTCCCAACAACAAATGAAATAATGGAAAGGGCGACACATGCCCAATAAATGAGAATGCTAGAAGTGGAGTCAATAAAAGAAGCCGTCTACTCAAGTGACGTGCAACTCCCACCTAAGCTGCAGCACGTTCCTCTCAAGGGATCCTAAGCAAGGCGCCCCTGTGGCTGGGCACCTGAAAATATACATATATATACAAGAGAGAGAGAGAGAGAGAAAAAGAAACGGGTCAGAGCCCGAAAGTGTGTTTGATTTTAAAATACGTTTAGCAAGTATTTAAATTGATACAGGCCAATGCAATAACATATTAGTACGTCACTCTCTTGAGAAAATACTCACCTCTCTTCTAATGTGCACACCTATCGTACTAACTTTCCCCACGGTTTCTTATCATTTAACGTACTAGTCTTTCTAAAAGATTAAACTTAACTTAGATTACCCGCAAGATTTATAATTCACGACTCCATTTTAAAAGAATGTTCCAAACAGTAAACAAAGTCCTCCATTTTAACTTTATAAAATCAATAAAGTTTTACAGTGACATCTTATACCTTTTTCAAAACAAGTATTTAATAATTTGAGTCAACAACCATGTCCTACTTATCAAATCTCAGTAGACAGTTTCAAATATCATAATCTCATATATATATTAACTACTTGTATAATATATATATATATAACAGCACCCCGAATAAAACTATGGTGCGTGTATACTCTACTATCCAAAGCCCCATATCACTCATATTAAGGGGAATACATTCGGAATCACTCTCGAATTGTATTAACAGAAATACACAAACAATATTGAGGCGAAGCATAGATTCTAAGTCTCTAAGAGGATGGCACATACCGGCGTCTCTTAGGACCGTATGAACTATCACATCGATAGCCTGTACCAAGGATATCTATCTCCTAGGGTACAAGTCAATATCCCCCATAAAGGTCCCATCGAGATAAGACTTGTCCCAGCGCGGAAACCTCAGGGATAGTAAGTAGCGTGGGTATGATTTTCACATGCATATAATATATGTACACACAATCATATAAATATACCACTTTATCATATTAATGTGGGTTCTTCTCATCACCCGTAATTATACCATTTATTCTAAATTTCACAGTTATAGAATTTCGTATAAGGTTTTATTCCTAACCTTAACTCGAAGGGTTTTCTCACTTATTACCTAACACTCATGGGCTACATCCTCACAAATCTGAATTTCAGTAAGTGTCTTTATTAGGTTCCAACGTAACTCTCTTACGCACCTCACCCTTTAAATTCATAAATCCACTAACCTAAAGTAAATATCCCATAATTACCATTTTCGTTAAAGGTTAAAGGCTCCAACATTATTTCATATACCCTACTGGTCCTCAATGTCTCCCAAATCAATTTCTCATGAATGCCCAAGAATTATTTCACGATAAACTTAATTTAACTAATTAAACAAGGAAAAATAAGAGTCTGCCAGGAGGGGTCGATCGATCAAAGCTTGGGGCTCGATCGATCGAACCTTCGATCGATCGATGCTCTATGTTCGATCGATCGATCAAGCAGGCCTGGGTAAAATTCTGCAGAATTGCAGTTATGGGTTCTACCACTATTCTTCATCAAATTCCATATTTTTCAACACTAATCGACCCACAAATTCTACTACTAACATAATAACATAATTCCAGATGTTTTTAACGTTCAGCATGCGTGTATTCATCATTAAACATGGTTAAACAACCCAAAATTTCATCTAATCATTAAGAACCCTAAAGTTTTCACAACTATGATTCAATTCAGTTTTTCTCCAGAATTTCTTCCTAATAAAACATCAAAAGTTCATGGCTAATACATCTATATCATCAAAAGTTTCCAGCATAAGGTTTTAATCTTCACTACATGCAATTTCCTATCAAAATTTGGGGTTTTCTTACATGGATTACATTCCTAATTAATCCTAAACTAATATGAACATTGCACTAACGAAATACGCAAGTTAAACACTTGCCTGGGATTTTCAGAAGTCTGATTTCCTGTTGATTATGGTGTGGTTGCGTTCTCCTCCTCGCGATCTACGCGTTGGTGGTGACGGTGGTGCAAACGGTGGTGTTTCGGCCTTGAATCTCCTTGAAAGGTCTCTCCTCTCCTCTCCAATGGCCGTCCTAGGGTTCTGAATGTTCTAACCCTAAATGGATAGCCTAACCAGCTGATAAAGGCTTCTAAAATTCGTGGGTTTAATTACCCTATTTTGTAAAATGACCAAAATGCCCTCCCGGGTCACTAATTAGGCCTAAAAACACCCCGAGACCCAAACTAAACCCCCGGGTACACTTTTCTGACTATCTTGACCCTTCCGGACGCGTTGGCACACTCAAAACGACCATATGAACAACTTATAAAATATTTACTTTTTAATTAACAAAATTAGTCCCGACGTGACACAGGCACGTCCCAACTTAAATTTCCAAAATAGTCATTTAATTCACGTATGACATTCAATATAACCAATATAGTATATCACTATGCTCATTAGTAATATCCAACAATTTTCCCATAATTACTAACTCTCGACACGTTAATAATTATAACATAATTAATTTCCGGATTTTTATTAAATAAACATTCTCATTAAATTTAATAAATCCCCAAATTAATATAGCATAAAAATACGGGGTATTACAATAAATACATTGTAATCTCCTCATAAGAAGAGGACTCTGGATCTCTTGGTAAACCCATTATCGAGATTCCAAATAAACAGTCAACAATAAAAAATAGTGGACGTAGGTCATTCTCACAAGGCTGAACCACTTTAAAAATCCTTTGTCTTATTTATTTATTTATTAGAGAATTAAGGTGAAGGTCATGTTCCTTCCTATATTTGGATTTTTAGGACAATGTTTTTTAAGTTTATAAATCTAGTCCCTGTGGTACAATAGCATTTATAAATCTAGTCCCTGTAGTATAATACCTTTATTTTTTTGGTATGCGCCAGCGGCACTATTTTTTACCGCTTTTCATCGTATTTTTAATACATGGACTAAATTTATAAAATTATATGAAGTTTCCTATCTTTATACACTTTAAACACTATGAGGACCTTTTCCCAAAACCCCCTTTATTTATTAGTGATTGATTAATTAGAGATAATATAATTTTTTACATCAACAACACCTAAATGCTTGGGTTTTCTGTATTAGTTACCAGTGGTGTGACCAGGACTTTGTGGAATATGTGCCTCCATTCCTCTTGAGGAATCTTTGCAACGTTCTTCTTGCACTTTGCCCAGTAGGATAAAAATCTTGTTTTATACTTATACTTGTTGACCATCTTGAGGTCGCAATAACCCATTTGGTATGATACCGATCAAGTTTTGCTTGTGTCGAGCAACATTTTTAAGTTTTTCTGGCAACTTTCAATCTTATTCAGGATTAGGTATATAGGTAGTGCATATCACTAGTATCCCCCCCCCCCCCCCCCCCCCCCCCCCGCCCCCAAAAAAAAAAATTAAAAACATAAATTGGAGTAAAGATCATTTTATTAATACTAAAAATTGATATTGAACTAAGTACAATTGATTGTATCAATGGTAATATTTTCTAAGATTCTCAGCATGCCACGGATTCTTGAATTCTTCCTCTTCCAAAGTCTCAATTCGGTAAGTTCCAGGTCGGATGGCTGCGAAAATACGATAGGGTCCATACCAGTTAGCCTCAAGTTTATTGGTTTTTTGGAGCACCTTCTTCAGCACATAATTTCCTTTCTTTTTTTATAAAACCGAGTTGTTCTTTGCTGGTAAGCTGCATTTCTTAGAGCAACGTCTTCTCACACTTCTTCTAGCATATCCAAATCCAACATTTGCATTAGGTTAGTCATAAGAGAGTTAAAATTTAAAACTCTATGGGATGGAAGACCCAACTCAGCATGTATGACCACTTTAGTCCCAAATGCTAACATGTATGGGGATTCTCCTGTTACAGTCCTCTGGGTTTTTCAGTACGCCCATAAAATTGAGTGTAGGTCGTTGATAAAGTTTCCCTTTGCATAATTAAGCCTTTTCTTTAACCCATTTAGCAGAGTTATATTTGTAACTTCAATTTGCCTATTACTTTGAGGGTGACCTGAAGCAGAGTGTAATTTTTGGATGTTGGACTGAGCACAATAAGCTGCGAATTCCTCATTGTCAAATTGTGTTCCATGGTCGATGATAAGGCATAAGGCAACCCATATCTGCAAATGGTGTTCTTCCAAATTAATTAGTAGACCTTCTTATAAGGCATGTCTATCAATGGCTATACTTCAACCCACTTTGTAAAGTAGTCCACTGCAACAACCAAGTACTTGAATCTTCCTTGGGTGGTTGGCAATGGCCCGACCAAGTCTATTCCCCACATCGTAAATGGACAAGGTGAAGTTATTGGGGTGAGAGCAGCATGTGGAGTCTTGCGAATGTTGGAATAACTTTGGCACTTGTCACACTTTTTAGCAAAATCTATACAATCCGCTCGCATAATTAGCCCGTAGTATCCTTACACACTTATTCACTGTAGAAGTGTTCTTCCTGCTATGTGAGCTCCACAAGATCCTTCATGTACTTCTTGAATTAGGTATGGAACCTCTGATGGATGGACACAATTCAATAAATTGACTGTCAATCATCTCCTGTACAAAACTCCTTTATCTAGCACATATCTGGCAGATTTATACTTCAACTTTTTGCCTTCAACTAGATCTGCTAGCAAAGCCCCTTCTTTAATATATGCTCTGATGGGATCCATCCAAGATGACCCAATGTCTACAGTAATAAAGTTGATCATTAAATCTTCATCTATACTCCTATTTGGCAAAAACCTCAATAGGAATAGTTCGTGAGAGTTTAACTCTGGTAGCTAAAGTTAGACGAGCAAGAGCACCTGCTTAGGCATTTTCCACTCTCAGAAATCTATTCATCCGAACAGCTGGTAACTTTTCTATTATCTCCATTGCTTTGGACATGTATTGGGCTGTCAATTCACTTTTAGCTCCATACAAGGTTAATATTTGATTTACTACTAATTGGGAATCACTACGTGCCATAACTTGCTCGACATTCAGTGATTGGTCTAGACTTAAGCCCACAATGAGAGCTTCATATTCTTCTTTGTTATTTGAGGCTTGAAATTGAAATCGAAGGGCATATTCAATATCAATATTATTAGGAGTGTTACGTATTATACCTTTTGTACTGCCTGTTGCCCAAGATGATCCATCAACGTATAATTTCCATATTGGGAGATCATCGTCAAATGCTCGGTCTGTCAAAGTCCTATAGTGGAATTTTTTCCCCTTGCTTCCTTACACTGCTTAGACTTCTCCTATGTTCAGGGAGAGGAATCTGGCAAGTCAACAATGGCTTCTTCTAGTAAAATTTCCTTGGGAGGTTGATTGTGAAAACCTCTTTCACTTTATTTTCTTCGGATCCTTGCTCATCCTGCTGATTTTGTTACTCGGGATAAGTGAATTCAGCTATGAAATCTTCTACTACTTGGCCTTTTAGATAAGAACTTAGTTCATAGATAATATCATACTCCCCTAATTTTACTACCCAATACATTAATCTTCCATATTTCTCTGGCTTTATAAAGCCCGCCTTAGTGGCATATCTATGTATACTACTATTATATGGGCTTGAAAATATGGCTTCATGCGTCTAGAATCAACGCCAGTGCTAACTTTTCTAAGCGAGGATACCCGACTTCTGCTCCTCAAAAATCTTTACTAGTGTAGTAAACAGGCTTTTGAACTCCATTCTCCTCTTTGATCAAAGCAGAGCTTACGGCTAATTCAGAAACATCTAGGTATAGGTACAATTTCTCCACCATAATTGGTTAAGAAAGCAGCGGAGGTAACCCCAAATACTTCTTCAACTCTAGAAAATCTTTCTCACATTCTTCTTTCCATTCAAAACTCTTTCTTTCTGAGTACTTTTTAAAATGTTAAGCACTTGTCTGTATGCTCGGGATATAAATATGTTCAGAGCTACTACTCGCTCGGTTAGCCTTTGCACATCCTTTTTGCAAGTCAGGGACTGAATCTCAAGTAATGCCTTAATCTTGTCTGGGCTCTGATTTACTATATACCTGAGGAACATTCCTTCTTGTACTACAACTATGCATTTGGTCAGGTTTAATCTCATCTGGTGCTTCTCAAGTTGATCAAAAGTCTGGCTGAGGTTGGAAATATAGTCAGATGCCTTTTTGCTCTTTGTAAGCATATCATCCGCATATACTTCCATATTTTTTCCTATTTGTTCCTCAAAGACCTTGTTCACCAGCTTTTGATACGTAGCACCTGCATTTTTCAAACCAAAAGGCATAACATTATAATAGTATGTTTCTTGGGGAGTAATGAAAAAAGTAATCTCCCGATCTTCAGGCTTTATTTTGATTTGGTTATAACCATAATAAGCATCCATAAAACTGAGTAACTCATGTCCTGAGGTAGCATCCACAAGTTTATCTATTCGGGGTAAAGTAAAGTGATCCTTTGGGCATACTTTGTTAAGATCTGTGAAGTCTATGCACATCCTCCACTTATTATTTTTCTTCTTGACCATAACTACATTAGCCAACCAATCTAGATATTTCACCTCATTAATAAAAACTGATTTCTGAAGCTTTTCAACTTCCTTCTGTATGGCTTGGTTCTTCTCGGGGCTGAACACTCGTCACCTTTGCTTTACTGGCTTTATTTCTTAATTAACGTTGAGGTCATGGCAAAGAAACCTAGGATCAAATCCTGCCATATCTTCGTGACTCCAAGCGAACATGTGTTTTCTATATAACATTGCTTATTAACCTCTTTTTATCCACTATTTAGTATGGTCCCTTTCCAGCGCCCTATATGAAAAGGTACAACATTTCATACATTGCATATAAATTGCTTGAACCTAAAATCTGTCAAAATCACCATAGTAAATAAATATCGGTCCATTTCCATCCCTAATACACGAAGGTAAAGCTTTATATATATTGCATAAATTTATCTTGTACATAAAAATGTCTGACTCATATAAATGTGGCCAACATTCATGGACCTATATAATATGATAAGAAAGTTTTTGAATTGTGAAAATATAAAAGCACAACAAATGTAGATGACTAATCATTTAATTACATTCCCAGAAAAATAAAAACATGCTAACAAATGTAGATGACTAATCTACTTATATTTCTTAACACACTAAGCACAACATATTTTGAAATAGAAAATCAACCGCTGAAACCATAGAGGGTCCTTCCCTGCCTTTTAAGGGAACAAACCACATCCATAGCAGTAACAGTTTTTCTCTTAGCGTGCTCTGTATAGGTAACAACATCACGGATCACATGTTTTGTAAAGCTTTATTTGATGAGATCTGGAGGTACAATTATTGAGAACTATTATCCAACAAAGTTAACAATCTTTAGACCATATATATAGTGAACATGTGTTAAAATGAAGTTACATAACTTTGGCCATATATTCTCATTAATCATTCATGCCTGATGAGTTATGTTATTTTGTGCTTGGCATTGAGAAAATTACAAGTTAGGATCAAATAATAAAGTTATATGCTTTACCCCCCAACCCTAAAAAAACTTATATTAAATGAATATATATTTAGATTTTGTAAATTGTGTTTGGTTGTTTCCTAAATATTTCTAGAAAAATCACCCGAATTTTATAAGTTCAATGGATTATTCTGAACTTCCAAAATTTTTACATAATTACTATTAAGCAAATATGGAATAAGGCGTCATGCATGGATGATGTTCTCCACTTAAGGTTGAAGTTCAACATTATATAACTGCATGGTACATGTTTGAATAAATGCTTGTATGAATGTTGTAACTTTGTTTGTTGAATTTATTGGTTTGGAGGTTACTACAAGTTGGGACTCCAACTTTCTCTTACTCTCATCTTCATCCCATTTGGTTGGCATAAATTTGTAGTCATTATATTGCTTTGCATGACATTGTTGCTTTTGATAAGATAGTGTTTATTATAATTAGCCGCAAATGACCCAAGTTATCTGATTTCTTTAGATTTTGTTCCACCAAATGTGTATGAGTGTGTTCACTTACTCTCGGTTTTAAAGTTTAGTTAGGTTTATATTCAGTTTAATTGGATTCCTCAAATAGTTGTCATGTTTTGGTATGATTTGTTGCTAAAACTCACATTTTTGGTATTAAGCCATGTGTTTATGTTTTGAAATTCTCCACAGCTGAACAAAAGGTGTTTGGCATCCAAAGGCAATGCTTTGTGAGTAATTTTTGCATCTTGATAGAGATTTCGCAAACATACATGACCATAATGGTTGGATTTACGAGATTTGTTTTTATGTACAATGGTTACTAACACACCTTTATTTTTTTATATTCCATGTATTAGCATTTTAGGGTTCGTTTGATTTTGTATTCAGAAAACTTGATTTAAATGTGTTTTTTAAATACAGTTTTAAAATTCAGTTATTTTTGTTTATAATTATTGGTGCACGGTTGGTAAACTTATTTTTAAATACAGTTTTTTTAAAATTTGACAAAATTGACAAACATATATATATATATATATATATATATATATATATATATATATATATGCGCGTGTGTGTGTGTGCGTTCAGGGGTGACGCTAGGCCATGGAAAAGGAGGGCCATGGTCCCCTCCAACATTTTGAAAAAAAAAAGCCCCATATATTATATATATTAAGTTTATTTTTAAACCCCCAAAAAAATAAAAGCCCATGCTCAAAACTTTCCTAACCTTTTTATATGAGATCCTATCTAACCTTTTAACCTAACCTTTATTCCATACCATTCAACACAACACAAACACAACAAAAGCAGTTGAAATTTGGAATCCATCATTCAAAGAGATATCTCTCTCTCCCAACCATCTTTACTCTTTATTAGTCAATTATATCCATGTTATGTTACAATATATAAATAGTTAGTATTAATTAGTTAATATTAGTATTAATTAGTTAATGTTAAAAAAATGCAGTTAGTGAATTTTACACTGTTATTAATTAGTTATTAAAAGACGCAATTAGTCAATTTTTATATGATATTCTAATGTTCAATTAATAATATGGTAATTAACTTTTTAAGGAAAAATGAAAAATTCTAATTGTTTTATTTTTGTGTTATAGAAATATGGGAAAATCGAAGACCCTTGATTCATTTTTCAAGAGAAAACATGTTGAAAGTAAAAATATCGGCAAGTCTCCAATTTTTCTCAAGTCTAATGTTCAAAATTCGGTACGTGAAACAATGTATTTTGTATGTGGATCAACTATTACATTTTGATCGTCAATATATAAGATATTCTTGGAAAAATGCTTATGGTTAACATATTTTTAGTACTAAAATATTAAATAAAAGTGTAAATAACCCTAAAAAAATTCTCCTCGGGGAATCCCGCCCGCACCCACAATGTTTTCAGGATGTTTCGGTGAATATAGGGTAAAAAAGTTATAGATCTACGCGTAAATTTTTAAAATATAAGGCTTACAGATAAGAGTTTTAAAACCTTGGGGGCGGATATGTAAATAGATTAAACGTATGTAAACCCAAAACCTGGTAAACCTATTCTCATCAAACCCTCTCTTTCAAATTTCAGCCGACACACACATAGGACACACAGGCTTTATGACATAACCTATCCTCTCCTACTCTCCCTCTCCCCCACCCCACCTACCCGCCCGTCATCTTTCCTCTCCCTCCACTATGGTCAGCCACTACCTCGTCGGCGACTAACATATCACTGTCTCGGCAGCAGCAACCTCCGCTCCTCCTCTCGGTTGCCCAATATTTTTTTTAGTTTTTTTAATTATATCATATAATGGATATTGATTTGTTGTTGTTGATAATATTATGTTTTTATGAAATTTTGTATAAAAATTTTGTTTTTTAATTTGTATCAAATTTTGTTTTGTTTCATATTTTTCAACCCTCAAGTATTAGTTTGTTCGTTGGTTTGTTAATGTAATATTATGCTGAAATATTATATATAAAAAATTCACGAATAAAGTATGAGTCCAAATTTAGTTAATTAATACCTCAATATTTTAATGGTTCAAAAATTGCAAAAATAAAGTAAAAACAATCCAAAATTTTTACCTCGGGGTTTCTCGCCCCCAATCCCCCGGCCTTCGCCCACTGTCACCCAACATAAATTCTTGGCTTTGCCTCTGTGTGTGTGAGTATATATATATATATATATATATTTCATGTATAATTCGCAGTAAAATTATATACATACATAAAATGATATTATTTTCTAATACATATGTATTATATGTATATTTTATATTATTTCATACATTAATAATGCATGTATAAAACTATATATTAGTATTATGTATCTATTGATAATATTATTTAACATATCGATCATAGTATATTATATAATTTAATAATATAAATATACGTAATTTCGTGTACAAGCACACATATATTTTTTTATTTATAAGAATTACACATATATTAATGTATTATGTATGTATATGATATCTTAAGGTATAAATGCATTAAGATATTAAGAATGAATAATTTTAAGTTGAAAAATAAAAAACAGAAGTGACAAAGCACACTTTTCTTATTTTCTGAAAAAATTGATTATAAGAAAGAAATATTTTAATTCAGTGTTTAAAAACAGATTGACAAATGCAATTTTTTTTATCAAAATTGTATTTAAACACAAAAAATAGATTTATAATTTCGAACCAAACATGCCCTTAGTTTGTTAGTACACCTCTTACAAATTGCAAACCTTCGAAATTGTTTGCGACGACATGAAGAGATATTCTCCTAAATATATGACAACAAGAATGTTGATGATGGCAATCGATAAATAGGTCACAAATAACTACTTTGTTTTGTTTTGGAGCTTCCCATATCAGTTATAGAAACACTGTTTAGTACTAGATCAGTGGTCGAGACCAAGAACCTCACTCACAATTGTGATAGAAAACATAATTGGGTGCTTTTAACTTGAAACTTAAATTTGTAAGAATTTTTCATTTTATGTAAAACAAATCCTAATTGAGCATAACTATACATGTTAATGATGGCATGGATTGATTTCCTTTAACCCATTCATGATCAATTTAATCCTGACGTCGTATTTAATTGTGGGTTTTCTTTATAGTCTTGATGGGCTATTTCTCAATTATAACAAGACACCTGCACCATAGTTTAGTTTTCATCAAGTGTACACACACATATATTCTTGAATAGATTAAAATTTCTCGTTATTTACTATCATTTTAAAGCAGAATGTTTCATAATTTTGTTGTAATTTGTTGCATGATAGTTGAAAAGTTGGTGAGAATTGATAACATGTGTATATTTGTGCTCTTACAAATATTTATTTGCGTTCTCTTTTTGGAAATGGAATCACTATTACGATTCCTTTCTATGCATGCTACTTTCAATTTATTATTCTTTAAATGAATTTGGTATTACAAATTTTGGTATTGTTATTTATAGTACAGGTTGTCATGCTTATGTCGATAACATCCATATTGGCGAAATGCAAGTAACCTTTGACAATATTCATGATTGGAGAACACTATTGATAACTTTCTTTAATAGTAATTAAATTGCTTAAGTTAATATTATTACCAATTGCAATTTGTTGTTCATTTATATATTTATATTCAATATGTTTTGTCCCACAATACAAAAGTTAATTATTTTTCACGTTTTGCGTGTTTTACATTATGTCATTAACACAATTATGAATCAATAAAAGGTGAATAGTACACGTGTTGTGACTACACTACAATAAACTATAGGTTTGGGCAAGTAAGTGGAAAAAATTAAAGTACTTATGAGTTTGTGATGAAATCCAGATAAGAAAGTGTATGTTATGTATACTTGGATGAGGTATTCTTTTTTACTCTATTTTGATTAGTGCACTTTTTAATATTTAGATTTGGTTATATATCACGTTATCATTGAACACCATTGTATTGTGTGAAATATTTTAAAGAATAGTGACTCAAAGCTAGAGGAAATTTTAGTATTTTCATTTTGGGTAAATTACACCAAACACCTTAAACCATAGCAATTATGCAAATAGCTCCTAATCTAAAAAACACAACAAAGAGGTCCCTAAAATTTTACACAATAATGATACATAAACAAACAACCAAATAGAGACATTTCATTATTTGGGCCCTCAATTGCACATTTTCGCTTAGAGTGTCTTTTTAAAGTTTCATGAAGTTTTTTAGGAACATTAAGTGTCACAATTTTTTAAAAGAGGTGCTATAATTGAAAATTTCTAAGGTTATACTATGAAAACCTTTAGATAAGATTAAAAATATATGTAACTAATGGACCGCAAATGAAAATAATCATAATTGATAAATGAAAACCAAAAAAATGTAAGTCCATAACATTATATTTATTTCTTTCCCTAAGTCTTGGTCTATTAAATGTTATTGAAACATTGAATGTAGCGTATTTGTTATTTATGAAGGCATTTTGCTTAAAATTATGGAATACACATGGATTAATTTTTGGTATTATCATGACTTGTATTGCACCGTGCCGACACGGGCATATCCTAGTATTATATCTAATCACAATGTACAAACCTGACGTTTTTGTGTTTAATATTGTACTAAACATCTTCTTAAACATTATTTTTCAAAATATTCGTTCTTCTTGTCATCTATCACTTCCACATATTAATAAAATCCACTTAACATAATTAAAATAGTAAAGTGTAATAAAAGTGAACTAAGAATGACTTTCTTATCCTACCTTAATTTTATGTCTCAACTTAGCCTGGATATTGAATATAGACTATGTAAACGTCCAGGATCCACTGAATCCATCCTTCACGTTAGCAATCCATGTCATAAAATATGTCGTTGTATCCATGCCCAAGGACATTCGATCACTATTGCCACATCAAAAATATTTGAGTTAACATACTCTAACATGTTTTACAAAACAAAGTGTTTCTAGCAAAGATATTGCATAATGGAATGTTCCAGATACCTACAAAAATAATCAGAGTAAGTTGGTCCATTTTATCACTTTTCCCGACCCGAACACTTTTATCCAATGAAGGACAAGTAACCCCAAAAGAATGTTTGATGATCCCAGATATCTAATCTCTCGTTAATATTAGGAATATCTTACCCCTTGACCTCACAGGGTCGACCTCAGCTGGGTCGGACAAAATCACACAGACAACTATGAACATACATAATTTTTCAAGAAAGGTCATTTTTGTCATTCAAGGCTAACCAAGCCAATGCCCGTGATGGAGAAACAAGTGGGAGAAATAATCACACCTACAATACATCTTCTAGAAGGACATGTGTAACCTATCGAGTGGATCAAATCAACAAGCATTCTCAATATGACTTGGGGTGCATATTACACCCTAAGCCTACTATAAATAACATTATAGTGTGTAAATGTAAGATTAGAAATCTCATTGTAAACAATACTAAAAACTATGTAAAAACACTTCTAAAGAGAAAAACTTTAATTATAACTTTTATAACACTTTTCATATTATGAGAATTGAGTTGCATGAAAGTGGATGTAGGCCTATTAGATGGATCACTCTAAACCTTTTGGGTTGATCTTATTTACTACATTTAATTATTGCATTTAGTAGTTTCAATCATACTCAGAACATGTTTATTGTAAAAATCATCGAGTTCTGTCTAATTGTTTGAGTTACTATTTATTATCACATCCCGCCTATTAAAATACTGGGTGGCCAGCCCGTGATCAAAATAAAACGTGTGTCTCTTATGGCTCATTCTCATAATCATTGTCGAAAACATTTTAAAGTTACTAACCACCTAGCAATTTTATTAGACTAGTGCCAAATTTTATCTTTCATTAATTAAAAATATGCGGAGGTAAATAAGGATTAAATCATCAATCACAAACTAATAAATAAATCCAACACGGATGAATAATATAAATAATAGTAACCAAAACAACTATCGGTTCAATAATAAAATACAACAGTAAATTAAAACATTAACTCGAATACACAAATTCAAAAAAATAAAATGAATACTAAAACTGAGGGTGACATGCCCAAATGATTACTCGAGTAAAGATCCTACACTTGGAATAAATGAATGAAGCGTCTATAACAAGTCATCCAACTTCCACATGAGCTGCAGTTGCACATCCCTGGATAGAATATTCGAATAGGGTGTCCTTATGACTAGACAGCTAAAAGGCTTTTAAATTTTTTTGACACGAATCATAGCCCAAGTAAAATATTTTGAAAATATTTAGAAAGCAGTTAAATTGCAGTAATTAAATATGCATGCACCATCTTCATATTTAAGTTAATATCGCACTCACTTGAGGTATAACTCACCCATCTTCTAATGTGCACACCTAACGCTTGCCTTATAATCTTTTTAGTTAAGCTACCCCACATAACTAGTCATTTCACACTTCTTGATACATACTATCTTGTTGTGCCCACCCGTATGGCCCATACAATACGTTACTGGATTCTTTATATCAATTAAACATTTATGAATTTCTCATTATATTTTTAATCCTCCATTTACTAAGGTTATTTTAAATGTCACTATCTTTCTAATCAACTAATTACACATTATAAGCGTATATTTATCACTTTGTTATATATATATATATATATATATATATATATATATATATATACTAATACGGCACCCCTAGGCTGAGCTGCGATGCTTGTATATCATGCTATCATATATTAAGCACACATAGTAGAATAAAAAGGCAGTATATATATTTATTCTCTCTCTCTCTCTCTCTCTCTCTCTCTCTCTCTCTCTCTCTCTCTCTCTCTCAATATATATATATATATATATATATATATATATAGCACCCCTAGGCTGAGACCTGCGGTGCATGCATACTTTGCTATCAATTTGTATTGGACTATTGGTTCAATATCTCACTCGAACCATCATCGCAAATCACACATATCGGAGGCAAATATAGTTCCAAGCCTATGGGATATGCATATACCTACGCACCCATATGACCGCCAACTTATCACTCTCACAGATAGGATTTTCTTAGGTTCTATATTCCGAGGCACAAGTCGAAAATCCCCCCAAAGGCTTGTTAGGATATGACTGACCCCATGCAGAAACCTCCCGTGATAGCAAGAAGCGTAAGTATGTTATACACATAAGAATTCATGAAATAGTTATACACAGAACCTATATATTTATATCATCAGTATAGGTACACACACGACCAATAATATATATCCCATACGTAGCATATATACCTCCTGTGATATCCTACATATTATTAAATTCCGATTATACTTCTCATCATATACCTTCGAGTATCCCCCATTACTCGAAGTGTGCCAATTATTCTTTAACATATTTCAATAAGTAATTTACTCATTACCAATAGGTTTAAGTCCTAGGTTCATTCACCTTCAACATAACTCATTGTCATCCTTCGATTTCGTTACATTTCAAATCACACTCATTAATCTAATAAATTTCACATTAATTAATTTATTTAAGCAATGTCACTCAACTACATGGCCCAGACACACTCCTTCAGTCCGTATTTTCACCCCTTATAAAGTATTACACCAAGTCCCAGTATTAGGTAAAAGACCTTTTATTTAATTCAGTATTCGATAATGTACTACATACATCTACAATAAATTAAATCGTTTACTCTGTGCCTAACTCCGGTCGCACTAGCCTAAAAATATCTGAGTTCACAACCCCGACTCTTAATTCTATAAGTATTAACTTACATTAATATTTTTTTATTCAAGATACTAAGCACATCACAATCCAGCCTATATCCTAATATCATCCCAAATTTCCATTCGAATCCGTTCATATATTTTCAAGTGTTGTTTATCCTAAGCACTCTAAATCCATACTCTGAATTCATCACCATCCAATTCTAAGGTAAAAACAACGTTCCTTAATATTTTTCAGAGTCCTACACTCATCTATGGACATCCCTAAATAATCCATATTTGATTTCTCACAAAGGATTTCACTTTCAGAAACCCTTCCATAATAATTCATAACTAATTAAAAAAATAGAAAAATACGAAATTGGCGGCCACGCATTCGTAATGAAAAAATCTATCTCCATGTACAAAACCTAACATCGTTTAAAAGAGATATCAATCTCGTTAAAATGAGTTACTAATCTTGTTTGAACGACTTCACTGTCGTTTGAACGACTTGCAATGTCTTTCAAATTTCATGCAAAGTCGTTTGACGCAACGCTGATCACTTCTTCTTCTTCCTGGTTCCACTCTCTGCCATTAAAGAATTAAAACCAGTTTATAAACCTTCACCCACATTGATTCAGTTAAAATAAACCAAATATACACCTCTAAAACTGGATTTAGTCCTCAAAATAACCTTTAAACATCAACAATTTTTCAAAATCTTAAATTTTCCACGTCGAGGTTTCCACGAGTTTCAACGAAATTATTTTCTACAATTTGATTCGATTATCCCAATTAAATCACACCCTCTTCTGGGTTCCTCACATACATTAAATTTCTACAACACTGAATCATGATATCAACTTTTAGTTAAACTTTAATTTTATATAACTGCTCAATTCATAAAAACCCTTTTTATGCAACAATCCACCAAAAACCAATTTTGATTTACACCCACTATGATATGAATCGCAATACCACATTTAAGTTGAAAGCGGGTTTAAATCCTTGCCTGATAGATTTGTAGTGTCTGAGTCCTTTGTTGTAGAAAATATTTGACGAACAACACATCAATATTTTCTTGGTTTGGCTCCCACTGGATCCCTCTTTTCTCCTCTGTAACTAGGGTTTTCTTAATTGAGTTGTGTGTGCCACCAACTCCCTAACTTATGTTTTATTAGGTGAATCCCGAAATTAAGCCTATGGGCCAAATTAACACGACTTAAACACCCTTGTTTGAGCTCGATTATGCCAAAAAATGCCCCGAGACCCAATTACTACCCCCGAGTACTCTTTTCTGCCTATTTTGACCCTTCTGGTCTTAATTGTGCATCCAGAATCGCCATTCGAGTTACTTAACTAAAATCCCCAATTTTAATCTCAAATTACGACACATGTATCTTAAAAGTAATAACTCGAATTAATTTAAATCTTAACTCTCTAAATAAATTAAATCTTCTAAATTAAATAAATTCTCCAAATAAATTAATTTCTCCAAATTATCAATTTAGTTTAAATTCTAATTAAATGAACTATTTATCCTATAAAAATACGTGGTTTTACATTTATGGGTAACAACAGTTTGACACTGTTTATGGGAACGATGTATTCTACCACATTTCTCATAAATCGGGTCCATTATGTCTTATTTTATCCATAAGGATCTTTGGATCTACATCTTATCGATGATATTTTGGTGGTTAGACACATACTTTCATATAAACCCACTTAGGGTATCTCCATCTTTTTAGATCTAGTTTCCCAAACCAATCTTGAGTTTTTTTGGGAAGATCCATCCACCCCCAATGACTTTTTCATCTTCAAATTTTAATAATCATCTTCAATAGATACGACCTCATAAAGTGTGAGAAATATGGATGCACATATTTTCTACTTTCTCAGCACCTTTAGGCATTATCACCATATTATGACCTGTATATTAGGTGTTTGCTGCAAAACTTATATTATGTTGCACATAAGGACTTGTTATGCCTCGGATCAACACCTTAAAGGGTTTTTAGTCTAATTCTCGGGGTATAAAATTATCTTTAGGAAAGTTTTGGTTAGAATCTGCACTTTTCCCCTACTGTCAGCGACTTGTATGTGTTGTCGTGCTACAGGTCATGGCCCCTAGTTGGCATCTTAGGCACACTCTTCCATTTTTGGCATATTTATCCTTTTTTATTAAAGAAAATTTTCCTTTTAGACTAAATATGCCACAAAATACTTAAACCCCACTGTAAAATGTTTTATATTTTATGGGTCGGGTTAAATTGCAAAACTCTTGGTCATAGGATTGAAAACTAATGATTCTACGTGCAAAATCTGATGGGGCTATTACCTTAAGGATTGTTAAATCACCCATGATAAGTTAAGATGCCTTTACTAACTTTGCATTTATTGTTCCATCTGTAAGAGGGTACTTTAGATTAAGTTAATTAGCCCAAGACCTTGAATTAATGATAGAACATACAAACGCAAACCCAATGAAGACGAACTCAGTTTAAACTCACAAATCTCTCGTGTATAACTCAGGATATAGTAATGAACTTTTAGAAGTAACTTAGGTAGAGGGAGAGAGAAGTAAGCACGCTAGATACACCTTGGTAGGCAGGTGGAAACACACCATACACCCCTAAGAATCTCTATCAAGTATTAAAAGCTTTGCAATAAATAACAATGGTGAGTGGATAAACCCTCTGGTTTGCAATAACTCTCTCTCTGACGTGTATCTCTAGTAATAACTCAAGAGTTCTCCAAAAAGATCATGTCTCTCCTCAGGGGTGGTTGGGGTCCTTAAATAGCCCCCCACACCATCCCCAAGGCAACTCAGTCATTAAAACTATGAAAGACATCCCTCATACTGTATGTCACAACATTAAATGCCTGATGCACTAGTTGGCTCCACGTCATAAACATTAAATGCCAAGACATGCCTTTTGCTTGACCACTATGTGTCAAGGGAGGGGGCTGTTATCGCAGAGGTGGCTCACCAACTGCCTGACAGCCCCAAATACCACGGTGGTTTACTCAAGTGCATGTCTGACATCATTTAGCTGGCTGGTGACATCACCTATAGTAGATGTGAAATTAAGTCGAGGATTATTTGGTTCACAACCTAACGCCCGATGGAACTCCAAGATGCTCCGCCCGAGGTTACACGATTAAGGTCCTTCGGTGTTTTACCAGGTGTATCTAAGATGGCCAGGACAAGCCCCAACGATGACTCACTTCTCAATCCTCCAAACCAAGTCCCTATAAAGTTCCCACAATGAGGTCATTCGATAGAGCATGAAAGCTCTCCCAGGCCCTACCAAGCCTTGTCTCTCGCAAGTACCGTTTGACCTCACACAAACTCATTTATTATTATCGCTACGTGATTACAACCATTATAGCTTATAGTCAACAAAAATAAAAATACGATATGATTAATATAACAAGCTAAAATATGAGCTTCCGCGCCAAGCTGCCTCGCTGAGTTGCCAAGCTTGAGCTGTCACGCTTGAGTTGCCTTGGTTGCTTAATCTCAAACACTATTGCCAATTAGGGATTCGTCCCTAATCTCAATATTACCTTCAATCCCCCTATAAATTTCCCCCCTCGTGGAGAGATTTATTGGAACAAGAAATGTCTGCACTAAAACATCTCAAACCGATGGACCTTTCTCTGTGTGAAAAGATTCAGGCCTCCTCTCCTTCTTCGCCCATGGTTATACCTTCTCGTTCTCCTTCCGAATTTGGGGTATGTATACTTGTTTTACTTATTTCCTCTTTGCTTAAGGCAAGCTGCATTTGCTTATTTTTTTTCTTGACAACTGTGGTGCAGGGGGTTGAAGAGGAAAGACCCGATCCCCCTAGTCCTCCCGTGAGACCTTTTGTGGGGGGACGTTTTGGTATTTCTCTAATCGATGTGACTCCTCCCTGTTCCCTCATGACGAGGCTGACTTATTCTCGCCGTTCGGACTCCCAACGTGAGAGGGAAGTTGTTCTGAGTGATGCTATTGAATCTGTGGGCATCTCTTCATAATCAGAGACAACTCTCCCCATCCCTTCTAGTTTATACCCTCCATCCAAGCTTCTTCTGCCCATTATTCTGGCTGAAGAAAATGAGCCCAAGGTATGATTTCCTCTCTAATTTATTTGGTATAACATCCTTTCAGTCCCACCCCTTTATTTATTTATCATGCTGAACCTTGAGGTTTTAGGTGCCCCAGGTTGAAGTGTCCTCGTTGTTAGCTAAAATTCTTCTTCCAAGGATGATGACGAGGCCTTTGGCCGTAATTCCCCTTTTCAGTTCCATACCTGAGGTAAGTAACACCTAAATATACTTCTCCCTTTTTCTGTACTTATTCCACTTTTCTAACATTTGTCTTCATGTTGCAGCTTTCTCCCGATCTTGTACCACCTACTTCTCTTGGTGGTCTTCATGCACACAAGGCCAAGGTTGGTGATTTTGCCCAGCATACTGACTCTTCTGCACCCCTCCGTGTTGGGACTTCGTTTGGGAGTCCATTAAATTCTCCCGATGAAACTCCTATGCTGGCCTTGGTGCCTTATGTTGGTGAGGGAGTTTTGTCGACCGTTGAGGCTTCTGCGACAAGGGACCCCGCTGTGGCTTATGAGGTAATGAGCCCGGCCCCAACGGTTCATGTCCCTGCGGCTGCCACGATGACTCCCCTTCTTGCCCCTGCTGTGACTGAGGTATTTTTGTCACTTCTCATAAACTCCACCTTATAACGGTGACTTAACAACGAAAATGCTTGTTAAGATTTTCCATAAACTCCACCTTATAACGGTGACTTAACGATGAAAACGCTTGTTAAGATTTTCCATAAAGTCCACCTATAACGGTGACTTAACAACGAAAATGCTTGTTAAGATTTTTCATAAACTCCACCTTATAACGGTGACTTAACAATGAAAATGCTTGTTAAGATTTTTCATAAACTCAACCTTATAACGGTGACTTAACAACGAAAATGCTTGTTAAGATTTTTCATAAACTCCACCTTATAACGGTGACTTAACAACGAAAACGCTTATTAAGATTTTCCATAAACTCCACCTATAACGGTGACTTAACAATGAAAACGCTTGTTAAGATTTTTCGTAAACCCCACCTTGTAACGATGACTTAACAACGAAAATGCTTGTTAAGATTTTTTCATAAACTTATTATGCCTTTTATCTCTTCTCAAGTTGCTCAGGAAAATTCTTCCCCAGTTCTTTCGCCTATGGGCTTACCCCATCAGTAACCTGCTATTTCGGAAAACTCTGGCCATGATGATCAAGGTTCCATGACCGGTACTACAGCAGAGAGTGAATCTGGGTGCGAGCTTCCTCTTCTTGACTTGGATCCTCATGCTTTCTGCCTGATGGTTCTTCGACATTCTCCTCAAATGCCTGTCAACCATCTCTTGGTGATTGAACAACTGGTGAATCATCACCCTGAGACCTTCACGATGGATTGCCTACATTCCAATATTCATGTGATGAGTCACAAACTTCAAGGCATGACTATCGTTGTTGCTAAAATTTCTAGTACTCCTACTGCAAGCGTTACCAGATCCCTTCTTAACTAATTTATAGGTTTTTTGAGGGAGTTGGGTCGTGATGGTTTCCATTTTGACTGTCTTATAACACATTTAAAGACTTTGAAGAACCTGTAACTAATCAGCCAGAGGGAAGTATTGCGAAAGCATCAGGAGGACCAGCGGGCCGAGGAAGCTAAATTGGCCACATTAGCACCCCTTTTAGAAGTAATGGATAAAGAGGTAAAGGATGCCGATGAAGCGTTGCGTCTGGTCAAGTTGAAATGAGAGAGAATCCTCATCGAACGTATACAAGTGCAAACGGGGTTGGAGGTTTCTATCGACGCCCAACGGTCTTTCACAGCAGCTTCTTCAGGCCTTCCTAGAGATTTTTTCTCTTCTTCGGATCTATGGTTTCTCTTAGGCTAATGAATTTTTGTATATATCCCCCATCTGCTTCTATCTATGTAATTCTTGGGCGATAGCTCCTAATTTTATAATGCTCCATTGTTTATGAATGAAGAATGTATTTTTTCCAATTCTTCCATGTGTTGTGACTGCTTTTGTATGTTATAAATTTCTACATTTCTATAATTCTTTCATTGTGTTCAAGTCATAATTAAAACTTGTATATTCGTAACAACAGCTAGTTACAACAATGGTTCAAACTTGATTGTTTACACATGATAAACCTTCAGCCATTTATTGTTAATCTTAAATGGCTTATCTTCCTCCAACTTCAAAATTAAACAATAACCTGAATCATGAGCTTCCTTTACAACGAAAGGTCCCTCCCAGCTGGCTGCAAACTTTGGTAGAGGAAGCCCCCTGATGTGCTTCACTACTATTTTCAAAATGAGGTCTCCCTCCATGAACTTCCTTGGTCTCACCAAGTTATCGTATGCCCTAGAGAGTTGTTTCTTATACATTTGAAAGTGTTGCATCGCGTTATCTCTGTGTTCATCCAACGCTTCCAACTGCACATGTCTATTCTGAGGGAGCATGCTACTTCGCAAAGAATATCGAGCAGAGGGAACTTCTAACTCCACTAGAAGGATTGCCTCAACCCCATAAATAAGAGATAACGGAGTTTATCCTATGGGTTTCCGCTTGGTTCTTCGATAGGCCCACAATACAGCTGGTATCTTGTCATCCCACGACCCTGGAAAGTCCTCCATCATCTTGGCCAAAATTTTAACCAAGGTTTTGTTAGTCTCTCCAGCTTTACCATTTCCTTTTGGGTACGCCACCATTGAAGTGTGATGAACAATGGAGTACTTGTCTGTGAGCATTGTTACTTCTGAATTGATGAAGGGAGTCCCGTTATCTGAAAGAATAACCTTTGGGATTCCAAAATGAAAAATGATGTATTCTCTGATGAAGTTGCTCACTACCCCAGTCATTTCTCTTTTGAGTGGTATCGCTTCGGCCTATTTTATAAAACACTTCGTTGCTACCAGTATCCATATCTTGCCCCTCGAAGAAGGATGTGCCGCCCCTACCAGGTCGAACACCCAAGTGTGAAATAGATTGGGTATTTCCAAAGAGTGTAAGTCTACCGATGGGGCATGGATCATATTCCCATGAAGTTAGCAAGCTTTGCATTTTTGGACGAACTCAGCAGAATCTTTCTCCATTATTGGCCAATAATACCCCAACGTCATCAGCTGATCATACAACTTGGCCCCTTCTATATGGGCTAGATCGTGTGCTTATTTGAGGACCTCATCTGCTTATTCCTTCGTGATGCAACGCAATGGCCTGTTGAAGTACCCCCTTCGATAAAGCTGCCCCTCCTGAACATAGAACCTTGGGGCCCTTCGCCTCAGGCCCATCGCATCCATTTTCTCCGTTGGGATAACTCCATCTGGAATAAAGTCGATATAGGGCTGCCTCCAGTTCGTTTTAATTTCAATGAAATGGCACTCAGTTGCTTCGAAGAATAGCTGACACTTATTGCACTTCCATTGTAGCTCTGCCACATCTTTCTTCATTCTAATTCAGAAATACCCCTCTCTTTGAATTCTCCTATATAGAGGTATCTCAGTCATTTTACAGTGCTCCTCATGCATTTTCTTCAACCTTCGATCTGCTTCCTTTGGGCTGATACATCTTGACAACCATCCCCCAATATTTTTATAGTAAAGATTTCCCTGGTTCGTAAAGTATTGGGCTAACTCTCTTAGTCCCATAGCTCCTTCGCCAAACTCGACTTGTTTCCTAATCTCTCCCCTCCAATCCGCGTCCTCCTTCATCGCTATTATTGACTGTACCACCGAAGGAGTTGTCCTTCGTTGGATTATAACGATAGTTATATCATTCCTCATGACCATTTTCTTGGCGATAGTGGCATAGGCGTCTAAATGGAGGTTCATCATTCTGGGACGTCTTCTGATCTTGGTCCGATGGAACTAGTTGAGAAGCCTCTGAATGATTATTCTGTACGGCGCCAGGCTCATGTGCTTTAAGGCATATTATCCGTTTACCTGCTGAATTACTAAGTTCGAGTCACCCTTAATGCAGAGTGAACGAATTCCCCTTCTAAGAGCCTCCAGCAGCCCCAGTACCAACGCCTCGTACTCTGCTTCGTTATTAGAACAAAGGAAATCTAGCTTGTAGGAATGGCAAATCTCCTCCATCCCTTTTGAAAGAATAACCCCTACTCCTCCCTTCTTTTTTACCGAAGATCCATCAAACTGCATCGTCCATTCCTCATCAGTTGTATCCAGATAATTAGCCTGTAAGTCATCTCCTGAAATATCTTCTTTAGGAGGTTCAAACGTTCCTGATGGAAAGATTGCCAATAGATCGGCATACGCCTAGATCTTGATCGCACAAGGAACCACACAATTCAAGTCATATTCTGAGAGGATGAGGAACCATTTGGCTGCCCTGCCAATTAATATAGGCCTTGCCAATAAATACTTAATAAGATCACATCTAGTTACAATATGAATTGTAAAATATGGCATATAATGTCTAAGTTTTTATGCTACAAAGACTAAGGCAAAATAATGCCTTTCTAAGCTACTATATCTAATCTCTGGCCCATGTATGATTCTGCTGAGGTAGTAAATCGGTCATTCTTACCCGTCCACTTCTTGTGCCAGCAGAGCTCCAACGGACCTCGTGGTAGAAGTAAGGTATAACTGCAATGGTACTCTTTCCTGGGGAGGAACCATGATTTGTGGTGAAACGATCAGTTTCTTTAGCCCAATAAGAGACTCCTAGTGAACCTCCTCCCACCTGAATTTCGTGTTCTTTCGCAACAGCTGAATCAGTGGGTGTGGTATTTCTGCCAATCTAGGCACAAATCTTCTAAGGTAGGAGACTTTACCGAGAAAACTCTTCAGCTCCTTTGCCGTTCTTGGACATGGCATCTCCAAGATCGCCCGTTGTTTATCCTGGTCCATCTGTACCCCTTGTCGATCAACCACGAATCCTAGAAACTTCTCACTCGTTACTCCGAAGACACACTTTAACGGGTTCATCCTCAATTTATACCTCCTGCACCGAATATATACATTCCTTAAATTATTTAGATGGGACTCCTTCTTCTTCGATTTGATGACCAAGTCGTCCACGTAGAACTCTACAAATTTGTGGAAGAAGACATGAAAAATGGCCATTATCGTCCTCTGGTAAGTAGCCCTAGCGTTCTTGAGTCCAAACGGCATCACTTTGTACATGAAGTTGCCCAATGGAGTTCTGCATGCCGTTTTCTCTGCGTCTGTGGGGTCCATATTGATCTGGTTGTACCCTACGTACCCATCCATGATGACCAGCCGTGGCATCTATCAAACTGTCGATGGAGGGTAAGGGAAACTTATCCTTAGGTAAAGCCCTATTCAAATCTCTGAAGTCCACACAGATCCTTATTTAGTTTTTATCTTTCTTCCCCACTAGTACAATGCTTGATAGCCAAAGTGGATGTTGTATTGGCTTAATAAATCATGCTACCAAAAAACGTTGGACCTCTTCCTTAATCTTCAAGCCTAGTTCAGGTTTGTAAGTCCTCATTGCCTACTTCACCGGAATAGCTGAAGGCATCACGTTTAGTTCGTGGCAGCTCACTTCCTCATCCAGCCCTTTCATTTTAGTGTATTTCCATGCGAAGATGTCTATGAATTCCCGAATCAGCTCAACTAGGGCTTATCATTTCTCCTTACCGAGATCTTTCAAGATAAAGATAGGCCTTGGATCTTCCCCTTCTCTTGCTAGGTTCACCTGCTCCAACTCTTGTGCATGGGGCTTCGGTTGATCTGCCATGTTGTCTAGTTCTTCGGTGATATCTTCTACGAACTCCTATATGTTGGAGTTATCTATCACCATACACTGCCCCTGTTGATCCACTAAAAACACTCATATATCGGGTCAACCTCATCCTTAGTCTCTTCGGCCGCCCGTTCACACCATTATAAGGCGTACACCACTTTTTCCTCTTTAGTGGCCATTTTCTTGCATTGCCTGCTGGTAGTTGTTGCCACAGCCTTCCTCCTCTTCTCTCTGGAAGCCTCAGCGATTCTTTCCCCTGAAAAGTGACTCAATACGCTTTTTCGTTGGACCTCATGCTCCACCGGGTCTGTTCTAGGCCTCATCCTATCTTTAAGTTGCTTTGAGACATTTTGGGATCGAGGGATCACCTGATGGGCTTCTTCTCCCCTCACCCCTTCGCTACTTGCACCCTCTTTTCTTTGCTTGTTCAAGGGTCCCATTCCCTCTCTAATCGAGGGAACCCATGCTCCCTACATTCTCCTTGTTAGGACCCGCACATCCTCCTCCAGCTCTGTATAAAATGTCACATCCACCAAAAGTGCTTCTTCAATAGCGAAAGGCCTCTTCGTAACCCTAATCGTCACTTTTGTTCCCTTGATATTTGCCTTGGCGCATTGATGATAGGTTGAAGGTACTAACCCTTGATTGTGCATCCACACTCTCCATATTAGTAAATGATAGGAAGTTGCACTTTTTATTACATGGAACTTGATGTGGGAACTCAGATTTCCCATCACAATCCCAACATTCACATACCTGATGGACTTGGAAGATTGGTTGTCATACCTCGAAATTACCAAAGTCATGGGAACCAACCTTTCTTTCGAAACATTTTTCGCGTGGAAGGAGTTGATCGGCATAATATTGATGGAAGCACCCCCATCCATAAGAGTCCTTGCAAAGCTAACCCCGTTGACGCTAGCGGTTACATACAGAGACCTGTTATGAGGTAACCTTACAGCTCTATCTGCATCACTGAAGGTTACTTATGACAGAAACTTCTTCACCAGCCTAGCCATGGGTCCCCTCCACCTTAGCGAGGGGATCGCGTTCCTCCTTATAATGTCCAAAATTGCCTGATTTATCTCCATTCTGCTCTCCATCGGGATCCCCACTTGATCGAAGAACCAAGTGAACTTTGGAGATTTTGAAACTACACTATACTCTATGATTGGGTCTGTTTCCTCACCTTCAACGCTATATACGTCTTCCATATCTTTAGCGCTTGCTTCATCGTAGGCTAAAACTACGTTAGCCATTCCCGTGGTGCAATGTTCCAGAGATTCTTCGAACTCCTTCTGCTTCATCCTTAACCCTCCTCCTTCTCTTTCTGCCTCCTCATTATAGGCTGTCACCAGATTGACCCCGTGCACTGGAAGTGGGTTGTTGTTAATGTTCTGCGGGGGGATTTGCAATGTCCCCGCCTTCATGTATTTGTCAATGATTCTTCGCAGTGTGAAGAAGCTCTCTATTGGATGCTGGATCTTTTGATGAAACTGGAAGTATTTCGGATCCTCCCTCGTCGTAGCATCGAGTTCTTCCACTGTCCCTTTGGTTCATAAAGTGTTCCACCTTGAACCATTGCGTTATAAAAACTTACAGCCTCTTCTATCGTATAAGGCAACGGTGGCGGGTCTTCTCTGTCCCTTCTAAACTTTCTCTTGTTGTCCTTCTTCGGCACCTTGCCCCTATCCGTTCCTTCGGTGTACCCCACCCGTGGAGGCTGAGGCCTTCCTCCCCCAGGTTGCATCGGCTGCCTGAACATCATAAGTACCACCACCGGGTTTGGATGTACAACCAGTGAGATGTTCCTTACGGATTTTAGGAACGCTAAAAAAGTTCCCTCACGCGTTTCGTTTATCAGAGGGAGAAGCCCTTCCGTATAGATCTGTAATAGTTTAGACTCCTTGGCCTCCTCTCTTACATCGAGGGACCTTTCCCTGAACCTTTGAACGTACGCCACGACGTCTTCTCCCGGCCGTTGTCTCTCTCTCCCTAATTGGGTCAGAGTAAACTCATCCTCTGCCAAAAAGAACTTCTGGACGAACAATACATGCATCTCTTCCCACGTAGAAACACTCTTGGGGGAAAGTGGGAGTTCCAAGTATATGCTTTATTGTTTAGGGATTTGGAGAACTCCCTCAACCTGAGCTTCTTATTGTTGCAATGCGCCTCCAAGTGTTCTATAAAACGTTTAATATGCTCCTTCGGATTTCCCGCCTTTCCTGCGTATTTTTTAAAGATAGGAGGAACATAATCCTTTGGATAAGGCTCGTCGTTGTATTCCTGAGGATAAGGTGTTCAAAAGTCATCGTAGACCGAAGCTACCTTGCCCACAGATTGCGAGGAAGCCTGCATGAATTTCAGTATCTCCTTTTGCATCTCCCTTCTCATTTCTTCTATGGGCGATGGGGCAACGACCAATAGGGTCACAGGCAGAATGCCCGTTATAGCTAGAGCCATCGTTATTGCTAGCGTCGTTGATACTCCAGAGGTTCCCACCGCCGGATTCATGATGGAGGGTATGCTTACTGGGGTTGTTCCTGTTGTACCTTCACCTAGTGGGGCTGCTCCTGGTGTGATGAAGGAATTGACTTCGAATGCCCCCAGCACCGTTGAAGCTACGGGGGTCTGTAGAAACTCATAAAACTTACTCATGAGGAGGGCCACCTGAGAAGGTCCCAGCCCAGCACTCGTGGAAGCTTGCGATACCCCTGGAGCGACTATTGCTGTTTGAACTAGAGGCACTTCTATTCGAGGAGCCCCGTCCCTTAGGGCCTCCAATTCTCTTGTTGCCTTCTCTTCACTATGTTGAATGTCATCAAAGTTGAGCCTTTGATTAACGTTATCTTGCGTCCTACACCTTGCTTAGAATAATGCCTCCCCAGCGGAGTCGCCAAATGTAAGAGGGTACTTTAGATTATAGATGGTGGCGTAACCCCTTTTGAGTATGGTAATGATAAGTTAATTAGCCCAAGACCATGGATTAATGATAGAACATACAAACGGAAACCCAATGAAGACGAACTCAGTTTAAACTCACAAGTCTGTCGTGTATAACTCAGGAGATAGTAATGAACTTTTAGAAGTAACTTAGGTAGAGGGGGAGAGAAGTAAGCACCCTAGATACACCTTGGTATGCAGGTGGAAACAAACCATACACCCCCAAGAATCTCTGTCAAGTATTAAAATCTTCGCAATAAATAACAATGGTGAGTGGATAAACCCTCTGGTTTGCAATAACTCTCTCTCTGATGTGTATCTCTAGTAATAACTCCAGAGTTCTCCAAAAAGATCATGTCTCTCCTCCGGGGTGGTTGGGGTCCCAAAATAGCCCCCCCACCATCCCCGAGGCAACTCAGTCATTAAAACTATGAAAGTCAACCCTCATACTTTATGTCATAACATTAAATGCCTGATGCACTAGTTGGCTCCATGTCATCAACATTAAATGTCAAGACATGCCTTTTGCCTGACCACTGTGTGTCAGGGGAGGGGCTGTTGTCGCAGAGGTGGCTCACCAACTGCCTGACAACCCCAAATACCATGGTGGTTTACTCAAGTGCATGTCTGACATTGTTTAGATGGATAGTGACATAACCTACAGTAGATGTGACATTAAGTAGAGGATTGTTTGGTTCACAGCATAATGCCCGATGGAACTCCAAGCTGCTCCGCTCGAGGTTCCAAGGTTAAGGTCCTTCGGTGTTTTACAAGGTGTATCTAAGATGGTCAGGACAAGCCCCAACGGTGCCTCACTTCTCAATCCTCCAAACCAAGTCCCTCTAAAGTTCCCACGGTGAGGTCATTCGATAGAGCATGAAAGCTCTCCCAGGCCCTGCCAAGCCTGATCTCTCGCAAGTACCGTTTGACCTCACACAAACTCATTTACTATTATCGTTGCGTCATTACAACCGTTATAGCTTACAGTCAACAAAAATAAAAATACAATATGACTAATATAACAAGCTAAAATATGATCTTCCACTCCAAGATGCCTCGGTGAGTTGCCACGCTTGAGCTGTCATGCTTGAGCTGCCTTGGTTGCTTAATCACAAACACTGTTGCCAATTAGGGATTTATCCCTAATCTCAAGATTACCTTCAATCCTCCTCTACACCATCTAAGGGCATGTAATCAGAAGATTTTTCCCTTATGTGGAATTATCTCAGGAGAAAAACCATATTCGACCATATCAATCGATGTTGAAGTACTCCTTTTAAAGTACAAAAACCATGGCCTCATCCATTATTGTCTTAAGAGGTCGCTACATCAGTAGAAAAAGTTGCATCCCATTGTTATTATCTAATAAATGTTTAGATCTGATTATTCTATGACCCTTCGATTGGGCACGAACCACATGCTCGTGTAGAAGCACTGTCGTTGTTTTCAGTTCGCTGCCTCAATGCAAAAACCTAAACTACAACTACACATGTGATACAAGTATAGTGGTAAGTCGGGTATCATAAGAAATCCACAGGGAATGTCGTATATATTTTAATCGATTTATTACTTCAAGAATAAAAGTGTAAAAGGTAATATGTTGAAAATGATGAAAATGGAAAAATTAAAAGCTAAAACTAAATTACAACTAATTAAAATGAGAGTCGGGATCTCATTCCCGCCTCGAGATAAACATCGCATAGTTAGAATTTCGGTTCGAAAGATATTTAACCGAGCTTTTCAATTAAGCATAAACATCATTCAATAAGGATGAGAACACACTATATGATTGACTTACTTGAGTATATGCCATATAGGAGTTCCAGCTAGTTTAGATATCGAGGCAAAAAGTTTCAAACGAGTTTAAAAAATGGTTACACTTTGAAACTGAAGCTAAATCCTATAAAGAAATTGTTGTAGTGAAAAGGGAACAATATAGTTTGTTCTTAATTGATTTTGTGAATAATATATGATTCAAGACTTAACTTAGGTTTTAGTTTTACAAACCTAAGGTAATCAAAATAATAAATCTAGAGGACATATTTAGAAAAAGTTTAAGACATCTTTTGTTGTATTTTGAAAAGAGTTTTATTCAAAGATTTTGTTTTCAGAGTTTACTTAATCTATAGCATTTTGTTATTAACTTAGTAAGCTGTTTTTCAAAGGAATCCAATCCAGAGTTGCGAGATTAAACATTTAACAGAAAATGATCACACGCAAATTAAATTCGGATTATCGCTATAAACACTGACAAAAAAAGTTAAACGCATAACAATCTGACTTTGATACGCGAGGTCTCAAGTAAACGTATTTTTACCCAAAACACAACTTACGGAGCTCAATACCCATTAATGGTGGAAAAGCAATCCCTAGTTGTTATCTATGGGCTAGATATAGAATTAAACTTAATTAAATAACAAATTAACTAATGAAAATAATAAATGAATGAAAACAACAATTATCTAGGCATAAAAATGAAGTACAAGCAAGAAATAAAGCATAAAAAAGGAAGTAACAACTATATTAATTGTAAGGATAATGAATAGTACGACTCACAAAATCCAAATGGGCACAATCCCAAAGAGAAATGAAGATGAGCTCCCAAAAACCAAACCTTAAACTAATTAAAATGAAAGACATTTCTTCAAAATGAAGAGGGAATGTTTATATAGTAAAACCCTATTGGAAAAATTTCAATTAAAAGAAAATTGAATGTACAGGACCGAATCGATTTGGCTATGTCCGAATCAATTCAGTAAGAAGGGTCTTCGAAGGCTGTAAAGGAGCAAATCGATTACGTTGGGTCCAAATCGATCACTAGTAAAAGACCTTCTTTACTGATGTAAATCGAACTTTTCGAAAGAGATCGAATCGATTCGATGCTGGAAAAATTGAGTACTGTCTTTATGCAAATTTATTCCCCAGAGGCCGAATCGATTCGCCACTACAGAATTGCTTTTTCTCCCCTGTTTTGGTATGTTGTCTTTCTCTTCCTAAAAAAATCCCATAACATCTTCATTCGGACTCAGATTCACATATCGTTTATGTCCACTTGAAGCTTGATTAGAGGGCTACAATTTCGTGAAGTTGTTGAGCCAAATGACCAAACTGTTAAATGACTGGTTTGTCCTTGCGCGTACGAATGTGTACGAAACTTTGCCAAAATGCGTCCAAACTTCACACTAAGTGTTGGAATACCTACAAAAGCTCAATTAACCCCCAGAAAGCATATATATATATATACAAATTCGAGGTTGTCTAGTTAACGAACTTAAATATAGGAATGAAGGTACCCGAGGGGGCTAAAATGCACAAGTTAATGGGCGCAAATATGAAATATTTGTGCCGTATCACACCCCCTAACTTACAGCTTGCTAGTACCTATAAATGAAATAGGAAACAACAAGAACTATAAGTAAACCTAAAGATCGGAGATAAGTAGAAAATGGGATAAAAGTATAAACGAATAAAGCTAGTTTCACAGGGGAACAATTGCATTTCATGTATGCAATAGGCCATTAAACCCCTAGGTTACCCTAGTGGACGAGTGTCGTATCATGAGGGTTTTCAGAGTATAAACCCACAAACATCATATAGTTTCCTCAAAAAATTTCCAATCAACATGTGACAGACTCAACAATAATGAACAATATTTCAACATGTTATTAAAAAAGTGAAAGAATTCGCACAAAAGTCCGTAGTTATTAACATTATAGAACGAACTTCGTCAAAATTGAAACCTTAAAACTTGGAGGGGAGAGAGCACATGCAAAATGTGATTTGGAAAAAACTTATATAAACAGGATAAACATAAAAGTATGCATATATCAATCCTTACCGAGCATTACACTCAACAAATGAAATCACTATGAAAGGGGAGGTGATATACAGAACATGTGGGCATAAAGAGTAAATATAAATAGACATTAGTCTGCGCACATGTCACTAATGAAGAGGGATATATAGAAAATGAAAAGATGTAATCTTAATGAAAGATACCTCTCATTAAAGGAGGCGAAATGCATTTTCACATATTATCAAACTATTTAAACTTTTAAATTAAATTCACCCTAGGATCACATAGGACTTATATAGGGTTGTAATGTAGGTTTATGGTTAAGGTATGAATGAAAGGTATATGTACCGATTCAAAGTGTTCGGGGATGAAAACTTGGGATAATTGGAGACTGCGGACAATTTCAAAATTGGAAAACAAGTTCCCTAACAATCATTGAATATGACAATAGGAGAGTAATCAAATCTTATTGAACACTATATACATCAACTTTCTCTTTTCTCTTCCTTTTTCTTTTTTTTTCTAACTTTTTCTTTTGTTTTTCTTTTGTTTTTCACTTATCTTTTTCTCTTTTTCACTTCTCTATTTTCTTCACTTTTCATGCTTAATTACAAGTGCAAGACAATAACATCATTCAATCCCAAGTATCATTCCAAACTAAGTTAAGGAAAGTAATATGGTTTATAACTCCAATGTGAAGTTGGTTATGGGATTTCGGGTTATGAAATGAAAGGCCATATTAAGGTTCAAAGGGGTTGACTAGGGAAATATATAAGGTGAGGTCAAGGCCAATATAGGTGATATAACAAAGATGACCTATGATCATTTCCTAAAGTTTACGCAAGTCTCGAGTCAAAACAACTTTGAAAATCATGCTCAAGTAACACATTTCATAAATGAACTCAATTAATGAATGATCAAATGAAAGAATAGTGAGATTACCAACGAATTCAATGTTTTCAAGGAGGAAAGAGAAGGTGTATAACACTCACAAACAATGAAAATCACAAAGCTTAATCGGTGTAAGTATATACAATGCAATAAAATATTTTTAAGTTATAAAAATATTATACGAAATCAATATAACAATAAAATGCTTGTGCTCATGGGATAAAGTTTAATTCATGAAGTTATTCATAATATCAACGATTTGAGGACTAGAGTCTAATAACTTCTAAAATCGAGAACATGCATAGTTGAGTTGTCTATTGGATTGGGCATTTATTAAAATTTCTCATCGAAAACAAGGAAAAATGACCAATAAAGGAGAAAAAAAAAAGAAAATATTTTTGAAAATTTTTAATTTTTAATAAAAAGCATGCTTTATAACTAACATGATATCAAATCCATGGTCTAAACATGAAATGGATATAATATCCCACACACCTAACTTAAATGTTTCATTATCCTCAATTCACATTAAGAACACAACACAAAGATAGGAAAGGAATGATATTAACCAAAATTGGAGCAATCCCCGATAAGCACGGGTCCGAAGAATCTACAAAACAATTTAGCACTGAGCATAACAAAAACCATTTACAACCTACTATTTGGAATTCACACTAACTATACACTAGAAGTCTAAATAATTGAAGATCCACCCAAAATGGGATGTGACTTTGAAGATTAACGGTGGACCCTCTCATGAAATCATGCCTCCCAAAAAATATGAATTTCATTTGAATAACGGAAGGCATGTGTAAAGCGTAAGAAAGGAACCATCGTTGATTAAAAATTTACGAGGGGCGGTGGGGGATTTGGTTGCTAAGGGGGGTAAGACCACATTGATCTCGAAAAAATTGAAATCACATCCCCAAGGTTTTGCAATTGGATGGGGAGGTGGGGCTAGTTCAAGTTAATAGCCCATGAGATGAAGCATATCAAAATAACATTCCCTTTCAAGCATTAGTTCAAAGTCCTCAAGACTTTCAACCGGTTCTTGTGATAAATTTAATTATTCGGGAATAGTAGGGAATAAAGGAAAGGAAGGACCATCAACCTCAATAAAATCGAAAGAATTAATAAGAGGTTGAAATTCGAAAGTGCTTGGATCACTCCCAATCATTTCTTCCTCGAAAAGGGGTGGAGTGAAACACAAGTTTCAACCTAAACCCGATTTTGTTAAGAAATTATTTCATCGAGCATGGCGTTATTTTCTAGAAAACAAAGCCTTATAACTCTCGGATTGATCATTCAATTCCTTAATCATTAACTCATGATCAAAGCAAGAAGAATACATATCATCTTCTTGTGCGGTTTTCTCACATCTAATGGATTCCTAGCTTCCCAAAGTATCCTCATAAGGCGATGCGGTATTACTTGCATACTATGGAATTTCACGCTCAATGTGCTCATTTCCAAGAATTTGTAGGCATTCTCTCATTATTTTGGGAGTATAACTTGGAAAACTATTCTCATAACAATTAATGTTATCCAAAGTGTTATAACGAGACATTTCAAAATAGACAATTCAATAAAAGCAAGAAGCATCAAAATTTCAATTTCTCAAAATAATCTTGCACAACTTAAAAAGAAAGGGGAAAATAAAGAATACAAATATGAATAAAAGAAATATTACAAAATAGTAAATCAACTACAATCTATAACAAAACAATCCCTGGAAAAGCCGCCATTTTGATCGGGCGCGAACCGCGTGCCCGTGTAAAAGTACTATCGTTATTTTTGGTTCACCGCCTCAAAGCAAAAACCAAAACTACAACTACACTTGCGATACAAGTATAGCGGTAAGTCAGGTATCGTAAGAAATCCATAAGGAATGTCATATAGATTTTAATCGATTTATTACTTGAAGAATAAAAGTGTAAAAGTTAATATGTTGGAAATGGTGAAAATGAAAAAAAGAAAAGCTAATACTAAATTACAACTAATTAAAACAAGAGTCGGAATCGCATTCCCCCACCCCGGGATAAATAACGCATAGTTAGAATTTCGGTTAGAAAGATATTTAACCGAGCATTTCAATTAAGCATAAACATCACACAATAAGGAATCCAAAGCCTTTTTAAGAAGAAACACATGATTTGGATATTGAGGGTGAATGAACCCTTTTGGTTGTTCTACCTAGGTATCCTCAGTCAATATTCCATTAAGGAATGCAGATTTGACATCCATTTGGTAAAGTGTAAAGTGCAAGTAGCAAGCTATGGCAAAGAGTAGACGAACAGATTCTAAACGAGTAACAGGAGAAAAAGTCTCGTTAAAATATATTCCTTCAATTTGGAAATATCCTTGAGCAACTAATCTTGCTTTGTTTCCAATGATTATCCCACTTTCATCGAATTTATTTTTAAATATCCAACATGTGCCAATAACCTTTTTGTGATTAGGACTAGGTACAAGTTACAAAACATCATGAATGACAAATTGAAGAAGTTCTTCCTGTATGGAAGAAATCCAGTGAGAGTCATTCAATGCCTCATTTACATTATTTGGTTCCACAAGGGAGACAAAAAATGCATAATGAGCATAGTTTTTTAATTGAGATCTTATATGCACAGGTTCAGTAGGATTACCAACAACGTTGTCTATGGGTTGGTCTTTAGAAACCCAGTTAGGTACTTCAGGAGTCTCAGTTAGTAAGGAATCATCTACTTCTGGAGAGTCATTTTCTAAAACATTTGCAGGCTCTTCCACAATAGTTGATTCCCTAGTCTTACTCTCTATAGTAGTGTCACTTACAATTACATTTATGGATTCCATTATGGACTTAGTGAGAAGATTATAAACAGGGTAGGCTCTACTGTTAGGCGAGTATCCTAGAAAAATAGCTTTATCTCCATGACTCTCAAATTTGGAGAGGTGTTCTCTGTCTTTGCAGACATAACACATACTATCAAAAGTTCTAAGGTACTTAAGATTGGGTTTTTTTCTACACCAAAGTTCGTAAGGAGTTTATTTCGAATTCTTTCTAAAATAGACCCTATTGATAACGTGACACGCAGTACGAATAGATTCTACCCAAAAATATTTAGGTAAACATTTGGCATGTAACATAACACGTGCCATCTCTTGAAGAGTACGATTCTTTCTCTCAGCGATACCATTTTGTTGAGGAGTATTTGGGGCACTAAACTCATGTTTGTAACCATTATAGTCACAATACTCTATTATACCGGTGTCTTTGAATTCTCCACCTCTATCGCTACGAATTCTATTTACTTGAGTGTCCTTCTCATTTTCAATCCGAAGCAGTATTTTTAAAAACGTTTGGAAAGTGTCAGACTTTCGTTTTAAAAAGGCTACCCAAGTAAATCAACTATAACAAGAATGTAACTGTGTCCACAGAGACTAATAGTTTGAGAGGGACCCATTAGGTCCATATGGATGAGCTCCAAGGGGTTAGAGGTGAGGATATCTTTGACTTTCTTATGAGGTGACTTAATAATTTTTCCTCCTCGACAAGATCTACAAACAATATTAGAAATAAGTTTGATTTTTGGAATGCCTCTAACTATTTCGTGAGAAGACAATCTACTAAGACTATCGTAATTTATGTGACCCATCCTATTATGCCATATCTCATTGTCATCCGTTCTGGCAACATTACAGATTTCAAAACTATTGATGATAGTATAGCAATTGTCAGGAGTCCTGAATCCTGTAATTATGCATTCACCCTTTTCATTTAAAATTTTACAATTGTTCTTTGAAAAGGTAACAGTATGATCTGAATCACAAAATTGCTAGATACTAAGTAGATTAGCCTTAAGACCTTTGACTAGAAGAACATTTTGAAGAAGAGGTAGTCCTTCTTCTTGGAGAGTTCCTTTACCTATGATTTAGGATGATACTCCATCACCAACAATAAATTTTCCTCTAACAAAGCAGGATTTATTTAAAAGTTTTGTATCATCACTAGTCATGTGTTTTGAACATCCAGAATCTAAATACCAACCAGAAGATGTGTGTTTGGCTTTTAAAGCAGTAATAACAATGTTATACTTCATCTGGGGTAATAGATCATCTTTTCTAACCCAAATTGCTCTTGTTTTCATTTTGCACTTATTTTCTCTCATTTGATAAAATTTGTGAGCATTCGATTTTTGTTGAAAAATGTTTTATGCATGATTTTGAATTTTATGAAACACGTGAGCATTTGGTTTAGGAAAGTGTTTAGGTATCCTTCTAGGAAATGTTATTTTAGGTTTGGTCTTTCTTTTCCTATAGTTAGAGTTTTTGTCTAGTGGTCTAGGCAGAACATAATTGTTACGACTTCTCCTAGAATAGTTATAGTTTTGATAAACATGAGGGTTACAGATATGTTTAACTAGTCTTCTAGCATAGTAGCCATCAAAATAATGACCGTACATATCGTAGTAGGATCAATAAATATTTCTTGAAGAGGGTATATCCTTAGGAAAGTCTCTAAACATAGGCTTTAAGAAATTTTGAGGTTGAACCTTATTCCTAGGTAGAAGAGTTTTGAAGGTAGACTCACTCTTCCTAATTGAGGGGCAGACATATTTCGCCTTAGGTGAACTTTCACGCTTAGAATAACTTGGTTGTCCAATATCAAACTTTTGATGTTTTGTATCAAACTTAGTTTTTAGAGAATGAAAGTCTGGGCAAATTTTTAAAGGTCTTTTGCCTCCGGACACAAACTTGATAGATTCAAAAGGTTTTGTTTGTCTTTAAATTGGGGAAAAAACCTATTCCAGTTCGATCATTAGAATTGGTTTTTGATTCAGCAACAAAACCATCAAAACAGTTTGAGTTATTTTCAAATTTTGTAAATTTTTTGAAAATAGTTGCTGTCTTCTCTTTTGTTTATTTCAATTCTAATAGTGTCCCTTTGTATTTTTTCTCCAGAGTTTCATTTGTTTCAGTCAAATCTTTCAGTTTTTTATCAAACATTTTGATTTCATTTTCATGAGTAAAACATTGGGTAGTATACTCTTCAACATTAAGTTTGACCATCAGGCTTAGATATTCTAGTTTCTTAGTGAGATCTTTCACTATCTTATCTAGTCTAGTGCTTTCCTGAGAGTTTTTGCATAAAGTGTGTGAATATCAAGGTGATCTTCAGTGTCCGAGTCACTAAGTGTGGTGTGTAAATTGACCCCTAAGGATTCATTTCTTGAACTCAGGCACCCATGGACATCGTCATTATCTCATTCCCTTTGACTCGCACACGCCATGGTTGAACTATCAATATTCTCAGAAAGTAAAACATCTAAACCAGTAGTAGCATGATTCATAACAGCAGGAGTATAGATACTATCATCATTCTCATACATAGGCATATCATCATTGTATATTGTCTTAGCAAAGAAAGACATGCAAGGATAAAAAACATCAGATGATTTAGGTTCCTTATTTTCTGAGTTGCTTGAATCATCCCATGTATTACAAATGTTGGCCCTAGTATGCTTATTGTGAGTGTTTAGTTTCACTCTACAGTCTTGTGCTATGTGTCCTAGTTTACCACATCTAAAGTATTCAATCTTCTAAGGTCTTTGTTAGATCTAGTATGAATGTCCTTGTGATGTTTGTCTTGACCTTTCTCAAGAGGTTTATGATTAGAGTGAGTTGGATAATGGGACTGACCTTGTTTATTTGCCATGTTATTTCTAAACTTTACGCTTTTCTTAAACTGTTTTGACATCAAGGCTATCTGATTGCCCAAACTCTCTATGTCACAGTTCTCATCAGAGTCATAATTGGAAATGTTAAGCTCAGGCTTAATCAACTTAGAAGAAAAACTAAGATTGGAACTAGTCTGTTTCCTATGGGACTGGATCAATTGTTTCTTAAATTCTAATTCCATTTTCACAGTTCTTAGTTTACTAATGAGTAATTCAGAAGTGAGATTTTGGTCAGACATTTCCTCAATAGCATATCTTTTGTTGTCAAATTTATATGGTAATGATCTTAGAATTTTAGATACAATTTCATGTGCTTTATATGTTATCCCATTAGCATATAGTTTGGTCACAATATCAATCAAATTCATATAAAAGTCATCAAATTACTCAGAGTCAGGCATAATTAAAATGTTATACTGTTGAATGAGCATTTGTGTTTTAGCAGCCTTAACTCTAGTGTCACCTTCATGAGCAGTAACCAAAGTGTCCGAAGCTTCCTTATAAGTGGCACAAGATGAGATCCTTTTGAACTCGTGTTCATTTATAGACATAAATATGGCATTCTTTCCTTTGTTATTTTTGCGAGAAACATGCTTCTCTTCTTGTTTGAGCTCATTTAACACTTTCTTAATCCTCTCATTAATTCCTTCAGTGGCTGGTTTAGTAGGATAAGAGTATCCATTTTCAATAATGTCTCAGGCATCATCTCCCAAGGTTCCTTGAATGAAAGCAATCAGCCATACTTTCCGGTAAGCAAAATTAGTTCCATCAAAGAGAGGATGTCTGGCCAAGTTACCAAGTCTTTCATTTTTCTCGTCCATGTTTGATTTTCAGAAACACATGATCTTATTAAAAGAAATTTACAAAGCTCTGATACCAATTGAAATATTGTTACTAAAGCCGTTTAATATAAGATTAAACTATTTAAGTAACTCCGAACTATTTTTTGAAGAAACTCTTTTCTTAAAAATCAAATCAAAGTAATCACAAGATGTGTTTAACAAAATATGTACGAGATCTATTCAAGATTGGTTAACAGGTTTAACAAATCAGTTTAAAAACTTAAACTCAACACAACCATAACAATTAGATGAGGAGATGTAGAAAGATTAATGACAAGCTATTTTTAATGTGGTAAAACCTCAACCAACTGAGGAAACATCTACGACTCCCTCTACGGAGTAAATAAAAAAACACTAAAACAAATTATAATAGTTACAAACTATATAACACACATGCACACAAATCAGACCTATACAAGTTTAGGAATGCACCCCTTGGCGTCCTTCTAACTTTTCTACAGTTCTGTTTGTTGATGTTGTTCTCCAGTTTTCTAACATCCAATTTGTTCCAGTTCTTTACATCGACTCTTGTTCTTGACATCTTATTACCAACACGTTTAGTATGGTGGGGTGATAGTGTTTGTGAAGGTTCTTTCTAACACATGCATGCACACACTCACTCTGATTTATACAAGCAGTCCTATCAAATTACATATAAGATCTATATGCTGTGATTTTCTATTTATCTCTTCTTAGAATACTTAAACCTTATTTGACCTTTATTATAATCCAAGAATCCACGGCTATCTTGCTCGGAAGACGTTTCAAGATCTTAATCAAGCTCAGGTTGTGAAAATATTTTTGAGATAGAAAATCGCCAAGTGTGATTCCAACTAGGTAAAAGGTCTTATTTAAAAAGAACAAGAAACATAATTTTTTTTTGTTGATTTTGAAGTTGAAAACACTTACAGAAACAAATCAACAAAAGTTTTCTCAAGATGAGAAACTATAGATGCAGATCTATGTGTAATATATCATGCAAAAACTAGATCTAAGATTTCTATAAAAGTAAAAACACAAATCTAATCAAATGTTTAAGTTGAAAACAAGTTCTGGGAACGAAGAGGTTACAGCATCAAACGATTAACAAACCAACACTCAAAACTCTCAAACACTCAAGGTTGTGTTTGGTATATACTGGTTTTTGAAAGACGTTATGGTTTGAAAATTGTTTAGGACGATTTAGGGTTAGGGTTTCCTAACTCTAGTTTCTCTCTCTCTCTTCTCTCTCTTCTTTCTTCTCTCTCTTCTCTCTCTTCTCACTCAAAAAGATGAAGTAGAAAAAAGTTCCATTTGGATGAGGGAAGGTCTCCTTATATAGGGGGCTGAGAAGGATCGAGAAGGCTGACTCAAATCAATGTCTACGATTTGGTCTCAACAAGTTGACTTAGATCTAAGGGCTATAGATACGCGGTGATTAAAACGTTTGTGATTGGCTTGAGAGAGTTTCACATGGATTGTATAAGTACACACCCAGATCATCAATTAAAGACAATCCAAGGGTTTAAACAGAGCACTGCTAATGTCTCATAGAGAAAACACAAAATGGTTCAATGACATCCTTACAGGTGTAAGGATATGACTAGATATCACACGCGCGTCCAAAAGAAATTACAAATGCACACCCTGATGTCTCTAGCGGATTTAGATTCTACCCAAGTGAACTTTCAGCCAATAAAACCAATAATCCATAATCACAAAATGACCCCAATACTTTATAAAACCAATTTTAATTAAGATAAAAATTATTTTAAAATCCCAAAAATATTAAAAAAAATAATTTGAGGGAAATTAACAAACTCAACATACACACAATATCTAATATACAATATGCAATATATGAATGCAGTACTAGTGTGTGTGAGTTTTGGTAAGTTTACCTTGGATCAAACAAACAAGAAGAATAAAATGTAGACAATCTCTGAGGCTTTTTGGATTATAGGAAAGGACATAATTTTGTCACTATTTCCAAACTATATGAGCACTTATACAATATAGACTCAAGTGAGTCAAGAGTATAAGGTGCTTAAATATCACCCCATAATTCTCCCCATAATTTATTTCATCTTGATATTTCACTAACAACTATCTAAGTGAGACCTCGTTGTTCACCTAAAGATACACAACATATCAGCCCCCGGATTCCCACATCCAACTTATGAGATATAATGCTATCTCCAAACTACACTGACAAATGAGAACATGTGTAACATATCACCCAAACTACGGAGTCTCTAATATCGTTAATAAACGTTCAGTTAATTGCAATACGGAGACCTTGTTTGTGGTACCAAGCCATTAAACTATCATACACTAACACCATCAAGGCTAACACACATAAGCGGAACCCTGTTGTCAACACCCGGGTATAATATCGAGATCTTGCTAGTCATACCAAGTCATCAAGTTAGCATATAAATGCTTTCAGAATGCACACATACACTGATTTCAGAACATACCCATACTTGATAAGGGATAAACTGCGTATGTAAAATATATGTCGTTGGGTGTTTATTCCCTATACGACACAAATGCCCCAACTTGGCATGTTATATATGGAAGTGTAATGGCAAGTAGTGATCGAATCCACAACGATTGTTATTTAGTATTAAATTCATTTAGTACTTAAAATGGGGGAAATAAAAGATGATATGGTCAGAAAATAATTAACAATAGGCAATAAGTTAACCAAATTAATTGATAGAAAAAAATTAGGATGATTTATCCACCATGGGTATACAAAACATATTAAGGATATTGGTGTGCGTCACAATTAACCAATCATATTCAACTAATTATAATCATAGCTCATGAAGAGACCAAACCCAAAATGAGAGATAAAGCTTTCAATTGAATATGGTCACAAATGATTCAATATCATCATATTTCTATAAACACTATCCTTGCTTGATAAAGGAAGTTAAATTCATAATATTCCAAGATTAAAACACAAAGTTCTAATTAGAAGTGTCTTAAACCAAAACCTAGATTTTAAAGTAAAAAATCCATCAATGGTTTAAAAGTGATCCCCAACCCTTAAAATAACAAGAAAGCATCATAAATGATTAACAACAATAATTAAAGGAATGAAAAAAATAAACCTAATGAACAAAGTAAGAAAACCAATTAACAAAGCTTTAAAATAAGAAATACTTATATTAATGAGGAAGATAATGAATATTTATACTTACATACACAAAATGGGATGAAACTCAAAGAGGGAGAAAACAAAAGATCCCGAACTTAAACCCTAACTAAAGTTAAAAATGACAGATATTCTTCAAATAAAATCCCACTTACTATTTATAATAAGCGGGGGAAAAGGAAAGCATAAATAAAAATGAAACAAAAAATGGCAAAAAAATTGTGGTTGAACACGTCTTCCATGGGCCGATAGGACCGATTCGAATCGGTTTAACAAATTCGAATCCTACTGCCATAGTCTACATCATGTCAAATTTTCCGCATCGGTATGAGAACAACTTTGAAATCCTCATATGAACATTGAACTTTCCACGGTCATAAGCTATACGAAGATAATCAAATGGTCTACATGTTGGTCTTATGAAAATATCCAGATTGTGCATTGGGAAAAAGCCATACTTCCATTAAAATAGAAGCAATGATAAAGACTTTTGGAAATGGCCATAAATTCCTCATTCAGGATCGAAATAACACGCGATTGGTAGCCACATGAATATAACTTGATGAATTACATGTTGTACTTTTATACCATCCAAAATATAGAGTTTGAAAACATCAAATTTCTCTTGAGATTGCAACTTGCGATGAAACTTTTCTGGAACACAATCAAACTTTACGCTTAGCACCTAAATACATACAAAAGCTCAATTATACCTCGAAACACATATACACATCAATAATAGAGGTTTAATGGTTAAAATAATATAAATGGGAATTAAGGTCCCCGAGCGGGTTAAAATGCATTAGTATAAATGGTAAATAAATTAAATATTCGAGACGAATCACGCCCCTTAACTTAGACATTGCTAGTCCCTAGTGATGAAATGGAAAGAAATAAGACTATAAGTAGCACCATAAGAGGGAGAATATTTACAAAGGACATAAATTCCCCGTTCTTGGGTGAACGACTACAATTAAAATGTGCAATAAGTCGTTAAGCCACTAGATTACCCTAATGGATGAGTGTCTATCTAGTGAGGGTTTTTCAGGGATGAAACCCCAAAACATCAAGTTTCATCAAAACTATGCCCAGGAAACCAATGCAACAAGATCAATAATAATGAAAAGGATTTCAACAAATCATTCAGCATTAACATTAATAGAATAACTTCGAAAAATTGAAGACTTGAAAGTCGAAGGAAGAGAGAGAACGTGAAAATAATTTGATTTTATAGAACTTTGATAAATCAGAGAAATATTAAAGCGTGCATAGATATCAATCATGTCTAGTGTTTTAACTCAACAAATGAAATCACTGTAAAACACACGGGACATGTGGGCATAAAGAGTAAATGTAAATGGAAATTAGGTTGCGCACGTGTCAACAATTGAGAACATTACATATAAAATGAAAAATATGCAATCTCAGTGAAAGGATACCATTCATCAAATGAGGTGAAATGCATTTTCACAGATTATCCCAACTATTATGACTTTTGAATAAATTTAATCCAAGAATCTCAAAGGACTTCAAAAGGTTATAATGCAGGCATGGGTTTAAGGTTGTCAAATGAAAGGAATATTTACAGATTCAAAGTGTTTGGCAATAAAACTCTTCCACTGATAGCCAATACGTCATTTCCAAACCATGCATAAGTCAACCATGAAAAATGGTGAAGCATGAAGGAAGTACGAATTTTGGGTTTGTTTTCCTACAAAATTGTCCAAGGTGATCATATAAAAGTTGGAAAATATTTGGATAAAATGATTCGGATTTTTGAAGTTTTTTGGAGTGGAGTTTCATGAGTTATTCACGAGACCCTTTAGTTTTATAAGTGGAAGTAGTGGGAAAGTGGGGGTCATGGGAAAAATTGTTAAACATAACCACCATTTTCAATAACTACTCCGCATATTTGAATGACCCAAGGTCTTGTTCGAACGACATATCAAAATCTCATTAGAATGAGGTTTCTAATGACTTCTAAGTAGATACCTCAAGGATGTTATTGGACATCTCATTCGAACGAGGAGAATCTCGTTAGAACGAGATTTCAAATGAAATCTTAGTTGATTGAAAATGGGCAAGTTTAGAAAATTTGATTTTGTAAAATAAATAAAGCCCAAAATTTCTCCAATATATTTTAAAACAAAGGGTCATATACATTTGGGAATAATGAGCTTTCCAGAATGATTTTGTAAACTTCATTGATGAGCTGAAATCCCGAATGTTTAGATTCTTCACTATTGGAAAATGATATGACACCTATACAATCTAAATATTTTATACTAATGAAAATAACCAATACTACAAATTGATTTAGTGAAAAAAATTTCGCTTACAAATACCCCCTCTGGATATTCCGAGACGAAACAAAAAAAGAATTGGAATTTTCTAAGCCATGACGTCAAGTTAATCGTAAAGCCCATCCCCCAAACCAAATGAAAATGGGAAAACTCGACTTTCTAACAACCTAACTGCATGAAGCTCTATGTAGGCTTGAAACTGCAGAAAATTTTAAATTTCCTACACATAGGAAACAACAAACACATAAATGCATGTGGAGAAGATAATTTAATAGCATTAAGTTATATACTCCCCCTGAATATGTTCTCCCCCTTTTGGCTCTAAAAATACAACGGGATAGTGATGTGCCCTATATGTACCCAACAACTCAGAGACATCAACCTTGACTAGGGATATGTCCGAGGTTAGAAGGTACCCAGATTATCAACCAGCGGACTCTTCCTAAGCAAGGTCGGCCATGGACGACGTTACTAGTTGCCTTGCTGTCAGACAACAGCTGAGGTCTTCATGATCCATGGGGGAAGTTATTCTTTAGGTCGTCCGGAGCCAACATTGCGTATTAACCCCTACATCAACCTCGACTGAGTATACGATGAGGAAGCAGAGACTACACAATCATCGTAATCAGCCTCGGATAGCAATGAGCCAACGTTCCAATTACTCCTACGTAACCCCGACCCAAGCCGATGTTATAACTCCATTTGTCTTATCTCGATCTACCTACTAGGCCAAGACCATCATGAGTAACCTCGTATTGCTCATCTTCCAACCTTCACTAACCTCATATTCTTCCAGGTCGAGCTTGGTATCAATCGAAGACAGACGATCATGTACTCGCATATGTGTGGCTCGAAACACGTGTACTAAAATATGTTGGAACAAATCAATCCCCTCACATGGGGGAATATTTCTTCATCATTCTTTACATGTGAAAGTGACATATGTCTTTATCAAATTGTCTAGATCAATATACACATGCTCATGGCATGCATGGGGGTGCACTACACGCCACACACATTATATATACTTTCCTTCTCCTACATAGATAAGGATCCAAAAATAAAAACCCAAGGAAACTCTGTCAAAATATGCTGTAGAGAGAGAAAGCCTGAGAGATTGTATCCATGGCCATTAGTGCCTTATTTCGGTGACCTTATTCACTCACTTGCACAGTGGACGTAAGCCTAATTGGCTAAAGCACTTATATATTGGTGTTAATCCTCTTCTCCTCATCTCAATCTCTTATATTTAGTATATATTTGAGCTGCCATTGTTATCACTGATTTAAGATTACAAACACCTCGAAGGGTGGTGCTATTTCCAGCATCATCAGATACAAAAAATCCTGCAAAGTAAATGAATAATTCATGAATAATAATGATAATTAAAATTTAAACCCTATCATGAATTATGATAAAAAACAGTTAATGCAAAGAAATAAAGATCATCCACGATATCCAATATGAAATAAATTACCATTGGACGAATAAAACCAAAGAACGAAAAATCCAATTGTGCCATAATTATTAATCCAAAATAAAGTGCGAAAAAAGAAAAAAATATCCAATATTCGGTACACATGAGAGTATATGAATGTAACAATAAAATGATCTATCACAAGTATAAGATAAAATAGACATATATAAAATGCACTCACTGAGTCGGATCATCAGGTGCATCATCAAATGTATCATTGAATGAAGGTCCACCACTAGAAGGACTTGCTCCACGTCGCATCTCAACATGTCTAAGCTCCTCATAGTATTATATAAGCCGAGAATCATGACGAGATTGTTCTTTCTCTCTTCTTTCCTATACCTCCTCTACACTCTCTCTCTTTTTCTCTCTGCATGGATGCAGATAATTCCTTCATCATATCTCTGTATTGACATCATTCCTCTACCATCTTTTCAAACTGTAAATGCATCAACCTAAGCTCCTCTAACTCGGATGGAGGATGAAAATAAGAAGAAGAAGGTCGAGATCGGACATGAGTAGATTAGTTAGTAGACAGAGATGACTCAGAATGTGATGGACTGGGTTGAGTCAAAGAATTAGGTAAATGACTCCTAGACTGTCCAATAGATGACATGTCGATAGTTTGATAGGGAGTGTTAGGAATATTACTACATAGAAGAGGGAAACTATGATGAAGACAATGCCTTGAGATTAAAGCAAGAAATGGTAAATCATGTCTAACTTGTGCAATAGTAGAACACCTAACTGATCGGAGGACACCAAAAATATGAGGCGGGATATCAATAGTTCCAGCAAGGCTAATAGAAAACATTAGGCACAGGTGTTCAAGCCTAATTTGTTTATCGTTTGTGCAGGGAAGAAGACATGCATAAATAATCCAATTAAGGATCCTAAAGTAAGATTTAAGGTTCTTGTGATACAATATAGTAAACCCTGATTAATAATTCTCAAAACGTGCTTCAATAAGATGGCTAAAATTGGGTCTACATGCAAGGAGCCAAGAGTAGGTGGGATTGACATTACGGGGCAAACTGACAAGCATAGTTATATATTCCATTGTAATAAGAACTTCTCTAACACGGACCACAGACATAAGATCACATCACTAATAAACATACCAAAGAAAAATCTTGAAACGAGATCGGTGTTAATGGGGTCATGAAGATTAAAAATTGGGTCCCATCCCCATATAGCAAGCCAAGTGAAGACAATGGTACCAGACATAGAGGCTAGGCTTATGATCTTCTCCCTAACTATGGAAAGAGTAGCAAAACCTAGAGTTTGATATAAGGTGTAATTAACGCAAATTACTCAACATAATCGAAGGTTGGGAATGGGTTCTTCATCTCCGGAGGAGAGTTCCTTGTGGGACTGAACAACATGCTAGTTACGACGACTACCAGCCATATGAATGAATAAAAAAATCTACATCATAGTCAATATCACCAAATAATCCTCCAAAACAAAAAAAAACCACAACAAATCAAAATCCAAGCTCCATTAGAATAGCACCAATAACTATACTATGAGCGAATATGGTCGAGCTCATAACAGGCCGAGCTCTTGTACTAACATCTCTTCGGTCCAGGTCGAGGTCTTTATATCATGAGGTGCAGTTCACAAATATGGTATAACAAAATCCCCCAAGACTTTTCTTGCGACTCCTATGAAGTGAGTGAAGTTTTATGATAATTAATCCTGGGTCAATATCTTCTGGTTCACAAATTGAGAGTTATTCTAGTTGGTTAGCCGAACTGATCCCCTTGTATGTTTCTCTTTGAAATTGGATGGCTAACTTAAGCAGGACACACGTTGGCAATTTGGAAATATGTTAACATACGCACATTAACTTGAAGTATAAAAGCAGGTCAAAACATTGGTTTTGCCTCATTTCAAAATAAAGAGATGAAACTTATACAGAGAGATACTTCAACTATCCAGATTCTTTTTAGAAATCTTACATTTTCCTTCATTGTTCTGAACCATCTTCTTTTTAAATTTCTCAGTTATTTTCCCAAAATCTTTATTCTTTTTTATTGAATGAAACATTCTTTTTGTTCTGGTTGTAGTGGTTTAATTTTCCCTGGGGATTTTTTAGCGTAATGGGTTTCTAGGGTTTTTTTCTTAGTATAGTGGTGTGTACCCTATATGAGTTAATCCTATAGTATTTGGAAACACATTTACAATGTTCACCAACTTTACCCCCAAAGCCTTTTCTGATAGGTTTCCCCATCCTTTGCAAGTTCTCCACCTAAGATATGACCCGGAGAACCCTAAATTTGTTCTCACACTAGCTTGTTCTATGTCATCCCTAAAACCCTCAAGTGTTGAATATGGTACCCTAGAGTTTCATACCTTAGAGAGTTTAGATAGTGCAAACATCAGAGATAGGGGAAGAACAATGCAGATACAAGCACACCATTCCTTTTATTAGTTAAACTATGAAAATAAAGGATTGTTGGATAAAATAAATCCTTCCACCTCTCCAATATTAGTTTCTCTCACAAACGAGGATATGGACTTGAGATAAGTTTAATCCCCTTCTTTTGACCTAAACACTTCGAATGCCAAGAGGTATATAAGTGACGTTAGAGCTGAAGACTTGGACGATCTTAGGGTTTTATATCATATCCATGTGTCTATTATAATTCCTAATAAATAGGAGAGGGCTTATGAGAGGAGAAACAATGATGACGTTTGTTTCCCTCTTTGAGAACATTCAAGTAGTAGTTTGTCTTTGCCTCCATCCTTCGATAAGGTCCATTTTTAAGTTATTTGGACTGACTCTCACTCAACTTCCCCCAAATGCTTATAGGTCCATTATAGAGGCTATGACATCCTAGAAAAAATATTAGGTCTTTGACATAGATAGAGATTAAAGGAAAGCCATAAGACCCTTGGCTATTATTACCTTTCCCTCAAAAAGTCCAACACTAAGATGGTTCAAGTCTCTCAAACGAGTAATCATAACTAGAAAACCAAATATGTTTATATTTATGTTCTTGGGAGTTATTTCCAAATGATTCAGAGATAAGAATTAGTGTTCCAAAGTATTAGAGCCATTTTGACCTAATCACCAAAAAAGCCTCCTATTTGTAAAAAAGGTTGGTGAAGCACATCAGGAGGATTTATACTTTGGATCCAATGTTTTTTGAACATATGTATACTCCAAAAATATTTTTAAGTAAGACCAATTACTTGAGCCTCACTACCCTCGACCTCAATACCTATAATCATCCCAAACTACTGAGAGTGATGAAGAAAGTTCCGAGGAGGAAGAGGCGACTGAGGTGGAGATCGAAAATGTAGGTAAGGATAGTGAGGAAATCGAGTAGGAGGTCAAAGAAGGTTAGATATTTTCATAAGTGTTAGTTCATCCGTATGTTTCTTTCCTCTTGCTTGCCTTTGTATTTCATACTTTACTTATTTGGTGACCTTATTGCTATTCATGTCTTATTGTAGTCTCCACCGAAAACTCCAGCTATTTTATCGTGCCCCCAACCAATGTTTCCTCTCACAAAATGAAAGAGATAAAATCCGAGCAATTAAAGGAGCTGGATGCGAATGTAGTTGTAAAGAAAGATCGAGACGAAGCTCGTACGAAGAAGAACAATGAGAATCATGTGAGGTTGTGTAATGCTAAAGATACAAAGCTAATATGTTAATAATCCCACAAGATGAAGGTTATTAAGAAAGGAAAAGGTGAGTTCTTTGAGGAGATATAAGGTACAAAAAAAAAGACTTGTAGTTGATCATATCTTCAAAGATCTGAAGTTCCCTAAGCATGCCAGTTGGAAACTATCTAAATAGGGGACTCGTCCTCCATATATGCTCCTATGGATCCTTTCGAGTTAGACCCACCAGTTGATAAGGGAGAGATAATAGAGGATCACAACTCCACATTGTTCAATGTTTCTAGTACCCCTGATGTTCTAGGCTACATGGGTTATAGTTGAGACTTTCGTTTTACGCGGAGCCTGGATGTTGACACCTTGTGGAATTTTTCATCCCATAAAGCCTTCACAGTAAGTTAGTTCGTCTCATTAATATGCTCGGACTAGCCAACTTCCTTGGCTTTAACTATTTCATCGTTTTATTTTGTAGGGTAATAGGGCTATTACCATCCTGACGAAAAAATCCAAAACTATTGAGAATACATGTGACGATTTGAGCAAAAACTTAAATCTTTTGACGCTGACTTGAAGAAATCACAAGACAAGCTAGAAGAGAGTGACGAGCAAGTGGTATGCAAGGTTGAGAAACTAAGCAAGCTGGAAATAAATCTTTAGTCTACTAATAATCAGCTAGAGATTATGAAGATAAAATATTTTGAAGCACTGATACGTAAAGGCTTTCAAGGATTATGAAGAGCATTTCATCGACACTACCATAGACTTCCTTAAAAGATATGACGAACCAAAAAAGAGGGTTGTTAAGCACTACTGACAGTGTTAAAACCGTCCTGACTTAGGAGGGGGAGGACAACGAGGCAAAGGCTATGGATGAGGAGGACGAATATTTCAATCGAGATGATGAAGATTTATCCTCCAAGAATGAACTCCAAGTCCTCATAGTGGTCAAAACGTAGCCTCCTGTTGGTGGATGAGGGAGTGCCCCGAAGGAAGATGTTGCGAAATAAAGTTTTCCACTAAAGATGCTGGCGTTCCTTAACTCATTTGATTTTATTCAAAACAATTGTAATTGATCATGTTATTTTTGAAAACTGCAACAATTTTTTTTTATAATATGAATGGTGTCATGATTATTTTTGTTTATTGTGTTCCTCCAACCGTTGCATTACAATTTTACCAACTGTTCATATTATGAACAAATGTCCCAGTATTTCCTATCACTTAGCTTACTAGTTCTTTTAAGGATGCGACACAGTCAAAGATGTGCACAAGATTAATTAGGTTTGCTGAAGTCACCTGATCTATACTCATTTGGTGCAGTGAAAGATGTGTATTTCAAAATATATTTTTTTATGCAGCCAAAGAAGTGTATGGGATCAATTAAATTGTTGAATCTCATTTGATCTAAACTTATTTGGTGTGGTCAAAGACGTGCACTTCCAAATAACATTTTTATGCAAATAAAGATGTGCATTAGGTCAATTGGGTTCGTTGAAGATGACCTGATTTATACTCATTTAGTGAAGTTAAAGACGTACATTTCTAAATAACATTTTTGTGCAGTCAAATATGAGAATTAGATCAATTAGGTTGCCTGAAGCCGACCTAATCTTACTAATTTGGTGCAGTCAAAGACGTGCACTAAATCAATTGGGTTAATTGAGGCTTTGATACTCATTTTCTCCAGTAAAAGATGTTCATTTCCCAATAATATTTTTATGCAGTCAAATACATGCATTAGATCAATTGGGTTGGTTGAAGATGGCCTGATCTATACTCATTTGGTGTCGTCAAAGACGTGCATTAGATGCCGACATGATATATACTCATTTGGTGCAGTCAACGGTTTGCATTTCCAGATAACATTTTTGAATAGGTAACATTAATAAAACTAAAGTAGTAACAAATATCTTCATATAATGAATTTTTGTTCGTACACTTTGATGATATCCCACTGTGAGACTTTCTATTTATAATACTTCTTGAGATGATCTGAATTCTATGGCTTTTTAAATGCATGCCCCTCTAAAGTTTGAATACAATATGTGCCCGGTTGTACCACATCAGTTGCATGATAAGGACCATGCTAATTTGCTTCTAGTTTATTGGATTTTTGTGTGACTGTCTTCAGGACGTAATCTTGTTCATTGAGTGTGATCGACTTAACTTTTTTGTCATAAAATATAGATGTTCATTGATGATTTGTTTCTACTCTGAGCATTCACACCTCTTTGACTTTCTCTATCATATCTAAATCCAATCTTCTTGCAAATCCACTGCTTGGGGAATCAAAATTTAGCACTCTATGACTTGGCAAACCAATCTTAACTGGGTCTATTTCTTCACTTCCAAAGGCCAACATGTATGGTGTTTCTCTTGTTGTTGTTCATGGTGTTGTTATGTTTCCCCGTAACACACTTTGTACCTCGTTTGTCCATTTTCCCGTAGATTCTTTAGGACTCCTCTTCATCCCATCTAGCGGAGTTCGATTTGTGACCTTTGTTTGTCCATTACATTGCGGATGAGCTTGTGATGAGTGCAACTTTATGATTTTTTCTTTGTCATCATATTTTTGGAAATCATCAATGTCAAACTGTCTTCGAGGGCCAGCGATGTGAAAAAGTGTCGTGCGTGATACCGATTCAAATAAATTCGAAAATTCCCCATTTATACTTATTTAACTGGAGTAAATTTTGAACTAAATTAAATCAACCCCTAAACATGCAAGTACGTGTGTGAGTGTCTAACCATCACAAATAAAATTTCTAAGTCGTAGATTTTAGGAAAAAAACCTTTCGAGTAAAACCTTTATTTCACTATAATACTTAAAATGATTACAATAAAATCCGCAATGAGTTAACTACAGAAAACCCACATAGACCACAACCTAGAGTTTTCAAGAATCGCAACTGCAATTCAGCCCATGATTACCCACGAGCACTCCCTATTAACACGCAGTCATCTTTAGCCTAGTACTCCCCTCAAAAAGAACCTAGATCCGTAGTGGAGATCTTCACTCTAAGAGAAACTTGGCAAAAGAAGTGTTCTTGGGTTCCAAAATAATTCACACAAACTATTGAGATCTTGTGAATTGAAAAAGAAAAAGAATTAAAACCCTAAAAGAGAAGACAAATGTTTCTGTAGTAGCTGTTTTCATAAAACAATAATTTTATCTCTTCTGCTAAAAAAGGAATCTGGAAAAACCAATTTATAAAAAATCTATCGCGGCACTTCGCTCGAACGAGATATCAGTGTCGCTCGAACGATGACACGTGTCGTCCAAACAACTTTTCGCGACATAAGGATGTTGCTCGAATGAAATTAAATAGAAAATAATTTTTTATTTCGTCTTTAAAAGTACGCCTCAACACTTAAAATGGTATTTTTGACAAAAAAATTAAAAAGACCACTAACACTTAGAAAATATTTGATGAAAAATATCCTAACACTCTAAGTGAAATGCTAAGGAATTAAAACACAAACTTTACCAAATTTATCTCACAGAGGCTTGAATATTGAAGAACATTGATTTTCGGATCCGTCTTGATGCTTAAATGATCTTGAATTATTCTTCGGCGGTTTTAGAGGTATACGACATACTCAATAATGGCCTTACAAATCTCCCCCTATGCCTACGCTAGTACAAAATAAAAGACATCCGAATTATCAAAAACAAAATGCCTATACAAATATAATACCCTCCCATGAACGTAAAATTTAAAAAAGGTACAAAAGATGTGGGACTCAAACTTTCTTCAAAATCTTCAACATAAAATCATTAAATCTTTAAGATTTTCTCATTATGGTGTGCAAAATAAATATCGTCAACCTTTGCACCTACACACTTGAGACAAAGAAAATACCTTCATTACGCATCGATTTTGAGATAATATAAGAATAAATCAATCAATAATCAAATCTCCCCCATAATGCAAAATCTCCCCCATAATTCGTTCTCCCTCTTTTTATTTGTCCGAAATAGACGAAGAAATGAATAAACAAAATAAACAAGGAGTTGTCATGACAAGAAAATGCATAGCAAACATGGATCAAACTACGATAATGTAAAGAGTAACTCAAAAGCTTCCACAAACTATTTTTTATTTTTCAAAATTTTCAAACAAAAATGCAAAAATAATTTTACAAAAATCACACACCATGAATCTACACTAAGACAACCAAATCAGGGAAACAAAATGAATGGGTGTGAACATATTCGATAGGAAAATCAAAGCAATCAAATATAACATATGTGCACAATGAATATGTGTACTCCTAACGAATGAATCTTAATATCGTCCTTAGGTGTTGAAAGTGTTGAATTTAAATGACATCGACTCAATCCATCAACATATCAAAGTAATGATTCCCATACCAATAATGTCTTAAACTATGTAAAGGCTTTTTCATGACGCTTTCAGGACATGCAAACCCAATTTTCATTTCTTTCCATCCAAACTCCCTCATAAATAACTATGCATTTTTTTTTTCTTTTGAGGTGTCCCCTTTTGGCATATTTATCTTTTTATTGCCTTTCATTTTTTGGGGCTCTTTTAAACGGTGACTTTCACGACAAGTTTATTTTTTACTCTTGCTGCCCTTTTCTGTGATTCACTCGTCATATTTTGTTGCAATTAAATTCCTCACAGTAAACGGTTTTTACATGCACTACTTCCCTTGTCAAGTTTTATCGCACATGGTTCGTTTTAAAGACAAAATTGAGATGATAACACTCCGACCAATATGTGATAAACTAGTACAATAATCAAACAAATCCGTGCAAGTGTACATTAAAGGAACTCATGGGTCAAATATGTAGGTAATAACAACTAATCACCTCTCAATGACTCCAAACATTGTAAAGAACATAAATGGAATGATGACACATATCAAAACACTATCAAATCATCACATGGATATGGAATGAATTTATGACTCGGTCATCCTAACTGTCCATTCATTTTCGGTACAAAACAAAATACAAAAATCTTTTTGTCTTTTTCAAAAAATTTATCAAAATAAAATCTTTTTGTATTTTTCAAAAGTTTTATCAAAAACAAAAATCTAATACAAAAAGTACACAAGTCATAACACTAGCAAACATACAACATGAAGCACAACTAGCGTATGACAAACATGCAAACACAATCATTTATATGATATAGCAAGAGAAAAATCATGTGCAAGCAACCGAGAATCAACTAATCTAACAACTGGTATCTCTAAAAGTGATTTCCTGACCCAAATAGGGGTGAAACGATGCATGTGGTTTTGGGGAACCAATGGTACACTAGACTTCAACTTCCTAAAACTTCTTTGAAGATCGAAAAAAAATGCCTAAGGTGACATTTCCTACCACAATGTGAACATGTGTAAATGGGTGAAATGACACCTATGGGGTGACCTTTTCTAATGTCCTTGGGATTGATTGACCCTCTAAAACAAATAATGGTCTTGGATTTAACAATCAAAACATTAGAACACGATGATCCACTACCACTTCTACCAACACTACTCGAGTCTGTCAAATCATTTTTTATCTCCAATATTTTTTACTCAAGCAAAGAATTAGATTCTTCTAATTTTAGGGACTCCTTCTCCAAATTTTTAATAAATCCTAAAAGGTTATCACGTTCGTTCTTAAAATACGCACACTTATCCCTAAGAGTCTCCTCATGTGCCACAAACTCATTGAGTAAAATATTTTTATCCACTTTGGTACAAACACAAATCCTAGAATTCTTAAAGTCCTCCATTTATTTTTGTAAAAATAGGACTCTATCATCACTCTCATTTTTGGACATTCTAAAGCATTAAATTCCTGGTCCAAGACAATAAATTTCTCACGATAAAAATCTCTTTGATTTTGAACCGTTTGTAAAAGATCCATAGCAGATTTAAAACGAGAATTTCTTTTTCCAAAAAATCAGTTCTTTTGGCAAACGTCAAATTCAAATCATCAAAACTCTGACTCTTGTCATCAAAGGGGGGCATCAGATTACATAAGTGCTTTATCGAAAAAATTACGATTTTTCACAAAACATATTTTTCAAATAAAATCAATATTGCACAATTTTGTGAAAAACAATGATCACTCGATAACTTAGAGAAACTCGCTCTGCCACCAAATTGAAAAAATGTCGTGCATGATAGTGATTCAAATAAATTCGCAAATTCACAATTTAAACTTATTTAACTGGAGTCAATTTTGAACCAAATTAAATCATTTCCTAAGCATGCAACTACGTGTGTGAGTGTCAAACCATCACAAATAAAATTTCTAACTTGCAAATTTCAGGCCTTTCGGGTAAAACCTTTATTTCACTATAATATTTACAAGGATTACAATGAAATCCGCAATGATTTAACCGCAGAAAATGCATATAGATCACAGCCTCGAGTCAGTAAGAACTGTAGTTCCAATTCAGCCCAGGAATACCCACGAGCCCTCCCTATTGACATGCAGCCGTCTTCAGCCCAGTACTCCCCTCAAGAGCACCTACAACAATAGTAAAGGTCTTCTCTACAAAGGAAACTTGACACAGATTTGTTCTTGGGTTCCAAAACAATTCACATAAACTATTGGGATCTTGTGAATTGAAAAATAAAAGGGATTAAAACCATAAAAGAAAAGACAAAAGTTTCCGCAATAGCAGTTTTCATAAAATAAAAATCTCAGGTCTTCTGTAGAAAAATGAAATAGAAAAAACCAATTTATAGAAAATCTAAGGCGGTCCCTCGCTCGAACGAGATATCAATGTCGTTCGAACAATGACACATGTCATTCAAACGGCTTCGCGCGACATAAGGATGTTGCTTGAACGAAATTAAATAAAAATTATTTTTTTTATTTCTTCTTTAAAAATCCACCTCAACACTTAGAAAAATATTTTTGACGAAAAACTTAAAAAGTCCTCTCCAACGCTTTGAAAATATTTGATAAAAAAATATCCCAACACTCTAAGTGAAATGCTAAGGAATTAAAAGGCAACCTTTACCAAATTTATCTTGTGGAGGCTTGAATTTTGAAGAACTTTGATACTCAGATCCATCTTAACCCTTGAATGGTCTTGAATTATTCTTTGATGGTTGTAGCGGTATACGATATACTCAATAATGTCCTTACACGATGAAAGCATGAGGGACTCCATACCTACCGATCGCGCCCTTACATATGAATTGGAATACTTTTGTATAGTTCATCTCAATGAGTGGTTCGGGTTACACCTACTTCATGAAGTAATCCACTACTACCACTAAATATCTGAATCTTCCTTTGGTTTTTGGCAATGGACTAACCAGATCCATACCACAGGTAGTAAAAGTCCAAGGTGATATGATCAAAACAAGTTCTGCCCCTGGTATTTTGTGTGTTACTCCAAATTTCTGGCATTTGTCGCACTTTTGCATGTATTCTTCACAGTCTTTTCTCATCACTGGCTAATAATATCCATGAATGGATATTCTCTTTACTGGGGTCCCTCCTACCGCATGAGCTCCACATGACCTTTCATGTATATATTTGAATAGATTTGGCGCCTCCATATAATATACACATCTTCTCATTGAGAGTGTAAATCCTTTCTCGTACAGTACACCATATCCTTAGTGTATTTGGTAGCTTTGTGATGAAGCTTCTTTTTGGTCTGCTGGTAGAATGCCTTCTTCCTAGTTCCTGACGATTGGATCCATCGATGATGGGGCCATGGTTAGTTCAAGAAAGTCGACTTCTTTGGTGTCAATGCTCATTTTTAGCACTTCTATAGGTACAGTTCTTCTGATATTAGATCTGGTGATAGACGCTATCCGAGCTAGTATGTCTGCACTAGTATTTTTAGATTTAGGTATTTTGACCATATGGAGTGATTTTAATTTTGGGATTAACATTTTTATCTTTGTGATGTTCTTCAGCATGTTTCCCTCTCTTGTACCATATTCTCGCAATACTTGGTTTACTACCAGCTACTTGGATTATTAAACAAGGAAACCTTAAGGTCTCGTAGATTCTAGAAAATATTGGATGAGGTCCCTCTGATTCCAGAAAATAGGGATGCAGAACTCTAAAGGTCCCCTAGCTTCCCTAAAATAGGCCAGGAAGATCAAGGGGCTTCCAAGAGCAACTCATCATCATGAAGGATTATTCTTTTAAAGAATAAAAATACTAATATTTATTTTCTTGTACTGGTAGCCTAGTTGAGCAGTTAGGGATCAAATAGGCCAGTTGGGTTCTCTTGGGAGTTTTGGCTTGACGGCTGAGGAACAAGGTTCATTGAGCAATCTCAACCACTTAGCACATTAAGATTGAGAGAATACTAGTAGAAATACCCTAGGGTCACCGAACCCTCACACACCTCACAGTCAGACATAACCAGGGTGAGCAGCTAAGGGTGTTTCTCACAAGAAATGAATAGTTTGTAAAATGATTCTAGATAAAAGGGGGTCCTTAAGGCCCCACTCAAGTTTTCAAAGATTTTAGAGGAGGTGGTCTTTGAGACCTTCCTCAAGTTCATAAATATTTTAGAGGAGGTGGCCCTCAAGGCCACCCTCTCAAACTTACAAAGTTTTCATCACAAGTTACCATTTTAAAAGATATTTACCAAATCAGATATTTTGTCTCCAATAGGAGAGGTATATTATTTTTGACTTTGGTTTGTCAGAGGGGACATGTTGGTGCACAAAGTAAGGGATAAATGGTACATTTCAAACCTTTTCCCTTACCAACCCTCTCATTTTTTGCGCCGAAAAGTGCCAACTCAACCCTAGTGACAAAGTATAAATAAGACCCTGGGAAAGGTAAAAAATGATAGATAACTTTAATATCATTGTTACTTTGTCAAAATTACACCAGAACCTCTTAGTACTCTCTCCCTTCTCTCTGTAGTGCTAAGTGCCTTGTTCTTTCACTCCCACTGACCGCCATCACTCTCAGGAGTATCTCTTGAGAAAAGTTACTACTATTATTGTGAAGTTCATCTTCTTGTAGGTAGTGAGCCATACTTGGGTTCCAGTTTTACTAAAAGGAGAAGGTTCTACTAGAAGCTTCTCTAGAAGTTCTTGAAGACCTTGAAGGCAGAGTTCATTAGAGTGGGTCACGCCTCACTCGATTCAGTATCTTACCATATCCAAGTCTCACCATCCTCTTACATTTGGCGACTCTGATGGTGAGGTATTATTATTTTAATAGACAAAGATAGTTTCAACATTTCTAAGCAGCTAGTTTTTTAAGACATTCCATCTGGGAATGGAACTCAAAGTAACCAGACTACCCTGAAGGATGTGGTGGTGATCGAAGCTAAGACACCCGCTCATCCAAGAGGACATACCAGCTCACCAACAACATCTCCGATGGAAGGTATGAACCTTATGAGCATGTTTTTTGAGTTTTTGAAACAAAAAAACATAGACTTTGAAAGTTTGGGCCAAGGCTGTGTAACACCAGCAGCTGCCCCACTGGAGGGGTAGCCGCTGCAGTGGCAATTTTGGTAGTGGTAGCTTCGCCGCGGAGGGCGATATAGGATCAAGTTGTGACACCATCAAGTTCACCAACAGCAAATGGTAAGAGTCTGGTGGAGCAACCCTAAAGCTGTTACTATAGAGGAAGAAAGGAAAATGCTCTCCTCCTCCCAAAGGGAGGTTCCTCATTTATATGAGGAGCTACAGGACCCTACCCGCAGGAGGTGAATGAGAAGCTATACCCATAGGGGTATATTCAACCAAAATTTATCAAGTTCAGTGACCAAGGTCAGAATCCAAGAGAGAATGTAAAAATGTTTGTTGAATATCTGGCATTGCATGCCAATGATAAAGTTTTAAGGTTGAAGGAGTTCTCTATGACCCTCACTGGGAAGGCCTATACATGGTACTCCCATTGGGCACCCAACAATATCCCTACACGGGAAGAGATGCACCGACCATTACTCTAAAATTTCTTTATAGTTGAGGATGAATTCACAATGAGACACATGGTGTAAGAGGTTCAGAAGCTTGATGAGGATCTAATGCATTATATAAAATGTTTTTATGAAAAGTCATTGGATGCCCATGAGGATGTAATAGAGGTAAGGCCGTTATAAATATGTGTCGAGGGAATCTCTGAGGAATACAATTTGCATTTGATCATTGAAACTAGAGATGTAACTTTTAGATAGTTCACAAAGGTTTCTAGCAATATAGCCATAATTATTAAGCCAAGGAACTCGAGTTGGAGGACGCAAGTGCCACCGACTTCTGGGAGGTTTCAAGCCTCGATAAGGAAAATATTAAAATACGAGGATGGAAATTTCTAGGGCGATAAGGGAGGCTCCTATTCCAAAAATAGTATCCCAGGTAACAAGAGAAAGTTTGAGGAAGATGCTCCACCACTGCTACCTTGCAGCATAGTAGAAACTATGGATTGTTATCATACCTTTATACGGGAGGGAGTGGAAGGAACACCTCACTTGAATGGAGAAATCCCAACAATAACAGAAAAAACCAACCCTAAATATCGCGAGCTACACCAGCGAGTGCATCACTCCACCAAGGATTGTTACTACTTGAGGAGGATCATTAGCGAGAAGGTGGCCAATGGTACCTTACAGATTCCTCTTATAGATGTCAATGAAAATCCATTTTTAGCACATCACTTTGGCACTTCAAACATGGCAGTGGTGTATGATGAAGAAGCAACTCCAGAGTTGATAGAGTGAGAGAGTGATGATTAAATATGTGAGTAGTTGGAAAGGTTGTCACTGAGAAACAAACAAAGAATTGAGGTAGAAAGGAAACAAGAGGAGTGGTTCTTCATTTTGGACCAAGAAGAAGATGGAAGTGAAGAAATTGATCAGGTAACCCTCCTAGAGGGCGAAATGGATGTCATACTCACTCTGGAAGAAAGGGGACATTCGAGGAATAATATGTTTTTAATGTCCAGACATATGAGGTAGACCTAGATTCTGAATGCGAGGCCATAACGAGAACCCCAAGTTTAAGTGGTTCTTCGATCCAATAGGAGTGAAGTATGACACTAGAGTAATCATCACAAGGAAAGTTTTAGAAGTTGTACAGTAACATGGAGACCCCTCATTGAATTGGCAGGGGATAATTAGGAGGTTGATCAAGAGGTATACTTCAGAAGTGGTATACAGGTGCCTTACTTCCAAAACTCCCGTTATATGTTACAACTATGATCAATGGAGTCTTATTCCCAAGGGCATTAATGGATAGAGGAGAATTTATTAATATCATGCCCATCAATACATTATACAAGATGGAGATAGAACAAAAGAAGATAGTGTCGGTGCCACTAGTGATCTCAGGGTTTGACAACATTGGAATGCAATCCCTCTGATATGTGAATGTAGGAATCAAGTTAGGTAATTTCACCTCCTACATAAAATTACATGTCATCAATGCTAATATCAGTTACCAATTACTCATTAGAAGGGTATGGATGCATACCCATGGCATAGTGCCCTCCACTTACCATCAGTTTGAAAAGGCCAATATCCTAGGAATAGACATTATAATCAAGGAAACACAAAAACCCTTCTCCTTTGAGCAAGCCCATCTGGTGGATATGACATTCTACACGTAACTAGATGAAGAAAGAAAGAATTATGCCAGAAGGCTAGAAGAGAAGCAAGTGGTTGGAGGAAGTTCCCATCCAAAGAAGTCCGTCCATGATCGCTTGGGGTCAAGGGTGATCCCCCATATAGTAAAAGGTAAGAGGAAGGTGGAGGAGGTAGGCAAACCTCCTCGAACATGTAAAAAAATGCTCCTACCTGATGGTAAAGTCATATAGCGGTTATAACGGTTTGTGCGGGTGGACATTTAGGATGAGAGCGTTGACCCAGCACCAGAGTGTTTTGTGGTGGATGAGTTTCACATCATTAAACATGTTAAGGAACCAAAGGAAGATCCAGAATGCAAGCAAGATGGGCCTGGGGAGAAACTACAAGAGTTAGAGGAGATCAACCTGGGGGTATAAGGGGGTGAAAATAGACCCATTCTAATCTCCCAAAGTTTGAACCCAAAAATGAAGGAGGAGCTCATTGTCTTGCTCAAAGTGTTCACCGATGTGTTTTCTTGGAAGTACATGAAAATGCCCAGGATACACCCAGAGGTGAGCTCTCACAGATTGAATGTTCTTCTATTAAGGCAAGAAACATGTACCTACAAGGCTAATCTTGACTTGAAGATAAAGGCAGAGGTAGAGAAGCTGTTGACAGAAGGGTTCATCAAGCTTATTCAATAACCTGTGTGTCTCTCCATCATAGTAATAGTGGCAAGGAAGGATAAAAGCCAAATCCAAATTTGTGTGGATTTTTTTTATCTGAACTGGGCATATCCCAAGAATGAATTTTCTCTACCAATCATAAATTGATTAGTTGATGCTAACTATCCATGAGATGTATAGTTTCGTGAATGGGTATGTCGTCTAAAACCAGATTCAGATAGATCTGGGAAACGCAAAAAAGACTGCCTTGTGCATGCCACTAGGAAATTTCCACTACACAGTCATGCCATTGGATTGAAGAATGTTGGGACCAAGTACTGGAGAACAATGATGGCAATCTTCCATGACTTGTTTCATGATTTACTAGAGTTTTATGTGGATGATACAGTGATGAAACCCAAGAGAGAAAGTTAGCACATATAGGACCTTCGGTGAGTGTTTGAAAGGTGTCGTAGGTACAAGAAGCGGATGAACCCCTCGAAGTCTTCTTTTGGGGTCACTATGGGAAAGTTTTTAGGATTTTTTATGAATAGATAAGTGTTGCAAGTTAATTCAGAGAAGGCGAAAGCCATAGTAATGATGACACCCCCGAAGAATCAGAGGCAACTCAAGTAGAAGTAACTCAACCATTTACACCCTTAATGAAGGAAAATGTCAAATGGGTCTGGGGGGAGGAACATAAGAAAGAATTTGAGAAGATTAAAGAGATTTTAGCTTCTCCATCCAAAATGATCCCACCTGAGGCTGGGGCACCGCTGATATTCTACATTACCTCAATGGAAATATCTACAGGGGCACTGCTAGCCCAAGAAAGGGAAGGAGTAGAAAAGCCAGTTTACTACTTGTCAAAAGTAATATTAGGAACAGAATCTCGATACACCAATGTGGCGAGGCGCTGTCGTGCCTTGGTCTTTGTGGATCATAAGTTGAGACACTAGCTTCTAGATTTTATAGCTCATTTAATCACCAAGAATGACCCTATCAAGTACCTCCTGGCAAGGATGATACTTGTAGGGAAACAAACTATATGGTTCTTAATTTTTTTCATAAAATGATCTGAAGAGTATGGTGCCTAAAGTCGTCAAAATTCAGGAGGTAGAAGATTTGTTGGCCCATTTACCAAGTGGAAATTTTGAGCCCTTGATGAAGAGTTATCGGGGGAGAATTTCCAAGCATGCATGGTGGAAGAAGTGGAAAAGTGGGCAATGGAGTTTGATGGCTCCTGCGCCTAAGGCACAAGAGGTGCGGGAGTCATACTCTCGAATAACAAGGAGAAGATTACCCTATCTTTCAAGTTAGACTTAAAATGCTCAAATAATGAAGCTTTGTATGAAGATATAATTTTAGGTATGTTAGAAGTGCTCCGAATGGGCATCAAAGTGTTATGCATCCGTCGAGACTCTAACCTAGTGGTGAAACAGGTTAATGGGGAGTTTGATCTCAAGCATGCTAACTTGGCCTACAGCTACATCATTCATAGTTTGCTGGGTCAATTCCTGGAGGAAACTGTTGAGAGACATGCAGGAACAATGAATAGGCATCATGATACACTAGCTACGATAGCACATAAGTCAGATATGGATGAGACAAAGGCAACGATCACAGTGCATTGAAGAATAGTGTCGACCACAATGAAGTCTTTGTTCCTAAGAAATGAGCCGGAATATTGGAGACACTTAGTGGTAAAGCATCTAGAGACAAGAGAGGGGACAATGAAGATGTTAGAGTTGGATAAATACCACCTCCTCCAGGAGACCCTTTGCTTCAAGATCCCACAAAGTGTTCTTAGCAATGTGTATTAGAGAACAAGAAGCTATAGAGAGGTTGGACGAGATGCATGAAAAGCATTGTGGGGATAGTGACATCCCTCTTTATCACCGATTACAGTCGGGGGGGCTACTACTGGCCCACCATGAACGTAGAGGTTGCTCATCTGTATCAGGGTTGTTTAAAGTACCAAACCCATTTTGACCAGCTAGTAGAAGCTAATTTTGTGGAGGCCTTTGAGGATTGGAGGCAACCATTCATTGCATATCGGAAAGATGGTGAGATACCGATGGAGAGAGCAGATGAAATTTATCTCTGCATGAGGATATCCAATTTCTACTTGGTAGAAGAAGAGCTCTGTAGGAAAGGCTATAATGAGAAGCCACTGAAGTGCATATTTAAGGAATACACAGGGAGGGTGTTGAAGGAAGCTTATGAGCCCTCCCATATGGGAGGTGCCAAACTGTATGATCAGCTGATAATGTTGGGGTATTACTGCCTGACCATGGAGGCTGAATCCATTGGTTATGTGAATAAGTGCATATCTTGCCAAGTACATGGAAATACGGTGCATGCCCTTTTTTTAGCCTGCAAAGACTAGCAGATCCCTACCCCTTCCACATATGGGCATTCAATCTGGTGGGAAAGATCAGCCCAACCTCACATGGCAAATTTTTCATTATTATAACTATAGAATTGTATACCAAATTTGGAAACACAATCCCCCTAAGAATGGTGACTGTCCAAGTGGTAACTTAGTTTATCAGGGAGTATATCATATGCAAATTTGATATGCCCAAGGTAATTCTCACAGATTATGGGAAACAGTTAGTTTGCAAGGAGATGGGGTTTCTCAAGGACAAGTATAAGATTGTTCACAACAAATCCACCATATCCTACCCAAAAATAAATGGCCAGGAGGAGGCCACCAAAAAACCTTAATCAATATCCTGAAGAAGATGCTGGAAGATATGCCAGGGGCATAGTATGAGAAGCTACCCATGGTATTATGGGCCTACCACACTTCGAAGAGAAAGACAATCGGGTTTACTCTGTTTTCACTCATGTATGGGACCAAAGTTTTCCTACTAGTGGAAATAACAGTTCCCTCAAATAGGATCGTTCTAAGCAATGGGATCATCCCGAACCCATGGCACGTGCAGATGGAGGCCTTAGATGAGCATCGAGATAAGGTAAGGGAGAACTTCAAAGTCTATACCCAATAGCTATCCATATCTTATGAAAATCTAGTCAAACCCAGAGAATTTCACGTGCGAGACTTAGTCCTTTGGGCATCTACCCATCGCCTCCACAGCTTGTCAGCGTTGAAATTCAAACACGACAGGGAAGGCCTCTTTGTGGTGAGAGGGGTAGGGAAGTCAAGATACTGCCAGATTTCGAAGCCAAAGAGTGACTGTCGCCAGTCTATCAATTGCAAGTGGCTAAAAAGGTATTATGCTTAATTTTTATTGAATTTCATTTTAGCAATATAATCTGAGCGATTTGCTCTCATACCAGAAAAATTATATTTTTTGTAAAGGAATGATAAAGAAATACCATATTGTAAACAACACACAACAGAAAAAGAAATTAATAGTAACAGCTTTTATCATTGTCCATGTTTGTTTTGATTACTTACCTATTGTATGAGATAAACCCAACATCATGTTTCTTTTCATAAATTCTCTCTACTTGGCTAGACGAGGGTGCATGAAAAAGAAGAAGAACTTTGCTCATTACACTTTGGGGGGTACATCCATCCTAAGAGAGAGTATAGTGAGAAAATTACTTCCAGATATAGGAGACAAGTAGTTTTTATTTTGTCACTAGACCAGTAGGAGGACACCCTCCAGGTAATATATATATTTTAAAGTTATAGCCTAGAGAACAAGTTTTTAACTTCTGTTCTCAAAGTAATGCTTTACTTTACAGTGCAATTGAAATGTAGAGAGGGAGTCCAACCCCCCTCTATAATATCTTTGAGAGCATGAAATCACTTAAGAAAAATTTAGAGCAAGGACCCCGTAGACCAAGGGCTGTCCTAATTCAGAAAATAAAAGAGAGAATGATCTACCATTTACTTGTTTTATTTGTAAAGATTCTTCTAAAAAAGGAAGGAGGTGGGGTCATTCCCTCCCTCCAAGCTATTCCTTATAATAACGTAAAAGAGAACCCCTACAGACATCGGGGGGAGCCTAAGAATTCGTAGCTCACCCATATAAGACGCAAATACCCCGAAGTCATATGAGGTTGTACTAACAAAAAAAAATGTTTACGTATGTATATGACTTGGTCAGATCAATGCAACTACCCCATAATATAAGGGGAAACCTAAATTGACCAAATGATCACAGAAAATTAGAACAGTTTTTAGTCAATATATGCCAAAAGTATAGATGGAGGTAAAGAAAACGAAAATTGCAGAAGAAACATAAAAAGATTTTCTCATTCATAAATAACCACTTTCTATACATGAGAAACAAAATTATTACAAGGAATGAAATAGCCTATCCACTAGAAATAACAAAAAGCGAGTCTCCGCAGGCAAGGGATACAACATATGATGAACTAGCCACTCGCACCAACTCCTCCTCCATCCGGTTCAACTTCGCCTCATCCTCCTAGTCACTGAACTCAACTCCGTCAAGTCGAGACTGAAGCGATGTAATCTAGGACTGAAGTGACGCAATCTTTCCTTCGATCCTCACAGCCTCTGCCTATCGCTGATCGACCCTAGTCTATGTGGACGTGTGAAATCTCACCATCTTTCAAAATGAATGCTAAGAAAATAACAAACTCCAACATCAAGCGAACCTAGTAAATGATTTTTGAGAGAAAATCAAAATTTTAGTTATAATACCCATTTTAGATTCGATCTAGAGATAGGGGTTTCTCCAGTGTGGTATTATTCCTTTCATTTCAACTCTAGGCTTACTTTTATTATTTATACTAGTTTAATCGATCGATCCTAGTGGATGATTTGTTAGATGATGTTTGGATCTGCATTTCAAGAGTTGTAGGAGTGTTAAAATTAATTTCCTAAAATTTTATTATTAAAATTACATTTGAAACGAGAGTTGATTTGTGATTTTGATACTAACTTGGGATAATTAATTTTAATTAACTAGAATATATGGTGTCGTCCTATCCCTTGATAGTCCTCACTTTTATTTCCTCATCATTCTCATATTTTAGATTTTTATTTAGTTAGATTTAATTAGTATCTTCACTTATTCTTTTTACTTAGTTATTTTCATCCTCGATTTAGTAGTCTTATTTCACCCACACCACAAAAAATGTTTTAATATTGAAAAAGCTCGAAAAAAATAAAAAAATAAAAAAAATAAAACAGAGATAATAAAAAATTGAATTAAATGTGTTTTCCTCTTGTTTCCCTTCTTTGATGTGGATTGATACCTCACTTACCACTACATTTTAGTTTGTTCTATTTTGTAGGTATTTGAGATTTTTTATTAGTGTACTTTGAAGAAACGACGCGAAAAAATATGCAAAATTCAACTCTATCAAATGGCGATTTTGTCAATCTTTGGAGCTCGAAGCACTTGAGAGGATCCATTTTGTGATTCATTTGTATTTTTCATTTTTCGTACCCTTTTTCATTTTTTTAGAAGGCTTATATTAGGATTATTCTATTATTGGCTTGTACTGCGGTGCATAGATACCCCATTTATTTTTCATTTAAATTTGTAATAATAGAAGAAAAGCGTGATAGGTAAACCGAACAAGGTAGAGAGATGGTGTCTAAAGGCGAGGAAGAAGCCTCTCTAATTTGGATTGGTAGAACTCTCGGGACTGACTGAGATAGGCGTAATCTCCCCCCTATTGACTCAAATTTTTAGCACCCCACGGTGTAAAAATCGTGGGAGGTACATTTCTAAAACCCTTGCACCTCTCCTATTAGCGAGTCAATACTTGTTTGTGCTTATATGCTCTTCTTCAATTTTATTATCGCATTTATTTTCAAATGTGTGTGATGAATTAATTAAGACCTATACCTGGTCATTAACAAGAAGGGATTTCATCACCCAACTCACTCGCTTACCATTTGTGTGCTAACCTTGCGATCATTAAATTTAAAATCAATCAACTAGGTAGCCCAATAGGAGAATATTTTTGCAAAGGCAATCACAAAGATAATGCTCGTGATTTTTATCGCCCACAAACTTAATTAAAATTTGACTATCCTCTCACTAATTTTGAAGAAAAAAAATTGGCTATGTGCTAGTTAGGATTTATCCTTGACTTGTGTGTGTCCAATTCAATTTTTTTGGTAGTCGGTTTTAGTGAGTTCGTCAAAATTGAAAGAGTGAATATATTTTTTCCTGCCCATGTCTTCCAAAAAAAAAAATCAATTTTTTTTTTCTTTATATCATTTTCTAAAAAAAAAATCCAAAACTATTTTCCTTTATTTTTCAAAAAAAAAGTCCAAAAACATTTTCTTCCTTTATTTTTTTAGAAAATCCAAAAACATTTTATGTCTTACATTTTCAGAAAAATCCAAAAATATTTTCTTTCCTTTTGAAAACATTGAAAAAAAATCAAAAACCTATATTTTTCTCGTCATGAATGATGAATGTCCCTTACGGGATTACTTTGGCCATTTCTAATTCTCTCAAAGCATGTTTGAATTTGATCCTGAGTCGAACCTCCATGCCTTACTTAGTGGATTTAACTCTCAACTACACGTTGTTGATACTCTTGCGTCGTCCACGCATGCATTTCATATTTCATCGGCTCCGATGACGAGTATCAATTCGTCACACGCTTCGCCATGCGCCCATTATTTTCACGCCGATCACTTGTCCCATGAGTGTCCATATTTTCCATATCCCTATGAACCCACCATGGAACATGTGTATCCATATAACACTATTCTGGAATCCACCTCGGCCTACTGTCATGATATACCTAATCCCGAGTTATGTGAGTACCCTAGCTATTCGTGGTGGCCTGATCACCCTTTCACATATTACGAATCCGAACCCGATGTTGTGGATCCTCACATGTTCCAAAAGTTGTCATGGCAACCTTGTGCACCCTATCCCGATCAGTCCCCTCCCTATGCACCCCATGATTATCAACCATTTGTCCATCACAAAGGCGATCCTTTCGTGTATGATAAACTTGAACCCGTTCCCCACCTTTCGTATGTGTATTCTCTGCATCCTAGTGAGTTGGGTCCACCTCCATCACCACCACCCGTCACTCCACCACGATCATCCACCTTCGCTCTCGAAAGCCTCTTGAAAAAGTTCATACTTGATCAACAACAAGCCACTCAACTTCAAAATGATGCCCTCCAAAGGCTTGAACAATGCTTTAATGAAATTGAGTTTGCGAGAGAGTTGAAGTTCCCCTAAAGTCAAACCATTATTGCACCCACGTGGAGTGATGATGAGTCATCTTGTGACATGGATTTTGAGTTTGACCAACCCTATCCTCCCGGGAATCTCGATGTTGCGACCATTTCGTCATCTGGGTCCCAAGTTAACAATGGTGTTGATTTATCCAAGGATTGTGAAACTAATCCTGAACCTTGAGCATTCAAAGAACCCATCATTGAGGTTCATATTCACATTCCTACTCCCGCCGAATCCAAAACTATGCCCGTGTCTACACCTATTGAGCCCACCAATTTTGTTCCCGAGGAACTGCTTTATCATAGGCTAGCTTCGGCTACGAGCGCTCACCATTTTCTCGAGATTGAATCTAGATGGTTTATAACTCTTCGAATACGGATCATGTTCCACCATGCTTGACACAATTTGATTCATATATTATTGCTGATTCTTATTTCTCGAATTTGGATGCCTCGTTTGATTTTCCAACCACCTCGGATGGTGACATAACGGTGGATAAGTTGATCACTCAGTAGTTTATTTCCACACTTCCTCCTGTGAGTGACCTTAAGGATCACTCCGCGCCTCATGAGGAGTGTGTCTCCCCTACTCTTGAGTTGGATCATATTCCTCCACCATTTATCTCACCCAACCCACCAATTATCCCGTCCACCCCACTGCCTGGTTTGGATCTTGATATTATACCTTACATGTTCCCATCCACGTCTTTGGATCCTAACCTAAAATCTTTCTCCACCTTCCATGAGAGTATATGTGTTGCTACTCTCTACTTCCGTGACATCGAGCTCGTTACCCCATGTCGGTCACCCTTTTGTGGTGTTGATTTTTCCACTCGACAACTCCTCGGCATGTCACAGCTCGACCATTATCATTGTCCATTTATAGAACAGTCGTGCGATTTATATGAGCCCCGCCACATTCCACTTACCACACAATTTTGCCTCCCTCACCAAATACAGCACCATGCTTATAGGGCCCTCATTGCCCTCACATTTCATCTCAATAAGGTCCATGATCGATGCTTAATCACCCATGATCCCCACCTCCCATGGTCCACTGATGCTTTACATCGTGTGATGCACTTTTCCATACAAGTGCATTGACCCCTTTAGCCTTTATCCAACAAGGTTGATGTTGCAGTCTTGTTTGGGGGTGATTATCATCACCCAATTTTTCTACCACCCCGAGCTTTCATAGATCTTATCTTTAGGGTGAGAATGGTTCAGTCTGGCTGAATACATTAAACTTAGCGCTATCGGGAGACAACCTGTGATTTTTTGTATGAGTCTTATCTTGTTTGAGGGTGGCGTTTCACATCACCCAATGCTATACTATGCTTTATATACTTGTACACATTTTTTTTCTCATTACTTATTCTGGTTTCTTCTTGGCTTCATTTTTCCACTTCATTAGCGGTTGATTCTGGTAATATCTTTCATTCCTTTTTCTCTCAATTTTAAAGATAACATCAAGGATGATGTTACTTTTTGTTTGGGGGGGGGGGGGGGGGGGGGAATTTATCAAAATTGTACCTCTTTTGAAAAATTTTGATTTTTAAATACCAATTTTTAAAATTTTGTGCAGTTTCTTTCATCTCATTCATTGACGTGAATTTTCTATCATCCATCTTTAAGTATAGGAACCAACCTAGAGATTTATTTTTTCTAAATAGATTGTGTAATACATAACAAGGCATGTTGCACCATGAATTTCTAGGCTCAACAAAATTTACGCACTTATCACGTCGCTATGGTTTAGAGTTGAGGAGTACTACAATTCTCAAGAGAACCTTAAGGATCACTAGTAGAGACTTTATCTTGTGAGATTTGTGCCTTTCACCCTTTCAGAGTGTTTCACGCAATCTCCGAGTCACAAGTTGATTCAACTTCTTTGGGGTTCGTACTTAATCGTTGTATAATCTCATTATTTTTCATTAAAAAAATTTGGCTTGATTACTGAGAATGACATCGCTTTCGAGTTGTAAGAAACACGTGTCTTAAAATTTATCCCGATCACCAAATTTTCATCCATACACCTACCATTTACCATTCACTTCACCCATATTCCCATCTATTCCCACATCATCCATATACCCCACTCCATTTATATACCATCCATCAACTTCTTTTTAAAAAAGAGTGTTTTTCAAATATAGAATGCCTTCCATGTTGAGAGTATAAAAAGTTAAGAAAAAAATAGAAAAAAAAATCGAGAAAAAAAAAGAGAAAAGAAAAGAAAACGAGAGTTGTAGTTAATTTTTATGTAATAAAGACATTTGTGCCTAAAGTGTATACACTCTTCTATCGCATCCATCTTTTATCGAACACACATCCATCACTCATCATTCATCCATACATCACCATCCTACCTCATAGTCCATACTTCTCATTTCATTTCTCCCTCACCCATTATCATCCATGTTCCCCTTGGTGTTCGGGAAAATGAAAGTTAACGTGGTGAATAACTCGACGTTATTACTATAGTGATTAACATTCTTTCATGAGATCATTTTTCTTTCTAAATGTTCGTTCATTCTTATATGTGTGAGATGTTTGAATTTGATTACATTTACTCACCTCCTCACAAATAAGAGAGATAAACTTACCCTAATCTCGAGAGTTCGTTTCACAGAGTTATATCTAGTGAGATTTTGAAGTTGTAGCGTTGATTCCGAAAAGGCAATCTCGGAATTACTCTTATGATACTCGATCTATTTTCACTGATTCACACCACACACGTTGAGTTCTATGAAGGACGCGCCTTGAGTATTCACATAGCTAAACTTTTTTATGCATTCTAGCTTGTATTTCTCAAAATATTTTTCATGTGATGGATTGTACGATTATTCTACGTCTAATAAGAGATTGACTGCCATTTTTAAATAAAGAATTTTGTGGGTATATTCCCTACAAACCCTAATTGGACAAAACTTTTCCTATAGGGCAACCTATAGGCTTAAAGGCTTATTGCACATGCTAAGTGCAATCGCAAGTGCCCGCTAAAGTGGTACACTTTTGGCTTCTTATCTATATTTCTCTCTATATTTTGCTCGAGGACTAGCAATGTTCTGTTTGGGGGTGGTGTGATATGCACCCAAAAGTGTACATTTTATATTCCAAATAGAAAACTTTTAATTCCCAATTCTTGATAATATGGGTCTTATATGCGTAAATGTTTAATGTGCAAGCTTGATTGCAGTTGCGGTGTCAAAACCTATATTAAGAGGCAATTTGCAATTCAAATGGAGATAATTATGTAATACCCCGTGATTTTAATGACTTTTAAAATGAGTTAAATTAAAAGTTAATGGTATTAATTGGAATTAATTATAAATTAATTAATTGGGATTAATCCGAATTTTATATTACTTGTGGATATTGAAATATATTATTCTAAATATTACTTAGTGATATTTAAGTAATTTATGAATATGATGTTATTTATATTGTCGTGAGTTACTAATACGGTAATTATGAAACTTTAGTCGCGACGCGGTATGGGACGTATCGGGACTAATTTAAATAATTAAACAGGAAAGATTATTTTATATCAACCTTATGGTCATTTCGAGTGCACCGTTGCATTCGAAAGGGTAGAAATAGTCAGAAAAGTCTATTCGGGTGTTGGATTTCGTTCTCGGGTCAATTAGGAGATGAAAGGACACCCCGGAGGGACATTTTAGTCATTTTATTTAGTAGATGAATAGTAATTTCAGGATTTTTCTTATTATAAAGGTGATGGATTAGAGGAACATAGGTTCATTTCATTTGATCACAAAACACTTGAGAGGTATTAGTGTGAGAGAAAGTGAAAAGTTTCTTGGGAGGAGAAGAGGTTCCTTAGGAAGAAGGAAAGACTTTTGGGGCAAACCCAAGCGTATTAACCACCTTCTACCGCCAGCACCATCACCGGGAAGTCACCAAAAAATAAGGAATGGATTCTAAACCACCATCACCAAAGGTTCAGACCTACATAATTAAGGCAAGTGTAATTCTTACTTTATTTTATTCCTTATAATATTCATGCTAGATAGGTTAAGTAAGAAGTATGAACTTACATGATTTAAGGATGAACTATAGAGTTTTTGGAATTTGTTCTTGATATGAAAATTAGATAGAATAAATCTATTTTTGTTTAAATGATTTAAGCCACGAATTTTGGGTTTCAAATGATAAAAGAAGTCTGAGTTATTATGATTTCTTAGAGAAATAAGAACCTATGAGAATTGTGGGAATAATAGGATTTAATCCAAACTATTTGATGATTTTAGTTTGTTTTATTATTAGAATCTGATCATATACCTTGCTATATCAATTGATATTAATTAGGAGAAGTTTTGGATTGATTTGTACTGGTTTTGATGAGAAAGAAAATGGATAAAACGCATGAAAAATTTTGTTGAAAAGGACGAACATTATATGATAATTTTAGGTATGTTTTAATAGGAAATTGACAGTGTGCACGTGATTTTTGTTATAAAATCACGTCCTGCAGAACTTTGCAGTTTTATGTTTTTTCAAAATCGGAGCAGAAAAGCCTCAAAATTGTAATTTTATATTTCTGGCATAATGTACCTTTATGGAATATATATATATATATATATATATATATATATATATATATATATATATATATATATATATAATTGGAAAATGGTAATTTGGCCTATGGTGAGATTTTATTAATTTTGGTACGTTAACAAGGAGCGAGGGACTTGGGTTAATGTTAAAAAATAATTTGGATTTCAGGATTACATTTTTGTCAGAGATATCTACATAATTATATTAGGATTTAGAGGAGAATAATCGTTATATCAAGTAATGGTAATATTGATGATATATTTATGGGTACTTGGGTCGGATAAAATATAATGTGAGTGATAACTACATAAAAAAAATATGATGACAATCATGATTACACATGTGGATAGTATTCAATAAATACGACGGGTACTTGTGATAGAATGAATTCGTAATATGATATAGGTAGTGTAAGTACCTAATTTTATATAGGTAGATGATACTACCTATTTGATTGATTGATATTATATGTGTACGACATACCTATCTTACTTGCTATCGACGGGAGGTTTGCGCGTGAGGGTAGTCATATCCGGATGAATCCATGGGATTTTTGACTTGTCGCTAGAGAACATAGGACTTAGGTCGATTACCATTAGTGAGAACAATGGTATAGAACGATCATTTGGGTGCGTAGGTATGTGCGTAGCCAAAAGACTCAGGACTATGTTCGCCTCCATTATTTGTGATTTGATATTTGTGGTTCGAGGAATCTTTACCGAACCTATAGTCCTCTATACGACGACAAGCTAAACTGGGACATGATAGCAGAGTAATGCATGCACCGCAACTTTGTCTAGTGGTTCCGTATTGTATTATATATATGTATATATATAATGAATTGAATTAATATGTATATACTGGATAGATCTATCTTCAGTGTGAATTAAGTAAAATTGAAAGAAAATAGTATGTAATTAATTAAGTATGATAATGATTAATTATGTTGAATAAATAAATAGGCTTATCCATGTTGAATCTTATTGGATATATGTAAATTAAACGGGATATATATGGGCTATGATTAGTTGATACCGTTATGAACTAGTTAGAATAGAGAATAGTAACTAGTATGATATAGAGGTATGTTAGGTGTGCACTCTAGATGAGAGGTGAGAATCTCAAGAGAGAGTCCGATAATCTAACATGTATATTATAAGTGATAAATATTACAATTATTCACTTTATGTTTTCAAAACTATTTTTACCATTGGGCTCTGACCCGTTTCCTTGCATATTCTCTATTCTCTCTCGTATCTTTTATATCAGTTGTCCAGTCGCAGGGACACCAGCCATAGAGGATTTTGATAGTTGTCAGATATGGAGCTATGTAGTATTGTTTAGAAGTCTTCATTTATTTGATTCATACTCTGTAATGATCTTTCATTTTGGGCATGTCGCCCCACATGATTTCAGCTATTTCTTTTCTACTTGAGTCAGGATTTTATACTCTTGTCGTTCTGTTACATTTAATATTGTTGGGATTTATGTATTGAGATATTTTCTGGATAGTTTATTCCAGTTTCATATTAATTTTATTGTGATATCTATTCAGTTTATTATTGTTAAGGGATGGAATGTGTAGAATTGTTCGAAATGGTAAAATGAAATTTTTATTGGAAATTTTTTAACACCAGCTTAATTGATTATTAGGTGATAGGATAATATTTTCGGCAGTGATGCTAAGAATGAACCAACTGTATATTCTGATTTAATTGGGTATGGTATTGATCACCCGGTATTTAATTAGGCGGGGTGTTACAGGTGGTATCAGAGCATCAGGTTCTAGTGTCCTTTAGGGTCTGTACGACTTACTATGCTTTCAGCTTAGCATTTTTTGATGTAGAGCCGTATCATTAGGATTGTTGCATTTCTTTGAGACTATTGAAAAAAACCTTTTGGGGATTTATTTGTTTTAAACATGTCCTACTATAAGAAGATTATCAACATGGATTGAGTTGTCTTATATGAGACCAAGATTGATGTGGTTAGCGTATTATCTTTAGCAAGAGAGTGAATACGTAGACTTACATATAAATAGACAAAACCTATTGGGATGTTATATACTATAGACTAAGGACATGAGGAGTTTCGATGACTAACTATTTTATGTAGTAGTGTATCGGGGGGGGGGGGGTTCCTTATTTGGATTTCTCCCTGCGAGACACCCCACACAGGAAACTAACGAACATTGGGAGTCGAAGTAAGTTGGGTCTTTAGGATATGAGTTTATAAATTTTAATATTATATCTATGTACATATTAATCAGAGAGTTGTGAGTTGCGGCATGATTTGAGGCTAATGGAATCGCCCAGTGTGAATGTGGAAATCATGGTAATACGGATTATATTATAAGTAGTCAGTTAATTAAGGGCACCCTTATAGAGGAATCCCATTCATTTAGATTTTATGATGGAATGTAAACACATTGGGTGTATGGGTGCCCTAGATGGTTGTATTGTAGTACTTTCCAAAATTGTGACACAGTAAGTATTCTTGAGGTTAAGGAACTAAGTTGTGACTTTAGGATTTAGTTGTTTGATGATTTAGGACCACTACCCCCCAAATTTTTCCACGAGGATGGTATAGGAAGGATTGGGTAAAGTTTAACTCGAGACAGTTGAAACTAAATGGTAAGGCTTGGAGTATTACATCAATAGGGGTATTCGGTAATGTACTGTATAGACGGTACGACAGAGATTGTATGAGATGTGAGATTAATACCCGGAGTTGTCCTTACTAGTTATGCTTTATTTTTCTGAATTTCGGGACAAAATTCCGTTATAAGGGGAGAGTATCTAATACCCCGTAATTTTAATGACTTTTAAAATGATTTAAATTAAAAGTTAATGGGATTAATTGGAGTTAATTACAAATTAATTAATTGGGATTAATCCAGATTTTATATAACTTGTGGATATTGAAATATATGATTCTAAATATTAGTTTGTAATATTTAAGTAATATATGAATATGATGTTATTTATATTGTCTTGAGTTACTAATACGGTAATTTTGAAACTTTAGTCTCGACGCGGTATGGGACGTGTCGGGACTAATTTAAATAAATAAAAAGGAAACATTATTTAATATCAACCTTATGGTCATTTCGAGTGCGCCGTTGCATACAAAAGGGTCAAAATAGTCAAAAAAAAATTCTATTTGGGTGTTGGACTTGGGTCTCGGGTCAATTAGGAGATGAAAGGACACCCCGGAGGAGCATTTTAGTCATTTTATTTGGGAGATGAATAGTAATTTCGAGATTTGTCTTATTATAAAGGTGATGGATTAGAGGAACGTAGGTTCATTTCATTTGATTAGAAAACACTTGAGAGGTATTAGTGTGAGAGAAAGTGAAGAGTTTCTTGGGAGTCGAAGATGTTGCTTAGGAAGGAGGAAAGACTTTTGGGGCAAGCCCAAGGGGATTAATCACCTTCTACCACCACCGAAAAGTAACCGAAAATAAGGAAAGGATTCTAAACCATGATAACCAAAGGTTTAGACCTACATAATTAAGGCAAGTGTAATTCTTACTTTATTTTATTGCTTACAATATCCATGCTAGATAGGTTAAGTAAGAAGTATGAACTTACATGATTTAAGGATGAATTATAGAGTTTTTGGAATTTGTTCTTGATATAAAAATTAGATGGACTAAATCTCGTTCTGTTTAAATGATTTAATTCATGAATTTTGGGTTTCAAATGATAGAAGAAGTGTGAGTTATTATGATTTTTTGGAGAAATAAGAACCCATGAGAATTTTGGGAATAATAGGATTTAATCCAAACTATTTGATGATTTTAATTTGTTTGATTATTAGAATCTGATCATATATCTTGCTATATCAATTGAGATTAATTAGGAGAAGTTTGGATTGATTTGTGTTGGTTTTGATGAGAACGAAAATGGATAAAACGCATGAAAAATATTGTTGAAAAGGACGAAGATTATATGATAATTTTAGGTTTGTTTTAAAAGTAAATTGGCAGTGTGCACGCGATTGTTTGTATAAAATCACGTTCTGCACAACTTTGTAGTTTTAAGTTTTTTCAAAATTGGAGAAGAAAAACCTCAAAATTATAATTTTATATTTCTGGCAGAATGTACCTTTATCGAATATATATATATATATATACAGGCCAACTCTAATGCGGACGCAACTTGCGGATTTAACTTGCGGACAAATTTTTCCACATTTTTTAAAAATAGTAAAAAACTTTTTTCAACTTGATTTTTTTCTGTGGTAATTAAACATTCCAGGGTACCTCTATAAAAAAAATTAGCTCAAAATGAATTGTTTTTCTCTTTTAAAAAAATCGGTCAAACATATGTCAATTTTTAAAGCTATTTAAAACTGACGTATGTTTGACCAATTTTTTCAAAATAGGAAAACATTTCATTTTGAGTTGATTTTTTTACATGAGTCCGCTGAAACATTTAAATACCAGAGAAAAAAATCAAATCGAAATTTTATTGTTTGCTATTTTTAAAAAATACATAAAAATCCATCCGCAAGGTAAATCTGCAAGTTGCATCCGTATTAGAGCCTGACTGTATATATACATATAATTGGAAATGGCAATTTGGCCTATGGTGAGATTTAATTAATTTTGGTACATTAACAAGGAGCGAGGGACTTGAGGTAATGTTGAAAAATTATTTGGATTTGAGGACTAAATTTTTGTGAGAGATAACTACATAATTATATTACGATTTAGAGGAGAATAATTGTTATACCAAGTAAGGGTAATATTGATGATATATTTATGGGTACTTGGGTCGGATAAAATATAATGTGAGTGATAACTACATCAATAAAAATATGATCATAATCATGATTACAAGTGTGGATAGTATTCAATAAATACAACGGGTACTTGTGATAGGATGAATTCCTAATATGATATAGGTAGTGTATGTACCTAATTTTATATAGGTAGATAATAATGCCTATTTGATTGATATATAATTTGTGTGTATGACAAACCTAGCTTTCTTTCTATTGACGGGACGCTTGCGCGTGAGGGTAGTCATATCCTCATGAATCCATGGGATTTTTGACTTATCGCTCGAGAACATAGTACTTAGGTATATTACCATTAGTGAGAACAATGGTATAAAACGGTCATTTGGGTGCGTAGCCCAAAGGCTTATGACTATGTTTCCTCCATTATTTGTGATTTGATATTTGTGGTTCGAGGAATCTTTACCGAACCTATAGTCCCCTATACGGCGACAAGTTATACTGGGACATGATAGTAGAGTAATGCATGCATCGCAGCTGTGTGTCAGGGTATCGTATTGTATTATATATATATATATATATATATATATATATATATATATAATGAATTGAATGAATATATATATACACTAGTTAGATCTATCTTCTATGTGAATTAAGTAAAATTGAAAGAAAATAGTATGTAATTAATTAAGAATGATAATGCTTAATTATGTTGAATAAATAAAAAGGCTTATCCATGTTGAATCTTATTGGATATATGTAAATTATGCAGGATATATATGGGCTATGATTAGTTGATACAGATATGAACTAGTTAGAATGGAGAATAGTAACTAGTATGATATTGAGGTATGTTATGTGTGCACTCTAGATGAGAGGTGAGAATCTCAAGTGAGAGTCCGATAATCTAACATGTATATTATAAGTGATAAATATTGAAATTATTCACTTGCTGTTTTCAAAACTATTTTTACCATCGGGCACTAACCCGTTTCCTTGCATATTCTATTTTCTCTCTTGTATCTTCTATATCAGGAGTCCATCCGTAGGGACAACTGTAGACACCCCATTCTAGCACCCCCCCCCCCCCCAATATCTCCTAGGTCCCTAGCACCTCCCTTCATCACTACAAACCTAAGTCATACCCCAAGTACTGACCTAGAGGCCATTGGGCACTCCCAGGCACCGTTTGACCAAATGTTAAACTCTTCAACTCAACCGACACTGAATGAATCTTTGAAGAGTACTAAAACCCCTTTCCAACGGTCCACCCCGTGCGCAATGCTTACTTACGGTGCGGAAGAACGATCCGTTTCCTCCCAAAACTTGATCGGGAGGTCACCGGACGCTCCCAGGCCCCTTTTTTACCAAAGTCAACTTTTCATCTCGATCGAGACTGAATGAATCTTCGAAGGGAACTAAAACCCCTTTCCAATGGTCTGCCCCGTGCGCGATTCTGACTTATGGTGCGGACGAACGATCCGTTTTATCTCGGAAGGTCACTGAATGCTTTTTTAGGACCCGGTTGACCGAAGTCAACTCCCCAAACTGAGTCAAACTCTTTGGAATGTCAAAGTACACCTCCTAACCTTTCCAACAGTCCGCCCCGTGTGCGATTCGAACTTACCATGCCGACGAACGATCTATTTGCGTCTGACATTTCCCCGTCGAAAGGACCGATGAATGCTTCCGAGCCACATTTGATCCAAAGTAAACTCCCGGACCCGGGATGCTCCCAAAAGACTTTCAAGGTCTCTGAACTACCTTTCCAATGTTTCACCTCGTGCAAGATTTGGATAAATGATTTGCGCTTTACGACCGATTTTTTGAAGGATACTGAAAGTGACTACCAAACGGCTCTGCCTATCGGCAGTGTGCCCAACCACACCTGCCGATTGGAAGGACCAGGGATATGCCGATCGACAATGCCCTGGGCCTATAAAAGAAGGTTCTAACCCCCTTATAAGAAAAGGAGGAAAATTATAGATCCATCACTCTCATCAAGTTCAGAAAATTTCTCACGAAGTCAGCGTGATTTTCACATCCAAATCCATTTCCAGCCTTAACTTTTCATAACTCTCTTCATCAAACTTGGTGAATTAAGTTCCCTCCATCATCACTCAAGTGCAAGGGATTCTCTCCAATACCCAAGATCAAGCTCAAGATCTTCAAGAAGGTCCAACTTTCTCAACTCTCTCTTTAAATTTTCGTAAATTTGCATTAATTTATTTTATTACTTAGGACTTTTATTCTCTTATCTCACATATCCTAATATACTTTTTATTTATTATTATTGCACATCTCCTATTTTCATATAAATAAAACCCCAATAAAATAAGAAAAAGAGGGTTTGCTCATAAATTTCAAACGGAAATTCTCACACTTTTCTCACACTTTCCTTACTACTAAAACACTTTTTTTACATACACACATAAGAGAAGTCCCCGGTTGGATTTATGGGATAAACCCCACCCCTAATTTTCCATACGAACTACGTGGACTTTGATGCCTCCATAGGATACGTAGGCATCTCGCGGTAAAACTCGAGACTGGAGTCCTTTTCCAAACTTTTTTTATATTTTTCCTATGTTCTTTACATATTAACTCTCTTAGATTCTATATATTCACATATACATATACTTCATCGTGGTGGCATATTATTCCATATGCGTTATCGTTCCATCTTAACAATTGACATAAGGATAATCGCGTAAATCCTATGTTCTAATACTACTTTTAGGAACATTCCTACAGATGACTCACTTTATCTTTTCCATGATACAAGTAGATGATTCATATCTCAATTACATATGCACATCCACACATATCAGGGGGAAATAAAGGAAAATAGGAATAACCCATGAGAGACTGGAAGGGTGGTATGGGTGCCTAACACCTTCCCATTTCATAACTTATCCTCCGGACCCTTTTGAATCATTTTTGGTTTCGTATGTATCAGTATGTCTTTGGATGTTGTCATTCGGGATGGCTCCCTTTTCTTTTATCTGTTTTGAGTAAGATAGACTGGCGACTCCATCTCTCTATAGTTTTCACCACAATCACCGACGCCGGCCGAAGCGCTCCCGAGAGGGACGTGCGGAACCAAGATCCTACCAAGAGGAAGAAGACCCCCGCTCTTCTTTCCTCTCTCTCACGCCACGAGGATCGAAAGGGGATAACCACAGTGGTGACTCTCCTAGGGATGTTATTTTGAGGGCTAGACTATATTTACATGGGTGTTATCTTTACTTATATATTCCCCTATCTTGCATGTTCCCCTTTTACTATTCATATGTACCTCATGCCTGTGCTTTTATTCACAAACTTGTAGAAGATTCTCCATGTACACTTCACACCACATGCACTTAGGGTCATATATATCCGCATATGGCACGCATTACCCATCCATACTTTGTATACCCTGTGGTACTCATACTTTGCTCCCTTATTGGGCATGATCAAGAAAGATACTCTCATTAAAAGATACTAATAAGAGAATCATGCATGATTCTCACAACATCACCAAAGATCATTATGATTGACCATAATTTGTCCAGTAACTGGAGGGTCACTTCGTGATGGGCTCTGGTCCAGCATGGCGCATTTATCCTAAGCGATATGACTCTCACCTTCCATTGGCCAAGTACCTTCGATGTATATAGAAAGGTTCCCCCGCATCGTACCGCTTGACCGAAGTCATAATGGGAGGTATATCGCAAGGAACTCATTCATGTACGCCGATAATATTGAATTCTCTCTCACACGTACCATACCCACGAGGTATATGGTGAGGAAATTCACGTACACTCAGGTATATCAAATGGCTTGTCCTCACGTACCGATTTCCCTAAAAACCAAGACGTATATCATGGAAGACATACCAAAGGGGGAACCATTTCCAATTCACCCAACCAAACTGCCTAACTTCATATAGGTGTCAAGCCTTGGACACACATGTTAGATTATCGATTTTAACCCGAAACTCTGTAGAAATTTTGGGTCGAACTGCCGCCCGAATTTTCTCTTGTTTTTAAAATGGGACCCTTCCCGTGAGCCTGGTTACAAGTCCAACCATAGATTTTCATAGGTTATAAACCTAATTTTTCCAGGCTCGGGTCGTATCCGTGTTTCAATTTTCATTTAGGATAATTTAATACAAGTGAGAACATAATAATTATAGTAATCAAGCTGAGACCCGTCTCCAAAAGTATTTCTCCTTTCTTTATAAAAAAAAATATTTCTCTTTTCTTTATCAAAAAAATACAAAAACATTTCTCTATTCTTTATCAAAAATCCAAAAATATTTTGTCCTCCAATCTCAAAAAGAAAAAAATAGCAAAAATATTTTCATTCTTTTTCTCAAAAATAAATCCCATTTTACTCCTTCTCAGGTCGATCGCACGCCCTTGGTGTGGATCCCTATCGTCCATTCCCCTGCTACTTCTTCTGAGTCCGGAACCCATCCGCTTTCCATGGAGAACACAAATAAGAAACCAGTGGTGCAGCCAGATCTGACGACGGTCTCAGCTCAGCTCATGTCCAAGATTGACAACCTTGAGACTATGGTTCGATAGATGCAACGAAACCAGGTTCTTGTTCCTCAAGAGCCTGAGGCCCTATTCCCTCGCGTTATGGGTCTACCCAAGCCTATTTAGGTTCCCAAAGAGTATCAACATGCTCCACGTGCCCCTCCTATTAATGGGCCACCCCCTGCCCAACTGCCTATGCCAAACCTTGCCCATCCTGGGGTTAACTTATCGATGCTCATGGATCCGAAAGAGGAAGAATTGAACGAAGTTAAAGAAGATCTAAATATGCTAACTAAGAAGTTCGACCAAGTTAGAATCTTCACAAATTACATGGACTACACCCGTATGTCTCCTTATCCTAAGGAGAGGTTACCCGAGAAATTCAAGATGCCAAATATCAAGAAATTTAGAGGAAGTGGACCATCGATTATTCATCTTTGCAGTTATCACCGTTCCATGACTCTCCAAGGGGCTGAAGAAGTGATGGCACAACTATTTCACCAAACTTTGAAGTATAGTTCCCTCCGATGGTTTTTTTCTCTCGAGGAGTCCAAAATCCGTAGCTGGGAGGATGTGGCCCAAAAATTCATGTCGCAGTACAAATACAATGAAGATCTTAAGGTCACTCGCCGTGATTTAGAGCTTCTCAAACATAACTATGGGGAATCAGTCAGTAACTTCATTGCCCAATGGAGGTAAGAGGAAGCCACCATGACCAATCAGCCTTCTGAGTAAGAACAAGTCATCATAGTGAAGAAGAACTTCTTGCCCCATGTCCGAGCAACCATGGGAGGAGAGTATTATCCCTACTTTTGAGCTCTCAGAGAGGCAGGAGTAGAAATCGAGGAAGGTATTTCTAAAAGAAAAGTTGAACCAAAGAAGGTGCCCGGACAGTTAACCCCTAGAAAATATGACAAACCTGCCAGTGTCGCAGTCTCAATCATCAACAGCATCTCTCAACTAACCATATAGTGGTCACCAGAGAGACGCCCTCTCCTAGTTCGAAAGGAATACACCGAGCTCCATGCCCCCCTCTCCAAATTTTATCAAGCCCTATTAAGACGAAACATTATCAAACCCTTGGACCCTCGTCCATTGCCAAAACCACTTCTAAGAAACATCAAGGTAGATGCCCATTGCGCCTTTCACCAAACTGTTGGCCATGCCACTGACCAATGCTTTCACCTCTGAAACATAATCCAAGGTCTAATTGAACGGGGTACCATTGCCCCACCAGTCAATCCCAAGACAAACACTACTCACAACCCACTCCCGAATCATGCCAATGACATCTTCCTAGAAGAGAACTCAGAATTTGATCCCTCATCTCAAATCACACCCACATACTCTCCTAAACCTCTCCAAACCGGCCCATATTTCCTCCTACACCCTGCTAGCCTCGCTGATCAGACACTATCACTCCTTACTAGAGCATGCAATGCTGTCCGTACCCATTCTGAAAATGGAAGTATGGAATTATCATAAGTGCTAAACAAACTCCTAGAGATCGGGTTAAAATTTTCCTCACCTATGATTATTGATTGCCAGAGATTCAATACGCTATTCTTGGAAGTACGAAATGGGCTCGAGAGTCATATAGTTGGGTGGTATCGATCGATGAAAACAACTTGGATGATGTTATCCAGATCATGGCAGAATTATTAAAGCAAACCGAAAGTATTTACAATATGACCGAGTTACTTGATACTCTGAAGTTATAAGGGAACCTAGTCCCCTAACCCTTAAATATACCCACAAAATGGGAAGACCTGTATGAAGAAGCTATTGAAGCTGTGGAATGCATTGACTTTACATAGAGAGACAAAATTGTTGCCACCGGATGGGGGGAAGAATTCAAAGATTCGAATAAAGAGAAAGATTTTGAGAAAACTGGCCCAGTAGAGGACATATGCGAGATGATATCGTTTGAAGAACTCCTTAGATAAATAAACAAGATAGCATAAAAACCCAAGATTAACGAGGAAACGGGGTTGATGTTCTTCCCTTCTTCAGTAAACCACATGACTAGATCAGGAAGGCATTACCAAATCCCAAGCTCACTACCCGCAAATGACAAAGGGAGGGGTGTTGAAAACCTTCCTATTCCAGAGATGACCCTCGAGGATACCAAGATCCTAGATCAACTGAAGAAAACTCAAGCTAACATCACCCTATGGGGGATTTTTATGTCTTCCCAGCTACATAGAAATTATTTGATCATGTTGCTCACTGGACCCACAGTTCCTCCTTCCACTATACCATAAGAAGCGGTAAATCTAGTCGAATCCCTGACCTCTACCCTAATGCTATCCTTTTCTGAAGATGATATCCCCAAAATTGGGCCAAACCACAATCATGCACTCAACATCTCCGTCGAAGTTATGGGGAAGATCGTACCACTCTCTCTTGTCGATAATGGGTCCGCCTTGAATATATACCCATTAAGAACTTTCAAGTTCTTAGGACTAAAATAAAGTGACCTTACTCCAACCTCCGCTGATGTACGGGCCTACGATAAAACCCTTCGGGAGGTGATGGGATCCATAAAACTTGTAATTGGGGTTGGCCCTATAAGCCCTGACGTTGAATTCCAAGTTATTTACATCCTAACTTTCTTTAAACTGATACTCGGATAACCTTAGCTACATAGTATCAAGGGTGTGTCTTCCTCACCCCATCAGAAATTGAAGTTCTTTGTCGACGGACGAGTCATCACCATTTTGGGTGACGATGATAATACCGAAGGTACAAGTAAGAGAAGTTAAATCCTTGAGATACAACACAGGTCAAATGATATGATCCTATTAGGATTTCGAACCAATTCTACTCCCGACAAGGGGCGACTTCAAAGAAAGGGTTTATCAATAATACGGCCCTCATGGCAACGTCAATGTGATTCAGATGTTCAGAATCATGCACTTCATGCCCAGACTGGGGCTAGGATAAAGACAAAAAGGGATACTAGAGCCTATTGAACTGAAGAAAGCTTTCCGTCCTTGTGGTTTGGGGTATCAACCATCAGAATAAGAGATCAAAATGATCCGCCAGTCTCGACCAAAGATGAGACTAGACTGAATCCAGATCATCCAAGGTGACTCCTTGAATCGAAGATTCATCAAAGAAGGTAAATACTTCCCCTTTTACCGCTTTCTGGAACCATGGTATGACCATACAGATAAGAAGATGAAACCTAGAATGGGGATCTTTTTCCAAGACAACTACCCATGGGCCGAAAGGTCCCAACACCGTGTACAACCACGCATCAAAGATACCAAAGATTTCGAGGACTCGTTTAATTTACAAACACCGGGCTCACACTCTACATGGTTCATTCAAGCACTATATCACACTCTACACCGTGTACAATCGCTTTTACCGCATGTTGCACCAGTTCTACCTGTTGAAATCCCACCTAACTCTTATGTTTACCCAATGTCTTTTTCTGTTGTCTATCCTTACTCAAATGTAATCGAGAACTCCTTTGATGAGGTTCTCAATGCTATTTTTCCTGTCAATGAAATAAACGAAGATTTTGAGTATCTTGTTGTGCCTTACATTAACTATTTGAATTATAATCAAACTTTTGATGATGATGATTTTGCAAATGAATAATTCTTAACTGATCTAAATGTGGTTAATAACAAACAACATAATCGTATTCAAGTTAATGAAGAAGAAACTGTTGTTGTTAATCTTGATTTTAGTAGCCAATTGAATGAGATTAGGATAGGGGTTACCCTTGACGAGAATGAGAGCGAACAACTCGAAGAATTACTCAACGAATTTGTGGATGTCTTCGCATGGTCCTACGATGATATTCCTGGCATTGATCCCGAAATAGCTCAACATGAGATCCCAACTCTTCAAGATTATAAACCGGTTAAACAAAAGTTGAGAAATCTCCCCACCGAATGGTCGCTCAAAGTTAAAGAAGAGGTTGTCAAATAGCTGAACGTGGGCTTCATTCGTGTGATCGAATATCCCACATGGCTAGCCAACGTAGTGCCTGTGCCGAAATCAGGATGGAAAGTTTGGATGTGTGTAGACTACTTGGACTTGAATAAAGCCTCTTCAAAGGATGATTACCCCTTACCCAGTATCGACATAATCATGGATAATACAAACAATCATGCTCTCAAGTCATTCGTCGACGGGTTTTCTAGATACAACCAAATTAAAATGCACCCAGACCACCAAGAAAGACCGCGTTCATCACTCCATGGGGAACCCTTCGCTACACTATAATGCCATTTGGTCTCAAGAATACTGGGGCAACCTACCAGAGGGATGCCACAATCGTCCTGCACGATAAGATTCACAAAGAAGTTGAGGTCTATGTATATGATATCATTATCAAATCCAAAACTAGAGAAGGACATGTTCCCGCTCTCCTAAATTTCTTCGAATGACTACGACAGTATCAGATGAGGCTTAATCTGCATAAATGAATCTTCAACAAAACTCTTGGGATTCATGGTCAATGAAAAAGGGATAGAAGCAGATCCCACCAAGCTGAAGGACATACTTGAGATTCCACCTCCCTAAACAGAGAAAGAAGTTAGAGGTTTCCTTGGGAAATTTCAATACATCAGTCGTTTCATCAGCCAATTAACGTCCATTTGCGAGCCCATTTTCAAACTACTCTGAAAGGATTCAACTAAGGTTTTAAATGAGGTGTTGATGCAAAAAACTGGACCGAATCCCATTTTTATGATCACAGATAAATAGATAAAAGCAATCCAATCAAGCACATGAGAGACAAAGATTTTTAAAGTGGTTCGGCTATAAGGAAAAGCCGACGTCCACTGTTATTTTATTCCCAGGGGTTTACAATAGCACAATGTGGTGTAGAGAGAGAAAAAGGTATGGATCTTGTGTATTGTGTCTCTCGGTTCTTGGATCTCTTAGATCTCTCTCTTGGATATCTCCCCTTTTTGGCTAAGGGAATACATGTATTTATAGTGGTGGGGGATAAAGAGATTCATTGTATGTAGACATTTATACATTATGTCTACATTCAACGAATCTAATTGCTTGGTATGCTATCTGTTGTCATCTACAATATAAATGTACATTAATGATCATTAAATACGTAGTTATCCTTTGATATTCCTGGTTGGTATGCCAACCAACACTCTTCGGGTGCCGACCAAATCTCCTCGGGTGCCGACTAATACTCCTCGGGTGCCGACCAACTCTCCTCGGGTGTCGACTAACTCTCCTCGGGTGTCGACTAACTCTCCTCGGGTGCCGACTAACACTCCTCGGGTGTCGAATATTGCCACGTAGGATGACACGTGTCCTTTTCTGATTGGTCCTCATAGATGGAGAATTTTTGCATTAACAGAAGCCCCCAATGCTCCATGCTTGATGGTTTACTTGAAAGGATGGAGTATTTATTATGCAGTGTTGCTCGGTACTCGTGAAATTCTTGATCTACCTTCTTGATTTGCTCAACATAAAGTGCATTATCTCCTGGACGACATATGATGCAGGCTGATCGATGGTTGCTAATGTTTCTTTTGAGGAACTCTGTGTGCTATGTATCACCCCTGGGAATTTAGATGCAGCCATGCCATAGTATGCATCTTATAGCTTGTCATAATCTTCAAGTATGTTGATTGGTTTGCTAGCCGACCAACTGCCTCGTGTGCCGAGCAACTAAGTGTTAACTTCACGTGCTTGATTCTTCTGATTTATGATCCTCTAAATACTTTGTCGAGTAACATACTAGCTTTTGAACCCAACTCTTCAATCTGATTAGTACCAAGCTAGTGGTGGACTTCGAAACATTTTCATACAACTTCTTCTTCAATGTTGGTCAGGACAGTAGTAGTAAAGATCTCAGTGCTGTAGATGCTGAATTTGACTTCTGAACTTCAATAGTATGTGCATAATAACTCCTGAATATGCCTCCTGAACTTCAATATACCTCATGAACTTCAATATACCTCTTGAACTTCTGAATACGCCTCCTGAAATTTAATATACCTCCTGAACTTCAATATCAAAAATAATTCCTGAGCAAGAAAAAACAACTCATGAATGATGATTGGTCGGGGCCCCGACCGTGTGAGTTTGTGGAGTTGAATTTGATGCTCGACTGCATGATGTTATAAGAATGTGCCACCGAATGAATAAATGTATCTATAATAGAACCCCCAAGTGTGGAATGTGAACTTTGAATTCTTTTTGCTTGATCGCTTTCACATACTCATAAAATGTTTTCGACCAACTGTAGTTGACAGCTTCTTATTTTCGACCAACCTGAGTTGGTGGATTATTTCTTAACGAGCAACTTTGACACTTTCTAGAATAATTTTATCTCTCGAGGAATACATAGTTTTACTTCCCGTAGGAATACATAGTTTTACTTCCCGGAGGAATACATAGTTTTACTTCCCGGAGGAATACATTTTTGATAATAAATGATAGAGACTTCCTCGGAGCTGACCAACAGATTGTTGGGAATAGAATAAGATATAATAAATGCTGGAGACCTCCTCGGCGCTGACCAACAAAGTGTTAGGAATAAAATATAATAAATGCTGGAGACCTCCTCGGCGCTGACCAACAGATTGTTGGGAATAAAATATAATAAATGCTAGAGACCTCCTCGGCGCTGACCAACAGATTGTTGGGAATAAAATATAATAAATGCTCGAGACCTCCTCGGCGCTGACCAACAGATTGTTGGTAATAAAATATAATAAATGATGGAGACATCCTTGGAGCTGACCAACAGATTGTTGGGAATAAGATAATATAAATGTTGAAGACCTCCTTGGAGCTGAATATATGATTATAAATATTTGTCGAGCTCCATGCTGAAATAAGAATATAATATGCATCCAAATAGATATAAAGAATAATAAAGTGCCTCGTTGATCTGTCAAGGTAGAATTATATAATGCCGAACAAGAATAAGATCTTCCAGAACATAAGAATATGGCCGAGAACATTGTCAGGCCTGAATATAAATAAGAATTATCCGACCAACTATCCGTTGGGGATGAGATACAACGAATGTTGTATTTCTCCTTAAAGCTGAATAAGTATCTTGTCGAGGCACAATTGCATAATGCCGAATAAGAATAATATTTTCCAGAACATAAGAATATGGCCGAGAACTTTGCTGGGCCTGCATATAAATAAGAATTACCCCGACCAACTATCCGTTGGGGGTGACATATAATAAATGCTATAGTTCTTCCTCGGAGCTGAATTTGATAATAAGTATTTCGCCGAGCTCCATGAAGAGATGAATATAGAATATGAATCTGAACAGATATATAGAATAATTCGTGCTTGAGCACAAATCAAAGCAATAATAAAATATATAGTTCCTTGTTGAGGTGAAATTTCATAATGCTGAGCAATGATAATAGTTTCCAGATTGTTTCCGAGCATTCGTCGGTGTTGAGTCTTGTACCTGTAAAAATTAATATCTTGCTCTACCATTTGTGTAGGCTGAATTGATTAGTCGTGAGAATAATTTACTCATCCAATCAATATATGATATGTATATGCTTGAGAAATAAAAATATTAATTTCAAAAAATGAAATAATATATGTTGGCTGATATGTCGAGGCACAATTGCCTGATGCCGAGGAATACTACTTTTCCAGAGGTTTACGAGAGCTTTCATCGGGATTGAATCTCTCCCCTATGAAATTTTAATAAGCTTCCCGAGCACCTATTGAGACTAGAGAAAATAATTATTATCATGAGAATAATTATTCAGCCAAACAATATGTGATGTGTATCAGCATAAAATAATAAAAATTTCCAAATATGAAATAATATTTTTATGCCAAATGTGTGTGAGATGGAATTTTTTTTTATCAGATATGCATCATAAATAAGACGTAGAGTTTTTTGTAAAGTTATTTAATCTCCAACAACTAATCAGGTATAAGTTGTTGTTTGAAAATTATTTATCACTTGGTTTTAAAAATATTTTTGGGGTGATCACAAGTTAAAAAAGACTTAAGCCCCTGTTTGTCCCCGAGCTGAAATCGTGTTTAAAGAAATATCTGGGGTGCTTCTCATTTTTTAATACCCGAAGATTCTACTGCTGCCGACAAACGGCATGGATGTTGCCGACCAACATTTATGGATATCTCAAGTTATAGAATATATGGTGCCGACCAAGAATATCTCGAATCTTTAGATCAAAAAAATAACATTCAATGTAAAATTTAAGCCTTAAGAATGTTAATTAAATGAATAAATATATAACCCACTAGATCGTGTGATTTCGACAAAGAAACCTTGTGATGTGATGAACGAGGGGCCAACATATCAAATTTGTGCCCAGAGTCTTGATATGGTCATGATTATTTTACTGATCATTTTTTACAAGAGGTGGGTAATGGTTTTTCTAGTGAGAGAAAATTATTTTTTATATTGATCCCTTCCTATTCCCTATTTGGAGAGATAAAAATATGGTGAATGATCGAAATTATTACCCAATTTATATCAAACATCAATCAATTTGACTTTATTGACATAGATGGAAGATGAACCAAATATAGTTCATAAAAGTGAATGCAAAGAAACTCAAACTTGAAGAGAGAGAAAATAGATCTGGGTCATGATTTCCATGAGGAAAATTTTCATTGTCTTTAACCTTTTCCCATTCTCTGATTAAAAATATAATGGGAATTTGAATAGACATCAAAGATCTTACAAAATTTATAATGAAAATTATCAAATCTTACCACCGTCACATATATTGGTATATGTAATCATTTAAAATATTTATTCCATGATATAAAATTGAAACTTGAGAATCAAGCAAACAATTATGATTTATGAAATCTACTATTTTTCAGATTTCTAAATAAGAATTAATATAACAGTTATGATTTAAAAATCATGATATGCAACATTTTGCAGATAAAAATTGGACAATTAATTTATGTATATAAACATAAAAATCATGATTGAATCAGAAGATGTATGTATAATTGATTATACGTAGAGAAAATAAAAACTTAGCTTTTGATGGAGAACAATGGTTGTAACACGTTCCCACAGACGGCACCAATCTGTTGATGCAAAAAACTGGACCGAATCCCATTTTTATGATCACAGATAAATAGATAAAAGCAATCCAATCAAGCACATGAGAGACAAAGATTTTTAAAGTGGTTCGGCTATAAGGAAAATCCTACGTCCACTGTTATTTTATTCCCAGGGGTTTACAATAGCACAATGTGGTGTAAAGAGAAAAAAAGGTATGGATCTTGTGTATTGTGTCTCTCGGTTCTTGGATCTCTTGGATCTCTCCCCTTTTTGGCTAAAGGAATACATGTATTTATAGTGGTGGGGGGATAAAGAGATTCATTGTATGTAGACATTTATACATTATGTTTACATTCAACGAATCTAATTGCTTGGTATGTTATCTGTTGTCATCTACAATATAAATGTACATTAATGATCATTAAATACGTAGTTATCCTTTGATATTCCTGGTTGGTATGCCGACCAACACTCTTCGGGTGCCGACCAACTCTCCTCGGGTGCCGACCAACTCTCCTCGGGTGTCGACTAACTCTCCTCGGGTGTCGACTAACTCTCCTCGGGTACCGACCAACTCTCCTCGGGTGCCGACTAACACTCCTCGGGTGTCGAATATTGCCACGTAGGATGACACGTGTACTTTTCTGATTGGTCCTCATAGATGGAGAATTTTTGCATTAACATGAGGCATGCCAAGAAGCTTTTGAACGAATCAAGAAATATCTGACCCAACCCCCGGTACTCATGCCACCACGGCCTGCTCTCCCTTTGCTCCTATACCTAACCATAATTGACACTGCAACTGGGGCTTTGCTATCCCAATACCTTTAATATTTCCACAAAGAAATAGCCATCTATTATGCCATTGGCAAATTGGTCGGATACAAAGTCAACTACACTACTTTGGAAAAGGCATGTGTCGCGCTTGTCTGGGTCACCAAAAAGTTGGGTCACTACATGATCGCCTTCCCCATCAAACTTATATCCCGAATGGACCACATCAAGTACCTGCTTGAGAAAGTCGCCTTATCCATCCAAATGACCCAATGGTAATGCTCCTGGACGAGTTCGATATCGTGTATGTCACACAGAAAGCCATGAAAGGAGGAGCCATCTCTGACTACCTCGTTGATTACCCCATGGATGAAGCCGATGTTTGCATCTCTGGATTCCCAGATTAAAGCATCCTCTAAACTACCCAGGATAATCTATGGGGGAAAATGTTTTTTGACGGAACTACCAACAAAAAGGGATATGGCATTGGGATACTTCTGATCTCCCCAGATGACTCCCACACTCCCATCGCCATCAAATTGGATTTCCCTTGCACCAACTACATAACTGAATACGAGGAATGTACGATAAGCCTCAAAGTCTCCATCTAGAAAGGTATCCAAATGCCTAGATGTCTACGGGGATTCTTCCCTCATCATTGGTCAAGTGCTTGGAAAATGGAAAGTCAAGGATGAGAAACTCCAACCCTTTCATGCACACTTAGAAGAACTAGCCTCCTAATTCTAAGATATCACCTTACACTACCTACCTCGAGCAAAGAACAACCTAACCGATGCCCTTGCTGCCTTTGCCTCCATGGTCGACATACCTGAGGTAATAACAATGGCCCCATTCCTAGTTAAAAAGCAAGTTAAAACAATACATTGCTACCACATTGAGCTCATCACCACAGAAGATCCCGGCCTATTCAATTGTTAGTACTATGATTTCTAGTACCTCCTCAAGCTTGGTAGGTATCTCAAGGTCTCCACTAAGAAATACCGAGCAACCCTCCGAAGACTGGCCGCCCAGTACATCAGTTGTCAAAAAGCACTGTTTAAGAGAAACTTCGATGGAATCCATCTAAACTGCATCGTAGGGGCTGACATTGAAGAGATAATGTGGAGAATCCACAGGGGGAATGTGAGCCCCATATAAGCGATCACATGCTCGCCAAGAACATCATCGAATAAGGCTATTACTGGACCACCATGATCCAAGATTGCCATGCCTATGTCCTAAGGTGCCTCAAATGCCAACAGTTCTCTAACCTTCAGCACTTGCCCTAGTGAGAACTATACAACATGACTTCTCCCTGACCGTTCTCCACCTGGGGCATCGACATTATAGGGAAAGTTACACCCAAGGCTTCCAACGGGAATGATTTGATCCTAGTTGCCATTGATTACTTCACCAAATGGGTCGAATCCGAGTCATTTGCAATCGTGAACGGCAAGACAGTAGCCCAATTCATCAAGAAGAACATAATTTATTGATATGAGGTCCCGCACAAGCTGCTGTTAGATAACGGGTTGCACTTTGAGGCAAAAGTCATAAAAGTGGTCGACGAGTATGGGATTCAAAGACACAAATCTTCTCCTTACCGACCTTAAACCAATGGTGTAGTCGAAGCAGCCAATAAGAACCTCAACTCCATCATCAGTAAGATGACCAAAAGTTATCGAGATTGGCCCGATCGAATCCTATACGCCCTCTAGGGCCACAGAACCTGGATCAGACACTGTATTGGGGCTACCCCTTACTCTCTAGTATAGGTATGGAAGCGGTCCTACCCATGGAGCTAGAAATCCCTTCCCTTAGTGTCTTGATCGAAAGCCAAGTCAGTGAGGAGGATTGGCATCAAAACCACCTCGAGGAACTGTCACTCTTGGACGAAAGGAGACTGAAGGCATTATATCATATATAAGGGTACCATCGACGTATAGCATGATCATTTAAAAAGAGATTCAAAGACCGCGGTGTCTGTGAAGGGGATTTAACCCTCATAGAACTAGTAGAGCCCATATGGGACCCCAGAGGGAAATTTAAGCCTAATTGGAGCGGCCTATACATTATGAAGAAGATCTTGTCCGGTGGTGTGTAACACCCCGCCCGCCCGGGGAGAGCGAATGGAGCGCTAATGCGATAAAATAAATCCAAATCCACAAGTAACAAGGTATAGAACATCTAAATAAACCCACAATAATATAAATCCACTAATCTCAATCCCTTCAATTTAAATACCAAATCTCTCGAATTACATACAACAACTAACTCGAAAATAAAATACAAATCTCCAAATCTCTATACATCAAAATAATGCAAATCTTTCCCAAATTGTATTAAAAATTCTTCCCAAATAATCCTCGCTAAAATAATCCCAATTGGTCCATAGCGCTCAAATCCATGCTAACCTGCCAACTAAAAGAAAATATGGGGAAGTACACAATACGACAGGAAAGATGCTCAACAAATATATGTTACCGATGAATAAAACGTAACAACACGAGTACGAATATTCAAATCAAAATGCAAATCTCAAAGCATTTATAAATATAATTTCTCAATAATACATCAATGGGTAACTAGGCCTCACCCCATGCGCATATGCTTTATCAAGCAATAGTCGGGAATAGGTATTTTGGTAGGTACTCAACATTCGTGCCATATTAAAATCTCATGACAACGTGCTCATCAATAATATAATGATACCACATGAATCAAAATAATTTCAACAATTATTTTCCAGATTTCAATGAATTTATCAATTCAAATATGAGTCCAATTAACAAGAATTCAAAGAGAATGACACTCGCGAGATTTAAGGAGCATATTGTGTAAAACCCCATACCTCAAACCATGATGAGAAACCAATGATCACATCCTCAAGATCAACACAAAAGATCTACAAAAGCTCCTCCACGAACCTCCAACAAAAATAGCCCCAAGAACACCTCTAATCTAAGGTTAGAACTCAAAAATATTAAGGGCCCATGTGTCATAAAAAGAAGAGGAATATAAAATATATTTGCTGCCAAAATTTGTGCCAAAAGTAGGTTAAAAGGGTTGCCCACGACTTCCTCTTATAATGCAAAGAAATGAAGAGATGGAAGACAAAAGACTCCTTTAAGTATGGCAAAGAAATGAAGAGTTGGAAGTCAAAACAACTCCAAGAGTTAAAAATATTTTAAAATCATTTTAAAATCCGTTTTAACTCCGTTTTCGAAACCGTTTGAAATTCTCACCTTTAAAAATAATAACCTGCATATTTGAGCAATAAAAATAATGTTATCAAAAACTTTATTTTCCTCCATTTTCCAGAAATTAATTAAAATAACCAAAAATTACGCGGGTTATTACACTTCCCCACTAACAATGGAATTTCACCCTCGAAATTCGCCGAATGCCTAACTCTCAAAAATCAGGCCAACAATCCCCAAAAATAATTTCGTCTCCAAAAATAATTCCTCACCTCTAATCTCGAAACCTAACACGAATATCACCTAAAATTTTCTATCTCCAAAAATTGCTAACCAAGCAATGAACCCAAATCTCAAGCCCCGAGGGTTGCCGTATACCTAAGCTCTGATACCATTTGTAACACCCCGCTCGCCCGGGGAGAGCGAACGAAGCGCTAATGCGATAAAAAAATCCAAATCCACAAGTAACAAGGTATAGAGCATCTAAATAAACCCACAATAATATAAATCCACTAATCTCAATCTCTTCAATTTAAATACCAAATCTCTCGAATTACATACAACAACTAACTCAAAAACCCACAATAATATAAATCCACTAATCTCAATCTCTTCAATTACAACAAGTCTCTCGAATTAAAATTACAACTATCTAACTCGAATAAAAATACAAATCTCCAAATCTCTATACATCAAAATAACACAAATCTTCCAAAATTTTCTTCCCAAAAATAATCCACGCTAAAATTATCCCAATAGGTCCATAGTGTCCCAATCCACGCTAACCTGTCAACTAAAAGAAAATATGGGGAAGTACACAATACGACAAGAAAGATGCTCAACAAATATGGATTAGCAATGAATAAAGCGTAACAACACGAGTACACATATTCAAATCAAAAAGCAAATCTCAAAGAATTTATCTATATAATTTCTCAACAACACTTTAACCGGGTCACCAAGCCTCACCACATCCATATATACTTTATCAAGTCATAGCCGGGAATAAGTATTTTGGCAGGTACTCAACATCCGTGCCATATTAAAATCTCATGACAACGTGCTCATCAATAATATATTAAGACCACATGAATCAATATAATTTCAACAATTATTTTCCAGATTTCAATGAATTTATCAATTCAAATATGAGTCCAATTAACAAGAATTCAAAGAGAATGACACTCGCGAGATTTACGGAGCATATTGTGTAAAACCCCATACCTCAAACCATGATGAGAAACCAATTATCACATCATCAAGATCAAGATAAAATATCTACAAAAGATCCTCCAAGAACCTCCAACAAAAATAGCCCCAAGAACACCTCTAATCTAAGGTTGGAACTCACAAATCTCAAGGGCTCATGTGTACATAAAAAGAAGAGGAATATAAAATATATTTGCTGCCAAAATTTATGCCAAAAGTAGGTTAAAAGGGTTGCCCACGACTTCCTTTTATAATGCAAAGAAATGAAGAGATGGAAGCCAAAAGACTCCTTTAAATAAGGTAAATAAATAAAGAGTTGGAAGTCAAAACAACTCCAAGAGTTAAAAATATTTAAAAATCATTTTAAAATCCGTTTTAACTCCGTTTTCGAAACCGTTTGAAATTCTCGCGTTTAAAAATAATAACCTGCATATTTGAGCAATAAAAATAATGTTATCAAAAACTTTATTTTCCTCCATTTTCCACAAATTAATTAAAATAGTCAAAAATTACGCGGGTTATTACACGGTGCCGCCATACTAACCAACTCAAATTGGCAATAAATGGCTCATCCAGTCAACCTGGACCGTCTCAAGAAGTTATACCCTTAGTCCAAAATCTTGACGCGCTACGACTCTTCTCATCTCCCATCTATTCTATATAAAAAAGTCTTCATTTCCCTCTACCCAGAACTACGTGGGCCTGATCCTCTCTAAAATAATTTTCAGAAAAATTAAAACTTTTCAAAACCCCCAGAGGTACGTAGGCAACTCATACATCTTACATGATCATGACCCTTTCTTTTTCAAAAAAACTATTCTTTTCTTATCTCAAAGAACGACAGTTCACTCATATACATGAAAAAAAGGATTATGGATGCCTTATCGATTGGTATAGATAATTCAAAATACAAAATTCATCAAAAGGCGCAACTAGATGATCAAAAACTTGTTTATTTCATTAATAAGAAATTACCGTACAATTACATAAAGTAACGGATAATTACCTTCCCCTACCTTTCTAAAAACGCCAAATAAAATGCCCAAAAATTATTCCCCATTTCAAAAAAATAAACTCCCCAAGAATCCTACCCACAACTACCAGAGGAGCCCGATCCATCATCATCATTACCATCCTGGGGTCCCTAAGCTTCCCCTGCCCGAATGGAATGCCGCAGATGCTCCGTGGAACGATAAGCTCGAACCAGCTTCGAAAAAATCATAACCCCTCCCTCCATGGTATCAGATAAAACAAGCCATCTTTGTTCGGTCTCCACTGCCAACATCTTCCTGACTACTCTCCTCCACAACTACTTCATATAATCCCCAGGGATATACCAAACTTTCCCAACAGACTGAGAAGGACGGGTCGACGGAATTCGACTCTCCCATAAAGAGCCAAGTCCCATGCACAGACGCTCTGTAAAATCTTTTACCAGAAAGAAATCTAGTGTCCGAGGTGGCACGACCTGCTCCCATCCAAATTGAAGCAGAAATCGTCAAGAGATATAAAAATAGGTCTGTCTGAGACCAACCAACCGGACATAAGGGTATTTTCCCAGTTCCAGGATAGGCAGCAGCTATCCCCACCAAGGTACCGACCAGTACAGGTTTAGAGCCCCATGCTCCATAAACTAATTCTCCCATATCTCAATATCCAGACCAACGCTGATGAAATGGCGCAAAAAGAATTTGGGTACAGCCAACAAAGGGTATTCCGGAGGATTCACCAGGAGGAATCTTTCAAACAACATGAACAACATCACAGGGCTACCCCTCAGAAAGTCATAAGGACCTTCTCGCCATGCATCCAGGCCATTCAGAGTCTCCTCCAGTATCACCACCGCGGGATTGTGACGGTATGACATCCATGAAGTGATGGTCGCAAGTTGTGGGTCCACCAGTTGTTCCCCAGTCACCAGCAATAGTTTCAAAACCAAACCCAGAATGACAGCTCCAGCATATCCAGTGTCACCAACCTCCTGCAAATGCACGGCCCGCAACACCGCTGGAAGAGAAATCATACCTCCTTCCACCAGTGATCTGGGTGCTGAGGACGAAATACAAAGAAGCCTAGCCAACAACTCCTGGGGAGAACGAGAAAACTCAAGCAGAGCCGCAGCAACGCTGGGATTTATCACCAATATGGCAGAAAATTCCTCATAAGTTGGACAAACTTCTTCCAAGCCAAAGCGGAATACATGGTCTTCGGGGTACCAAAATTGTACCGCCGCCATCACCATGTTCCACTCTATGGGACGATTACGCCATAAAGAAACTCGATGCATTTTGAAAGCATCGTAGTCAAAATTATTGGAGCACATCGCCTCCAAAGTCTCGAGGTAGTTGGCAAACTCAATACTACCAGGGAGAGCCATCTCGTAGAATAAGATAGGGAGAATGAGAAGGTGTGATAAAAACACTCCACCCTTTCCCTTTTTTTATACTTGAAAAGCCCCCACAAAAGACATAACCTCTACAGAAATCGGAGGAAACCCTGCTTCATAAGGTACCAAAGGTTGAAGAGGGTACCGAGCAAAACTTTAAAATTGATGGCACTGGACTGAACTGCCAATAGGTAGGACCAGGGTCTTGCCGAGCAGCAACCCCCTATTTTTGGAAATTTCCCTTTTTTCCTCTTTTGTAAAAATCAGAAAACTCAATAAAAATAATATGATATTCTCAAAAATAATTTCAAAAATCCCCTTTTCACCTTTATATAATTCCTCGTTGTGAATAAAACCTTCTTTCAAAATAAATTCCAAAAATATTTTTTTTATGGTCCCAGCGGCAAAGTAAAAAGTGCATGTGCATGCATTCATTCATTCATTCATTACCAACATAAGATAATAAAAAACTCAATTGCATTGCATAGATATATATTTCTATGTGTTACAGCATTTTGCAGGAAAAGAAAAAATAGAAAAACAACAGGACTCAGCCAGAACCCACATTCCCTCTCTCTATCTCTCACCTAACCTTCCCCCTCTCTCTCCTAAGAGCTTCCACCCATGTGACGTGCTCTCTTTCCCCTGCACCGAGATGATGTACCACCACTACCCAAACTAGACTCCTCCCCAGATGAGGCAGACGACACCCAAACAAGAAGGAACCAGAACCACATCCCGAATATAGGCAGTCGCTGAAGATATCCAGTCTTTAATATCCCTTAGCAAAGTGGTGGACACCCTAACGTGATGCAAGCAAAGGACAGGGTCAATATCAAGCAGAGAGGATCAAAATAAACCAAAGGAGGAGAACATAAAAGATATACCTCAGGATGAAGGATCTCCTCTGTCAAAACCAACTCCTCCGGATCCATCACATGAGGACGGTGAAATATAGGCACCATCCCTCCATTATCCCACCAAATGTTATAGGAAGGAGTATGAAACCGCACAAAGGGGACCTCCAATGTTGCTACTGTCGCAGACGTCGATGGATCGCCATCACATACGTTAACGAACCGCCAACGCTGTAGCAGGACCCCACCGGCTGACTCGAACCCGAAGAAGGGAAAGTCAAGGCATCATATATGTCGGGTTCCATCAACCAGATCATCACGAAGTCCATATAATCATATGGTTAAGTCGTATCTATATATAGAAGATAGGACTCTCCAATCATCGCCACAATCCTCTCATCCTCCGGAAGCAGCCGCTCCCACCTCATGGACGTAGGAGGCCTCGCAGGTGGCACCACCACCTCCTCCTGAGTAATATGTCAGACTACCCTCTCCCCAAGGTACCTGGAGTGTCCAAACTCATGCGCCAGTAAATGCCCCATCTATGCATTCAATCCTGTCAACCTTGTGTCCTGAACGACCGTCCCCCAAGGGTAAAAGGTCACATAAAAAATCCTCAGCAAATACAAGTCAAGGCAGAATCAGAATACACAATGAGTAAAACTAAAGAAGGGAAAAGTATTAGCCTACCACTGGTCAGGCCATTCAAGGCCTGACGCACAGCCTCCAAAGAGAGAGACCTCCTCAACTGCTAATTGGCCTTCCGCTACCGATGCAATCGGCAAAAGTCCCCAACGGTGTCATCCTTCAAAGCAATCAGCTGTGTATTACACCTGATTACCTCGTAGAACCACATCTGCCAAAGACAAGAAATTTTCAATTAAAAAAAGATGCGTAAGGAAAATGCGAATGCATGAAAGGAAAGTGCACAAATTAAAGAATACCTCAAGAAGATACGTGGCTTCAGTAAAAGTCTATCGGCAGCACCGACTGAATGCATCCAAAGAAAAATAAAGGGTCGCCAAAGTCAGGATACCCCAATCATAGAGAAGGATGTTTGAAAACATCCTCAAGTATGGCAAAAACCATAAGTGGATGATGTCGCTGCTCGATGCCACCAGAAATCCCCCCAGCACCAGCAAAATAGACAACTGGGTCATCTGTCTCACCTGCAACCCGTCCTCCGTGTCAATCACCCTGTCCAGTAACACATCCCTCAATAGGGACAACCGGATAGTGTCCCCAGACACTATCCTCCCCACATCACCAAGCGTCATGCGCACCACCTCCAACCTCACCCGTAAGGAGCATTCCACCTCAATCTGATCCCCATCGCAATCTTTCCCCAGTAGCTACTGCATATCTATGGGAGTCACAATCATCTCCCCGAAACCAAAGTGGAAGGTATGGGTAGTGTCCCACCACCTCTCCGACAGAGCTCATAGGACCACCATCGAATGAGGCATCTCATCCAACACAGATGCCAACCTCCCAAAGCCTGTTGAGGATACCACCCAATGCACCACAGATGGAAGATGCTCCCAAACATCCTTAAGCCCCGTCGTCCCACGGGCACGCATATTCGACAGAGACACATCGGACTGTCAGAAAGAAAAGATACTTGTCAAAATCCAAGAAAAGAGGAAAACACAAAAAATGGAATGCCAAAGGTCATTATTATTTACATAACCTCCAGGGTTCATCACCTCAAAGAGAGATGACGTGACGGCTTCCATAACAAAGTTCGCTCATCCGTAACCGGCTTAAACGCGTCAAAAGAGTTCTCACTCCCCAAAGTAAGAGGCTCCTTGTACCTCCATTCCACAGTCGCCCAGTCATTAACGACCAACCACTCCCGGTGTACTGTAGTGCTGACAAAAGCGACCATTTTTCAGATCCCAGATTGCTAGAACATCTTGCAGAAGAAATTTACAGAGAGAGAGAAGGCAAGAAGCTGTGAAAAATGAGGGGAACTCACCCATTTTTATAGGATGCCAAGGTTCATGCCCATCGGCACTTCACCCCCACCTACCGATCAACATTGCCCCTCTACCTTATCGAGGCAGTCCAAAAGTCTGTGACACTGTCGAATGGCATTCTCCATGCCATGACGACCGACACACTCCTTAAATTTTCATACAAAAATACTCAAAAAATACCAGAAATACCCTAAAAAATCCTCAGAAAATTGCCAAAAATCTCGGGGAGGACTTAGAACATTTTCCCCAAGAGAATTTTACACTCCTTCAAGAGAAACCCCTATTTCCACAACGGAACTCTCGAAAGACAAATGGTCTCTCCCCGAGATCATCCCTAGTGGAATTTATAGCATCAAATTGTCTATTACCCGTAAAGTCCCCAAAAGATACAAATATTTCCCTAATAATCAGCTCCCCAGCTCAAATCAAAATCACGAGGTAATTTCCCCAGCAGGGTTCCCCGAGAATATCTCACCTTAAGCCCGCAAAATTGGTCATCTCCATTTAAGCCCTCAGAATTGGCTTGGACCCGCAGAATTGGTCATCTCATCTTAAGCCCTCAGAATTGGATTCAACCCCCAGAATGGGTCATCTCAACTTAAGCCCGTAGAATTGGCTTCGACCCTCAGAATTGGTCATATCAACTTAAACCCTCAGAATTGGCTTCGACTTGCGGAATTGGTCATCTCCACTTAAGTTCGCAGAATTGTCTTCGACCCACAGAATTGGTCATGTCAACTTAAGCCCTCAGAATTGGCTTCAACCTGTAGAATTGGTCATCTCACCTTAAGCCCTCAGAATTGGCTTCGGCCCGCAGAATTGGTCATCTCAACTTAAACCAGCAGAATTGGCTTCAACCCGCAAAATTGTTCATCCCAACTTTAAGCCCACAGAATTGGCTTTCACCCGAAGAATTAGTCATCTCCATTTAAGCCCTCGGAATTGGATTCGATCCATAGAATTGGTCCTCTCACCTTAAGCCGTCAGAATTGGCTTCGACCCGCAAAATTGGTCATCTCAACTTAAGCCCTCAGAATTGGCTTCGACCCGCATAATTGATCGTCTCCATTTAAGCCCTTAGAATTATCTTTGACCCACATAATTGGTCATCTCCATTTAATCCCTCAGAATTGGCTTCGACCCGCAGAATGGCCATCTCCACTTAAGCCCTCAAAAATGGCTTCGACCCACAAAATTGGTCATCTCCAATTAAGCCCTCATAATCGAGTTCGACCTGCAGAATTGGTCATCTGAACTTAAGCCCTCAGAATTGGCGTCGACCCATAGAATAGTTCATCTCAACTGAAGCCCTCAGAATTGGCTTCGACCCGCAGAATTGGTCATCTCAACTGAAGCCCTCAGAATTGGCTTTGATCCGCAGAATTGGTCATCTCAACTTAAACCCTCAAAATTGTCTTCGACCCTTAGAATCAGTCATCCTCATCCTTAGGTCCTCAGAATTGGCCTCGACCCTCTTAATCGGTCATCCTCACCCCCAGGTCCTCAGAAATGGGCTCGACCCTCCTGAATTGGTTATCCTCTTTCAAAGGCATCATGCGGTGTCTATTAGATAACTATCATTTGTTCCAAGCTCACCCATCGAGGGGATCTATAAATACCCCATTCTATCACCTCCCTTCATCACTACAAACCTAATCCATACCCTTGATACTGACCTAGAGGCCATCGAACACTCCCAGGCTCCGTTTGACCAAAAGTAAAACTCTTTAACTCAACTGAGACCAAATGAATCTTCGAAGGTCACTGAAACCCCTTACCAACGGTCTGCCCCATGCGCGATTTTGACTTACGGTGCGGACGAACGAACCATTTTCCCCCGAAAATTGATCAGGAGGTCATCGGATGCTCCCAGGCTCCGTTTGACCAAAGTAAAATTTTTAGCTCAACCGAGACAGAATGAATCTTCGAAGGGCACTAAAACTCCTTTCCAATGGTCCACCCCGTGCGCGAGTCTGACTTACAGTGCGGACGAATGATCCTTTTTACCCCTGAAGGTCACCGAATGCTTCCAGGACGCGGTTGACCAAAGTCAAATCCCCAAACCGAGTTAAACTCTTAGTAATGTCTAAGTACACCTCCTAACCTTTCCAACGGTCCACCCCATGTGCGATTCGAACTTACCATGCGGATGAACGATCCGTTTGCGTCCAACGTTTCCCCGTCAAAAGGATCGACGAACGCTTCCGAGCTAGATTTAACCCAAAGTCAACTCCGAGACCCGGGAGCATACCAAAGGACTTTCTAAGGTCTCTGAATTACCATTCTAGTGATTCACCTCATGCAGGATTCGGTTAAACAGTTCGCGCTCTACGACCGATTTTTTGAAGGAACCTGAAAGAGATTGTCAAACGACAGGTTCTTGACCCTGCCTATCGGTAGTGCACCCAACCACACCTAGAAATTGGTAGGACCAGGGCTATGCCAATCGAAAATGTCATGGGCCTATAAAATGAGTGCCTAACCCCCTTCCAAGAAAATGAGGATAATAATAGATCCATCACTTTCATCAAGTTCAGAAAACACCTCTCAAAGTCAGTGTGATTTTCACATCCAAACCCCTTTCCAGCCTTCACCTTTCATCACTCTCTTCATCAAAATTGGTCAATTAAGTGCCCTCCATCATCACCCCAGTGCACGGACTGCTCTCCAACACCCAAGATCAAGCTCAAGATCTTCAAGAAGGTCCAACTTTCTCAACTCTCTCTTTAAATCCCCTTAAATTCGCATTAACTTGTTTTATTACTTAGCAGTTTTATTCTCTTATCTCACATGTCCTAATATACTTTTTATTTATTATTATTGCACATCTCTTATTTTTATATAAATAAAACCCAAAAAAATAAGAAAAATAGGGTTTGCTCAGAAATTCCAAACCAGAATTCTAACACTTTTCTCACACTTTTCTTACTAGTAAAACACTTTTTTTACACACACACACACACACACATAAGAGACGTCCCGAGTTGGATTTATAGGATAAACCCCACCCCTCATTTTGCATACGAACTACGTGCACTTTGATGCCTCCATAGTCTACGTAGGCATCTCGGGGTAAAACCCGAGACTCGAGTCCTTTTCCTACCTTTTTTCATATTTTTCCTATGTTCTTTAAACATTTACTCTCTTATATTCTACATATTCACATATACATATACTTTCTCCTAGTGATGTATTATTCTGTATGCGTTATCGTTCCATCATAACGATTGACGTAAGGATAATCGCGTAAATCCAATTTTCTAATACTACTTTTATGAACATTCCTACGAATGACTCGCTTTATCTTTTTCATGATACAAGTCGATGATTCTTATCTCCACTACATATACACATGCACACATAGCACGTGAAAATAAAGGAAAATAGCAATAACCTATGAGAGACAGCAAGGGTGGAATGGGTGCCTAACACATTCCCATTTCGTAACTTAGCCTCCGGACCCTTTTGAATCATTTTTGGTTTCGTATGTATCAGTATGTATTTGGATGCTATACTTCGGGATGGCTCCCTTTTCTTTTGTCTATTTTGAGTAAAATATACTTACGATTCCATATCTATACATTTGTCATCTCAATCACCGACGTCGATCGAAGCATGGAACCAAGATCCTCTTGAGAAAAAGAAGACCCCTGCACTTCTTTCCTCTCTCTCCCGCCGCGAGGATCGGAAGGGGATGGCCACAACACCATCCATCGAGGATTATGATGGTTGTCGAGCTATGGAGCTATGGAGTATTATTTATATGCTTTCATTTATTTGATTCATACTCTGTAGTGAACTTTCATTTAGGGCATGTCGCCCCAGAGGATTTCAGCGGTTTCTTTTCTACTTGAGTCAGGATTTTATACTCGTGTCGTTGTGTTACATTTACTATTGTTGGGATTTATGTATTGAGACATTTTTTGGAAAGTTTATTCCAGTTGCATTTAAATTTTATGATGATATCTATTCAGTTTATTGCTGTTGTGGAATGGAATGTGTAGAATTGTTCGAAATGGTAACATAAAATTTTTATTGGAAAGTTTTTAACACCAGCTTAATTGAGTATTAGGTGATAGGAAAATATTTTCGATGGTGATGCTAAGAAAGAACCAACTGTATATTCTGATTTATTTGGGTATGGGACTAATCATCCGGTATTCAATTAGGAGGGGTGTTACAAATTCCCCAATCCCGTACCTTACCCCTACCTAAACCGAGCCTAAACATACCTCGATCCCGTGTGTGTTTAGATTGTGCTTTTTAGATTTTTAGTTTGAGTCGTTTTATTTTTACGTTTTATTTATTAATTTCTAGAATTTCTTTTATATTTCTTTTATTTCATATTTTTATTAGTTTTAAATTTTAGTCATTATTTTTAGTTTTGCTAGATTTTATATTTTTAGGACTTTAGGTTTTCTTTTTATTTTATTTGTAGTTTTTATATTTATTATTTGAATTTTATTTTTATAGATTAGGAATTTAAGAGATTTTATTTATTTTTAGAGGATTTTTTTTAGGTTTAATTTTCTTGCGTCGAATATCTGTTTTCGTTTATTTTTGTTTTTTTTTCGTTTTTAGTTATTTTATTATAATTTTTGTTTTGTTTTATTAGTTTTTATTTGAGTCGTGTTTAGTTTTTAGTGTTTGTATTGTGTCGCGTCATTTTTAATTTTTTTAAGTGAGTTTTTTTTAGTTGAGATTTATTTTAATTTTATTTTATTTTAGATGAGATTAATTTTTATTTTATTTTAATTATTTTTATTTTATTAAGTTTATTTTTATTTTAATGTGGTTACAAATTATACATGCTCACACACACCTAACTAACCCCTCTTACACCCATTTACACCAAATCTATACCTCCATTCACACCTTAATACCCTATACCCTACATCACACTTAAAACACTCACTCACCTTCACACTAACCTTCCTACAACCTACTACACCCAATCATCACCACACCCATCTTCAACCTTCAACCAAAACTCCATCTCTCTCTCTCTCTCTCCTAAACCCCCATAACCCAACTCCTACACCCTTATCTCTCATCCACGAAATCCACACACCCATTTCCGACAGCCCTATTAAACCCGACCATACTCTGTCCCAATCCAACCCGTATCCAGCCTCCGGCCAGCCTAACCCCCTATTGCCGGTACCTACCTCCAACTAACACCAACTCAAACACATTCTTGAAACCACCACCAGCGCCCCAACCCATTTCTAGTCAACTCCCGACCCAACTACAAACTTTCTACCCGGATCTCCCACATCCGACCTGATCACCTTCAACCCAAAACCGGACCCCCGGTAACCCAAGATTTGGACACGCTCGACCGAGCAGTAATACCCAAACCCAAATTCAACCCAAGAACCCATCAACCATTTCATTTCATGACCCATTTACCTTAAGCTCTCATGCATGATTTTTTCCACCTGCTATCCAAAAGTAAAAAATAAATGCCAAACAACTCCCACATGTTTAATATACACCTTTTACCCCAATGCCCAAAATACCCACCAACACCCTCACACTCTCATGACCTCATATAATCCATGCACATTTGTGCATTTTCCCATTTTAACCCCAACTGATCCTCACACCCCTCATGTCCATTTAATCCCTACCCAATTCACCCTTAGCTCCATGGCTACTATTTAAAGAAGATGAAGACCATTTTGATAAGGAGAGTTAGGTTAGTGAGAAAATTTTAGAGAGAGAAACACCATTTTAGTTTAGTTTTTTAAGGTTAGAATTTATTTTATTTTTTTAGAGATTAGTGAGAAAATAAATTTATGAGATTCAATTTGAGTAATTTTTTCATTTATATTTTTGTTGATCACTCACCTGGAGGGTTGTATGCTTCTAATCCAAGGATTGAAGTCAATTGAATTCAAGAGATCGGTTTGATTGTTCTTCTCTCTACTATTTTATATTAAATGTCAATTGAATTTTTGTTTATCATGTTTGATATCATGTTAGGCTAAAATCCCTTTCAAGGGGTGAGATGACCCATTATTTGATGTTAATCCTAATTTAATTAATTAATTTAAATTAAATGTCCCTTTGATGATTAATTTTGCACTCTTACATTTTAATTTACGTCTCAAGAGAGGGTAAATGACTTTTGGGAGAAAATCAAAATTCCAGTTATAATACGCATTTTAGATTCGAACTAGAGATTGGGGGTTTCTCAAGTGTGGTATTATTCCTTTAATTTCAAATCTAGGCTTACGTTTATTATTTAAACTAGTTTAATCGATCGATCCTAGCGGGTGATTTGTTAGTTGATGTTTGGATCCACATTTCAAGAGTTGTAGGAATGTTAAAATTAATTGTCAAAAATGTTATTATTAAAATTACATTTACAACGAGAGCTGATTTTTGATTTTGATACTAACTAGGGATAATTAATTTTAATGAATTAATTAATTTGAATTCACTATAATATATGGTTCCATCCATCCCTTGTTAGTCCTCACTTTTTTTTCCTCACCATTCTCATATTTTAGATTTTTATTTAGTTGGATTTAATTAGTATCTTCACTTATTCTTTTTAGTTAGTTATTTACATCCTCGATTTAGTAGTCTTATTTCACCCTCACCACAAAAATTATTTTAATATTGAATAAGCTAAAAAAAATAAATAGAAAAAGCAAATATCGAAAAAGAGATAATAAAAAAATTGAATTACATGTGTTTTCCTCTCGTTTCACTCTTTGATGTGGATTGATACCTCACTTACCACTACTCTTCAGTTTGTCATATTTTATAGGTATTTGAGATTTTTAATTAGAGGACTTTCAAGAAATGACACAAAACAATACGCAAAGGTCAACTGTATCAGAAACCTCGCTACTTTTTTTTGTTTCTGGAGCTCGGGAATTCGGCCCTGACGCCACCTGTAATGCCTCTGAGCCCTGAGTTCCCCAGCAATTGGAAAGGATCCAATGTTGGTCAAAATGGATCCAGGCTTAAACATTGAAGCCACCAAAGACTTGGAAAAAGTTAGAAAGCAGGGCACGGAGGGGCGTATCGTAAAATTTGAGCAGTTGATGACACCATAATTTTTAGAGGAGACCGGTCTGGGGGTGGAGCACGTATCTGAGTTTTGTAAGTATTAAATTTCTTTCCAATAGTTATATCGTACTTTCACTAATCTCATCCTCTTCATTGCAGACCAACCACCCAATACTCCTGAAACATTATGGAAGATGGCACCCCAAGTTTGAATGACCTGTTGAAGCAAGTGGGCAAGAAGAAAACCTCGACCCCTCAAACCAAAAAGTCCACAACTATAAACTCTAGCCAAGACGAGGGGTCAAAGAAGTGGAAGGAGGTTTACGATAATCTCCCCGCATCTCATAAAAATAAGAAGAGCAATGATAGCCCGTCCAAAATAAATACGAATCAGACTTTCCCCATTTCCTCTAAAGACGTACTCGTTGATTGCTTGGAGAACTTAAAGATCATTCTTTACTCCTTCCTAGGGAATTAGGCCATAGCCTTTGACTCTCTCGCATCAATCAACTCTGAGTCTGACACTCGGTTCGTGGAAGCCACCAATATCTCACTGATGAATAAATTCATTTTTTATAAAGCCCTCTAGGTAAATTCTTATCCATTTCATTAATTTTCCTTTCATATGATGTCTTCTTGCACTTACACTTTTTCTTTTGCACACCACCATTTGCCTGCAGAAGATCCATTAATGGGTTAAGGCGAAAATCCTTCAAATTCATTGAAGTCGTCTTGCCATAAAAATGACGAGACTCAGAATAAGCGTATCTCAAACATGGAGACAAATACTGAAAATTTGAAGAATCAGTACATTGAGGCAATCAATAACCTTAACACCACCCATGCTGAAGCAAACAAGACTTTGAACAACCAACATGGAATCGAGATTGCTGGGAAAGTGAAGAAGGCAGTTAAAAGTAAGATCGGGGAGGCTCAGAGACAAGATGTTGAAGACTTTAAGTCTTAACATAAGTTCCTAGAATACAGTCTGTAGTAACTCGAAAGAGGAGCCCATACTGGATGCCTCTGGGCTAGATTGGAGTTTAGTAAAGTTTCCTACCTATCAAAATAACTTAAAACCTTAAGCCTGGACGACCCCTTGGCCATGATTTCTTTGAGTAAAATTGAGGGGTCAATAGAACCATAGGCTACAATTCAAATGGATAATCAGCTGGATAAGATTGAATTGGACGATGATACTTAAGCCGATAGTAATGTTGTAGGGGATGGGTTGGCACCCGCCGAGAACGAGATGAACCTGAGCTCCTAATTCTTAAGTCCTTTTACTTATCTGGGTGGCCTCCTGTGGCCTAATGCCCCTTCTAAAGTAGTATTTTAAAAATAATTTTTGATCTCTAATTTTGATTTGGTTTTGCAAATCTTCTCTTTCAACACTTTAACATCACCTTTCAATGGAAATGCTTGTATTGTTTACTATCATGTTTGAATGGATGAATAAATATAGTTTTATCTCATACTTAAATTGTATTTATCTGTTGGTATGTGTGAATTCTTCTGATGTTTTAACAAGTAACCATAATTAAATGGTTTATAATCTTGAGATGACCAGTTAATAATTTTTTTCACAGATCGTCTCATCCTCAGATGAGATAAAAATAACCAAGTAAAATGATTTTTGATTTTGACTTCACCAAATTATGGTGTTATATCCCAAGTCCCCTTACGTGGTTTTGAGAGTGTATAAATGAGAGCTACCTCATCCATAGACTGTCATCTCGATCGAGAGATTTTTCCAATAAATTAACGATGTTAAGATAAACAACAATAAAGTGATTTTTGAATTTGACTTCACTAAATTATGGTGTTACATCACAAGTCTGCTCTCGTAGTTTTGAGAGTGTATGGATGAGAGCTACCTCATCCATACACTATCGTCCCGGTCGAGAGAGTTTTCCACCAAATTAATGATGTTAAGATAAGCCATAATAAAGTGATTTTTTAATTTAACTTCACCAAATTATGGTGTTACATCATAAGTCCCCTTTCGTCATTTTGAGAGCGTATGGACGAGAGCTACCTTGTCCATACACCGTCGTCTCGACCGAGAGTGTTTTTCCACCAAGATAATGATGTTAAGATGAATGAAAAAAAAGAGATTTTTGAATTTTTAATTCACCAAATTATGGTGTTATGTCACAAGTCCCCTCTCATCGTTTTGATGGTGTATGGACGAGAGCTACCTCATCCATACACTATCGTGTCAGTCAAGAGAGTTTTTCCATTAAGTTAATGGTGTTAAGATGAACCAAAATAAAGTGATTTCTGAATTTGAATTCACCTAATTACGGTGTTATATCAAAAATCCACTCTCCTGTTTTTGAGAGTGTATGGATGAGAGCAATCTCTTCCATACACTATCTTCTCGACCGAGAAAGTGTTCCACCAATTTATTGATATTAGGATATTGTTACCTCCTCTCTATGTTATTGAGAGTCCATAGATGAGGTTAGACCCGTCTCAACTTTCGTGTCACCAAGAGAAAGGTAAGTCTACTTCACCGTGAATGATGTTCCATAGATTAGGATGAAACAATACATACAATGTGGACTACTCATACAATGAAATAGGAGATAACACTTGGGAAATTCTTCATTCATCACTTTCTTTTCATACATTGTTACACAGATAAAATATATTCATACAAAATTCTTACTGATAATACTTTTTGAGATGGTTGGCAATCCAGGGGTTGGAAAATGGCTCTCCTTTCAAGTTCTTCAATCGATATGTTTCTGAAACCATCTCTGCTATCACCCGGTAGGTACCATATCAGTTAGGATGGATTTTGTTAGGATTTTTCCAAGTCTTATTTGAACTAGGTCTCCTACTGCCAATGGCCGAGCCTTCACTCTTTTACTATAGACTTTTGTTGTTCTCTGCTGATAGGCAGCTTTGCTAACCTCAACATCCTATCTTATTTATTCTATTAGGTTCAGGTCTAGTCTAGGCTCTACATTATTCTCCTCTGGGTCATATGTCTAGACTCTATGCATTGGAAGACCGATCTCTGTTGACACCACGACCTCTGAACCATAGGCTAGCATGAACTGGTTCTCCCTCATTGGCGTTCTCTCCGTCTTCCTATAGGCCGATAGGATGACGTGCACCCCTTTAGTCCATCGTCCGTTATCATCTTCTACTTTTTCTTAATCACATTAAGGATTATTTTATTCCTCACCTCGATTTTTCCATTGTCTTGGGGTCATCCAGGAGTTAAAAAGAACTGCTTAATTTCGACCCTTTCACAGTACTTATATAAGGATATATTCTTAAATTACTTCCCGTTATCTAAGATCAAAGTGTTGGGTGGGCCATATCTTCCCTCAGCCTCCACCCACTTGTAAAAATGGTGGATAGCCACTATCAGATAATAGTAGTTACCTACAGCCCTTGGCAATAGTCCTACCAAGTCAATCCCCCACACTAAAAATGGCTAGGGGAGGTGATAAAAGTCAGAGGTTGTTGAGGTTGATTAGGGATGGTGGAGAATCTATGGAATTTGTCACATCTCTTTACGTAACTAACTACATCCTTGGTCAAGGTCAACCACTAGTACCCCTGGATTATAATTCTCTTTGTCAATAATCTTCCATCTATGTGGATAGAGAAATATCCTTTATGCACATCCTTCAAGATATACTCCATCTCATTCGGATTGACATATCAGAGTAGGGGTAAAAGGAATCCCTTATTGTATAGGATATCTCCTATGATGGAGAATTTCGTCACTTTTTATATCAACTTCCTCATCTCGGCTTTTGAATTGCGTAAATCCCTATCTCTGATATATCGAATGATGGGGTCCATCCATGAAGCTCTTAGGTTCAAATTTAAACAAAACTCCGGGGAGTTATCCTCTTCTGCAATGCTCGACTGATGTAGGATCTCCACTAGCACCAACCTTCTGATTTCTATCCTGGTGGTGGAGGCTAATCTTACTAAGGCATCAGCTCAGTTGTTGTCTAGCCGAGGGATCCTTTTCAACTTCACCTCCTTGAAATTTTTCAGTGCTGCCTTTACCCTTACTAGGTACTTTGCCATTCTATCATCTTTGGCCTCATATGCTCCCAATATCTAATTCAGTACTAGTCTACAGTCAGGTTTAACCAAGAGATGGATGACATTCAATGCTCTAGAAAATGGAAAGTCCTGCCAAAAGAACCTTATACTCCGACTCATTGTTAAAAGCCTTAAAACTGAATCTTAGAGCATATTCGATATGAGTCCCATCTTAGGCCGACACGATCAAACCTGCTCCACTTCCCACTTCGCATGAAGAGTCATCAACAAATAAAATCCCAATAGTACATTCCTTGGAAAATGTATCCTCCTCCGAGGTCCCATATTTGAAAAGATATATATCTTCTTCATTTTCAGTCACGCTACCTCTTGTCGTGCTCATCATAGCTACAACCAGAGTTTTGCTTGCTTTTTCTGGCTCTGGTTTTGAGTTTGTCAACTCTTCACAGTTGACCTCATCCTAGGTGAACTCAGCGATGAAATCTGTTAACGATCGTCCTTTTATGGCTATACTCGGCTAATAGATAATTTTAAATTCACCGAACTCTATCGACCGGGCCATCAAACTACCCGATTTCTTAGGTTTATGGATTACCTATCTTACAGTAGATTCGGTGAGTACGACCATAGTATGGGCCTAAATATACGATTTCATTTTTGTCGAGGCAAGAATTAAAGGATAGGCCAGCTTTTCTATCTTAGGATATCTCTACCGCGACCCCCTGGAGGCCTATACTATTGAAGTATACTGGCTTTTACACAACCTCCTCATCTCTGATGATTGCAGCACTAATGGATAACTCTGACAAAACTAGATATAGATATAACCTTTTTTAGTTGAATAGGTCAAGATCCTTTAAAAACTGGAAGTCTCTCTTACACTTTTCATTCCATTCGAAGGTGTTTTTTTACGCATTAAAAAATGGGAGACACTTATCAGTAGCTCTAAATACGAACCTATTCAATGTTCCTAATTGTCTAGTCAACCTCTGAAAATCTTTGATTGATTTTGGAGTCTTTATCTCCATCAGAGCTTTAATCTTCTCAGGGGTTGGCCTCAATCCCCCATTGATTCATAATAAAGCCTAAGAATTTACCAGCCCCCACACCGAAAACACACTTGGAGGGGTTAAGTTTCATTTGATACTCATCCATGGTTTTAAAAGTTCGCACAAGGTTGGCCACATAAGTTTCGACCTTGAGACTCTTTGTCAGTATGTCGTTAACATATACCTCCATGGTTTCCCCTATCTGATCATTAACCATCCTATTTACCAATCTATGATATGTCACCCCAGCATTCTTCAAGCCTAAAGGCATGACCTTATAACAGTTGGTCCCTTTATCGATAATGAATGATGTATTCTCAGCATCGGCCAGGTCCATAAAAATATGGTTATAGCCTAAATAAGCATTCATGAAAATCATTAGCTAATGACCGACTGTGGCATCAACCAGTTGGTCTATCCTCGGTAGGATAAAGCTATCTTTGGGGCATGCCTTATTAAAGTCTATGAAATCAATACACATTCTCCATTTTTCATTGGCCTTAGGAACGATGACAACATTCTCTAACCATTCAGGGTAGATAACTTCCCTCATGAAGTAATATTTTTCCAACTTCTTCACCATATCTCTGATAACAGTGTACTTCTCTCTGGAGTACACTCTCCTTCTTTATCTGATCGGCTTTGCATCCTCAGTCACATTAAAATTATAGCGGAGGACCTTAGGATCAATGTCAGACATATCCTTATGTCTCCAAGCAAAAATGATTTGCCTCTTCTTTAGAAATTTAACTAACTCTTCTTTAATGTATTTCTTTGGGGCCATATCGATATGGATGGTTTTTTTGGCTCGTACTCATTGACGACGATGGATTTTACCTCCTCAATGACTTCTCCTTTATTCATCTTGGTCTTATCTCTGGGTTTCAGAGTGTCAATATTATAAGTTTCAGTGGCCCTCTTATATGCCTCTCCCTCTCTTTAGACGAGTTGAAGTAGCACTCAGGTGCCTCAACTTGGTCACCCCGAACTTCCCCTACTCTATATGGAATCCAAAATTTAATCATTTGGTGAACTTTTGAGGGTAAGACCATAAAATCTTTAAGGTTTACTCGTCCCAAAATTATATTGTAAGCTGAGTAGATGTTCTTATCCAAAATAAAGAAATTAATCTTCTTTGTGAGGCATTTTGGCCAACTGTGCCTCATTCTAACGTCCATCTCGTAAATTCCCAAAGGCTACACCTTCTCTCCACTAAAACCAATAAGTGTTTGCCTTCTCTCCACTAAAACTAATAAGAGCTTAGTGATATGGTATTATCCTTTTCTTTCTCAACCCCAGGCCCTTATAGAAATCCTAAAACATCACATCGGACAAGTTGCCACCTTCGGCTAATATCCTAGGGACTTCATACCCATGCACCAAAGTGATGATCACAAAGGGTCATCATGTGGGGATAACATCGCTTTAAAATCCAACCTAAAAAAATCAACAATCAACTTATTCATATCTACTTTTGTTCTCTTCATTTTCTTGGGCTCAAAGGCTACCGAGTCAACCTCTTTGGGCTTTGGAGGGAGGGCTTTGGCTTCTGCCACATGAGATTTCCTATCAATAATTTCATTTCCATCACCTGCAAGTCCTTCACAAATAATTTTAGCTTTGAGAGTAATTATGTAAAGCCTACCCTTAGGATCAGTTATCTTCAATGGGAGGTTAGGGTCTGCTTCATCATTATCGACTGTAGTAATGTCGTCTCAGCTTGCTGGGGAATCAAGCCTGCATTTATCATTCCTCTTCTTTCGAGTGTTGTCTCAACCAACCTTTGAACTTCTCTAATCCACATATTTCCTTAACTTTCTAGCCTTTAACATATCTTCAATATTATCTTTAAGAGCGAATCATTTAACGTTTATATGGCCATGATCTTGTTGGAATTCACACCACAAGTTCTTATTCCTCTTGTGAGGAGGAGATCTCAACTTCTCTCGCCATCGTAGAGACTGATCATTCTTTATCTCATTCAAAATATACTCATAACTAACTGTCATTGGGGTATAATCATTGAACTTATCGTGTGTCAACCTCTTCTTGCCATATTTACCCTTTGACATCTAGAATTTACATCCATTGCTTTCTTCTTTCTCATCGTCTCCCTTAGCATCCATTACCTCATTCACATTCATAACCTTCTCGACCGTAGCCTGGAGTTCATCCATGGATTTTGGAGGATCTTCAGTTATCTTCCATAGGATCTTTCCATTCTGAAATCATCTAATTATGGTGGTCATAAAACTTCTATCTTTATAATCTTCCACTTCTATTTTTCTTTGTTGAAGCGATCTATGTACTCCCTAAGACTTTCATTCTTCTACTACTTAACATACACCAGGTGCGTCATCTTGTTTTAGGGCCCCACTCCGCAGAAAAAAATATGTATGAACCTCTATTCCAACTTCTTGGTCAAGAGCTCGACCATGTGGTTTGGAGGATCCTTGGCTAGTGTCCAAAATAATTTTCTAGGAAATATCCCACTCATGATTATTGTCATTGACACCTTTTCATTATAATCAACCACTTCTAGCTATTCAACATTGAATCTGGTAATGTACACTCTTGTCATTTCATCCTCGTGCTAATGGACACTTAACTAATGAGCCACCCATTTACCAGGTTTTGTTCTCAAGAAAAAATTATTTATGAAGAAGTTGGCCAATTGTTTGAACTATCAAATTTCTCCCCTTAGTAATCTCTTATACCAAAATTGAGAATGTGATGTGAGAGTTATTAAAAAATATCTGTTGTGCATCTCAACATTATACAAAATATATCACATGTAGTTTGGTATTGTTCCACGTGCAAAATAGGGTCTAATTTTCCTTCATAACTGGGAGTAATTACAAGTTAAAGCATCTTTGTGTGCATGGCATAAATAGTCATAGAGGTTGTGAATACATATCCTTGAACAAAACCTCTCTGCAATGGATTTTTAAGTTTTGTGAGGTCACCAGGCAATCTTCTATAGCCCTTATAGATCCCTTACATGGTTGAGTTTCCTTGGCTACTTTATTAGGCCGTCTGTGACTTTTCATAGAGCATTCTTCCCTTAGGATGACTTTCTCACGTCGGTTGGATGTCTCATTGTTACCTTTTAAACTATTATATCTCTTATGATCCAATGTCCTATAATTTGGTTGTCTTATGCCTTTTTTGAAGTGTGGATGTGCTCGAACCCCTATTCTTTCTATCCTATCAAAAACTGGAGCTTTGTTGAGCCTTTCGAAGGAGCTTACTTGTTACTCTAAGTACATTTGATCATCATAATCACTTTTAGTCCATATAGTGGAGGTTTTACCTGGATGGTAAGTTGATTCCCCGAGCTTGGATTCGTGTGCCCGAGCAAATCTTCTCACCTCAGACCCTCGATTTAATATTTTGGCATTTTTTCAAATATTTTCCTCAGGTTCCTTGTCTCCTATCTTGGTAGGGGGAAGTGGAAGATATTCCCTTCATTACATCAAATTTATTTACAGGTCCGAAGTGATTGGAGGTGATTCTGGTTAACTTTTTTAGTACAACACACTTTGGGTGAGTTGTCTCATGTTTCCTTGTATATCCTCTTGGCTTTTAACCAAGATATACATGAATCCATCTAGGTATCCAACTCTAATAGGGGTGGAAACTGGTGCATCCTCCTTTTTCATACTACTTTTTGGATGTTTGGTCATTGTTTAAAAAAGATCCAGAAAAATAGAGTATATTTTTTAGGAAAATAGATTGTGGGAGACTCTCTTGGATTTTGATAATAAACGATTGTTTTAGGCTAGAAGTGAGAGTGTTTGGAAGAGATTTACATATAATTTGTTGACGAAACAATAATTCAGAGATTCTAAGAAAGAAAGCGAACTATGTTACTAGTAGAATAAGTAAAATGGTTGTTCAATTCAATTTAGGGAAAATGCCATGTTTTCGCAATTAGGAATTGGGAATCAGATGAGAAACAACTAGGTTTAGAGTTTTCCCACAAATGGAGCCATTATGTTATCTTCAAAAAATGGATTCAAATTGTATCTTCGCTAGGAGGATCCATTCAAATATAATAAACAACGGATATGTAACATATGTGAGAAAGGGATGAGGATAAGTGAATTAACATTGAAATATAGGTGGTTCCTCCCTAAAGATCAGGCTTGTGTCCAAAAGTTGTATTAGTTTCTATGTCTAAAAAATGTGCCCAAAGATATGTCATGAGTTGAAAATCTCTCTCTCTCTCTCTCTCTCTCTCTTTGGTGATTTCTAAACCCTAGTTCATGGCCTCCCATGTAGCCTCCACCCTAGAAGCTGGCACGACAAACCCTAATACTCATGGAACCCTAGTAAAGGAGAAAAAATTTAACAAGTCTTTTGCTGAGATTGTTGGCAAGGTAGAGTTTGATTCAAGAGTTAACATGAAGGGGGCATAATTGTATAGAAGGGAGCCAACTATTGTTTCTCGATGGAAGATGTCACATAGCTCTCAAAACCTTTCAAATACACACTTATAGACAAGTTTGCACATGGCAAACCTACGATTGCCAATATCAGGAAGGGTTTTCCTTCAATGGGGCTCAAAGTAGCATACAATATAAGATATTTATGCAAAACATATCATCATCCGTTGTTGTCATGAAGAATATTTTCTTAAACCTTGGATGCGAGAATCATGGTACATTCAAAGATATCCCATATGCGTTTTCAAGTGGTATTTTGATTTCCATCCAGATAAGGAATCCTCAATTACTCCGGTTTGGATCACTCTACCTCTTCTACCTATTCACATGTATAACAAATCCAACATATTTTCTATAGCGAGTGCATTTAGAAATCCTTTAAAACTTGATAGTCTGATTATAGCTTTAACAAGACCTAGTCTTGCAAGGGTATGTATAGAAATTTACCTCCCTAAGACTCTAACTCATAGAGTCTGGATAGGTTATGGGAGTGATGGCAAAGGATTTTGGAAAAATGTGAATATGAAGATATCCCTCTATTTTGCAATACTTATTTGAAGAAAGGTAAATACATACATGCCATTGCTTATTATTTGGGTCATGGAACTAGTGTTCTTGCAGAAGCTCTAACTATTCTAAGAGGTGTTGAGATGTGTGGAACAAGATTAAATGAAGGCCTGATTATAGAATCAGATTCCCTAATTGTAATTCAAGTTCTGAACGAACAATTGAAATGGCCATGGAGTATTATGCCCACTATTACAAAGATTAAAGACAAGATTCAAGAGTACAATATGAAGTTTTGTCATATTATGAGGGAGGGAAACAAATGTGCAGATGTTCTTAATTCTTATGGTTATTCATCTCAAATTTAAATTGAATCAAGCTCTCTAGATATCTTTACAAGATAATTGAAAGATCTTATAAACATGGATGCTTGGCGTTTCCCCAACTTAAGATACTCTTAGTGACTTTTTCTGGCTATTTTTATCAAGGTGACTGTGTTATAAAGTCATCATTCAGTCATGTAAGCTTGTCTTGTTTTTAATTTATCAATAAAATTAGGGGGATAATTCCCTTTTCCAAAAAAAAGTGCCCAAAGAGATGTCTTCTCGAGGTTTAAGATCATAGAGATGTTTGAGTATGTTCTTTGCAGGTTGATGTGTGGAATCAAAAGTTATTTTTCTCTATTCCTGTGGAGGATTCCTCCTTTTATAATTTTTCCCATTGAAGGAAAAGGTGTGACGGCCAACATGGTCCCTTGGGAACATATTTGATTAGTGGAGAACTTACTGAATTATTTAGGGTTCCACCCATCAAGTGGGGAATTTGTCACATTCTGACCATCTGACAAGCCAAGTGGTTGTTGTTGGCCAGTCGCCCAATTTCCAAGCTATCAATCTGTCTTGTTGTCAACCACCTAAGCAGGGAATACGGTCGATTTAATGAGGTGATGTTCAAAAATATGGTATAATAACCTCGTTTTAACGAGATGGTTTTAATTTTTTTTCTTAAAAAGCTTTTGAAAATTATTTTATGTTTAAAAAACACTTGCAAAATACCACTAAACATATTGTTTTCACAAAATCAGCCCCATATACTCTCTTCATATGTTGTGGTGATGAAATTAACTCTTCGATCATCACTTGTCGTGTTTATACACTAACTTATATTCTATTAAATTCATGAGAATGTACAAGATGATGTGGTGGAATGTAACATAAAATTCAAAAGAAGAAACATAATTACCAATCATAAATTTTGCTCTTAAAATACACTCAAGTATTAGAAATAGGCTTCCTCCTCTTAAAAAAGCCACGACCTGGTATCTAACTAGTCCACAGAGCACTCCCAATGTTTCCCATTATTACATGAGACCATAACCTTGTGCACACACAAGTCACATACCACAAGAACAAGACTAACTCACTAGGCTACAACCAGTGCCTTAAAAGCCGAGTCCCCTAATATTTAGCACAACCCCAGATATATAGGTCATGAAACTTTTCACGTCATCAATGACTTGCTAGATATTCAACTTATAAATTGATAAATATAAAAAATACTTATCCACATGTCATGTGCATAATATATATGACACCCCCATTAACTACTATAAATAAATATCCTCACCTCCTCATTTTACAATAAAGATTTAGGTAACAAAGTTATTCCTATTTATCTGCAACTTTTTTCTACACCAGAGTACACACTCTGGTAACCTGTTCCACAGGCCTAAATCACTACCTTTCACGACCTCTTCCTGTCTACATGCTAGACTATTATGTTTGTATATTTAACCTGACTCTCTCCTCTTGAATACATCTAAGGCCACCCAAACTTGTACTATTAAATGAACATAATGCGAATCAGGCTCCATAGTGGAGGTAGTCTCATTTCAATGTCCGAATCATTCTAAATCTTGTGCTTCTCACTCTTTATATATCTTTTACTCTATTTATATACTTTGATTGTTGTGCATGGATTTGATGACATGGTTTACTTTAGTGGATCCATTTTTTAAAGGAAAAAATGATTAACAAAACACCTCCGTTGACTTGATAATTATTGCTTGTCAAAACACCGGCATAATTTTATGATTTAGAAATGGAATGCTATATAAGAGAAGACTCACGAGTAACATAAACACGTTCCCATTTTCTACATTCAGCCTCCACAATTAAAGATGTGTATTCTTGGGCACCTAGTATGAATTGTGGAGGCTTAGATCATGTCGGCAAATGGGTACATAGGAATAATACCAAGCTCAATCGTGAGCACAAGCCTTTGTGATGTATCCCTAATATATCACCCAATAATGTGCACGAAAATTTATTTTACCTCGATATGTGACTAACATCTGTCCAAGTGATACCTTGTTGTCCACCTTAAGAAATAAAACACTTCTACCCGCAGCTTCGCACATTCACCCTATGAGATATAATGATATCTCCTAACTACATTGTGAAAATAACAATGTTAGTAAGATATTAACCAAACTACATAGTCTTTGATTTTCTTAACAAATTGGTGTGTAGGCCAAATACAATACCCTCGCATATGAGTCCAAACCATTACACTAGCACACACTCAAGCCATCATGATGCACACACATAAGCGGAACCCTGTTGTTCACCACATATCACTGGTGAACCCAAGTTATCATATTATCACATGCATGCTTTCAAAATGAAAATATACACCATTTTCAGAGCACCCTCGCATTCATACTTTAAGAGTTAACCAATACTCAGGCTTCAAGACAACTCATATGATAGTCAAATGTCCACCCCAATAGTGGCCATCAACTTGGCTTCTCAATGCCAATAATTTTTTAGTGTCTAAATCATAATATGTCTTCATAACCTGCACTCCATTTAAGGAGTAATTAAGCAAGTTCAGAACAAACTAATATAAATAAAATAAATAATGAGTGGGGTGACAACTTTCCTAATCATAACCCAGTCCATAAACCCTTAATGCAGGTCCGCTATAACATTTCCATGATCCTGTGAGGGTTGCCCTACCCCTTTTATTTGTCTTTAAATAAAATTGGCCCCCTCAAATCAACATTTTGCGTTCATGTTTATGCATGCTCGCAGACAAGATATGATAAAAAATTCTCCAGGGGAACACCAAGCTAAAATCAACTATAATGCCATGAGTGAGTGTGGATTTTACGCCTGTAATACCATAGTGACGACTCAGTTGGGCTTGATAGGATTTATTCTCTCTAGTGGACCAGACTAGCATTATTTTCTTTGTTATATATATTTATTTTCAATTCTCTTTATAAACTTCTCATATTTAGTATAGGAATTAAGTAGAGGCCTTAGGTTTTAGTCCCCGGAGAACGTAGATGCTTTTCTTAGACCCGTGGAGGCCATGATTTTCCAACGAGGATTGAGTCTTTCTCTTATTTTGGTAACCTACAAATCCCAATGTTAAAATTGGGAAACCTACCATATGTAAAGGATTTGAAAATATCACGAACAAAATTATGAGGGGCTACAGTAAAAATCCTCAAAAATATGCCCAAGGAAGAAAATCCATTACTAGGAGACCTTTGACCAATCGATTTAAGGTCTATTTCCACTTTGAACGGACGATTAAAGTTCTTTAACTTAATCGTCAAAGATCCTAATGAAATGATTTTATAATCTTTCCAATTTTCCTCATTTATACACGTCCCCTCTTACCTATAATCCACCATACGCTTGTTTAGTCTTTTAATCGAATAGTTAAAGACCTCTTTGACTAAACGGTCAAAGTAACGCAACCAGAATCTATAAAAGGATTTACCCACCAACATTTAAAATAACCTCGACATTGATTCAGTTTTCAAACTTTTTCTCCCTAGAGAGTTCAAGAAACTTGAGCTCTTTCAGAAAAATTTAAGTGAAGTTCGTACTTCAACAAAGTCATTTCCACGGAAGTACAAAGGCAAACATGTGTATAGTGAATTTCATTCTTTTAAAAAGTAACTTACTTCAAAACAAAGAGATAAACCTATGTGTGGATCCCCCGAAAGTCTACTCTACCAAACTATGTTCTACCCTACTGAACAGAGGCACCTCATAGGGGACACTCCCCTGACATAAATTCATCTTAGGCTACAAAGGTAAAGAAACTTTGAAAAAATCTTTGGTCAAGAACAAAAATATATCCTATGATATAAATTATCCATATATATATTCATCTCAATAAGGACAATTGTCGTTTAGGGGACCGGGTATGCACTTTACAATGTTTATACTTTAAAAGCATTGTTCTTAACCCAACACCTCTACATGTTGACATGAAATGACACATCATATATTAAAGAAATGCTAATAAAATGCTACGAATAAAAAAACATGAAAGATTACTTTTCAAAATCATTCTCAAGAAAGTATCGGTGAGACGAGTCATTATGAAACATTGCTAAAACCAGAGTTTAAAATCCAACTACTCTCACTGCTTCTCTGAGAGAACAAAGTCCGTATCTACGACGACATCCCCAAATATATGTTTTCTTTCAATACTTGTCAAGCACTTGCCTTTGATTAACGTATTTTTTACATATAAATATATCAATCTAATTCATAACATAATTGTTTTATTAAGGACTAGGCTCCATATATACCATAATGTTGTATATTGTTTACTTGGTATCCCATTGTCTACATCGGAAAATATGTCCTGTTTATTGGAACTGTATTGGATTTGAACCCAAGTCCTCTTGGGTACGTACGCATAATACCGAACCAAACTCGTGAAGCCTAAGCCTTATAATATTCCTCTTGACGTATTATTTATTATGAATGTCATCATCTCTACGTATTATCTATTTGGAATGCCTTCATCTCTACTTCAAATATGTAGTAACCACTCGAAGGCATATAAAAAATATGGGATTTTAGTTTTGTTGATAAGGGATAAATCGATCTTTATCAGCGGCTTTTGGTCCACTCCAAACCTAAATGCGGACTCCTCTCTCCGTACCCATAGGTAGCAAAGTATGTCTAGAATATTACATCCTTCGCATTAAACCTCCAAACTAGCCCCAAGGATAATACTTTCCTTCTAGTTATCGCTCAATAATCATAATATGATACACTAATGTCAGATATCTTTAGGTCCACTCCCATTCCGATCCTCCATCAAAGCTATCCTATATCCCACAAATAGTTTCTCCTGCTATCCAAACCATTCCTCAAACTTTCACACACTTCACATTTGAACATGTGTATGACCGAACTACGTAGGCTTTGATATCATGACTATACGACTTCATAGGATCAATACTGAGAAATTATCTTGAGCACAAGCATTGACAATGTATCTCTCGATATGTTTTCACAACAAATATGCACCCATCCCTCATATTACATTTCTCTACCTCCTCATCTCAAACGAGATATTAAACTTTCTCAAGCAATGAATTTTCATGCATACGCACATATATTCTTAATGTCCTCCCATTATATAAGTCGATATTTCTCTCACTTGTATATACTCTTAATGACCTCTTGTTGTACAAGTTGAGATCCCTGGCACCATTACAAATTAACGACCACCCATTACCCTAAAGACACACTCGCACAAAATAACTCTTGTGTACCCACACCGGTTTAAGTGATGTTCATACAACTCTTACAAATACCTTTCTCATACCTAATCATTTATATATACGTTTTAATGGATTCTAGAACTAAGGCCTCTAATCAAGTTCTAAAATAAATTAAAAAGTAATGATATATTGTTAAGAGTGATAATAATCATATAACTAAGAAAACAGAAAGAACAAGTAGGGTGCCTATTATCTTCTCCCCTCGTAATCTGCTTCCTAAAACACACAACATGAATCTCTAGATCAATCGAAGACCTAAACCTCCTTTAGGATTAGCCACAAAAAAGGCTAATCCAAACCTTTTTCTTATTTTTATATAATATAAACTAGTGACTCTAAACACTCGATAACCCATCGCACAGAACATCTAGGCTAAGAACTAAACCAGGGGCATGAAATAAGAAATGGATACAGTGTCTAAAAGATTTTAAAAGAAATCATTGAACCATCGAACCGATAACTTGAGATTGAGGAGAAACGACGGACTGAGATAGAATCACTCTCATGTCCTTTGAGGGATTAAAACAATGAGCCTCACACCAAAATGCCCACTTCTCAAACCTGTCGATAACTTTTCTCTCTCGATTCCATCTCGAGTCCTCCAACAACAGTAAAGACCCCCATTTATTGTGTTTATGAACTTCATACCTTTCAACACACAAATTCTTGTAAAGGACCTCATATAAAATGACCACCAAACTACATAAATATAGAATTACCCATTTTGATCACATAGTGCATAGCCTCGAGTTCATATTATTTAAATCCTACACACGTGGGGCTAAATGGGTTACACGAAAGGGCGCTCACCAATGAATATTTTCACTCTTTTTCCTCACCCATCTGGTATATCAAAAGTTTTCACTCTTTATCCCAAATTCTCGGTGACATGGAACATTTGAAACTCGTTCAATATCAAGGTATATCACTTAGGATTTTAGAGCTAGTTAGTACTGGGTTAAAGTGGTATCAGAGTACCTTAAAGGTTGATATGTTTGAGTGGGCCATATAATATTTTGATCCATAATAATGAACTTCGATCCAACCCTAACCCCATCACATTGCATTTTTGCATATAAAGAAAAATCACAGGACACAGCGTTCATAATTGAAATATAGATTCATATCGATTTATCTCTTATGTCATACCTTTTAAATCGCCATATGACTAAAGGATGGTCAGGGGTCCTCCAAATTCTAGTCTGACTAGTACTGACCTTTTAATGACAGGATAAATAGTGTGAATCATAATACTTATTCATAATAGAGTTACCTCAAAAAACATTTATTTAAGGAAGATAAGAATTCGACTGGTGTTCCAATGCTTTACGCGTGATAACGAAAAACCTACCCATTCCACTTGAATCTAATGGGAAACTTATTCGATGTTCCCCATAAAAAACACTACTAAATAAAAAGGACAAAAAACAATTATTATATATAACACATTAAAGAAAAAAGACATAAATCAAAACGCAAGTGCACACAAACGTGTGCGTGTGTGTATGCAACAAAAATGTACAAAAGAAAATTTCTGAGTCCTTATAGTCACTTTTTTCTTATTTTCTAGACAAAAGCATCATGCATAATTGTGTAATTCACTCCATTTAAAAATTCTTGAATAACATACCCTGGATCTCTAGGTCAAAGCACCATTTGGCTGTTTAGTCTTTTGGATCAAAATTTCCACATTCATCAGGTTTTTCCTATAGATAACACCATGTATATCTAAGAGGAATATGGATTATCCTCCATCAATCATGTCATACAACAAATACATGGTCTCACAATCCCATTGAACATCATTCAAGTCAAGCATTGTGCACTACAGTTGGTAAAAACTCTCCTTCAAGAGGCCTAAGGGGAATTTAAAGTAAAAATTCTCAAACTACCTCTCCCTCTATACCACCTTGCGATTCCCTAGTCAATAGATAATCCTATGGCTCCCCAAATCCCTCATTTCCTAGTCACAACTCCCCCTTTGATCCATGTTGGGAATCCCCTTATCGAGATTTAATTCTCCCCACATGAGCTATTTGAATAAGGTCTTCAACACCCCAAATATTCCTTGTATCACTACCTTGGTCCACCCCGAGATGAATTAGTGTCTGATATGCAAGGATATAATGCCCCTCCCCTATGAGAAATCCATATATGACCATTATTCAGACCAATATAAAAATATCCCCCCCCCTCTGCCAAATTCATATATGGTCGAGCTCACGATAGGAGGGTTGAGGTCAATTTTGAGGACTTAAGGATGTGATGTCTAATTCTGAGAGCCAAGGTAAATTATGAGGACCTAAAGTAGGGATGAGAAATTATGCAGACCGAGATAAATTCTGAGTATTTTAAGTGGTGACAAATAATTATGAGGTCAAAGGTTAATTCTGAGGACCATAAGTGGTGGCGAGAGGGACAAGTTCAATTTTGAGTACCTTAAGTAATGATAACCAATTCTGAGGGTCGAGGTCAATTCTGAAGACCTTATGTGGTGACGACCAATTCTAAGGGACGAGTTAAATTCTGAGGACCTTAAGTTCTAGCTAGCATTTTTTAGGGGCGAGGTCAATTCTAAGGACTTTAAGTGGTGACAACCAATGTTGAGGGCCGAGGCCAATTCTGGGGACCTTAAGTGGTGACGGCCAATTCTGAGGGCCGAAGTCAATTCTGAGGACCTTAAGTGGTGATGGCTAATTCAGAGGGCGAAGGTCAATTCTGAGGACCTAAAGTTATGGTATGGGGGTAATAACTTCTCCCTAAAACGTAAATGATTTTGGGTGTACGCACACTTTTGGGTTCCGCGGGGGAATATGTTGTCCGAAAAATCTGCTTAGGATTTCGTAGGTTTGTGGATCCTGCTAAAGCATTGTAGTAGACTTTCATGTAGGCGCATATTTTGTTCCATTAGTTAATACGTTGATGATAAGGGTGCCAGCTTAATCCAATGTAGGATTTTCAGAGTTTATAAGGGGCATAATGCTCCAAAAAATGATTTTTTGGGGGGAGAATAATGTTCTACATTTTTTTAGGAATTTTCAGTATTTTTTCATCCAAATTTTGGATTTTTTTTTATATTTTCATGGCAAAAATTAGAAGGGACTACTGATAGTCAGGTCTGGGGAGGTGCCTATCAACACAGGGAAAGAACTCTTGGGCTTATCTCAGAAAAGGAAAAGGCATATGTCGATCGACATGGGAAGAGGTTTACCAATTGACAGGACCTTTAACCTTCTATGTAAAGGGGGTAGACCCTCTTTATTTATCACATCTTCAAGTTTTTGAATCTCTTTCTTTCTCTCTCTAAGGGTCGTTCTTAAGTTCTTTTTTTTTAAACTTCCAATGGCTGGCACTTCAGGTGATGCTTACAATAATGAGTGTTTGGATGTTGATGATTGGCGGGTCTAGAGTGGTGGTCTGTAGTGCCCCTTGCGCTGGTCAGTGAGAATTCCTTTGACTCGTTTGAGACAATTGCTAATGAGCATACTTTGTTGCGTGATCCTACTCACCATCGTTCATCTAGGGTGAAGAAAACTGTTGGGTATATAAGTATGGTGACTGTTGGTTTTCCAATTCATTTTTTTGTTTTGTGCTTGCTAATGAGGATAAGAATACATCATGCTCTGATAATCCTAAAGATGCAAATGATGAAGCCTATAATTAAGCCACAAATGATTCAGATGAGGATAAAATGACTCCTTTGGAACCCATTGGTCAAGGTTTTCCAGAAGACAAAATTGAGATGGATATGCAAGAACATAAGAGGGAATAAAACACAATATCCAAGACTGATGCAACTCCATAAATAAATTAGAGATTCCTTGCAATAGTCCCTATGCCCAAGAGTTAAGATCAATCTACCAAATAGAATATTTCTTGGGCCGACATGACTGAAGAAGATGAAAGAACTAATTCCTAATTAATAGACAAAGGATAACTTATTGATTACAACCTTGAAAAGGAAATTGAGTATGTTACTAATTCTTGAATCTATAATCGTCGAAAATAACCAAAATGTATTTCGGGGACAGGCCCTGAAGGTTTCTCTCTTGTCCTCTCTAAATCACAAAAGAAGAAACTTAAGAGCAATATTATAAAGGAATTTCAATCACAAGCTAGCTATATTTTGAGGAATGGTTCCAAACATTCTCATAAATGAAGATCGTACACTCGAATATTAAGGGTTTGGGCAATCCCCTAGGAAAAAGTATCTCTCTTCTGGGTTTATTGAATATAGGCCAAACTTTTTATGCATTGCAGAACCAAGTATGGATTATAATAAATCTTTCCAAAAATTCTGTCATTCTCTTAGCATGACATTATTCTCCACTACTAAAAAGGATGGTGTACAACCAAACCTATGGATATTCCACTCTAATAAAGTCCTTAAGCCTGTAATTCTTTTAGTTTCTAGTTAGAAAGTAACTTTTACCTCATTAATTAATGGGGTAAAGGAAACATACAAAATAGTCTACACCTCTACTAATTATATTGTTAGAAGGGAGTTATGGGAGGAATTTGATAGACTTTATTACAACATCAAAGGGCCATGGATGACCATGGGAGATTACAACAATGTACTTGGTTCTCAGGAATGTAGAGGCACATGAATTCCTTATGTCGCTGTTTGCTCTGACTTTAAAGGTATGATAGACAACTGTAATTTTATTCAAATTGATCTCAAATGTATTTTTTATACTTGGAAGAAGATCCCTACATCTAATGTGGAGATGAAATTAGATAGTGTCCTTTTTAACAAATCTTGGCTAACCACTTATTCTGAACTTAATCATTTTGCTTTAGCTAAATCAGGATCAGATCATTATCTAATTTCGTTTGATGCAAAATCCACTATACACATAGGTACAAAACCTTTCAAATTTATGTCCTCTTGGATTTGATCAACCCACTTTCAATAATTTAGTGGGAGATGTCTAGAAAAAATCTCAATTTTACGGATGCCCCATATATATTCTTAAACAAAAACTGGAAATTTCAAAAATTACCCCAAAAAATGGAATATGGATGTTTTGGGAATATCCATGAAAATCTACACCAAGAAAAAGAGGCTCTTATTAAAATTCAGTCTGAAATTTACTTGAGTGGTCATAATCAAGCTACAGACAATCTTAAAATGGATTGTCAAAAGAATCTAATTAAAGCTTTGAAATTTGAAGAAAACTTTTAGAAATAAAAATAAAGATTAAAATGGATGAAGGAAGGAGACAAATGCACAACCTATTTTCATAATCATGTTCAATACAGAAGATTTCATATTTTGATTTCATATTTGAAACATGAGGATGTAATGCTTATTGATCAAGTTGTAATTAAAAATCATATTATCACTTATTTTTCTTCTCTATACACTGAAGATCCAAATGTTAACACAACCAACTGTGCTCCTAATGTGGTCCCTAAGATAGTGTCCTCCTCTAACAATGAGAATCTTGTCTCAACCTCTACCGATGAAGAAATTCAAAACACAACTTTCTCCATGGATCCTCTATCTACTCCAGGGCCCGATGGATTTGGTGGTAACTTCTACAGATCTTACTGGCATATTGTAAGTAAAGATGTGTGTAGAGTGGTTGCTAGTTGTTTTGAAAATGGCTTGATATTGTCTTGTTTCAACACCAATCATGATGTCCTCATCCCCCAAAGTTATAGAGGCTGCCTATATCACTGATCATAGACCAATTGTATTGGAAAATTTTGATTTCAAGATTATCAATAAGATTTAACCAATAGATTAAAACCTATTATTGGATTTATAATCTCTAAAAGCCAATTTGTCTTTATCTCTTGTAGAAACATATCTCACCCTATTTCAATTGCCTCAGAAAGTTTTAACCCTCTGAATTATAATGCATATGGTGGAAATTTTTTCATGAAGATTGATATAGAAAAGTCATTTGATACCAATTACTGGAAGTTCCTCATTAAAGCTTTATGTTCATTGATTTTTATGATAAGTTTGTTACCCTAATTGATGCAATACTCAAATCAACTAAGTCGTGCATTCTCATAAATGGTTCTCCAGTTGGTTATTTTAGTTGTTATAGGGGTGTGAGACAAGGAGACCCCTTTCCCCCTTTCTTTTTTGTATTTCTCAGGATTTCCTCAACATGCTTATCATTCAAAAAGTTCAAGAGGATTGTATCACTAGCATATCATCTCCTAGACGTTTGAAAGTTCCTACACATCTAATGTATGATGATGATGATATTATAGTGTTCTACTAAGGCGATGATGATTATTTGAATTATATTGTTCAAGTCTTTGATAATTATGCTACAATTTCTGGCCAGAAAGTGAATAAATCCAAATGTCAGGTGTTTATTGGCAAAAGATCTATGAATAGGAAGGTGTAATTTCTAATATACTTGGTTTCAAAGAAGGATCTAATTCTTATATATATTTTGGAGTCCCCGTTTTAAGAGGCAAGCCTAGAAGAAAACACTTACAAATCATTACTAATAGAGCTAAATACTAACTTCAAGGATGGCAATGTGAACTTCATTTTATAGATGGTAGATTAGAGTTAATTAGGACTATTATTATATAGCTTTAGAATCTATACATTTCCTTCCACATTTCTTAAAATATTTCAACAATCATTAAAAAAAATTCTTATGGACTGGCTCAATAGCAACTTAGAAGTTAATTTATGTTCATTAGAAGAAAACCTATTTACCTTATGAAAAAGGAGGTATCAATTTGAGAAAATTAGATCATCTAAATGCAGCATGCATTCTCAAACAAGCTTGGGACATATGTGTAAATTAATCCCTCTGGTATCAATTATTAGATGCAAGATTCAATCCCATGAGAGATGGATAGTGTTCTTACAAAATTAGTTCCATTTGGCATGGTTACAAAGAGGCCTTCAAAATCACTAAATTTAATGTCAATTGGATCATAAGAAGTGGTAAAAAAGTTCGATTTGGAGTGATAACTGGCTAGGAGAACATATAAATTACGATGCTCATCAAATCAACACTAAAGGAGATAACTTTATTGTTAGTGTAACTTCAACTATCAATAATAGAACTTTTGGCTCACTGGCCACATCAATTACTGACATAATAAAAAAAATCACTCTTCCTTTGTGGATACTAAATACTACCTTGTTTGGCCTCTATGTAAGTCTGGAAATTTATCCTTTAAAGAAGCCTATGAATTTGTTAGACATAAATCTCATAAATATGCTGATTATAATCTATTGTGGCCTCATCATATACCCCCTAGAGTTTTTATGACTAGATGGAAATTTTTCCATGAGAAACTAACTATTTTTAAATTCCTGAATTGTAAAGGCATTTACTTGGCATCAAGAATCATCTTATGTAAATCTAGCAATGTCTCTCAATCATTTATTTATTTAACGCGAGTATACAAAGTATATATGGGACTAGATTGCTGGTATTTTCATTCAACAGTTGTGGTTTAGCTCTCATATGCTTCTATGGAACCAACACATATATGTGTATTTTACTCCACAAATAAAAACCCTCTGGTTCGCCTCTATCATTGGTGCTTTTGATTTTTTATGGAAATCTAGAATTAATCTATATTTCACGACATTTTTCCATCTTCTACAAGCATCGTTCATCAATTGAGCCTATGTCTCAATTCTATTGGAAGTTATTGTAAAGGTCATATGAATAATTCAACGGATGACTCAAAGATCCTCCATATTTTGCATATAGAAGGCATTCCAAGAAAATCTTCTAAGATCACTGAAGTAAAATGGAATCTTCCAATCCAAGTACGGAACAAAATTAATACCGATGGCTTTTTTGAAAATAATAGGGCAACCGTGGGAGGAGTGTATAGGAATTGCAAGTGGTTCCCAAGAGGACCTTTTTTTAGCAAAGTAAAAGACAAATCAACATTTGATGCATAACTTATTGCAACAATGATGGGGATGGATATTGCTTGGAGATATAAATGGACTCTAAATCAGTTGGTTACTATTTTCATGACAAACTCTACAAATCTCCTTGGTACTTGATTACTAGATGGAATAATTGTAATTATTACCTCTCTAAGATGGAGTTTATATGCTCTCACATTTATAGAGAGGGTAATGATGTGGCTAATAAGTTATCAAACATAGGGCTGGCATATGATGAAGTTAAATGGTGGTGGAATTATCCCAAGGAATTTGTTCCTCTCATAGGTAAATATCTTTCTTTAATCCGTCACTTTTTATTGGTACTTTATGGTTGGTTTGGTGATATGTTCACAACCTTTGTTTGTGAGCCCATAATCTACTATAAAGATCTCCATGTGATTGGTTTTTATTCTTTCTTTTACAAGATGGTACAATTTTTATGTCCCCCTTCCTTTCTGTGAGCCACGTGGAAGGTTTTTTCCTTTTTTCTTCTTTAAATAAAACTTGTGGGGGTACCATCCCTCTTCTATCAAAATATGGTTTTCTTTGTTTTTTATAGACTGACATAGCTCCTTCGAGAATTCGATCCAGGGGGATGACTGGGTCAAAGGATGTTTGGAACAAGCTCCCTGGGGCTATGCGTTAGATGGTATCGTATGTCGGGTTTGGCCTGTTGGTGAAGGCTCTCAATAAGATGTTGAATTCTATAAAGGTGATGTGCTCTCTTAGGGAGAGATGGTGGGACACTACCCACAAATCCAATTAGGGATTGGGAAGATGAAAATTACTCTCATTAATATCCAGTAACTATTGGGGCGGGATTGTTAGGGGTTCCAGATAATAGTGGAACGTACTTTGAGGGATACGTCGGAGGCGGTGCATGTTATTTTGGGAAACGCGGGAGAAATCGTGTAGGGGTATTCAATCTAGATTTCTATTTTAAAGGAGGTGATGTTGATTGGACAAGAGGATATGATGGATGGGAGACATGTTAGATAGATAACCCATCTATTTATCCTTCTTTTTCATGGGGGATTCCTGGTGGCGACGAGTGGTGATGTCGTCCATCTCGAGTTTTTACCGCACTTGAATAATTTGTCGGATGTGCCAATGTATGATTGGGGGAGCTTCACTTTGGAATCCCTTTATGCTTCCCTGGATTTCTTCAGACAATGTTGTCGGTAGCCTTTTACATGGAGTATGTACCTTATGGAGGTAATCTTGAGTTTATTTTATTTATTTTCTTGTAGTCCACTTCTTTGTTCTTCTTTTTTATCTCTTTCTTCTTGCATAACTGGCCACAATGAGAGGTTGATATCCATGAAGGATGATGATTTGGGGGATTTCTTCAGGATGTTCTAGTGGAAAAAGTCCAAACAGTGTTCAAACCAGTCCTTATCCCTGAGGATATGCGTAGGGTCTTGAATGACATGATGAGCGATCAGGTTCACCTTTATCTTTTTTTGAGTTTTTCTAGAATTTTTATTTCTTTAATAGATACTAATTCTTTGTGGTGGATGCAGGTGCCATTCTACCATTGGGGTGTATCTTCACGAAACATGGGGGTTACTACCATGAATGAACAAATGTGAGTTCAGGTACTTCTAGTACCTAGGATAGATGGTGGTGAGGCAAATAATTGAGGAGAAGGTGTAGGTCCCACCATCGGTACCCTCGATGTATATGAGGTGGGTGAGGGAGATGTCGGATAAGGCCAGGGTGACAACAACGATACGTGAGCCTTACACTCTTTACATGAATATGGTGTCAAGCAAATGATTATTTGAACTTTTTGACTAGATGGTTTATGCCCTCTTGCATTTATGATGTTGAGAACATGCCTCCACCCACTACTACTTTGGGTAGGGGTACCAACAGACCAGTGGGATCAGCTCATAGCACGGGTGGTGGTGTGGTGGCACTGACAGAGGAATCTCCACTTATTTAGGTTACCCCACTTCTTATAATTTCCAATTGAGCAATGGATTAGTTGAGTGTGCCAAATCGTCCCCACATGTCGGTGTGTGGGTTTATGGGGATTACGGATGAGACTCTTAGGCCTGAGGTATACTTACCTTCTTTATCTTTCATTTCCAATTATTCTTCTTTATTTTCCTTCCTCTTTACTGAGTTTCCCATCTTTTGTTGTTTTCTTCTTGCAATATGTATGAATGTTGACCAATCGGTTGTGGTACATCGAGGACTGGATGGTCTACATGTCTGCTTATGTGAAAAAGTCAGCCACCTCCTACATGGCGTAGCGAGTAACTTCTGATGAAGGTTCCAGATCCGGGAGTGGAGGGTGCCATGCCCATCGCGGGGGAAACGTTCACACTGTGAGGGTTGAGGGTTTGAGAGGAATGTTATGGTTTGAGGGTTTGGTCGAAGTCCCTTCGTAATTTTTCCTTTTTCCTTTTTTATTTGTGCCTGGAAAATGTAATCATGTGAAGCAATACTATATATGAATAATATGTATTTTCTTTTTGGTATTTTCCTTGATTAAGTGACCTATCCTACATGCAATTTTAATTTTCTGCTGAGATTATTTTATTTATGAAAAGATAAAGATTAGTATATAAGTGATAAGAAAAGCGGGAAATGTTTATTTTTATAACAATGAGACTAAAAATGAATTAAATCAGGCGTCAACCTTTTTCAATGTAAGAATTTTTGGATTTTATTTTTGCATAAATGAGGAAAAATGGAATCTTTCTAAAAAGGGCGGTTACCGATCGGCATACCCCTTGAGCTTCTTATCGACATAGGGGTAAAGTCAAATCACTCGTTTAATTTTATTACACTTTCACATACTTATGGTTCTCTATAAAAGTGATAAGAAAAGGGGGAAATGTTTATTTTTATAAAAATGAGACTGAAAATGAATCAAATCAGGCATTAACCTTTTTCAATGTAAAAATTTTTTGAATTTGCTTTTGCATAAATGAGGAAAAATGGAATCTTTCTAAAAGGGGGGTTACTGATCAACATACCCCTTGAGTTTCTTATCGAAATAGGGGTCAAGTCAAATCACTCGTTGGATTTGATTACACTTCTGCATACTTCTGGTTCTCTATAGGGCAGAGAGTTAAATGAATTTTCAGATGGTTTGTTTGTTTGTTTGTAATGGTTTTTGGATATGAAAGGAGAGTATTTTTTTCACCACCAATATTATTTCTTCTTTTTATTGTCTCTCTTCCCTTTACCAAATGGATCTCCTAATGTATGAAGAGTTATCTTCTTGTTTTGAAGGTTTAGAGGCGAAGTGACTATATGATGTTGACTATGACACTTTCAGCTTGCGTCGGGTTTCCTTATGGCACAATTGAGCCACATACTGGAATTTATTGGCAGTGGTGGTACAATTTTGATACCCTAAGGATCATGTCTTCCAGTTTGGCTTGGATGAGGCACGTCTTACCTACGAGGCATTTTAACAATATTGGGTATTAGCCCTAGTATTACGGTGACTACGCCTGATTTTTCCCATTTTCCCACAGGGGTCTCTAGATGTGTTTTTCTATATTTACCCCCCAACGGCTCGATTGTTGGTTCTGGAAGGGACTATTTCCCTTCTGAAAGTTATGCACTCGGTGTGTCAGAGGGACTTTATTGTTGTTGGCTTTTCCAGAATTGTTGCTTTGGTCCTTGATGTGAGGATATTATTGGTGACAAAAGATTTAACGGTCGATCCTAAAGTGTCCATAATAGTGACGTGGATGTATTACCACTATAGTCATGCGGCGGTGGTGTTAATGAAAACCCTGAATGGGCCCGATGATTGGAAGGAGGACCATTTTGAATTTCTAAGGGGGAGCATTGTGATGTTATTCATGTGGCTTGCGAAGAGGTTTTATCTAGTGGCCCCTCATGAGTATGTCTTGTCGAGTGTGCCTAATTTCTTTGTCCAACCTTTATTGAGCTTCGAACCTTTAATAGAGACCTGGGTCAACTGGTTTGTAGAGCATGGATCTCGGTGTCTTGATTAGTCGGTGCCATAGTGAGGGGATTTATAACTCATTTTTCATTTGAGAGAGTGCCGGTATGTACAGATGGTAGCCTCTAGAAGACTTCCTTCCATTTTCCTTGGCAACTTTTACACTAAGTAGTGTGGGAACAAATAGTTCCTCCTATCATAACCAATATTTTTTCGTGAAGAACCTCATTAAATCTTTACGGGTGATACTGGGTCCCTAATGGAAGCGCTGCCAACCATCTACGTGCCCATCACATTATGTGGGAGGGGCTTGGTATGTGTCTAAGGACTATCTGAGTTGTTGTGGAAGTGGGTAGTGGGGAAGAACATGGAGGAAGAGGCTGGGCAAAGGTGGTTTGTTGCTTTAGACACCATGGACTAGGGTGTTGTAGTGTCAGCAAAATGTTTCAAGGCATACAGATACAAGGAGCGCATACGGAGCGTTAATTAAGAGTGGGATAATTAGGGACCACCGAGGGCATGAAATGATGATAAGGCAGGGCCTTCTGGTAGTTGAGATCAATGTTTGTGTAGCTAGGGGTAGATTTGTGAAGCTGGGAAAACTTGTGTTTTGGCCAATATGTGTTGTTATCTGGCATATTTTAGGATCTTTTTTTATGAAGCTAGTAGGGGTTTGATAGGAACTGGATAGATTCTAAGGTTTATTGGAATGGGGGTGGTCTTGTTAGACTCCCTCCACTGATACTTCGTGTAATTGTTGTATTCCATTATTATGAAATAAAAATATTTTTTATCATATTTTGTTGTGCCTCTTGATGAGTTTTGTATATTTAACTATAGATACTAGTCGTTAAGGTATAAATACTCCTCTTGTTCGTGTGAATGATGAGATGGACCGTCGATCTCGAGGGTTAATAAAAGAATAGCATTTTATGAAAAAGAAGGGAACCATGCTCATGTATATTAGACGGGCTGTCTACGTATCTCTGGGGGTTTTGAAAAATTCATGAGTTTCATTTTTGAGAATAAATGTTTTGAAAGGATCAGGTCCCACGTAGTTCTGGGTATAGGAAATGAAGATTTTTTTTTAATTTTGGAATATAAGGGGTGAGAAGAGTCATAGCTTACCGAGAATTGAGAATAAGTATGGAGTTTGTTGAGACGATCTAGATTGGTTGGGCGCTTTATTTCCTTTCCATTGAGGTCTGTGAGCATGGTGGCACTGATTGACATGATTTCCTTCACAATGCACGAGTCACTCCAATTCGGTTGGAATTTCCCTCTAGGTCCCGTAAGGGTTCTACGATCTCTTTAAAGGAAAATTCTCCTTCTTGGACATCGCAGTCCTTAACTTTAATGTTGAATGATGTCGCTATCCGATGATGGTACCCCTCTATATGGTATAGAGCCCTAAGTTTCTTTTCATCCAAGAGTGAGAGTTCATAATATAGGCTTTAATGCCAGTCATCTTCATTCGCCCTACTTTTGAGAATGACACATGGAGAGGAACTTCTAGCTCAACGCCCAAAAATGCTTCCATGCCGTATATTAAAGAATGAGGGGTAGCCCCAGTAGGTATTATGATAGAAGTGAGGTATCCCCATAGTTCATATGGTATAGGGTCGCCCAATCTCTTCAACTTTTGATCATTTTATTAACGATGGTTCTAAGGCATTTGTTTGCGGCTTCGAAAACATCATTAGTTTGGGGTGGGTAAGGAGATGATTTATGCCTTTGAGTATCATACTTATTGACCAGTTATGTGACCTCAGCTTCGAAGTGGAGTCCATTATCAGATACTAACTCATGGGGAACCCTTTTTGAAAAATGATGTTCTTTTTAATATACATAGCCACTTTTGTGGCATTCAACACTACATATGACTCGAGAAAGGCCCATTTAGTGAAGTAGTCAATGGTGACCAGGATGAACTAGTGAACATTATAATCTTAGGTAGTGACCCTCCCTATGATGTCTATTCCCCAAGTGGAAAATTTCTAGGGAAATGTCATGTTATACAATTCTCGAGGAGGCAAGTGTTGGAGATTAGGAAATTACCGGCACTTGAGGCATCTTCGAACAATGGCAGTGCAGTCATGAACCATAGTAGTCCAATAATACCCTTGACGAATGAACTTTATGGCAAGCATCTGATCGTTCATGTGGGGGCCACATTCCTCAATTCAAATCTTTTGGATCATTCCATCAATATCAGCCCCTGATATGCAATGAAAATGGATACTATCAAACTTTATCTATAAAATCACTTTATTGCATATGATGTACTGGGAAGCCAGTTTGCGAAGGCTCAAACGATCTTTCCTATATGGATACTGGGTAAACCTACCATATTTAAAGAGGTTCCAAATGTCAGATTCTTCCTTGGTGACGAGCTGAATGTTGTAGCAGTGACTGGGCATATCTTGTTTTTATAATAGGAAATGGGCTATTATTATTCCCTCGAGCATATAGACAGTGGTGTCTAGGGTTTCAAGGCTATCATTTAGACACTTCTTTGATAGAGGAAAGTACTGGAACGTGACATATTTAATTTGGGAGTCAAGCTCTTCTAGGTGGGCGTAGAAAGGTAAGAGCTTCCCATATTTGAATTTCCATTTTATAAGGATTTGGCTGATGATGAGGGAAGAATCAACATAGACATATAGGTGGAAGATTTCTTTATTGATGGTGATCTTAAGGCCTACGGTGCATCCCTCGTACTCAGTCATGTTGTTGGTGCAAGGGAAGTCCATCTTAATGGCAATGGGGGTACGATAATATCAGGGGCGATTGGGAGTATCCTATTGCATTATCCTTTCTTATTGGTAGATCCATCAAAGAACATCTTCCTTCTAAGGTCCTCTTGAGACGTTCATAGAATGTCTTCATTTGGTAATTTAGAGACCTAAACTTTGGTTCCTTCCATGGGGTAATCAATAAGGTAGTTGGAGTGACCCTCCTTTCCATGACTTTTTGTGTGAAATATATAATATCAAACTTGGATAACAACATCAACCAACGGGCCATTTGAATCGACAGAGAAGGTTAATCTAGCAGGTATGTAATGGGATCCATTCATGATACTACTCTAATGGGAAAGACAAACATGTAGTATCATAACTTCTGTGTGATCCAAACTAGTGCAACACATGCTTTCTCTAAAGTTGCGTAGTTGAATTTGTGCCGAGCTAATTTTTTACTGGCGTATTAGATGTCTTTTTTTTATGGTATTCTTTAATGTACTAGGTTAGAAAATCCCCTACTGTGGTATCAGTAATGATCAAGTACAAGAGGAAGACAAGACCTGACTGTGGAGGCATGAGCATCAAAGGTCGAATGAGGTATCACTTGATTTTATCGAAGTCTTATTGGCCAAAATTGTTCCAGACTTTAGTTAAATACTTCTGGAGAAGTTTCTAAATGGGTTCATAGATAGAATTCAGTTGGCTGATTAACCAACTGATGTATTGCAATTTACACAGTAATCTTCTAACTACTTTCTCTGTCTTGGGTTTTGGCATCTCAAGTATGGATTTAATTTTGTAAGGGTCCTCTTCAATTCCTTTCTCACTGACAATGAATTCATAGATTTTTCCTTTTGTAATGTCGAAAATGTACTTCTGTTGATTTAGTCGCACCTGGTGTTACTGTAGTCACTCGATAAAATTTCAGAGGGAAAAATATGACCTTCTCGAGTCTTAGAGTTGATGATCCTGACATCCACATAGACTTCAATATCTTTGTAAATAAGGTCATGCAGGATGGTTATGGCAACCCTTTGGTAGGTAGACCCAAATTTTTTTAGTCTTAATGGCATGACAATTTAGCAGAAAGCTCCCCATAGGGTGATGAAGGTAGCCTTTCTTGATGATTAGGGTGTATCTTGATCTTGTTATATTTGGAAAATCCATCGATAAATGATTTAAGGGTGTGGGTGGCCAAATTTTCCACAATCATGTCGATATTAGGCAATGGTTAATCGTCCTTTGGGGATGATTTATTTAACTCTCGATAATTGATGCACACGCGGACTTTTCTTCCTGATTTTGGCACGGGGACAATCTTGGTAAGACAAATGGGGTATTTGAATATGCGAATAAAACCCATGTTCAGCTATTTTACTACCTCCTCTTTGACCTTGAGGGACCTTTTCGTTTTGAGTTTTCTTAACTTCTACTTGACTGGTTTGCATTCTTGGAATGCTGAGATCTCTTGTTGAGATATTTATGGGTCAATTCCTGGAATATCATTGTAGGACCAGGAAAAGAAGTCGTGAATTCATTCAATAGTTCTTATAATTGCGTATGCTCATGATCATTAAGGGTGGACCCTATACTAATCTTACCATGGTGGATACTAGAACCGAGATTAATAACAATAGTCTTATCATCATTAATTTGAACGCGGTTATGTTGTTTATTAGTTTCCTTAGTGAGACCATTTAAAAATTGTTCATTTACAAAATCATCATCATCAAAGGTTTGATTAGCACCACCATAATTAATGTAAGGCACGATAAGATACTCAAAGTCCTCGTTTATTTCATTTTTAGGGAAAAAACAGATTTGAGAACCTCACTATAATAGGTCTCGACTATATTAGTATTAGAAAAAGGAGAAATAATAAAAGGTGAAGAGACTTGAATAAGATAAATAGCAGGGTTAGGTTGAATTTGGGTAGGCTGGGCAGGGACGTCATTCTAGTTGAGGAGAGGGATATCAAACGTAGTGATTTGAATGGATAGGTCTGACGGTACGGTATCTGAGCACATCATGCAAAGACTGTCGAAGGATTCTTCAGAGTCACTTCCCTCAAAGTTCTCAATAATTTCCAAGGTTTCCTCATCCAAAGTCTTTACTTCATGTTTCCACTCTTCATCCTAAGTGTTTTTGTGTTGAAAGAAGATCTCCAGTCCTAGTTTCATCTCTTTGTTAATAAGATCATACCACGGTTTTGAGAATCCTCAAAAGGAGAAATCCACACCCTCATTTAAAAATCTTCCAATTAGGGAGTCTCCCGAAATGGTCTTTTCATTCTCTAAACTTCTTTTTGGTCTCGATCGTCAGAGTTCTTTGATGTTAACTGGTGAATTTTGGTAGCCTAGGCTGCATGGGTGAAATGTATCTTTTAGGATTATGGTTTCCAATATTCCTTATTGGCATTATCCCATCCCTATTTTGGGCATGAAGTGCATGTTTTTGAACATATTAATTACATTGACATTACCGTGATGAGTGTTCTCTAGAAAGACTGGTTCTTTGAAGTTGTCCTCAACTGGGATGAGGAGTGGATCTATCTTGAAATCGAATAGAAACATGTCACTGGTCCCATAATAAACATCTAATATTGGGTTGTTGGTACTAACATTATCTGTACCATCGTTGTATCCCCAAATGATGACTACTTGACCTTTGGTAAAGAACTTTAGTTTCTGATGGAGAGGAGAGTATACTTCTCGGATGTTGTGGATCTAAGGGAGGACAGGAAGAAGGTTAGAGCAAGAAGGTATGTGGATGAATTTGAATTCTGTCAGAGAACTGATAGTGCCAACCCCTAGTGTGAGTTTTATGGAGCCCACTACTTTTCGATGAGTGTTATCATAGGCGCGCATGGTGCCAGTGTTAGGGAGTGAGATCACTGATTTTTAACCCCATACAGTTAAAGGTTCTGAGCGAACTGACATTGAGAGTAGATCCATTTTCGAAAAGGGAAAGTAGGACTATCTTTATGAGGACTGTGATGGAGATGTTAAGAGAATAGTTCTGATTAGGGACAAACTGTGGTATTTATTCTTAGGAAAAGGAGATGACTATGGAAGAGGTTAAGGATCTAACCATATTCACTGCTTCTTAGGGAGTAGAAGAGGGAGAAATTTTGGATCCGGTGAGGATCTTTATTAAGGCATTCTAGTGTAGCTGAGAGGACATGAAGAGTCCCCACAGGGTTATATTTTCTTGGGTTTTCTTAAGCTGATCAAGTACTTCATTTTCTTTAACGGTTATTTTGGGCATTGGAAGTTCTTCAACAACTGCATTTATTTTTTTCTACCCATGGTGAATGGGGACTTAGGTCCTTATAATATCATTGTGACCTGGTTTTGTGATTTACATAAGTGGGGAAGAATAAGAACCCCGTTACTTCATCTACCTCAGGTTGAATAGCCATTTTGTTGATTTTTCCCAATAAATATTTAAAGGAAGTCATTTCCCACAGGTTGGCAACTGTACTAGCTTCTTTATGACCTGGTTCATCATCTAAGTCGAGACTATGTCTTCCTACCAAGAGTAATAAATTCACTCGACCACCTTTACAACTTCATTATATAAGTCTTCCCACTAAACGGGGAAATGTAAAAGTAAAGGGACCACCCATTCTTACAGTTTCAAAATACTGAGCAGTTCAGATATGCTAGAGATTTCCTCCATTTGGCGAAAACATATTGTCCATGATTTGTACCACATCGTCTAGACTGACTTCTTCCATGATCATTACCTATTTATTTGATTCTCGATCCCACTACTAGGGTTCCATGAACATGCTACAGAATTTTTGGAAGTCGAAAGCCATCTCTTTGGGAAATTTCAACCCAAACTCCAGGAGTTGGTTTAACACGATCAGTAGTTCTATACCTCATACCCTAGATCAGGTACAGATAATAATGTAGGTCGCCTTTGTAAGGAGGGACAAAGCTTAATCAGCGAGGCATGTTAGGTGTAGGATAAAGGACGGGAAAACCTTAAGAGGCTTAGGTGAAACTACATGGATGTTGGGTACAATCGGATCAAAAGGGTCAAAATCAGGGTTTCTTTCTAAGAAAATGGCATTAGTATGCGCGGGAAGTGGGTTATGAGTGATGCTGGAGGGTCGATGATACCCTACTCTATCAGGTCTTGGATAACATTTATGAGGTTGAAGCATTCATTTGTAGTATGAAAAAACATTAGTAGAAGTCACAATGGGCATTAATCTTAAAGTTTCTAGGGAGAGGTTTTGTTAATTGACGAGGTTCAAAGGGTTTAATGAGATCAAAGTCTAGAAAGGCCCGATAAACATTAGATAGGGGGCCTGGATCTCAGTGTATTTTTTTCTGGAAAACTTTGGGGCGACTTCTGGTGCCGAAGAGGTAGCAGCTTGTGATATGTTATTCATGGTTGAGACTGAGGAACTACCAATCCTCTCATTTTTTTTGTGGGTAAATTGTTTGGTAAACTTCTTTGGTTATGATTCCACTTTATTCACACTCTCCTTTATTTCCACACAAGCCTCTCGGAGGGCTCAAAAGTGCGGGTAATACTATTCTCCCATGGATGCTCAAATACGAGGAAAGAAGTTGTTCTTTATAATTCACCCTTGTTCCTCCTCGGAGGGACTGTTGGTCATAGTGGTGGCCTTTTTCCTCCAACTTTTGATAAAACTATTGACTTATTTTCCATAATTTTTCTTAAACTGTTCTAGGTCTCTAGGCATGACCTCTAACTCTTCATTGTACTTGTACTAATACATGAATTGTACAGAAACATCTTCCTAATAGCGGATTTTGGATTCTTAGAGGGACTAAAACCATCAAAGATAACTTTATTTCAAAGTCTGCTGAAACATCAGGGCCATTATCTCTTTGAAGGCACCGAGAAGGGTCATGGATCAATGGTATCATCAAAGGTGCACAATTAGGGGCCCGATGCGCCCAAACTTCTCGAATCCCTCCATCTTGAACTTCTGTAGTGGTCTGGCATTGGTATAATGAGATATATGGATGTAATCCATGTACTTTGTGGCTAGCTTGACTTGGTCAAACTTTTTTGACAACAGTTTTAGGTCTTCTTTAACCTTATTCGGATACTATTCTTTGGGATCCACGAGTTTTGGAAGATTAACCACTGGCTAGGCAAGGTTCAAAATTGGGAGTTGAGATGGTGGCGACCCATTTAAAGGCAGGGCGGGTGAGATATGCGAGTGTTCTTTTGGGAACCAAACAGGATCGGGGGTAGGTGGACTTATAGTACGAGGAAAGAGAATCTTAGGATCACGAGCTTCTAGAGTCTTGGCTCAGTGTCACTGCATTTCTTTGACATCAGTTTGAAGGTTGTCCATCTTGGCATTGAGTTGGGATAAGATGTCCATCAGATCTGGCTGAACATTCGATTATTGGTCAATGATCTCGATAAAGAGCTTGTGGAGCTAGATTCCAAATTGGATCGAAGTAGCAGAAGAAGCAGCATAGCTTCAGGGCAGTATGACGAAAGACCGAAGGCAATTAGGATCCAATACAAAAGTCGAGTATACGATCGACCTAAGAGGGAAAACATTTCAAATTTATTTTTGAAAGAAAGAGGGAGAATTGTTTTTTTGTAGTTTTTTAAAAAAGGGAGAGAAAAATGTTTTTTTGGTAGTTTTGGAAAAAAATATATAAATGTTTTTGGTATTTTTGTCTTTGAAAAGGAAGGAATAGTAGTAGTAGTAGTAGTAGTAGTAGTAGTAGTAGTAGTAGTAGTAGTAGTAGTAGTAGTAGTAGTAGTAGTAGTAGTAGCAGTAGTAGTAGTAGCAGTAGTGGTAGTAGTAGTAGTAGTAGTAGTAGTAGTAGTAGCAGTAGTAGTAGCAGTAGTAGTAGTAGTAGCAAGTTTTCATTTGTATTAGGTTTGCCTAAATGCAAGAAAAAAATGTCGGACAGGATCGAAGCTTGGGAAAATAGGGTTTAAAAAATGTAAGAAACGGTTTGACTTGTTTCCAGGCTCATGAACGCGGTCTTGTTTTAAATAAGGTAAAATAACTTAAAAATTCAGGTGGAATGTCAAAATTTCATAAGAGATTCACATGGTAACTGACAAACTAAATACGAGTTCCTTAAGGTTGACGCCTATGTGAGGTTTATGCACTTATTGGGTTAGTGGAAGGGTTTCCCACTTTGTCATGACTTCCATGATATACCTCTTGCCTATAAGGGTAATCATTCATTGGTACGTGTGGATAAGACATTTGATATGCCTGAGTGTACATGAATTGCCTCACGATATACCTCATGGGGACGGTACGTGTGGGAGAGAATTCGATATACATGATGTACATGAACGAGTCCCTTGCTGCATACCTCCTGTGGTGAGATTGGTTAAGCGGTGTGATACAGGAGGAACCATTCGATATACGTCCAAGGTACGAGTAAAATGGAAGGTGAGAGTCATATTGCTTAGGTTAACAACGTCCCAGAGAAGCTGACATCCATCACAAACTGACCCCGGTATGGTACAAAAGTTTGGTCAATATTGCCATGCTCTGGTGATGTAGTGTGGACAAATGCATTACTCTTAATTAGTATATTATGGAGAGAGATGTTTTTTATCTGTATGCTAAGTAAAGGGAGTAATAAACTATTGAGGGAGAATATACAAGTATTATGAAAATTAAATCTAACATGGAGCACGAAGACTATACTTATCATGGTGATAGGGAAGCATTGGGATAAATACATGTAAATGAGTAACATATATACAAGTGATTGTGTGTGTTAGTGAGCCTATACATTGATCAACTATGTGTAGTGTACGAGATGTGTAAATGAATATGGATATATATACGAGTGAGAAAAGTGTGGTTGTGTGATAGTGAAGCTAATCTTGGATAATCTAAGCGTTGTGTGGAACATGTGAGTAGAAGTGAAACTAAGTGTACGTGTGTGAGGTGTACATATAATGCCCTGATCCGAATTTAAGGGTTAATAAAAGACCAACCTGATCCAGTCCGTACCTTAATTGTGAAGTGAAATGGAACACCCTAGATAATGTTTCTAGTCCAGTTTTATTATTATTTAATGTTATTCTTATTAGCATGCGAGTTTAGTTTACAATTACTATGTGCTAGGACCTAAGGCAAGTGCCCCAAGGCCAAGTAAACAAAACTACTAATCGTGAATGCAAATAATTACTTACCTATATAACGATCTCAAAGTATTAAATATCATGCAACCTGTTGTAACAAAAGGACGGATGTGAGCCGAATGCTCAGTGGGATTATGTACAAATGTAGTATAGAAACGAACAACAGAAAAGAATACTTACACGCTATGCTACATGCATGTGAAAATACGTATATATATATATATACACTATAGGAAAAAACATGTCCTAATGTATTAAACCATTTTATTTCAAAAACATTATTTGATACCATTTATCGTCCATGTCTTTACAAAATAATCATTTTGCATATTTTTTTTAAAACTATCATATTCTTCCTGTGAACTCACTCAATTTCACAATTTAAAATTGTTGGGGAAAAACCTTTTATTCATTTTGAAACATTTATTACTTAACATACATTAACTCACACCAGAGTTGCGTAATCTTTACTTAATATTTTCTTTCAACACACGCGAATATCATGTTAAAGAATGTCCATTTACATCGAAAGCCTTGTATAACCTGCACACTTGTGTTATTACGGGTTTAAACCTCTTTGGGTATCTTTATTACCCATTAAGTCACTTTTCTAAACTATTTTACTTCCCTTATGGACATTTGTCATTAATCTCAATTTACCTGTCCACATCATTAATCAAAACTTTAATTACTCACACAAGTTAGGTTATTTTTTATCTTATAACCCATTTGTTATCACGTTCCGATTACATCATTATCTTTGGGATTTAGTAAGTAATCACGAACTTCGTAGCCTCTCACCACTGGTCTCCACCGCCATATGCTACTGCAATTACTTTGGGGTCTTTCACCACTAAGGACGCCATGCCCAACTTAATTATTTCTTCGGCATCATCTGGATATTCCTTTATCTTTCCTAGATGTTCAACACTTTCATAATGTTCACTTTAACTCATAATTTACGGGCCGAAGCCAAAAGACTAGACTTAGTCATTCCTTTTCCGTTAATACTAGGAAAATGGTTTCTTCTTCTTCTTTAAATCCTTTATTCACGCACACATTGATTTAATACCAAAAATCATTCTCATTTTAGGGCTTAATACATTTCACCCTCATTAGTGTAAAACAGTCATCAATATTTTTACTTCATAAAAATGTCACGCTTTAAGTAAATTACCAATTTGCCCTTTTATTTACCAAAACTTACAATTTGGGCCTTTAACAAATGTTATTTTTCGAAAAGGTAGGTTAAGTCGTTATTTCAAATACTTAAATGAATTTAACAATTAAAAGGAACACCTGTCCTACTAGTATACTATACCCAACTTTCACATCATACACTTTACACACCTTTAATATATAAACTCATGAATTTTATATCTTAAAAACGTTATTTTCCACATATTTGGCAAATACACTTTATATTTGGGCTTTTACATTCCAACACCCATTTTTATCAACACTTGTACATTAAACCATACAGCTTTCCTATTTTGAGATCACACACTCTATTTATCACATTTTGCATTTCAACACCCATTTAGCTGTTTATCCCACATTTAGTCCACTTTACATTTACCATTTACATGAAGACCTTAGTTTCACATGCTTACACAACAAACCCACTCTATTTTGCTATTATGAATCCATACAATTTAAAATACCCATTTTAAAGAAAAAACATTTCTTTACATTTAAAGATCTTTATTTAATGTAAGAAAACATAAAATAATTCTTATAAAATGTCCATGAATAGTCTTTACAAATTTTTGACATTTTCAAACCCATTTTGACAAAAAGTTTATCTTCTTCTTCTACTTCATCATTTGATGAATGAAACTCCATTTTTATTTCATAAAATGGTACAAACAAAACCAATACCTTTTCTTAGCTAAAATCACATTCATTTCTTTAAAAACATCATCACGACACATTTTATTGCATAAAATGTTAAGTCGTTATATTCTGAAATTTTCATGTTTAAAAATCCATTTTCAATCATCCCATTTGAAACCCATTTTCAACCAAATAATAGGATAACCATTAATAAACACTTAGTTGCAAACTAACATCAACCCTACATATATTTGTCTTATATATTCCAATAATCAAGTTGATTTTTTTCACACTACTTTAAACTTAAATCAAAGTTGGTTATTCCCACCTTCTTATTTAGCTCTAGGAAGATGGTGGAGATGGTGAAGAAGGTGGAGGACCCACCACCTCCAAAGGTGGTGTCAAGGGGGGTCTCTAAAAGCACTCCAAGGTCTTTCTCCAAGAGTCCATTGCTTCCATCTTCATTCAATCTCTTCGACCTCCATGAATACCCCCCCTTCAAACATCCATAAACACCGACCCAGAACACTCCCTTCAAATATGCAATAAACACTCCAAGAATATCATCTTCTACCTCTCACAAATCTGTCTAGGTTTGTCATGATGGTAAAGGTGGTTAGAGATTTGCTAGAGATGGTTTATATGGTGGTGTGAGAGGGTGGTTGGAGTCCAAACTAGTTATCGACAGAAATATCTTCTATGTGGTTAAGCTAGAGAGAGAGAGAGAGAGAGAGAGAGAGAAAACGACTGCTAGAATAGAGGAAGAAAAGTTGCACCGCAAAACCTTTTCTTTACACATATATACTAAACCCTAGGAGCTCCCTTGGCTAACCCACCAACTTTCTCTCGTGTTCCAGCCTAAAACAACTCTACTACGGTATTATAATGGCTTGGAACCAACAGGGAGTCGACAGGTGGCTAGTCCAAGAGACCCACTTGAAACAGCGTGCAAATCAAATTCCCGCCCGTGCCTAATAAATTTGGACAAAAAATGACACCCCAAAAGTGAATTTACGTTACTTTCTCACTCCTGTCCGATATATATATATATATATATATATATATATATATATATATATATATATATATATATATATATATATAGATAGATAGATAGATAGATAGATAGATAGATAGATAGAGAGAGAGAGATTTGAAACTTTTAATTTGAGATTCATATTCCTTGCATTTTTGGGGGCTAAAAAAATCATATTTACAACGAACATTTGGCCTCCTGGATTGTCCTACACAGGGCGTGCAAGAATCGGGACCTCTATACAAAAGTTCTTTTTTTTCGATTTTTCTCTTCATAATAGTATTACTTATATTTTTGTGAGTCAAAAAACATATTGAGAATTTTTTTTGACCTTCCGAGACGTCCTAAACCATACGCGGATGAAACGGGATTTCGTTACCAAACATATTTCTTTCTATTTTTCTCTTCATAATAATATTCCTTATATTTTTGTGAGTCAAAAACAGATGTTCAGAATATTTTTTTGACCTTTCGAGACGTCCTAAATAATACGCGCACGAAATGGTACCTCCGCGCAAAACATATTTTTTCGAACTTTCTTCACCTGTTAATATTCCTTATATTTGTATGGGTCTAAATATATGGTCAGAATAATTTTTTGACTTACCAATTGTCCTAAACAATTAGCGCAAAGCTAGATTCTCGCAGTGTCCTGCGTCGTTGGGTAATCAGTACTCAAGCTCGCGTAGCGTTCGTTTCTTGTCCGAATGGCGTGAAACTTAACCAAAGTTTTTAAAATAACTATACAAATGCAAATCATAACTCATGCGAGTACATGCAAAGTAAAAATCTCATAAACGGAACGTCGGTAAATAAGAGAATAATTGTACAAATATAATTTAAAAGTGCGGGTATTACGTTCTCCACTCCTTAGGAAATTTCATCCTTAAAATTCCTCGTCATTAAATTAGAATCAAAATATCTTCAACTAGTTTTGAATACTAGGGTATACTCAACAATATGATCTAACACCCGAAGATTTCTCTTTTCTCTAATCACCATTGCTAATCCAATTACAACGAACCCTAATATCTTAGTTCCAATTATCAGGCATGCCTAACATGTCCATTTAAACAAAACCTCATAGTGAACGGTACTCACAAAGTATCGTACTATCACTAGTGAACTCATTATCATGGATCATTTCTACATTAGGGTTCACAAACTAGGTTTCCTCAAGCAAATCTTTGGATCACGCCTAGCCTAGGCTAATAAAACCTCAACACTTATAATCAAACCCATAAATGATCGTGACGACAATCACCTTATCACGTAAGCCTAGTTGACGGATATCTCCTACGAGATCCTTACACTAACTTAGGGCCATCATAAGCATCACAACACACATATATACGAGGGATTTCATCCTCAATCCGCACACTTCTAAATTAATTAAAACACTAGCATATAATACTTCGTCGGGTTCTAATACTCACAACGTTCTCAAGTCAAAACCTAGGAACACATGACCAAGTCGTAAATAGCCATACTGAAACACGTTACCCTAAAGAGAAACGACCAGGAAACTCATGCAGCTACATGTAACAAATATGAGGCCATGCGAACACATAACTAGTGTAAAATAAAGGTTCTTCTAACGAAGAGCGCACTTATATACCGTGACACATCACCCACAACTGGCTTATCCTGCATCCCTACTGAGCTTATACATCACTACACCCGAACCATAACTAATCAACAAATTTTCATTACCGGGATCAAAGAAGGTATAAGAAATGCAGTAATCAATTTTATGATAATGACCTATTCCACACGAAGTACAAACCCATAATGTACCCTTGAAGTCTATAACCATCAATGGTATATGCTAATGTCTTATCCTTTCCACATACCCTGACTTGACAGACTTACTCGTCGGATTCCTAATCATGAATCACCCTTCCTTTATGGATGGGTGAGATACAAAACCAAATTCTTAGGAAAGATGAAATTCCAATCTTCCCTCCTTAGGACCAATACCCCCTCTCCCACCATCTGTATCTATTTTATATCAAGGTGATGTTACATCTCATGGGATTCCTCACTGATTACCAACCTGTCATTACTAAGCCCTCATAATTTTAACCCACGGTAGCTAACCTCAGTTTCTAAGATCACTCTCTTCAAGTGAAGCACACCGCTCATATAGTTTTCGTCCTTTAACTTACAAGATGCTACTAAGGATCTTAGCAATGTCCTACGTGTTCCTAGATTGTAACTGTTCTAATGACATCTCAAACTTTTAAACATTATCCATGCCTAGAACCTAATGATTTCCTTCACTAGTGTCACACCAAATCACCCACGTAGTATATGTAAGTTCTATAATAGATCCTAACGCCTCGTTCCAAGTTCTATCTCTAAAACCATGAGGAACATCATTGTGTCCTACATATCCCAAGTGCATAATCTATCACTCATTAACCTATTTTTGACATCATCCTTAAAAGCCAAATCACGACACCATCTAATAAACAAAAACCATGGCACTAAATCCAAGTACTCCCATAAATTGACATGACCTAAAGATACTACAATGATCAATGATTTTCAATTACTATGTAGGCTTCAAGGCTATAATAATTTCCAAATGCTTTATGGTGATAGCACCATACTTTTCCATCTCTCTAAACCGTTTACACATTAATCACGGCAAACCATAAGTCGCACCACGAAATATGTTACATAACCTCAAATATACCACTACGACATGTTTATCACCACAAAAACCTCGATACAACTTTGATTTTTCCACACTTACTAGAGGAGACAACAATTCAAGCAATCCATAAAAGGTTTATACACATCCCGGTATAAGAATCATCACATCAGAATCCTATCGTGCATGACAACTGATCGCGGCTACCTACTCGAAACCTCAAGGCATCATTCCTAGTCACTACGTGTTTTACCAAGTGTAACACTATGTCCTTTACATCGTAAGGAAATCCAACAGTTTCAAGGAGAGAAAATATTGTCATCACATTCATTTTCCAGATTACAAACTATCACTAGTATAAAACTTTGGGCCAATACCTTTGATGCCACAAGAGATCCTATTTCTCAATATCTCTTCATTTTCTAAGAGGAAGTTCCAAGACTATATAGATTCATTCTTAAATTACCCTGAATCAATATGATTATCTAAACCCAAATCATAATCAAGTCACTTAGGCATTCTAATTTGCATTGAATTATTTATTCACAAGTCACACTACTTAGTCACATAATCCCGTAAATGAAACCACAAACACACCAACTAAGAAGAAAATGAAATCATTAATACCGTCCAATCATCAACTTCACCATGATACATCTCACACAAGCCCTAGGTACCATCACCTAACGTCCTACACCAAAACCCAATACTTACGAGCTAGAACTATTAGAAAAAATACAGCCGAATAAGAATGGCTACTAACTTCGTCGATCATCATCTCAAAGAGAATAAGAGAATCTGCTCGAGATATTGACTTTACTATCAAGGTACAAATCAAATCGTCACTAGGCAAGTGTGACCGACTCCAACCAACAACGGTGCCGAAAGATCCACTATCGACCTCACCATGTCACACCCGAAAGGAACGTGAACCTATAGCTTTGATACCAAGTTGTAATGCCCCGACCCGAATTTAAGGGATAATAAAAGAACAACACGATCAAGTTTGTACGTTAATTGTGAAGTTAAATGGAACACCATAGATAATGTTTCTAGTCCATTTTTATTATTATTTAATGTTACTCATGTTAGCATGCGAGTTCAGTTTACAATTACTACGTGCTAGGACCTAAGGGAAGTTCCCTAAGTCCAAGTAAACAAAGCTACTAATTGTAAATTCAAGTAATCACTTCCCTGCATAACGCTCTCAAAGTATAAAATATCATGCAACCTTCCATAAGAAAAGGAGGGATGTGGGTTGAATTCTTAGTAAGATTATGTACAAATGCAGTATAGAAATGAACGGCAAAAAATAATAGTCACATGCTACACTACATGCATGTGAAAATATGTAAATATCTACATATATACCATAGGAAAATACATGTCCCATTGTATTAAACCATTTTATTTCAAAAACTTTATTTGATACCTTTTATCGTCCTTGTCTTTACAAAATAATCATTTTGCATCTTTGTTTAAAACTATCATATTCTTCCCGTCGACTCACCTAATTTCACAATTTACAATTGTTGGGAAAAAACCTTTCATTCATTTTGAAACGTTTATTACTCAACGTACATTAACTCACACCATAGTTGCTTAATCTTTTCTTAAGATTATCTTTCAACACATGAGAATATTTTGTTAAGGAATGTTCATTTACACCGCAAGCCTTGTATAACCTACACACTTGTGTTATTATGGGTTTAAACCTCATTGGGTATCTTGATTACCCATTAAGTCACTTTGCTTAACTATTTAACTTCCCTTATGGACATTTGTCATTAATATTAATTTACCTGTCAACATCGTTAATTGAAACATTAATCACTCGCACAAGTTAGGTTATTTTTTTTATCTTATAACCCATTTCATATCACGTTCTAATTACATCATTTTCTTTGGGATTTAGTCAAATGCTACTGCAATTACTTTGGGGTCTTTCACTACTAGGGACATCATGTCATGCTTAACTATTTCTTCGGCATCATTTGAATATTATTTTATCTTTCAGAGGTGCTGAACACTTTTATAATGTTCACTTTAATTCGACATTTATGGGCCAAAGCCAAAAGTCCGGACTTAATCGTCTGTTTTCCGTTAATACTAGGGAAATGGTTTATTCTTCTTGAAGTCCTTTATTAACACACACATTGATTTTATACCAAAAATCATTCTCGTTTTAGGGTTTAATACATTTTACCCTCATTAGTGTAAAATAGTGATAAACATTTTTACTTCATAAAAATGTCACGCTTTAAGTAAATTACCAATTTGCCCTTATATTTACCAAAACTTGCAGTTTGGTCCTTTAACAAATATTATTTTCCCAAAAGGTAGGTTAAGTCGTTACTTCAAATACTAAAATGCATGTAACCATCAAAAGGAAAGCTTGTCATACTATTATCATACACTTTACACACCTTTAATATATAAACTCAAGCATTTTATATATTAAAAACCTCATTTTCCACATATTTGGCAAACACACTTTATATTTAGGCTTTTATATTCCAACACCCATTTTTATTAACACTTGTACATTAACCCATACAACTTTCCTATTTTGAGGTCACACACTCTATTTATGACATTTTGCATTTCAACACCCATTTAGCTATTTATCCCACATTTAGTCCACTTTACTTTTACCATTTATATGAAAACCTTAGTTTCTCATGATTACACAAAAAACCCACTCTATTTTCCTATTATGAATCCATACAATTTAAAATATGCAAAAGAATGTCGTCGCCTCGAGAGAACGACATTAAGGTCGATATTGATGCTTGCAAAACCAAGTTGTTTAAAGATTCGGGGACTAAGTTAGAGAATGGGAAGGTGTTAAGCACCCATATCACCCTTTAGGTCTGTCATGGGAAAATGTTAATCTTCTCCTTTTAGTCTCCATGATGTGTGTTCACATGTGTATAATATAAATGTTGGAGATTGGAATCATTCAACCAGCATAATTGAAAGAGATAGGGTGAATTCGTTCATATGAGTGTTCCCAAAAATAATAATTCAAAATATTATATAAGGGCTCCCGCTGTATCACAAGTCTCTACGAAAGAACGAGTGTATTCATCGGACAAAACACAAGCATGTAAGAATATGAGCTCATAAAGAATATATAAGATATGATAGAAAAATATAAACACGAATAGGGGAGGACTCGAATCTCAGGATTGGACCAAGATTCCTACGTAGCCCAAGGGGCATCAAAGTCCACGTAGTTTGAAAATATCATAGGGAGGGGGTTCAATTTGTAAATCCAAATGAGGGATTTCTCTTATGTGTATGTGTACAGAAAAATGTGTTTTAAGAGTGGGAGTGTGAATTGAAATCCCTCTACTGCAATTTATGGATAAACTCTCCTTTTCTTCTTTTTGGGTTTTTTATGAAAATATATTAGGTGAAAATACTACTAATAAAGAGTATAGATTAATGGATGTGATGTAATGAAATAAAAATACTAAAGTACAAATAAAGTAAATAATACTAAAATGGAAGAATTAGAGAAAATTATGGATAATTGGACCTCCTTATGAATGCTTAACGTTGATCTTGAGATGTAGATATTCTCATACTGCAATGGTATGATAGTGGTATGGAGAGGTTGGTGTAATTAGCAAGTGGGGTAAGAAAGTGATGGAAGGGAATATGGGAAAATGTTTTTTTTAAGGAAAAGTGGCCAATTATGAATTCGAGAGTATGTTCTCTGACATGCTGAGAAGGGTGTTCGGGGGTGTCCCTCAAAGTGATATCATGGCCTCTATTTATACGGACAAGGGTGATTTTGACCGGCATGGGCTTGCCTATTGGCATAGAACTTCAAGCACAATACTGATAGGCAGGGTGTCTATAGTTAGTCTAGAACTGGTTTTTTGGAAAAATGGGGATAAAATGCAAACTATAAGTCTAAATCATGCACAAGGTGGATCATTGGAAAGGTTATTCAGAGACCTTTAACAATCCATTGATCTACTTTCCCATCCAAGAGTTGACCAAGGTCAAACGGGACTCGAAAGCGCTCGTTGGTCTCCAAATATAAGGTTTTTGGAAGAAAATGGATCGTTCCTTCGATACGTAAGGAAAATTTGCGCAGGAAAAACCATCGAAAAAGGTATTTTGCTCCCTTTGTGATTTCATTCATCTTTATTTCATTCAAAAATTTGACAAAGCTCAAACGAGACTCAAAATCCCCCAATGACCCTTCAGAGTAAAATGGGTCTTTCATCCAAATTGTTAGGCTTATTCGCACACGGGATGTATGGTTGGAAAGGGTATTTAGAGCCCTTCTCAAATTCATTGAGTTTTTATCTAGCTAGAGAGTTTTTTGGATTCAAACGAAGACGGTAGTGCCCGATGGCCTCCATATCCGTTTTTAAAGGAAAATGGATCATTTATCCGAACCGTAATGCCATTTCATGCACGAAATGAATATTTGGAAAGGGGATTCAGAGTTCTTTGAAGATTCTTGTAGCTTTTTCTCATGTGAGAAAGTTAACTGAAGTCAAACGGGGCTCGGGAGCGCCCGATGGCCTCCAAATCAGTATCGGAGTATGACTTAGGGTATATAGTGAATGGATGAGTGCTAGTAACCTAAGGATATGCTTAGGGGATCCTAGGATGGGGTGTCTATAAATATTATACGATGACATGATTACTCTCATTAGTCGGATGGATTGAGAGAGATTAAGAGAGAGGTGTTTACCCCATACAATGGTATATACATCAAAAATAATATTAATCTATTACAATGGTTCGAGCAAAGTGCCTCATTATTTGAGCAAATGATACAACCTTGGAAACTAGTTGGGTGCATCTAGAAGATGATATACATGGCCCCTTAACTCCATATGAAGAAAAAACGGAAGGGTAACTCCTTCATAAATTGTGTGCAAGACTAAAATCATATGTAACCTCCAACGTACGTGTCAAATTTTCCCTCGTATGATAACACTTTTAAAAAAGTCTTTTTATCTCTCCATTTTTGGGGACATATCAAGTTGTAACCAAAACGATGGACACAATCAATATGATAAATGAAGGGGAATCAATGGGAATATAGTCTAGCAAATATGATTCGCCATTAGGAAAGTAGGTCGTGACCACCAAGCCTAGTGAAGAAAAAAAGAACTCTAATTCTTCAGACGCTAGATCAAAAAAGGAAAGAAATTGGAAGGAGCGAGAAAAACCATAATGGCAAATTTCATAAACTCAAATGTTAATTATGAGGAAAGAGAGACGGTATAAGACCTAAGAAAGAAGATGACAAAAACTAAAGAATGGTGGAAAGGTAAAAAAAAATAGACAAGGGATTTTAAGGATCAAAATTGGTATTCCTGCCTATCACTTTTTCTCTAAGTAGAAAGGGAAAAAAATGGAGAAGTTGGGATTAAAGGATATTTATATACACTTGGTCCTTTTCCCATTTAAATTCTATGTAAAGGGCTCATGGTTGGTACATGTACGAACATTCATTGACAACATTAGTTTTCCCCACACCTTGGGAAGAGGCTTCTCGTTTGGAATACCAATCATTTAGAATTAATCCCAAGCGCCATTATTTTATGGCAAATGAGAAAAATGATTCTGCTAAATTTGACTCCAAAAACATCCTTCGGATCTAAGAAATTAGACACAAAGAGATTGAGGGCAACCTGTTACGGAAAATCCTGCCAATATAAAATAAGTCGACCATGTGTTAACTAAGGGACTCCCATTCCATGGAATGGGAACCGATTGGATTCTTTATTTTTCTAAGACACCCATTTCCCATTAAGAGGCCGATTGTTCTTATCCTCCATGACCGAATTGACAGGGGTGGAGTGGGGGGGTCCTTTGTCCATGTTAACCAACTCACCATGTGGATGACCACTTCCAACACCAACTCCATGATAGTTACTTAAGACTAGAGGGGTATCTATCTCGTACAACCATTATATAAAGCCACGTGGGGGAATCAAATAGGACATAAAAAATTGGCACTACTTTTGTAACCTTTTCTAATCTAATATAAGACATCCTCTCCCCTTTAAGGGTCAATGTTTAACACTTTGGCACTTGTACAGTAAATAAACACATTTTTCAGCAAGGAATTGATCAATATTCCTCGGGAAATAAAGAATTCATCTTTGCACATCAAATTAGTTCAAGTTCTTGCAGTTTTTCAAAATTATTCTTTGTTGTGAAGTTCTTATTTTTTACAACTTTATATCTTCATAATTGGTATCAAATTCTCAATTCTTTCTTCGTGTTATTTTAATATTAATTCTTTTGTGATAATTATGATTTGCATAGAATTGAATTCCATATCTAGATAATTATTTGTGGGTTGCGGACCATGAACCCACCCTAGAGTTTTCGACTTTAAATCTAAAATTTGAATCAATTAAATAATTAATTTACAGGGTTTGATATGTTAATTGATACAATTAGTGTTGACATCTTACCTCAGCTTGTTAAAAGAAATCGAAGTTCCTCGGGATACATTATATGTATCGATAAATATATCATTCGCTCGAATTAATTTATTGATCAATTATTGTGCGGTTTAACGCCCAAACATATTTCGTTCTTTGGATTGATTTGTGCTTTTCTTTTAATTAATTAATTAATTTTACTTAATTTTATATTTATCAGAGAAACTCTACGATTTGGGGCATTGGACCCCAAACTCATTTTCCAAAATTGTTTTAAAAAATAATAACCTCTCTCTTTGTTTTAAGTAGTTTAAATTTGCACTTCCACGTCTTAATTTTCCTTGGTAATTAGAAATATCTTTAAGTACCAAATCATCACCTTTTCCTTTGTTTTACAAGTCGAAGCCTAGATTTAAGAACCTTATCCTACCTCTGTCGTTAGTGATATAATCCCTAGCTATTCGACCATGTCTTACTAAATTTATTACTTGAGCAACACACTTTTTATTGCTCGTCTGGAGGATCAACTGGTGATCACATAGGATTTCAAGGAAAACAAGGCTAAGGCTCATGGCAGAATTTTCATTACAATCATCAAAATCTTAAGCAGGGTGGACAAGGTCAACAGGAAAAGGGGAGGGAGGGTGACACCTCCCAAGGATACTATTCGCTTGTGTGTTTGAGTGTAAAGGGTTCTTCCAAATAAAAAAGGACTACCCAAATGGGGGGAAGATAGAATAGTAGGACTAGGGTAGGAATGAAAAATATAGACTTGGCTAGTAGGGCCATTGGCAGTAAGGATTTAGGACCATTTACCTATAGGATATGATACCTCAATAGATGCCAGTTATCCTAGCTCACAGGTATCAAGTACCCGCACCACGTATTCACCAGCCGCAGCACCTCAGCCTCAGTTACAGTACATAACGGTCTATCGGGTGGGACCTAGGGATTATTAGATAACTATTCACGCACTGGGTGTTATGTTTTATGTTCATGGCACTTGTATTTGCTATATCATTATAGGAGATGTTTTTTGTAGTTATGCCAAGACGTGAGGGTAGGGATATTACCCACTTGTATTTTATTGATGAGGAGATCTAGAAGGAGACTATAGTGTCCCTAGATATAATTCCCATCATTCAAGAGTTCACTGATGTATTCGTAGAGATTTCTAGTTTACCATCGAGTAGGGAGACTGATTTTGTCACAGATTTTGCATCGAAAACTAAGACGGTAGTTAGAGCATCTTATCGTATGGATCCTATGAAGATGAAGTATCTCAGAGATCAAATCAAGCAGTTGTTAGAATAGGGTTTTATCCATCGTAGGACTTCACCTTGGGGTGTAACAATATTATTTGTGAAGAAGAAAGATGTCTCTTTGAGACTATGTATCAACTACTGCGAATTGAATAAGGCGAAGGTGAAGAATAAGTATCCTCTACCAAGGATTGATTTTTTTTATCAGGTGTAGGGAGATTTTTTCTTTTCGAATATTAATTTGTGACTTAGTCATACCAGTTGAGGGTGCAAGAGGAGGGTGTGACAAAGTCAACCCTCTTGAATCGCCATGGGTCAGATGAGTTTTAAGTGGTGCCATTTGGGTTAACCACTATAAAAAAGTAGTTTTTGAAACCAAAGTTTTTAGGATTACTAAAATTATAGTCCCTAAAACATACTTTTTGAGACATATATAATGAACTTTCTTTTAAAGTAATAGTATTAAAAACAATTCTGCTTTCATTTTTTTAAATAAAGTATCAATGGAGACCACTTAATATTTGCAATACGAAATTATATACCTTCTGAGATGGACAAAAAAATTGGTTCCCTCCTTTCCTTTTACTTACAAATTTGTCTTAAACCCTCTTCGCACTATTTATATAAAAAAGCCATCTACGCAAAAAAATCTTCAAAACCCTGACTTTTCAAGATGGCACCCTTCATTATATCCTAATGAATAATATTTTATGTGAAACAATTGTAACCCAATGTGTTGAAAATAGTGTCAAACAAAATAACTAGTGATGGAAATCAATTCCATCTACCCGTTGAGTACTTGATTTCATCTCGTCGTGAAGCTCGTTCAAGGTTGTTCATCAACTCACCGAGATGAATTTGATCCAACTTTGAAGCTTGTTTAAACTATCAAGCTAAGATCAAATTTAACATCATTCGACTCGTCTTATTTGTTAACACAAGATAGTAAGTAAGGGGCTTTTAGCAATCTTACCAAGAATAGCAACTCTATTTGAACTCTACTCCCCAATAAGTGATAATTTCGTAAACCTTATAATATAAATCTTTGAAAATTGACATGTACGCAAATTGACTATGTCAATTCAAATGATCAAATTCGAAATTATATAATTGTAAATGTATATGATGAGTGGAATTATATAATTGTATTTTTATTATGATTTTTCTTAATATTCTTTGGGGATTGAATATACATAATTGTAATTGTCAATGCCTATATATCTATGATATTTGGATTTTCTTAGTCAATTAATTAGATGCATGAATGTATACGAGTTAACTATTAAATACTCAGTTGTTTATGTTAACTAACGAGTAAAAGTATTTGTTTGGCCATCATTTTTTCTCATTGAATAAAAACTTTTTCTACTCTTAACATGGATGGAGAAAAAAAAATCACTTACAGTGAGAAACATGAGAGTGCTCCAGCAATCAATGATTAACTTGTTTAATTAAATTCCAATTTTTTATCCCCAAAATCCTAACTATTGAAAATAATTTGAAACAAACATATTAATTCAAACCACACATGAATAATAAATCACAATACGACGAAAAATCCCCAAAAGTGGCAAAACTATTTTTATTTCACTATAATTCATAATACTTTAAATTACAGCAAAATATAGTGACACACGAATACCTGCATGCGTTGGTTTACGGTCGTCGGTAAGAGATCCCTAAAGAGCTCCAAGTTAGCAATGGGGAACAACCTTATTCTCCACAAGAATACTCCAGATGAGTAGAATAATTAATCTAGGGTTTATAGAGATTCGCATATATGTTTGGGAATGATTTGTGAATCAAAAAGGTATGACAACCTTGAAAAATGAAATATCTTTTGTACAGCAGTTCTGTAGAAACGTGAGTGCCAAAGACTTCAAAAATGTGAATGATGAACATTGCAATAAATACGAAAATTAAGGCAGTGCGTCACTCGAAAAACACAGGGCTATCGTTCGAACATAAAAGGGCGTTGCTTGAACTACTTCACGCGAGGGCATCATGTCGCTTGAACGACTTTGTCTTGTTGCTCGAACGACGTCAACATCAAATATTTCTCGCCTCTACACTTAGAAAAAATTCTTTCTGCGAAGGAAAACATTTTGAAACCTTAAAAATATTTTCAAAAAATTGTCAAATAATTATGTAACCATTAAACACTCCAAATAAATTATTTTACCATAAATAAGAACGGAGTAGTGGGAATGTTGAATGTTGAAGACATGTTGCACGATGCTCGGTGATGATACACTATGCATGTATGAAGATAGTGAGAGTGTGATAACTTTGAATCAAGATCGAGGCCGTTATGGATGAACATGTTGACCTACCGAATGTAGAAGTATCAGACTATAAGGACATATTTCTCATGTCCGTTATCTTACATTTATGTATGTCGTACGCCACAACATTTGGCATGTCTTTACAAGATCTCATACTACGACCTCAATTTGAATTTTGAAAATCAAGCATTCATCATCTCCATCATGTTTTCCACATCTGCCTCAATGACTTCACGTTCCATGATTCTAGGGATTTTATGTAAGTGGTACGCAAGAGAAGTCAAAATAGTGAAAGAAGGAAAGATATGGAAGTGAAAGGGCATTTTGGTAATTTTATAGCTACTATCCAGAGGTCCGATCAGTTGTAAAGTTGAAGATCTCGCCACCACGAAGATACTGGAAGAAACGGAACCTCAATCCGAGCTACAGTGAAGACGTTATGGCTCTATGAAAATGGAGAATATTCCAAGAAAAATCCCTTGGAAAAATGCTAAGTGTTTAGGGCCCAAGTTCCAGCGATTTTTTGCGAATCGAAGACCAAACTGGTTCGGGGGTGAACCGAATCATGGTACACCTGAACCGGTTCGGGGTACCTGACACTGGCAAGTGTTTTAAAATCGTGAAACTATTTTTTGTTTCCTTATAAAAGACAACTTTGGGGGAGTTATTTTGCAAGACTTTGAGAGACGTTTCAGAGAATCCAAATACATCAAGTCTTCATATATTTGAGCCCTAATACTCTTGTTTTAATTCACACATCATTTCCAAACCTTTGTGAATCCTTTTGTAACCCAAGAACATATCCTTGTGTTTGTTTAACCTTTGTGGAGAAGTCGTCTTCCTTCTTCATTGCTGCTCATCTAGAGTTCCCGAGGGAGATTTCAACCGTCGACTACAGAACTGACGCCTGCTGGTATTTCTGTGTCACTATATTTTCATTGTAATCTGTGTAACCGTATCTTACAACATTATAGTGAAAATAAAAGGTTTTGCCCCTTTGGGGGATTTTTCCTCATGTGTGTGTTTGAATGTTCTTGCCTGATTTTATCATCTTCAACCACACCTAGATGCATGTTTAGGGTTTAATTGGGAAGATGGATTTTAATTAAATAATTTCTTTTTTTGAAAAGAAGCGCACTCCTTTCAAATTGGTATCAGAGCCAATTACACAACTTTACCGTGTAATTTTCCCCAAAAATTTTCTACGATATCAGTTTTCTGAAAATTTGATTTTTGAAAAAGGGCGTGTTCATAATGGAGAAATATTAAAATAAAATGCCAATTTTTATGGGACAAACTATGCATACTGGAAAGCCCGCATGAGATCTTCTTTAAAATCCATTGAGGAATGTATCTTGATTTTGGTTGAAATAGGGTGTACACCTCCCTCCGTCATTGTCAATAACGTGAGTAGTTTAAAACCTGACACTACTTGGACTGAAGAAGAATTTAAATGGTCATATTTTAATTCTAAGGGTTTAAGTGATATTTCTGCATCTGTCACACCTGATGACTTCAAACGAATAATGACTTTCACCACGTCAAAATAGGCATTGGATGTTTTGCAACTTACCCATGAAGGAACTAATGTGGTGAAAGAGTATAAACTGCAAAATTTAATAACTCAGTTTGAAATAATCAATATGCTTGAGTCTGAATGTTTTGATGAATTTTATTCTAGACTGTCTGATATTATTAACACAAGCTTTAATCTTGGTGAACACATTCCTAATGCTAGAGTTGTTAAAAAGATTCTTAGATCACTGCCTAAGCGATTTATACCTAAAGTCACTGTGCTAAATTCTATGGGTAATTTAAATACGCTTAAAGTGGAGGAACTTGTAGGAGACTTGCAAACGTTTGAAATTGCTATATGACCTAAATCTGTCAAGTTTAAATATAAGGGAATTGCACTTAATGCTTAGGAGAGTAAAAGTGAGGGGTCGACAAGAAAGAGGGAGTCATCTAGAAAAAGAGAGTTAAATACGTCAGATTCTGAGTGTGACTTTGATTTAGATGATTTGGCCCTGTTTGCTAAACATTTCAAAAGAATTCTCAAATTCAAGAAAAATGAAAATTTCAAAGATAAAAAGAAGTTTGAGAAAAATAAGTTTGAAAAGAAAAATCAAAAAGATTTTAAAGATCCTCCTAAGAAAGAGAGTGAGAGATGGTTTGAGTGCGACAGTAGGGGTTATAGAGCTTTTGAGTGTGCTACTATGTTGAACAGAGAAAAGGGAAAATCTTTCCTTAACGCTACACTTAGTGACGACAGTAAGGTTGAGTCGGTGGACTCTGGAGACGAGTCACCGCATGATTGTAACTTTTCCACATTCATGGCTAGTTATGTGAGTACTTCTAGTACTCCTCATGATGATGAGGATTATAGTTCACATGGACACCTTGACAGTGAGAGCGATGTGAGTGAGGGGGAGGATGATGCAAGTGAGAGCGAGAGTTATCTTCAACGCGCGTACGCCGAGTTATATTCTGGGTCCTTTAAAACTAAAAAGCTTAACAAAGCATTAGTTCTTAGGATCATCGCTTTAGAGGGGGATTCAAGAAAATCACAAGAGAGAGAGAGTCCTCCACCTGCACTACTTTGAGTGAGAGAGAGTCTGCCTGTGAAGAGAAAGAGAGTTTGTTTAGAGAGAGAGAGAGAGAGAGAGAGAGAGAGAGAGTGGTTTTAATAAAGAGAAAGGGTATTTGACAAAACAAGTGGCTAGTCTTACGAGTGAGCTCCATTCCTCCCTAGAGACTTGGAAGAAACTAAAATCCCTTGTTTCCCAACTTACTCATGATCACGAGAGAGCACGGGAAGTCAAGGTTCAAATCGAGGACAGATCCAGAAAGATGGGAAAGATGCTCCTTGGCCCCGCTTTAGGTTTTGATGATAGGCAGGGAATAGGTTATGATGGTGCCTCCACGTCCCAAATTGCACCTGGACCTGTTCTTGAGTTTACTACGACTCCTTATGGCCATCATCAAAAACCACATAGGAGAGTTCGACCAAGAAAAGAAAACCCAGGTCCACTTAAAATTGCGTTCTTCTATAGGTACTACAAAAGAAAAGGCCACCTTAGGGAGTTTTGCTATAGTTTGGGTCGGACATGACGTACTACTACTCCACCACATCATACTGATGATTTTGAAAGTTTGAGAGAGGGTGTTGAGTTTTTAGCTACCACATCACAGAGTTTGATAGAGGAATTCTAACGGATGTCTTTGCCGTCAGTGAATACTTCTCACTTCCCGGCTAAAACAACAACAACAAGGGTAAACAAAAGGTTACCACTTCTTGGGTACCTAAGAAAGATAAGAAAGTCCTTCTTGTTCATGTCGCTCTCAAAGATCATAATAAATCACAGTGGTATTTGGATAGTGGGTGCTCCAGACATATGACAGGTGATGCATCGCTTTTTACCTACTTTGAGGATTATAAGGATGGTTGAGTCACTTTTGGAGATGGAAGCAAGTCTAGCATTGTAGGACGAGGTATAGTAGAGTTACCAGGATTTCCTAAGATGGATAATGTTTTGTACGTCAAAGGTTTGAAAGCAAACCTTCTCAGTATTAGCCAGCTGTGCGACACTGACTTCGCCGTAAAGTTTGACCGGGATGCATGCAATGCCTATAATCAAGCCGATAAACTTTTAGTGTGAGGAGTGAGGACCGAGGATAATTTCTATGGGACTGTGCCCACATCCTCACTTGTCTGCAATAGTGCCATGATCACTCCTATGGATATGTGGCACCAATATCTAGGTCATGTGAACGTTAGATATTTGACTCGCTTAACTAAAAAGGACCTAGTACGTGGCTTACCATCTCTTGGAAAGACGACTTCCACGGTTTAGGGGCCCTGTTAGTTGGGAAAACAAATTTATAGCCCCCATAGGAAGTTGCATTCCATTACCACCTCCCGTGTACTTGAGTTGATTCACATGGATCTTATGGGTCATACTCATCTTGAGAGTCTGGGTGGTAAGAGGTGTATCTTCGTGGTGGTGGATGATTTATCCAGATATTCGATTATAGGTTTTCGGAGAGAGAAATCTGATGTTGTAGAGTTTTTAACGACCAAGTGTTGTGTCCTGCAAAACCAATACGGAGTTACTATTAACAGGATACGTCGTGACAATGGCACATAATTTAAGGAAGCAAAGGTAGATCTTTAGTGTGATAGCCTTGGGATCAAACATGAGTTTTCTACTGTGAAGACTCCTTAGCAAAATGGGATTGTTGAGAGAAAGAATAGGACGATCCAGGAAATGGATAGATCTATGCTTCTAGGTCGTACAGTTGCTACGAGATTTTGGGCAGAGGCACTGTCTATTGCATGCCACATAGTAAATAGGGTTTACCTGCATCCACACACACTTAAGACGCCTTATGAATTGTGGACTAGAAAGAAACCCAACCTTGCACATTTTTGTGTTTTGGGTAGTAAATTCTACATCCTACGGGATAGAGAGCAATTAGGAAAGTTTGAATCCCGGAGCGATGAGGGAATATTGCTAGGATATTCATCGAATAGTAGAGCGTACCAGGTCTTTAACCACAAGAGCTATAAGGTTATGGACTAAATAAACATCACCGTGCAAGATGACGAACCTTTGACGGTTATTGATCCTAACCTTCAGTGTGAGGATAAGGACTTTTCTGGTAGTGATTTTCTTGTCCCTCACCCACACTCTGTGGACCCTACTCCTGTGTTAGGGGACACACCTGGTTGGGTTCGTAAGAGTCATGACCCAGCCTCCATTGTAGGTGATCCCACTCTTGGGTTCAAGACTCGTGCTCAGCTAGAGAACGTAATTAGCCATTTTTGCTACACGTCCAAAGTCGATCCCAAGAATAATAAAGAAGCACTCAAGGATGAACACTGGATATTTTCTATGCAAGATGAGTTGCTTCAGTTTAAAAAGAAAAATGCCTAAAAACTAGTCCCCTGACCTTGTGAGACTAATGTGATAGGTACCCGGTGGATTTTCAAGAATATAATGGATAAAAATGGTACAATAATCAGAAATAAGGCTAGGTTGGCCGCTTAAGGCTACAAACAGATAGAGGGTGATGAGTTTGGGGAGACATTTGCTCCTGTTGCGAGGCTTGAGTCCGTCCGCTTACTACTCTCCATCACATGTCATCTGCGCTTCAAGTTATATCAGATGGATGTCAAGAGGGCCTTTCTAAATGGCATTCTACAGGAGGAGGTTTATGTGGAACAAGCAAAAGGGTTTGAAGACCCTAAGCACCCGGAGCATGTTTACTATCTGAGGAAAGCCTTATATGGTTTGAAGCAAGCACCCCGTGCTTGGTACGAGAGGCTTACTTCTAATATTTTAGCCCGTGGCTTCAAGAGAGGAGGAGTTGATATGACGTTGTTCGTCAGGAGAGATGATGGTGATAGTTTGGTTGCCCAGGTTTATGTGGACGATATAGTCTTTGGATCCACATGCTCCCAGCATGCTCACCACTTTGAGGAGGAGATAAAAAGTGAGCTTGAGATGAGCATGGTAGGCGAGCTTACTTTCTTCCTTGGTCTCCAGGTTCGTCAGCTAGAGGATGGGATGTTCATATCCCAATCCAAGTATGCTAGATACCTAGTGAAGAAATTTGGTTTAGACTCCTCTAAGCATGCACGTACACCTATGAGTACATCTATCAAGCTTAGTAAGGACACTTCAAGAAAGGACGTAGAGCAAACCTTGTATCGGAGTATGATAGGTAGTCTTCTCTACTTGACTGACAATTGTCCCGATATAGCCTTTAGTGTTGGAGTCCGTGCACGATATTAGGTGTCCCTGAAAGACTTACACTTACTCTCTCTAAAACGTATTATCAAATACGTGAGTGGGACTCTCTCATATGGTATTTGGTTTTCCTTTGATACCAATGACCGTTTGTCCGCCTATTCGGATGTTGATTGGGCTGGGGATATAGATGATTGTAGGAGCACTTCTGGTGGGTGTTTTTATTTTGATTCTTCTCATGTCTCTTGGTTGAGAAAGAAGAAAAACTATGTCTCTTTGTCCACTACGGAGGCTGAGTATATCGCCACCTAGAGTTGTTGCACGCAACTTTTGTGGATAAAGCAAATATTGGAAGATTATGGGATTTCATAGGACACCATGACTATTTCCTGTGATAACACGAATGCGATACACATATCCCATAATCCATTCCAGCATTCGCGCACAAATCACATCAGGATACGCGAGCACTTTATACATCAGTTAGTTGAGGAGAAAGTCGTATCCCTGAGTTTTTTTCCCACCGATCGTCAGTTAGCCGATATTTTCATGAAACCTTTAGATTCCTTTAGATTTGAGATTCTTTGGAAATCTTTGGGGATTTTCACAATTGACTGAGGGGTTGGTCTATGCCTAGGATAGGATGCATTGTCATGTTCATATTATATGATTCCTATTCCTAGGTTGTATCATTTGTATTATTTCTTTTTGCTTTTTATTTTATTTTTTTGAAAAATCCAAAAAGATATTTTTTAGATGAACATTTAAGATAGAGAAGTCACAAATTTAATCCCATTTATCCATGTGACTATTTGATAGAGATTTGATACGCTACATCATTTCATCCATGTGATTTACATTGTTTGGAGTCTTTGAGATGTGATTAGTGATAAAATTCTACGAGTTTGACTCCTATCTCCTTTATTGCACACATGCATGGCTATATTTGATTATTGTACTTGTCTATCACATATTGGCTTGAGTGTTTCCATCTCAATTCTCTCTATACAACTTAAAATATGCGATAATACTTGACAAGATTGGAATGCATGTTATAACCGTTTGGTGAGACTATCTGTTTATTTGAAAACGGGGAAGGGCTGCGAAAGGTTCATTTAACCTTTGCGGATACTAAGCCATTGTTAAAAAGGACCTAAAAAATGGAGGAATTTTATTTCCGGGGTCCAAAGAGGTCAAAAGAGCCTGAAAAAATTTAAAGGCAATAACAAGAAATACATGCCAAATATGGGCCATTAGGTTTCACCATAAATTCTCCAAAGTTTAAGAATTTAGATTACCTCTATTCAAAATATAAATCTGAGGGAGTTTGGTTGGAGAATTTAAACGGTTTTGCACTTCCTTGAAAGTCCCAAAAAATAATGAAATAGTTTTTAATGTTATTGGTGTGAAAATCACTTTGAGCTTTGATTTGTTGATTTGATTGAGTCAATGTCTCATATTTCAATTTTTTTACACCAAAGGAAGATTTTGAGTTCATTCGTTAGGAGTATCCGATATTCATCGTGCACATATGTCATGTTTGTATGCATTGATTTTCCTATCGAATTTGGTCACTCCCATACGTTTACGCTAACATCGACTTGGTTGTTTTGTGTTCTTTCATGGTGTGATTCTTTTTTTATATATTTTGTGTGAAAATTTTTGAAAAATTCAAAAAATAGAAGTTTTTTACCTTGTGAAACACTCTAATTGCATTTATTTCTACTTCTCATAACTGTTTATTTGGGGACATAATAAAAAGGGGAGAAGAATTATCATATTATGGGGGAGTTTTTGAGTTTTTGAGATGTTGAGTTTTGTTTTAAGTTGGTATCTATGTTTATATCATTTCAAACTCGATACATAACTTGGTATTTGCTTTATCTCATGTGTTTAGGAACTACATTGATGATCATATGTTACACACCCTGATGAGAAAAGATTTGAGATTCCTGAAGATTTTAAGAACAAACGATGAAGACTTATCCATTTGTATCTTTCCAGTTTTGGGTTCACGGGAGGGTAGATTTGTATAGGCAATTTGATATTTGATAATTCAAATTTTTTAGGCATGTACCGGCATAGACATAGGGGGAGATTTGAAAGGAAATATTTCTCATGTCCGTTATCTTACATTTATGTATGTCGTATGCCACTACATTTGGCACATCTCTACACGATCTCATACAACGGCCTCAATCCGAATTCTGGGAATCAAGCATTCATCATCTCCATCACGTGCTCCACATATGCCTCAACGACTTCACGTTCCATGATTTTAGGGATTTTATGCAAGTGGTACGCAAGAGAAGTCAAAACAGTGAAAGAAGGCAAGATATGGAAGTGCAAGGGCATTTTGGTAATTTTATAGCCACCATCATGAGATCCGATCAAGTGGAAAGTTAAAGAGCTTTCCACCACGAAGATACTAGAAAAATGACACTTCAATTCGAGCTACGGTGAAGAAGTTATGGAAAATGAAGAATATTCCAAGAAAAAATCCCTTGGAAAATGCTAAGTGTTTAAGCCCCAAGTTCCAGCGAATTTTTACGAACCGAAGGCCAAACCGATTCGGGGGTGAACCGATTCGCGGTACACCCGACCCGGTTCGGGATACCTGATGCTGGAAAGTGTTTTAAAATCATGAAACTCTTTTTTGTTTCCTCATAAAAGCCAACTTCGGGGGAGTTATTTTGCAAGACTTTGAGAGACATTTTCGAGAATCCAAATACATCAAATCTTCATATTTTTTAGTCTTAAGACTCATGTTTTGATTCACACATCATTGCCAAACCTTTGTGAATCCTTTTCTAATCCAAGAACATAACCTTGTGTTTGTTCAACCTTTGTGGAGAAGCCGTCTTCCTTCTTCATTGCTGCTCATCTGGAGTTCCCGAGGGAGAGTCTAGCCGCCGACTACAGAACCGATGCCTGTGAGTATTTCTCTGTCACTGTATTTTCATTGTAATCCGTGTAACCGTAACTTACAATGTTATAGTGAATACAAAAGGTTTTGTCCCTTTGGGGGATTTTTCCTCACATGTGTGTGTTTGAATGTTCTTGCTTTATTTTATCATCTTCAATCACACGTGGATGCATGTTTAGGGTTTAGTTGGGAAAAACGGAGTTTAATTAAATAATTTCTTTATTTGAACGCAAGCTCACTCCTTTCACAGACATACAAACTATGATCTAGGACATAGAGAAAACTTATGAGATTCTAAACATATATGTATATAAAACCATGTCTTTTACAAATCTCCCCCTATGTCTATGTCGGTACATACCTAAAAACTATCCAAGTTATGCTACCCAAACTCAAAACAAATTAAATACAATTTAATATCCTCGTTAAACCCAAAAATAGAAAATACTAAATGACATGTCTTCACAAACTTCACCATCTTCAAATATTCAACTTTTTCTCACTTTCATGCCATCACAAGGGTGTGCAAAATAATCCTTAATTTCGTACCTACACACATGAGACAAGAAATAATACCCGTGACGTGCAATAGTTTAAAATACAATGATAAGCATACATAAATATCAATTAATCTCAACCAAATCATTATTAAATCAAATAAAAAATTCTCCCTCATAATTCGTTCACCCCCTTTTTATGATGTCCCCAAATAGACAGATATGAAGAACACAAAGCAATGAAAATCGAGAATGTTAAAAGGTAATAACACTTTCTCTTTTTGAATTTTTCATAAAATTTCTCACAAAATATACAAAAAAGAATCACACCATGAAAGAACACAAAAACAACCAAGTCGGTGATAGCGATGAATTTTAGATATTCCTAACGAATTTGATAGGAAAATCAATACATACAACCATAACATATGTGCACAATGAATATTGGATATTCCTAACGAATGAACTCAACATATTCCATAAGTGTAAAAATGGTGGAATTATATGAAATTGACTCAATGAATTCAACAAATCAAATCTCAAAGTGATTTCCACCCTAATAATGTCCAAAACTATGTAACGCTTTTTCATGAATTTTCAAGGACGTACAAACCCATTTTATATTCGATCCAAACTCCCTCAATAAATAATAATTATTTTTATTTTTTATTTTGAGGTAATGAAAGTAAATAATTGGCCCACTTTATGGCATATTTTTCTTTTTACGGCGTTTAAACCTTTTCGGGCTCTTTTTAACCTCTTTGGACCTTGGCTTATGTTTTTGCCAAATTTTTATTTAGGTCAAAATTAAATGGTGGCTTAGTCACAGAGGATGAATGGTTACCTTTTTCATCCCTTCCCCGTTTTTCAAATTCACATAAACTCACAGTAACGGTTTTTACATGCACAACTGTCTTGTCAAGTTTTATCGCATTTGGTTCATTGTATAGACATAATTGAGATGGAAACACTCAAGAAAATATGTGACAGACAAGTAAAATACTTAAATAATACCATGAATGTGTGAAATAAAGGAGATAATGAGGCAAACGTGTATAATATATCACTAATCACATCTCAATGACTCCAAACAATGTAAAGCACATGGATGAAAAGATGTAGCATCTCAAATCACTATCAAATAGTCCCGTGGAATATGGAATGAATTTATGACTATAGTTATCTTAAACGTTCATCCATAAAAGGTGTAAAAAAATACAAAACTCTTTTTGTGTTTTTAGAAAAAAAAAATTATAAAAAGAAAAATCGTTTTGACTTTTTGAAAAATTTATCAAAAAATAAAATCTTTTTGGATTTTTCAATTTTTTCAAAAAAATAGAAAATATTTTTATATTTTTATAAAAATAAAAAACAAAAACAAATAATGATACAAATGATAGAATCTAGAGATAGGAATCAAATGATATGTACATGAAATATACATCATACTCTAGACATAGTGACCAACCCTCAGTCAACCGTGCAAATTCGTAAAGAATTCCTAACACTCTCGAATCTAAGGGCATCTAAAGGCTTCGTGAAAATATCGCCTAACTGGAGGTTGATAGACACAACACTCGAGGATACGACCTTATCTTCTACAAGCTCACGGATAAAGTTCTCGTGTATCCTAATGTGCTTTGGGCATGAATGTTGGACTAGATTATGAAATATGTGTATCGCGCTCAAGTTATTGCAGGAAATAGTCATGGTGTTATGTGATATACCATAATTCTCCAACATCTGCTTCATTTACAGATGTGGCATGCAAAAAATCTTGATGGTTATTTACTTAGCCTTAGCAATGAACAAAGAGATGGATTTTTATTTCTTGGAAAATCAAGAGACAAGAGAAGAACCAAAGAAGAAACACCAACCAGAAGTGCTCCTACATCCCTCTGCATCCACGACCCAGTTAGTATCTGAATATGTGGATAAACGATCATCAGTATCAAAGGAATGCTGAATGAGAGAGTCCTACTCATGTATTTGATAATATGTTTAAGCGCGAGTAAGTGCGACTGTTCTGGGGCCGCCTGATATCATGCACAAACTCCAACACTAAGGGCGATGTCGGGAGGACTGGCAGTCAAGTAAAGAAGACTACCTATCATAGTTCGAAATAAGGTTTTCTCTATATCCTTTCTTGAAGTGTCCTTTCTAAGCTTTGTTGGGGTATTCATCGGGGTACGTGCATTCTTAATGGAGTCTGAAATAAAGTTCTTCATAAGGTCTATAGCATACTTGGATTGGGAGATGAACATCCCATCCTCTAGCTGACGAACCTAGAGACCAAGGAAGAGAGTAAGATCACCTACCATGCTCATATCAAACTCACTCTTCATTTCCTCCTCAAAGTGGGGAGCAAGCTAGGAGCATGTGGATCCAAAGACTATGTCGTTAACATACACCTGGGCAACCGAAATACCACCATCATCTCATATTAACTCCCCCTTTCTTGAAGTCACGGGCTAAGAGATAGGAAGTAAGCCTCACGTACCAAGCACAGGGTGCTTGCTTCAAACCATACAAGTCTTTCCTCAGATAGTAGACGTGATAAGGGTGCTTAGGGTCTTCAAACCCTCTTAGTTGTTCCACTTAAACCTCCTCCTATAGAATGCCATTCAAAAAGGCAATCCTGACATCCATTTGATATAACTTGAAGTGCAGACGACATGCGATGGCGAGTAGTAAGCGAATGGACTCAATCCTTGCAACAGGAGAAAATGTCTCATCAAATTCTACACCCTCTATCTGTTTGTAGCCTTGAGCGACCATCCTAGCCTTATTTCAGATAATAGTACCAATCTCATCAATCTTATTCTTGAAGATCCACTTGGTACCTATCATATTTGTCTCACTAGGTTGGGGGGACAATTCCCAGAAATCACTCTTTCTAAACTGACATAACTCATCCTTCATAGAACATATCCAATGTTCATCTTTGAGTGATTCCGTATTATTCTTGAGCTCGACTTTGAATGTTTATAAAACATGGCTAGCAACATTCTCTAGATGAGCACGAGTATTGACCCCTATGATGGGATCTCTTAGAATAGCAATAGGATCATAACTCTTGTGAACCCAAGCAGGAGTTTCCCCTAAGTCAGGAATAGGATCCACTCTAGGTGTGGGAGGCACAATGTGATCTTCAATAGTAAGTGCTTCATCCTCATACAAAAGGTTAAAATTAAAAAACACTAACGACTAGTCATCTTGCACGGTGATGTTTATTGACTCCATAACCTTGGAGCCACTCAGCTTAAAAACTCAATATGCTCTACTAGCCGATGAATATCCTAATAATATTCCCTCGTCACTCTGAGAGTCAAAATTTCCTAATTCCTCTCTATCCCGTAGGATGTACCATTTACTCCCAAAGACAATAAAATATGAAACCTTGGGCTTCTTTCCAATGCCTAATTCGTAGGGCTTATTAAATGTGTGTGTACGAAAGTAAACCTTATTCACCGTACAGCATGTGGTGGACACTGCCTCTTCCCAAAATCTCCTAGAAAAGCTACGACCTAGAAGATAAATCTAGCCATCTCCTGAATCGTTCGATTCTTCCTCTTGAAAATCCCATTTTTCTGAGGAGTCTTTACCGTAAAAAAATCATGTTTGATCCCGAGGCTATCACAATAAAGATCTACTTTAGCGTACATAAAGTCAGTGTCGTTGTCACTACTTATCCTATTGATAGTGACTCCATGTTGAATTTATAGGACACAACACTTGGTCATGAGAAATTCCACACCATCGGATTTCTCTCTTAGAAAACCTACAATCTAGTAACGAGAGAAATATTCTACCATCATGAGGATATACCTCTTACCACCTAAAATCTCAGTACGAGCAGGATCCATAAGATCCATATGTATAAACTCAAGCTCTCGTGAAGTGGTAATATAATTCAACTTCCTGTGGGGGCTAAGGACTTGCTTTCCCAACTGATAGGGTCCACAAACTGTGGAAGTCGTATTTCCAAAAGATGCCAAGCCACTTACTATGTCATTTTTAGCTAATCTCTCCAAATCTCTAAAATTCACATGACCTAGACGTTGATGCCACAAATCCATAGGAGTGATTGTGGCACTGTTGTAGATAAATGAGGACTTGGGCACAATCCTATAGAAATTATCTTCAGTCCTCACCCCTTGTAATATAAGTTTACCATCTTGATCATAAACATTGCACTTATTTCGATCAAACTTTACTTCGAAGTCTGCGTTGCACAACTGGCTAATGTTAGGAAGGTTTTCTTTAAAACCTTTGGCCTACAAAACATCCTCTAACTTAGGAAGTCCTGGTATCTCTATTGTACCTCATCATACTATTCTAGATTTTCTCTCATCTCCAAACATGAATTCAACTTCCTTATGATCCTCTACATAGGTAAAAATTGAAATGTCACCCGTCATGTATCTGGAGCACCCACTATCAAAGTACCACTGAGAGGTATTGTGTGCTTTAAGAGAAACATGAATAATAAGGTCTTTTGCATCGTGTTTAAGCCCCCAAGTGGAGGTAACCTTCCTTTTTCCTTTGTCATTATTGGTACTAGTTGGGATTTTATAACTTCCCGCTGACGGTATAGAAATCCGTTGGAACTCTTACATTATACTCTGAGATGTGGCCACTATAAACTCAATATTCTCTCTAAGACTCGAAGAATCGCTAGTGGCACTTGGTGGAGCAAATGTACGTCGTGTCCGACCTAAACTATAGTAAAACTCCCTAAGGTGTCCCTTTCTTTTGTAGTAAGTATAGAAATACACAGTCTTTGGCCGAGCTTGGTTTGATTTTCTTGGTCGAACTCTTCTCCAGGGTTTGGTGATGGCCATACGAATTCGTATTAAACTTAGTAATTGGTTCCAATGTTGCATGAGACATGGAGGCACCATCAAAGAATATTCCATTCCTTTCACCAAAACCTAAAGTAGGGATGAGGAGTATCTTTCCCATCTTTACAGATCTGTCCTCTATCTTTATCTTGACCTCCATGTCTCTCTCAAGGTCATGAGTAAGATAGGCTAAAAGGGCTTCAAGTTTATTTCGAGTGTCCATAGAGGTCTGAAGCTCACTCGTAAGACTAGCCACTTGCTTGGTCAAGTCCCTTTTCTATTTATCTAAGCATCTCTCTCTCTCTCTCTCTCTCTTTCTCTCTCTCTCTCTCTCTCTCTCTCTCTCTCTCTCTCTCTCTCTCTCTCTCTCTTAACACAAACAGTCTTCCTCCCTCTCAAGGAAGTGCTAACGGACGACTCTCTCTCGACTCTCCCAAAACTTTCTCTAAGGTAAATATCCTAATAGCTAACACTTTATTACGTTTTTTAGTTTTAAAATAATCATCATATAAATCAGCGTAGGCGCATCATAAATCACACTCTCTCTCACTTACAGCATCCTCCCCCTCACTCACATCGCTCCCACTCTCGAGGTGTCCCTAAGAAGTAGCATCCTCATCGCCGTGACGTGCAGTGTCAGTACTGACATGACTAACCATGAATGCGGTGAAGTTACATCCATGCGGTGACTTGTCTCTAGAATCCACCGACTCGACCTCACTATCATCACTAAGGGAGGCATTAAGAGTAGCTTTGCCCTTGCCTTGATGTCTTAGCCTAGTAGGACACTCGAATGCCTTATGACCTCTACCATCATCTTTATAACATCGCTCCTCATCTTTCTTAGGTGTGTAATTTTTATCCTTTTCATTTTTCTTTTCAAACATATTTTTCTCAAAATTCTTTTTATCTTTGAAATTGCTTTTTTTCTTTAATTTGAGAAATTTCTTGAATGTTTTTTGCAAACAAGGCCAAATTTTCCAAGTCAGAATAAAACTCTGAATCAGACAACTCTTTCTCTCTTCTCCTAGACAACTCACCTCTCTTTATTGTTGACCCATCACTCTTCCTAGTCTAGGTTTTAAGTTTTACCCCTTTATCCTTTTATTTTATCGTGTTCGAAAACATGTTAATTTCATTAGTCTAGAGGTCTCCTACAAATTCTTCTAATTTCAGACTACTCAAATTTCCTGTAAACTTAGCACAGTGACTTTAGGGATAAAACACTTAGGCAATTATCTCAAAATATTTTTAACTACTCTAGCATCAGGAATGTGTTCACCTAAATTGAAACTAGTGTTTACAATATTAAATAAGCATGCACAAAATTCACTAAAACACTCAGATTCAAGCATGGTGATTGTCTCAAATTGTGTAGTTAAATTTTGCAATTTTGATTCTTTAACTACATTAGTGCCTTCATGGGTAAGTTGAACAACATCCCATGCTTCTTTTGACGTGGTACACATCATGATGTGTTGGAACTCGTCGGGGGTGATGTTTTTGAAAATTGAAGTAAACCCACGCGAGTTATATGTGCAACATTTAAATTCATCCACAGTCCATGAAGTCACAAGTTTTAAAGTAGTTGCATTATCTACAGTGACAGTGGGAGGTGCCCACCCTCTTTCACACGCAATCCAAACACATTCGTCAATAGCCTTTAAGTGACATTTCACACGGGATTTCCAATATGTGTAATTTGACCCGTAAAAAATTGCCACTCGATTATACAAGTTTTCCATTGAAATTGTGTTTTTTTAAAATCAATTATATTCGAGTAAAGTAAAACATCACTGACTACCCACATAACTATGCCACCCCACCCCATTATTCAAGTCCAATTATTATAATTACAATATTCAGTTACAAACTCATAAATATTTGTTTAATTAATGCAACCAATTTTATTAATACGACACCGGTATAGCCAGTTCACCCTATTACGAATCCTTCACATACTCCTGGCAGACCCACAATTACACACCACACACATTCTCCTCACTATAGCCAGTTTGCCAAATTTCAATAGCACTACCCATACTTGTGAGGTTCCACGCATTACATATCACTATAGCCATTTTGCCCAATTTTGTTAACCCTGCACATACTCATGATGCAAATTCATTTTAATAATCGTTCTTTATCTTAGCCGCTAATTATTAATTCATTATCAAGTTCAAATTATTCACCGTTATCCCCACCCTTTATTCGGGCATCACATCCAAAGACATCCATCGTCCCATACCTAGATATCACCAAAACCACAAGTACTTTTTAGCCTATCACTTCGGAAGAATATTTACCAACAAATGCCACCCAGTCTCGCACCTAGGTTAATGCAAAAATAGAACTGCATACTATTTAGCCCCACATAGGAAATACCCAACCGTATGAACCTACATTCATTAGTTCCATACCTAGAAAGTTTAACAACAACGAGGCCTACGTACTAGTCCCATACCTAGCAAGCAATCAAAAATAAGAGTAAAAACATAACTACCCCAAAAATCCAAACGTCCCAGTAGTATCGAAGTATTAACACCAGTAACATTGACATAAAGCATATTTTCTACTTAAATCTATAATTCTTCCAATTAATTCTCCAATTATAATATTATCCAAATTATGTCCTTTTTCACCATAAAATTAAACAAGTCTTACCAATCGTCACATAAGTTGTCAAATTTCACAATTCCCATACAAGTGATATTTTCCAGGTGAATGAAAGATTCCATTTTTAACATGAATATTCATATTAATACACCATAATGAATCCCTTCTACAATCTACACATAAAAATTGTGATTTTTCGAGTCGAAACATTATTAGAAATTCATAATTTAAATTTTAAAAAACGAGACGTTCCACCATTCTATCGTAGTCCAAATCTCAAATCTAAACATGCGACTGTTTCAAGTCTTAAATATATTTTTAGACTTGAATAAAAATATCCCCGAAATTTCTTTCACTTTCCCTAATTAGTCTTCCTAATTTATTTTAAGAAACCCCCATTTATTAAAGTTTAGTCAATATCTAAAACGCATTACACTTAAGAAGAACAATAGAAGTATTCATGCCTGCAAAGAAGCCATCTTGAAAATATGATTACATGATTGCGTTCCTCTCATGAAAATAGCAAATACACGCTCTTGGTCGTTCTTGAGAAAACTTGATTTAGCTCTTCAAAACATGGGTTAAAAATTATTTGTAATGGGGTTTAGGTTTTGTAAATGAGAAGAGATAAAATTATGGGAGGCTACTGCTTTTGAGAATGATATAAAAGTTCTTGAAAAGACCTAACCCCAAGTTTAATTAATAGAGGAAAGTTGGGGAGTTTAAGTTAAACATAAAATTTTAAAATAAAACCACCATCCGCACCACTACTAGTGCGAACCGATTTTCCCCAGGGCGAACCGATTCGATCGAACTGCCAAACTGAGATCCCCCACATTTTTATATAAAAATTTAGAAACTCCAAAAATTTCTCCCGATTTAAATTTCGATTCAAAACCTTATATTTATATATCAAAACCATCATTTTTAAATACTAAAATTAATTCAAGTTTAAAAATCACGGGGTGTTGCATCGTAGTACACACACACTAATGATAAAGAATGACATATCCTATATGTCTAAGATAGACTCATGTGCATGATCCAGAAACGTACCCATAACCATTCCCCGGGGGTACCCCAAAAAGTGTGTTGCCACTAAGGCATAAAATAAATATGTGGCATCACTCACGATGAGTGTAACGTCTTTCTCTAAAGGAACTGTTGCAATGGTGGCCCCATTTGCATCGTTGTTGACCTTACCCCTTTGGTCATTTTCATTAACAGTCATCTAATTTGCCTCATTTTCGTAGGTTGTGATGATACTAGTCATAATTTTATTGCACCTACTGGCGATAACATATCATATTGTCTACTCTTGGGAACCTTTTAGGGTCATCCCCCCCTATGCGGATTCTTCTTCTAATGATTTTTCCCCTTACTCAGGTCAATGTTATACCATCTCTAATCATTGGTCCCAATTTGGCCTCGGTCTTTTAGTCTTAAGGAATTTATCCTCCTAATGATATAATGTCCCCACTGATGTAGGAGGGTAATTTTAACCACCTGAGCACAAGTGGTGAAGAGAAGGTTACCCAGTAACACCTGTCAAAACTATCTTTCAATGCCAAAAAGTCTTTCTTAAACGGTAACGGATAACGCGAACATCCTTCTTCACTTTCATATCAATTTATCCGGATAAAAAAGAGAAGATAATTAGAATCATCCTTGTATTTTCCACCACACAGTTGCACATATGAGGTTTTCGAGAACTTACTTCAAATGCCATTATGGATAGTGAGTGAAAACATTTCCCATTGAACCATACGCTAAGAACTGAATAAAGGTCTTAAATCAAAATGCCTTTACCTCCTGACCGAAGTCAACCTCATGCATGGAACGTCTTGCAAGCAAAATCCAAACAAAGAACCCTCTATATACATTTGGTGTTGTACGAATCATTAATCTGGAATAATGGTGCGAAACCCCCTAAGAGTTCATCCTTAGAGAGTAAAATCCCTAAACGATAAATCTCAAAAGTAGTCAAAGAACTCAATGCAAAAAAGTGACAAATGACTCAAGATCCCTAGGACACTATAACCTGGAATGCTTTAATACTAATTGTGGCACCCCGCAAAATCCATAAAAAGATTGATCAGGTACAAAATAAAAAACAATCAAAACTATTTGGTGACATCCTCAGCGTAACAAAATAACTAAAACTGAACTAGTATTAACAAGATAATGAAAAATAATGAATGATATAAATTCAACTATAACACTAATCACTAACATTACAAAGTAAACCAATAACAGAATATAAAATGTATCTCATAAAATCTTTGAATACAAATGCCATGAGTACAAAAACTAAAAAAGTAAAATAACATATGGTTTAAATCCCAAACACATATGTAGCCCATGTGATTAATGTTTTACCTCTTTATTCTTTAATATTTACCATTACCATATTAGGTTAATCTCTTACACTATGAATCATATGACGTCCGAAGGTCTCAAACTTAAGGTACGTCTTAATAAGACAACATGCTTATATTTCAAGTCTATCCGTCTAAGGCTATCTCACGCTAATAATACAATAAACTCGTCTCTTGTATATGTAATACACAAATCCTAGTCATAAGTATGTAGGTAGGCATCCCTATTGCAAGTTATATACATCTCTAATATAACACAAATTGGAACAACTATCTCTAGAACCACCACACAATAATCACATAAGGAAGGATAAAGACAATCTCTGCATCAAAAATTTATATATCGGAATAATCCTCGACAAGTACCAATAAAAGGGCTACTCGCATGACCTCACATAATGAAGGCATATCCCTATCTCTTTCGGGGATCATGTGTGCGTACTAGGTGTAATATTTGTCCAGCCCAAACCTAAGAACTCATCATGATCAAGGGATAAATGGCTAATCCTTTACGTAATACATATACCTACCATACCTAAGACTATGCGATGAAATCTCTCTACGAAACCATGTTGGTACATAATCATTCCTAATACTATCGCCATAAGCACTCACACATAGTATGCATTGCACGTAAATAATTTCAACAATTTTAACCCTCTCAAACGGGTTGAATGAACATAAACATACATATAGGTCCATCACTATTGGATCATCCATAATAATTCAAACAATTAAAAGCAAATACACTTGCTACTTCTATCTTATGCTTTACGTTACTAGCCTTACTTCCCAAGGCCTTCCAAATTCTAGTTATAGTCTCACACGCAACATATACTATAAATATTCACAATTACTATACTAAATCTCATATAATCCTAGCCAAATCTCTCGAGGCTACGCATCTAATTATCAACCTACAACTAACTTATATAAACACATCCAACATATTAATTACCCCCTACTTAAGGATTTTGACTAATTTATATTCTCACTAAAAAGTTAAACTCCCCACTAGAGCATCATAATAACCCAAATAATCCTAGTCAATAAACTTAATCCTCTAAAATTTTGAAATTCTGATGAGTAACCAACTCTACTCTTGGGTTTGGAACGAATGCCTTACACTCAATTTAGCCCCCCTTAAACTAAATAATTTCACAAAATAAAGACAACACCAATTTTTAAACCTCAAAACACTATAATTACTATATATTAGACAAGTATAAGGAATCTATATGGCAGTACATCTAAAACCTAAGTCCCAAAACCCACAAATCCAATCAAAACAAAAAAAAACTAGCTAGCATAAAAATTGCAAGTGCCGATCGATCAACGGCTATATGTATTTGACAATTTCCCTAGGTACGAGATTCATCCCTTCCAAAGTGAAAATTTCTCCCTATAAACTCCATTAATGAACTCAAAGCTTCATACAACCCTCAAATCACATCAAAACCATAAAATTACATCATACAAACAATTGGAACCTATTACTAACATCCAACCCCCAATTTTATATCAAAATCCCAAGGAAAACCTACTTTCTCATTCAAGAACCTTAGATTTACTAATTTCTTAAATTAACTTATGATTTCAAAGGATTCATTCACATAATCAGATGACTTTAAACTTATTTACAAAGGAAAACAAATTGTAATCATTCTCTAACAATTTCAAGTCAAAATCATGAGAAAAATAATCAAAATAAGAGGGAATTTAACCTAATTACTATTTTGATTAGGTTAATGATGACATTAATAAAATTTAATCATGGAAATCATATTAAAAAATGATTAGGTTTAGATTTCATTGAATAGATATAATCTAACACTAATGCAATAATAAGAAAACTCTAGATACACAAGGTTCAACCCATTTTGTGGAGAAAACTGAGCGAAGATCCTATTAATTCCTTATCTTCCCTTGAATATCCTTTTCTCTAATCCTGATGGGCCTTCCTAAGTTTTTTCTTATGTATTATGCTATCCCTAATGGTTTATTAAACCCCTTTAATCCTAAAATTGGGATTGGACCCAAAATGGGCCTCTATCAAAAGAGTTTAAAATAGCCTTCAAATGACAAAAACTCTATCTAGGGCCTAAACTAACCCACTATGACTATAATTCATCATTTAAACTAAAAATGGACATTCTATGCATCCCACTAGACCAATACAAAAATATACTAAAACAAATAACTAACAACCAAGATATTTAATAATCAACCGCTAAAATTATGAATATCAAATATGTAATTAATGAATTTTCGTGTATTAAATACGATATCAAATTCGAATTAATAACGCATAAAATGTAACTAGTGACATCTCATGTCATAATCAAGAACACATAATTAATTTTCTTCAATATAATAACTCACATAAAATATGGGGTATTACAACGAGTGACGAGGTGTTAGAGGCCTACAAAAATATATTTTTTCTTTCTTGAAGATAACAGAGGTATTGGGCACTAGGTAGTGGTCTGGAATAGGTCTGAGGTGGACCTTAGGACCTTTGTTATTGTGTGAGCAAAGTTGGAGGGTTTAGGGAGCCTTTAAATAACAATAATTGAATATGTCATCATCGTTCAAAATTATATCGTAAGAACTTAACATTTTCTAATGTTAGTGTTGCAATACATTAATCATAGATATCAATATATAGCCACTTCGGGTAATCTCGTACATCTGACTCGAATGCCTCCTCACCAACATTGACATGAAATGGTTTAGTTACAATAAATTTATAATCCTTGGTAGTAAGGACAATGCCTAGGTTCCATTTCCAGTCAATGAAATTCAATCGAGTTAATTTGTTGTCCCTTAGGATTAAAGAAAGTCAATTGAAAGTTAACCCCATTTCTGAAATTCAGGAATCGACATATAAAAATATTTAACTTCCAACATGTGAGAATTAACTTTTGATTAACTATTTAACTTGGCTTCCCTCTTTCGCCGATTATAATAAATCCAATTGAGCATCCTAATTCTCTTATGAAGTGATATTTCTAGTTGAGATCTTAAATCACCTTACCCTGAATTAGACATACTTTTACATCTTTTAGTTACATTTTGGAAACCTCAATTTAACATAATCGAATTTTCGGCATCTTTTGGTTCCATAATTAATGATAGTGACGATGTTGAGGAGTACATCATTACTTGTGTTTAAGTGTTTCCCATTGGTTCATTCTTTAAAATTAAATATCGGTGTGTATAAGTTACCCATTATGGGGATCGAACTCACTCGCATTTTATTTCAATGAATTATCACTTAAGAATTTTAAAATGCCATGGTGTTGTGATTAATTCCTTATAATGCGGAGGAAAGTTAAACTGACACGAGGAATTAATCACACTTAAAATAATGACGAAGACCTGGGGGTTTATGTTGAAACCCCTACACCACTCAGTATTTTGAACTTGATTGTATATTGAAAAATATTTGTTCCATTCTAAAGCCCGGAATTAAATCACCGATAATTTTTCAATTATTTATCCAAATTAAATTACTGGGTTTTGTTATATTTTTTTTTAAATAAAAGGGTTTTTAATTAAAAAAATTGAGATAACAAACCTCGAACGTGATATCATACTATCTCAATGTCGAGTTCTCTCGCACAGTTACATACAAACTAATAGCCACTCGTTATACATAACAAGTGTAGAGTCATACTAGAGAAATCATGTGGACATGCACTAGTTAAAGTGATGTTTCTATACCTCTTAATAATACCATTGTCCATCCTAAACACTTATCTACGTTTAAGGGATTCTCATGCTAAGATCTCTAAAAAAGTTCTAAAATTAAATAAAAAGTAAATAATGAATGTTAGGATCAATATTAAGCATAGAAATAAGGAATCATACATAATAAGACAGGTGCATAATACATTCCCCGCTCATAACTCGGTTCCCGAACCCACACTACAAGAATCTCTGGACCAACCGCAAAATTTAACGTGCCTTAGGATTAGCATGGAAGGTGTAGCTCGAATCTTTTGTTTGTTTTTGTTTAAAATAAACTCAAAACTCTGAACAAACTAACTGAACCCCTTATAATACTAAACACACTTAGGACCCGGCCTAAGGACTAGGGGTGTGCAACTCAATCTTGGCATGGTGTTAAATATCTTTCAGGGGCAAGTCACCAAGTCTAACCTCGGACTGATAACTCGACCTCACGAGAAGGCGATGGACGAGGAGACAAGCACTCCCGCTCCCTCCGTGACACAAGTCCCCCTGACTAAGGCTCTCAACACCACAATTGTCACTTGCAGGGGACATTTTTTATATCATAGAAACTCAATATTGCATTAGGTAGCCGAATTCCCATCTACATCGTAGTAGCGACTCCGCAAAGAAAAAATTTAGAAAAATGAACTATCTATATGCTTCATTTACACTATACTTAATATTAATCTCCCTCATGACAACTTTATGTAAATTTTAGAATTTTTTAGCGTCCTTAGTTTAGAATCACTCACAACAAAGATACATGCTTAAGTTCCAATGTACATGATTGTACATTTCCCAAACATATAGGTACACGCGAAGGACCTCACTAAAAAATAAACATCAAAGTATGTAAAAATTAAAGATTACATGTTTGCATCATGTACTGCATTTTCTTGATTTTCATATTGTTTAAACCCTACACCCACGAGGCAACCAAAAGTAACTAGTTGAAAGAAGTTTGTACTTTAGGAAAGTATACTTTATTCAAATGAAATTCATACTTTGAAAACGTCACCTCCCCCCAAAAGAGAGGTTCGTACTTTCAAGAAGTCACTTCCTCGGATGAAGAGCATACTTTTGAAAAGTTACTTCCCCAAAGGGCTAGTCTCTAATGGGTGTCCTCACCCTTTTTTCTCACTTGTTAGGTATATTGAACAAATTCTCTATCGATTCTAAAGTCTCTGTGACAGGGAACATTTGAGGTTTGTTCACCATTGGGTATATCGAATAGGCTTTCATAACTATTCAATAATAGGGTAAAGTGGTTTCACAAGTACCTTAAAGGTTGCTTAGTCCAAGAAGATCAATATATCATGATCTACGGTAATGAAAAGCAATTCGTCGATCACCGAGTCGCATTACCCCCTTTGCATATAGAAAAATCTCTAGGAACACACCCTATTGCAAAAAAAATAGATACTTACGGGTCAGTCGCTCGGACAAAATGTTTTTGTCAGACGGCCGAAGGATGCTCCAAAAACCTTAGATTCCAAGTTGAATGCCCTTCCATTTCAGGTGGAAGATAAAAAGTAGGAATCTGCAAGTTATAGCCAAAGAGGATTCCCTTTATGTTAGATGCCCCTAACCACATTTTATTTTGAAAAAAACACTAGACCACATTCTATTATCTCCTCGCTCCTCATTATAATAAAACGAGATCTCGCCCATGTTTACCTTATGCCAACGGGACTATATACAGTTCTTCCCCTCAGAATATACTACCAAGCTAAAAATACAAAAAAAAATACCGTCCAACACACAGTTAAAAGTAGATAAAATAATTGCATCAGAAAAATATCATGCATATGTGAGTCTTTTTCCCCTTATGTATTGTCCTTCTGTCAGTAGTTTTGTCCATAAAAACCTGAATGAAACTACACCAACATTTTTTACATTTGCTATCAACAATAGAGAGATCATGCTAAGTTCTTACCTCAGAATCCTAGGTTTGTGCTTTATGTCGCCGATTGGTTTTCATTATCAAGATCCCCACCCATGACTATCAAGTTTTTTTTGTATTATGTTCCATGTCTACTAAAGAATACCTGGCTCTATCCGCAATGGTTCAAATTTTAAGATATCTTGAAACAATCACCGCCTCATAAAAAATTATGCAGTCAGGGCGCTAAGATTAGCACAAATCTACCTATAAGAGGTCACTGCCATGATCGGAATAAGAGAGAATATACTTCCTCCTCTCATCCCCAACACTAAAATACCACATGTGGTGGATTTCAAAATTGTAGACGCTAATCCCAAGCATCCGCATGAACCAGTCATAATACTGACTCCTTTTGCTATTGTCGGCGCCCCTTATTTTCTAATGTTATTTCCCCCACACACGAATATTTCAATCCATACCAGTAGTAGCCCGAGTACCCACACACTGCCTTCTAAGGGCCACCACAAGCTGAATTTATAGTCCCTCATCTAGATGATGAGGTTATACCCCTTCCTGTAAATGTGGAGATCATGCAGGTCTAGTCTAAACTGCATCTCCTTTAGGAAGCCACCAGTAAGATGCAAACAACAAATGATTTCACTACTATATATAAGGATGGCCTTATATCTAGAATCCAGCCAACTTTAAAAATTTAATATGTTAGTCTTTAAAAGGACTAAGTTCCCCGACCGCTGATTTACCCAACTATGACTTTCAGATATAGGTTTGATATGTAGGTCTAGGGTTTCTAAAGAGCGTGTTCTCATTCACTCTCTCCAGTCTCTCCGGAGGATCCCTCACCTGATATATGGGATTGAAAAGAAAATAGACTGCTAAAACCTGGAATGATGTATGTCGTGCTTTCTTGAAATAGTACAAATATAATGAAGAGTTGGTCTTTACTCGTAAAGATTTAGAGGTGTTGAAATAAGATGAATGAGATAGAGTTGCCACTTTCGCCACTATCCGGAGAGAGAAATTCGATCACATGGTCAACCACTCCCTTGAAAATGATTATATAGAAATTTTGATTCGAAATATCTAGAACGAAACATACAATGAACTCGGGCTGACCTGGATCCCTAACTTTAAAGCACTTAGCCATATCAGGTGCAATATTGAGAAAGGTTTTGCTACAAAGACTACCAAATCCGCTTAAGAACCTCGTCGATCTACAAATCAATTATCCACCCATAAGAACTCACCTGAAGCTTATACATCTCACATCACCACCCTCATGGTCAGCTCGAACCCAACATTATAACCTGTTACCATTGCTTCCCAAGCAATGGTAAACACCACCACACCTTTCCAATAAGGACCTAAGGCTCTCCATCCACGACCTCATAGATGTTGGGACCCTCATCACCTAAAAACTAAATATCATCAATTGTCATCTACTATATAACTCCAACACCGGCACCAAAACCCTGACAGATGATCCCATTCCAAAAATCGACCCTTCCACCCTGATAGTTTCGTTCATCATAAATTAAGGATAAGAGAAAACTCCCCAAACTAACTAGCCAACCCTCTATGTACACCATCACTCGCAATAAATATCATCAATGATATAAAGCCCACCATTGATCATATAACCTTCTTCATCATGATCATACACTTCCTGCAGAATAACTATTGGAACCAGGATCTCCTCCTAGTCACCGACTTTATGACCCATAAGGAACTAGGACTCATTATGCCCTTTTTAGCAGAGGAAAATCACTCGGTCGAATGGGAAGAAATGTACGGTGAAGATATCTAAGCAACAAATCATATGACCTTTGTAGTACCTATTCAATCCACCAGATGGGAAGAATATACCTCAGATGTTTACATGTTATCACTCTGAGATTCATAAGACAACATCTATACTTACCCTCCCACTAATGCAAACACGGTCTCGATTAATTCTTCAAGAAATATCAAAATCACCACATTAGCCTATCACCAAATAGCAGGACGCATTAATTGGAAACCACAATATTCTAGACCCAGGTGTAGATTGGTGGCAGAGACTGACAGTTCATGGTAATCGATCGTATAACCTTGAAGTTCAATCCTCTCCACCAATTAGTGTATGACGAGGAAGAAAGGCTGAGAGGCCACTTCATTCGAAGAGAGATCATTTTAGAAGATAAGATCAAGGAAAATTCATGACCGAGCCCATATGCACCACACCCAAATTTCTCAAAACAAAAGTGGAACCAACAAAAAAAATAGAGTATCATTGTGGTCCATGTTCTCTTTGAGTCGGAGTATGACCTTCAACATAGATAACTCACATAAGCCCCTCCCCAAGGACCTGAGGCATAGTTCTACACATTGGGCACCATCTACGTGATAAGAACATACAATGGGATTGATATTGAGGCCCAAAACCCATACCCTCCCCGCCTACAAGGGGCTTCGTCTTTGAATAACTAACACATAATTCGACAGCCCCAATTTGCAATCCTGACCATGTATACTATACTAACATACTAAAACAATGGATTACTGATCACTTCAACCATCTCCTCAACACCAAAATGAATGCATCCCCAAGTCCTGAAGATGAATTCACCCTCAAACCTCAGGTTTAAGAAATGATAACACAATGGGACTACTTCTTAGGAAAAGGCCTCGGGCTACATGAATAAGGGACCATTTCCTTCAAAGCCCCTAGTAATAGATATTACAGATTGGGGATCGGATACAGAGCAACTACATAGGATCTTGATCATCTAGAGTGTTATGAACACTTAATGTGGCGTATGAAGAAACGAGGTCACGTTGTAGATAGTATACAACCCAGCCCCTCATATGATGGTCCACATTTCTGATTATTTAACAATAAAGAGGAACTCCAATATTCGGGTATCAACATTTATCAGAGCATCTGAGATACTAGATAGTGCGACTTACCCAAGAATGTACAGGCTACCATGTGCAGCTCCGTAATAGTAAAAAAACTCATAAAATACCTCTTCCCAAGGATTACCCCATCGATCCTAATAATTAATTATGTATATGCTCATGTCACAGATGTCCTATGACCTCTTCATCCTAGATATTTCACCCTAGTCCCACCATTACACTCACACAAAAGGCAATTATAGGAACGCCTATCTGGACGTAACCTATATAGTTTGTATTATTGAACTACAAGATGAGATGACCCGTCGAAGCTATCCCCCGTTAGAAGGTCTCCCCTCATAGAGGTACTCATATACATCCTAATGGAACTTGTCCACCCCACTCTCCATGATCATGCTAAGGGGAAATTCGACAGCCTACATTACGTAGTATATGCACTAACATTCGTCAAGTTTTCTTATGAAATCTCACTCTGGAGGCTAAAATATGAAGAGTATCGATACTACTATGAAGACATATTTTGTGAGGCCCCAAGCATCGTAAAGGAAATGGATCTAGGGTAACCAGATCCTCTTATTGTGATGTAGAGCAACAAGAAATTACATCAAATGGGCACCCCTCTGATAATAAGGAATACCAAGAAAGTTCCTCGAACATTGACATGTGGTTGAGATCTTTAATGTTTACACAACCCCATCTAAAGGCACCAAAATAGATAGGCAACAAATTCCTTCCAATGGTGGTAAAAATCCCCACCCTAATAATAAACTTTGACATAGTTTTATGATGGGTAGATAGCCCCATATCCCGATGCTAGTAACTAGAGATGTCATAGTTAAAAGTGAATGCTTATCTTGGATTGGACCGAAGTCATAGTTACGATGGGTAGATAGCCCCATATTCCTAGGGGTGATGCTAGTAACTAGAGATGAAGCTTCTAAGAACTAAAAATGAATGCCTATCTTGGATTGGACCGAAGTCATAGCTCCAAAGACAATACCTGCCTCTGGCCCTGTATCCTTAGTGGATCTCATGATCCGCTTAGAAAGAACTAAAAAAGAAACTCGAAAAAAACATGTTCTTACTTCAGACAAGGAGGTCAATTTCCTCATCAGGACAGTCTAACACTCACTCCACCAAACCCTTCTTAAAAGGAGGGAGGTTCTCCCTGTAATAATAACTATACACCCTCCTTGAGAAAATAATAAAATATGGGAGAAAATTCGGTGAGCATCATCTAACATCACCATATGAAGATGGTTGCCACCTCCTAGGAACATCGGGATGTTATCGCACGCCTATTATCTTAGGGTTTAGTACCTACGGATCTCACTCTGGAAGAAATTTCATCCACCATTAGCTCTATCATTATGAAACATCACATTATATTCTTAGATGAAGACCTTCCCTTGAAAGGTCGCAACCACTAATATACATTGCGCATTACTACTAAGACCAGTGAAAATATAGTACCCCTTATACTATTAGATGATGGATCCAACATGAACATATGCACCCTCCGCACTAATATTGGTCTAGGATACATCACCTCGTAATACACATTATCTTCCATGACCATTATAACCTATGATAACATTTATTGAGAGGTCCTGGGGACATCATCATTACTCTTTTATAGGTCCTATTAAGTGAGATGTCGAGTTTTAATCACTTGACGTCCTGACTAACTTCAGTCTCCTACTCACAGGATCCTGGATACATTCCATGGGAGCTTTACCCTCATTACTCCATATGAAATTTAGGTTCCCATTTTACACCAAAGGTCATCACCATTTATGGAGATGATGGTTGGGCCACAATGGCCAATACTAACATCACCCCTCTTTTAGACACCCATCACGATGATGAAAAATTTTCCTTGGAGGATTTTAATTCATACCACTCTCAAACATGATAGAAGAGGAGTAGGTCTCTCATAAAGTAGTTGCCCAAATCATCCAAACGATGGGATTTCTTCATAGGTTCGGTCTCTGAAGAAATTAACAATGATCCCTCGAAGTTGTCATCGTTACAAAATATAAGGGAAAAGAAGATCTTGGGTACACCTTTGATCGTAAAACCATAACTAAATGCCTAAAAGACCCCCATCAAGGGTGGATTTGCCATTTCTGTCTCTGGGGAGAAGAATCCCCCTATCATGGTCTCCCCGAGCTGTGATGGGGCAAAATAAATAGATTCTTGTAGCCAGGAATAGAAATCCTCTATGAGGAGGGATTGTACATAGATTATGGGAAAGTTCACACGGTCCAACGACTTGAACTCAATGTATCATGGGTTACCACAAAAGATAAGAAATCTCCCATTCAGAGCTCAAATGGGATTTACCCGCGCTATATTCTGATGAGTTTCCTATATTATATATGTTAGAAACCACCGACCTAACCCCCATTGAAAGCTTTCAAGATTGGTACACCACCTCAGACACCCAAGATTCACTATAGAGAGAACGATTTATCAGCATCACTAAACTCAATACCGACCTCCGTGTGACGGACTCCATAACTCTCTAACTCGAAACATCACCTTTGGTCAAACCTCTGAACACACCCAGCGAACCCCTATGGGACTATCAATGGAATGAGGAAAACCACCAACACTTACTGAAAGCCCTTTCTAAGGAACCTCCCCACACCAGCCCTGCTACGGCCTCTATTAAGGACCCTAGATCCACCTTTAAAGGAAAAAAGTCCCAACATAAGAAACACCAACTGTGCCAGCCTGCAGTAAGTACAGAGGTCATAAAGCACCCAAATTTCACTCCCAAGGTATCTCATTAGAACCTATCTCCCCACATCATCAACGTCATGGGAAATTTCGTATTAAATAACTGGACCAATACAAAATGCAACCCAGAATCCATCATACGGGGGTCCTTTGATTATGTCCTATTAGCTAAAGATTCTCCCCTTTTTCACCTCTCCTAATGTGTCTCCCTATAAAGTATACTTTTATGTTATTATTAATTTTATCCTTCCTCCTTTTAATGGAATAATAAATAAATTTTTCTAGTATACACTTGTGTGTGTTACACGTGATGATAATGAATCGAGCAATGGATTAGAAGTCACCCTAATAACTATAATTCTACGGACTTAAAATACTTAAAAACTTGACCAAAGTCAAAACAGACGTATGTGTCCTATTATTTCTAATGAGAATGACATAATAAACATAAACTTGGGCAATCCCCAAAACCCCAAAGATTTACAAATAGGGTCCACCCTAGATAATAAGGAACAAAAATAATTCAAAGACCTCCTCGCCAATTTTGTGGATATTTTCTCTTCGTCCTATACCAACATGCCCTATATCCACCCGACTATTGTTATGCATGAGATACCCACTCTCCCCGATGAAAATCTCATAAATCAAAGGCTCCATAAACTAATACCTGAATGGTCCTTGAAGATAACGAAAGAAGTAGAAATGAAACTAAGTTTTGGATTCATTCGAGTGATCGAATATCCTACTTGGCTATCCAACATCATACCATTACCCAAAACTAATGGCAAGGTTCAAATATGCATAGACTATAGGGATCTCAATCGAGCCTTCCTAGAGATAATTTCCCTCTACCATACATCGACTTATTGGTAAACAACATAACTAGTAATGTTCTCAAGTCCTTCGTCAATCGATTCACGGCCTATAATCATATCACAATGTACCTTGACCATTAAGGGAAAACTAGGTTCATTACACCCTTGGGAACATATTGTTATAAGGTCATTCCCTTTAGTCTAAAAAATGATGGTGTGAATTACCAGAGAGCGCCCATAGCCATCCTGCACAACCTTATACATAAGTAAATGGAGTTCTACGCAGATGACATGATCATCAAATCCAAAGATCATCCCAGCACTCTGAATTTTTTTCCAAATGTTACGCCTCTTAAAAATGAGGTTAAATCTGTAAAAGTATATTTTTGGAGTCACTAAAGGGAAGGTTCTCGTCTTTATCATCAACAAAAATGGAATTGAGGTAGACCCCGCTAAGGCCAAATCCATATGGGAAATTCCATCACCTAAAACTGAAAAGGAAGTTAGAGGGTTCCTAGGCCAAGGACAGTTCATAAGTTGGTTCATCAACCATATCACCACCATTTGTGAACCCATTTTCTAAATACTCAAGAAGGACTCACTCAAAGAATGGAATGCTTAATGAAATATGCATTCAAGAAAATAGAAGAGTATCTTAATCATCCACCGGTGCTATCTCCTCCTCAACTAGGATAGCCACTCCTACTTTACATGACCAGTAACCAACACAGATGCTAAAGCCACCTGAAAGGAATGTGCTATCTACTATGTCGGTAAAAATCTAGTATTTTATGATCTCCAATACACTACATTGGAGAAGGCTTGTGTATCCCTTATGTGGAACACTCGTAAAGTATGGCACTATATGATGTGCTTCAGTACAAGGCTCAACTTCATGAAGGATGCACTAAAATTCCTCTTTGAGAAACCCCCTTTCTCTTATCAGATGGTCAAGTGGTTGTCAATGTTGTTCGAATTCAAAATCACATGTCACGTAGAAATCCACTAAAGGGAGAGCCATCTCTAACCTCCTCGCAGGATAACCCATGTCTAATGAGGAAGACGAAAATGAGGTAGAATTCCTCGAAGAGAATCTCTTCTCCCTAAACAATAGAGAAACTTGGAAACTCTACTCCGACGGGGATCTAACAAAAAGGGATTTAGCATATGAATGTTATTTATATCCCCCAGACTTGGGATGACTCCCCAAAACTATTAAAATCACATATGAATGCATCATCAACATGGTTGAGAACTAGGCATGCACAACGGGTCTTGAAATCGTCTTGGAAATAGGAATCACCGACCTGAAGGACTATGGGTATTCTATCCGAGTCATTAATTAAATACTAGGAAAATGGAAGATCTAGAATGATAAACTGCAACCATACCATGCCTATTTAGAGGAGGTATCTTTGTGATTCGATTAATCTCAAATTCGACTTCCTCCCAAGAGCCAAAACCAACTTCATAGACACACTTTCCACCTTGGCATCCACGATTGACATGTCGGAGGGAACTACATAGATTACATTTGTTGTAACTATCTATTACAACCTTTTGTATTGCTTTGAGGTCTATACCATCGAAGAAACATACATAGGACCCGCAGTTTGGTATTACAACATATGGAACTTGCTCAACAAAAATCACTACCCATCATATTCCCCCTCCAATTATCGACTTACCTTACGATAATTGGCATCCCAATTCATTATCTTTAGGGACCAACTCTATAATTGAGGGTTTTATTGTATATATTTACAGTGTGTCACATGAACAAAACCCTAACAAATATGGACAAAATATATAGAGGTGAGTGTGACCCGCACATTAGTGGGACACCCTGATGATACCAAAAATGGCGCCACCAGGTCACAGATGTAAGGAGCTCAAACAGGAATATAATAATGGTGATAATCACACAGAAAATTAACAAAGAAGAAGATGAGGTGAAGAGGACGAACAACTGAATATAAGTGGTTCGTCCTGAGCCTACGATAATTATGTGTGTGAGTGAATTCCACGAGTAAATGAGTCACTAATAGCCTGTTTACAATTCAATCTCTCTCTCCCCCTCCTGTGTATGATTGAGCAGAGTTTTAGCTAGGTTTTTTATCAATCGATCCCCTACAATGAAGAAGATGAAAGATATATATAGTGATTAGGGGTTATAATGTACCCCCCAAGCATGTTATTTATATTGAGGTGTTGCTCCTTAGCCAATACGATAGGGACACCTGGTTGTCACAAATGTAGATCATAATGGCCACATATTCCCTCACATGATGGAATGATCCAGTTATAACGGTTTTTCCCACGTGCTGCTTCTGCTTTATGCGCGCTGACCCGTGCATCTCCCAAACCATACACTATGATGACATCACCCTCGACCCACATACCTAGGTCGAGGTCGAGGCTAGTCTTCACAGATCTTTATAATAAGGATTCAGAGATGTGTGGATAGGGTCGGTCGAAATCTTCTCTATGGCTGAGCCAAGGATTCTGGTGAGGCGAGGATTTAGACTGGATCGAGTGCCCAAATAAATGCGTGATAATTAAGGGGGCGGATGGGCTGACCTTACTCTCTAGTACGATCCCATAAATGGTAATTTGGTTCACTTTCTCCCTCGTCTAAGGCTGAGTACATCATCGTCCTAGATAAGGGTACATTTTGGTATATCAATTACCCCCAGCCCTTAGCCATCGATTTTGTTGAGGTGGCTGAGGGGTATTACTATCTCTTTGGTTGTCAAGTTGATGAGGCTTCAAACTGACACTTGACACTTGTCAATCATCGTGTTGCATTCTTCAGGAATGGTGGTTGTTGATCACACTTGGGATATTGTGCCCTAATAATGGTATGCCTCGAGGGTTATGCGCCACTTCATTTTCTATGCCAAATAATGACGTAATGTTAAAATTTTGAGAATATCCCAGGGTTCTCTTTATTCTTCTTCCATTCCATGCTCTTTCTATGGTTTTTAATGTTGTCGCCATTTTTGTTCTCTGGCAAGCTTTATAGAGCTTATCACTGACGGTTTTACTTCTTTCCTTCTTCCATGTACCCTTCTTTATATTTTCTAATATTTTCATCCATTATTGCATTGAGATTGTGGCTTTTCCTTAAGTTTGTACTTTTTGAGTTTTTTGACAAACTTTAGACCTTTTTGTAACCTTTGGTGGTGGCTCTAGGGCTATTTTTAGGGTATAAATTGGTGGTTACTTGGTTATAGACTGTACTAGTGCCTAGTATTAGCTCATGTAAGTATCTAAAAACCCATAGCTATTTTTATCATTAGGATTTCAGTCACCTTCTCCGGTGATCTTCTTCAGTTTTCTTGAATGTTTAATCCTCAAAACAGATCATTTTCTTTAATTTGATCATGTGGTCAAACTGGTGAGCATCTTTACTTATTTATGGTTTCCCTTAAAATCTTTGTAAAATTAGGGTCATCCTCTTAATGCTACAAAGGCTCTATAAGTTGGTCGAGGAATTTCCCACTTTAAGAGAAATGTGCTTTCAAGAGATCCATAGGGTTGAGGAAGAGGATGAGTCTAGACGCAGGGCCAACCCTGTCTGGTACGACCCATCTTTCCTATTATGTTGGCCAAAATTTTTCCCACACCAAGTGAAACCGTCGGTTCATCTCACCCTCAAGCTGAGGGCCAAAATCTAGAGACCATGGGGGAACCACAAACTAGTGTTTCATACTCCTTTAAAGCTGAGACATCTGGGAGAGATGACCCATTTAACACCATCCATCGTGAGTAGGCCAAACCCACAGTTAATCCAAATGTTGTCCCTGTGATAGCCATGTCCCCTGGTGAGTTTTAAGAAAATTTCCCAGATGGCCCTCCTATCCTTACTGATGACGAGGATGAGGGTGAGGAAGAGGACGAGGGCACTGAAGTTGAAGATGAGATCGACACTTCGTATGCCTCTTCATATGCCTCATCCAAAAAAGAACACGATCTCTTGGTATGGAGACACTCATTTAGCATTAAATTCGGTGTTACAATGAGGGTACTAGACAAGTATGAGAAAGTTTTCCAAGGATGTGAGGGTGAAGTTTCTATGTATGAGAAAATGTTTAGGGTCGGTGTCAGACTTCCCCTTCATCCTGCTATCGTTTCCATATTATTTGCCTTAGGGGTTGCTCCCACTCAACTGCCTCCTAACTCTTGGAGGGTTATCCTAGGGTATATTTCCCTGTGGAAAAAATCTTTCACAAATGAACCATCGGCTGACCTATTGTTGGTCTGTTATAACATCTCTTCATCATCCAAACAGCCAGGCTGCTTCCACCTAGGTGCCAAGAAGTCAGATAAAAAACTCCTCCACGTCACCCAAGCTTCAAACCATGATTGGAAGAAAAGGTTTTTCTTTATTTTTGGAGCCTGGTAATTCCCAGCTGAGGTTAACCCCTTTGAGGACAGCCCAAGGTTCCCTCAAGCATGGTCCAATCCTTCGATGGTAGCAAGGTCTGTCCCTGGCCTTAGCCTTGCTGAGAGGGATGTGGATTACTACCTAATAGAGAAGGAAGATGAGGATGCTCTTCCCAAATTTGAAAACTCAATGACCCCAAATATTCTTAAAGAATCTAGTCTGGGGGTTGACCCCCTTGAATAATTATGTGAGTAATTTATTTGTTTCTTTTTCCAAAGTCTTACTTCGTCTTATTAATTGTTTCTGACATGTCGTATTCATTTTTACAGACCGTCCTCCTAACATCTCAGACGATATTTGGGAGATGACTTCTCCAAGTTTATTAGCTGGTCTCAGCAAGAAGAAGAACAAATAATATCCGCCCCCTAAGAAAACCACAGCAGGGGGCCAACTACCGAGGCCTTATGAAAAAGGATGGAGCCAAAGGCCCCTATTGACACTCGGTCTGATCCTACGATGAGGCAGATGGTAGGGGACACTTAAATAACCTTCTCTGGTGTCCGCTCATCTTCATCATTAGGGGTGTTGTGGTCAGCCGGCTTGACCCAACTCAGGGCCAACCCCACTTTTTTTATTACCAACCTTGGGGATGAAAAGGTAGCCATATTTTCAGCCCTGTCGGCTACCGACTACGAGTTCTTGGCCAAGATTCCCCCAGTCAAGGTCTATGATATTGGAATTCACCACCTGGCACAAGTATCTACCTCATCCTTCTGAACTTTTTCATATATTTTCTAACACTATAGTTTATTCCTGACTTTTCCATGGTTTATTGCAATATATTTGTACCTTGTCCTCAGCCACCAAATGGATGGATGAGAACTAGGAGAAGTTCCAGGAGGCCAAGAGAGCAATTCAGGACGAAGCCGACTTTAGAACCCAATTGCCTGACCTCAAAGCCTCTCATCAGCAAACCATATACAATCTCAAACTTGAGCATAACAAATAGTTAGAGCTTAAGGATATCATCATTATTGAGAAGGATGAGGCTTTAAGGAATCAAGCCACAAAATTTGAAGTCGACCTTGTTGAAGCAGTAAAAAAAATAGGGTAGATGCTATTGAAGCATATAAGACCTCCGACGAGTTCCAAGGCTTCATCTTGGAGTACTTGGATAGAGGAATCAAGATGGCCTATCGATGGGTCATCTCGAAGTTCACTGATGTAGTGTCTTCCATCCAACCATCTCTAGAGGCTGCTGACCTTGAAAACCCTTTGATGGACGAGGCTCTATCCCATATAGAGTCTTTGACAATAGCTGGAAGTGAAGGGATGTCTGCTGATCCCACAGTGACTATCGACGGACACATAGAAGGTCGGCATGCCCCTACTACTGGCAATGAGACTGAGGCTTTGACCCTGTTAATCCGACCCAGCCGCTTGTGGCCTATAACCTCTTCTTTGTACCCACTTCCTTTTTGAAACATATGGACATTGCTCTTTTTGTATTATACCTCATTAAGTTAATAAAATATCGCTTTGACTTACGTTGTTTTGTATGAAACCAAGTTGATGATGTTTGATGACAATCAACCACACTTCAGTGATTTTAATAATTTGCACCCACCAGATTATGGTGTTTTAGGCATTAAGTACCCCCTCATCTTTTTGAGAGTGTGTTGAGGGTCGTCCCCTCCATGCACTGTCATCTTAGATGAGGGAGGGAGTCCACCAAGTTATTGATGTTTTAACAATCAACCACACTTAAGTGATTCTTAATAATTTTCACCCACCAAATTATGGTGTTTGGGGCATTAATTCCTCCCTCATCTTTTTGAGAGTGTGGGGAAGGTTATCCCCTCCATGCACTGTCGTCTCAGTCGAGGGAGTGAGTCCACTGTGTTAATGATGTTTTAACAATAAACCACACTTAAGTGGTTTTAATAATTTGCACCCACCAAATTATGGGGTTTTAGGCATTAAGTCCTCCCTCGTCTCTTTTAAAGTATGTGGAGGGTCATCACCTCCATGCACTGTCGTCTCATCCGAGGGAGTGAGTCCACTAAGTTAATGATTTCTTAACAATCAACCACACTTAAGTGATTTTAATAATTTTCACCATCCAAATTATGGTGTTTTAGGCATTAACTCCTCCCTCATCTTTTTTAGAGTGTGTGGAGGGTCATCCCCTCCATGAACTGTCGTCTTAGTCGAGGGAGTGAGTACACAAAGTTAATGATATTTTAACAATCAACCACAATTAAGTGATTTTTAATAATTTGCACCCACCAAATTATTGTGTTTTAGGCATTAAGTCCTCCCTCGTCTTTTTTAGAGTGTGTGGAGGGTCATCCCCTCCATGCACTGTCGTCTCAATCGAGGGAGTGAGTCCACCAAATTAATGATGTTTTAACAAGCAACCACACTTAAGTGATTTTTAATAATTTGCACCCTCCAACTTATGGTTTTTTAGGCATTAAGTCCTCCCTCGTTTTTTTGAGAGTGTGTGGAGGGTTGTCCCCTCCATGCACTATCGTCTCAGCCGAGGGAGTGAGTCCACCAATTTAATGATGTTTTACAACAATGCACGTCGATGTTATTGGCAATCTATAAACAAGGTTGTCCCCGTTCAGAATGTCATATCACCGAGGTCCATTTAAGCTTACTTCACCACGAATGATGTTTTTTATCTTAATATAAATTAACACAAAACAAATATCTGAAACAAACAACAAGATGAGGTAATAGTTGAATATTCTTATTGATATTCACTCTTCTGAATTAAATACATGTATTACAATAGAAGGTAAGTAAAAACAAAAACTATAAGCTCATTGGTAGTATTTCTTAAGATGATCAGCATTCCATGGGTTGGAAAATGGCTCTCTTTCCAAGGTTTCCAATCTGTACGTTCCTGGAACAACCTCTTCAATCTCTTTGTACGGCCCATGCCAAGATGGGTGAAGTTTATTGGGTTTTTACAATATCTTTTTTAGCACTAAGTCCCCTACCTTCAATGGTCGTGCCTTGACCCTTTTATTGTAGAATTTTGCAGTTCTCTACTGATAGGTGGCTTACCTAATTTCAGCGTCTTCCCATATTTCTTCAATCAGATCCAAGTCAAGCCTCCTCTCATCATGGTTACGTTCGATTTCATAGGTCTGAACCTGATGTGTAGGTAGGCCTATCTCTGCCGGTACAACTGCCTCTGAGCCGTATGTAAGCATAAATTGGGTCTACCTAGTAGGTGTCCTCTCTATTATTCTATAGGCACATAGTAAAACATATACCTCTTCAATCCATCTCCCCTTTGTGTCCTCTAATTTTTTTTTATCCCATCCAGAATCTCCCGATTTATCACTTTAGTTACCCATTTGCCTGGGGTCAGCTAAGGGTGTAGAAGAACTGTTTGATGCCAACCCTTTCACAGTACTTTTCTAGGGAGACGTTATTGAATTGAGTCCCATTATCAAAAATTAAGGTATTGGGTAAGCCATACTTGCAGATGATGTTTTCCCAGATAAATTGGAAGGTCTTCTTCTCTATAATCGTGATCATCGACTCAGCATCCACCCACTTTGAAAATAATTTGTCACCATAATCAGGTACCGATAATTATTTGTTGTTCTGGGCAAAGGTCGTACTAGATGAATTCCCCACACTACCAAAGGCTATGGGGACGTGATAGAGGTCAGAGGTTGATGGGGTTGGTGAGGAATGGTAGCGAACCTTTCATACTTGTTGCACTTCTTCACATATGTTGCAGCATCCTTGGCGAGGATCGGCCACTAGTAACCCTAAGTAATAATCTTCTTAGCCAATGATCGTCCCTTGATATGACTACAGCAAGAGAATTGATGCACATCCTGAAGGATATTCGGTACCTCAGATGGCCGAACGCATCTGAGAAGGGTAAGCAAAAACCCTTTCTTATATAAAGTATCCCCTATGACAGAGAACTTAACAGCTTTGTATATCAGCTTTTTTTTCTCGGCCTTTGATTCTGGCAACTCTCCCTATTTGATGTATCTGATAAGAGGATCCATCCATGAAGATTCCATATGTAAATTCAGACAAAACTCAGATATGTTGTCCTCCTCTTCGATGGTCAGCTGATGTAAGATTTCTACTCGCACTATTCTTCTTATATCAATTCTTATTGTTGAGGCTAGTCTTGCAAGTGCGCCATCCATACTATTGTCTAGACTAGGTATCCTCTTCAATTTCACTTATTTGAAACTCTTTAACATTGACCTCACTCTCTCCAAGTATTTGGCCATTCTATCCTCTTTTTCCTCATTCGCCCCTAACATCTGATTTACCACCAGTATTGAATCACTGTGAACTAGGAGTTGGCTGACACTCAGAGCCTGAGCCAAGGAGATACCTATTATTAGGGATTCATATTTGGATTTATTTTTGGAGGCCTTGAAGTTTAACCTTAAAGAATATTCAATATATGTGCCATCTGGTGCCGACACTATCAATCCGGCACCACTTTTGTTCTCGTAAGAGGACCCATCAACAAAGATATTCCACACCACATCATCCTCTAAGAATTACCCTTTGATATAATTCCATATTTGAAGAGATATCCTTCCTCTTCATTTTCAGGCACTTTCCCCTTAGTTGTTCTTGTCTCGGTCTCGTCTGAGGAAGGGCTGACACTTCTCCCTTGCTCATAATCTGTGGTCTCAAAACTTTCACCATCGGCCTCATCTTAGGTGAACTCGACCACAAAGTCTGATAGTACTTTACCTTTGATGGCCACCCTAGTATGATAGATGATATCGAACTCTCCCAACTCTATTGCCCAAGCCATCAGCCTGTCGGACTTTTCAGGTTTGTGGATGACCTACCAGAGAAAAAAATCGATGAGGAAAATCATTGTGTGGTCCTAGAAGTATGGATTTATCTTTCTCAAAACATGAATCAGAGCATAAGCCAACTTTTCCATCCTTGGATACCTCTGCTCAGCTCCCTGAAGTGCTTTGCTGTTGAAATACACCGGCTTCTGCACTCCATCATCCTCTCTCACGATGGCGGTGCTAATAGCCGACTCTGAGACTGATAGGTACACAAAGTTTTTCCCCTTGGACTGACCGTGATAATAGTAAGTGAGAGTCGAGGTAGGACTTCATCTCTTGTAAGGCCTTGTCATATTCCTTATTCCATTCAAAATCTTTTCTAAGAACTTTAAAGAATGGAAGGAACTTGTCTCTGGCTCTGGATATAAACTTGTTGAGTGTCTCTACTCTCCCAATTAGTCTATGAACATATATAATGGTGGTCGGCTTCTATATTTCCAATAAAGCCTTGATTTTAGCTGGGTTGGCCTCTATCCTCCTCTAATTTATGACGAAGCCCAAGACCTTTCCATCCCCAATGCCGAACACACACTTCATCGGGTTGAGTGTCATCATGTATTTTTCCATCATATCAAAAGTTTCTTTGAGGTCGGCCACATGGATCTCGGCCTTGAGACTTTTAGTGAGCATATCATCAATGTTGACCTCCATCGTCTTCCCGATTTGATCTTCAAACATTTTATTGGCAAGTCTCAGGTAAGTGGCTCCAATATTTTTCAGACCAAATGGCACGACCTTATAGCAGTAAGTTCCCTTGTCAATTATGAATGACGTCTTTATTCGTCAATCGGGTACATAAATATCTGATTATATCCCAAGTAGGCATCCTTGAAGCTCATTAGCTCATGGACCGCTGTGGCATCAACCATTTGGTCTATCCTAGGCACATGAAAGCTATCCTTAGGGGAAGCCTTGTTTAGATCAGTAAAATCCACACACATTCTCCACTTCCCATTAGCCTTGGAAACTATAACTGCATTGGCCAACCACTTAGGATATATTACCTCTACTATGAAGTATTCCTTTTCAAGCTTTTTTACTTCTTCTTGAATGACCTCATACTTTTCCCTAGAGTAGATCCTCATCTTTTATCGTATTGTCCTGGCATCCTCAGCCACATTCAACTTATGAAAAAAGAGGTGAGGGTCAATGCTCAGCATATCCTCATGACTCCATATGAAGATACTCTGCCTCTGCTTCCAAAGATTAATCAACTCCTCTTTGATGTCTTCTCTTAGGGCTTTATCGACCTGGACAGTTTTTTTTACTCATCCTCATTGAGGACGATGGATTCTACCTCTTTCGCAGCCTCCCCTTTATTCAACTTGGTCTCATCCCTGGGATCCAAAATATCAATATTGTAGGTCATAGTTTCTTTCTTGTGGGCTTCCCTCTCCTCTTCTGAGTTAAAGTAGCACTCAAGTTCCAACACTTGGTCACCTTGGACTTCCCTTACCCCATAGGGGGGTGGGAATTTTACCATTTGGTGCACAGTGGATGGCATGGCCTCAAATTCTTTGAGGGCTACTCTACCCATAATAATGTTATAAGTCGAGTACACAAACTCATCCATCACAAAGAAATTGACCTTTTTTGTCATCCTCTTAGGCCACAAATCTCCCACCCTAATATCCAGTTCATACATCCTTAGCGAATGCACCTTCTACCCACTGAAGCCTATTAGAGGATGATGGTATGGGAAAAGCCTCTTCCTGCTGAGTCCCAATGGTTTGAAGCAAGTCCGGAACATAACATCGGTCGAGTTTCCCCCATCGACCAGTATCCTCGGCACATTATACCCATTAACTCTGGTTGTAATCACCAAAGGGTCATTATGTGGTTCTAGTATTCCCTTGAAGTCAAGTATTGAGAAAGCCACTATTAGGGTATTCATATCTACTTTTTTCCTCTTCTTCGGCTTTTCCTCTGTCGTGGTTGAAGTGACAATTTCAATTTTAGGAAGAGCTTTAACTTCTGTAAGATGTGCCTTCCTATCGGTTACCTCTGCATCACCTCCCGCAAGGCCTCTGCATATAATATTCACATTAAACGAGATCATGTTGACTCGGCATTTTAGATCATCATCCTTGGGTGGCAGGTCTGGGTCGTCGTCATCATCATCATCCTTTCTTTTTGGGACATCGTCTCCGCACCTATCATCCATTTTCTTTCTGGGGTCTTCTCGGCCACCCCTCGAAGCATTTTTGTCCATGCACTACCTCAATTTTCTAGATTTTAACATTTTCTCAATCTCGTCCTTCAAAGCAAAGCATTTATTGGTTTAGTGACCATGGTCCTGGTAGAATTCGCACCACAAGTTCTTGCTCCTCTTATGGGGAGGAGCCCTCAATTTCTCAGGCCACTTCAAAGACCGATCACTCTTTATCTCATTCAAGATACGCTCACAACTTACAGTCAATAGAGTGTACTCTGCAAACTTATCGTCTGTTGACCTCTTCTTCCCATCCTTGTTCTTTTTCTGTAATTTACTTCCACTGCTCCCCCCTTTCTCGTCTTCATATCTTGCAGATATTTCTTTTTCAGCATTCATGACCTTCCCAGCCATTGCAAGCAACTCATCCATAGATTTTGGGGGCTCTTCAGCAAGCTTCCACAGTAACTTACCCTTATGGAGGCCTTATAAGAGTGACGTCATAACTATGCTCTCCTCATAATCATCAACTTGTAGCTTCTCTTTGTTGAAACTCGCGATGTAGCCTCTAAGAGACACATTTTTCCCTTGCTTGACATAGAGTAGGTGAGTAGTCCTTTTCTAAGGTCTGACCCTAAAGAAGAAATTATGGATAAATCTCTCAACCAACTGTTTGAAGCTATTAACAAAAATTTTTTAGAGTGAAGTGTACCAAATGTGAGCACCCCCACTCAGAGTTCTTGAAAAAGGAGGGCATCTCATCTCGTCTAAGATAGAATAGATATCGGTTACTGATTGGTGGACTGGGTTAGTGCTCCCGTCATATTTTGGAGTCACTACAGGCGGCTTGAATTTTGTTGGGGTTGGGAAATTGACTATCCTTGCAAAGAATGGAGATTCCTCTGAGTACCCCCTCTGCAAGGGGTCTCGGATCTTTATGATATCGCCAATATTGTTTTCCAATCATTGAATCAAATAATTCCAGGGTTTTTTAGCTACCTTCACAGTGTTGGCCTGGCCGATGTTGTCCCCTTCCACCTCCATAGGCTGAAATGAGGGCTTACCTGCTGTTGATCCCCATAGGCTATTAACTTCTCCATGACCCCCATCTCGTCCTTGTGGGGGTCGATAATTACTGATTTGGTATTATCCCCCTACTCTTATGAATCCAACAATGCTTCTTGACCTGGATAACCCCTCTCTAAAATCGTTGATTGGGTCAAGCCTCTCAAAGGCCGACCCTCTGCCCAATTGATCAAATATTGAACCCCTTGCACAGGCATCAGGGATTTTTCTCCTAATATGACCCCAGTTAACTTGGATGGGTCACAGAGTCTTATTTGATATCTTATAGGTCTCCCAGCAGTCTATTGGAGCATCCTCAGTCTCAACATAGTCGTACCGGTCCTCGACACAGGGGTTTCCTTGCCTCCCAAAGCGTAAACATCTGGGGTCAGAAATGTCCCTCCACCACTGAAGAGGAGGTATAACTTTGCATGGTCATTGGGGTGGTCCTCTGGCCTCGTTATGATAACCTTCTATAGCTATCGGAGTGACCATCTCCGGTGTGATCCTAGGAGGTCTCATCATCATATTTTGACTGAGGGTAGCAAATTATTCTTACATTGCTTGTTGGCTGGCCGCAAAAGACTTCAAGGTATCAGCCATCTCGAACTGCGGTAATGCATGTCTAGAGCTAGGTCCTCCACCACAAGTTGGTGGAGGAGACGAGGGAATCTTAGGCGCCATATTTTATCCTGGAAGTTGAGTTGTGATCTAGAGATTAGAGAGCTTAATGACCCAACAGGAACTCTTTCAATGGTGAAATAGCTCCACACAAAGGGGGAGGATTGGCTCACCACAAGAGATTTGGGTGAGGACCAGCTATGAAATGGATCAGATGAAGCTTCTCATTCCCATAGATGGCACCAGACTGATGGTACCAAAAATGGCACCACCAGACTAGGTCACATATGTAAGGAGCTTAAACAAGAATATAACAATCGCGATAGTCACACAGCAAATTAAAAAATAAGGAGATGAGGTGAAGAGGACGAAGACCTAAATATAAGTGGATCGGTCTGAGCCTACGTCCATTGTGTCTGTGTGTGAGTGAATTCCACTAGTAAATGAGGAACTAATAGCCTGGTTATAATACAAGCTCTCTCTCTCCTGTGTATGATTGAGCAGAGTTTTAGCTATGGTTTTTATCATTCGATTCCCTATAATGAAGAAGATGAAGGATACATAGAGTGCTTAGGGGGTGCAGTGTACCCCCCAAGCATGTTGTTTTCATGAAGGTGCTGCTCCTTAGCCAATCTGATAGGGACACCTGGCTATCACACATGTAGATCATGATGGATAAATATTCCCTCACATGAGGGAATGATCAAGTTATAATGATTTTGCCCATGTACTGCTTCTGACTTACGCACGCTAACCCATGCATCTCCCAAACCACATGTTATGATGACATCACCCTCGGCCCACATACCTAGGCCAAGGTCGAGGCTAGTCTTCACGGAGCTATATACTACGGATTCTACGATGTGTGGATAAGGTCGGTCGAAGTCTTCTCAGTGGCAGAGCCGAGGCTTCAGGTGGTCCGAGGATTTAGGCTAGACCGTGTGCCCAAACAGTTGCGTGACAATTAAGGGGTTGTCTGGGACAACCCTAGTCTCTGGTACGATCCCATAAACGACAATCTGGTTCACTTTCTCCCTTGTCTAAGGCTCGGTACATCATCATCTTAGACGAGGGTATATTTTGTCATATCACACCCTCTCCAGAAAAATACTCTAATAGTCATACTATTGGACCACCATGCAAAAGTATTGCACTTAGTATGTCAAGAGGTGCCTGAACTGTAAATTATATTCCCCTGCAATCATCTATGTTCTCGAGAGATATATTTCTTGACCATACCCTAGTTTTTCTCCACCGGGGGGATCAACATCATAGGAAAGTCATTCACAAGGCCTCCGCGGGGAATGAGTTTATCCTAATCTCTATTAACTACTTCAACAAATGGGTCGAGGCCAAATCCTACACAGTTCTAAATGCTAAGAATGTAGCCAAATTCATACAACAAAACATCATCTATCGTTTGACATACCTCACGAGTTTATATCCGACAATTAATCTGCTTTCAAAAATGAGGCCTCCAACCTATTAAATGAGTACGAGATCACTAGGTATAAGTCATGTAGCTATAGACCCAAAATTGATGAAAGAGTTGAGGACGTTAATAAAAATATCAAAAACACCATCAACAGGATAATTAAAACCAATAATAATTGGTCAGATAAATTCCCATATTCTTTCTAGGGCTACCATACTACAGAGTGAAACTCCATCAGGGACACCCCCTACTCATTAGTTTATGACATGGAAGTAGTTCTACACATTGAACTCGAGGCGTCCTCACTAAGGTTCATTCTCAAAAGTTAAGTATCCGAAACTGACTGGGTCCAAACCCGTTACTACGAATTCACTCTCCTAGATAAGAGGAAACGGAAGGCTTCTTATCATAACTGGTCTAGCAACAATGTGTCACCTAAGCATTCAATAAACGAGTCAAGAAGAGAAACAACAAAGAGGGTAACCTAGTCTTGAAAGAGAATCTTAAAACTACCCAGGCTCCCGAATGTAAATTCTCACCCAAGTAGGGAGGGCCCTATTTACTCGCCAAAATAAACTCTGGCGAGGCTACTACCTTAGTTGATCTCGATGGAGTCACGTTTTTCCAACCCTTGAATATCGATTGATTGAATAAATTCTCTCTTTGAACCTACATAGGTTGAAGTATAAAAGGACCGAAAAATCGATTGCCATGGAAGGGAAGACTATGAAAGCCCATACATATTCCCAACCACACATAAAAAATCCCACATAAACCACCAACCTTTTGCTTGAATTCTGATGGAACACTTTAAGGCACCAACCTTCTTATTCATTTTTAGATAGAACTACATAAACTTGATTCTCTATTATATTATTATTGCAAATGTTCAAAATGGCGAGTGTACCGTTACCTTTGAATCATAGATTCATAGGAAACTCAAGCTATCACTTCAGGCCTGGTCTAAATAAACACCAAAAGCCTCATGTTATAGGAAAACCTTGTATATGGCCATTGTGTCCTTACTCTCAAAGAAATGACGTGATTTAAAAAGCTAAGTGACAAGTAATAAAACAATGCTCCAAGGCATTTAAAGGCTCCACATAGTCATCCTTATTTAAATTTTATGCAAAGGCTAATACTACGAAAAATAATTAAAAAATCCTGTAAAAGGGAAATACACTACTCTTACACACTTCTCCCCAAAAAAAAGAAATACTAAACACCTCTCTCAAACACCTCGCATCCTGGGGAGGATCATTGAAGTAGACAGACTCACTTCGGGCTCCCCGCAAAAGGCGTTACCCTATTTTTTTCATAAAAATACTACACTTTAACTTCAAATCTGCATCAGAAGGCTCCTACCCTATCACATATAGAAGAAAAATGGGGTCCCCCCCCCCCCCTTCCGACATTCATCCAAACAAAGAGGATCGACGCCCAACAGATAAAGTCATCTCTCTCCAAAAAGAAAACGACTCAAAAAATGGGTTACCCTTGTTTACACACCCTTCCCTCATATTATTATTATTATTATTATTATTATTATTATTATTATTATTATTATTATTATTATTATTATTATTATTATTATTATTATTATTATTATTATTATTATTATGATGATGATGATGATGATGATGATGATGATGATGATGATGATGATGCCATTTTGAAACGGAGTTCGGCCCGATTATGTCCATACTTACTTCATTCATGCATAAAATAAGGAAAATACGAACACAAAATGTACTAAAATAGACCCTCAAAAGAGGTAATATCATTAATTTTATACATCGATGTATGAAACGAGAGTCCTCATACAAAGCATAAATACATCACGGATTTTTCATGTTCCTCATAAAGGAATGTGCTTCCTATATATAAAATATAAATGCCCCAAAAAGATAATAAAACTCCAAAAAGACTCGTTTTAGCAGGGTACACCAAACCCCATGTAAATGACCCACCATAAACATTATCACCACCATATTATCCATCACAATGCCTCTTCCTGACTACCAGCACGACCCTTGGCCATATCTCCTGAACTCAGCATCCTAGCCCTCACGCCCAATGTGAACAATCTATCTGGGTAAGTCAAACTACCAGAACCTAGACCAAGCCCATTGACAATAAAAGATAGTTTGTGTCAGCATCCCTAACAACCTTCACATTCAATTGGCGTAAAGCCAAATATGCTAACGACTAATGTGTCAGCATCTCCCATCGCTGAGAGACATCAGCTTGAACGTACTAAAAGTTTATAAAAACATGAAAATCATTCAAAACTTTAGGAAACTGAGATTAACGAATATGTATAAGGAAAGGAACTATTAAAAAAACTCATGTTATTTGCAAAAATGACGGGGTCTAAAGATAATGCCAACATACCAAAAATCGATACGCGTTGATGAATATGTACAACTTGGTGTTACGTATGAAAAAACACTCTAAAGGCTGATGTTATCACCAAAAGCATACAATGACCAGCTCGAGAAGCCAAAAATAGGACATATAGCATCCCAAAACTCGAGTCGCTTACTTTATCCATAACGAGTAGAATGACGGGAATAGATATATGTGGAAAATATCAGAAGGAGGTAACAATGTTGATTTGGGAACAATTGTGTCAAAAACAGATGACCAAAGCTTTGCAAAAGTGGAAGCTCGAGCATGCATTAAATACATTTCGGAGACCAAGAAAATTTGTCGTTCAGATAAAGACTGAATCAAAGCAACTGTCATATGACTAAAACCCTGGACCAACACAAGACAACTTATGTCGTAGGGTCAATGCCTACACCAAATTTTTAAAAATCCAACTTTTGACCCTAGGTTTTTCAACTATCACTTCTAAGACCCCACATTTCCCCCTAAGATGGTCACCCATTTTAGGCCTTTCAATTTCAATGAAGTGTGTTCTTATGTATAAAATCTTAGTCGTCCACTTATGTGGACACCCCGATCTGCTATCGGGGTGTGTCTCATTATCTTCCACCCGAAAAAATTCCATAAACTGACCTTGCCTAAGTTATTAAGGGTAAAAACACACCTAGATACCCTAAAGCCGGCCTCGCCCAAGTCTCGGACCTTAAACCCACCCCCACCTAAGTCTCGGCAAAAAATCACCCCAAAAGGGCACCAAAAAAGAACAAAATCCAATTATACAAAAACTGTTAGGGTTTGATCTAAAAATAAAATCAAACATAAAAATGCCCAAAAACTTTCACCGGGACCTTCTATATATCCACAAAAGGACTTGAGCCCCTTTAACCGATCAGTAAAAGTCTTTTAAGAGTGCGTCATCTCAGTTATACATATGGCATCCTTATCTTAAAACAACGACCCTCATCCTTCGGCCAAAGGGCAGAAAGACCCGCCCAATTTCCTATAAATAGAGTCCCCCACCTCTCATTTTAAGCACTTCGAAAAATACTGAGATCCCTAAAACTGGACAACGATCCGATTTTATAGATTTCTTCTACCCGAAGATTTTTAGATACTCGAGCTCATTTTGAAAGTCCCAAGGAAGCTCATACTTCAAAAAATTCGCCTTCCCCTAAAAAGAAAATCTCATATTTCTGCGAACTCACTTCTGAGTCCCAAAAATAGTCAAACCTATGTAGAAATTTCAAAAAACCAAACACTTATAGTACAAGATGTACCCAATTGGAAACAGAAAAAAAAATGAAAAAGCCAAGACTACTAGACGAAGATATGCCTAACTGAAAAACACCAGAAAAAGAGGACACTCCCCTCGAAAAAAAAAAGTCGAGTTTTTGCCATGAGGGTAAAGAATTTTTACCCAAATTTTGGGGTAATCCCCCACCCCAACTGTTGATACGAGAAATCAGACATATGCCATTCTCATATCAGCATATCAAGTATATAATAGATATAAAGAATGTAAAGAGACCAAACACAATATATATAGTGGTTCGGCTATTGAAATGAGCCTACGTCTACTTTTTTGCCCAACTCTCATTATCTATGCATTGTAGTACAAGTTTACAATGTCATAATAGGTACACAAGATAGATGAGAGAGAAAAATACATGTATGTAGCCATTTCGGGTGAGCGAGAGACATGACTGTGAAGTAGATGAGTAGCCCCTAAGTTGTATTAGGGGTGTGTAAAGAGTTCGGCCAGGCTTTGCCTAGTGTAGTAGTCACGGATCTCGGGATCAGAACCCAAAGATAGAACCAGGACCCCCTGTATCGAGGTGTGGACCTCTATTTATAGGAGGTAGGTCAGCTGTCACGTGCCCTAAGTACGAGACATATAGCAAGTCTGGAGTAGTTACAAATAAGGAGGTGCGGAGAGCTAGGTAAATATGTTGGGTGTCGCACCCTGTGGTGTACAAGGTTGCGGCCTGTTATAGTGATCCATAAGGTGTCACGGCCTGTAAACTTCAGTGCATTCCAATTAGTAATTCTGTGGCAATGCACTATATTTGTCATATCAATAAGCCCCCAAGTCGTAGTGCAAATATGGCGAGTTGGGGCTGCGGCTGAAGTGTAAGGATGTCGCGAACACTACCAACAAACGTTTCAACTTCTTTCGGCCTCTTATATAAATGGTTCTGGCCATGGACCTCATTACTTTTTCCAAACCTTTAAAAGTAAATCGAGAGCTAGATTCTATCACTCATTCCTTTGAGTTTTTCGTCGATCTTTAGGAGGTTATCAGTGGTTGTAAGAGGCTAAGCAACCGATTCCTATCCATTTCCAGGTAACTTTTGAATCAAACTTTATTTATAGCATCTGTAATCCTCTAATTGTTGATTTTCTCGATTTTTTCCCATCCATACTGAAATGAATTTATCTTAATCCGCTGAATTATCTGAATCATAATAAATAACTAATTTTGAATTGAATCAACTTCAATCAATGGAATGAAATGTTAATATCCATGATCACGCAGCAAATGAAACCTGCTAGATTTTTATATTTTTAGGCTTCTTGAATCCCTTTTACTTGTGTGGGATCTAGGGTTTAAACCAAATTTGTTGGCTTAGTATTTCGTAGATAAAAAATGTACCAACTCTGTTCTGGATGTTCTTCTTATTCTTGAGAAAACCCTTCAAATTCTTGGTTTTCTATCTTTATACTAGATAATTTTCGTTATTAAGTTTTTTTTGAATCTAGTCGTGGTAGGTCGCATAATCTTGTGTTATTTTGTTGTAGCAACACGCCAATACTTCAATGATGTCCCTTTGACTTTAGGGTTTAACTTTAAACTAGTTATCTGCAACCCTTTTACTATTGAACCGCAGAACCGCGGCATATAAGAACATACCTAATGTTTCTTTTCCCAAAAAAATAACATGTCATGTCATGTATCTCGATTGTTAGGATTCAAAATGTTTATATGAGAAATCGGGCACATGTCGTTCTCATATCAGCATATCAAGTATAGGATAGATATAAAGCATGTAAAGAGACAAAACACAAGATATTGAGTGGTTCAACCATTAAAATTAGCCTACGTCCACTTTGTTTCCCAACTCTCATTATATATGCGTTGTAGTACAATTTTACAATGCCGTAACAAGCGTACAAGATAGATGAGATAGAGCAATGCAAGTTTGTCGTGGTTTTGGGTGAGCTGGGGAGATGACTGGGAAGTATATGAGCAACACCCAAACTGTATTGAGGGTGTGTAGAGAAGATAGAAAGGCTTCTCCAAGTGTACTTACCTTGGATCTCGGGATCAAAACTCGAAAATTAGAACAAGAACCCCATATCTTGAGGTGCAAACCTTTATTTATAAGGGGTGTATGTGTAGTGCCACATGCCCTGAACCCGTGACATACAACATGGAGCATCTATGAAAGAGAAGTATGTAGCCAACTGGGTAGACATGTTGGGTGTTGCACCCTATAATATGTAAGGCCGCGACCCATATATGTAAAGTTCTGCGATAATAAAACTTCGGTGCATGCCTTCCAATAACTTTGCGGCAGGGGTACTATATGTGTCATATTAATAAGCCCCCAAGTCTTAGTGTCAGGGGTGACTTGGTGTTGCGTCTTGATGTTAGACTGTAACGGCGTACCATCTCTGCAGCGGCTATTTCAAAAATGACGTTTTGTCTTCCCATGCCCTCTTATATAAATGGATCTGGCCATGGCCTTCATATGTTTTCAGATTCCTTGAGAGAAAACCCTTATCAATTCATCGTTTGAGTTTTTCGGTGAGCATCAGGTAGTGTCCAGCGGCTGTAAGAGGCTGACCAATTGATTCCTATCGATTTTCAGGTATTTTCGAAACAAAACCTCCTCAATAGTACTATAATTCCTGGTTTTTTTACTGTTCTTGATTTCTTCTTGTAAAATTATAAAATGAACTATTTGGATCCACCTCTTTTGTTGGATCATATTTAAACAACTAATTCTAAATTGGGTCCATACTTCTAAATCCATACTGGAATGAACTCATTCGAATTCATTAATTTGTCTAGGTCATACTAGATAACTGGTTTGGAATTGAATTAATCTTCAATCAATGATATAAACTGTTAATCATCCATGATGACTTAGTAAATGAAACTTGTTGGCTTAGTCTTAGATTTTTAGGTTTTTTAATCCCTTGTACTTGTGTAGGATCTAGGGTTTAAACCAAATTTATTGGATTTAGAATTTCGTAGATTGAAAATATACCATCTATGTTCTTAATGTTCTTCGTGTTCTTGAGAAAAACCTTCAAATTCTAGGATTTCAATCTTTAGACTAGACAACTTTCATTATTAACCTGTTTATGAATCTGGTTGTGGGAGGTAGCATAATCTTGTGCTATTTTGATGCGACAACATGCCAATACTTTAATGATGATAATTCCCTTTTAACCTTAGGGTTTCGCCTTAAGCTAGTTGTCCACAGTCCTTTTGCTGCTGAAATAAAGGACTTCGGCAAAAAAGAACCTACCTAATGTTTCCCTTCCTAATAAAATAACATGATGCGATATTAGCTTGATCTTTAGGGTTATAATATTGACAGTGTAGTTGGCTATAGTTATTGAAACTTCCATTTTATCTTTCAAACCTTTTTTGGTTATTTTTTTCTTGTCGCGGCCTCTTAGAGGCATCTCTGACCATATTAGCTCCGGCACCTAACAGCGGATTATTTTTTCTTTTCAAGTCTTGCTAAAACCATATGAGTTGGAATCGTGACGAATTTCTGAAGGACTTCTAGAACACACATTTTGGGTTTTCTCCTCTTGAAATCCCATTTGTGCATCCTCTAATGATATTTGGGCCTTACCTGCTCAAAAATTGCCTGAAGTGCGTTGTTCTAGACTCTGATTCCGCAGATTCTACTTGTAGGAAGAATATGAGGTTGCGAAAATGGAAGAGGAAACCAACTCCAGCAATAAGCCAATTGATCATGAGGCTGCGGCAGTTGGGTCATCTGAGGCCAGGGATGCACCTGAAAGCCCATCTAATAGACTTAGAGACCCCTTGCATCCTTAAATGTTCGCAGTATTATGACTGAGGAATGGGTCAACCAAGTTGCTGAGTCATTTGAGTTTCCAGACAATGTTATTTGCTCAGTACCTTCTACGTAGTAGAGGCCATGCTCTGTGATTACTGATGATAAGGTATGATTTCCCTCCATGCTTTTGTATACGGGTTGCGGCTTCCAGTGCCAATCCAAATTAGGAAAATCTTTAGTGCAATGGAGTTAGCCCCATCTCAATTAGATCCCAACAGTTGGAGGGAAATTCTTTCTTCTGTAGTGCTTTGTAAGAATAAGTACAAAAGCGATATAACTATTGCGGAGTTCTTCCATTTTTATAGACCAAATGAGAACTCCGTAAAGTTTGCTTGGTATTACTACTTTTCCCTCCGTAATAATAAAGAGACCATGTATACTGGAAGACCTTCGAATGTAAAGAACTAGAAGGGAATATATTTTTGAGTTTCTATAAAAGGGTGTGAGATCCACCCGGATGAGTCAGAGAGAGAGAAATCACATAGGATGCCACGACAGTGGGGACGGCCATCCAAGCTAGGTACATAAGGCTGCAGCCTTTGAAAGCATGTCGCATCATGTTTTGCAGCTTCATTTTCCTTATTCTTTTTTTGTATTATACTAATATTGACCTCTTATGCAGCTCTTGATAATTTACACCTCAGTGAGCGGCATGAGAGAAGAGTAGGAAGGGATGCGGCCATAAGTGCTAAGGACAAAAACTTCAGCACTTTAGTAACTTCTGCTTTAATTTTTTAAGGAGGCTACTTCCCCAATAAATCCTTACCAAAAGTGATGATTGCGGAAGGTAATAATACCATCTTTATTCAAGCCGCGACAGTTACCTTTTAATTTTTAATTTATTGTATTCCTTTTTCAGGTAAGGAGATAGACAGAGAGCTCTTGGAAACTCAATTAGTTGAGATGGATGAGGACGTGGTTGCCCTCCATAATGCATCTAAGCCAGGAAAAAAGAGAAAAAGGGTCAAGGCTAAATGTCCTGTCGCGGCTAACATGGAACCCCAAATAAATGTTGCCTCACCAACTGTGCAGGTTGAGGAAGCTGTGGCCCAAGAAAGGCCTGAGTGCCAATTTGATGATGACATCAGCAGCCGCCTACATGCGGCAGGTTTGATTCCCACTGATTTTGAGATTTAAGGTGGTCGCTGAGTGTCTCAAGCTACCACCTCCAATTCTCCCCCTTCTCCAGTAATAATGGTTGTTAATGCCAACCTGGCACCTCCCCAAAGTCGTGCTAGTGTTGGCCCTGATGGCTGTCTGTGGCCTCAATTACGGAGACAAGACCCACAATCATCCTGGTACACAAATTTTAGGTGGTCCACAAGATGATAAAGGTTCCTAACCATATGGTCCTGGATTGTCTGGTGGAGGACGATCATGAGCATCTGGAAGAATATGCCCTCACATCCTGTTGACGGTAAGGGAAACTTTGCTTTTTCAATATTTTTTATTATCTCATATTTTTTTTTCTAACATCCAATTTATTTACAGGTCACGAACATTGTGATATCCCAAAAGCTAAAGTACGAAGGGTTGTACAAGCTAACAGAGGTCGTGAAGAGGGTTTATGTTGCAGACTTCGAGAGTGCCAAGGCTTCATATTTTGAGGTTGGTAAGCAATCTTCTATCGCAGTGCTCCAAGCTGCTCGAATAGACCTTGAACTGCTGGTAAGGCCAAGAATGATGCTGAGGGAAGACTAACAACGGTCACTGCATCTCTTCAGGCTGAACAAGCAAAGGCTGCGGAAGCTTCCAAACATGCCTCCAATCTTGAGACCCAAGTGAAGGAACTTCAGGAGAAACAGAGCCAAAGGGAGACTGAGCATGCCACAACCATTAAGCAGATGGAGGAGTCTCACTCTGCAGCCCTCAATCAGGCTTCAATAGCTGTTGTAGCTACATACAAAAAGTCAAAGGACTTCTACCTCACCAATAATAAGGCACGCATCCGCGGCTACCAGGAATTAAGATATATGGTCACCAAGAACTTTTCAAATGCTAAGGACCAAATCATGTCCTGGGGTATTGGTGATGTCGAACACACTACCTATGTAGACAAGATGAGGGTTGCAGAAAAGGAGAGGGCCAGGAAGCAGTTGGAGGAGGCCGTGGCAGAGGACGAGGAAACAGAGACAGCTATGAAAGGTGAAAATGGAGATGATGAAGATAATGCTACCTCCTAAACTTGAGATTTTTTGTTTCCCTTTTTTTAATTTACACAGGTCTGCGACCTTTCTTCACTTGAACTTTATTTAGGTTGCGTCCACTTATCTGTGCTTTAACTTGACATTTGTACACCTTCAACTCAGGTTGGGGCCTATAATCTGAAACAATTAATTTTTACGTCCTTAGTTGCTCTACCTTTATTATTCTTCTTCTTTCTGCTTTAATATTTGAATGAACATTGTTTCTATAGATATTTTATTGCTTGAATGACCAACTAGCAAAAATGCTCTACAATAATGAAAACATGGACATAAGTGTAATACCCCGTATTTTTCTGATATTTATTTTTTTGGGGATTAATTAAATTAAATGCGTATTAAATTAGAAATTAATTCGGATTAAAAATACTAGCGAGATGCGAGTTGGTATTTGATTATATGTGCATATATGATTCAATATGAATTTTGAATTATGAAATTTGTCGTGAGATTGAAATACGACAATTTGGAAATTTTGTTGAGACGCGTGTGACAGTCGCGTCATGGTATATAATTATGATAATTAAAAAGTGAATTTTATTTCTATTAACCATATGGTCATTTTGAGTGCGCCAACGCGCCCGAAAAGGTCGAAATAGTCAGAAAACACAAGCCGGGGGTTTGGTTTGGGTCCCGGGGCATTTTTAGGCCATACCGGCAACGTATAAGGGTAGTTTGGTAATTTTGAATTTTGGGGAATTAAAAGCTACGAAAATTGGGAATTAATATCTGATTTGTCAATAACCCACTAAGCCCACTAATACCCAAATAGGCTACGGAAGTTATTGAAACCTGTTCCAAAAGAATTTCTAAAGCACAAACCCTAGCCACCATTAACTTTGGAGAAGAAAGCTTGTAGAGAGAGAGGAGAGGAGATATCTGCAGAGGAGAGAGATCCATTCATCAAATCCATCATCAAATCAAAGATACATATAAGTCAAGTGGTTTAATTCCAATTAATTTCAGAGAATGCTTCCATGCGTAGGAATTGGTAAAAATTGTATTGTTCTTGGAGTATGATGAAAACCCATTTAATTGGATGTAGAGATTTATAAATCTATAGAGGAAATTGCATGTAGAACATTGATAGAATGATTAGTGGGATGATAATACATCTTTTACATTATAAAAACGGATTTAGTTATGTCTTTGAATGACTTGATTTTTCTAGGGTTCATGTTCTTGAGAATTTGGGGAAAATGGTGGAGATTTGATAAATTGATGTAGTTTAGGGTGATTTGAACCCATATAAACGTTGTAATACGGTTGTAACATGTTTAGGAAGGATTAGATACTTTGAAACATTGTTGGAATGGCATTTAGAGGAGATTAGATGTGAAGAGAATTGGGGAAAAACGAAATAGGAATTTCTGGGCTCGAATCTGGCCACTCGTTAGAAGACCTACCCAGGTCGTTCGAACGAGCTCGTTCGAATGAGCTTCTAACGAGTTGACAATCTGGGTTCTAACGAGAGGGATGTTTGTTCGAAGACTTTCGTTCGAACGAGATCTCGTTAGAAGACCCAGTTCGTTTGAACGAACTTTCGTTCGAACAGCCTCGTTCGAACGAGACTTCGAACGAGTTGGAAGTTTAGGCTTTTTAGCCTGTTTTGATCCCTAGTGTCCCGTAACCTTGTGTATACATAGAGATAACCTTCCCTTGATGATTAATTGATATATTTGGGATGTTTGGGATATAATAAGGAGTCAAACCTAGTAGTGTAGTTTGAACCTAAGGGAAATATGAAGTAGGACGTGAGTGTCTATTACGTTGTGAGCTATTGACGACCAAATTAATTATATTAACCGGGAACATATAAATGGTGTAGTATTATATGTCAGTACGAGAACAGATATGTACCAATATATTATGTTGATTACTAAGACGTGTGCATACTTAGTATATATGTATTGATTTTATGTGTATGACATACCTACCATACTTGCTATCACGGGAGGTTCGCGTTCGCTTAGGGCCCTCTAATCCTTGTGTTGCCCGGATTTAGACAGGTTACCTCGATGAACATAGGTCAGAGAAGGACTTACTGGGATGATAATAAGTCAGCTGATCGTGGGAGCGCCGGTATGTGCGTGACCCATGTGATGTGACTGTGTTCGCCTCCATTATTTGTGATGTTGTTATCTGAACGATTCCTGAGAGATTCGGAATGCGTAATCCTTATGTACGTGATGTACCGGGATGGATAGCAGAGTATGTGTGCACCGCAGCTAGTTCTCGGGGTGCTTGTATTCTATTGTATATTTATGGCGTGAATAATATACACTTAGTTAATGGGAACTTTCATGTGATATTGTGTGTATATATATATGGAAACATTTTGAGAAAACATAACGGGTTAACCGATAGTGAATTGTATTACAATTTGTGAATCTGAGTTTAAGTAAAGCTCTCTATTCATTTGATAACGCAAGCATGTAATATGGAAATCGAGTAGTAAAGGGTAGAACTTATATTGGTTTGGTTAGCTACGTATATCATTTAGATGGGTACGATACGTTAGGAGTGCACATGTAGACGAGAGGTGAGAATTTCATGTGAGTGCACGTCCTAACATGTATTTTGTATTTAATGTTTTAATGTTATTAAAACACTTGCAGTTTTCAAAATGATTTCCACTTTCGGGCTCTGACCCATTTGCTTTCAAATCTATTTTTGTAAAAAAAAAAAAACCATTTTAGGTGCCCAGCCATAAGGACACCATGCTTAGGATCCTCATTCAGGTGACGAGATGTAGCTGTTTATAGAAGTTACAGGACTTTGCTTGTAGACGCTTCTTCTACATTGACTCTATTCAGCATTTATCAGTTGTAGGGCATGTCACCCATTTCTTTAGAGACATTTCATTTATTTCAGTTACTCAGACTTATGGCATGTATTAATTCAGGTTTCAGACTTATCATTGTATTTCCAGATGTGGGATTGTTGTGAGGAGTTTTCCTCCGAACTTTTATTTCTTCGTTGGTTATTTATTACTTCATTATGGTGAATGGATTATGTTGTTCTTCCATTACTCTTTTATTGCATGTTAATCAGACTTAACTTAAAATTTGGCACTTACTTTTTAAATACTAGGTGGTTAGTAATTATTAAAATGTTTTCGACACCGATGCTATTAACTGAAGCAACTTGGCATTTTGAATTAATTTAATAAAGGAGTAGCTACTCGGTATTTAATTAGACGGGGTGTCACAGGTGGTATCAGAGCATCAGGTTCTAGTGTCCTTTAGGATCTGAACGGCTTATTATGTTTTTCGCTGAGCTTTCTTTGATGTAGAGCCCTATATTTTAGGACTGTTGTATTATTTTGTTTATGCTACGTTCTTCAGCTATTTTAAGTTTATTACTGCGAACTTATAAACTTCATTCTTATTTCAGATGCCTCCACGACGTGCACGAAGGGTTCCCAGGGATGCGACGCCAGAACCACAGCCCGCACCAGCTCAGGGCACGATGAATGTCGCCGAGGTTGCAGCCATTGTGGCCCAGGCAGTAAATTCCGCACTAGCTGTAGTTCAACAGGCACCACCTCAGGCGCCGATAGTCGCGCCTGTTCAGGCTCATGCATTCCCGTCTGGTTGGGAACGTGTACGTGATGCTTTTCAGAAAGCACACCCTCCGGAGTTCGCAGGTAGCTCCGATGTGGTAGTTTCAAGTCAGTGGAGGAAGGATATACAGCAGCACTTGAGGATGTATGAGTGCACAAATGTCCAGAAGCAGATACTAGCTACCTTTAAGCTAGTGGGGTCTGCACTGCAGTGGTGGGAGTCTATTACCACCGTGGAGGAGAGAGTCACTCTCACTATCCAGGAGTTTTGGGTGCGGTTCGACCGCAAATACTTTCTGTCGGCTGTTCACACAAAGATGAGGAGGAAGTTGATGAGCCTCAAGCAGGAGGGTAAGACTGTGGCCGAGTATGAGGCCGAATTCACTGATCTTCTGAACTTTGTTCCGGATGAGCTACCGACGGAGGAAAAGAAGATTCAGAAATTTACAGACGGGTTGACATGGAGGATCCGTCAGCACTTGTTAGGGAACCTCTCGTTAGCCACTTATTCTGATGTGGTTAACACTGCATTGCTCCATTGCCAGGATCACCGCTTTCACATGGCTGAGGGCAAACGATCGGGAGAGTCTAGCCATCAGGGCAGGACTGGAGGAAATGGTGCCGATGGGGCACAATCTGTTCAGGGGCAGAGGCAGGATGATTAGGGTACCCAGTAGGGGGATCACAAGAGGTTCAGGTTAGGAAATTTCAAGCACGGACAGAGAGGTTTCCGGCAGGGCCATCAGGGTCCGAACGGCCATCAGCACCAGCAGGGTCAGAATGGTCAACAACAGTTTCAGTAGGGCCAGTGGAGGAACGGTAACGGCCATCAGGGCCGGGGGCAGCAGGGACAGAGAGGGGGGAACTTCCCGGGGAATTGTTTCGTTTGTGGCAAGACTGGCTATTAACGCCAAGACTGTCCTGATAAGGGCAGGGCCCCGCAGCAGCAGCAGGGTGCTCGACATGAGCCACAGAGGCCACTTTTTCCACCAGCCCTCCCAGCTCTAGCCCAGGTGCCAGCTCTTCCAGCCATTGCAGCAGTTCCTGTGCAGCAGGGACAGTTACAGTATGGACGTGTCTATAACATCCACCAGGTAGTAGCTCCACAGGCACCACCCGCTATTGAGGGTATGTTTCCTATCCATGGTACTATGGGTCGGGTTTTATTTGATACGGGGGCAACACATTGCTTTATAGCTACACATTTTGTGAAAGCCTTAGGGTTGTTAGCCACGGCAGAGAGCACAGTGACGTGTGTAGACTCACTATTGGGGTGTGGGTCACTTATTTTCTTTATATGCCGGGGAGTGGGGGTAGAGATTGGTAGTCTGGTATTACCTGCAAATATGTTGGTATTAGATATGCATGTTCACGATGTGATTATCGGTATGGATTGGCTCGCTAATTATAGAGCCATGATTGATTGCTTCGGTGGGAGCATTATTTTTGCCATTCCGGGGCAAGAGATGTTTGTAGTGGCGATGCCTCGTCCAGAGGGAGGCTCGACCGCTCATTTGTATTACCTAGAGGAGGATACCTCTAAGGAGGTTATGATTCCTTTAGATTCGATCCCAGTTGTTAGGGAGTATTCTGATGTGTTTCAGGAGATACCAGGCCTACCCCCAGTCGATAGATAGACTTTGTTATAGACTTATTACTAGGTACGAGACCTATAGCACGCGCACCGTACCGTATGGCTCCAGCTGAGATGAGGGAGTTGCGGGATCAGATTGAGCAGTTGTTGGGTCAGGGGTTTATACGGAGGAGTACTTCACCGTGGGGTGCCCCTGTGTTGTTCGTGAAGAAGAGAGATGGTTCACTGAGATTATGTGTGGACTACCGAGAGTTGAATAAGGTCACGATACGAAATAAGTATTCGTTGCCTCGAATCGATGACTTATTCAACCAGTTGAGAGGAGCTTCTTTCTTCTCGAAGATTGATTTGAGATCGGGATACCATCAGTTGCGTATCAGGGAGGAGGATGTCTCGAAGACTGCGTTCTTGTCGAGATATGGTTCTTACGAGTTTCGGGTTATGCCTTTTGGTTTGACCAATGCTCCAGCAGTATTTATGGACTTGATGAATAGGGTGTTCAGGGAGTTCCTTGATCAGTTTGCCATTGTCTTCATCGATGATATTCTAGTTTACTCCCAGACAGAGGAGGAGCACGCTGAGCATTTGAGGCAAGTTTTGCAGACACTACGTCAGAACGAGTTGTATGCAAAATATGACAAATGCGGGTTTTGGCTGAAGGAGGTCCAGTTTTTGGGACATATTATTTCCGACCAGGGAATATCTGTTGATCCGGGGAAGGTATCCGCGGTGAGGGAGTGGGGACAGCCCACAACACCGACAGAGAAACATAGTTTCTTGGGCCTAGCAGGATACTATAGGAGGTTTATTCGAGGATTCACGAAGATAGCAGGTCCTTTGACACATCTGATTCGTAAGGGTGTGCCATTCATCTGGAGTGATGCCTGTCAGTTGGCATTCGATGAATAGAAGGATAAGTTAACCTCAGCACCTGTGTTAGCATTGTCGAGATCGGGAGTTGAGTATTTAGTTTACACCGATGCGTCCTTGCAAGGACTTGGAGGTGTATTACAGCAGGAGAGTCAGGCCATTGCTTATGCATCCCGTAATCTAAAGCCCCACGAGAAGAATTACCCCACTCATGACTTGGAGTTGGCGACAGTTGTATTTACCCTACGGATTTGGAGACATTACCTGTTAGGGGAGAAGTTTCGATTATTCACGGACCACAAGTCCCTACAGTACCTATTCACGCAAAAGGAGTTGAATATGCGGCAGCGGAGGTAGCTTGAGTTTGTAAAGGACTATTAGTTTGATATCCAGTACCACCCAGGGAAGGCTAACGTGGTAGCAGACGCGTTGAGACGTAGGCCAGTAGATGAGGTGGCAGAAGTGTGGAAGGCCAAGTGGAAGGAGTTGGGACACCAGGATGCAGTGGCCCGATCGTTCATGTCTGTGATGACAGTTACACCTCAGATTATCACGAAGGTAGTAAGGGCACAGGCAAATGACTCGTTCTGTCAGGAGCTGATAGTTCGATTACTAGCAGAGGGAGTCGAGTCCTATACCGTTAGCTCAGACGGGGTATTGTGCTTCAATGGGAGATTAGTAGTCCCGGAAGGGGAGTAATTGCGACACGAGGTGATGGCAGAGTCGCACGGCTCACGGTTTGTGGTACATCCCGGTGGGGATAAAATGTACCAAGACATGAGACGACAGTATTGGTGGAGCGGGATGAAGAGAGATATTGTCGTGTTTATTTCAAAATGCGCCATTTGTCAGCTAGTAAAAGTGGATCATCAGAGACCGGCAGGACTGCTACTACCGTTGGAGGTCCCGATGTGGATGTGGGAGAGCATATCCATGGACTTTATCACGGGGTTGCCTACATCGCAGAGAGGTCACGACTCCGTTTGGGTGATTGTGGACAGGTTGTCCAAGGTTTCTCATTTTCTACCCGTAAGGACAGACTATACTACGGGACAGTATGCCCAGCTCTTCATTGCAGAGATAGTGAGACTTCACGGTGTGCCCCTGAATATCGTGTTTGACAGAGATAAGATATTTGTTTCACGGTTTTGGGAGAGTTTTCAGGAGGCTATGGGCATGGAATTACGGTTGAGTACGGCGTATCACCCGCAGACCAATGGGCAAACCGAGCGTACAAACCAGATGTTGGAGGACATGCTACGTATGTGCATCATTGACTTCGGGGGTGGATGGGAACAGTATCTTCCACTGGTAGAGTTTGCTTACAACAACGCCTACCAGTTCACAATTGGCATGGCTCCATTTGAGGCATTGTACGGTAGACCTTGTCGTTCCCCAGCATGTTGGTTGGAGGTAGGGGACAATAAACTACTTGGGCCGGAAGTGATTCAGGATACTTCGGCGAGGATAGAATTGATACGGAGTCGCATTCGAGTAGCTCAGGATCGGCATAAGAGCTATGCTGATGCGAAGAGGTTCTTCAGGGAGTTCCAAGTGGGGGACCAGGTTTTGCTCAGAGTATCTCCTATGAAGGGGATCATGCATTTCGAGAAGAAAGGGAAGTTGGCACCGAGATATGTGGGACCATTTCCTATTATTGAGCGGATTGGACCGGTTGCGTATAGGCTTGGATTACCGGAACATTTACATCGGATTCACGATGTATTTCATATTTCCTCGCTAAGGAAATATCTTAGAGACGATTTGGCTCATTCTCAAATTGCTTTGGAGGACATCGATCTCCAGCCGGATAGCTCCTACGAGGAGGGACTGATTGCTATTTTGGACCGAAGCGAGCGGAAACTGCGGTCAAAGATAGTTCCGTTAGTGCGTGTTCAGTGGCGACATCATAATGTCGAAGAGTCCACATGGGAGCACGAGGATGAGATGCGTGAACGTTATCCAGAGTTGTTCTTACCAGGTACTTTCTAGTTCCAAATTTCGAGACGAAATTCAGTTATTAGGGGGGAAGTATGTAATACCCCGTATTTTTGTGATATTTATTTTTTATGGGATTAATTAAATTAAATGCGTATTAAATTAGAAATTAATCCGGATTAAAAATACTAGCAAGATGCGAGTTGGTATTTGATTATATGTGCATATATGATTCTATATGAATTTTGAATTATGAAATTTGTCGTGAGATTGAAATACGGCAATTTAGAAATTTTGTTGAGACGCGTGTGACAGTCGCGTCATGGTATATAATTATGATAATTAAAAAGTAAATTTTATTTCTATTAACCATATGGTCATTTTGAGTGCGCCAATGCGTCCGAAAAGGTCGAAATAGTCAGAAAACACTAGCCGGGGGTTTGGTTTGGGTCCCGGGGCATTTTTAGGCCATATCGGCAACGTATAAGGGTAGTTTGGTAATTTTGAATTTTGGGGAATTAAAAGCTACGAAAATTGGGAATTAATATCTAATTTGTCAATAACCCACTAAGCCCACTAATACCCAAATAGGCTACGGAAGTTATTGAAACCTGTTCCAAAAGAATTTCTAAAGCACAAACCCTAGCCACCATTAACTTTGGAGAAGAAAGCTTGTAGAGAGAGAGGAGAGGAGATATCTGCAGAGGAGAGAGATCCATTCATCAAATCCGTCATCAAATCAGAGATACATATAATGCAAGTGGTTTAATTCCAATTAATTTCAGAGAATGATTCTTCCATGCGTAGGAATTGGTTAAAATTGTATTGTTCTTGGAGTATGATGAAAACCCATTTAATTGGATGTAGAGATTTATAAATCTATAGAGGAAATTGCATGTAGAACATTGATAGAATGATTAGTGGGATGATAATACATCTTTTACATTATAAAAACGGATTTAGTTATGTCTTTGAATGACTTGATTTTTCTAGGGTTCATGTTCTTGAGAATTTGGGGAAAATGGTGGAGATTTGATAAATTGATGTAGTTTAGGGTGATTTGAACCCATATAAACGTTGTAATACGGTTGTAACATGTTTAGGAAGGATTAGATACTTTGGAACATTGTTGGAATGGCATTTAGAGGAGATTAGAAGTGAAGAGAATTGGGGAAAAACGAAATAGGAATTTCTGGGCTCGAATCTGGCCACTCGTTAGAAGACCTACCCAGGTCGTTCGAACAAGCTCGTTCGAACGACCTTCTAACGAGTTGACAGTCTGGGTTCTAACGAGAGGGATGTTCGTTCGAAGACTTTAGTTCAAACGACATCTCGTTAGAAGACCCAGTTCGTTCGAACGAACTCTCGTTCGAACAGCCTCGTTCGAACGAGACTTCGAACGAGTTGGCAGTTTAGGCTTTTTAGCCTGTTTTGATCCCGAGTGTCCCGTAACCTTGTGTATACATAGAGATAACCTTCCCTTGATGATTAATTGATATATTTGGGATGTTTGGGATATAATGAGGAGTCAAACCTTGTAGTGTAGTTTGAACCTAAGGGAAATATGAAGTAGGACGTGAGTGTCTATTACAATGTGAGCTATTGACGACCGAATTAATTATATTAACCGGGAACATATAAATGGTGTAGTATTATATGTCAGTACGAGAACAGATATGTACCAATATATTATGGTGATTACTAAGACGTGTGCATACTTAGTATATATGTATTGATTTTATGTGTATGACATACCTACCATACTTGCTATCACGGGAGGTTCGCGATCGCTTAGGGCCCTCTAATCCTTGTGTTGCCCGGATTTAGACTGGTTACCTCGATGAACATAGGTCAGAGAAGGACTTATTGGGATGTTAATAAGTCTGATGATCGTGGGAGAGCAAGTATGTGCGTGACCCATGTGATGTGACTGTGTTCGCCTCCATTATTTGTGATGTTGTTATCTGAACGATTCCTGAGAGATTCAGAATGCGTAATCCTTATGTACGTGATGTACCGGGATGGATAGCAGAGTATGTGTGCACCGCAGATAGTTCTCGGGGTGCTTGTATTCTATTGTATATTTATGGCGTGAATAATATACACTTAATTAATGGGAACTTTCATGTGATATTGTGTGTATATATATATGGAAACATTTTGAGAAAACATAATGGGTTAACCGATAGTGAATTGTATTATGATTTGTGAATCTGAGTTTAAGTAAAGCTCTCTATTCATTTGATAACGCAAGCATATAATATGGAAATCGAGTAGTAAAGGGTAGAACTTATATTGGTTTGGTTAGCTACGTTTATCATTTAGATGGGTACGATACGTTAGGAGTGCACATGTAGACGAGAGGTGAGAATTTCATGTGAGTGCACGTCCTAGCATGTATTTTGCATTTAATGTTTTAATGTTATTAAAACACTTGCAGTTTTCAAAATGATTTCCACTTTCGGGCTCTGACCCATTTTCTTTCAAATCTATTTTTGTAAAAAAAATCATTTTAGGTGCCCAGCCACGAGGACACCATGCTTAGGATCCTCATTCATGTGACGAGCTGTAGCTGTTTGTGGAAGTTACAGGACTTTGCTTGTAGACGCTTCTACATTGACTCTATTCAACATTTATCAGTTGTAGGGCATGTCGCCCATTTCTTTAGAGACATTTCATTTATTTCAGTTACTCAGACTTATGGCATGTATTAATTCAGGTTTCAGACTTATCATTGTATTTCCAGATGTGGGATTGTTGTGAGGAGTTTTCCTCCGGACTTTTATTTCTTCGTTGGTTATTTATTACTTCATTATGGTGAATGGATTATGTTGTTCTTCCATTACTCTTTTATTGCATGTTAATCAGACTTAACTTAAAATTTGTCACTTACTTTTTAAATACTAGGTGGTTAGTAATTATTAAAATGTTTTCGACAGTGATGTTATTAACTGAACCTACTTGGCATTTTGAATTAATTTAATAAAGGAGTAGCTACCCGGTATTTAATTAGATGGGGTGTCACAATAAGACCGTGGCAACACCTTATAAAGGACTCTTTGAAATAGGTTGCGGCCAGTTATTTTTTACCTTGAGATTTTTCATTCCATATTTGTTCCTATCATCCCCCAAGCCGCGGTGCCAAAGGAAAATGGCTTTGGGGCTGCATATTAGCTTCTTCACCCTTGTTTTTCCCTAATTTTTCAAGTCTTTATGAATAGTAATTTCGAGTCTGTGGTTGGGTTGCTATCCTGTAGCGGCATTTGAGATACCATTCCTTTGGACTTTATGATGTGTTATATTCTTCTATTATTTATAGCTTTCACATGCTTCAGGATGTTGGTACCATAGCACCTTTAGCCTCTTTAATTGTATGGGTCGTCTTCCTTTAGTCGCTTTATCGTGAAACCACTTTCGTAGCTTCTCTTAGTCGGTTTGATCGGCTTATTATCAGGCCTCCCCAGTCTAGGTATTATAAAGCTTCCCCAAGCTATATTTGGATATATATATATATATATATATATATATATAAAGCCTTCCCAGACTGGGTATTATAGGGCTTTCCCAAGCCAGAAGTAAATATATATAAAGCCTTTCCAAGCTGGGTATTATGGGCTTCCCTAAACCATAATTATATATATATATATATATATAAAGCCTGCCCAGGTTGGGTATTATATGGCTTCCCCAAGATAATTCCTGCATCTCGGGTGCTATGAATGAGCATTCATAGCCCTCGTGACTAATAGAGAAGCTCTTTGAATCCTTGAATACTCCCGATCTAGCCTTTACGATTTTAAATACCATGTTCTCAGTCATTATGAGGGACGTCCTGAGCCAATTAATATAGTTTCTCCCAAGACAATTTATTGCCTTCATTTTTAAATCTGCTTAAGATAAGAGCCTTTTATGAGTTAACAGATAATGAAAACAAAAGAAATGAGATATGGCAAGATTATCACAATTTAATATATTCATGTATTTGTATATTCATGAATTTGTTAGGAAAACACAAAGTCGAAAGGAAACCTTTCAATACAGTTTCTCAAATATAAAACAAAAAACATAGTGGATGCTAAGGTAGATATGAGGCATGCGACCTGTTAGACTTGGTTGCATACCTTATGCATCCTTCAGGAATCGCTACATCATTCCCTACCTCACAAGTCTTTTGATTTCATCTTTCAGTGCAAAACATTTGTCAGTGCTATGTCCACGGCCTTTGTGGAAGCTGTAATATTTGGCTTTATCCCTCTTATGAGGAGGGGACTTAAATTTCTCACGCCAATAAAGCAATTTGTCTTCTTTGATGAGTTCCAACACCTCTTCAACTTCATAAATCATTGGAGTGTAGACTTCAAAGCCCCTTTCTATTTTTTCCACTTTCCTCTTTTGGCTCCTTTCCGCAACCAATTGTGCTGCAGAGGACTCTATGGCTACGACCGAGATAGATGGGATAACAACCTTTGGTAGTGCTGTAACTTCTTGCATTACAACCCTTTAGGTCAGGAATTTGACCTGAGTTTGGAGCGAGGCACAGCTATCATACAAATGATTAAGGGGGTTGTACAGCTGAGCAGTATCATTTTTCATCTCTGCACTTTGAGTGAATTCTCCTTCCATTTATGCTTTGCTCGTCTTTCAAATATATATATTCTGAGACAAAACTAGTAGGAGTGAGTAGTGCAAGAAATATAAAGAAATCACCCAAGTATAGTAACAAGGGGGTAGCCTAGCAATTTTCCAAGTCATACTACTATGGCCGTGACATGCTGAACATGTGAAGTCACTGTCGTGGCCTCTCCAAGGGAGTACCAGAATTGAATCCAATGACAATTTTAGCATGTCCTCTTAGGTGATGAAATGTAGTTATACAGCATTCTCCATAAGGGCTGCGGCACTCAGGCCATTTCATGATTGCTTATCTTTGGAGAAGTTGAGGATGTTACCTCAAAGCTGGGTTCAAACCATCTAGAAATCATGAAAAATAAGCATAATTGGGGTTTACTAGGGTAAGATCAATCCTCAAGCTATCCAAAAATGGCACAACCATAGTAGAAAATCCTGGATCGTAGGTTGATAAAGTAGAAAACAAGAAAGTAGAACTCATCCCTAGTTACGCACCTTTGCGAGGATATTGCCATTTTTATTTTTTAGCTCTATCTAGGTGAGGTAACATCACCGGGGCATGTAAAATAAATCTAAGGACAGAAAAAGGAGACCCATGGACGGATATGAACATATACGATACCCAATTAAGTATGTATATACAAAATACGAGCTCAATAACCAAAATTCACCCATTAGATGATGACCCAAAGGATCCCCACGAATGAAATAAGGTGTTAAGAACTAAAAATATAGAGAAACAAGATTGAAATACCTCCCTTCCCACAGACGACACCAAAATGTTGATACAAGAAATCGGACACATGTCGTTCTCATATCATCATATTAAGTATAGGATAGATATAAAGAATGTAAAGAGGCAAAATTAAGATATATAGTGGTTCGACCATTAAAATTAGCCTACATCCACTTTGTTGCCTTACTCTCATTATATATGTTTTGTAGTACAAGTTTACAATGTCGTATCAAGCTTACAAGATATATGAGATAGAGGAATACATGTCTATCGTGGTTTTGGGTGAGTCGGGGAGATGATTGTGAAGTAGATGAGCAATACCCAAACTATATTGAGGGTGTGTAGAGAGTACAGTAGGGCTTCGCCAAGTGTAGTTGTCTTGGATCTCAGGATCAGAACTCGAAAATTGGAACAGGATGCGAACCCCTATATATTAGGGGTGTATGTGTTGTGCCACATGCCCTGAGCACGTGACATACAATGTGGAGAAGCTATGATGGAAAGGGATATGACCAGCTAGGAAGACAGACTGGGTGTTGCACCCTGTAATATGTAAGGTCGCGGACCATATATGTAATGTTGTGGCCTGTATACGTAAAGCCGCGACAATAAAACTTCAGTGAGCCCAGAAAAGAGAGAGAGTGTGCCTATAATTTAGCCGATAATTTCTAGGCTCACTGGAAGGTGACACATGTCCGGTCCTCACTCTTAAAATGCGGACTAGTCTGCACAAGAGCATTATTATTATTAATATTATTAATATTATTATTATTATTATTATTATTATTATTATTATTATTATTATTATTATTATTATTATTATTATTATATATACTAGGTTATGCCTGTGCCTGAAGGCATGCTAATAATTTTGAAAATCATAAAGTCGTGTCTTGATGCAATAGCAAGTGCTCTCGCCAAAACTACGGTTCGTCTCGAGTTCGCGTCCAAAAAATGCATCCTCAAATAGGCCCAACTTTCACCTCAAAAATTAGTCGAGCTTGCAAGAATAAGGAGCATAAAAACGCCTAAGCCTAAGCCTAAGAATATTCAACCAAGCAACTTTCCTTCAAACGTCAAAGTGAGAGAATACACCCCTGCTATAATGAAATATAGTCCAATAACAGTTATAATATTAGTTGTATAGTTATTGAATATTATTGAATATCAATTATTGAATAATATCAACTATACATGAATAATATCAACTATACAACTGATATTATAGTTGATATTAAGGGTTATTGAATATCAACTGTATAGTTATTGAATAATATCAGTTAGAATATCAACTATCAGATGCATAGTTATTGAATAATATCAATTCAAATTGAATATTATTGAATATCAGTTATAAACAACTTCAATTTGAACTATTAATTTGAACTATCAGCTGATATTATTCAGTGCTAATATCAATCTGAATTATGTAATGAAACAAAAAATAAACAGTTCAGTAGAGATGTATAAACCATTCAATAATGAAAGAACAAAGTTAGAAAAGAAAAACAACCAACTGACCAAACATCGACAGGAGTAGAATTGTGGCGGGACTCGAGTATTTCGAGTGCTTTGTACCACTGTGTCACCACCCTGTGTGTTAATGCACCGAGTGTAGGAGTTTTTGTGGTGAGAGTGTATTGTAGATGTGTTTACAAATTCACCCCTCAATTTGAATTTTGAAAAGAATGGGGAAACAAATTAGAGTGTGTCAAAAGAGGGGGAAATCAAAGATTTGAGGGGCAAAATAGGAAGTGCAGGAAAAACTCATTAAGATGACATCATCTTTTGATCTTATGACATACATAAGTTTTCTACTTTATATATATATATATATATATATATATATATATATATATATATATATATATATATATATATATATATATATAGGGTATGCCCGTGCCTGAAGGCACGACGCTAATTTTTAAAAGTGTACATCATTAATAAACAATTTTATAGAGTTATATGATGTCGTGTGACATCGTGTTCATAATTAGTGTTATCGTGTATTCTCATTTTAATCGTATTATTACTCGTGCTAATTAGTTTTTAACCATGTCAAAATTGGGTGTAAAAATAAGATGTCAAATTATCATGTATTTTCATGTTAAAATTAGTGTCAAAAGTGCTTTCAACATTTTTGCCTTGTATTTTCATGTTTAATTATGTATCAAATTATTAATCGTGTTGATCGTGTCATGTTGTGTATGTGTCCAACACGCGTCATGTTATCCCAAAACATAACATTAGCACCCAAACAAAACTTGTGCATCAATAACAAATGAAAAAAGCAATAAGTTAAGGTAACATTTGAATAAAAACACATCAACTCAAATTATAATATAATAGAGCAATATATGCTCCCTCCAATATATTCATGCCCCATTTTCTTTATATAAGCATGTAAACATAATATTAAACTGAATATATTCCAAGAGAGAATAAAGATAATCTTGTATCAATTGAGATTTATGTATTTTGTGCAAATAAAATAAAGGAGATGAGGTGTAAACTTTATTGTTTGGGGATTAAATATCGAGAGGAATGAGGTGGAAATAGTTGAAGTCATATCATATACTATCTTTTGTCTACAACTTAATTTTACAAAATATTTTAATATCACTAATTTAAGTACATCAACAAATAAGGGTTAGTAGCATTTCATTGAACTCATATAAGTAGCAACTTGTCTCCCATTCCAAAACATAAAGAATGAAACCATTAAAAATGAAGGATAAAAATTCATATGAAGCTATAATATAAGTAAAAATTACATATCAATAATGGAGTTCATTAGCTGCTATAAAACTTCCTTGGGGTAAACTCTACTTCATCGGTGGACCCACCAACCGACGCCATCGAATTCGATTTCGTAGTGATCCTGGCTGCTCTACTCTATGTAGTAATTTGTGTGATTGGGCTCATCTCGATTGCTCATTGCGCCTGATAATTCCGCGTTGGTGGAGCCATTATTGGAAACTCAATAGCCCATCATCCCAAACCATTGATTTCAAAGGAAAACAACCCAAACGAATTAAACAAAATGAGATGAAGGCTACTTGGTGTGGCTCACCCGTTGTAATTTCTGTAAAAACATAATTTGAAGGTCTCAAATCCTTATGGAAAATCGTGATCAGCTAAGATAGAGGCTGTCTGCTGCGTTCGTACAGATGGTGCTGCTGCTGTGTGCGTACGGCTGGTGCTGCTGCGTGCGTACAGCTAAGTGCTGTTGCGTACGGCTGGTGCGTGCGTACATGCTGCTTGCATGCTGCTGCTGTGTGCGTACAGCTAAGATAGAGGCTACCTGCTGCTGCATGCGTACAGCTAAGATAGAGGCTACCTGCTGCTACGTGCATACAACTAAGATAGAGGCTACCTGCTATTACGTGCGTACAGTTGTTGCACACCAGCGTGCATACAACTGGTACTTCCCAAGAGCACACATGAAGCACGGATCAAAGAAAACTTTGATATTTTCGGTTGGTCTATCCCTGATGATATAAGAGGGCAACTGTGAGATTCGTGACTCTGGGATAGACAACGACTTTCACCTCGTCGAAATCGTTCTCATATCAAATACTTGCCATCCGGGCCATATATGGCTGCAACGGCCTCTTCTAAACTACCCATATCTGAAATATAAACATAAAAAATCAACGTCTAAAGAGAACTTATAACTGAAATCCAAACATAAATACCCAGTGTCTAAAGAGCACTTGTTAAGAATATAGTACAGAACTGAATCACAACAAAAATCACTCGAATAAATTATTTTTCCAAACCTCCATTTTAGATTCAGAAGTTTACTTGATTTTGAATTGAATGATTAGAGTTCAAAACCAAATCTTGAAACCAAATTGAGTCTAACAGTACTAATAATGTTAGTCAGACGAATTCGGAATAAGCCATGACACCGACCACACTCACGGTAAACACACTATGAATTTTTACACTTTCCTCTTTAACATACATGTGCGCCATGTTCATGTGGCATATCAAGTGTTTTGGAGCAATATTATGTATGCTACAGCATCATAATAAACCGAGTTCTTCATTATCTTGGCCCTTAACTGTAGGTGTTCATCTCAACTTAGTTGTCTTAAGGATTAAGTGAATGAAAACTCATAAGTAAGATCAAACCAAGGTACATTCAGAGAGCTGGGCAAGATAATCCTCACCGAAAAAAGTGCATAGCCTGGCGAAAAATACAGGGGAAATAATTGGTTCAGCAAGTAAGTACTAATGATGCATTTAGCCACTACACCATGTCAATGCCGATAACAGAGTTGGCAGCTGCGAGCCTCGTGACTATAGGATAGACAACGACTTTTGCCTTGTCGAAAATCATTCTCAGATCAAATACTTTCCATCCAGACCCTATATGGCTGTAACGCCTTTTGCCTCGTCATTTTCGTCCTTTACATTGTCGTCTTGAGCCATATCAACACCAGATGGTTTTTCCAGCTCATAAGATATTTCGTTTGCAATTTCATTAACTATGTGATATCAATCCACCACATTACCAAGAAAGTTGAAGCAAGGCTAACATTGAGATATCGACATTTGTATTAACATGCTCCTGCAAACACATTTATAATTGATTATCGAACTTCTTAAATGTTACGACACGTAGATATTGGTCGAAGAAATATTCCAGGAATAAGTAAAAAAATACCTGAATGAAGTCCACAAGGCCTGAAATCAAATGCCTGAGTATATCATTGCAATGCCAGAGTAAAATAATATGAAATAACATAAGGTACTACACACCATAAAGAGAATCCTCCAAATAACATAAAGAGAAGCCTCCAATCAGTTATAGGCAAGCAGTTCAAAAACCATTTCACAATCTCAGTAGCATATAGGCAAAGCAGTTCAGCAAGCAGTTTAAAAGTTACATTTTACATTCTCGATCGGCAGGGTTGCGACCCTTGCAAAGCTTAGGGGCACGAGCTCAGCTGTTAGTTAGGGGCACTAGTGCACACTTATATCTAGTCTGCTCTATTTAGCTCCATCAATTTCTTCCCTTGTTATACATAGGTGAGGGTAGATGTAAACACAAAAAGTAGTACCAATGCCCCACCATCAATTTCTTCCCCGGCACTAATCCATTTGAAACTCACTTAACGATCTATCAACATTGTTTCCATGTCCTCGGGATTAACATAATAAGAACCATAAATATGAAGATGTGGGTGAGTGTTGTTATAGTTTTATCTCGAACTACTCTAAAAAACACAATCACATCCCGCGTAAATTGAACCACTTTAAATAAGAACATAAAAGGTAACAACTTGGAAAAATAAACTCAATAATATCTGAGTAAAATAATTTCCATGTATAATAAAAGTCAATAATTCCAAAGTAGCAGTATTACTGAACTTTGCAGATCAACTGGACATCGAGGACAAACCAAACAAAAATTGGCTCCCAACTCACTATGCAATCCATGGATGTGTTACAACACTTCGCTAACCTCTGATATCATCGGGCGTTCGCAAAGAAACTTGTGACAGTAGTTAAATCAAACACACCACGGTAGGACGGTTGGAATGTTACTGAACGTTAGTACAGTAATAAATAATTAAAAATCATAAATGTGTATAGGTAACTCGCATAATACTTGTTAGTTGAAACAGGTCCTAAAACTACACATCAAAAAACAATAAATAAGATTAAAAATGTTTCAAAAGTAATAAATATTTGCTTAAGTGGTATTCACAACAAATCATCATTGACCATTGTGTTTAGATTACATATTTCATTAAAAAAAATGGAAAATTGTAAATGAAGAGTTGAGAGAAACAGGGTTTCATTAAATGGGATTTGTTGCTAAGAGTTAATTATACCACTCAAACAGATTACATGTTATAGATCTAAAAAAATGAAATATATAAATACATCAAATAAAATAAAAAAATCTGCATACTCACTTCTAATTTAAGGATCATTAAATGGCTTGTAAAAAATATCATCCGTGTCTATTTTATTTTATTGAAATCTTTACTTTTGTAAACAAACCATGTTTTTTAAAAAACCAAATTTTTTTTGGCAATGCGTAGTTCATGTAATTAATTCGTGTGTAGTTCACTCCATGTGTACTCCTATACAATCGAACAATATCTTGGACTAATAAAAGATCCATACAAATTAGATTTATCATCTAAATATCCTTTTATCATATTAGAATGCAGGTCAACAATACAAAGCACCAATATACATTAGATATTAAATTGACATTTGATGTGAATCAATAATCTTGAACCTATCATACTTGAACCTACAGCTGAATATACTATGTAAGAGTGAAGAAATTCCACAAACATATCATGCTTGAACCTACAGCTGAATCTAAACCAAGAGTAAGCACCAATGCCAAAGATTAATGCCAGTGTTGTTATGATCGGATGTGGCCTGATGGATGGACTGTTGTCACCACTGTAGATGGAAAATGCAGTGCTCAGTTATTTGTTAAAACAAATACCCAAATCAAAACCCCAAAATAACTTGTTTTAAAGTAATAGAAAACATAAATGAACATAACAATGAAATCCCCCAAACAATATCGAACAAATGAATCCCCCAAAGTAGCGATAAGTAACAACACTTAAAACTATACTGAATTGACTATGCCTAACTACTTCAATTAGCAATAACAGTAAATTGTCTTCTTAAAAGGGTCAATGACCCCAACATCACCTCACTAACATTATAACTAACAGTGAACTACTATAATAGTAGTACTGTTAGGCCAAAATGTGGAATTAAAAGCATACCTAAACCTAATGAATATTCATATGTGGGCTGCAATAGAACATTAACTGCATATTTTCAACTATAAAAGTCAGAAATGAATGGAATTTCACAAAATGTTGCAAGCACTCCATCATAAATCACAATACAGTTATATTCTTCCCACATAAATATATGGTCTAAACCATGGCTATGATTATCTCTCAAATTGGTTACAAAAAATTCAAAAACAAAATGAGGGTAAAAAATGTCAATTTGCATATCGTTCTCCACTCTAAATAAACATCACTGTATTGGATTTAAGAAGAGTTCTAAGACATGACTCATAGAACACATCAAAAAAGGAAATTCATATTACTTTTGATGACCAAAATAACTCGTCAACCTCATTTATGAAACATGCTCTGTATAAAAATATTTAGAATAAAAGTATGGAAGAAATTAAAACATTATAGTATACAAAACATATTTTTGGTGTCTTATCCCAACTTCACTACATAAATTTTTTCTTAAAATCAAATTATTTACCTTAACAAATCTAAAATTATTATATATGGATTTCAAGTGACTCAAATTTCAGTCCCGAGGGAAGGAGATTCAGTTCAATAATTGTGATCCACCTTAAACCTTTTTACTTGTGCGATTCAGTTCAATAGTTGTGATTGAAATTCACATAAAGTATGGTGATTCGGTTTTACAATTTTGAATGCAATTTTTTTGTTTAGCTCAGTTATTTTCAAATTGATTGTTACGTTACTTTGTGTCTTATTTCTAGTGTGATTTAGAGGTTGAAAAAGCTACTGGAATGGAGTTAATTCAGTGGTTTCTTCCATCCAGAAAAGTAAACCGATTCAACCAAGGCATGATAAACAAAGGAAAATAAAAAATGAACGGGAAGATGTGTAATAATAGATTGAGCTGGGAATATGAAGCATATTCTTTGAAGAAATAAAGAGAGGTATAAAGGAAGAGCACCAAAAATGTACCTACAACAAAGGTCCTAGTGAGAAGTCCTATAAAAAAAAGTAGAAATCAACCCACCTAATGTTAGAAAATCCTAAATCAAGAAACTATATACAACACATAATGTTCGACATCTTCCACTGTAGTAGTAGTTCTCACACGACCGACTTTTCTTTGTCCGACACCTTTATTTGAGAAAATATTGTGGTGCACATGAAAAACTCATACAACCTCGTTCGACAATATTCTAGCGCATAGGGATCATCACCCCACCCCACCCCCCCACACACACACTTGCATCTCAACTAAAATTAGTACTAACCTAAATGAGTTTTTTAACTGATTACTAAAACTGTAATTTAAATACCTCATGCAATATACTACTGACTCAGAATAAGAGAGGTATACAAAGGATTTAAATAACAAAACTTGATTTCAAGATCAACTACAAACGCAAAGTGAGTATTAAATATGTTCGATAAATGGAGTACAGATAAAAGGGAATACTCTATGACACACTACCACAACCATTGTAAACATTAAAAATGAAAACAACCATTATAATATAAATGTCTTACATTGTTTCCACATGTTGCCTTCACACGGATTATGAATCCTCAGTCCCCATAAAAAGCCTAAATATTTCATTCACACGAATCTATGTTAGTCAAATAGTCACAATACTACAGATATTAAAAAAAGAAGAGAAACAAATCAAAGTGAGATCTAATAAAGTAAATACTATAGTTTAAATGGTATGTTTTTTACTTCTACAAAATCAATGCTAACAACATGCAATTTAAAAATAAAAATCTATAAATATAGTACCAAACAACTTTGAAAATGGACGATCGAAACACTTTCGGCATTTTTCAACCATGTAGCGTACTTTTCAGGCCTAAAGGCGTCGTTGATACTTCAATGATTCTGATGTCATCTTTGAAAAATTATCCTGTACCAATGGCTCTATTTGTTGCATATGGTAAACATCATTGATTCTTATATATCCAAGAGATTGCAATATGTTTGGATCATAGTTGAACAACATTTAGTGAAGCCCACTAATCTCTAATTTAGACGCAGAAATCCCACACATGAACTTTTGAACATCGGACATGGCCTTTTTTATTTCAATGTGAGATGGAACTGGCCCAAAAATGTTATCATAATAATTTCCATAATAAATATGATGACCTGAAAGTAATAAAAAGCTAAAAATATAAAGAAATTGTAGCATAGCAATGTTTAAACATAAGAATAAAGTAATACGAACTATCTTTGTTCCTAGACACTCACACAAAGGTTAATAAAAATAAATTAAGACATTTCTATGAAGTAATACACACTATCTACGTATTACTAATTGGTTAACGAACTTGAATCTTCCTCGGGATGTAATCTTCCAAAAATAAAGGTGTATCCCCAAAATCGTACCCATAGTTAAAGACATTTCTATAAATTGGAAATCAACGTGAATATCAATTGATAAGGAAAAACCGTGTCTTCTTTTTCAACCCTGAACTGTTGGATGAAATAAAAAAGAAAAAGTGAACAATGGATCTAATAAGATGTGACAAAATTTCGACGCAAATTAGGCAGGTTTGTAACCAAAATAAAACAAAAACCCTCCCCTGTGCCAATATCAACACCTATGAATACTAAATCAGTACCTATACATGCCTATGAATACTAAATTGGTACATTCCTAAAAACTTCACCCAACAACATTCCAATAAGAACAAAACATGTAAGCAAAAAAATCAATTTAGAAAAGGATTGTGCATAAAATTAATTAGAAGAAAAATAAAGAACCCCATTTTTATAGTGCCTATAATTCAAAACATGTACGCTGCAGTTTTCAGACCTATAAACCACTAATAGACAACACATAAGTGTAGTTTAGTAAAATACTAAAAAGGTTTACCTTGTGGATCTTGTTGAATATGTATCCCTAGGTTCAAAAACCATGTTCCTATACAGTTTTAAAAAAATCTAAATACCTTAAACAACCCAAAAAAACACATGATGTTGGAGAAATGTGAATCTCAAAATCTATGTAACGCTGGAGTATTCATAAAACACGCTAAAAATTAAGTCAATAAATTTGAAAAACAAATCAAAACTCTATAAACCCTATTAAAACTTACAATTGTAGGTAGATCAGTTATAGAAGATTACATCTGCAAAAAAGGAAGATTAAATTAGTAAAAGAAGAACAAACCATACATTTACATATCTGGAAAAAAATTAGATCTGAAAATCGTATAAGATTACACCAGTTAAAGAAAATTAGATCAAATATAGAACAAATCATATAAGATTACATAAGTTAAAGCAGATTAGATCTAGAAAAAAAAAAGAACAAATCAAACCTAGAAAAAAATAGCGGTTGTGGTGCATAACAGATCATGTAAGATCTTAGTGTTGCATAACATGTCATGAAAAAAATAGAGATCGTGAGTATACCCAAATCTTCAAACCCTAGAGCTTAAGAGATTTGTATGCTGATTTGAGAGATAGAGAGAGAGAGGACCGTCTTAGTGTTGTTTGTGTGTCTTTTGTGTGTGGTGGGCCCCAAAAGATGATTGAAGTGTGATATTTTCTTATTTTAACCATGTTTTTGAATTTTGAGTAAGAGGGGGAAAGGGAATGAAGAGTTAGAAAAGAGGGGGAAAGGGACAAAAAAGGAAAAGAAAACTTTTGAATATCCACCCTCCATTTCTAGCCTAGGTGGCTTCAATCTCAACCACAAAGTATGTCCCCAACTTATGAATAGTAAAAACACCATCCTACTTCTTTATTATTATTATTATTATTATTATTATTATTATTATTATTATTATTATTATTATTATTATTATTATTATTATTATTATTATTATATTTTTTTTTTACATATTTCCTTACATGTTTTAACATGTCCCCCATTTAGGGGTCTGGGTATGCAATTTACAACATTTATATTTCAAAAGCACAGTTTTAAATCGAATACCTATGTTAATTGACTTCACATACTCATATGTTTAAACATTGCTAATCAAATTCCACAACAATAATTACAATATATGAAAACATACTTTTTAATATCATTATGAGGATAATTTCCATGAGCCAAGTCAATCTGAAACATTACATCGAGCCAAAGTCTAAAATTTGACTTCTTATATAGCTTCTCCAAACGAATAAAGCACATCCATGCGATGGCACCCGAATATGTGTTTGTATATACAAATACTCGCTAAACTTCTGCCTTTAATTATACATTATTTTATCATATAAATATATCAATCCAACAAGACGAATATGTTATATAAATGACTAGGCTCCCTAAACACCATAATGTTGTATATTATATACCCGGTATCTTATCACCTACACCTATAAATATGCCTCGTTTATTGGAACTACGTAGGCTTTGATCCCAAATCTCTTTAGGTACGTAGGCGCTAGAACGAACTAAACTCGTGAAGCCCAAGACTCATAATACGTCTCTCGGCATATTATTTCTTAGGGATGCCTCCATCTCTAATAGAAAACCCCCTATACATAATCCAAACACCCCTATATATTCTCTAACCCCGTTGTTGGAACTAAATTGTCTTTGATCCCAAATCTCCTTGGGTACATAGGCGTTATACCAAACTAAACTCGTGAAGCACAAACCTTGTAATATACCTCTAACCATGTTATTTCTTAGGGATGCCTCCATCTCTAATTAGAAAAACATATATATAATCCAAACACCCCTACATATTCTCCACCCCCGTTGACCGAACTACATAAGCTTTGATCTCGTGGATAGACGAGTACGTAGGGTAAATACCAAGCCATTATCACGAGCTTAAGCCTCAACAATATGTTTCATGATATAATTCCCCCCCCCCCCCAATATGTACCCATCTCTTCCCCCTCGTATTACCCTTTTCTAAACTGAAATGAGATATTAAACTATCTCAAGGCAGGACCTCCCAAACATATCCCTACATACAATCGCTCAAAAGTATACATACCGTACATAAATAAATTATGTAGGCTTTGATCTCGTGATCACGCGAGTACAAAGGAGCAATATCGAGTCCTTATCGTGAGCTCGAGCCACAATAATATCTCTCTTGATATATTATCTACTCCGAGATGCACCAATCTCTTAAACTTTAATCTGTTATTTATGCACTACTCAAAACAGATATCAAACTATCTCAAGGGGGTATCTCCTAAATATATCCCTAGAAACACTCAAATGCATACATATTAATTATCTAGCATATATGCATCGATCTCTCATCCATTATCCCCTACATACTAAAAAGTGATATCAAAACATCTTTAAGTCGCAATCTTTCATTCATCCTCTTACAAACATGCAAACACGTATGTACTAATTGTAAGGACATGATTTTATAAATGTCTGGGGTAGAATCTAAGAATTTTCTGTTTTCCCTATATCACAGTTTGTATGTCTGCTACCACTACATTCAGCACGATCACCCACGACGGCCTTGATCCGAATCCATGCATCCACCATATTCACACATGCATCATACTACATGCGACGTGCTACTCAAGTTATTCCCACTACTCCACTACGCATTATTGGTAAAATGATTTATTGGAGTTGTTTATATTTGCATAAATATTTGGAAACTTTTCAGAAAATTATTTTTTCGAAGTCTGATTTGTTTTTATCAAAAGCAGAAATTTTTCTAAGTGTAGAAACGGAGTGCCTAGGTCGACGAGCTCGTTCAAATGACATAGAAATGTCGTTTGCGCGAGATAGGCATGTCGCTCTATCTCATTTGAGTGAAAATTGTCCTTCATTTGAGCGACATGCTGATCTCGTTCGAACGACGTCGGCACCTCGATTTTCATAAAAATATTTGGTCACTTTCTACACGTTTTCCAAGTCTTTTTCACACACGATTTCTGCGATTAAGAGCCCAGAAAATAAACTTTAGCTTTTAAGGTTTTGCCTTGTTTATTCATATAAACACTCCCATCTATGTATGTGAATTGTTAAACCTTCAAGAGGACTGTTTTACTCATCTGGAGTAATTTTATGGAGAAGTCGTATTCTTCTCTATTACTTCCCACTTGGAGTTCTTGCGGGAGATTCTAGCCGACAACATAGAAACCGACACCCGAGGGTATTTCGTATGTCACTCTTATGTTCATTATAATCCGTGTAACCGTTTTTACAAATTATAGTGAAAATAAAAAAGGTTTTTCCCCTTTGGGGGATTTTTCCTCATTTGTTTGTTTGAATGTTCTTGAATGATTATATCATCTTCAATCACACCTAGATGCATGTCTTAGGATTTAATTGGAAAAACTGAGTTTAATTAAATAATTTCTTAATTTGAATGCAAGCGCACTCTTCAAATTGGTATCAGAGCCAATTACACAATTATATAGTGTAATTTTGCTCAAAATTTTTCTAAGATATCAATTTTTTGAAAAATCGATTTTTGAAAAAGGGCGTGTTCAATATGGAGAATTTATATAATAAAATGCCAGTTTTTGATAGGATAAATTATGCTTACTGGAAAGCACGCATGAAATCTTCTTTAAAGGCCATTGATGAAAGAGATAGGATTTTGGTTGAAAGAGGGTGGACACCTCCCTCCGTCACTGTTGATAACGTGACTAATTTAAAATCTGTGACTGCATGGGATGAAGAAAAATTTAAATGGTCATCTTTTAATTATAAGGGTTTAAGTGCTATTTCCGAATCCGTCACACCTGACGAGTTCCGACGGATAATGACGTGCACCACGTCAAAAGAGGAATGGGATGTTTTACAACTTACCCATGAAGGAACTAATGTTGTGAAAGAGTATAAACTGCAAAATTTAACAACTCAATTTTAAACTATGACCATGCTTGAGACTGAATCTTTTGATCAGATTTATGCTAGGTTGCCTGATATTGTAAACACTAGCTTTAATCTTGGTGAACACATTCCTCATTCTAGAGTTGTTAAAAATATTCTTAGATCACTGCCTAAGATTTTTATCCCTAAAGTCACTGTCCTAAATTCTATGGGTAATTTAAACACGTTTAAATTAGAGGAACTTGTAGGAGACTTACAAACGTATGAAATTGATATGTTTCCTAAATCTCTCAAGCCTAAAGATAAGGTAATTACACTTAATGCCCAGGAGAGAAAGAGTGAGGGGTCAGCAAGAAAGAGGGTAGAGTCATCTAGAAAAAAGGATATAGAAACATCAGATTTCGAGTGAGGGGGGGATGATGCAAGTGAGAGCGAGAGTAATCTTCAATGCGCCTACACTGAGTTATATAATGACTCATTTAAAACCAAAAAGCGTAACAAATCGTTAGTTCTTAGAATAACCTCCCTAGAGGAATATTTAGAAGAGAGAGAGAGAGAGAGAGAGAGAGAGAGAGAGAGTCCTCCACCTGCACTACCTTGAGAGAAAGAGAGTCTGCTAATGTTGAGAAAGAAAGTTTGTTTAGAGAGAGAGAGAGAGACTGTTTGGAGAGAGAGAGAGTTATTTTTGGAAAGAGAAAGGGTACTTGACTAAACAAGTGGCTAGTCTTACGAGTGAGCTCAATTCCTCCCTGGAGACTCAAAATAAACTTGAACCGACTCGAAATAAACTTGAAGCCCTTATAGCCCAGCTTACTCATGATCTTGAGAGAGCACGGGAAGTCAAGGTTCAAATCGAGGATAGATCTGGAAAGATAGGAAAGATGCTCCTCAGCCCCTCTTTAGGTTTTGGTGATAGGGAGGGAATAGATTTTGATGGTGCTTTAATGTTCCCAATTGCACTTGGACCAGTTCCTGAGTTTACTACGACTCCATATGGCCATCGTCAAAAACCACGAAGGAGAGTTATACCAAGAAAATCAAACTAAGGTCCGCCTAAGACTGTGTTATTTTATAGGTACTGCAAAAGAAAAGGCCACCTCGGGGAGTTTTTCTATAGTTTGGGTCGGACACTACGTACTACTTCTCCACCACATCTTACTGATGATTTTGCCAGTCTGAGAGAGTGTGTTGAGTTTTTAGCTGCCACATCACAGAGTTTGATGGAGGAATTCTGACGGATGTCTTTGTCGTCAGTGAATGCTTCTCGCATCCCAAGTAAAACCAACAATAACAAGGGTAAACAAAAGGTTACCACTTCTTGGGTACCTAAAAAAGATGAAAAGTCCCTTGTTGTTCATGTCGCTCTCAAAGCACATAATACCTCACAGTGGTATTTGGATAGTGGGTGCTCCATACATATGATAGGTGATGTTTCATTTTTTACCTACCTAGAGGAGTATAAGGAAGGTAGAGTCACTTTTGGAGACGGGAGAAAGTCTAGCATAGTAGGACGAGTTATAGTAAAGTTATCAATATTTCCTAACCTAGAAAATGTTTTGTACGTCAAAGGTTTGAAAGAAAACCTTCTCATCATTAGCCAGTTGTGCGACGCTGAATTTGTCGTAAAGTTTGATCGGGACGCGTGCAATGTCTATAATCAACTCGGTAAACTTTTACTGCAAGGTGTGAGGACAGAGGATAATTGCTATGGGACTGTGCCCAAGTCCTCACTTGTCTACAACAATGCCACGATCACTCCTATGGATCTGTGGTACCAACGTCTAGGTCACGAGAATGTTAGAGATTTGACACGTTTAGCTAAAAAGAACCTAGTACATGTCTTACCAACACTAGAAAAGCAAACTTCGATGGTTTGTGGACCCTATCAGCTGGGAAAGCAAATCTGTATCCCCCATAGGAAGTTGAATTCCATCATGTTGGACCCCCAATTTTTAGATTTTACCAAAAAATATTTCAATTTCCTTTAGAAATGCGGAATAGAGATGGATCAATTAAACAATTACATAAACCAAATTTTAATTTCTTTCAAATTAACATTAAACAAACTCAAAGTGATACTAAATTAAACAACAAATTAATTTTCACTTAAGCAACTTAATTCAATTCAAGTCCTAGAAATTTGCCTAACAAATCGTTAATTCAATTTTGCAAATTAGGTCAAACCAAATTTTATCCAATAAAATTAATGACTTGAACTAAATTAATTAAACATTACCCAAATTAATTTTAGCACCAACTTAAACATGAGTAGTGATTTAAACCAATTTTATCTTTTTACCTAAGCATTCATCTAATGTGAATATGCAAAAGATAAAATAAACAAATAACCACTACGCCGCGATGTACGAGGAAAAATCCACAACGGGAAAAACCTCGGACGGCCCTAGCCTCAAATTCACTAAGTACGATATTACAATTACAATACAGTAAGATTTACAACACTTGACTTTAATCTGTCCAAACCCCAACACTCCTTCTCGTACACACCTATGCCTAGTGAACAACCACAGAGATCCATCGCGATCTCGAAATCAACCGATCGGACTTTAGGAACAACCATCAAGCACGCTTGATGCCTTTCACCACATGATAATGCCGTAGCAATATAACGAACTTTTTCTTTATGGGATGTAGAAGAAAATCCAAACGAATTCTTCAACTCGGTAGAGTAAAACCCGGTGCCAAACACTCCAAGCAATATATATATATATATATATATATATATATATATATATATATATATATGGTAACTTGGAATAAACAAACTATGGGTGTAAACTAAAGTGTTTTTCAATAATGTTCTTGAGAATATAAACACTTAAAACATGAACTTTTGAACTAAGAAATTTATCTCTAAAAATTTTCTCTCAAAATGGCGTTTAGAAAATGTCAAAAGTTAGTTTTTCAAACATGGTTCCCACACATATAACTTCTGTCAAGAGTTAGTGGGTAAAATTAAGTGGGAATATGGGGAAAAACTGATTAAAACTACCAAAACATTTCTAGCCAGAAATCTCGTTCGAACGAGATTTTCGTTCGAACGAAGTCTCATTCGAACGACACTTCTAACAAAGTTCTAGTGGCCAAGTGGTAAATCCGTCGGCAAACTCGTTCGAATGACATTCTCGTTCGAACAACAATATCGAACGAAGTTCCAGAATGCTTAAAATTCGATTTTTAGCCCATTAACTTTATTTTAAAGTTTTAAAGAAACCTTCTGAAAATAAACATCAGTTTAAAGTAATATTACACCAAATAAACATTGTTCCAAGCTCCTATATATATATATATATATATATATATATATATATATATATATATATATATATATATATATATATATATATATATATGTAATGTATTCATACCTTAGGAGTAAATGGAACAAATGTTGTTGACGTAAAAACGAGGCACAACAAACTCGGCATTTGATGAAGCTTTATAATCTTAGCCGCTACGTCTTCAACTAACACGTCATAGGCTTGAATGGATACACTTGAACACTATCCTATGACTTAAATGTTTTTGTGTGGAATTGACCCAACACTACATTAAGACTCAATCGGAGACTTGTGACTTTACAAATCTCCCCCTTTGGCAATTTTGGGACAAAAACCAAATAAAAAATCCTAAAGTGTCATCAAGCTCTACTAGACTCAAACATCCCACCCAAACTTGACTCAAGACCCACGGATCAATATCTTTGCCGATGAAATTTGCCACGTTAGAAGAATTCCTGCACACTTAAGCAAACTATCAAATGCATAGGGAATATCAAGAATAGTAAATGCATGTAAAATAAATACTCCCCCTAAATTAATTCTCCCCTTTATCAACTATGATCAATATAAGAAGGTCGCGACTCCCCTGAGTTAAATCTCCTAATCTAAGATACGATTATAATAGGATTAGATACCATTTCTCCCCTATCATTCTCCCCCTTTTTGTTCAGGAATAGACAAAGGATGAAATTAATTTTAAACACGCTGAAGCTTAGACAATTATAACTAAACCATACAAATAATAATGGACACCAACGAAGATGCAAAACAAATGATATCAATGTGATATATGAGATTAGGGCTGTGTTTTTTTTCGAACATTCCGATTTTTTCGATGTCTGATCCGATATTTTTCGATTTTGGAACATATATAAGCTTTTCGATTTTTGATTTTCCGATTTTCGATTTTTTCGAATTAAATTGGATAGGAAATTGGAACTATGTTCTAAATTTTGATTTTCCGATTTTTCGATTTTTTAGCCGATCAGATTTTTCGATATAATTTTTCGAATATTTTTTCCGATTAATATTCTGAATATTTTATATATATATATTTTTTACCTTAGATTTCCCTTGTCTAATAATAAGAATGTGTACATTTATATTTCCCTTATTTTTTTTACCTTCCTTACCCCATATATATGTTGTTAGTTTTATTTAGGGTTAGTTAACATATCCCTCCTCTCTCTTTATGCAGCGCACATACCGTCTTCTACTCACCTCTCTCTCTTTCAACTCTCGTTCGTCTACTCGCCTCTCTCTCTCTCTCTAGTTTCTACTCTTCTCAGATCATCATTCGAAGGTAAGTAACTCTTCTCGTCCATCTACTCGCCTTTCATCTATTTATTTCATCAAATACGGATATGTAGTCAGCTCTTTTGTTTAACTCTCGATCTGTAATGCATAACTCTCGATCGATTTTAGTTTATTTCATCATTTTGTAAGGTTTTAGTTTATACATAACTCTCGACCTGTAATTCATAACTCTCGACCGGTTTTAGTTTATTTCATCATTTTGTAAGGTTTTAGTTTATACATAACTCGTGTAAGGTTTTAGTTTATACATATCCTTTTGTAAGTGGGTTTATTTGTGTAAAATGTTCTTTCTCTGTATAGATTTATCTAAAAAATTGTGTAGTGGGTTTTGCAATTTTTGGATGGGTTTATGTTTTTTAAAAGAAATTATTTTTTACTATGTATGTGTAGGTTCATATGAGAAAGGTTTTCTATTCTGATTTGGGTTTATCTGTATTTAGGTTCATATTAGAGATGTGTAATGGGTTCTAGCTTTTTTAGAGGGGTGTGGTCCACATGTCAGTTCTGAGAATTTCGAGTAATCGAAAATCCTATATTAATTTTTTTGAAATTTTGGAATTTCTAAAATTTCTGAATTTTTAGTATATTTTTTGAATTTTTGAATTTTTCCTATTTTTTTTCTATTTTTCGATTTTTTCGATTTCAGAAAATTTTTTGATTTTCCGAAAAAATTGGATAGGAAATTGGAACAAATATTTTATTTCCGAAAAAAATGGAATTTTTTTCGAAAGGTCATTTTCCGATCCGATCCGACCGAAACACAGCCCTATATGAGATACTAAGCATGTGATATCAACAAAAATATGCAACACGATAGATACCAATTATGAATTAGAAGCATAGATGGACTAGAAAGCAAGACAAAGAAAAAACTACCATATATATGTAGACATAATGACTATCACTAATGCACACGCACATATATATAGGTATAGACACAACACATGACACAAAATACAATAAGTTTTCCACACTCGTATGGCAAAAATGTGTCATGTGGAAATAGAAGTGTAGGGGTGTGAACTAGTAGCAAGTAAATTTAGACCCAAACACTTAAAACATGTTCACGGAGTTCTCAATTGATTGCAAACTTCATCACATTTGAATATAACCTCATGTGACAATATATATTGAACTCAATGAATAAACATACACAATGCATACAAGCCTAGAGTTTTGATGATTCTACAAACCAATAGAGTCATGACATTGAAAGTACAACTAGGATAAATAGAGATTGTGAAAACCGTTGATATACCATCCGATCTCCCTCAATTTAGGCATATTAATTTAATCTTTTGAATGAATAAATCAACTAAATAAATTACATCTTGGAAAATATTTTCTTTTAATTCCATTATTCTTTTAGGCCTTTGGACCACATATTTCTTTTAGGTCCAAGTAAACGGTGGCTTACTCGCAAAGGATGATATTTCCTTTCGGATTCCTTCCCCATGCACATTTATATACATCATTTTTTTATATCTCACACAAATCTCACGTGCAATGGATTTTAACATACACTAGTCCTCCTAGGTTATATAATATGTAGATGACTAGACAGGTAGGGGAACATCTCACAAAGCTCAAATATACATATGAAGTTAAAATTTCAAGTGAGCTCATGCATGTGTGAATTGAGGCATATAAAAAATAGAATCCATTATATCAACATAAAATCCAACTACTCCTTGTAAGCATAGTAAAGAACATAATAAGGATTGACAATCTAAACCAAAAGTTCTAGCCACATGGAAGCTAAAAAGAATGGATTATAACACAAGTATATGCCACATAGAGTGTGTCAAACTAAAATACACACAAAAAAAATTCTTTTTGAGTTTCTGACAATTTTTAACCAAAAATAAAAATGTGTACTCAAAAGACAAACAAAAATCATTTGTATTTTTCATTAATCTTAAATTACTAAAAAGGTAAAACGCAAATGGTAAACAAAAATATTTTTGTATTTTATATTTAATGCAAATCAAAAGAAATATAATACAAATGATAAAAAAGAATCATAATTCTAGCATGTGATTAAGCATGGAGCATAGACTAGAAAAAGATTAAAACATGCATACAATTAGCATAATAGAGAAGCATGAAGTACAAAAGCTAAAGTATGCAACCAACTAATACATTCAACCTTTAGATTTAGCAAGAGAGTAAGCATGTGAAAGTAAATGAGAATAAAAAATCCAATCTTGTAAAGCTACCAAGTTGGATCTCCTAACCCAAACTAATGGCGAATGAAGATTTAGGGGTGTAGGAATCTTGACAACCTCAGTTGCCTTACATTGGGATTTTCTAGGACCTCGTTTAAGATTAAAACAAAATTTTTTAAGATGACCTTTTCGACCACAATGAGAGCACCTAAAGACTCCGCGAAAAGAATTATCTAAGGAATGATCTATAATATTGTTCCTAGAGGATTCTCCTAAAACATTGGTTTTGGCTTTATGAGTTGATTCATTACAAGTATTGAAGCCTAAATTACAAGTGTCATTTTTAATTTGGACCATTCCTAATATTTTATCTAATTTCTTCGAACGACACTCCAAATCAAATTTGACTTTACTAGAGTCTTTTAATTTATTTTTTAATTCTAAAATGTTAGAATCTAATAAAACATTCCGCTCTTCAAACGCAAGAAGCTTCTTTTTCAATGATTCCATTCAGCTTTTAAGGCTATCTCTCTCGCATTCTACATATTCAAGTTTCTCACGAAGAGCTCTCTCATGTGTTCTAAGGTCTTCCACTAACACATTCTCATCAATGACCTTAACATGCTCTCTTAAACTAGCTTCTAACTTCAAATTTTTCTTTTTTATTTAATAGATTCTTCATATAATTCTTCAAAAGTAAATTGAAGTTCACTCACAGCAACCTCTTCATCACTTTCACTCTCTCTTTCTTCTCCACTCTCACTACCATCACAAATAAGGGAATCATAAACTTTGACCTTGGAAGTGTCATGTGTTAAAATTTCATCAATAGAAGAGTGCTCACTATCACTCACATGACTAGCCATAAAAGCCACAAAGTTGGGCTTAGTGGGAGAATCGGGTCCCTCTTCATTATCACTATCACTAAGGGTTGCATTAAAATAAATTGGTTGCTTACCCTCTCTCCTTAGTTTAATGGGGCACTCTTTTTCCCTATGGAAATACTCTTCACAACCATAACACCTATTTAACTCGTCCCTATTTAAATTTTCATTAAAAGTTTTAGGGAACTTTTCGGCTTTGTCATGCTTAGATTTTTAAAATTTCTTAAAATAATTTTTAAATTTACCTTTGTTAAATTTAAGAAATTTTCGAAACTTCCAAACAAACATAGCCATATCTTTCGAGTCACTCTCACTTTAACTCTCTACTACTTGTTTGTCCTCCTTTCGGGCTTTTAAAAAAATGCCCTTATCTATTTTCTTTTCAGTTTTAGAGGGAAACATGTCTAGTTCATAGGTTTGTAAATTACCTACGAGCTCTTCTAATTTCGTAGAGGCTAAAGTGGGTAAAGAATTTAAAACGGTCACCTTAGGAATAAATCTATCGGGTAGGGACCTTAAAATTTTCTTTACTACACGGTTGTCGGGTAATTTCTCTCCCAAGTTAAAAGATGAATTAACTATATCGAAAAGTCTAGCATAAAATTCATCAAAAGTATTTTTTTCATTCATTTTGATGGTTTCAAATTAAGTGGTGAGGTTTTGGAGTTTAGAAGCTTTTACGACACTAGTTCCTTCATGAGTGAGTTGTAAAATATCTCAAGCTTCTTTAGCGGTTTCACACGTCATAATGCGACGGAATTCATCCGATGTGACCGCGCAAAACAAGGAATTTAAACCACGAGAATTTAAATTTGCAAGTTTAAATTCATTCTCATTCCATCTATCGGTAGGTTTGGGAACACATTCATTTTCAACAAAATATGTAGGTGTGGACCATCCGTTAACGACAGACAACCAAACCCTCTCATCTAGAGACCAAAGTGTCGAACGCATACGTGCTTTCCAATATGAGTAATTAGAACCATCGAAAATAGGAAATTTTAAAAAGGGGGGAAATTCTGTAATACCCCGTATTTTTATGGCTTTTAAATTGAGGGATTTATTAAATTTAATTGATATAGATTAATTTAATATTAATCCGAAAATTTATTTTAAATATTTACTAGCGTGATGAGAGTTAGTAATTATTGGAAAATTGTTGGTTTGTTAAATATTACTTATTGAGTAGAGTAATATATAGAATTGAATTTATTAAAATTGTCACGAGGGAATAATATGACAATTATAGAAATTAAGTCAGGATGCGCCTGTGTCGTGTCGGGATTAAATTATTACTATTAAAAGTGAATAAATTATAAGTAGATCGTATGGTCTTTTCGAGTGCGAAAATGTGTCCGGAAGGGTCTAGATAGTCGAAATAATGTACCCGAGGGTTTAGTTCGGGTCTCAGGGTGTTTTTAACCATAATTGGCATCCCGGGAGGGTATTATAGACCTCTTACATTTTTGGGCAATTAAACCCACAAATTTCCTAAGGATATATCATCCTTTATGAGTCATCATCTAGTGTTAACAAACATAAAATCAAATAACGGGCATTAGAGAACGAGTTGGAGAACTTTCTAAGCAACTCAAGGCCAAAGACTCACCCGTTTGCACCGCCACCACCACCAAAGCGTAGATCGCGCGACGAGGAACACAACTATACCTCTTTCGTCCACAAATCAGAAATTCAAATCTCAGGCAAGTATTTATCTTTCTTTATTTGTAGTTAATTTTTCAATCATGTTAGTCTAGGATTGATTAGAACATGTTTCATGAAAGAAATTATATTTTTGTTGATTTCAAATCATATGTGTAGAGGAAGTAGACGTATTATGGACATTTAAATCACATGTAGAGGATAAGCCACGAATTTGTATAGGTTTAGAAGTAAGAAATGTGCAAAAAGAATTTAAAGAATGTAAACTGAAAGAAAATTAGGGTTCTTGTAGTTTATGTGAATTTTACCCCATTAAATCATGATACTCTTTGAATTCGGGCATGTTTTACGTAGAAAATCTAGATGTTAGGTATATAGTACTTGTAGTATTATTAATTGGGAGTTTGGGAATCGTTAATGGAGATTTGGTTGAGGTTGTAGAGGTAAACCCGTATCTGGAAAAGAGCAGGTTTCGTCATAACTGCTTGATCGATCGACGATCGATCGATCGACCCCCTTACATCGATCGATCGACCCCTCCTGGTAAACTGCATATTTCTCGTCCGATGGTTTAATCCGGTTAAATTCATAGGAACCCCTGATTATTATTGTTGGGGTATAATGGGATATAGATAAGACCAGTAACGTCTAGGTAGACCCCGTTGAGTGAAATTTAATGTAGGATGAGATTTTGGGTTAACGAGGAATTATTCATGCATATAAGAAAACAGGCGTATGTTTAATAAAAAGATCGAGGCTCGTAAGGAATTTAGACCAAAGGGTAAGTGTGTGTATGCCGACTGAAATTATACTTAGAATACTTCGAGAGAGGAGAAGTGATTATGAAGTGAATTATAAATGAGAATAATAATGACGAGTCCATTATGCGAAATAATCAAGTAAAATGTGTAAATGACGGATAATTATAATTATGGGTCGTGGGCGCACCTAATTTAGAAATGTTGATATTAATACATATATGACTATGTGATTGTGCATATATTGTATATTTGTATAAAAATCAATCTCGAGCTACTTGTTATTACGGGGGTTTCCGTGCTGGGACAGTCTTATCTCGATTGGGTCTTTATTGGGGATATTGACTCGTACCCTAGAACATAGGATTCCTTGGTACAGGCTATCTAATTGTTAGTCAGATGGTCCTAAGAGACGTGAGGATATGTGCTGACCTCTTAGTGACTTGGAACTATGCTTTGCCTCCAATTGTATGTGTTTTATGTTAATACAGTTCGATAGTGATTTTGAACTAGTATTTCCCTTAGTACGAGTGATACGGGGACTTGATAGCAGAGTATGACAGCACTATAGATTTTATATGGAGTGCAGATAGTATATCTATTATATGAGATACTAATATATATATATATATATATATATATATATATATATATATATATATATATATATATATATATATATATATATATATATATATATATATATATATATGTGTGTGTGTGTGTGTGTGTGTGTGTGTGTGTGTAAGTATGGGAACTTTCTACTGTGCATAAAAGTAGTTAAGTAATGAGTAAATACTCCAACTTTATTATAAGTGTTTAGGAATTTTGTGACATCACTGGGTTATTTTAAATAATGAAAGATATATGAGAGAGCTTAATTTTCAGAAATTAATTATCTTAGCCACGGTATTTATCGGAATGAAACTTTATGGGAAAGTCAGGTTAAAATAAACTTTGACATTAATAGTTCGGTAGGCGTGCACACTAGATGAGAGGTGAGAATTTCTCAAGATAGTGTCGCATACTAATATGGTTTTTTATTATTCGGCAAGCATTTTAAATACTCTCTAAACTATTTTAAATTGTTTTACAATCGGGCTCTAACCCGTTTCCTGTTATTTCTCTTCTCTTGTATATATATGTATATATTACGGTGGCCAGCCACAGGAGCGTCATGCGTAGATTCCTTGGATCGAATGCGTTACAGCTTATGTGGGAGTTGCAGGCCATTGCTTAGACGACATCATTGTTGACTCCACTATTATTTTTAGTTCTTATTAGTTTGGGAATGTGTTTCCCATTTACCTATTCAGTTGGATTTGTCAGAGAATTATGTTCATTTATATTTCTAGTATTTGGTACTCTTCGGGATTTAAGTATTGTCGGGGTGGTTTTATTTATAGTTTAAACTGGTTTGGTTTATCTGGATGATTCAAATACTTTATTATCCACCCTTAGTATTTCGGAATTCTTAAACTATTGGTTATTTAAAAATGTTTTAATATTTGGATTTAATAAAATGGAAATAAGGTTTTAAAATTGTTTTGACACTTAGCTTAATTATTTAGGGTGCTTAAATTGGAAATTTTATTTTGTGACAATGATGCTAAGAATGAACCAACCATTCACCTTGATTTTAATTTAATAAAGGACTGATCACACGGTATTTGATTAGGTGGTGTGCCACAGGTGGTATCAAAGCATCCGGTTCTAGTGTCTTTTAGGATCTATGCGGCTTATTATGCTTCCAGCGTTGCTTTGTATGATATAAAGCCCTAAGTTTAGGAATCTTGATTTTTGTGGTGAAATTATGTTCTCCTTCTATATCGTATGTGTATTAGTGAATTCTAATTGCGTTCGGATGTATGCATGTGCCGAGCGAGGAAGGATGTCAGACGGGGCCGTTAGGCGGACATCTGGAGGCAAGGCTTAATTGAGGTGGTAAAGTATATTCGAGGAGGATGACCATAGTTAAGGTCACCCCTATTATGGCATGAGAAGCCAGGACTGTGAAGACGGCTAGGGCACAGCCTAAGATTTCCAAATGCTTCTATAGTCGAAAGAGGTGCAAGATTAAACTCACCAACGTAGAATGCTTGGGAGAGGGTCAAATGGAAAATTGAGGAGACTCATCAGCGAAAATTCTAGAAATGTGGGAATTGTGTGTGTCACTCAACGAAGGTAATACATTCAAAGGCTTAGGCATGTGGCGGAGTGTGGATAACTAGAAGTGAAATTTTGCGGTAAAATTTTTCTTGACTCATCGGAGCAAAGTTATAATGGTGGAAGTCAACCACCGTATTTAATAGTGAAATGTTGCGTCAATAAAAGGACCTTATGTACATTTTAATTGCACGTTCCTTCATCAGGTGTTCAGAATAAGATGTGCATGTTGTTCTGAACTCATCACAGGAGGACCTGACAGAAGTCCATTTGTGAATATGAATCTAAACTGTTAGCGAATCTCATATCGGAGGATGTAGATACAAATGGAGGAGTGGACTCCAAGTGGGAGATCGACTCGTAAATATAGTTAATAAGACTTAAAAGGGAATTCTACTGGACGGTTACTTCAGAGATTGACAATGCCGTGCGTTGTCCATGGAGATGATAATGCTTCTTTATGTGGGAACCTAAAAGAATCGAAGGATTTAGTCAAGAATAAGATTGTACGCAACGGTGGTAGTGTAGCACCACAAGGGGTTGTGGATACACATCAGGGAACCCATTCAAATGAATTGGATAATTGAATTCTTACCGAGCGATGGTGAATTCAGTAAGGACTACTGTAGCCAGTAGCATGTCCTTTAGGGCCAACAAGGCTAAGGGAACAACGGGGGTATCCATCAGGAATCGAGCCTACCAAAGTCCGAGAGAAGGACAGTCTTTATATGGTTAGTATGACAGATGATATGTGAATTATGTGTAGAGGTACTTTGTGAAGAATGATTCACATACGTTAATGTTTTCTCGAAGTGAGTAAAGGGACAAGAGTAGGATTCCTAGTAAAGGATAATGATTAAAGTAGTTTGTATTCTGGTTTGGATAGGCTTGTTACGTCCGGGGACCACTTGTGCAGTCAAGACGATTGGTAAGGTAGAAGTATGAGTTTTATCCTCGGAGGATGAGGCATGTTGTATGTGACATGAGCGAATCACAATATTTTGTTCATTGTTATATTAGCATGTGAGACGAGTTTAATACATATAACTATAAACATTACTATTATGTGAATATTTTCCCTAGTGTAGCGGGATTATCTATAGTGTTATCCGCGGAGGATGAATGGGTGTATTAATAGTGTTATATATACTTTATTGAGATTAATCGTTTTAGTGATGTGATATACGATTATGATATTGTCTTGGTTCAACTTTATAGAAATGGTTAGTACGATAGTAGACAGTTATTGCAAGGCTGTCGGAATGGTTGCATTAGTGCAGCATGTTTTGTTCTGGCGAGGCCTCACCTGCGAGAAGGTGAGACTCGCAGTTATATTATCTATTCTAGAGACTTCAAAGGGGATAGTGGTCTCGAGATATTCGATCACGTTGTATGTAGGGACTTTGTTGTCATGATTCAGTATGTATTGGGTTTACCGTTGAGCAAAAAGATTTAACTCATTATTATGTTTAGCGCTCAGGACTTGGTGATAGGAAGAGCGTGTTGATATATCTATCCTTTAGAGATATGGGAGTTGAGAGTTACACGTATATGATTAGGAACGGGATTTTGAGAATCCTGATTGTAGGTATTCAAGGTTTATGGAATGTGATTACCACCAATACTGAACGATTGTACAGTTGGCAAAATGTTCTTTGTTAAGTGTAATTACGGGAGCAGATATAACTTTTCTATCAAGAGACAAAATAAAGGGGTACATGATATGGACGAAGGGCTTAACGAATTGCGATAACCGACGATGCTAGGTAGTAGTGTATCGGGGGTATTCTTGGTTTGGATTTCTCTTTGCGAGACATCCCATGCATAAAACTTAGCGTAAAGTTGGAAATAGGGAGATGTTTGGTCATTAGTCCATGAGTTCGGTACCTCGGTCATAATAGAAGCTTGTAATTATATCTATAAGTTGGAAGTTGAATTATGATTTAAGTCCAGTGGAGCCGGTGGTGTGGTGAGAAAGAATTGAAAGTTTTATTTTATCACCATGAGTTGAAGGGTGGGACGATGATAAGGAGTTAAAATTTTGATCTCTAGGGGTGATTGAGAAGACTCAAATGTTGTAACCTCGTTCTGAGCGCAAGGGAAATAAAGAGTTGGGATGATTTTTAGCGTGGATTATTTGAGAAGAATTTTTTTTTTTACAAAAGAGAAGACTTGTATTTATCTTGATGTATAGAGCATTGGTAATTTATTTTAATTATTTTATTTATTCGAGAGAATTGTTGTACATATTTTATGAGATTTGAGATTAGTGGTTTCTCTTTTGTTGTTGTGGGATGTAGATGCTCTATACCTAGTATTTTTATGAATTTGGTTAATTTTATCGATGAGTAGCGCGTCGTTTGCTCTTCCTGGGCGGGCAGGGTTCTACAGAATGTGGGCATCCTGGTTACTTGATGTTAGAATCATCCAAGTTGTAGGGATGTTGGAATAAAAGTGTGGAACATATGTTTGCAGGACTAACATAACGAGGTGGAAGTGGCAGAGTGAATTAAGCATCGCATAGAGAACGATAATCCATATACACGTGTGCGATTAGAGTAGCACACCTGAATTTGGTTGGAAGGCTATGGGAAGCCATTTAAAAAGGGGTATTCCTTGAGAAGGGTAGAATGTAATTATTATGGAGAACACTCGGAGAGGAATTGTAATTGTTCACATCTTGAGAGAGAATGACGCATACAAAGAGTGAAGATGTTAGTATGGTATAAAAGATCCGTAAGTGCACATCGTGAAGAAAAGTGCATGGGTCGGAACTTTCAGTATAGGCAAAGGAAAGAAGGGGAGTATTAAGTGTCACTTAATGTGAGAAATTAAAAGTATAAGTCGATGTCCAGTGGGACATAGTGAGTAGTCTCCGTGGGCACTACTCATAAATAGAAATCGGTTGGAACAAAAGGAGCAACTGGAGAATTTTGTGGCTATCGACAATTCCTATAATGGAAGAGGCCGGTAAATTTAGTAGACTTTCTTGGATAAGTTGACAACCTCAAGGTAAGATCAAGAGTTCCTTCGAGCGTGTGGAACAAGATGCCCAAGAAGGAAGTGATTGACATTCCTTTGGAGTGAGTTACAATATTAGTTAGGTTGCCCCAGTTTTCCTTTGAATGGAAGGATCGCGTCGGTACGTGGTCCTGCACGAAATTTTTCCGAATTAGGTTGAGATTTTTGAATCCCACCTTCAATATGGGATTTCAGGAAGAAATGGATATATCTTTTCGTTGTGAGCAGGTTGTATCACCCATAATTCGGGGAGTAAGCAAGCGGTGATTAACCACTAGTGGGGCAGTGTGAAAATAATTTTGGATTCATTGTGATCATTTCTTTTCAACAATGGTTCTAGCTAATAAGTGGAGTATAGTATGGTAATTAGGGGTGGATATTACCTAATGGTAGGGTTCCGTGGGAGCACTCGTACCCGGTTATTTTGAACAAGATGCTTATTGAGGTTTTGGTGTGGAAAAAAAAAACCTTAACTTTCCTCACTCTAAATATTAAGAGATGGGAGGATAATCAAAATTTTGAATTGGTTGAGTTAGAGTCAGATGACTATGGTGGAATTCCACTACTATTTTAGGCGAACAAGAGTGGTCAGATGTTTGTATGGTTTCTCCCCGAATGGGAGTTTTATGTTTAGATAAATCCAGGTAGTTGTCATGTCCAATAATATTGAAATAATGGGAATTAAGAATGTATAAGCATGTCTTATGCGAATATTATCGGATAGGAGCACAATGTGAAGTGTCTTTAATGAGAGTGTTAAACAAGTTTGCTATGAGGCGGGGGGCTATAGTAATTGAGCGCCTTACTATGTAGATAGTTTGCGTACTGATAAGGTATCCAGAATTGTTTTATCAGATAGGCCTCATTTTCTTAATTTCGGGACGAAATTTCATTATTAGGGGAAAATTCTGTAATACCCTTTATTTTTATGGCTTTTAAATTTAGGGATTTATTAAATTTAATTAATATAGATTAATTTAATATTAATCCGAAAATTTATTTTAAATATTTACTAGCGTGACGAGAGATAGTAATTATTGGAAAATTGTTTTTGTTAAATATTACTTATTGAGTAGAGTAATATGTACAATTGAATTTATTAAAATTGTCACGAAGGAATAATATGACAATTGTGGAAATTAAGTCGGGACGCGCCTGTGTCGTGTCAAGATTCAATTATTACTATTAAAAGTGAATAAATTATAAGTAGATCGTCTGGTCTTTTCGAGTGCGCCAATGTGTCCAGAAGGGTCGAGATAGTCGAAATAATGTACCCGAGGGTTTAGTTCGGGTCTCGGGGTGTTTTTAACCATAATTGGCATCTCGGGAGGGTATTATAGACCTCTTACTTTTTTGGTCAATTAAACCCACAAAGTTCCTAAGGATATATCACCCTTTATGAGTCATCTTCTAGGGTTAACAAACATAAAATCAAAGAACGGGCATTAGAGAACGAGTTGGAGAGCTTTCTAAGCAACTCAAGGCCAAAGACTCACCCGTTTGCACTGCCACCACCACCAAAGCATAAATCGCGCGATGAGGAACGCAACTATACCTCTTTCGTCCACAAATCAGAAATTCAAATTCCAGGAAAGTATTTATCTTGCTTTATTTTTAGTTAATTTTTCAATCATATTAGTCTAGGATTGATTAGAACATGTTTTATGGAAGAAATTATATTTTTGGAGATTTCAAATCATATGTGTAAAGGAAGCAGACGTATTTTGGACATCTAAATCACATGTAGAGGATAAGATACGAATTTGTATAGGTTTAGAAGCAAGAAATCTGGAAAAGAATTTAAAGAATGTAAACTAAAAGAAAATTAGGGTTCTTGTAGTTTACGTGAATTTTACCCCATTAAATCATGATACTTGATGAATTCGGGCATGTTTTACGTAAAAAATCTTGTTGTTAGGTATATGGTACTTGTAGTATTATTAATTGGGAGTTTGGGAATCATTAATGGAGATTTGGTTGAGGTTGTAGAGGTAAACCCGTAACTGGAAAAGAGCAGGTTTCGTCATAACTGCTTCATCGATCGATCGACCCCCTTACATCGATCGATCGACCCCTCCTGGAAAACTGCATATTTCTCGTCCGATGGTTTAATCCGGTTAAAATGCATAGGAACCCTTGATTATTATTGTTGGGGTATAATGGGATATAGAGAAGACTAGTAGGGTCTAGGTAGACCCCGTTGAGTGAAATTTAATGTAAGGTGAGATTTTAGGATAACGAGGAATTATTCATACGTATAAGAAAACAGGCCTACGTTTAATAAAAAGATCGAGGCTCGTAAGAGAGTTAGACTAGAAGGTAAGTGAGTGTATGCCTACTAAAATTATACTTAGAATACTTTGAGAGAGGATAAGTGACTATGAAGTGAATTATAAATGAGAATAATAATGACGAGTCCGCTATGCGAAATAATCGAGTAAAATGTGTAAATGACGGATAATTATAATTATGGGTCGTGGGCACACCTAATTTAGAAATGTGAATATTAATACATATATGACTATGTGATTGTTCATATATTGTATATTTGTATAAAAATCATACTCGGGCTACTTGCTATCACGGGGGTTTCGGTGCCGGGACAGTCTTATCTCGATTGGGCCTTTATAGGGGATATTGACTCGTACCCTAGAACATAGGATTCCTTGGTGTAGGTTATCTGATTGATAGTCATACGGTCCTACGAGACGTGAGGGTGTGTTCTGACCTCTTAGTGACTTGGAACTATGCTTCGCCTCCAATTGTATGTGTTTTATGTTAATATATTTCGAGAGTGATTCCGAGCTAGTATTTCCCTTAGTACGAGGATGCGGGAACTTGATAGCAGAGTATGCCAGCACTACAAATTTTATGTGGGGTGCAGATAGTATATATATTATATGAGTGAATAATATATATATATATATATATATATATATATATATGTATATATATATATATACACACTTAAGTATGGGAACTTTCTACTGTGCATAAAAGTAGTTAAGCAATGAGTAAATACTCCAACTTTATTATAAGTGTTTGGGAATTTTGTGACATCACTAGCTTATTTTAAATAATGTAAGATATATGAGAGAGCTTAATTTTCAGAAATTAATTATCTTAGCCACGGTATTTATCGGAATGAAAACTTATGGGAAAGTCAAGTTAAAATAAAATTTGACATTAATAGTTCGGTAGGCGTGCACACTAGATGAGAGGTGAGAATTTCTCAAGAGAGTGTCGAATTCTAATATGGTTGTTTCATTAGCCGGTAAGAATTTTAAAGACTTGCTAAATTATTTTAAATTATTTTACACTCGGGATCTGACCCGTTTCTTGTTATTTCTCTTCTCTTGTATATATATGTATATATTACAGGTGCCCAGCCACATGAGCGTCATGCGTAGATTCCTTGGATCAGATGCGTTGCAGCTTATATGGGAGTTGCAGGACATTGCTTAGACGACCTCATTGTTGACTCCACTCTTATTTTTAGTGCTTATTAGTTAGGTCATGTGTCGCTCGTTTCCCTATTCAGTTGGATTTGTCAGAGATTTATGTTCATTTATATTTCCAGTATTTGGTACCCTTCGGGATTTAAGCATTGCCAGGATGGTTTTATTTATAGTTTAAACTGGTTTGGTTTATCTGGATGATTCAAATACTTGTGTGTTACTATGCATCCTTAGTATTTCGGAACTCTTAAATTGTTGGTTATTTAAAAAGGTTTTCATATTTGGATTTAATAAAATGGAAATAAGGTTTTAAAATTGTTTTAACACTTAGCTTAATTATTTAGGGTGCTTAAATTGTAAATTTTATTTTGCGACAGTGATGCTAAAAATGAACCAACCGTTCACCTTGATTTTATTTTAATAAAGGACTGATCACCCGGTATTTTATTAGGCGGGGTGTCACAAATTCCATTTCTGCCAAAAATTTAAAAGGATCTTAAACGCAATAATTTAGCGATCATGCTCTGATACCACTTGTTGGACACCCAATTTTTAGATTTTAGCAAAAAATAATTTCAAATTCCTTTAGAGATGCGGAATAGAGATGGATCAATTAAACCATTACATAAATCAAATTTTAATTTCTTTCAAATTAAAATTAAACAAACTCAAAGTGTCATTAAATTAAACAACAAATTAACTTTCACTTAAACAACTTAATTCAATTCAAGTCCTAGAAATTTTCCTAACAAATAGTTAATTCAATTTTGCAAATTAGGTCAGACCAAATTTTATCCAATAAAATTAATGACTTGAACTAAATTAATTAAACATTACCCAAATTGATTTTAGCACCAACCTAAACATGAGTACTGATTTAAACCAGTTTTATCTTTTTACCTAAGCATGCATCTAATGTGAATATGCACAAGATAAAATAAGCAGATAACCACGACGCCGCGATGTACGAGGAAAAACCCACAACGGGAAAAAACCTTGGATGGCCCTAGCCTTAAATCCACTAAGTACGGTATTACAGGTATAAGACAGTAAGACTTACAACACTCGAATTGAGTCTGTCCAAGCCCCGACGCTCCTTCTCGTACACACCTATTCCTAGTGAATAACCACAGAGATCCACTACGGTCTCAGATCAACCGATCGGACTTTTGTAACAACCTTCAATTACACATGATGCCTTTCACCATGAGAGAATGCCGCAGCAAAACAACGAACTTCTTCTTTATGGGATGTAGAAGAAAATCCAAACGAACTCTTTAACTCGGTAGAGTAAAACCCGGTGCCAAACACTCCAAGCAAGATATTTATATGGTAACTTGGAATAAACGAACTATGGGTGTAAACTAAAGTGTTTTTGAATAATGTTCTTGAGAATATAAACACTTAAAATATGAAGTTTTGAACTAAGAAATTTCTCTCTAAAACTTTTCTCTCAAAAAGGTGTTTAGAAAATGTCAAAATTTAGTTTTTCAGACATGGTTCCCACACATATAACTTATGTCGAGAGTTAGTGGGTAAAAGTAAGTGGGAACATGGGAAAAAGCTGATTAAAACTGCCAAAAAAAATTCCGCTAGAAATCTCGTTCGAACGAGATTTTTGTTCGAACGAAAATGACACTTATAACTAAGTTCCAGTGGCCAAGTGGGAAAATCCGTTAGCAAACTCATTCGAACGATATTCTCGTTTGAACAAAAAATTCGTTCGAACGACAATATCGAACGAAGTTCCAGAATGCTTAAAATTTGTTTTTTATCCCAGAAACTTTATTTTAAAGTTTTAAAGAAACCTTCTGAAAATAAACATCAGTTTAAAATAATATTACATCCAATCAACATTATTCCAAGCTCCTATATATATATATATATATATATATAATGCATTCATACCTTAGGAGTAAATGGAACAAATATTGTAGACGTAGAAACGAGGCACAACAAACTCGGCATTTGATAAAGCTTTAGAATCTTGGTAGCTACGTCTTCAACTAACACTTCATAGGCTTGAATGGATACACTTGAACACTATCCTATGAATTAAATGTTTTTGTTCGAAATTGATCCAACACTACATTAAGACTCAATCGGAGACTTGTGTCCTTACACATTACCACTTCACGAGTACTAAAGTTGATACATATGGATCTTATGGGTCTTACTCGTACTGAGAATTTTGGTGGTAAGAGGTACATCCTAGTGACGGTTGATGATTTTTCTAGATATTCGATCGTAGGTGTTCTGAGAAAGAAATCCTATGCTGTAGAATTTTTAATGACCAAGTGACGTGTCCTACAAAATCAACACAGAGTCACTATTAATAGGATACGTAGTGACAATGGCACTGAATTTAAGGAAGCAAAGGTAAATCTTTACTGTGATAGACTTGGGATTAAACATAAGTTCTCATCCGTAAGGACTCCTCGGTAAAATGGGATTATTGAGAGGAAGAATCGAACGATTCAGGAAATGGCTAGATCTATGCTTTAGGGTCGTAAAATTGCTAGGAGATTTTGGGGAGAGGCGGTGTCTACCGCGTGCCACACGGTGAATAGGGTTTACCTGTGTCCACACACACTTAAGACACCTTATGAATTGTGGACTGGCAAGAAACCCAACCTTGCATATTTTCATGTCTTTGGGAGTAAATGCTAAATCCTATGGGATAGAGAGAAATTAGGAAAGTTTGACTCTCGGAGCGATGAGGGGATATTGCTAGGGTATTCATCACATAGTAGAGCGTACCGGGTTTTTAACCTGAAGAGCTCTAAGTTTATGGAGTCAATAAACGTCATTGTTCAAGATGATGAACCTCCGACGTTCATTGATCCTAGCCTTCAATGTGAGGATGAGGACTTTCCTGGCAACGATTTACTTGTCCCTTACCCACACCTTGTGGACCCTAATCCTGTGTTAGAGGACACACCTGCTTGGGTTCGCAAGAGTCATGACCCTACCTCCATTGTAGGTGATCCCACCTTAGGGGTCAAGACTCGTTCTCACCTAGAGAATGTTGTTAGTCATTTTTACTACACTTCCATAGTCGAGCCCAATAATCACAAAGAATCACTCAAGGATGAACATTGGATATCTGGCATGCAGGTCAGTTTAAAAAGAACAATGTCTGGGAACTTGTCCCCCGACCTAATGAGGCAAATGTGATAGGTACCAGGTGGATTTTCAAGAATAAAATGGATGAAAATGGTACCATAATCAGAAACAAGGCTAGGTTGGTCGCTCAAGGCTACATACAGATAGAAGGTGTAGACTTTGGGGAGACATTTGCTCCTGTTGCGAGGCTTGAGTCCATCCTCTTACTACTCGCCATCGCATGTCATCTGCTCTTCAAGCTATATTAGATAGATGTCAAGAGTGCCTTTCTAAATGACATTTTACAGGAGGATATTTACAAGGAACAACCAAAAGGGTTTGAACACCCTAAGCACCCGGAACACGTCTACTATCTGAGGAAAGCCTTGTATGGTTTGAAGGAAGCACCCCATGCTTGGTACGAGAGGCTTACTTCCTACCTCTTAGCCTGTGGCTTCAAGTGAGGGGGAGTTGATATGACGTTGTTCCTCAGGAGAGGTGATGGTGATATTTTGGTTGCCCGTGTATATGTGGATGACATAGTCTTTGGATCCACGTGCTCCCAACATGCTCACCACTTTGAGGAGGAGATGCAAAGTGAGTTTGAGATGAGCATGGTTGGTGTTGATACCAAATTTAATCTGCTGATGTGGACCAATAATAAGAAGACACGTGTCAATCTACATGGCACAATAACAACGAGGAAGTTTATTTCCCCCGACCAAGTCATGTTCTCTCCGAGCAACGAGGAGGACACCCCGAGGAACTCTATCATCCCGAGATACTCTAAGCACTCCGAGGAACTCTTGATCAACGAGCAACTAAGGCGGTCCGAACTGCATCTCGGCCGTATCATTAATTATCAGACGGACAACTGTTCAACTATTCATTATATTCTTGACGCACACGCTGCATTAAATGTATTACCCTTTCATATGTATATCATTTAATGTATTGGACCTTTCATGTACAGCCTAAAGGCTATAAATACCTTGTATCATCCTCATTCAAGGGGACCGGAATTTCTTGAAAGAACTTGTAATCAAGAATTCCACAAACACTCAGCAATAACATAACAGTGGACGTAGGCTTTATTCCTAGCCGAACCACTTTAAAAATCTTTGTCTTATTTATTTATCTGTGATTGAAAAATTAGAGCGATCTAATTTTTTACATCAACAGATTGGCGCCGTCTGTGGGAACGTGTTACAAGCGTTGTTCTCCACCAAAAGCTAAGTTTTTATTTTCTCTACGTATAATCAATTATATATACATCTTTTGATTAAATCGTGATTTTTATGTTTATATACGTAAATTAATTGTCCAATTTTTATCTGCAAAATATTGCATATCATGATTTTTAAATCATAACTGTTAGATTCATTCTTATTTAGAAATCTGAAAAATAATGGATTTCATAAATCATAATTCTTTGCTTGATTCTCAAGTTTTAATTTAATATCATGAAATAAATATTTTAAATGATTACATATGCCAATATATACGACGATGATAAGATTTGATCATTTTCATTGTTGATTTTGAAATAAATTTTGTAAGATATTTGATGTCTATTCAAATTCCCGTCATATTTTTAATAAAAGAATGGGAAAAGGTTAAAGACAATGAAAAGTCTTCTCATGGAAATCATGACCCATATATATTCTCTATCTCTTCAAGTTTGAGACCCTTTGCATTCATTTTTATGAACTATATAATTAATTTGGTTCATCTTCCATCTATGTCAATAAAGTCAAATTGATTGATTTTTTATATAAATTTGGTAATAATTTCGATCATTCACCATATTTTTATCTCTCCAAATTGGGAATAGGAAGGGATCAATATAAAAAATAATTTTCTCTCACCTGAAAAATCATTACCCACCTCTTGTAAAAGAGGATTAGTAAAATAATCATGACCATATCAAGACTTTGGGCATAAATTTGATATGTTGGCCCCTCGTTCATCACATCACAAGGTTTCTTTGATGAAATCACACGATATAGTGGATTAGATAATTATTCATTTAATTAACATTATTAATGCTTAAATTTTACATCGAATGCTATTTTTTTTTATCTAAGGATTCGAGATATTCTGGTCAGCCATCTATATTGTTGGTCGGCATCATCCAACCATATATTCTATAATTTGAGTTATCCTTAAATGTTGGTCGGCAACATCCATGTCGTTTGTCGGCAGCGGTAGAATATTGGGGTATTAAAAAAATGCGAAGCACCCCAGATATTTCTTTAAACACGAGTTCAGCTTGGGGACAAACAGGGGGGCTTAAGTCTTTTTAACTTTTGATCACCCCAAAAATATTTTTAAAACCAAGTGATAAATAATTTTCAAACAGCAACTAATACCTGATTAGTTGTTGGAGATTAAATACCTTTACGTCTTATTTATGATGCATATTTGATAATAATTCGTCCATTTCACACACATTTGGCATATTATTTTATATTTTGAAATTTTTATGCTGATACATATCATATATTGATTGGATGAATAAATTATTCTCATGACTAATCAATTCAGCCTACACATATGGTAGAGCAAATTATTAATTTTTACAGGCACAAGGTTCAATGCCGACGAATGCTGAAGCACAAATTATTCTATATCCATTCGGATTCATATTTTATATTTATCTCAGCATGGAGCTTGAAAAATTTCTTCTCTCTATATATATTCGGCTCCGAGGAAAAACTATAACATTTATTATATTTCACCCCCAACGGATAGTTGGTCGGGGTAATTCTTATTTATATGCAGGCCCAGCAAAGTTCTCGGCCATATTCTTATGTTCTGGAAAATATTATTCTTATTCGGCATTCTGCAATTATGCCTCGACAAGATACTTATTCAGCTTTAAGGAGAATTACAACATTCGTTCGGATAATTCTTATTTATATTCAGGCCTGACAACGTTCTCGGCCATATTCTTATGTTCTGAAAGATCTTATTCTTGTTCGGCATTATATGATTCTACCTCGACGGATCGGCGAGGCACTTTATTATTTTTAATTATTCTTTATATCTATTTGGATGCATATTCTATTCTCATTTCAGCAAGGATGTCTCTAGCATTTATTATATCTTATTCAGCTCCAAGGATATCTCCGGAATTTATATTATCTTATTCCCAACAATCTGTTGGTCATCGCCGAGGAGGTATCCTGCATTTATATTATCTTATTCCCAATAATCTGTTGGTCATCGCCGAGGAGGTATCCTGCATTTATATTATCTTATTCCCAACAATCTGTTGGTCATCGCCGAGGAGGTATCCTGCATTTATATTATCTTATTCCCAACAATCTGTTGGTCATCGCCGATATCCTGCATTTATATTATCTTATTCCCAACAATCTGTTGGTCATCGCCGAGGAGGTATCCTGCATTTATTATATCTTATTCCCAACAATCTGTTAGTCATCGCCGAGGAGCGCCGAGGAGGTCTCCAGCATTTATATTATCTTATTCCCAACAATCTGTTGGTCAGCTCCGAGGAAGTCTTCATCATTCATTATCAATTACCACCAACTCCGATTGGTAGATAAAATCCAACTCCGGTTGGTAGACAAAATCCAACTCCGGTTGGTAGATAAAGTCCAACTCCGGTTGGTATTGGTCGATAAATCTCATTCAAAGTTCACATTCCACAGTTGGGGGCTTCTATTACAGATATATTTGTTCATTTGGTGGCACATTCTTATATCATCATGCAGTCGAGCATCAAATTCAACCCCGACTAATCACTTTCTCAGGAGGAATATTGAAGTTCAAGAGGAATATTGAAGTTCAGAAGGAATATTGAAGTTCAGGGGGTATATTGAAGTTCAGGAGGTATATTGAAGTTCAGGAGGTATATTGAAGTTCAGGAGGAATATTGAAGTTCAGGAGGTATATTGAAATTCAGGAGGTATATTGAAGTTCAGGAGGTATATTGAAGTTCAGGAGGAATATTGAAGTTCAGGAGGTATCTCGAAATTCAAGAGGTGTATTCAGAAGTATCAGGACATGATGAAAGAAAGCGATAAGTATTCCACCGAGGAACTCTGACAGATAAGAAATGTGAAGACGAGGTACCTACATGGAGATTATATGTAGATGGATCATCTTGCACAGCTGGTTGTGGAGCAGGGATTGTTTTAAACACCCCAGATGATATTGACATGGAGTATGTCTTGAGATTCCAATTCAAAGCTTCCAATAATGAGGCTGAGTACGAGGCTATGATAGCAGGTTTTCATTTGGCGAAAGTCATGGAGGCACGGCAAGTAATTGTTTTCAGTGATTCTCAATTAAATGAATCAAATGATGGGAATATATGCAGTGAAGGGAGAGTTGATGGTCAAGTACCATGCAAAGGTGATGGAGTGATTGATAGAATTTGATGCTATTCAATTGGTGAGGATACCGAGGATGGAGAATGCTAGAGCAGACGCATTGGCCCGATTAGCATCAGCTACTTGTACCGAGCTGCGAAGAACAATACCAATTGAAGTATTAGAAAGTCGGAGCATAGAAGAAGATCTGACGGTGGAGATTATTACCCTTGATTTAGGACCATCTTGGATGGATCCTATCAGGGCATACATTGAAGAAGGAGAATTACCGGAGGACAAAATAGCTGCCAAGAAATTGAAGTATAAAGCTGCTCGGTATGTATTAACTAATGGTATTTTGTATAGACGCGGAATTATGGCAGGTTTGCAGAGATGTGTACATCCCACCGAGGTGAAAGAATTGATTGAAGAAATCCATGAAGGGTCTTGTGGAGCTCATGTAGCAGGTCGAACACTTTTACAAAGAGTGATGACACAGGGATACTACTGGCCGACGATGAGGGATGATTGTATAGCCTATGCCAAAAAATGTGACAAGTGCCAACATTTTTCCTCCATCCGAAGAACTCCACAAGTATTGCTAACACCAATAACTTCCCCTTGGCCATTTGCCATGTGGGGGATTGATTTGGTTAGACCATTGCCGATGACTCGAGGAAGATTCAAATACCTCGTCATCACAGTAGATTATTTTACTAAGTGGATAGAAGCTGAGCCACTTATTGACATGACATACGAGAAGAAGAGCATCCAGCCCCGAGAAGAATCAAGCTACACAAGAGGAAATGAAGACCGAGCCAAAGAGAGATCTAGATCTCCTCGTCGGGCAGAAGAAAAACAATAAATGGAGAATGTGTGTTGATTTCACTGATCTCAACAAAGCAGCAGATGATACCTCGGGACACGAGCTGCTCATGGATACTTATTCCTCTGGCTACCACCAGATCAAAATGAAACCTGAAGACAGGGAACGACATAACAGCGGCTGATGAACAAGGTTTTTGCCGAGCAAATCAATTGTAATATGGAAGTCTATGTCAACGATATTCTTAACCCGACGAAGTCCACATTTGGAGTACGAGAAGGAATGTTCCTCGGGTACATTATCAACCAGCGAGACGTTGAAGCGAATCCAGAAACGATCAAAGCTCTTTTAGAGTTGCGATCTCCAACGACGAAGGAAGAGGTGCAGAGATCAGATACCCAAAGTAGGAAAAATTGGCATGGGCATTCATTAATACAAGCTGTAGCAGAGTTTACTGATCTTAATACTCCCGAGAAACAAAAGTTGCTCGCTGATCAACCTGTGGATGTTACAGGATGCAATGCAGAAATGGTTGGGAGAATTCCTAATACTCCCGAGAAACAAAAGTTGTTCGCTGATCAACCTATGGATGTTACAGGATCAACAAAAAGTGTTCTAAGGAGCCATGCTCTAAGGAGCCATGCTCTACGGAGCCATGCTCTAAGGAGCCATGCTCTAAGGAGCCATGCTCTAAGGAGCCATGCTCTACGGAGCCATGCTCTACGGAGCCATGCTCTAAGGAGCCAAAAAGTGCTCTACGGAGCCAAAAGTGCTCTAAGTAGCCAACCTCCTTTGGTTAGGAGGACAGCTCTACGGAGAAAAAGTGCTATAAGTAGCCAACCTCCTTTGGTTAGGAGGACAGCTCTAAGGAGCAAAAGTGCTATAAGTAGCCAACCTCCTTTGGTTAGGAGGACAGCTCTAAGGAGCAAAAGTGTTATAAGTAGCCAACCTCCTTTGGTTAGGAGGACATGCTCTAAGGAGCCAAAAAATGCTCTAAGGAGCCAAAAGCTTTAAGGAGCCAAAAAGTGTACAGCAGCATGATCAATTACGGTTGGTAAGATAAAAATATACTCTCATATTACAACTTATGTTGGTCGGGAGGTAAGATTATTACAAAAAGTTCTTTGAAGAACAAAATATTTCAAACTGAACCAAGTATGGTTGGTCGGGGATAAAAACCCACTAACGGTAGTTGGTCGACGAGGACAAATTATTGACCTTAGTTGGTCGGGCACATTTTATGAAAATATTTGAAATTGAACCAAGTATGGCTGGTCGGGGATAAAAACCCACTAACTGTAGTTGGTCGACAAGCATAATTTAACAACCTTGGTTGGTTGGAAAAATTTTAAACATTTTTATACTCATTACTTTATTATTAAGTGATCGAGCAACGTTACTAATACTTGTAACTTCTTTATTACTAAGTTGGTCGATGAACAACACAATATTGTTATACATATGCACACATGTAAAGTATTTTACAAGACAATAGCAATTAAGATTGCGAATAAAAATGAAAGTCTTTCATTAAACTCAAAAAATAAAATACATTGAGAATGAAAATGTATACTAACTATTACATTGAGATTCCTATTCTATTGGTTTCTTTTCCTTCTACTTTTGAAACAGGTTCCTCACCAGCAGGAGGATCATCTAAAATATAAGAGGAGTTTATGAAGTTAAGACCTTTCAACATTCTGATATTCATCACAGATGATCTATCCGAGAAGCATTAGCCCATTCCCGAGAAGCACTTGCTCGTCCCTGAGAACCTCTTATTCGTCCCCGAGCAGAGGTAGAAATCAAAATCAACATCAACAGTATTGAGATCTTTGCTACTACTATCCCAACCAATATTGAAGAAAAAGTTATATGAAAATGTTTCGAAGTCCACCACTAGCTCATAGGAGGCAGTAGGTCGGCTAGCAAACCAATCAACATACTTGAAGATTATGACAAGCTACAAACGGCATCAAATGTCGTCTAAAAGATAATGCACTTTATGTTAAACAAATCAAGAAGGTAGATCAAGAATTTCACGAGCACCGAGCAACATTGCAGAATAAATACTCCATCCTTTCAAGTAACCCATCAAGCATGAAGCATTGGGGGCTTCTGTTGATACCAAATTTAATCTGCTGATGTGGACCAATAATAAGAAGACACGTGTCAATCTACATGGCACAATAACAACGAGGAAGTTTATTTCCCCCGACCAAGTCATGTTCTCTCCGAGCAACGAGGAGGACACCCCGAGGAACTCTATCATCCCGAGATACTCTAAGCACTCCGAGGAACTCTTGATCAACGAGCAACTAAGGCGGTCCGAACTGCATCTCGACCGTATCATTAATTATCAGACGGACAACTGTTCAACTATTCATTATATTCTTGACGCACACGCTGCATTAAATGTATTACCCTTTCATATGTATATCATTTAATGTATTGGACCTTTCATGTACAGCCTAAAGGCTATAAATACCTTGTATCATCCTCATTCAAGGGGACCGGAATTTCTTGAAAGAACTTGTAATCAAGAATTCCACAAACACTCAGCAATAACATAACAGTGGACGTAGGCTTTATTCCTAGCCGAACCACTTTAAAAATCTTTGTCTTATTTATTTATCTGTGATTGAAAAATTAGAGCGATCTAATTTTTTACATCAACAGTTGGTGAGCTTAATTTCTTCCTTGGTCTCCAAGTTCGTCAGCTAAAGGATGGGATGTTCATCTCCCAATCGAAGTATACTAGATACCTAGTGAAGAAATTTGGTTTACACTCCGATAAGCATGCACATACACCTATGAGTACTACTGTTAAGCTTAGTAAGGACACTTCAGGCACAAACGTAGAGCAAACCTTGTATCGGAGTATGATAGGTAGTCTTCTCTACCTGACTACCAATCGTCTCGACATAGCCTTTAGTGTTGGATTTTATGCGTAATATCAGGCATCCCTACAAGAGTCACACTTACTCTCTCTAAAATGTATTATCAAATACTTGAGTGGTACTCTCTCATACAATATTTGGTATTCCTTTGATACTGATGACCGTTTGTCAGCCTATTTGGATGTCGATTGGGCCGAGGATGTAGATGGTTATAGGACCACTTTTGGTGGGTGTTTTCATTTTGGTTCTGCTCTTGTCTCCTGGAATAGCATGAAGCAAAACTCCATCTTTTTGTCCACTGTGGAGGTTGAGTACATCGCTAGCGGGAGTTGTTGCACGCAACTATTGTGGATGAAGCAAATATTGGAGGATTATGGGATTTCATAGGACACCAAGACCATTTCATGTGATAACACGAGCGCGATACACATATCCCTCAACCCAGTCCAACATTCGCGCACAAAGCACATCAGGATACGTGAGCACTTTATACGACAGTTAGTTGAGGAGAAAGTTGTATCCCTGAGTTCCGTACCCAGCGACCGTCAATTAGCCGATATTTTCACGAAACCTTTAGATGCCCTTAGATTTGAGAGTCTTAGGAAGTCTTTAGGGATTTGCACAGTTGACTGAGGGGTTGGTCCTTGTCTAGGATAGGATTCATTGTCATGTTCATATCATATGATTCATATTGCTAGTTTATATGATTTGTATTATTATGTTTGTTGTTTTTTTGAAAAATTCAAAAATATTTTCCTATTATAAAATTTTTTAAAAGCACAATAAGATTTTATTTTGATAAATTTTTTAAAAATCCAAAAAGATTTTTGGATTTTGCTTACGCCTTTTATGGATGAGCATTTAAGATAGCTGAGTCACAAATTTCATTCCATTTTCCATGTGAATGTTTGATAGTGATTTGAGACGCTACATCATTGCATCGATGTGCTTTACATTGTTTGAAGTCTTTGAGATGTGATTAGTAATATCTTTCGACATGTTTGGCTCCTTATCTCCTTTATTGCACACATGCACGGCTTTATTTGATTCTTGTACTTGTCTGTCACATATTGGCTTGAGTGTTTCCATCACAATTCTGTCTATACAATGAATAATATGCGATAAAACTTGACAACATTGGAATGCATGTAAGTCCCAGTTGGTGAGATTTTATGATGTTTTTTTAAACGGTGAAGGGCTACTAAAGGTTCTTATCTATCCTTTGCGATTAAGACACCATTAAATCAGACCTAAAAAATTGAGGAATTTTATTATCCTGGGTCCAAAGAGGTTAAAAGAGACCAAAAAAAAATTAAAGGCAATAAAAAATAATATATGCCAAATATGGGCCATTAGGTTTCATCATCAATTCTCCAAAGTTTGAGAATTTAGATCACCTATATTCAAAATATAAATCTAAGGGTGCTTGGTTGTAGAATTTAAACGGGTTTGCACTTCCTTGAAAGTCTTGAAAAAGCATTAAATCGTTTTGGACGTTATTGGTATGGAAATCACTTTGAGCTTTGATTTGCTAATTTGATTGAGTCAATGTCTCATATTTCCATCTTTTTAGACCTAAGGAAGACGATGAGTTTATTCGTTAAGAGTATCCGATATTCATCGTGCACATATGTCACGTTTGTATGCATTGATTTTTCTATCGAATTTTATCACACCCCTATATTTACACTATCATCGACTTGGTTGTTTTTGTGTTCGTTTATGGTGAGATTCTTTATTGTATATTTTGTGTGAAAAATTTTGAAAAATTCAAAAATAGAAAGGTTATCACCTTGTGAAATTTTCCATATTTAAGTTTCTCATATTTGTCTATTTGGGGACAACATAAAAAAGAGAAGAATGAATTATGGGGGGAGAATTATTTTGGTTTTTGGTTGATTTATCGATGATTTGCTTAAGATTAATTGATGTTTGATTTTTGCATATCATTATATTTCAAATTGTTGCTTGTCACGGGTATTTGCTTTATCTCATGTGTGTAGGTACAAAGTTGATAATTATTGGATTGCACACCCTGATGAGAAAAGCTTTGGGAGTTTCTGAAGAACTGAAGATGTTAAAGTTTGATTGGCGACATGTCATTTAGTATTCTCAGGTTGAGGGTTTAATGGGGATATTATCTTGTATGTCATTTGTTTTATGGAGATTGCATAATTTGGATTTTTTATGTATGTACCGTCATAGACATAGGGGGAGATTTATAAGGATGTAATTTTATAAATGTCCGGGGTAGAATCTAAGAATTTTCTATTTACCCTAGATCACAGTTTGTATGTCTGATACAGCTACATTCGGCACGTCAACACGATCATTCACGACGGCCTTGATCAGAATCCATGCATCCACCATCTTCACACGTGCATTATGCTACATGCGACGTGCTGCTCAACTCATTTCCACTACTCCATTATGCATTATTGGTAAAATAATTCATTGGAGTTGTTTATATTTGCATAAATATTTGGGAATTTTTCAAAAAAATATTTTTTCGAAGTCTGATTTGTTTTTATCAAAAGTAGAAATTTCTCTAAGTGTAGAAGTGGAGTGCCTCGGTCGATGAGCTTGTCGCGCGATCTAGTTCGAGCGACAGCTGTCCTTCGTTTAAGCGACATGCTGATCTCATTTGAATGACGCCGTCACCTCGATTTTCGTATAAATATCTGGTCATTTTCTACACATTTTCCAAGTCTTTTTCACACACGATTTCTGCGATTAACAGCCCAAAAATAGACTTTAACTTTTAAGGTTTTATGCCTTGTTTATTCACATAAACACTCCCATCTATATATGTGAATTGTTAAACCTTCAAGAGGATTGTTTTACTCATCTGGAGTAATTTTATGGAGAAGTCGTCTTCTTCTCTACAGCTGCCCACCTGGATTTCTTGCGGGAGATTCCATCTGACGACATCGAAACTGACAATCGAGGGTATTTCGTATGTCACTCTTATTTTTATTGTAATCCATCTAACCATTTTTACAAATTAAAGTGAAAATAAAAAGGTTTTGCCCCTTTGGGGGATTTTTCCTCATTTGTGTGTTTTAATGTTCTTGAATGATTATATCATCTTTAATCACACCTAGATGCATGTCTTAGGATTTAATTGGAAAAGTTGGGTTTAATTAAATAATTTCTTAATTTGAATGCAAGCGCACTCTTCACTAATCACGTTAGAGATGCACCCATATCTCACCCTTCTATATTTCCTCAAACCTCAACGAGATATCAAACTATCTCAAAGGCGAGTTCTCTCTCACACTTACATACATACTAATAGCCACTCGATATACATAACAAGCATGTGATCATACTCAAAATTCTTTCATACCTTAACTGGTTGAAGTGACATTTCCATACCTCTCACTAATACCATTGTCCAACCTAAACACCTATCTATGTTTAAGGTATTCTCACGCTAAGGTCTCTAAAAAAATCTGAAATTAAATATAACGTAATCAAATAATGTTAGGAGAAATAATAATCATAAAATTGAGAAGCATACAGAACAAGAGGGTCTCTTAATACTTTCTCCACTGGTAACTCGGTTACTGAACCCACACTATAAGATTCTGAGGACCATCCACAGAATTAAAACCTACCTTAGGATTATCTCAAAAGGGCTTGCCCAAATAATTTTCTTTTTGTATAAATAAACTGGTGACTCTGAACAAACCAACTGAACCCCTTATCACATAAAACACACTTAAGACCAAGCCTAAGAACCAGGAGTGCATGAATCAAAATGGACATGGCATTAAAACATCTTCCAAGGGAAAGTCACCGAGTCCACCGATAACCCAATTTCGGGGTAAGGCGACAGACCAAAAAAAAGCACTCATGTTCCCTCCGTTACATGAGTCCTCTCCCCCACTCCCCCCACGCCAGGGTTCGCGGAGCCATATTTATGCAATGAGTATGTCACATAAATGGTGTAGAGATTTTTCCTACTATTGTCAAATAATATCATAAGTAGCGACAATTCAATAAAGCAACACCTAGCGGTCCACCAATGATGAGCATTAGAGAATGTATCAAAAAATTGGTTTTTTAATAACAAAGTTTCATATCACATGAAGGAAATTGACAAAATAATGTAGAAGTTCTTAAACCCAAAACCACATATTTTATATACATAATATATAAATTTTCAAAAATAGGTTCCAATAAAAAAATATATGGCATATGTATATCGTCAAAACTCAAAGAGTATACACTTAAGGATAATACCATTTTCATTTTAAGAAAATGTTTCATATTAGTTATGTTAACCCAAAGTGTATTATGTCATACGATTCCTTAAACTTCATCCTAAAGTGACATTTCTCAAGTATATGTCTTGATGAAGCCTTGTATGAAGATGAAGTTTGGTCTTAAACATTTAACATGAAGCTCCATCAACTAGGACACAGACTCAAATGTCTATTTTGGTTGATGAAATAAAGAAAACCAAACAAAGTGGAGGTACATGAGTTTATATATACTCTTACATAGAGAATCATTAATCATGATAATGGTAATTCCACCATGACAGATAGAACAGAAGTGGATGAGAGAGTCGTGGTTCACCTAATGTCGAGATCATTGGTAAAAATACAATCGCATAACTAATCAAAATATATAAAGAACATTTGAATGCGTGAGATGGTGAGGTCCATAAAATTGTTGATTGTGATGACACATAAAAATAGTAAAGAAGGACATAAATCAAAAACTCATGGATACAACTATCATGAAAGGAGGAGGAGGAGGAATCATTCATCTGTTAGAATTATTTGATATAATTCTCCATTTTGTGTTCCATAATTATATTAATTCTAAGAGTCACTTTGGTTAATGAAAATGTACTCCAGATACTAAGAGTCAAAAGGACTCTTGGGCATCTACCTTGATGGACGGTTGATATTTAAGTGATTGTTAGAGATTAAGGTCATGTCCCAGCCTATAAATAAGTGACTGATTTCCTTCATTCAGACACTCTAAAATGACAACATAATGAATTTATAGGAAAGGGAGAGAAATCTAAATTATCAAGGAGAGTAAATTTTCAAATACCTTTTTGGCCATACTGAGAGATCTGACCGTTAGAATGCGTTGGAATTGGATTATGTTCTTGTCATATACAAGATGAAGCTGTGTTTCGAATTACAGGCCGATCAGACATCGTTAAGGCTGACTACTCCGTCAATATTTTTAATTGTGACAATTATGAAGGTATGTTATTTTAACACATTTTATGTTCCGCATAATACTTATATGTGATAATCATGAAGATCCAAGGTTCTTTTATTAAGAACATTTGTATATGAAAATTTAATCAAATTAAGGTATTATTGATTAATATTATGTTGTTCTTAAAAATGTTTTTACATGTGGTAACAGAGCTAAAGTTTAAGATCTCATGATTTTCCTTTATTGTTTTTTGCCCTTAATGGAGTCTATATTCAATTAATTCTTGTGTGTGCCTGAATTTTTTTGGTGACATTTTTTTTTCCGCCTATACCCACTAGTCGGAATGAGAAATGTCAAAATTTGATCGAAATTTTCTAAAACTCCTACGATCGATTGGAAACGTCGAAATAAACAAAACCCATTGTAAACAACGGGCCCCATCGCAGTTTTGCGTTTTAACGTTGGTTAGACCTTTAAAAATGCATTTTTGCCATTTTTGATAATAATGTCAACGCTTATAACTCTTGTTTAAAATTTGATTTCGTGATTCTGCAAATTGGAGAGTGATCCTTGAGTAATTCTCTACATCCCTGGGGTGCTAACTCGAATTTTCTATTTTTGGCAAAAATTACGATTTTTCCATATATTATGTATTTTTCCATCATGGGGGTTGTTTTCTTTGTTCATGGTTTGTCTAATATTCATGTTATGTATTATTTATATTGACCAAAAGGTTCAATATAAAAATTTGAATATTAGATGTCTAATTATGGATTTGACAATAATATTTTGATAAATTAGATTATTGTGCATAATCGATTTTTGGTGGCTCAAATGTCCGAATTGATGTTTCAACAATAATATTTATATGATGTTGGATGGGGAAGACATTAAAACGTCTTAATCTTTAATTATAAATATAAATATTCTACTATTGTATATGCATCTGTATTTGGATACATTAAGTTTTGAGTATAATTTTTTTAGGGAATTAATTTTACATAAATAATGTGTACGACAATATCTCGTTCCAAAAAATTAATTTTTAAATTCCACAATTTATTTTGAGATTTTGTAGTAATTATCTACATCCCATTGTGTTAACTATTTTTTTGGTCAAAAGTTACGCTTTTGTCATATATTATGCGTGTGTTTTCACTATGGGAGTTGTTTTATTCATGAATGTATGTTTGTGTTGGATTAGAAACCAAAGACATGTTATTATCATTTCGTGAATATTGAATGTATGAATATATTTTTGAGACTAATATTCATATTTTACGTGCATTTAAATGCCAAACACGAGTAAACATAATTCATATGGAAGGATATTAGACTTGTGTTATTGTTAATATTCATATTTTGATGAATCTCGTGCCAAATATAGGCCAATAATTCATATTATTGAATATTATGTTATAGTTAATATTCATATTTTTATGAGTCTTGTGCAAAACACATGTCAATGATTCATAACATTGAATATTAAATATATTAGAATTTTGTATTCATATTTTTATGAATCTCGTGCAAAACACATGTCAATGATTCATAACATTGAATATTAAATATATTAGAATTTAATATTCATATTTTTATGAGTCTCGTGCAAAACACATGCCAATGATTAATAACATTGAATATTAAATATGATAGAATTTTTTATTCATATTTTTATGAATCTCGTGCAAAACACATGCCAATGATTCATAATATTGAATATTATGTTATTATTAATATTCATGTTTTGATGAGTATCGTACCAAACACGGGCCAATGATTCATATTATTGAATATTATGTTCGTATTTTAATGAGTCTCGTGCCGAACACAAGTCAATGATTTATATTGTTGAATAGTATGATATTCATATTTTAATGAGTCTCGTGCTAAACACAGGCCAACGATTCATGTAGTTGAATATCCTAATTATTCTTTATTCTAATGCTAATACTCCCATTAAGTTGAATTAAATGCCAAACCTAGGCCACAATTCATATGCGCGGCTACTAGGCTTATGATTTCATTGCATGCATGCATATTTGAAAGCATGGCTTGCAATTTTGAGAGTTATAAGTAGGTATTCATTCAGTTTAATCAAAGTCCAAATACGGGGCGAGATTATATGTGAAGATATTATACTTGTAGTCATTTCAAATTATCCTAATGTTTGTTATAAGATTAAATTGAAGCGCAACACATGTTGATATTTGAATCAAATAAGCATCAAAAGTTATATAGTCATATTTACAGATTCCACTAGTGTGGTAGTTGTGATTATAACCGTATTGTGCATTAGTATGACCATGAATGATTTGGGTCAATATTTCTGATTTGTTACTCATACATAAGTGATAAAGTGAAAGTAAATGATTCATGTCTTTCATTTACTATTATTCGTGTAATATCTCATGTGAACTCCTTGTCTATTTGATTTTCACATTAAGTCTAGTTTTTTTGTGAATTTCAAATTATGAAATAGACAATTATAAAATTTATTCATGTATTACGGGTATTTTAGACATGTATGATTATCTCTAATATTTATATAATGTAAGGATTGGTGTTCGTTAAAGAACTCCATTCCATATTAGATAAATATTAGACTAATGTGCTCATATCATGCATATTTTGGATTGCCTACGGGTTCATGTATGATATTGAATGCTAAGATTTATGATGTTGCATACATATTATTGTTTTATTCAAATATTGTGATTTAGTAGCTTACAGGTCCAATTATAATTATTGGGCAAAAATTAAGTGGTGATATATATATTTTGGGATGGAAATAATGGTCATCAAATGCGCATATCATTATTTCTTTCATCATGATATCACCAATTAAGTGCATGAAACCCAAACATGAATAATTTGACTTGTGTATGTAAGTCTTTAGTTAATGTAATATTCATATTATGAAATAGTTGGTAGTCACCACAGGGACCCAACTATAATGAAAATGAATATTAAATGTAAAGATGATAGCAATAGTTACCTCTGATGCTTATAAATGTGGAGTATATTGAGTTTAATCATCACACAAGATTATTCCATACAAGGAATTGATTCTAACTAGTTGAATGAACCCTACATATCATATAAATTATTAATGTATATACCATATATATATTTAGTACTCCAGTATCTACAAGCATCATATAATTGATAATCAATGGTTACAAATGAGTAAAATAAAATGCACATTAGGTTTTAGCGAGATATTAACGTATGTGTTGTCAAATCAAAGCATTAATGTAGTGAGCAATTTATCTAATATCTTTCACATGTTATGATTTAGTTTTGTTTCTCTCGATTATTATGTTTTTTTTAAGCCCACTAATGATGATCAATATTATGTGGAATACTTCATATAAAATTTGAAGTAATAAAACAAATTAATTTTGTTTACCTATTGCACACTCGGACTAATAATGATAAAGATAATATATATCTTTTATGATTTGAAATTAGTTTTATCTTCGTAGAGTTTGCCAGTTAAACTTTTTGTGTTACATAAAGTATTTAATTTTGATGCAAGGATTGTTTACAAAACAAACTAGAAATGCAAATAAGATTTCTTCTCTATCATTTTGGGAAATCAAGTCATTTATCTTTTCATAAACCCTCAATGCTTCCATTTTCTTGAAAAATATTTGTCTGGACTTGATTATGAGGGATATTTTTTAAAGGCATCTTTCATTCCTTCTCAAAGGTCATGGTATTCCTTTGATGTTTTGTATAAAATAAAGTTTTGAATATATTTCTTTTAAAGATTGTTCTGCTCCTGCATCGTAATCACAATATTTTTTTATGAAACTCTTTAATCTTGTCCCAAATTAAATCTAGACTTCTTTTAATAATTTTATGAACAAGATTATTGCAATATCTCTAATAAATATTGATCATCGAGTTATGCACTTAAGGTATTACAATATCTAATACAAGGATGACTTATGTCGTCCAAGTGGGAGATTTTGAGAATTCCCTTAAAGTGGACCTACATAGATCATATAATCGTCATTAACATGTACTTATTGCATTATAGAAAACCAAATTCATTATGAATGGTGAAATTAGTGGGAGTTGAAAATCATGAAATGTGATTATAAAGGAAGGTAGGGTATTTATCCCATTATCGATAACTTTCTTCAATATTTGTTCTTTTACTTGTTTGATTGCTTAAAGAACAAAAAACAAATAAATGATCAAACACTAAATTATTGTATTGTCACTATGAGACAAATGTAGATAAAATCATAAAGAATAGTATTACGAAGATCTTAAACGGAGTCTACTATTCTAAGTGATTGTGTGGTGTATCTACATGAATATGAATTTGGCATAAGGATAAATAAATATTTGGTTTTGTTTTCACAAATCATAAGAAGTAATTGGACTACGAGATTTCATTGAATTACATTTAATTTGAGTATAAAGAGGTCATAAAGAATTTGTAGTCAAACATTTTATGTGTAATAATGAGAAAATGGATATAAATGAACCTTCTAACCTTTTCCAAGGACGTCATTTTTTAAGGACGTACAGTTCTTATAAGGTGAGTAAATCATTATGATGAGAGTTACATTTATTTTATGTGAAAACTATTATTCTTATGATATTTTATACATGTTATATAAAAATGATTTTATTAACTTAATTAATTTTCCCACCTATGGTATTTTCAGAAGTATTACCATTATATTTTCTAATCATTGTGTATTCAATTTATACAACTTATGATTAGTGGGAGTAAGTTTATATATTCAATTTATTGTAAAGTAGAAAAACAAAATGTTATATAAATTTTCAATATGTAATGGATGAAGTTATGCGATATATGCTCACATTAAAGTTGACAATTCATTTTTGGGCAAACAATTATTACAACTTAGATTTACTAGTTTTGTGCAAAGTATGAAGTTCACTTTTATCTATTTATATTTATTTTGGTTTAATGACCAATATAATGAAGGATTGCAACACAATCCATTGACTATTATGGAAATCTGAATCTGTAGCATGCTTTGATGCTACAACTTATTGATTGTGGCAAAGTAATTTAAATTTTGGGACTTGAATTTGTCGACACTATTGCCAAGTTGCTGAAATATTATGAGACTGACATTGCAATCTTATTTATTAAGATACATTAGGTATTATATAAGAAACTAAGCACATTGAATGTAAATACCTTTTAAAGAAGAAATTCTGAAACAAGTGTCAATTAACACATTTGTACAAGTGTTAATACAGAAAATTCACATGATTGGGCTATCGTGAAAGACATTAACGAAGCATGTTTAAGATACGAGTCTTTGAATATAGCCAATAGAATCTTGATGTGGTGGATTTTTTTGTGCTTATTTTGACACTACCATATGATATCATACAGTGTTTCAGAATCATTTATTTCTATCGTTATTGTACAAATGCATGTGAATGAAAAAATGTGACAGAAATAGTCTTTTACGAAGACATTATTGGACCATTATGGAATAACCCTATTTATACACCTTATTTGATGAGTTATTAATGTTGTGGTACATGGAAGCGATCATGCTCCTGAATTAGTGTGTGAGCGCCATGACTCGCATTAATGATTTGTTTGATGAAAGTGTTTATGGAAAACTATTTAAGGATGAATCAAGGATTATTGCACGCTTTATGATAATTATGGATCAAGTGGGAGACTGTTAGAATTATTTTATATAATTCTACATTTTGTGTTCCATAATTATATTAATTCTAAGAGTCACTTTGGTTAATGAAAGGGTAATCTAAATACTAAGAGTCAAAAGGACTCTTGGGCATCTACCTTGATGGACGGTTGATATTTAAGTGACTATTGGGGATTTAGGTCCTATCCCTGCCTATAAATAAGTGATTGATTTCCATCATTCAGACACTCTAAAATGACAACATAATGGATTTATAAGAAAGGGAGAGAAATCTAAATTCTCAAGGAGAGTAAATTTTCAAATACATTTTTGGCCATACTGAGAGATCTGACCATTGGATTACATTGGAATTGGAGTAGGTTCTTGTCATATACAAGATGAAGTTGTGCTCCGAATTTCAGGTCGATCAGACATCATTAAGGTTGACTGCTCTGTCAATATTTTTAATTGTGACAATTATGGAGGTATGTTATTTTAACACATTTTATGTTTCGCATAATGCTTATATGTGATAATGATGCAGATCCAAGGTACTTTTATTAATAACATTTGTATATGAAAATTTAATCAAATTAAGATATTATTGATTAATATTATGTTGTTCTTACAAACTTTTTTACATCATCATGCACGTCTTTAACTCTAGTTGATGATTGATGTCTCAGTTCTGGAGTCTACGAGAGAATATAGGAGATCACAATGGTCATATTCAAAAAGGTATGCGCCATGTCATCATGTTGCAACAACATTCGAGTGCACTTATATGGAGCCATCGCAATATCATGTGTAACCAACATCATGCCCCAAGACACTTATCACTTAATGAGGATCCATCTAAAAGGAACTAAAAGGGTAATCTCTTGATTGTAGATACTGTACTCCTCAAGATCTATCGAGGAGGTCATTAATGGTAGGGTTGGATTCTCTCTTCTTCCAGTTTATGGAAGATACCAAGCCCTCCTGAGAAATTCACTATCCCAAAGATAAGCACCTTCAACATGAAATCCACCACACAAACTATATTTGTCATAAATATTAGTTTGTGAATCTATTTAATAATGATAATAAACTTAGGTTTCGGGTCTTCTCATCCACCCTTGGACAAATCTTCCTATGACAACCCCTAATTTCGATACTTAAGGTGACCAGTCTTATATACATAAATTAGGATAATGAGAAGAGTAAATACCATTCTTAATATGAAGGAAAAATATAATATCCAAACAAATGATAATTGACAACCAATATACTCCGACGAATAAAGACATAAGATAAGTCCAAATATAAAATCACAATACAAAACTTTGGAATCTTGAAAGTAAACATGGACCCAAATATATTCATCAATACCAAAATACTAAACTATCTCATAGAACTAACATCTGAAACTAATAAAGTCTAGACCTGAATGATAACTAGCTTTAATCTTGGTGCACACATTCCTAATGTTAGAGTTATTAAAAAAATTCTAAGATCACTGCCTAAGAGTTTTATCCCTAAAATCATTGTCCTAAATTCTATGTTTAATTTAAACACGCTTAAATTGGAGGAACTTGTAGGAGACTTACAAACGTATGAAATTGATATGTTTCCTAAATCTGTTAAGCCTAAAGATAAGGGAATTGCACTTAATACCTAGGATATAAAGAGTGAGGGGTCGACAAGAAAGAGAGTTAAGTCATCTAGAAAAAGGGAGATAAAAACGTTAGATTTTGAGTGTGACTTTGATTTAGATGATTTAACACTGTTTGCTAAAAATTCTCAAATTCAAGAAAAATGGAAATTTCAAAGATAAAAAGAATTTTGAGAAAAATAAGTTTGAAAAGAAAAATGAAAAATATTTTAAAGACCCTCCTAAGAAAGACAGTGAGAGATGTTATGAGTGTGACGGTAAGGGTCATATAGCTTTTGAATGTTCTACCAGGATGAACAGACTTGCCAAAGAAAAGGGTAAAGTTGTCCTTAATGCTACCCTTAGTGACGACAATGAGGTTGAGTCGGTGGACTCTGGAGATTAGTCACCGCATGAATGTAACTTCACCGCATTCATGGCTAGTCATGTGAGTACTTTTAGTGATCCTCACGACGATGAGGATGCTGATTGACAGGGACACCTCGATAGTGAGAGCGATGTGAGTGAGGGGGAGGATGATGCAAGTGAGAGCGAGAGTAATCTTCAACGCGCCTATGATGAGTTATATAATAAGTCATTTAAAACCAAAAAGCATAACAAAGCGTTAGTTATTAGGATCACCGCCTTAGAGGAAGATTTAGAAGAAGAGAGAGAGAGAGTCCTCCACCTGCACTACCTTGAGAGAGAGAAAGTCTGCCTATGTTGAGAAAGAAAGTTTGTTTAGGGATAGAGAGAGACTGTTTGGAGAGAGAGAGATATATTTTGAGAAAGAGAAAGGGGACTTGACTAAACAAGTGGCTAGTCTTACAAGTGAGCTCCATTCCTACCTGAAGACTTGGAAGAAACTTGAAGCCCTTGTAGCCCAGCTTACTCATGATCTTGAGAGAGCACGGGAAGTCAAGGTTCAAATCGAGGACAGATCTAGAAAGATGGGAAAGATGTTCCTCGACGCTTTAGGTGTTGGTCATAGGCAGGGAATAAGTTTTAATGGTGCTTCCATATCCCAAATTGCACCAGGACCAGTTCCTGAGTTTACTACGACTCCATATGGGCATCGTCAAAAACCACGAAGGAGAGTTTGACTAAGAAAAGTAAACCAAAGTCCGCCTAAAACTGCGTTCTTTTGTATATACTGCAAAAGAAAAGGCCACCTCAGGGAGTTTTGCTATAGTTTGGGTCGGACACGACGTACTAATGCTCCACTACATCGTACTGATGATTTTACCAGTCTGAGAGAACGTGTTGAGTTTTTAGCTTCCACATCACAGAGTTTGATGGAGGAATTCTGATGAATGTCTTTGCCGTCAGTGAATACTTCCCGAATCCCGGCTAAAACCAACAACAACAAGGGTAAACAAAAGTTTACCACTTCTTGGGTACCTAAGAAAGATGAAAAGGCCCTTATTGTTCATGTCGCTCTCAAAGCACATAATACCTCACAGTGGTATTTTGATAGTGGGTGCTCCAGACATATGACAGGTGATGTCTCATTTTTTACTTACCTAGATGAGTATAAGGAAGGTAGAGTCACCTTTGGAGACGGGAGCAATTCTGTCATCGTAGGACGAGGTACATTAGAGTTACCAGGATTTCCTAACCTAGAGAATGTTTTATACATCAAAGGTTTGAAAGAAAACCTTCTCAGCATTAGCCAGTTGTGCGACGCTGACTTTATCATAAAGTTTGACCGGGACGAGTGAAATGTCTATAATCAAGCCGATAAACTTTTAGTGCAAGGGGTGAGGACAGAGGATAATTGTTATGGGACTGTGCCCACGTCCTCACTTGTCTGCAACAGGACCACGATCACTCCTATAGATTTGTGGCACCAATGTCTAGGTTACGTGAACATTAGAGATTTGATAGATTCAGCTAAAAAGGACCTAGTACGTGGCTTACCATAACTTGGAAAGCTAACTTTCACGGGTTGTGGACCCTGTCAGTTGGGAAAATAAATCCGTAGACCCTATAGGAAGTTTCATTCCATTACCACCTCCTGTGTGCTTGAGTTGATTCACATGGATCTTATGGGCCCTACTCGTACTGAGAGTTTAGGTGGTAAGACGATATCCTCGTGATGGAGGATTATTTCTCCATATATTCAATTATTAGTTTTCTTAGAGAAAAATCCGATGCTATAGAGTTTTTAATGACCAAGTGTCGTGTCCTACAAAATCAACACAGAGTCTCTATTAATAGCATACGTAGTGACAACGACATGGAATTTAAAGAAACAAAGGTATACCTTTACTGTGATAGCCTTGGGATCAAACATGAGTTTTCTGCTATGAAGACTCCTCAGCAAAATGGGATTGCTGAGAGAAAGAACACAACGATTCTGGAAATGGCTAGATCTATGCTTCTAGGTCATAAAGTTTCCAAGAGATTTTGGATTAAGGTAGTGTCTACTGCATGCCACATGGTGCATAGGGTTTACCTGCGTTCACAAGCACTTAAGACGCCTTTTGAATTGTGAACTGGCAAGAAACCCAACGTTGCATATTTCTGTGTCTTTGGGAGTAAATTCTACATCCTACGGGATAGAGAGCAATTAAGAAAGTTTGACTCCTAGAGCGATGAGGGAATATTGTTAGGATATTCATCAAATAGTAGAGCGTACCGGGTTTTTAACCGGAAAATCTCTAAGGTGATGGAGTCAATAAACGTCACCGTGCAAGATGACGAACCTTCGACGTTTATTGATCCTAGCCTTTACTGTGAGGATGAGGAATTTTCTGGCAGCGATTTACTTGTCCCTCACCCACACCCTGTGGACACTACTCCTGTGTTAGGAGTCACACCTGCTTGGGTTCGCAAGAGTCATGATCCTTCTCCCATTGTTGGCGATCCCACTTTAGGGGTTAAGACTCGTGCTTAGCTAGAGAATATTTTTAGCCATATCAGGTACACATCTAAAGTCGAGCCCAAGAATCACAAAGAAGAACTCAAAGATGAACACTGGATATCTTCTATGCAGGATGAGTTGATTAAGTTTAAAAAGAGCAATGTCTGGGAACTTGTCCCCCGACCTAGTGAGACTAATGTGACAGGTACCAGGTGGATTTTCAAGAATAAAATGGATAAAAATGGTACTATAATCAGAAACAAGGCTAGGTTGGTCGCTCAAGGCTACACACAGATAGAGGGTGTAGACTTTGGGGAGACATTTGCTCCTGTTGCGAGGCTTGAGTCCGTCCGCTTACAACTTGCCATCGCATGTCATCTGTGCTTTAAGTTATACCAGATGGATGTTAAGAGTGCCTTTCTAAATGGCATTCTATAAGAGGAGGTCTACGTGGAACAACCAAAAGGGTTTGAAGACCCTAAGCACCCGGAGCACATCTACTATCTGATGAAAGCCTTGTATGATTTAAAGCAAGTACCCTGTGCATGGTACGAGAGGCTTACTTCCTATCTCTGAGCCCGTGGCTTCAAAAGAGGGGGAGTTGATATGACGTTATTCGTCAGGAGAGATGGCATTGCTATTTTGGTTGCCTAGGTCTATGTGGACGACATAGTCTTTGAATCAACGTGCTCCTATCATGCTCAACACTTTGAAGAGGAGTTAAAAAGTGAGTTTGAGATGAGCATGGTAGGTGAGCTTACTTTCTTCCTTGGTCTCCAAGTTCGTCAGCTAAAAGATGGGATGTTCATCTCCCAATCCAAGTATGATAGAGACCTAGTGAAGAAATTTGGTTTAGACTCTGCTAAGCATGCACTTACACCTATGAGTACTTCTATTAAGTTTAGTAAGGAAACTTTAGGCGAGGACGACGAGCAAACCTTGTATCGGAGTATGATAGGTAGTCTTCTCTACTTGACTTCCAGTCGTCCTGACATAGCCTTTAGTGTTGGAGTCTGTGCGCGATATCCAGAATCCCCAAAATAGTCACACTTACTCTCTCTAAAACATATTATTATATACGTGAGTGGGACTCTCTAATACGGTATTTGGTATTCCTTTGATACTGATGACCGTTTCTCCGCCTATTCGAATGTCGATTGTGCCGGGGATGTAGATGGTTGTATGAGCACTTCTAGTGGGTGTTTCTAATTTGGTTCTACTCTTGTCTCCTGGCTGAGCAAGAAGCAAAACTCCATCTTTTTCTTCACTGCGGAGGCTAAATACATCGCTGCCGGGAGTTGTTGCACGCAACTCTTATGGATAAAGTAAATGCTAGAGGATTATGGGATATCACATGACATCAGGACCATCTCCCGTGATAACACGAACGCGATACACATATCTCGTAATCCAGTTCAACATTCGCACACAAAGCACATTAGGGTACGCGAGCACTTTATACGACAGTTAGTTGAGGAGAAAGTCGTATCCTAAAGTTTCGTACCCACCGAATGTCAGTTAGCTGATATTTTCATTAAACCTTTAGATGCCCTTAGATTCGAGAGTCTTAGGAAGTCTTTAGGGATTTACACAGTTGACAGAGGGGTTGATCCTTGTCTAGGATAGGATGCATTGTCTTGTTCATATCATATGATTCCTGTTTCTAGTTTGTATCATTTGTATTATTATGTTTGTTGTTTTTTTTTTGTTTTTTTTTGAAAAATCCAAAAAGATTTTCTTTTTATAAAATTTTTTGAAAAAGACCAAAAATATTTTATTTTGATAAAATTTTGAAAAATCCAAAAAGATTTTTGTATTTTTGTTTACACCTTTTATGGATGAGCATTTAAGATAGCCGAGTCACAAATTTCATTCAATTTATCCATGTGACTGTTTGATAGTGATTTGAGATGCTACATCATTGCATCCATTTGCTTTACATTGTTTGGAGTATTTGAGATGTGATTAGTGATATCTTTCTACATGTTTGGCTCCTTATCTCTTTATCTCACACATGCATAGTTTTGCTTGATTATTGTACTTGTCGATCACATATTTGCTTGAGTGTTTCCATATCAATTCTATCTATACAACGAACCTTAAGCTATAAAACTTGATAAGGTTGGAATGCATGTAAATCCCAGTTGGTGAGATTGTGTGATATTTTTTTAACGGTGAAGGGCTACGAAAGGTTCATATCTATCCTTTTTTATTAAGCCGCCGTTAAATCGGACCTAACAAATTGAGGAATTTTATTATCCGAGGTCCAAAGTGGTTAAAAGAGCCCAAAAAAATTAAAGGCAATAAAAAGAAATCCATGCCATATATTGGGATATTTAGGTTTCACCATCAATTCTCCAAAGTTTGAGAATTTAGATCACCTCTATTCAATATATAAATCTGAGGGAGTTTGGTTGAAGAATTTAAACGGGTTTGCACTCTTGAAAGTCCTGAAAAAGCATTAAATCGTTTTGGACGTTATTGGTGTGGAAATCACTTTGAGATTTGATTTGCTGATTTGATTGAGTCAATGTCTCATATTTCTATCCTTTTACACCTAAGGAAGATGTTGAGTTTATTCGTTAGGAGTATCCGATATTCATCGTGCACATATGTCATGTTTGTATGCATTGATTTTCCTATCGAATTTTATCACACCCCTATATTTATGCTATCATCGACTTGGTTGTTTTTGTGTTCGTTCATAGTGTGATTCTTTGTTGTATATTTTGTGTGAAAAATTTTTAAAAAGTTAAAAAATAGAAAGGTTATCACCTTGTGACATTTTCCATATTTATTCGTCTCATCTTTGTCTATTTGGGGACAACATAAAAAAGGGGGAGAATGAATTATGGGAGAGTTGTTTTGGTGTTTGGTTCATTTAATGATTTACTTAACCTTAATTGATATTTGATTTTTGTATATCATTATATTTCAAACTGTTGTTGTCATGGGTATTTGTTTTATCTCATGTGTGTAGGTACAAAGTTGATAATTATTAGATTGCATACCCTGATGAGAAAAGCTTTGGGAGTTTCTGAAGAGCTAAAGATTTTAAGATGTTGAAGTTTTGGCGACAAACGATTTAGTATTCTCAGTTTAAGGGTTTAATGGGGATATTATCTTGTATGTCATTTGTTTATTTAAGATTGCATAATTCGGATTTTTTATGAATGTACCGGCATAGACATAGGGGGAGATTTGTAAGGACATGATTTTATAAATGTTAGAGGTAGAATCTAGGAATTTTCTATTTTCCCTAGATCACAATATGTATGTCTGATACCGCTACATTCGGCATGTCAAACACGATCATCCACGACGGCCTTGATCCAAATACATGCATCCACCATCTTCAGACGTGCATCATGCTACATGCGACGTGCTGCTCGACTCATTCTCACTACTCCACAACTCCACTACGTAATATTGGTAAAATGATTTATTGGAGTTGTTTATATTTGCATAAATATTTGGGAATTTTACAAAAAAATATTTTTTGAAGTCTGAAATGTTTTTTTATCGAAAGCCGAAATTTTTCTAAGTGTAGAAACAGAGTGCCTCAGTCGACGAGCTCGTTCAAACGACATAGCAATGTCGTTCACGCGAGATAGGCATGTCGCGCGATCTCGTTCGAGCGACATCTGTCCTTCGTTCGAGCGACATATTGATCTCGTTCGAACGACGCCGCCACTGACATGATTAAGAATGTGTCTCAGAAGTGCGTACTCTCTAGGCTCAAGTGAAAGATTATCGCTCAAGTAATAATCCGATAATTCGGGTATCAATCCTCAGGGAAATAGGACGAACGGAGTCGTAACGACGTTGGACGGACGAAGGAAACCTAACTTTGACTCTAAAGAATAGGAAAAGGAGATTTGATTTGGGAAATAATTACAACTATATGCACTTTTGAAAATGATTAATTAGTGAAATTATGAAAAAGAATGTGATGCAATTACTCTAATGCAGAAATTTCGAATAACTTGACTAAAATTTTAAACTATGAATGAAGAAAGATAGGTCGGGTTACGATCCCCCACACCCTAGTAATTCACTTCGTAGGATATTAGATTCAGAATTAAAGCTTTAAATGAATCCGGAATTTTAATGCTCCTAAGTATTACATATATGAGGGATCGTAGCCCGCACAGTACGTAAGCAAAGGTTGAATTAAAATTCGATCTTTATCTTTCCTAAGTATTACACATATAAGGGATCGTAGCCCGCATAGTATGTAAGCAAAGGCTGAAATAAAGTAGTATCGTATGAACTACGATACAATTCATCTAAAGTTTTAATTTTGATATCTATTTCCACTATCGTAAATTACATCGGATAGTATTCATGCACCCCAACTCGTGAAAACTTAGCCAGACATATGAAAACTGGAAGAAAACGCGTTTGGAATTAAAGAAAATATTTTTACTACTGAATGAAGATGAAGAGTGATGAAATTGCTATTAGAAAAGTAACTACTGCAATAATTAAAACAAGAATCAGAAGGTATTAATTGAATTGCAAATCTAAAAGCAAACTAGGATTTCTTATTGTTCTTCTTCTCTAAAACTGATTACAAAGCTTCCCTAATCGAATCAGAAACCTCTTCCATGTTTAGGAGGAGTTTACAATTTATAAGCTACGAATACCAAGAGTTTGAACCATGGAGGAGTCTAATTTTACAAGTGGATAAGTTCGAATTTCTGAAAATAGAACCGATCCTATTAAGGGGTTCGATTCGGTTCCATCTTTGATAGCTTTTACAGAAAGTTCTTCGAGCATAGGATCGATTCGTTTTTCCTCTTCTTCGGTTCGGTTCCATATTTATAGTGCTTTACATAAAGTTTTCCAGGTATAGGTTCGGTTCATTTTCCTTCCACTTCGGTTCGATTCCATCTTTGTAGTGCTTTACAGGATCTTTCCCAGGATGGGATCAGTTCGTTTTCCCTCCCTTAGGTTCGGTTCCATCTTTTCAGGAACTTTCCTCCTTATATATCCTTGAAGCTTTTGGTACGGAACTCGGATTGGGATGCTGGTCCTTCCTAAACATTGAATACCTGCAAAATAGATGGAAAATACACGAAAATCGGCGTACTCATTAGAAACTTGTCAATAGCAATGATATGATATAAATCCACTCGAATTACACTTTGCCGAGCGATAAAAGCCTCTAAATTAAGGGGATAAATGGTCAATTTTTGTATAATTATCTGGCTTCTTTCTACACGTTTTCCAAGTCTTTTTCACACACGATTTCTGCGATTAACAGCCCAGAAAATAGACTTCAACTTTTAAGGTTTTATGCCTTGTTTATTCACATAAACACTCCCATCTATGTATGTGAATTGTTAAACCTTCAAGAGGCACTACAAGAAAAATACCTTTTTATGACGCTCGAAAAAACAGTTTAATGACATCTATTACAAAAATGTCATTTAAAGGTCAATTCTATTATTAACGTGATAAATTTAATATAAAATGTCATTATATATATATATATATATATATATATATATATATATATATATATATTAGTATTATTTTTTATGACACTTTAAATATAAAAATCATAATTGATTATAGATACCATGACCTTTTTTTGAGATTTTTTAAAATGGATACATATTATGACCCTTTTTTCTTTCCAAAATTTTTAGAATGCGCTCTTTCTTCCCTCTCAAAATTTATACCTCGAAAAAAGAGAACCCGTTGCTCACATCCTCATTCCCTCACGCTGCTCTTCACACCGATGACCCCTCATGTTGTACCCCGTACCCCCTTTGATTCTAAAATGCTCTTAACCTCTTGTCACTGTGCAGTCTCCCCATCCTTTTCTTTGTATCTTTTAATTCCATCTCAGACGGTGGATAAAAGAAGTTACTTAGAAGGTTTCATTATTTGGTGAGACAATTTAAGGTGGGGAAAACTATCGTTTGTTCTCCCACGTCGCCTTTAGTGGTGAAGCAAAATGTTGTAGGGATGTAGGTAGAGATAGGTGAAGAAGGAACGTAGTGGTCAATCAATCATTCACAGGTATTTTGGATTTGGCATTTTTTCTTTTCTTATAATCAGTTATGATTTTTAGGTGTCATTCTCTATGTAACACACCAAGTATTGAATAGAATGTAAACTGAATAAAAAAGTTTGTATTATTATTTATCTCTAGGTTTATGTCATTCACGACTATATCATGAGTGACTCGTGATTTAATCGATTCACGTATCAAATCGAGATACATTGACTATTCTAAAAATAAATTGGCTATTTCGATACAGATTAGCGATAACTATCTTTTTAGGTCTGTATCGGTCGATGCGTATCGCGAATCAGGCGATACTGAAAATAGAGTTTGCATGTAAAATAATTATTTGCCTTAGTAATGTGTTGTAAGCTAATGATAGAATGGTTTTAACAATATGAAATGTTGCGCGAGGTTAATTAGGGTTTAAATGGAGGTCTAATTAGAGATGAACATCGGAGATTTTTTTGGGCATTTTCTTCGTTTGTTGGGAATGTAATTATGGGGACAATAAATATGCCTACGTAATAGCATGACACGTGATGATCACCCCGGTCAAGATGGCGAGAAATAGACGCGCCAGCAATAAAGGGACGACTAGAGTCCTTGATAAACGAGAAGACTGAGGAGCAGTATCTAATTGAAATCAAACTCCATGAAGATAGGACTCATCCATATCTGTTACTCATCCATATTTGTTACTCATCCATATTTGTAACCCTAACGTAACCCCTAACTCTATATAAAGGGGAGACCCCCCATTGTGAAAGGGGGCTTAGAAGTTAGAGAAACGCTTTCATGTAAAACTCTCTGATCATTCTAATGAAACACACTAGCAGCCCCGTGGACGTAGGCCATTCATGGTCGAACCACGTAAATCTTTATCTCTCTCGTATTTATTTTTATACTTGTATCGTGATGAATTGGCACCCCCCGACGGGTGAGATTTTTTGCACCTACAATTGGCGCCGTTTGTGGGAAACGGCACAAAAAGCCTTTCCTTCTTATCGAGGAGACGGAGATTTACGTCGCGACGCAATGATCTACACGCACATAATCAAAAGATAAGTTTTTTGTTTTTTTCAATCTATGCACCAGCAGTTACATGCTTTATACATAATTATTAGTTATGTACAAATATCGTTTCAGTGACATTTGGTTTTCATACATTTATGTTCGTAAATTTTATACTGGAATCTGCATAACCACTGTTTGTTCTTGACGAATCTCAATACCGAAGGTGTGAGAGGATTCTCCAAATATTTGGACTCTTGTATGATTGAGCATATCTTTAGAGATTTTTAGATGACCAAAGATTTCAATTACTGGGTGAGGTAACATCCCATTTTTAGCACGCATCTTGGATCTGTCATCTCCCAACCGGGTACACTGACATGCCCACTTGAGATAAGAAGGAGTCATCGCAAACTGGCCCATCACAGCCATCGTGACCAACCCATGGAGATCCAGTTCTCATCAACAACTTTACATATCATCCGCTCCTGCTGGTAGGATTTCACGTGCAACAAGAATTTCCCTCCGGTTTTCTCCACGATCAGCGCAGTCCATCCCCATCAGGAGTTATGGGAGATTTGCAACCAACACTATTTTCCGGTCGGTCTGCGATCACTGGCCTCTTCGCGGCGACCATCATCACACATCAATGGAATAAAATATCTTGGGGGATGATTTAAATCGAAAACACCATCTTTCCTCTGTCTATTCGGCAGCCACGGCGACGAGCTCGAAGCAGATCATCACAATCAGCGTGCGAGGGCGATTTCATCACCCTTCTGATCGGAGGAGAAAAATGAGGTCATCGGACCACTCATTATTGGTCGGCGACCACTGCGCTACCACGTCGAGGCCAGAGGAAGGCCATCGCTGGACCAACAATACTGGTCAGCGAACACTATACAACAGGTCTCACACACCAATAATGGAAAAAACCCACTCAGACGATGGTAAACAGGTTGGGAGTAGCGAAACCCATTTGGGGTTTAACCCATCAGGAAAAAAAGACAAAATTTACTGTGCCTTCTGTGATGTACTTGGGAAATCGAGCGAGGACCCTAGAGAGAGGTCACCAAAATATCTTGCTGGTCGCCCGACCACCCTTCGTGGTCGGCGACCGCTATGCTACATCGATGAGCCAGCAGGGGCGAACAGTGTTCCATGCTCAGAGGGAGATGGACAAATAGTTTGGAGCTCGACGAACAGTGTGCTATGCTCAGAGGAATCTCGACGAACAGTGTGGAGCTCGGTGAATAGTGTGCCACGGGATCAAATCAAATGGTCGAGCATAGTGGTCGCCCTGTGCATTGTTTAACTCGAACAAGATTATTTTGGGTCCTGGGTCTTCAGACCTGTATATCATCATTAAAGCGCAGTGCGCACTTTAGAAGATATTGGCCAACCTATTTTAATTCACATCTGTATGTAGAAATAATTTTTGAAAGCAAATAATTTTTCTTGGAGTCCAAACAATTTTGCAAAAAATTCTAAATCAGCCCAGTGGCTTACATTTGGGATGTACTTGACTAATTTTTGCATTGCTCGGTTCTCTCTAAAAATAAAATTATTTTAAGGGACCGTGTGATTTTTTATAACGATTTTAGTTGGCACTTTTTATGCGACCTTATTACAAATTATCTGCTCACATAAATAAGTGGGGAGAACTTATATAACACTCACATCATTTATTTGAACATTTTAATTTTCAATATTGTCATTCAGCTACAATAATTTAATCTCACCGAAAGGATATTATTGGTTATTTAACTCAGCCCCGATAGATGCTCGGGCATGATTATCTCAGTGGGATTTTTATGATAAAAATCATTGGATCATTTATTACATTAATACGCTACTATGAATTTTTTCCCCGAAAAATGGCCGAGCAGATACATATCTTACATACTTTGTTGAACATATTATCTTCATGATAACTTCAATTTTGATTTAGCCCAACAGATGGTCAGGGAATTTACTAACTTCCACAGGTACAAGATTCAGTCCCGACGGATGCTCGACAGCAATCTTAAGACCTTGGAAATCACATTGATGCTCGAGCACGAATTGCTCGCTATATCTGCCAGGTATTCTACAACTTTACCCCGACGGACTATCCAGGCACCCTTCATTTTATTAATGCTCCGACGGATAGTCAAGCACACTATAGCACCTTAGACCCAAAGAAATGCTTAGGCAAAATTATTATTACTGCGACTGAAGCTCGGATTCTATGATTCGTAACCTGAAGGACGGTCAGGCACATTCGAGATTCATCTTGGCAGATAATCGGCAAAATATTTCTATATATTTAGTCCGGAAGATATTTGTCATGCGTGTCGCATTTTATCCCCAGTGGATAGCTGGTCAGGATAATTCTTTTATTTAGCATAACCACACTTGATGGATACACTCATTTATTTGAACATTGTTCATCTCTGTCTCATAATATCTTATTTGCTCACAAATTATGCTCACGATTTTTATCATCATAAATTTGTTAGCAGGGGGCTATCTATACTGTATACTTCACAATTGTGTCACTACACAAATTTTCTGTGAAAACAATTTTTTGAAACCGGCTTAATATTAAGTATTTGCTTAAAGTTATTTGCAGAAATTCCAAATTAACTCCTATATCATACATCTGGATATATTTGATAAATTTTTGAATGTTTCATTCGACTTTATTACAATTATTTTGTCCACATGAATATTGGGGCACACTTAAAGAGCACTAATGTCATTTACTCAGTCACTTAATTTTCAATATTGTCGTCTAGCTATTATTGGTTATGCCAATGGATGGTCGGTGTAATATCTTTACTAATATGTAGCGTAGCCCTGGCGGATGCTCGGGGCACGGCCATCCTGGTGAGATTTTATCACAATAATTATGGGATCATTCATGTCATTCATTTAATACTATGAGTATATTCCAACACACATGCTCGAACAGATGCACACGATATTACACGATAAATTATATTTGAATTAGCCTCGACAAATAGTCGAGCAACTTATTTACTTCTACAGGTACAAGATTCAGTCCCGACGGATGCTCGGCCACAATCTTAAGCTCTTGGAGGTCTTATTAATGCATTGATATATGCTTGAGCATAGATCCCTTTGTATATCTAATTGGACATGTACAACCTTGCCCTGGAAGACGAGCCAGGCACCACTTATTTCGTTAATGCTCTGACGGATGGTCGAGCACGTTAGACCACCTTGGACCCAATAAATTCTTGGGCAATATTATTTGTGATAACCGATGGATGCTCGAATGTTGATATTTCTTCAATTTCAGTATTGATTATCTGGCTCTATGATTCTTGACCTGAAGGACGATCAGGCATATTCAAGGTTCATCTTAGAAAATGCTCGGCAAAATATTTCTATATATTTAGTCCCAAGGATATTTTCCACACATATCGCATTCTATCCCCAACAAATGGTTAGTCGGGATAATTCTTATATTCAGTCCCGACAGATAGTTGGCACAGTCGATTAATGATCAACATTGCATTTATTGGAAAGTTAGTTTTCACTAACACTACAGGGCCATTCGTAATACTTGCTCGATCCTTTTTTGCCTCGACGGATGCTCGAGCATGGATCACCCACAGTTTCTACCATATCCTCTATAGTTTTTTCCTTGACAGGCACTCAAGCATCATTTATCTTATCAATGCTCCGACAGATGCTCGGGCAAGGATCGTTCGTAACATCTACTAGGTCCTTTGTAATTTTGCCTCCACGGACCCTCACCTTCGATGGATAGTCGACATTATGTGATCATATCTCAAGCTCCAGCGGACAGTTGGGAAATACAATTCTTATTTAATTCAACCTCGGCGAATGTGAAGTTGGGCGATTTGTAGAACAAAGAACCAATAACACATAACACAGTATGAAGAGAAACGATCAACTATGTTTATTAACAAGGACGAATCCAACTTGTAAGAAGTCACACATCCATCAAGGTCACAGTCAATAAGCAGAACATGTTGATAACAACACTAGACCAACCAAAATGTATCAAACAACATTGTCAGACAACCCACAGTGATCGACGATCACCAAGCAACGAATTAACGCATCATCAACGCTAAGATATCCACTCCAGAGAAACAACGTTTCTTGAATTCCATATCAGATCAACGCATTTCTACACAAGGACGCTTTGAACTCATAACAATTTCTTTAGGTACACGAGCTATACGGAGTCTTCCACAGCCTTGTGGAACCACCATGCATGGTCGACAAATAAGTGTGCCCCGAGGAACGATACATTACATGGAGCTCTATGAGCAAGATAATCCTTAATTATATCCAACTCGACGAACGATCAACGTGACACTCTTCAACACAACAAAGCCCCGAGGAACGATCGAGCACACTTATCATCTTGGTTATACAGACCAAATGACTCGATGGAAGGTCGGACAGTCTTCTCATCATAGCTCGATTGGGGGCTCCAAGGCAATGATGACACGTGAATATATTCACCGCAATATTTAAATAAAAATATAAGAGGTCAACTCAGGATAAATGCCAACATGGTTAACACTGGAATTAATCTTTCAAATGACGATCAAGACCAAGCTTGATTTAGTTACAACAGCCTTCTTGCTTGTTCTCACTAAATTAAGTACGTCTACAAGACTTTGTCATATCCAAACACAAATGGCCTCACGAGTTGCCCAGGAAATAATAAAAGCCCTACGGGGGATCCCTAGGCAAAAATCCAACTCAAGTTGGTTGCCAACTATATTGGTCGATTAAAATCCTGAACGGGTGGATGGCCCTTAAACCAGGTGAATTTTTTCCATCGCCTTTTAGGACTAAGGAAGTGTGACGGCACAACCTAAAATGTAAAATCGGTGGATATTTACATGTGAGGCATTATAAAGTGGAAAAATGCAAACGTAATTGGTATTACATTAAATTGCGGGAAAAGCCTAAGTACAATAAGGATACCGATTACATATCACATGTTAGAAAACCGAATGCAGGGTCTTACCCCTACTAGGTACATGCTCGAGTAAGACTCGACGCATAGGCTTATGGTTGGCCTCTCCAATTGGACCATATGAAAAACCTAACACATGGTCTTACCCCTACTAAGTATATGCTCGAGTAAGACTCGACGTATAGGCTTGTCGTCGGCCTCTCCAATTGGACCATATGAAAAACCTAAGGCAGGGTCTTACCCCTACTAGGTATATGCTCGAGCAAGGATCGATGCATAGGCTTCTGGTCAGCCTATCCAATTGGACCATATAAAAAACCTAATGCAAGGTCTTACCCCTACTAGGTACATGCTCGAGCAAGGCTCGACGCATAGGCTTCTAGTCGGCCTATCCAATTGTACCATATGAAAAACCTAATGCAGGGTCTTACCCCTACTAGGTACATGCTCGAGTAAGACTCGACGCATAGGCTTGTGGTCGGCATCTCCAATTGGACCATATGAAAAACCTAATGCAGGGTCTTACCCCTAATAAGTACATGCTCGAGTAAGAGTCGATGCATAGGCTTGTGGTCGGCCTCTCCAATTGGATCATATGAAAAACCCAATGCAGGGTCTTACCCTTACTAGGTACATGCTCGAGTAAGACTCGACGCATAGGCTGGTGGTCGGCCTCTCTAATTGGACCATATGAAAAACCTGATGTAGGGTCTTACCCCTACTAGGTACATGCTCGAGCAAGGCTCGACGCATAGGCTTCTGGTCGGCCTATCCAATTCTACCATATGAAAAACCTAATGCAAGATCTTACCCCTACTAAGTACATGCTCGAGTAAGACTTGACGCATAGGCTTGTGGTCGGCCTCTCCAATTGGACCATATGAAAAACCTAAGGCATGGTCCTACCCCTACTAGGTATATGCTCGAGCAAAGCTCGACACATAGGCTTCTGGTTGGCCTATCCAATTGGTCCATATGAAAAACCTAATGCAAGGTCTTACCCCTACTAGGTACATGCTTGAGTAAGACTCGACGCATAGGCTTGTGGTCGGCCTCTCCAATTGGACCATATGAAAAACCTAATGCAGGGTCTTACCCCAACTAAGTACATGCTCGAGCAAGGCTCGACGCATAGGCTTCTGTTTGGACTCTCCAATTGGACCATATGAAAAACTTAATGCAGGGTCTTACCCTACTAGGTATATGCTCGAGTAAGACTCGACGCATATGCTTGTGGTCGGCCTCAGTAAATGGACCATACACGATCAAAATACAGGGAGATGCCCTAAACTTGATGCACGCTCGAGAAAGCCTCAATAGATGAATTATAAACAGGTCTATGGTCAGCCTCTCGAATTGGGCCATGCAATAAAACAGAATAATGAACTACGTTTGACCTGATCCCAAGAGGGTATGTAGGCAGCTCGACACTCTCGAGTCCGGTTCCCATATCAATTGAATGTCTCTCAACTCAAACTAGGCATTCATATAAAAACTTATGAAGGAGACAAGATCAACCAAAGAAGGCTTAAAAGTTAAATAACAGCTCAAAGACCGCTAGTCCATTTCACATCAATAACTGCATATGTATAAAGAGATTATGGACCAGCTCCCAGCTCATCTCAGGTTCAACTCAGTTGAATTGCGACCTGTGGGCCTATTATGGGGGCAATAAATATGCCTACGTAATAACATGACACGTGACGATCACCCCGATCAAGATGACGAGAAATAGACACGACAGTAATATAGGGATGACTAGAGTCCTTGATAAACGAGAAGACTAAGGAGCAGTATCTAATTGGAATCAAATTCCACGAAGATAGGACTCATCCATATTTGTTACTCATCCATATTTGTAACCCTAATGTAACCCCTAACTCTATATAAAGGGGAGACCCCCATTGTGAAAGGGGGCTTAGAAGTTAGAGAAACACTCTCATGTAAAACTCTCTGATCATTCTAATGAAACACATCAGCGACCCCGTGGACGTAGGCCATTCATGGTCTAACCACGTAAATCTGTCTCTCTCGTATTTATTTTTATACTTGTATCATGATGAATTGGCACCCCCCCGACGGGTGATATTTTTTGAACCTACAATAACTAATGTTGAAGTTGAATATTGGGCAGTTCTTAAAGGCTTAGAAATTGCAATTAATAGAGGTATGGGCCATATCATCTTGGATTCATATTCATAGGTGATTGGTGATATTTTCACTATTGGGCCTTTTACTCTATAAAAGTTCGTTACTAATATTCGGGCTATATATATTTTCATAGGTATATTCAGTTTATTCATTGCTTTTGCGAGGCCAACGCTATTGTTGACATGGCTAACCATGGTTGCGATTTATGGATTTATGCTTTCTTGGATTCTTTTACATTAGATTAGTCAAACATAGTTTAGTCATTTTTAGACATTAATCGAAAACGTTGACCATGTTGTAAATGCAATGGCATCACCGATTACTCCACAACTCAACAATATAAGCCTATATCTTAACTTAAAACATCTTGCATTCATGAATTTTAACTAAAAAATACTCAATAAATTAAATATGATTAGATTTTGGACTGTCGATTAAACGATAAGCTTGAGACGTAGAAGACATTGGTAATCATGAGAGTATTTTTGTGACTATCTTCGTCGGAGTGTACGGCATTTTGGTGATCTTATTTTTTTTGGATTTGAAAAGGAATAAGAAGAAATTGAAGTAAAAAATAGCATTTGATAACAGTGACACAAAATTGTGTTTTCCAATTAGTTAATGTTTTCTCCATGGTTATGAAAAGCATAAAGATGCTTGCATATACAGTAGGCCATTGTGTTATATTTTCTAGAGATCCAGCTGAAATTAAGGTCCGAAGATGAGCATATATCCATGATATATGCAGTGATAAAGCTTATATCCCATGGAACTTCACCTTCGGCTTGGAAACACTTAATATGGCTTGAGTTGTCACTCTCTAAATCTATGCATGTGATCCCCAGGCTATTAGAAGCTATGAATGCTTCTCTTAGTCCCAGATATTCCCCCAAAAGGGACGAAGTAGCCGGATAAGTATTCTTAAATCCCATCACAAATGTACCATGAGGGTACATTTATATTAATTGGAGTAATGGTTTGGCTCCAAATTATAAAATCCTTAATAGATCCGGGTTCGACTGATTCGTTTATAGATCCGTTAGATAATTGATCGGATCTAGATCTAGACCCCTTCATCCAGTCAAGATCTGGCCTAGTAAAGACATGTTCAGAGGTGTTTCATGCTTTAAAAATAACAAATATTTTCTTCATTCCCCATAATATTTTAAAATGTGGACTAAGGAATCATTTTATGAAAATAAAATATGATAGAAGAGTAAATAAGAATGTAGTCAATCATTATACCTATCATGAGCTTGTAATGGACATAAACCATAAACCTCTTGTGATTTTGAGCGTTCTAGTATTGTGTTCCAATATGAGGTGAATAAGGATGAATGAATTCTCCTTTTGCCTCCACTTCCCTGTTAGAAAGACAAAAGAAATTCAAATAATCTTTTGGATGCCCAATTTCTCCACTTTCTTTTATTGCTTCTCCAATCAATCTATACATCATCTTCATTGTTTCCCTAGTCCAATGCAATATGTCCTGTACCGGTTGACTTTCTGGTAACCCTTCTGGCCACATTGGTATCAGAATATACACTGCAAATCTCTCCTTTGCTTTGATTTTATTAGCTACTTTGAGGGCAATCTCAATAAGGATTGAGTTTGTGCACCCACAATGTTGATCGTTCTCCCATAAATGGCACCCTCCAATGAAATATTAGTTTTTTATGTAAATAAATCTCTCGGCATGCCTAATTGATTCTACATAACTTTCATGGATGCTTCTTTCGATAGTAAAATTATTCTGACTTGCTAACACGTGATTGATTGAACGAAATACTTGTACTTTCTAATCATTTTTGTCAGGGATGCTCGAGTGAGTAGGCTCGCGAGTGAGTTCTGGTATGGTACTAATGGGGACTAATAACAAAGGGTCACATTGCTTTGTCAACCGTTGCTCGAAGTTTTTTAATACAACCCTAGTGGCCTCACCAATAATACAAGCATGAGAGTCATGCCACGACTCTCTAAGCCCACCTTTGTGGAGATTATCTCCAACTATATTTATTTAATAGAAGTCTTGGGCATGGGATTCCATGTTGAGTGTTCGAAACAAGGAGTGCTTTTTTGTGTCGTAACGGCCATCACAAAGGTCACCTCCACCAATGAAACTCATGATTTCACGATAACTTGAGGAAAATTCTCTGTGAGTGTTCACTGTTACTGTTTTTAGTGGTGAGTGAAAAGATTAAGGAATTTGTGGTGGAATCTGGGCACAATTACCATATTACTTTGGTGTGTTTGAAGTAGGCCAATGCGTCTTCACCTGAAGTCCTTATTACTACTTTGTTCTTGATTATTGGTAACGATGTTTTATCATCCCAAATCATGATTCTCACGGCTACATGTTCCTCTGCTTTCCGCTTTAATAATTCACCAAGCTCTACTCCTCCTGCGTGTGGGATCTCCGTTTGAGAATCGCAAACCTAGAGTAAAAAATATTTGTTTTACTTATGGAAATAGAGAAAGGGTAACATGGGGATGCAAGGACTTGCGTGTCTCCATTGTAACACCTAGCATCCTACATGTCACTTTATAACTGGTGTAATAATATTATGCCGTATGTCACGTTGTATCATGACTACTACAAATATTTTTTTGGGGAATTTAGTCCTAGATTTTCAGTGCCAATATATTTTAGTGAAACTCTCATACCTTTTGTTAGTCATCACTAAGACATTTAATACACGGTGAAGATATTTTACACTTTAAGTCATCGAAGACCATTTTTAGACCGACGAAGATATTTTATAAAATAAAACATGAACTAAAGACAAAAGTTTTCACAAATATTTTACTAACTTGACCAAGTCTTAGGAACTAGAACTGATTGTAAAGAGGGAGGAATGTTTTTTTCTTGTAATATAAATCAAATGCTTTGCACCCTCAAGGGTTTTGTACACATCCTCCCACAATTTCCTTGGTTACCCACAAAGATCAAATGGGGGTTAAAAACTTCAACAATGGTGAGTATCTTGGTACGGTGTCACACTGCAATTGGATCTTCGTGGAAATGTAGCATTTTTCACCCCCTGGTAACCACCATTATCAAGTACTTTCCCCCAGCATGGTTCAAGTTCTGTTGGTTTAAACCATAACATGAATCTTAATTTGATTTTTGGGCTTGGTTTTCCATTTTCCAAACAAAGTGGAAAGAAACCATTGATCAAACTTGAGTCATTTAGTATTTGATGAGCCTCTATTTGGATTTTGCCTAAGATGGAACATTTTGTCTTGAGGGTAACTGTGATGGTTGAGTCAGTAGGGTGAGCACATAGAATTTGTAAGGTTTGGTTGTGTGGTTGGTTATTTTGAACCAATGTCACTTCAGACACATCATAGATGATCTATAGCAATGTTCATGTGCCCTGCATCATCACGATTCTAATTTCGGAACGATATTCCATTTGCTAATTGGTAAGTCATTGTAATTTTAATATAAACGTCATTGGTTATGATATTTTTCATTGTAATTGCTTATAAAGGGGTGTTTGATTATTTTTGTTGGATTGACAACACGAAAGAATTATAATCTAAATGCGGATTTCCCTCCTCTTTCATATCTAAACGAGGAAGATGGTCTGCATTACCAGTTAAAGGACATGCTACCAGACCCTCTGCTCACCGCCATATGTAATGAATTTCTTGTGTTTATTTGGTGATGATTATGCACACTACAAAATCACATTTCGCTGCATTGCATTTTTTATGTAGAGATCGAGGGGGGACATAATGTCATTTTGTGATACTATATCAAGTGAAGGCAGGGATATTCATCATTAAGTTGCCTGCACACAAGGATTGTGTCTTACAATAAATGGCTAAATTGGCTTGAAAGATCCCATGCTTATAAATCAATTACCCTTCCTTCTATAAGTTCTCTGACAAGGTACCATTCTAGTAACATCTAAATACTAATGTGTCACACTCGGGGTTCATTTTTGCGAAGGATTTTCTTGTATATAGCATGCCCTATGCTGGATTAAATTATAGATTGTGGATTCATAAAAGAAAATTTTGGTACATCCTTGTCAAGAAGAAGTTAAAATTAGCTAAAATACGTTCTTGTAGTAAAGAAACCTCTGGAATTAAGACACTGTTATTTTTGTGTCCAGTAATTGAGTGATTTGACCTTTTTTTCTATTATTAAACCATTAGTTTGTGCCTGAACGAATTGGATTAAAACACATATTTTACAATAGGAGAACTTTTTTTACTATCGGCCTTTTTATTCTACTTTTAGAAAATTAAGTTTTCATTTGCTTCAATAATTTCTGAATTTTAATTTTGTCTGAAATTTTCATTTTCTCTGATTTTTTTAAAGTTTGGCAGTTGAATAAAATGATAGAAGTTGTTCATGTTTTTTAAACATATCTATCACTATTTTAATTCTACCCTTTTACCATATATGGATGCTACTCCTAATTTCTCTATGACTTGTTGATTCAAATTGTTTATTGTTCCCTTTTTGTTGCTTGATGGTATATAGCAATCCGCTCAAATCTAACATAAAATTTAGAGGACTGGGCAAACCGTTAGATGTATGATTTTACAATTGGTCTGAGTTTTTATTTATTTTCATGAATAATACATATATTTTCATACATGTGCCATAAACACACGCGCGCATCTATTATTCTTGCACTTATTCCAATTTTACTTCAAGTACAATAATAAAGTATCGATCACAACAGGTTAGCGACTTTGCTTTGTTATGTCTCATACATGAAACAAATCTTACTAAAAAGACGAGGAATTGAACGGCATGCCAACTGCCAATTGATGAAGACCTCTTCTTGTAGGCTTACGCCAATCTGTTTTTTGTTTTCCTAACAGTGCTTATATATTTCTTAGTTAGCTTGTAGTAATTGAATTCTTAGTAGATCCGTATATGTTAGACGTTGGAAATGGAGGCATGACCTACTAGTAATACAGAGCACATTTCAACATCTGGGCTTTGATGAAGGTGCTCTCTATTAGCCTTTTATTTTTAATTTTTATGATTAAATTTTCATCTTCTCCTGCTTACTTGGATGATTTGTAAGAGTTTTTGGTCTTTTATTGGCAATCTTTGCATTTGTTGAAAAAGAACATCGATCTGACTTAGGTTTCATGCATATTAAATGGTCCTTATATAGATATGCTACCTATGATTGAAAAAGAACATCGTTCGAGAACACGTTTATAGATTTCATAGACGATTATATACCCACGGGCGATTTGTGGGTCGAATTTGGATCGGGTTCGTAAGTGGAGGTTCTGGACCAAACTTACTTGCAAACTTATTTGTTCGGACCTTCCCTTCATTCGACAGAATTACCTACATAACCCTTTATTAAACTACAACATTAAAGGTGGATTTGGGCAGTTTATTAATGGGTAGATGATGGACGATTTGGTCCTTTTGGACCCATATTATCAGGCCTAGAATTATAAATTAAATAACAAAATTTGTTGAATTCTACCACACTTGTGTATAGATTGATTCATCCACGCATTAGTTACATGGAAGCCAAAAAAGAAGAGGTTAGGTTTACTAATAACATAAAATTTGTATAATGACCATCCATAAAACATGTCAACTAGCAAAATAAAATTTGTATAGTGACCAGCCATAAAACATATCAATTTATCTTCCTGGTACATAAATTTATTTCTGAAATCTCTCTTATTGGACAAAGCACATACACCAAATGAAAGATTGGTATAAGTTATAACCCTAGTTTCATGACCAATTGTTATGATATGTTACTATCATGAGATGCCATGTGTTTATAAACACAAGCAGATAATGACATGACCACCATGGTCTATTGTGTAGTTTATGAACATGCATGACATCATCAAAGAATACATGTGGTAAAGTCATCCATATATATATATATATATATGTACATGTTTTCCATAATGTTCTACTACATTTGTTCTTTTAGTGCATGATTTTTCACGCTAGTTGGAATCACTGTTATACCAGGGACGTGGATCAGTTCGGTGCACGATAAGGAAGCAAGTATGTACACAACTCAACACTATTTTTAATACAAATATTTCCATAAAATCCACACAACTTTCCATAAATTAACATTCACTCTTGTTGATGAATGCATATGAAGATACTAGAAAAAAAATTAGGCCAACAAGAGATTCTCAAATCTACTTCTTCTCATCACAAACACCATCTCTCTTCCTTCCCACCTTTTCGACATTACAACATATATGGTATTTATGGATCTCTCTCCCTCTGTCTATGTACCTATTGAACCAAATATCATTACATGTAATTCATATATGTATGTGGGTATGCTATATTTCCAGTGATCAGTTAATTAGTTCAGTATTGCTCTAACTAGTGCACCCATATATCTCAATGAGTCTGTAATTTCAAGTGAGATACATAAAAACTTCCATATGTAATTTGCAATAATTGTTCTGTAATTTCTGTAATAGCATAGTGGGATTGAATGGGTGAAAGCTTAGATTTCTAAAATGCATATAGCATCTCCAAAATTCAAATTCTTAGTAAAATGCCATTGTATGTCCATGAAACATGCTCGTGTAAGTCAATTTTATTTCTTAGTTGAGTTTTTTTGGTAACTTAGGAGTCGGACACTCTACGACCAAATGTAAGTCAATTTATATACATATATTAAAATCACTAAATGGAAAAATTTGGAATGATATTGGCCAATCATTACATTTATGTTTAAGTTGAACTTGATTTGTAAGTTGTGAAATTGTTATCATCATTGTCGAATACGTGACTTAAAGTTTTGAACTTATGCAGGAGCATCTACTGCATGTAAAGGTGTATCATTTTCGGACAACAAGACCGTGAATCCAAATGGGAAGAGGACTTTGGCACATTGTTGCCAAACATTATGAAGTGATTATTACTACGGATGAGTATTAGTTTTGATAGACGAATTAAGTTTGGTTGATGTGCTAGACCAATTTGATTTAGTGTAGTTTTGACTTTGGCGCATATATGCGTGATTTTTGGATGTACATTATTTTGGATACATTTTTTTGATGATGTCAATAGTGGGTAAATCTAGCAGTACATGTAACAGATCATTATTTTTATGTGACTGATATACATTGAAAGGGGTTGAATACAATAAATTTCAAGACATGTTTCTATGAATATTAGTTTTTGTTTTGATTTATTTACAACTATGACATTATTATTGATTATTAATTTTTTTATTATATGCTTAATTTACAGTCGTTTATATTAAACCCTCATGTGATTAAATGTTTTATATGACTTTTTTAAAATTTTGAAAACTATTTATTATGACGCTTTTTAAATTTAATATGACATCTTATAGAGTATATTATGACCTTTTTTGTAGCAAATATGACAGTTTTGAAAAAAAAAAGTCATATAAAATCGTTACCTAATATGACACTTTTTATGGGTATCAATTCTGACACCCAAACTTATGACGCTTTTGATTAAAAAAAGTGTCATAAAATGCGTTTAATGACACTTAAAAAACGTCATAAAAAGGCTTTTTTCTTGTAGTGAGGATTGTTTTTACTCATCTGGAGTAATTTGTGGAGAAGCCGTCTTCTTCTTCATTGCTGCCCACCTAGAGTTCTTGCGGGAGGTTCCAGCGATGACATCGGAACCGACACCTGAGGGTATTTCGTATGTCACTCTTATTTTCATTGTAATTCGTGTAACCGTTTCTTACAAATTATAGTGAAAATAAAAAGGTTTTGCCCCTTTGAGAGATTTTTCCTCATTTGTGTGTTTTGTTTGTGATTGACTGTTCTTCCATGATCATATTGATATCAATCACACCTAGATGTATGATTTTAGGATTTAATTGAGAAACTGAATTTAATTAAATAATTTATGTGTTTGAACGCACGTGCACTCTTCAGACCTCTAATTGATGCACCACAAGAACTGATGTGATCCATATTTCGAGGCCGATAATATTTCAATAGTGCCCGGGTCACATGATTTAACTTCAGATTTAACCCTAGGCTTTGGCTTTGATTTTCTTTCAATTTCGAACATTGCACAGTCATAATTTCTTCGTTTGAGCTCAGATTGACACACCGTTTGAATCCAAGTATTCCTTGATTTTAGGCCTACAACTTCCGTGATTTGTTCGGGTCCAAAATTAGTCGTTTGAATTTATCATTTTCCCCCTGAAAGTGCGTATGTGACCCTTTCTTGCCCAAATTACCTTGAAATAATCCATTTGAATTCATTAATGCATTGTGACCTACATGATAAATAAATACCCCTCATAACACTAATTTTACCTAGTAGCAATTAAAATGCATCTATTTGGGATGCAAAATTTACACTTTTGGGTACTTATCAATGAATAGAACTCAAACAAGACCCTACATAAACAATCGTATATATAGAAGACACATGATAACAAAACCACATAAGCTCCTCACTAACCCTGTCAGCTAGTGGTGCAACTCTATAATATAAAATATTACAATAACATGTGGGTTAGACGCGCAAAAAGAATATCACAACATGATCATAGTCATGAGTATCGATCAAATCATAAATCACAATTATTATATTAATTATTATTAGTCGTAACTACGATACTGGAGTCACCATATCACTATCCCAACTAAGTCTACCAAAAAATACAAGCATAACTTGTACCATATAAATTAGGCTAATGCACACGTTATCCACCAAATATCCATATATACGCGCACTCATGCCCATCATATAATCCACTGCTAGCATAGTTAGACAACGATAAAAAGTTAAAACCTCCACATATCGCATATACCGACATCATTCAAACATAAATCATGTCACTACAGCTAGAAAACAAAAGAGAGTTACTCTCCCTTATGCCTCCCACGTGTCGATGTGAATCACATTGCATGTATATAACTGAAACGTCACTTGTAGTGTCAGGGGTGAATAATTAAAGTGGCAAACCACGAGTCAGCAAATTTCTATAATCGTTTGGATGAATTAGACAAATTTGCAATTGATAAAAGATATCAATTTGTGTCTCTAACACCATACTTATTTACAAAAAAAATGGAGCCTTCTCGACACCAATTCAAGAGTTCAATATAATTTTGGAGTTTTCCAAAATTTGCATAGTTTCTTTTTTTTTTACATAATCAACATGTTGAATTCCACAATGGTGAGCATGTGCTGATCTTAGTCACTAATTATGTGTATCCTATATTTATACAAAAAAAATAAGGACTCTTAACTTAGTACGGATATATTGAAAATATTACTCTAGTGCTAACAAATAAAAAATTGGTGTCAATACCAGCACAAAAAATTGAAGTATGTTGAGTCTAAATAAAAATTGAAATAAATTATATGAAAATAATAGTTATAAATATTAAAAGTGGTATAAAAAAATTTCATTCTCCATGAAAAATATTTCTTAGCTACACTCAATATAATTGATTTCCATATAAAACTCCAAAAGTAACACTAAATCACTACACCCTTCAAACTTCTTATAAAATAAATAGAAAATGAGTGGAAAACGATACAAATGTTTTAATTTTTTCATGAAAATCACTTCTTTTTAGGTAGGTTAGTTATATTTTTTAGGAAAAATGATATATATATATATATATATATATATATATATATATATATATATATATATATATATATATATATATATGCTTGGTAACTTTTTTAGATGTGCTTTAATTAATTTTAAAATTGTTGTTGGTATTTATGTTTTGTATTTAGTTCCTTGTATTATTTAGTTTTTATTTATGATTTTATTCTATTTAATTTTTTCTAATTAATTCTTCTAATGTATTCGTGGTATTGGTCGCACCTATATATAACTAAATCTTTGTTGTTATGTCACTCCCAATACTACTTGTCTCACCAGATCTATGACAAACATATTGTTGATGTAAAAAATTAGATCACTCTAATTATTCAATCACAAATGAATAAATGAGACAAAGAATTTTAAAGTGGTTCAGCCTTAGAAGAATGGCCTACGTCCACTGTTATGTTATTTCTGAGTGTTTGGAAATTCTCGATTACAAGTTCTCTCAAGAAATTCCCGTCTGGGGTCTCCCTTTACAATGAGGATTGTACAATGTATTTATAGCCCTGAGGCTGTAATGTGAAAGGTTAATACATTAAATGAAGTACATATGAAAGGGTAATACATTTAATGCCCCTTAAGCGTGTGCGTCTGAATGATAAGCATTTAATGAATCAGTTGAACTGTTGATTATCCAGCTATTAACGCTTTGTTCGAGGTGCGCTCGGACCGCCTAAGCTTCTCGGTACTTAAGAGTTCCTCGATGAGGTCTCGTTCCTCTGAGCGTATGAGTTCCTTGGGGAAGCAGTGTTCCTCGGGGAAATAGTCTTCCTCGCTGTAGTCTTGTTCCTCGGAGCGTATGAGTTCCTCGGAAGTGTTTGTTGTTGCCATGTAGATTGCCACGTGTCTTTATTCAATTGGGCCATGTCTGCAGATTAAATTTGGTATTAACAGAAGCCCCCAATGTTTCATAGTTCGAAATTTGAGGAGTGTGGAACATTCTTTCTCGGAATATGATAGCTTTAAATAGTCTTCCTGATTTTTAGGAGTGTTTCCCTTGTATTTATTTCTCTTTCCAAATTCGTAGAATCAGGCATTTTTGAATTTTCATAACCGCCTCGATCTCTGAGTACTTTTTGTCCTTTTAGCCGCCGGTAGCATAATCGTTTCTTCTCGCTTCGATTGTCGCGCCCTTTTTATTCCTCTAGCCGCCGGTAGCGTAATTATTTCTTTTTGTAATCATTACTTTACCATTTCCCGAGGCAAGGTATTTAAACTTCACAGACACTCCCATCGTCTTCTACCTTTTCAAATTTGTGCCTTCGAATTTTCCATTGTCTTCTACTCTCTTGTGCGTTCATCCTTTTCATCGTTCGTTGTTATCAGGTCCACTCTTTTCCTGTAAGATTTTCTTCCTTCTTCTTCATTTACTTTATTCACCATGGTTTACTCTGTTGAATCTCTTGATAAATTTCGCTCTGATTTTTCCATTCCCTCCTGGGTTGTTTTGGAAGAGCTTCCTGAGCCTTCTGATTATTTCCATTTGGCTGAGGGACATTGGTTCCCCAGCCTCTTTATTGCTGAGTGTGGATTTTCTTTTCCACCAAATCCCTTGTGTCTGCAATTCTGTCATTACTTTGACGCTGTTCCTGCAATAATAGCCCCCAACACATGGAGAATAGTTAATGGGGTTCATAAATTAAATCAAGTCCATGGAACTCGCATAGGAATTCCAGAAATCATGTACTGATATAGATGGGCAGTTAATGATAACATTTTTTATTTAAAAACTAGATTTTTAAATAGAGCCTTAGTAGTCAATCTCCCTGATGCCAATAGGGATTATTTTGAACACGGGGTTGTCATAAAAAATTGGCAACACCCTCCATTAACTAGAGATGAGGTTTACCATGGTCCCAGATGCCCTCCTAATGGCAATGGGATAGGTTATTTTATTTCATTTTACTTATTTTAAAATCATGTTTCTTTTGTGTTTGATAAAATGTGTCACAGATGGCAATGTTTATTTATTTGCAGTTGATAGTAAAAGAAAGTGCCCAAAAGAAGTAGATGTTAATATAAGGCACTTGAAACTTATATAGAGTCTGCATCAGAGTGTTGCCGACGAGCACATTAGATCATCCTCATATCTGCTGTAGTATAAGAGCTACACAACCTCTTTTACTGCTCGTCCAGTAATAAGTGAATTAGAGCAAGTACCAACTTCCACCACCTCCTCGCCTGAATCTCACGTCCCTTTAAGCGAAAGGATGAAGAGAAGAAGACCTCCCACTCTGTTCGAGAAACCTGCCTCTAGTTCTAGTGAGGCAAAAAGAAGTAAAGTTGATGTCCTATGGGAGGGGACAAAGAAGAATGATGCGCCTTCCTCGGTCACTGCTGTTGTGAAGGTTGTAGAGAAGCCCGCAGTGGCTCCGAGAAGGTCTGCTGCTCCTGGAGAGGTGATTTTAATATCACCGACCAAGGGTTCTTCCTTGGTTGAATCTGTTCCTGTTCCCCCGAGGAGGCTGAAGAAAATCTCCTCGGTCAATTTGGCTGACACTATCACTCAGCTCCCATCTACTGGAACTGGGGTTCCAACTTTTGTTCCCTCGAGCTCTGCCATGAGCTCGGTAAAGTCCTGGATCATTCCCGAGGTCCAAGGTACTAAAGAAAACCTTACTCGAGACATGGTCACTTCGTTAGTTGCTCGTCATCTTGCTTCTGTAAGTCTTCTTACTTTGAACTTTTCATATTTCTCCTGTCATTTCTGTTTCTGACTTGCTTTCTTTTTACTTTCACAGTTGACGAGCTGCTTTAATATAATTTGGAAGAAGGATGAAGCAATTAAAGCTTCCTGCTCCTCGTCCAGTGTGGAGGGAGCTCTGGAAGAAGCTATCAAGTCTTTGGACGATTCTCGCCAGACGTATGAAACTGACAAGGCTGTCTGGGAGAAAAAGCTTACCTCCACCGAGCAAGAGAAAGCTCGAGCTGTTAATGCCTCCAAGGAGTTGGAGAAGAGAATAAAGGAGTTCAAAGGGAAAAATAAAGAGCTTGAAGAGAAGCTCAAAACTGCTGGAGAGTTTGAAGATAAACTCAAGGCTTCCTAGGAGGAGCTGGCTCAACTTCGGGAAGTAGGTCGGCATAAGGAGGAGATTGAAAATAAATTAAAAACTGCTGATACCCTGCTGTCCGAGAAGCTTTCCTCAGAGAAGTTGAAGAGGAAGATGGCTGTGAAAAAGTCCTTCAGCGCTGGCTGGGACAAGGGGTAGAACAAGGGGTTGGCTGCCATGGTGTTGCAAGTGGACTATGGCAGCCTCAAATACTTTAGGGATGGATGGGTTGCTGCTCTTCAGGAGATGAAAGTGGATGAAAATTCTGAGCTCTTTCAGCAACACATCCCTGGTCCCCCTCCAACTCCTGAAGACTTAGAAGAGGACGAAGCTGCCTCCGAAGAGTCTTCTATGGTGATGGGAGATCATCCTCCAGCTATTCAGCGTGCTGTCGAGGAACTTCAGTAAATCGTTACTTCTTCCGAACAACTGTTGGCGCTCCCCGAGCAACTGTCTATTCCCTCCGAGTAACCTACTTCCTCGTCCCAGCCTCCCGAAAAGGTTTTGGGAGACAAGGAAAAGGTGTAGAGTTGTTCGGGTTTATCTTTTTCTTTTATCAAATGTAACCCAGAACTTGTAACTCTGTATTTATGATCTAATAAAACTTGGACTTTATTGCATATTGTCGTCTATATTCTATTCATACTCTGTCTTGATTCTTATTGATTACTGCTTTTTCTTTCTCTGCTAGTTTCTGGACAGGATGGAATTATTATCTGCCCATGATACAAAGGTGCTGCGACAATGTAATGAATACTTTAAGGCTGGTCACACAGACCTGAGTGCAGCAAAAGTTGTAGACATCCTCGGCCAAGATGCTTCAGAACAGGCCGTAGAAGCATATCGATATCTGAAGTGTCTGCTTGATTGAGCGGTGGCCAATAATGTGGCCTATTATGATATGATCGAGGATCTCCAAGGCACCCTCGAAGACCTTCAGCTTCAATACAAAGAATCCATTGCCCTGTTGCATGAGGGTTACGAGAAGAAGTACCAGCAGATCATTGCTAACAAGGGCTACGAGGAGATTTTTGTTCGGTACGGTGTGAGGGAGAGAACCTTGAGGGGTGAGGTCGAGGAATGCAGACAGATTGCCGAGTTGCTAGAGCAAGAGAACAACAACTTGCAGAAAGAGCTATCACAGTTGAAGTGTGCAGCCTCTTCTTCAAAAGACTTAATCCCAGTGACCGATGAGGGATTCTCGTTCTTAGAGGTCGAGAATGCCAACTTGAGGGACGAGTTGAAAACCTTAAAGAGAGATGGCCCCTTTACATCAACTCGTGGACGAGCAAGATCATCTCGGATTCCTGTCGAGGAACAAAGGACTCAGTCTGCATTAGAAAACCAGGCCTTCCAGCTAATGGCGAATAACCAGGCGTTGGCTGAAATATCAAAGAAGATCAGAGACCTGGAAGAGCAGATCTCTGAGCAGAAATCTACCTTGGAGAACAAAGAGATCTTCGTCAAAAATCTCCACGAGCAGCTGGACAGACTAATATATCAATTCCACAAATAGCCCAGGGAGTTCTGGATGGCTGGATACAACGAAGCACTATACCACTTGGACGATCGTATCCAAAATGCCAACAATGAGGGCTACAAGCAAGGCTGGTTGAATGCCTTAGGTGTGCTGCAACTCGAACAGGGTCATTACCTGTGGGACTATCATGATCTTGGGCTGCTCGACTTACCCGCACCACCATTCAAACTGGACATGAGTTGGATCCTGCTCGGGCCATTCCTCGGAGCTTGATTTCCAAATATCTCGGTGACTACAATCTCCATTCAATTGTTGAAGTATCTCGTCCCGAGCACCTTCTAGATCGACCATCCGTGATGAATATCAGGATGTTAAAGGATCACAACTTCATAAATTCTCCCCTGGCTTTAAATGATCCGCCTGCTGGCGAGGAACCTGTGTCAAAAGCAGAGGGGAAAAAACCAGTAGAGTAGGAATTTTGATGTAATAGTTAGTATACATTTCAATATCAATGTAATTTGTTTCATTGTCAATGTAATTTGTAATGTATTTTGAATTCAATGAAAGACTTTCATTTTCGTTTGCAAATCTTAATTGTTATTGTCTTGTAATTATCAAACACTTTATATTTGTGCATATCTGTTAAAAAGATAACAATATTGTGTTGTTTTTCGACCAACTCAGTAAAGTTACAAGTATCAATAATGTTGCTCGATCACTTAATAATAAAGTCACGAGTATAAAAATGTTTAAAATGTTTCCAACCAACCAAGGTCGTTAAATTCTTCATGTCGACCAACTACAGTTAGTGGGTTTTTATCCCCGACCAGCCATAGTTAGTCTTTTTGAAATAATTTTACCCATAAAATGTTTTCGACCAACCAAGGTCCGTAAATTTTCTCTGTCGACCAACTATAGTTGGTGGGTTTTTATCCCCGACCAGCCATAGTTAGTGGATTTTTTACCTCGTCGACCAACTATAGTTGGTAAATTTTCTTTGTCAACCAACTACAGTTGGCGCTTTCTGGAATAATTTTACCCCCCGACCAACATAAGTTGGCATTTTCGAGAATATATGTACTTCCTAACCAACATAAGTTGGCATTTTTAGGAATATTTTGTTTCCTAGCCAAACAGGTTGGCATGATTAGGAATATTTTGTTTCCTAGCCAAACAGGTTGGCATTTTTAGGAATATTTTGTTTCCTAACCAACCGAGGTTGGCATTTTTAGGAATATTTTGTTTCCTAACCAACCGAGGTTGGCATTTTTAGGAATATTTTTGCTGAGTAGTCTGATCTTTACCGAGTTTTACCGAGTAGTGTGTAGCACTAGTATTCCCCAAAAAATTCTCAATAAAAGGAAAAACTTTGGCAGAATATCGTCATTTTATTCATACTGATGGAACTGCATTACATGGGAATATACATCACTGATAATACTTGCGCAGGTGCTCTGCGTTCCATGCATTCTTAAACTCCTCCCCCTCTAAAGTTGCTATTCGGTAAGTTCCTGGTCGAACAACTTCTGTAACTCGGTATGTTCCATGCTAATTTTCCTCCAGTTTATTGTGCTTTTGAATTACTTTCTTCAGCACATAGTCTCCTTCTTTCAGGTCGCATTTCTTCACCCTCTTGTTGTAAAACAAAGTTATTCGCTGCTGGTATGCACCATTTCCGATGGTTTCTTCTTCTCTAACTTCCTCGAGCATGTCTAAATCCAGTCTTCTCATTAAGTCGCTGACAGGGGAATTGAAATTCAGTACCCTGTGTGTTGGGAGGCCCAACTCGGCAGGTATAACAGCTTCACTTCCAAACGCCAGCATATATGGTGATTCTCCAGTTGCTACTCGGGAGTAGTTCGGTAAGCCCACAGTACTGATTGTAGCTCGTTGATCCAATTTGATTTTGCATCATCCAGTCTTTTCTTCAAGCCATTTAGCAGCGTTCTGTTTGTCACTTTAGTTTGTCCATTGTTTGAGGATGGCCTGGTGCTGAGTGGACCTTCAAAATGTTTGACTGGTGGCAATAAGCAGCGAACTCCTCGTTATCAAATTGTGTTCCATGGTCTGTGATGAAAGCATGAGGAAGAACATATCGATAAATGATGTTCTTCCAAAAAAATTGGTACACCTTCTCGTACGTCATATCAATGAGTGGCTCAGCTTCTACCCACTTAGTAAAATAATCCACTACGACGACGAGGTATTTGAACCTTCCTTGGGTCGTTGGCAGTGGCCCAAACAAATCAATTCCCCACATAGCAAATGGCCAAGGGGAAGTTATGGGCGTCAACAATGCTTGTGGAGTTCTTCGGATGGAGGAAAAGCGTTGGCATTTATCACATTGCTTGGCATAAGCTACACAATCGGCTCTCATCGTCGGCTAGTAGTATCCACGCGTCATCATCCTTTGCAAAAGCATCCGACCTGCTACATGTGCTCCACAGGACCCTTCATGGATCTCTTCAATTAATTCTTTCACCTCGGAGGGATGTACGCATATCTGCAAACCTGCCATAATTCCTCGTCTATATTAAATACCATTAGTTAATACATACCGAGCAGATTTGAACTTCAATTTCTTGGCTATGAGCTTATCAATTGGCAATTCTCCCTCCTCGATATATGCCCTGATGGGATCCATCCAAGATGGTCCTAAATCAAGGGTGACAAAGTTCATCGTCAGGTCTTCATCTATACTCCGACCAGCCAACACTTCAATTGGGATTATTCGTCATAGCTCGGTACGAGTAGCTGATGCTAGTCGAGCTAGGGCGTCTCCTCTCGCATTCTCCATTCTTGGTATTCTGACCAGCTGAATATCGACAAATTCTGACACCAGCTCCTTTGCCTTTGCATGATATCTGATCATTAACTCTCCTTTGACTGCATATACTCCCATTAATTGGTTTACGATCAATTGAGAATCACTGAAGACAATAATCTGTTGCGCCTCCATAATTTTTGCCAAACTAAGACCTGCAATCATTGCCTCATACTCAGCTTCATTATTGGAAGCTTTGAATTGGAAACGTAGGGCGTATTCCATGTCGACCTCGTCCGGAGTGCTCAAAACTATCCCCGCGCCACATCTTGTAGTGCAAGATGAGCCATCTACATATAACCTCCATATAGGTAACTCGTCTTCAAATTTTTGATCAGTTAGAGTTCCTCGGTGAAATATTTATTGATTCCTTTCATCTTCCCCGGATATTTCTCGCTCTTCGTCGATTATTTTTTCTTGCCCTTTTACCAATCGGAGTTGGTCTGAGATCGAATTTAATGATCCTGTAACATCCACTTGCCCTTTTACCAACCGGAGTTGGTCTGAGCTAGTGTTTGTTGATCCTGTAACATCCACAGGTTGATCAGCGAGCAACTTTTGCTCCTTGGGGGTATCAGGATAGGTGAACTCTGCTATAAAATCTGCAACAGCCTGCCCTTTTAGCGATGATCTGGGTTCATAGACTATATCGTATTCACCAAGTTCTATTGCCCAGTACATCATTCTCCCTGATTTTTTTGGCTTATGAAGGGCTTGCCTCAATGGCATATCAGTATATACGACTATAGTACGAGCCTGAAAGTATAGCCTTATTATCCTACTCACTTCAATCAACGCCAGTGCTAACTTTTTCAGCCTTGGATATCTGATCTCTGCTCCTCGAAAGGCCTTACTTGTGTAGTAAATTGGTTTTTTCACTCCATTCTCCACTCTGATTAGCGCCGAGCAAACTGCATTCTCGGACACTGCAAGATATAAGTATAATTTTTCTCCCATCACTGGCCTGGACAACAGTGGAGGTGCTCCCAAGTATTTCTTCAAGTCTTGAAAAGCCTTCTCACATTCATCATTCCACTCAAAAGTCTTTCTGAGTGTCTTGAAGAATGGGAGACATCTATCAGTTTCTCGCGATACAAATCTGTTGAGTGCTGCTACTCGTCCTGTAAGACTTTGCACCTCTTTCTTCGTCGTTGGAGATCGCATCCCTAATAAAGCTTTGATCTTTTCAGGATTTGCCTCAATTCCTCGTTGATTGACAATGTACCCGAGGAACACGCCTTATCGTACTCCAAATATGCACTTCGTCGCGTTCAGCTTCATTTGATATTTATCCAGTTGATCAAAAGTCTGGCTTAAGTCAACTAGATGATCGATAACTTTTATGCTCTTTGTCAGCATGTCGTCAACATAGACTTCCATATTGCAACTGATTTGTTCAGCAAAAACCTTGTTCATCAGCCGCTGATATGTCGCACCTGCATTTTTCAAACCAAAAAGGCATAACATTATAATAATAAGTTCCCCTAGGGGTAATGAAAGAAGTACTTTCCCTGTCTTCAGGTTTCATTTTGATCTGATTGTAACCAGAATAAGCATCCATGAAGCTCAGTAACTCGTGTCCCGAGGTAGCATCCACCAGTTGATCAATTCGGGGCAATGGAAAGTGATCTTTTGGGCATGCTTTGTTGAGGTCGGTGAAGTCTACACACATCCTCCACTTGTTGTTCTTCTTCTTTACCATCATTACATTGGCTAACCAGTCTGGATATTTAACATCTTCAATGAAACACGCTTTCTAGAGCTTCTCGTCTTCCTCCTGTATAACTTGATTCTTCTCGGGGCTGAATACTCTTCTTCTCTGCTTCACAGGCTTGATCTCCTTATTCACATTGAGCTCGTGACATAAGAAATTTGGATCTATCCCAGGCATATCTTCATGACTCCACGCAAAAGTTTGTTTTCTGCTTCTAAGGAAAGTTATTAATTCTTGTTTTAATGAGGCTCCCAACGACGAAACTATTTGAGTAGTTCGTTCAGGACGCTCGTCGTCTAGAATGACATTTTCAGTAGCTTCCACCACTTGACCCTTCACGAGTTGCGACTCATCTTGAGGATCCAATGTTTCAATCTCTGCACCTTCATCCACTTGATAAGTAGTAGTCTTTTTCCTTGATTCCTCCAGTTCTTCTTGCTCGGCGAATGAATAATAGCATTCCCGAGCTACTTTCTGATCACCTTTCACAACTCCTACTCTAAAATTTGTTGGAAATTTTAGGTACTGATGCACTGTAGATGGTATAGCCTCGAACTTCTTCAATCCTACTCTTCCCATAATGATATTGTATGATGATTGAACATTCTTATCCATCACGAAGAAGCGTATTCTTTCTGTTCGATAAGCAGGCCACGTACCAATGAATATATCCAACTTGATCGTCCTAAGTGGAAACACTTTCTCGCCAGCAAAATCGAGGAGGGGTCTATGATAAGGCTCGAGTTTAGATAGCTTTAGATTTAAACTATCGAAGCACGAGTAGAACATGATGTCTGTCGAGCTACCATTGTCGACCAGTACTCTTGAAATCATTACCTCCTTCATTCTCATCTTGATCACCAATGGGTCATCATAAGGATACAGAACACCTGCGAGGTCATTCTTCGAGAAACCGATGACCATTTTTTCTTTGTTCATCTTTCTCGGGCATTCCTCCTCAGCTAGATTTATTCATTGAATGTACGAGGAAGCTTGAGCCTCACAGAGGTAAGCTTTTCTTTCTGCAGTAAGGTCTCCTCCTCCTGTATCTCCACCTGTAATAACATTACAATCAAATGACCCAAAGCGTATTAAAAATACCTCTCGTTTTGGCTGCTTTGGTCTCTTAGGAAGATCGGGATCATCCTCGGGATCATCTTCATGGTTTCTTTTCTTGTTCTCCTTTGCTCGATGAGGAGATCTAGACCTCTCTCTTATTCGGTCACTGTTTCTTCTTTCATTTCTACGATCAACGCACTTTGCTAGTTTTCCTCGTCTAATGAGTGTTTCAATCTCATTCTGAAGAGCTATGCAATTTTTGGTCATATGGCCATGATCTTTGTGAAACTCGCAATATTTTTCTCTATTCCTCGTGTCAGGGTCTGCCTTCATTTTCTTTGGCCAGTTTAACTCCTCGCTGTTCTTAATTTCTTCCAGGACGTGGTTGATATCTACCTTCAAATGAGTGTAATTATCAAATTTCTTCAATACCTCCCATGACGACTTATTTTTGGATTGTTTGTCACCACCATTGTTCTTATGCTCTTTCTTCTTGGCTTTGTCGACTTCCACCTTGGTTTCTTTATCCATATTCTTCTTCGCAGCCGTAGCCTCCTTGGCATTCATGATTTTGGCCGCTTTTGCCATCAATTCTGACATAGTTGTGGGTGGATCTTTGGCCAAAGTGTAATACAACTTGTTAAGCAACAATCCACTCATCAAGGCAGTGATCGTTGTCTTCTCCTCATAATCAATGACTTCAAGTTTCTCGTTATTAAAACGAGTTATATAATCTCTGGTACTGTCACCAGCTTTTTGTCTAACACTTAACAGATGTGCTACTCGTTTAACTAGCTTTGCCCCAAAGCAGAAATTTCCAATGAATAACTCGGCCAGTTGAAAGAAAGTTGAGATCTTACCCCGAGGAAGATTATTATACCATATTTGAGCAGATTCAGTAAGAGTTCCCGAGAATGCCCTGCATCTCATCTCGTCTGGGACAGCATAGATATCGGCAACAGCTTGATATTGTTCTATATGAAGAATAGGGTCAGTCTTTCCATCATATTTGGGGGTCACAACCGGTGCTTTGAACTTTGATGGTGTTGGAAAATCTACAATGGCCTGGACAAAAGGTGTTCCTCGAACAAAGGTTCGTTGTAGAGGGTTCTTGGTATTAACCATTTCCCCTAATCTATCCTCCAACCTTTGAATAGACCCTTTCCATGCATTATTTCCTTCTTCGGGCCTGTTGGTTCGAGCAACTGATCGCGTTGAAATGGATTCCTGGGATCTATCCTGACGAGCAGCTGGTCGCGACTGGGTAGATCCTTCCCTTAAGGCAGTTGATCGTCGAAAGCTCCTCGACGCTGCATTAAGAGGACTTTTGTTCCTCCTAGGGCCTAGTCGGTCTAAAGGAGAAACCCTACTTAATCTTTCCAATGCGCTGGTCCTTTCTGGGGAGAGAGTGACACGTTGTTCAGTATCTGTGGCTCGCACTGACGAAGTTCGCCCAGGTTGATAAGAGAAATCATCAGATTCCTCATTGCGATATGAATAGGTACGCCTAGTACGTGAGGATGACACACGGGTGTTTCTTTGAATACTCCGCAGTCCTGAATGAGTTGGTGCACCGCCATGAAGGGTTTGTATGAGTTGACGCATAGTTTCTTGCATGACGGTCTGACCCTGAGCCAGATTTATCATTATTCCAGCCAGATCTGGAATATTTGGCGGAGCAGATGGATTTGGAGGGGTTCCAGCGTTGCGATTGCTGGATTTAGGAATATCAGCCATTAATAACAGATTGTTTTTGGTGAAAAACGATATTACCAGTCGTTCCCACAGACGGCGCCAATATGTTGATGTAAAAAATTAGATCACTCTAATTATTCAATCACAGATAAATAAATGAGACAAAGAATTTTAAAGTGGTTCAGCCTTAGAAGAATGGCATACGTCCACTGTTACGTTATTGCTGAGTGTTTGGGAATTCTCGATTACAAGTTCTCTCAAGAAATTCCCGTCTGGGGTCTCCCTTTACAATGAGGATTGTACAATGTATTTATAGCCCTGAGGCTGTAATGTGAAAGGGTAATACATTAAATGAGGTACATATGAAAGGGTAATACATTTAATGCCCCTTAAGCGTGTGCGTCTGAATGATAAGCATTTAATGAATCAGTTGAACTGTTGATTATCCAGCTATTAACACTTTGTTCGAGGTCCGCTCGGACCGCCTGAGTTGCTCGGACCGCCTAAGCTTCTCGGTACTTAAGAGTTCCTCGATGAGGTCTCGTTCCTCGGAGCGTATGAGTTCCTTGGGGAAATAGTCTTCCTCGTTGTAGTCTTGTTCCTCGGAGCGTGTGAGTTCCTCGGAAGTGTTTGTTGTTGCCATGTAGATTGTCACGTGTCTTCATTCAATTGGGCCATGTCAGCAGATTAAATTTGGTATTAACACATATATTCTAAACATATATTTTACTTTGGCATTTTATTTTGTTTAAGTTGTATAGAATAAGTAAACTATTTATGTTTGTTAACATAGAAAGACATGTGTTACTTTACTTTGGCATATTATTTTGTTTTCATTCAACATTTTGCAAAATATTTAAAACTATTTATGTTTGTTAATGGTGAATAACATTGAGACATGCGTTAAACGCGATGCTTATGACATGTTGTAGGTGCGAGGAGCTACTGTATCTTAATTGCGACACATGAATTATTTATGGACACAATATCCACCATAGGACGTATGGGGACATAATGGAATCCTCTTCGTGGAAGATGAAAATTACTAAGGTGCTTGTACCTGAACTCGAATTCATTTTAAAAACATGAATTGGTAAAAACTATATTACTTGCTTTTCGAATATAATGTTTTAGTACATGATCTATTTGGAAACGACAAATGGTGTCATGGATCAAATTAGGTTGATATCCATATCATTCTATAAATTTTTGTTATTACTTTTTCGTATTTGGTTGGACGATAATCTTTCTTCTTTCTTCGGTTTTTTTGTAGGGAATATCATGCATTATGGGATCAAATGGAATATGGTCACTACAAAGAAACTTGGTGTGGAACATATCTCAAGACGGTTGAAAATTCGGATAGCTGTGGAGGATAATTAATGAATTATAATCGCTTGGTAAATATATTTTGGTATCCTTTATTGATTTGTGAGTCCTCAGTAGAATTATACATGTATCTTTATTTTATATTGGTTTGATTTCTCTTGAGCAAATAAGTTTCCTTACCTCTTCATTGACTAAGTAAAATTATATTTTAATGGAACTATTTACATGTTAGGTAATTTGTTTTTACACAGGAAGATAAACATTTTTTTTAAACTTGAAAAAAAGTGCCATGTGCCCACAACTTAATATGAAGGGTGACAATTCATCTTTCTCGAAGGTATTTGGACATGACACAACACAACAAATATTAAGATATAAACACAAAATTGTGTTTTTTATTTAACACAATACAACAAATAAATTTAATAGTTTATATACTCAATTAAGCATAATAATACACGAAACTATGAGGAAAAACATGAATAACACGTTGAGACACAATACAAGTTATAATTTTGACACAAATATTATGACACAATTGTCTACTTAAAACCTATTGTGTCAAAGATTTCCAAATGTACTTAATACCCATATTTAAAGGCATAGTTCCATTAAAATGCAACAACTATTATAGTAGGACAACAACAAGGGTTACGCGATAACCAATGTGTCATTTTTCTTAATGCCATACGAGAATATTCTATATGATAAATATTTATTAATTTAATTTGATTTCTATTTGATGTACTTTATTCGGATAATAATCAACATAAGTAATTTATCATACCATAACACAATGGAACTGAATATATATCCGGTTTAAGGTATGCTAAAAACATAATTAATTAATTTATACATAATATATCAAAGGACTCCTAGATAATAACACAAATTTCACATAATTTCTTCAATCAATCCCTACATCAATAAATAAAAATAAATTATTGTCCCTGAAACTCTGTTCGATCTCATATTCATGTTAGGCAACCATAGAGAACAGTCAACTGCAAACACGTCAAACCACACATGGCTTCCAATCTTCATATACAATAACACCATGGATAAGGTCCCTTCTGCACCCACTCAAAAGATTTCACGATCACGAATAACACTCCCCTAACGATTTGCACTGATTGACGTTGATCACAACATTTCATGTGCCCATTTGCATGCACGGCACTTTTCCCTCTGTTCCTCTTCTTCCTCATCGGTAAAGAAATCGCAGGGCACCCACTTCTTACATGGTGGTTCTTTAATTGCACCACACGGTTACAATCGTGCACTTGAGCCTCACCCAAGCTCCATTTCTCCGGTTAAAGCAGGCCATCATAGCTATCAACCCCTTAGCAGTCAAACAATCTTCTCATTTGACGCCAGTGTGACGCTTTGTTACTACAAGTTACGTAATCCGACGGCTTCAACGTTATCACATCCTTCTTTATTACGTAAACCCCTCCAAAGCCCCATCATTTCACGACATTAGCGATTACCCAAGTCATTTCTACTAATGACATCCATGTCCTTCACTCCCAACTGATAAACCCGTCCACCCTGGACGGGTAATATTGTCATTTTACAACGGTATATCCCTCCTGAGAAGCAAGGACGAGGGAGAAAGGTATTAAATATACAAGACGGATTGTAGTCGCATCGAATTTGACAGGAATATCTTTAATCTTCTCAATAAAATCTATTTTCCCCCAATTAACAATTCTGTCATGAACATAAATATATTAGTTTTATTCTCGGTAACCGGATGTATAAATAGTTGAACTCCGAGTTCACCAGTTCCCATGTATCTTTTGTCTCTCTCTCTTTTATCGCCATTAAAGAGTACCCAACAGCATAAAAACAATGAACAACCAGTTCCAAATGTTACAGTATGCTCCGTTCTTCTGGCATAATCAACAAATTTTCGAACAACCTGAACCCAATTTGCCTAATTTTTATTCCCCTCCTGTTTTTGAAACTCGCGTTTCCTTGACACCGGCTCAAGAACCTGTGAACAAGTCAAAAAATGAAAACCCGCCTATTCTTGAGGGAATTGCTGCTATTGTTGGTGAACATGTTCTGTTTGGAGGTAAACAGGTGGGGTCCGAGTCAGACACGATGAAGAGTGTGGGGGGAGAGAGAAATGTCGTTCCGGTGCCGAGGAATTATAGAGGAGTGAGAAAAAGGCCGTGGGGGAGATGGTCAGCGGAGATACGTGACCGTATAGGGCGGTGCCGCCACTGGTTAGGCACTTTTGACACGGCGGAGGAGGCGGCGCGTGCGTACGACGCGGCAGCTAGGAGGTTGCGTGGGTCCAAGGCTCGAACCAACTTTGAGATTCCTTCTGTTTTTCCACTCTCGTCTCCAACGACGTCATCTTGTTCGTCCACGGAGGTGAAAAAGAGGAAAAGGAGCACTAACACTGACAACAAGAAGGCACATAATAGAGGAAAGTGTTCTGTGGTGACTTCTGTTGCTCATTTGTTTAGTAATTCTTGTCCTTTCAATGAAGCTAAGAGGGGTGGTGGGGGTGTTAATCTGGAACTTGACTTAAAAATAGGTGGTAATTTCTGCGATAGAACTAGGGAGTCTACGGTGTTTAACTCCACTATCTAATTGCCTTTGATGTTCAACTTTTCTGTTTTGGGGTTTAAATTTTGAAGTCTGTGTTTCTCACTCGAACTCATGGAATGGTATGTTTCAAATTTTATGTTGGGTGCATGTAACAATATAACATGCATGCAGGATGAAAGATTTTGAGTTGTATTTAGGTGAAACTACAGACCATGAGTCTGAGATGTCGGTTATGAACATAGAAAAGGACACTGCGCTGCTGTAGTTAATATTAACTTATGTGGTTTTATAATTTCTTCCTATTTTCTGCCCAAAAATTCTACCATTATTAAAAAGTTGTGTGGACTTTTGTGTGTGAGACTGAGTCCTATCCTTGCATGTTGAAAGTCGAATATTTAATCTTTTATCAAATATTTAGAGAAGGATTAAGGAACAGTTTGAAGCAATATCGATGGTAGCCTTAATGGTTTTCTTGGTTACTGTAAACCTTTCAAGAAAAAGTTAGCCCAGATTCATTAATACGTAATGGTCTGGAATTGAGAACACCAGATAACCCAGACGAAGTGCGAAACTCGAAAAGTTCTAAAATTCTGCAAAACTTTAGGGTTTTGAAAAGTAGCCCAGGAATGGAGGTGTAAGAAGGAGGAGAGAGATAGAGAGATGCGGGAGGGAGAAAGATACAGAACAGAGTTTGATACTCATTTAGTACCATGTCTGAGGCTACTGACTAACTTGTACTAAACTAGTACTGAGAACTGACTGTGTGCAGAGGATCAATGGCCATATATTGTGATTTGTTGCACAGCGTTTCTAGGTATTACCCCCATCTCCCCAGTATCTCTCTGTGTTTCTATTTAATGTCGAAAACAAATCATTTCGCTCTTATTGCAGCTGCGTCAGTGATAACTGACGGTAATATTGTAATGCTATATATACCCTCTTTAGGGAAACTTTATATGTCCCGCATTGGTAGGACCGCATCACCTTTTTTTTTTTTATTTATTTTCTTTTTTAATTTTTTAATTTTTATTTGTTGTTCTTTAGTTTTTAACAACCAATATAAAATTAGTTTTTATATCAGAAAAAATAATTTTTTTTCTAAATAAGTTTTTTATTCTTATATTTTTAATAATTAATATAAAAATAGTTTTTTATATAATAAAAAAAAACAGTTTTTCTATTAGTACAATTTTTTTTTATAAAGTAAACAATTTTTATTAAATTTTAAAAAATATTTTCATAAATAAAAAAAAATATTTATTGACATGATATCGCGATTGATTAGTGCCGACGATGGTGCGGATCCGCATTTCTGGACTCATATCATTTGTTGAATGTGGTGTCCACCAGTGACATTAATTAATCGCGATATTTTTTCAATAAAATATCGCGATTAATTAGTGCCGTTAGCGCGGACCCACATTTTCAGGCCAAAATCATTTGTTGAATGTGGGTTCGCACTAGGGGCACAAATTAATCGCGATATTTTTTTGAAAAAATATCGGGAATAATTAGTGCCACTGGCGTGGACTCACAATTCCGAACCTAAATTATTTGTTGAATGTGGGTCCGCGCAAACGACACAAATTAATCGCGATATTTTATTGAAAAAAATATCGCGATTAATTTGTGCCGCTGGCGTGGACCCACATTCCCGGATCCAAATCATTTATTGAATGTAGGTCCGCGCCAGCGGCACAAATTAATCGCAATATTTTTTTCAATAAAATATCGCGATTAATTAGTGCTGCTGGCACGGACCCACATCAGTTGTTTAATTTTAATAAAAAAAAAATAATATTAGTAGGAAAACAGTTTTTTTATATATAAAAAAACTATTTTGTTTTAAATTTTATTAAAGACCCTTTTTTTTTTAATTTAAAAAAACTATTTAAAAAAAAAAAGGAAAAAGACTAAAAGCGGTCCCAATGCGGTTTCTACATGCGGTTCATGTAGAATCACTCCCTTTTTTATGGTCGAAATGTCAAAAAGTCATTTTTCCTATTAGATGTAATTCTTATGGGACGGAATTGGTAATAATCATTTTAAAATTTGGTAAAAGGATAAAATTATAGGGACAAGATATGTTTACTTCACAAGAGTTTTTATTTGTCACTTATTCGTTTTTCTTTTTTAATTATTTGTCTGTTTTTTGTTAAATTTCTCTTTAAGATTTAGGATTAAAAAAAGAGAGTCTTTGAATCTTTTTATGTCATGAAAAAGACTTTTTGCAACAAACTAAAAAAATTTGAATTAAATCTATTCATATAAAATTGACATGGTGCGATAGCTGTGATAATTTTGAATTATTATATAATGAGAGTCGAGACTTCAATTTTGATAACTTTATCTGAAATCTTTATAGCTCTGTGCCATTTGGGCCCATAAAATGAGTCAGCAATTTTGCTTAAATAAGAATGGTCAATTGGCCCATAAAATGAGTCATAGCTATTTTGCTTAAAAGAGAATGTTCAAATGTCATAATTCCTAATAGATAAACAGAATTATTTCAAGAACATCAAGTAAAATGAATCATAAAATATTAAAAACTACAATGCAAAGGGTTTATTTTGCTTAATGGAAAAATATGTGGGCATATTGATGGCAAATTTTTATTAGTGCTGAGTGTCACTTCGATCAAAAGCATTGACCAAATAAATATTATATTAGTTTGTCCAATGACTTGAAGATAGCCTTACACCATCTCCTCCATTATGGTATAACATTTCGCTCCACCGAGAACGAGACGTTTGGTGTTCACGTGATAAGTGGAATGTTACGGGATCAATAAACATTGACAATAGCTAGTTTTTCATTTTACCATCTTGGGTTCATGAATTTAAGTTTTATTCGTCTGATTACTCCATTGACAAAATTCTCAACAAGTCATCAGGTGAAGATTATGAAGAGCAAGTGCTACACATGATAGTAATTTCAATTCTCTTCTTTCAAAGAACGAAGAGGAGTAAAAATGATCTCGTCATCGAGGCTCTATATCCAATGGAAAGGTTGTCGATAAAGACCAACTTTGGGGCACACATGCTCTTGGGGTACGAGCTGATCGCCACTACAAAGACCAACCTTCTAGTGGTTCCCACTACAGCAAAATGATCGATTAAATCATAGTCACTGAACGAAGACACACTTGTAGGCCTTCTAATCTTGAATGTTAACACCAGATGGGTTTACTTGGGATAGGATAATCTTTATACCCCAGGTCATTTAAAAAAGATTTAAAAGAAACTTTATTCGAGGACTAAGGGGGCAATCGTAATCTCTTGGAGGGGCCAAATGACTATCTCTAGTGAGTAGTTGGAAGAAGGTTAATAAGGTTCGGTAAATTCGTACTACACCTTCATTTCCCCCGATTCAAATAAAGAGATGAATGGTAGTAGAGGTTGTCGCAATATTAACCTTCTGGTCAAATATAAGTAATTGGTTGCTGGTGACAAGAACAACGAGATCGCTAAATCTTCTGTTGTAACTGTAAGCAAGCAACGAATTGCCTTTAAGCGAGAAAGATAAGAGATGGAAATAAAAAATCGGTACAAGACTATTGATAAAGACAAAAATCCCCCCTCCACCCCCCCCCCCCCCCCCCCCCCCCTAATATTTCCATACTATAGTTATTGTCGATAGATTAGTCGGTGGGAGTAATAATAAAATGATGGTCGCTTTTCAGGCACATTCTTTATCTCAAATTCCATATATTCCCCCATACCAAACACTTGTCAATGTCTTTCCCTAGTGGAAAGGAAACCATTGTTGTAGACAACTTGGCCATTAAAAGTGCTAACATCGGCTATGACCTTAATCGAGTTATGTTACTAACCGATTTATCGTCCCAAAAGTTTCATTATAATAAGTATCTCATTAAAATAAGGGATGCAATAATTGGATTTAGTATGTATTAGCCTATGTTAGCTCGAATTTTCTAAGTTAATAATTATTTTTATCATATATACTTGTATTTTTCAGGCTATGCAACCCTTTTGGATGTTGTCCCCGAGAATTGGTCGATTGGTTGAGCACAACACATTGTTATATAATCATGACAACATCATGTGCAAAAAACTTCCTAAAAAGGAAAAAATAATCACCCAATTCATTGATAATCTCAATAAGGTTAAACACTATTGTAATGGACATGGTCTAAGAGGCTCTACAGATCAGTATCTTCGAAAGTGAATATAAGCTCATGGAGATGCAAAATTGATAGAATAAGCTCCTGATCCACAAGGCTCCTTGCTAAAGGATAGGGAGATAGAAAAGGGTCAAGTCCGGTCAAGACTTAGATAAGTCCTTTGATATAGTTTTGATGAGTATGTGTGTAACATTCTCTGAACTATCTTACTATTATTAACAATCTTGATGACGACGAGGACTAAAAGATGCACCCTCTCATTACATCCCAGGTCATTGTTAATCAATCATCTATTGCTCATATAGAAAGACCAAGAGGTTGAGTTGGCTTCCATCGACCAGACTGTTAAATGTTAAGTCAACTATGATACAAAAGCAGTGGGAGGCTAGGGAAACAACGTGATTATAGCTTAAAGTGTTTATTTTTCTTTTATGAATGCCAAAAAATGAGCCACTTTCTGAAATTTTCATTTCTTTATTCTTTTGTAAGACTTTAGCCATGATGAACTTATGATTGAAAATTTGGTATGTCATCTTGCGTTCATTGTTGTCGTTGTGATTATTTTAATGCTATAACAACAAGAATAGGCTTTTCTAGGCTTAGTAATTTGTTAAGAGAGAGAAGGGTAAATATGTGACCCTATTCACATATATGTGCGTTCTTCAAAGAAATTAACTAATGGACATAAATAATTAAATGATACTAACTCACTTAATTTTCCCAATAAATTTTGATTACGTCATTTGACTTGATCATCTCAATCATTCTCATCACAAATTGACATAATCACCATATATATTTTGGGTGCCGCTAATGGCACTCCCAAAATTCTGATAGCACTCCATTTTTGCCTACAAATGTCACAATTATCCCTTAGAAAATCAACCTCCTCTATTGACTTTTTCTAGCTCAACCAAATGTGAGATGTTGATACTTTATTAAAAAGATAAAAAAATATAACTTGTTATGAGGCTTTAAATTCACAAATATAAAACTAATAATTAATCAAGAATGATCATTAATATTTAATTAAAAATGATAATAAAAATAAAAAATATTAATATTTTTTTTGTCATTGTACGCCTGTGAAATATAAAGTTAAAAGTTAAATGTTCAATACACATTGAGTGCTGCTACCACGCACATTGAGTCCTCCCCCGATACAGAACACAAACATGATAAAAATAAAAATAACACAACATGCCACGCCACGAAATCCTATTTTTACCTAATAAAAGTGACATGACACGATACGAAATATTATTTTTTTACCTAACACGAACACGACCCAACTAAAAGAGATACCTCACAAAATATGCTATTTTTTTTAAAACCAAACACGAATGCGACCAAAGTAAAATTAACACGACATGGTGCGACACGCCTCAAAATCTTATTTTACATAAAATGAACACGACCCATATAAAACTGACATGGTACGAAATGAAATCTCATTTTTTTTGTCAAACACGAACATGTCCCACTTAAAATAATATTTCATGTTGCGATACAGTGACACGTCGCTTGTAATGAAAATAATATTTGGTGCCTTTTCGTGCTATTTTAAAATAAAATCTTTAGTAAAAAAAATATTTCTTGTGAAAAAGTGTCATTTCGTGATGCATTTATTTCGGTTGCACTCGTGTTAAATAAAAGCATGGGTAAAAAATAGTTTTTTTACTGAAATATTACTTTACTGAAAAATATATATTTTTCCAAATAAAAGTTGGGTTGTGTTTTTGTTGTGTAAAAAAAATATAAAATTTCATGTCATGTCACGTTTTTATTTGGTTGTTTTTGTGTTCACTAAAAAAATTGTATCGTGTTGCTTTTACTTTTTTAAGTAAATAAAAAAACGAGCGCAACACAAAAACAACCAAATAAAAACGTGATTTGACATGAAATTTTTTCTGTTTTTACATAACACAAAAACAACCCAACTTTTATTTGGGAAAATATATATTTTTCAGTAAAAAAACTATTTTTATTCATGCTTTTTAAAAGTAAACACAAAATCTTTACTTGTATTTAACACGAGGCAGCCCAAATAAATGCAACACGAAATGACACTTTTTCACAAGAAATATTTTTTTTACTAAAGATTTTATTTTGAAATAAGACAAAATATTATTTTCATTACAAGTGACATGTCAGTGTATCGCAACACGAAATGTTATTTTAAGTGGGACATGTTCATGTTTGGTAGAAAAAATGAGATTTCATTTCGTGCCATGTCAGTTTTATATGAGTCGTGTTCATTTTATGTAAAATAAGATTTTGAGGCGTGTCGCACCATGTCGTGTTAATTTTATTTTGGTCGCATTTGTATTTGGTTTAAAAAAATAACATATTTTGTGACGTATCTCTTTTAGTTCGGTCGTGTTCGTGTTAAGTAAAAAAATAATATTTCGTATCGTGTCATGTCACTTTTATTAGGTAAAAATAGGATTCCGTGGCGTGGTATGTTGTGTTATTTTTATTTTTATCGTGTTTGTGTTCTGTATCAGACGAGAATTCAATGTGCGTGGTAGCAGCACTCAATGTGTATTGGACATTTAACTTTCAACTTTATATTTCACAGGCGTACAACGACAAAAAAAATATTAATATTTTTTTTTAATTTTTTAATTTTTCATTTTTATTATCATTTTTAATTTAATATTAGTGATTCTTCTTGATTAAATATTAATTTTATATTTGTGAATTTAAAACTTCATAACAAGTTTTATTTATTTTTTCTTTTTAATAGAGTATTAACATCTCACATGAGCTATAAAAAAAGTCAATAGAAGATATTCATTTTTTAAAGGGTAATTGTGACATTTATAGAGAAGAATGGAGTGCTAGCAGATTTCTGGGAGTGCCATTAGCGGCACCCTATATTTTTTATTATATATAATAACGTGTTTATATAATCACTGTAGGCTAACTTTACTTCCTTAGGTTAATTTTAGGTATTGTTGAACTAGTTTAGACTGTCTTAGATCGATATAGTCATCTTAGGCTAATTTTGGTCATTTTACACATGTTTGGGACATCTTAGGGAGACATAGCCATTTTGGGATATTTCTTTCATCTTAGACTAGGTCTAGACATTTTTAGGCCGAATTAAGCCTATTAAGATGATTTTTTCACTTAGACCTAGTTTAGACCATCTGAGGTTAACTCAACCCTCTTAAAGTGATTTGGTCATCTTAGACCTAGTCTAGACCATCTTAAGTCGTTCTAGCCCTCCAATAAGGATTTGATTATTTTATAAATAGTCTATACCATCTTGGATCAACTTAGCTCTTTTAGGATGCATTGGGCATCTTAGACCAAATATAGACCATCATAAGACGACTTAGCACTTTTAAGTTGTTTTGGTCATCTTAGAGTTAGTATAGACCATCTTTGGCATACTTAGTCCTCTTAGGTTGATTTGGTCATATTAGACATAGTTTAGACCATCTTAATCCTATTTAGACCTTTTGTGTTGATTTGGTGGTCTTAGAAATCTTATTCACATCGAGGTTTTTATTTTTAAAATCATGTTTATGACACTTACTATTTATTAACAAAGGATTATATTAGCTCATTTTGAAATATGAGTCACGTTTGTGGGAATGCCTTTTATTTATTTACAATTATATTGTATATATTGGTCAATTGTACTAATTAGGTCTTTTATTGAGTTAGGCTGCGCTCGAGCATAAAAGATCAAAATTTTGATTCTAGTATGATTGAACAATTCACATCCTGCGGGAGTCGACATACTATCTGTAAAACTATGTGTGCAATCTTAGTAGTTTATCTTAACCAATAAGAACCTGTTTGATGGTTTTGTAACTTGTCAATACTTTAAGAAAGATAGTATTAGTACACTGGGGTTGTATGGAATAATACCAAAGGTCAGATTCGAGTCTAGGTGTTAACTATAGTAGATTTGGACAATCTCATAATTTGCAAATGGCGCATAGACTCTTAATCCTGAGGGATATGGGGATTGGAGTATTCACATAATTATTGCTTTGATTTGATATGACCAAGACTCAATTTCTTAGGTCAATAATCTCAATAGGCTAGGAAATCATTGTGTGAGTATGTCCAAGATCACATTCCAGAGGATTCCACGTCCAAGAGATATTTTGGATTGTTATACCCCATCGATAAACTTATAAGTTTTTATTCTACTAGTACAACCAACTGGTTCATTTTTAATATGATAGAGTATGAAATAAGCTTTTATTCTACCATTAAAACCGACTGCTTGATTTATAATCCGACTGGTTGATTTTTTTATCCTATAGCGCATCATATACATTGGTGAAATTGATTTGCGACAAATTGAATTTTATTAAGTGGGTCTTGAATGCTTAATAATATGTCACTAATATTGCGTATTTGTGTCCATTATCTTTATGCATTCTAGCACTTTTGTGTTCCTTATGCCTATATTTTGTATGTTTTATATGCTTTGCGAGATATAATTGAGCTTTTGCAGGTATTAAAATGCTTAGCGTGTGGATTGGTTGCTTTTTGAGGAAGTTCCGTCGTTTGACTCAATTTTAAGGGCATTATAGTCAATTCATACTTTATATTTGGTTCATTGGAATTCCACAGAAGCACAGTTTGTTGAGTTAGCTTTGCGTGGACACAAACGACACGTCGTTTTGAGTCCGGATGAAGAAGTTGTAGCTAAATCTGCAAATCAACTTTCCTCCCATGTGAAGACCAAACTCCCAAAGAAAACAAGGCGAAGATCGACCGACGATCCATGACAGAGGTGCTTCTAACTACAACCGGTCTATTGGCCCCCTAGCTGTAGTCGACCGACCCTCCCAGATTTTTTACGCTTGTTTCTTTTTTTATTTCTTTTTCCTTTATTTTATTTTCCACTTACTATATAAAAAAGCCTTTGGTTTATTTGTAAGATATCTTCCATTTTAGTTAGTTTTAAGGTTTGTTCTTTGGGAGATTCTCTCTCTAGGGTTTCAACCCATTTTTGTATTGTAAGTTACTATTAATCTTCCCTTCTTCTCTAAGAGGCTCAAAGTTCAGACTAAGGAAGTTGGTCAATAAGTCTACTACTTCTTGGTTCTTGATGGCCTTCAAGACCACACATTTAAGATCATACTAAGATAATATCAGAAACCATATTGCTTCTCTTTCCACCAGGATAGTTTGCGAGATATGTTATGGAATCACACTTTGTGACAATATGTATTATAAAAGTGAGCAAGTAGTGTATCAGTCTCTTGGAAAGAAAGATTAAGGAAAAATAATGCCTCTCAATATTGGTATATCTGCACTCAATATTTGAGATTACTCATGACAAGTAGTATACCGGTCGCTCTAATCCTGATTTGTCCTGAGAAAGCAAAGCCCATATGGACCTTTCTGTTGAGGTAAAAAAGAGCAGGAATGGCACACATGCTTGTGGTTGTATCATCATTGAGGGGGAGGTCAATATTGCTTTTATCTTTTTGATGGATTTCTTCTTCTCTTCCCTAGATCCAGTTGGATTTCTCTTTCATTAGTGGGGCAAAAGGGTGAGTGACCTCTGCTAAGTTTGGTATGAATCTTCTAAGGTAAAAAAACCTTCCTTAAGAAGCTCTTGAGTTATCAATGATTCTTCGGCAGTGGACTCATCAAAATATCTTTCTGCTTTTCTGCATCAATCTACACCCCTTGCCTATTCACCACGAACCCCAAAACTTTTCCTGATGTCATCTTAAAGGCATATTTATAGGGGTTCATCTTCATTTTGTATATGAGGAATCGCTAGAACACCCACCTCAAATCTTGCGCATGCTTACTTTCCTTCTTGAATTTTACTACCAAGTCCAATATATCGTAAAACAAGTAATGAAATACGGACATAATTGTGCGCTGGAAGGTGGTGCATCCGTTCTTCAGTCCAAACGGCATGAATGTGTAATGAAAATTTCGCAAGGGTGTCCGAAAAGCATTTTTCTTAGCATTTGCTAGATCCATTCTAATTTGAATGTAGGCAACGTATCCATCCATAAAATTGTACCTTTCATGCTCCGCCATGGCATCTACCGAAATGTCAATACTGGGTAGTGGGAACTTATCTTTTAGGCAGACACGATTTAAATCCCTGAAATCCAAGCAGATTCTTATTTGCTTCTTGTCTTTCTTAGCTAAAGAACAATGCTTGAAAGACATATAGGATGCTGGATTGGTTTGATGAACCATACTGCAAGTAGATTCTCCACTTTCACCTTGATTTTCAAATCTAACTCCGTAATACCCTGGCCTAATGTTTCATTAAAATTCTATAGAAATTGTGTTAAAGTGGGGTTTGATGATAATTATTGAATATTGTGGGTAAAAGATTGGGATTTGAAGAAAAGAATAAGAACGGAGGGTTCGAACGAGAGTAAGATCGCTAGAATGAGATTTGAATGTCGTTAGAAGCAAGGATCGAACGAGCTTCGAATGAGAACCCACTGTACAACTTTCAAAGATCGTTTGAAGGTTGCTAGAAGACATGAATCGAATGAAATGACTTTTTTGTTCGAACGAGGCTTAATGTCATTCGAATGTCGTGCTTCAAAAATTCAAAATCAGACCACCCTTTTGCACTGTCACGTTTCTGGCCCTTGGATTGTTGAGTTGTCGAGCTCTGGTGAGCCCGCATTGGGAAAAACGGTAATTTTAGGTTTTGGAGGGTTCTTATAAGAGTTTATTTATCTCACTTGGGGTATTTTGAAGAGAGAAGAAGATGGAAGAGGGAGATTGTTGATACCAAATTTAGCCTGCTGACATGGCACAATTGAATGATGACACGTGACAATCTACATGGCAACAACAAACACTTCCGAGGAACCCACGCGCTCCGAGGAACAAGACTACAACGAGGAAGACTATTTCCCCGAGAAACACTGCTTCCCCGAGGAACTCACACGCTACGAGGAACAAGACCTCTTCGAGGAACTCTTGAGTACGGAGAAGCTTAGGCGGTCCGAGAAACTCAGGCGGTCCAAGTTGCACCTCGAACAAAGCATTAATAGCTGGATAACCAACAGTTTGACCGTTCATTAAATGCTCATCATTCAGACGCACACGCTTAAGGGGCATTGAATGTATTACCCTTTCATAAGTACATCATTTAATGTATTACCCTTTCACTTTACAACCTCAGGGCTATAAATACATTGTACAATCCTCATTGTAAAGGGACCCGGGATCCATACCGGAATTTCTTGATAGAATTTGTCATCGAGAATTCCCAAACATTCGGCAATAAAACAACAGTGGACGTAGGCCATTCTTATAAGGTTGAACCACTTTAAAATTCTTTGTCTTATTTATTTATCTGTGATTGAATAATTAGAGTGATCTAATTTTTTACATCAACAGATTGGCGCCGTCTGTGAGAACGACTGGTAATATCGTTTTTCACCAAAAACAATCCGTTACAAATGGCTGATATTCCTGAATCTAGTAATCGCAACGCTGGAACCCCTCCAAATCCATCTGCTCCACCAAATATTCTAGATCTGGCTAGAATAATGACAAATCTGGCTCAGGGCTAGACCGTCATGCAAGAAACTATGCGTCAACTCATACAAACCCTTCATGGCGGAGCACCAACTGATTCAGGACTGCAGAGTATTCAAAGAAACGCCCGTGTGTCATCCTCACGTACTAGGCGTACCTATTCATATCGCAATGAGGAATCTGATGATTTCTCTTATCAACCTGGGCGAACTTCGTCAGTGCGAGCCACAGATACTGAACAATGTGCCACTCTCTCCCCAGAAAGGACCAGCGCATCGAAAAGATTAAGTAGGGTTTCTCCTTTAGACCGACTAGGCCCTAGGAGGAACAAAAGTCCTCTTAATGCAGCGTCGAGGAGCTTTCGACGATCAACAGCCTTAAGGGAAGGATCTGCCCAGTCGCGACCAGCTGCTCGTCAGGATAGATCCCAGGAATCCATTTCAACGCGATCAGCTGCTCAAACCAACAGGCCCGAAGAAGGAAATGATGCATGGAAAGGCTCTATTCAAGGGCTGGAGGATAAATTAGGGGAAATGGTTAAAACCAAGAACCCTCTATAACGAACCTTTGTTCGAGGAACACCTTTTGTCCAGGTCATTGTAGATTTTCCAACACCATCAAAGTTCAAAGCACCGGTTGTGACCTCCAAATATGATGGAAAGACTGACCCTGTTCTTCATATAGAACAATATCAAGCTGCTGCCGACATCTATGATGTCCCAGACGAGATGAGATGCAGGGCATTCTCGGGAACTCTTATTGAATCTACTCAAATATGGTATAATAATCTTCCTCGGGGTAAGATCTCAACTTTCTTTCAACTGGCCGAGTTATTCATTGGAAATTTCTGCTTTGGGGCAAAGCCAGTTAAACGAGTAGCACATATTTGTTAAGTGTTAGACAAAAAGCTGGTGACAGTACCAGAGATTATATAACTCGTTTTAATAACGAGAAACTTGAAGTCATTGATTATGAGGAGAAGACAGCGATCACTGCCTTGATGAGTGGATTGTTGCCTAACAAGTTGTATTACACTTTGGTCAAAGATCCACCCACAACTATGTCAGAATTGATGGCAAAAGCGGCCAAAATCATGAATGCCGAGGAGGCTACGGCTGCGAAGAAGAATATGGATAAAGAAACCAAGGTGGAAGTCAACAAAGCCAAGAAGAAAGAACATAAGAACAATGGTGGTGACAAACAATCCAAAAATAGGTCGTCATGGGAGGTATTGAAAAAATTTGATAATTACACTCCTTTGAAGGTAGATATCAACCACGTCCTGGAAGAAATTAAGAACAACGAGGAGTTAAACTGGCCAAAGAAAATGAAGGCAGACCCTAACACGAGGAATAGGGAAAAATATTGCGAGTTTCACAAAGATCATGGCCATATGACCAAAAATTGCATAGCTCTTCAGAATGAGATTGAAACACTCATTAGATGAGGAAAACTGGCAAAGTACGTTGATCGTAGAAATAAAAGAAGAAACAGCGACCGAACAAGAGAGAGGTCTAGATCTCCTCGTCGAGCAGAGGAGAATAAGAAAAGAAACAATGAAGATGATCCCGAGGATGATCCCGATCTTCCTAAAAGACCAAAGCAGCCAGAACGAGAGGTTTTTTCAATACGCTTTAGGTCATTTGATTATAATGTTATTACAGGTGGAGATGCAGGAGGAGGAGACCTTACTGCAGAAAGAAAAGCTTATCTTTGTGAGGCTAAAGCTTGCTCGTACATTCAACGAATAAATCTAGCTGAGGAGGATCGCCCGAGAAAGATGAACAAAGAAAAATTGGTCATCGGTTTCTCCAAGAATGACCTCGCAGGTGTTCTGTATCCTCATGATGACCCATTGGTGATCAAGATGAGAATGAAGGAGGTAATGATTTCAAGAGTACTGGTCGACAATGGTAGCTCGGCAGACATCATGTTCTACTCGTGCTTCGATAGTTTAAATCTAAAGCAATCTCAACTCGAGCCTTATCATAGACCACTCCTCGGTTTTGCTGGCGAGAAATTGTTTCCACTTGGGACGATCAAGTTGGATATATTCATTGGTACGTGGCCTGCTTGTCGAACAGAAAGAATAGGCTTCTTCGTGATGGATAAGAATGTTCAATCATCATACAATATCATCATGGGAAGAGTAGGATTGAAGAAGTTCGAGGCTATACCATCTACAGTGCATCAGTGCCTAAAATTTCCAACAAATTTTGGAGTAGGAGTTGTGAAAGGTGATCAGAAAGTAGCTCGAAAATGCTATTATTCATCCGCCGAGCAAGAAGAACTGGAGGAATCAAGGAAAAAGACTATTACCTATCAAGTGGATGAAGGTGCAGAGATTGAAACATTGGATCCTCGAGATGAGTCGCAACTCGTGAAGGGTCAAGTGGTGGAAGCTACTGAAAACATCATTCTGGACGACAAGCTTCCTGAACGAACTACTCAAATAGGTTCGTCATTGGAAGCCTCATTAAAACAAGAATTAATAACTTTCCTTTGAAGCAGAAAATAAACTTTTGCGTGGAGTCATGAAGATATGCCTGGGATAGATCCAAATTTCTTATGTCACGAGCTTAATATGAATAAGGAGATCAAGACTGTGAAGCAGAGAAGAAGAGTGTCTAGCCCCGAGAAGAATCAAGCTATACAGGAGGAAGTCGAGAAGCTCCAGAAAGCTTGTTTCATTGAAGATGTTAAATATCCAGACTAGTTAGCCAATGTGGTGATGGTAAAGAAGAATAACAACAAGTGGAGGATGTGTGTAGACTTCACCGACCTTAACAAAACATGCCCCAAAGATCACTTTCCATTGCCCCGAATCGATCAACTGGTGGATGCTACCTCGGGACACAAGTTACTGAGCTTCATGGATGCTTATTCTGGTTACAATCAGATCAAAATGAAACCTGAAGACAGGGAAAGTACTTCTTTCATTACCCCTAGGGGAACTTATTGTTATAATGTTATGCCTTTTGGTTTGAAAAATACAGGTGCGACATATCAGCGGCTGATGAACAAGGTTTTTGCTGAACAAATCAGTTGCAATATGGAAGTCTACGTTGACAACATACTGACAAAGAGAATAAAAGTTGCCGGTCATCTAGTTGACTTAAGCCAGACTTTTGATCAATTGGATAAATATCAAATGAAGCTGAACCCGACGAAGTGCATATTTGGAGTATGAGAAGGCATGTTCCTCGGGTACATTGTCAATCAACGAGGAATTGAGGAAAATCCTGAAAAGATCAAAGCTCTATTAGGGCTGCGATCTCCAACGACGAAGAAAGAGGTGCAAAGTCTTACAGGACGAGTAGCAGCATTCAACAGATTTTATCGCGAGCAACTGATAGATGTCTCCCATTCTTCAAGACACTCAGAAAGACTTTTGAGTGGAATGATGAATGTGAGAAGGCTTTTCAAGACTTGAAGAAATACTTGGGAGGACCTCCACTGTTGTCCAGGCTAGTGATGGGAGAAAAATTATACTTATATCTTGCAGTGTCCGAGAATGCAGTTAGCTCGACGCTAATCAGAGTGGAGAATGGAGTGCAAAAACCAATTTACTACACAAGTAAGGCCTTCCGAGGAGCAGAGATCAGATATCCAAGGTTGGAAAAGTTAGCACTGGCGTTGATTGAAGCGAGTAGGAGAATGAGGCCATACTTTCAGGCTCATACTATAGTCGTATATACTGATATGCCATTGAGGCAATCCCTTCATAAGCCAGAAAAATCAGGGAGATTGATGTACTGGGCAATAGAACTCGATGAATACGATATAGTTTATGAACCCAAATCATCGCTAAAAGGGCAGGCTGTTGCAGATTTTATAGCAGAGTTCACCTATCCTGATACGCCTGAGGAGCAAAAGTTGCTCGCTGATTAACCTGTGGATGTTACAGGATCAACAAACACTAGCTCAGACCAACCGGTTGGTAAAAAGGCAAGTGGATATTACAGGATCATTAAATTCGAGCTCAGACCAACTCCGGTTGGTAAAAGGGCAAGAAAAAATGATCGACGAAGAGCGAGAAATATCCGAGGAGGATGAAAGGAAGCAACAAATATTTCACCGAGGAACTCTAACTGATCAGAAATTTAAAGACGAGTTACCTATATGGAGGCTATATGTAGATGGATCATCTTGCACTACAGGATGTGGCGCGGGGATAGTTTTGAGCACTCCGGACGAGGTCGACATGGAATACGCCCTACGTTTCCAATTCAAAGCTTCCAATAATGAAGCTGAGTATGAGGTAATGATTACAGGTCTTAGTTTGGCAAAAATTATGGAGGCGCAGCAGATTATTGTCTTAAGTGATTCTCAATTGATTGTAAACCAAACGATGGGAGTATATGCAGTCAAAGGAGAGTTAATGATCAGATATCATGCAAAGTCAAAGGAGCTGGTGTCAGAATTTGCCGCTATTCAGCTGGTCAGAATACCAAGAATAGAGAATGAGAGAGCAGACGCCCTAGCTCGACTAGCATCAGCTACTCGTACCGAGCTATGATGAATAATCCCAATTGAAGTGTTGGCTGATCGGAGTATAGATGAAGACCTGAAGATGAACTTTATCACCATTGATTTAGGACCATCTTGGATGGATCCCATCAGGGCATATAAATGAGGGAGAATTGCCAATTGACAAGCTCCCAGCCAAGAAATTGAAGTTTAAAGATGCTCGGTATGTATTAACTAATGGTATTTTATATAGACGAGGAATTATGGCAGGTTTGCAGAGATGCGTACATCCCTCCGAGGTGAAATAATTAATTGAATAGATCCATGAAGGGTCCTGTGGAGCACATGTAGCAGGTCGGACGCTTTTGCAAAGGATGATAACGCAGGGATACTACTGGCCGACGATGAGAGACGATTGTGTAGCCTATGCCAAGAAATGTGACAAATGCCAGCGCTTTTCCTCCATTCGAAGAACTCCACAAGCATTGTTGACACCCATAACTTCCCCTTGTCCATTTGCCATGTGGGGAATTGATTTGGTGGGCCACTGCCAACGACCTGAGGAAGGTTCAAATACCTCGTCGTCGCAGTGGATTATTTTACTAAGTGGGTAGAAGCTGAGCCACTCATTGATATGACGTACGAGAAGATGTACCAATTTGTTTGGAAGAACATCATTTGTCGATATGGTCTTCCTCATGCTTTCATCACAGACCATGTAACACAATTTGATAATGAGGAGTTCGCTGCCTATTGCCATCGGTCAAACATTTTGAAGGTCCACTCAGCACCAGGCCATCCTCAAAGCAATGGACAAACTGAAGTGACAAACAAAATGCTGCTAAATGGCTTGAAGAAAAGACTGGATGATGCAAAATCGAATTGGATCAACGAACTACAATCAGTACTCTGGGCTTACCGAACTACTCCCCGAGTAGCAACTGAAGAATCACCATATATGCTGGCGTTTGGAAGTGAAGCTGTTATACCTTCCGAGTTGGGCCTCCCAACACACAGGGTACTGAATTTCAATTCCCCTGTTAGCGACTTAATGAGAAGACTGGATTTAGACATGCTCGAGGAAGTTAGAGAAGAAGCAGCCATCAGAAATGCTGCATACTAGCAACGAACAACTTTGTTTTACAACAAGAGGGTGAAGAAATGCGACCTGAAAGAAGGAGACTATGTGCTGAAGAAAGTAATTCAAAATCACAATAAACTGGAGGCAAATTGGCATGGACCATACCGAGTTACAGAAGTTATTCGACCAGGAACTTACCGAATAGCAACTCTAGAGGGGGAGGAGTTTAAGAATGCATGGAACGCAGAGCACCTGCGCAAGTATTATCAGTGATGTGTATTCCCATGCAATGCAGTTCCATCAGTATGAATAAAATGAAGATATTCTGCTAAAGTTTTTCCTTTTATTGAGAATTTTTTGGGGAATACTAGTGCTACACACTACTCGACAAAACTCGACAAAGATCAGTCTACTCAGCAAAAATATTCCTAAAAATGCCAACCTCGGCTGGTTAGGAAACAAAATATTCCTAAAAATGCCAACCTCGGTTGGTTAGGAAACAAAATATTCCTAAAAATGCCAACCAGTTTGGCTAGGAAACAAAATATTCCTAAAAATGCCAACCTGTTTGTATAGGAAACAAAATATTCCTAAAAATGCCAACTTATGTTGGTTAGGAAGTACATATATTCTCGAAAATTCCAACTTATGTTGGTCGGGAGGTAAAATTATTCCAGAAAGCGCCAAAGTCTACTAACTATGGATGGTTGGGGATAAAAACCCACCAACTGTAGTTGGTCGATAAGGAAAATTTACCGACCTTTGTTGGTCGGAAACATTTTATGGGTAAAATTATTTCAAAAAGACTAACTATAGCTGGTCAGGGATAAAAACCGACTAACTGTAGTTGGTCGACATGAAGAATTTAACGACCTTGGTTGGTTGGAAACATTTTAAACATTTTTATACTCGTGACTTTATTATTAAGTGATCGAGCAACATTCTTATACTGATTACTTTATTGCTAAGTTGGTCGAGAAACAAAACTTTATTATTAAGTGATCGAGCAACATTATTGATACTTGTAACTTTTTAATTATTACTGAGTTGGTCGAAAAACCACACAATATTGTTATCTTTTTAACAGATATGCACAAATATAAAGTGTTTGATAATTACAAGACAATAGCAATTAAGATTTGCAAACAAAAATGAAAGTCTTTCATTGAATTCAAAATAAATTACATTGATAATGAAATGAAAGTTACATTGATATTGGTATGTATACTAACTATTACATCAAAAATTCCTATTCTACTGGTCTTTTCCCCTCTGCTTTTGACACAGGTTCCTCGCCAGCAGGCGGATCATTTAAAGCCAGAGGTGAATTTATAAAATTGAGATCCTTCAACATCCTGACATTCATCACGGATGGTCGATCTAAGAGATGCTCGGGACGAGATATCTCAGTTTGTTAATGGAGATTGTAGTCACCGAGATACTTTGAAATCAAGCTCCGTGTAATGGCCCGTGCAGGGATCCAACTCATATCCAATTTGTATGGTGGCACAGGTAAGTCAAGCAACCCGGGATTGTGGTAGTCCCACAGGTAATGACCCTGTTCGAGCTGCAGCACACCTAAGGCATTCAACCAGCCTTGATTGTAGCCCTCATTGTTGGCATTCTAGATACGATCGTCCAAGTGGTAGAGCGCTTCATTGTATCCAGCCATCCAGAACTCCCTGGGCTGTTTGTGGAACTGATATGTTAGCCTGTCTAGCTGCTCGTGGAGATTTTTGATGAAGATCTCATTGTTCTCCAAGGTAGACTTCTGCGTGGAGAGCTGCTCTTCCAGGTCTCTGATTTTCTTTGACATTTCAGTCAAAGCCTGGTTCTTCGCCATTAGCTGGAAGGCCTGGTTCTCTAAGACAGACTGAGTCCTCCGTTCCTCGACAGGAATCCGAATTGCTCTTGCTCGTCCCCGAGGAGCTCTTGCTCATCCACGAGTTGATGTAGAGGGGCCAGCTCTCTTTAAGGTTTCCAGCTCGTCCCTCAAGTTGGCGTTCTCGACCTCTAGGAACGAAAATCCCTCATCGGTCACTGGGATTAAGGCTTTTGAAGAAGAGGCTGCAGACTTCAACTGTGATAGCTCTTTCTGCAAGTTGTTGTTCTCTTGCTCTAGCAACTCGGCAATTTGTCTGCACTCCTCGACCTCACCTTTCAGAGTTCTCTCCCTTACATCATATCCAGCAAAAAGCTTCTCGTAGCCCTTGTCGGCAATGATTAGCTTGTACTTCTTCTCGTAACTCTCATGCAACAGGGCAGTTGATTCTTTGTATTATTGCTGAAGGTCTTCGAGGGTGCCTTGGAGATCCTCGATCATATCATAATAGGCCACATTATTGGCCACTGCTCGATCAAGAAGACACTTCAGATATTGATATGCTTCAACTGCCTGTTCTGAAGCATCTTGGCCGAGGATATCAAGAACTTGTGCTTCACTCAGGTCTGTGTGACCAACCTTAAAATATTCATTACATTGTCGTAACAGCTTTGCATCATGGGCAGATAACAATTCCATCCTGGCTAGAAACTAGCAGAGAAAGAAAACACAGTAATCAATAAGAATCAAGATAAAGTATGAAGATAGACAACAATATGCAAAAAAGTTAAAGTTTTATTAGATCATAAAGTTCAGAGTTACATATGCTGGGTTACAATTGACAAAAGAAAAATGTAAAGATAAACCCGAGCAACTCTACACCTTTTCCTTGTCTCCCAAAACCTTCTCAGGAGGCTGGGACGAGGAAGTAGGTTGCTCGGAGGGAATGGATAGTTGCTCGGGGAGCACTGGCAGTTATTCGAAGGAAGTAACAATCTGCTGAAGTTCCTCGGCAGCAGGCTGAATGGCTGGGGGATGATCTCCCATCACCATAGAAAACTCTTCTGAGGCAGCTTCGTCCTCTTCAAGATCTTTTGGGGTTGGAGGGGGACCAGGAATGTGTTGCTGGAAAAGCTCAGAAGATTCATCAACTTTCATTTCCTGGAGAGCAGCAACCCATCCATCCCTAAAGTATTTGAGGCTGCCATAGTCCACTTGCGACACCATGGCAGTCAACCCCTTGTTCCACCCCTTGTCCCAGCCAGCGCTGAAGGACTTCTTCACAGCCATCTTCCTCTTCAACTTCTCCGAGGAAAGCTTCTCGGACAGCAGGTTATCATCAGCTTTCAATTTATTTTCAACCTCCTCCTTCTGTCGACCTACTTCTCGAAGTTGAGCCAACTCCCCCTCGGCAGCCTTGAGTTTATTTTCAAACTCTCCAGCAGTTTTAAGCTTCTCTTCGAGCTCCTTATTTGCCTTCTCCAGGGCATTTATTCTCTTCTCCAACTCCTTGGAGGCATCAACAGCTCGAGTTTTTTCCTGCTCGGTGGAGGCAAGCTTCTTCTCCCAAACAGCCTTGTCAGTAGCATATATATGGCGAGAATCGTCCAAAGACTTGATAGCTTCTTCCAAAGCCCCCTCCACGCTGGACGAGGAGCATGAAGCTTTAATTTCTTTATCTTTCTTCAAAATTATATTAAAGCAGCTCGTCAACTGTGAAAGGAAAAAGAAAATAAGTCAAAAACAGAAATGACAAAGGAAATATGAAAAGTTCAAAGTAAGAAGACTTACAGAAGCAAGGTGACGAGCAACTAATGAGGTGACCATGTCCCGAGTAAGGTTTTCTTCAGTACCTTGGACCTCGGGAATGATCCAGGACTTTACCGAGCTCACGGCAGAGCTCGGGGGAACAAAAGTTGGAACCCCAGTTCCAGTAGCTGGGGGCTGAGTAATGGTGTCAGCCAAATTGACCGAGGAGCTTTTCTTCAGCCTCCTCGGGGGAACATGATTAGATTCAACCAAGGAAGAACCCGTGGTCGGTGATATTACAATCACCTCTCCAGGAGCAGCATACCTGCTCGGAGCCACTGCGGGCTTCTTGGCATCCTTCACGACAACAGCCGAGGAAGGTGCATCATTATTCTTTGTCCCCTCCCCTGGGACATCAACCTTACTTCTTTTTGCCTCACCAGAACCAGAGGAAGGTTTCTCGAAGAGAGTGGGAGGTCTTCTTCTCTTCATCCTTTCGCTTAAAGGGACGTGAGATTCAGGCGAGGAGCTGGTGGAAGCTGGTACTGGCTCTGATTCACTTATTACTGGACGAGCAATAAAAGAGGTGGTGTAGCTCTTGTATTGCAGCAGATATGATGCCGACCTAATATGCTCGTCAGCAACACTTTGATGCAGACTCCAGATAAGTTTCAAGTGTCTTATGTTAACGTCTTCTTCCTTTGGACACTTTCTTTTACTATCAACTGCAAATAAATAAATAAACATTGAAATATCAGTGACACATTTTATCAAACACAAAGGAAGCATAATTTCAAAATAAATAAAACGAAATAAAAATAACCTATCCCATTGCCATAAGGAGGGCATCTGGGATCCTGGTAAACCTCATCTCCAGCTAATGGAGGGTGTTGCCAATTTTTTATGACAACCCTGTGCTCAAAATAATCCCTATTGGCATCAGGGAGATTGACTGCTAAGGCCCTATTTAAAAATCTAGTTTTTAAATAAAAAATGTTATCATTAACTGCCCATCTATAGCAGTACATGAATTCTGAAATTCCTATGCGAGTTCCATGGACTTGATTTAATTTATGAACCCCATTAACTATTCTCCATGTGTTGGGGGCTATTCTTGCAGGAACAACGTCAAAGTAATGACAGAATTCCTGACATAAGGGATTTGGTGGAAAAGAAAATCCACATTCAGCAATAAAGAGGTTGGGGAACCAATGTCCCTCAGCCAAACGGAAATAGTCAGAAGGCTCAGAAAGCTCTTCCAGGACAACCTAAGAGGGAATGGAAAAATCAGAGCAAAATTTATCAAGAGATTCAACAGGGTAAACCATGATGAATAAAGGAAAATGAAGAAGAAGGAAGAAGATCATACAGAAAAAGAGTGGATCTGTTGACAACGAATGATGGAAGAAGATGAATACATAGGAGAGAAAGAGATGACGGAAAACTCGAAGATGCAAATTTGAAAAGGTAGAAGACGATGTGAGTATCTGTGAAGTTTAAATACCTTGACTTGGAAAATGGTAAAGTAATGATTACAAAAATAAACAATTACGCTACCGGCGGCTAAAGGAACAAAAAGGGCTCGACAATCGAAGCGAGAAGAAACGATTACACTACTGGCGGCTAAAAGGACAAAAAGTACGCAGAGATCGAGGCGGTTATGAAAATTCAAAAAAGCCTGATTCTACGAATTTGGAAAGAGAAATAAATACAAGGGAAACACTCCTAAAAATCACGAAGACTATTTAAAGCTATCATATTCCGAGAAAGAATGTTCCACACTCCTCAAATTTCGAACTATGAAACATTGAGGGATTCTGTTGATACCAAATTTAGTCTGCTGACATGGCACAATTGAATGATGACACGTGACAATCTACATGGCAACAACAAACACTTCCGAGGAACCCACGTGCTCCGAGGAACAAGACTACAACGAGGAAGACTATTTTCCCGAGGAACACTGCTTCCCCGAGGAACTCACATGCTCCGAGGAACAAGACCTCTTCGAGGAACTCTTGAGTACGGAGAAGCTTAGGCGGTCTGAGCTGCACCTCGAACAAAGCATTAATAGCTGGATAACCAACAGTTTGACCGTTCATTAAATGCTCATCATTCAGACGCACACGCTTAAGGGGCATTGAATGTATTACCCTTTTATAAGTACATCATTTAATGTATTACCCTTTCACTTTACAGCCTTAGGGCTATAAATACATTGTACAATCCTCATTGTTAAGGGACCCGGGATCCATACCGAAATTTCTTGATAGAATTTGTCATTGAGAATTCCCAAACATTCAGCAATAAAACAACAGTGGACGTAGGCCATTCTTATAAGGCTGAACCACTTTAAATTTTTTTGTCTCATTTATTTATCTGTGATTGAATAATTAGAGTGATCTAATTTTTTACATCAACAGAGATAGAGGGTGGAGTAGTCTTCCACCATTATTAGATTCTCTCTACCATCCCACCACCATTTTACCACCATAATCCACCACATTCTTATAATATTCCACTATATTCAAGCCTACAACACCCATTTACACCATTGTCGAGTGGAGCTACGAATTTGTGGAGTTTTGTTGAGGTTTCTTGAAGATGGATAAGGAAGCTTTTATGGAGTTTGAAGAGAGTTTTGTTGGGGCTTTTCTTGGAAGCTTAAATGGAGCACACATGGAGGATACATTTGGAAGCCCCTTGAAGCCACATTTGGAGGTGGGGTTGCTCCTCCTACACCAACTTTCTACCATTATTTGGAATCTTTAGAGGTGAAAAATCCAACTTTGGTATTTAAGACTCTATTTGCATTATTAGTAGTCTTGTTGTTAGATTACATGAGGAGAATGCATATGAATAATTAATCATTTCTAATAGATTAATATTAAAAAATTTTATGGAATAATTTTTTTAGTAAAAATGTTATTTTGTTGGAAATAAAGGATGAGTAAATATTTCAAAGTTTTGAAATATTAAAATTGATATTTTATAAAAATGGTGTATTTTCTAGTAAGTTGATATTAAACATTTTATGAAATAAAATGTTTGGTAAATGATGGTGATCTTGCTATAATGTTTGTGAAATAAAGTCCTAAAGTTTCTTGTTAAAATGGAGATTTCATGAAAATGGACATTTGTTGAGTTCAAAAATATTAAAAATGTCTCTATGTCTTGAAAAGCATATATTTACAAAGTGTTATGAATTTCTAGAATGAAAAGAATGTTTAACCCATTTAATAAGATTTTAGGATTTAAAACCCATCTTCTCATGCATATAAAGTTGTAGTATTTTAATAATAAATATGTGAAAAAGTTTGAAGGAGGTTTTTTTGGGTTAAACAAGAAATAAGAAAAGTATAAATTCTAATCTTCATAGTGTGTTGAAAAATAATTAAAGGTGTGATGAATATAAGGGTGTGAGATTACATGTCTTGATAAAAAGAAAATTGTATTTTCTTATAAAATTAATCTTTAAGTATAATTAGATTTCTTGAATAAAGGAAGTAAAGAAATGTCCAATTTGGAGATATGGTTAACAAAGGTGTTGAATAAATGTTAATGGTTAAGCATTGAGAAGTTCACTACACCAAAAATAGCAATCTGGCGCGGTTTAAAACTGTGCCAGATCAAATTTGGCACGGTTTTGAACTGTACCAAAATCAGGTATTCCAAAATGACCGTTTTTTTCTGGCACGGTTTAAAAGTGTGCCAGAATTGGCCAAACAGGAACACTTCTGGGACACTTTTAAACCGTGTCAGAATTTGATATTTCTGGTACACTTTTGGTACTGTTTATAACTGTGCCAGATTGAGTACATTTTGGTAAACTTTTGGCACGGTTTTGAACCATGCCAAAATTTGATACACTTTTGGCACAGTTTTGAACCGTGCCAAATTTTTTTATCAAAGAAAAAAAATTATTTGAAAACAAGAAAATTCACAAATTGCAAATCTCGTACGTTGTTGATAAACTAATGTACTTACAAACTTTAAAATATTAAAAATCTTAATAATTCACAGACAAAACAAATTGAGCAGAGTTTCCTCTATTTTCTAAACATTCTGAAACCTGCATAATGTAAAGCTCGCATGGCCATAAAATATAACAATAAAATTATAAAATCCCGCACGGACATAAAAGTTAACAATAAAACTACAAAAACCCACACGACCATAACAAAAAAAAAAATAGAATCCTGAATATTAACGACATTAAATAATAATTCCCTTGTTGTAAATCATTGACTTCTTCGTGTGTTCCACGTGGATAAAAGCTAACGATAAAATGTTATCCTCCAAAAAAATAAGATACAAAAAAGGGATGATATTAGTAACTAAGAAATTTAAAAAAAATCTTATTCAAATTGAAAAATTGCATATACGAGTTATAATTATTATTATATTCTCAACCGAAAGTCTTATGACTATGTGGTCAGCTCCTACAAGTTACATTAGTCCCATGCGAGGTGTTAGTGCCTCTTACGGGGCCGTTTGAGGACTGGTTTGAATTTTCACCCTTAGAAGGCATGTGTTTAAGCATAATCTAAATATTTTCAAATTATCGCCATATTCTCAAATTGAGAGACTCGTGACTACGCGATCAATTTTTACAAGTTACATTGGTCCCGTGCGAGGTGTTCATGCCTCTTACGGGACCATTTAGGGGCTGATTTTGGTTTTCACCCTTTAACGACTTGTTTTTAAGCCTAATCTAGATATTTTCAAATTATCATCATATTCTCAAACCGGGAGACCCGTGATTACGCGATCAGTTCTGACGAGTTACATTGGTCCCGTTCGAGGTATTAGTGCCTCTTATGCGACCGTTTGAAGGTTGGTTTAGGTTTTCACCCTCTAACGACATGCTTTTAAGCCTAATCTAGATATTTTCAAATTATTGTCATATTCACAAACTAAGAGACCCGTGACTATGCGGTCAGTTCCTGTAAGTTACATTGGTCTCGTGCGAGGTGTCCAAGTCTCTTACGGGGCCGTTTGGGGGTTGGTTTGGGTTTTCATCCTTTTGACGGCTTGTTTTTAAGCCAAAGTGTATATATTTTCAAATTATCGTCATATTCTCAAATCGGGAGTTTCGTGACCATAGGGTTAGTTCCTATGAGTTACATTGGTCCTGTGTGAGGTGTTAGTGTCTCTTACGGGGCCGTTTGGACGCTAGTTTGAGTTTTTACCCTCTAATGGCATGTTTTAAAGACTAATCTAGATATTTTCAAATTATCATCATATTCCCAATTCGGGAGACCCGTGACTACGCGGTCAATTTTTACAAGTTATATTGGTCCCGTGCGAGGTGTTCATGCCTCTTACGACTCTGTTTGGGGATTGGTTTGGGTTTTCACCATTTTAATGACTTGTTTTTAAGCCTAATCTAGATATTTTCAAATTATCTTCACATTCTTAAATCAAAAGTCTTGTGACTATGAGGTCAGTTCCCGCGAGTTACATTGATCACGTACGAGATATCCATGCCTCTTATAGAGCCATTTGGGGGTTGATTTACGTTTTCACCATATAATAGCATGTTTTTAAGTAAAAGTCTAGATATTTTTAAATTATCATCATATTATCAAACCAGGAGCCATGTGACTACATAGTCAGTTCCTACGAGTAACATTGGTCCCGTTCGAGGTGTTCGTGCTTCTTACGTGTGACACCCCGCTTAAAATAATAACGGGTGGCCAGTCCTAAACTAAAATAATCAGGAATCTCAAGTGGATCATTCTCAGCATCTACTAACGATTCTATAATAAACACGGCTAACTACCCATTACAACAAAACGAGGGTATCAAAAAAAATTTAAAACATCTAATTAAAACCAAACATGCAACAACTAACCCATAACATAACTTTAAATATTATAAGAGACACACACATGCTCGAAATAATATATAAAAGAATACAACACAATCTATGAAGTAAAATACACGAATATGTTGTCGGTTCACAGACATTACAATAATCTGAGAAAGAAAATATAAAAGTGCAACTCTACAACACTTGGGCATAAACCCGATATACCAATTGAATCCTAATCTAGATACACAAAAGATTGGAATCGACTATAACAAAATGCTGCAACAGTACGCTACTGCCACAGCTCCATGAATACACTGGAAAGAGAACATCAATGGCGTCCTTGTGGAGGAACACCTAGAATAATACAATATATGTGCACAACAAGAGAAAATATAAACGGGTCAGAGCCCGAGGTCTGAAAACATTTTATACCAAGTGCATTAAAATGCATAATAATTATAAATGCATTATGACATGATTAAGGTGGAGTTGCACTCTCCATAAAATCCAACTCACCTCTCAACTAAAGTGCGCAACTAAACGTATGCATCTGATCTCCAAATAAATGCCTGAATTTATCTAGGCAAGGTAATCTTACTTAAACCCAATTGATACTCTTCTAAGTTCCATCTAACACATAATCCTTCAATATAAAATATTATTGATCTCATTTATTTGTTCACTTACTTAACATATAAAATTTACATAAACATTTTCATACTAGAATTTCTTATATTCTAGTTATTCCACTAATAGGACTAAACTTATCCCAATTCTCAATACTGCACTGTGTTTCGTGCGTGGGACGTCTCGCAAGCGAAATCCAAATAAGGAACCCCCCCGATACACTACTCCTGGCAGTATTGATTATCAAGATTCATTATGCCCTCAATGCATGACACGTATAACCCTATAATTCTTATTACCCAATTATTAATTTATTATTCCCAATTCTCAACAGTGCACGACATTTCGTGCGTGGGACGTCTCGCAAGCAAAATACAAACAAGGACCCCCCCGATACACTACTCCTTGGCACTATCGATCGTCGAGATACATACTAATATATATAAATGAGCACTAAGGACTAACTTCTCCTCACTCCCAACATTGCACTGCGTTTCGTGCGTGGGACGTCTCGCAAGCGAAATCTAAGTAAGGACCCCCCGATACACTACTCCTTGACAATGGTGGTCGTTGAGGTCCGTTAATCCCTCAATACCCAAAGTAATAAGCACACCAGTATAATAATAACCATCCCAACGAGCTATAACTCGAGGACACAGGTTCTCAATGCTATCATCTTTCAGGAATTATTCACTTTATCCTAGGTTACCATATATCAGACTATTATCACACCGCCATGGTAAAACAACCAATCAAAATGTATGCGAAGCGTCCATAGTTCCTCCCCGACAATGAGACGAAACATACCCACCACGTCTCACCCCTAATAAAAATCATACAATAATAAATGGACGCTATGGCTTGGGGAATATCCACACTCTGCTCATCGAGCCAGGGTGCTCACCCTCATCGCGCAACTTCTCAATGATAGCAAGTAGGGGGTATGCTTCACTTATATATATATATATATATATATATCATTAACATAAGATATACATACATCATCACATCATATAAATATATACCATCACATAAGGTATATATATCACACTATTACATATCCGTAGTACGCTCTTAAGCGTAGTTAAAATAATATCATATTTCGTATATTTTACTCTTGATATACTATTCGTCAATAACTCACATAACTTCCCCACTTAGCATACACTATACTATTTCTCACTTGAAGTTCACAACTCACTTCTATTTATTTGAATCGTCTCTCAATTCAATTTACTTTGAGGATATTATATATAACCTAATGCATATCGATTAGAATTTCTCATTTATGTGAACCATCTCCCAAGTTAATTGTCGTTATGGATATTTTCTATATCCGTATGCACATCAATCAGCATTTATAATTTTCAATCCAAAATATGGTTCAATTGATCATATGAACCTTTAAAGTTATTCCCTTTTGGGATTTGATTCTAAAATCCAATATCACTAAGCGCATTCTCACTCTTTCATATAATTCCATAATTATCTCTAAATTGAAAACTCGATGGTAGCGGGCTTCCCCACTAGTCAGTACAATACTCTCCAATTGGTATTCTCTCGACCTAAATCAATATGACTCCAATAATTTCTTATAAGGGAAACTCTCTAATAGTCTCCAAAACACACTTCTCATAACCCATATAGAGCTTCCCAATCGATAACCTCAAATGAAATGGGATGAAACTCACCCTAGAAAAACATCCCCAAAACTACCCTGTTTCCGAATCGATTCGGGCTCAATCCGAATCGATTCGACCCTGTGAATCAATTCGGCCTCCAAGGAGAATCAATTCGGGTCATAAGACCTGGGTTTTTGTCTCAGGCAGAATCGATTTGGGTTGGGGCCGAATCAATTCGGTCACTCAGACCTGTCAAGCTGTAACATTCCGAATCGATTCGGGTTGGGACCGAATCGATTCGGCCTGTTCAAGGGCTACGGAAATGGCTATTTTTCTTCAAAAACCAAAATCCCAAAATTATATATATCATCGTCTCTCCATTCCACATCAACCCAAACTCATTTCTAACATTAAAATTCATCATATTACTCAACCCAACTAATTTATAACCTTAAATCCATATATACACCACAAATCTAAGATTTACCCGAAAATCTAAGTTTTATATATTCAACCCACAATTCACAATTTAAATCCACAAATCATGAAATAAATGATACACAAAAATTATTTAGCAAGTTTAATCACTTGCCTCAAGTTCGTAGGGTCTGAATCCTCCTCGAGATCGCGTAATGGCCAGAAATCCCACCTTTTCTCTCTTTCTCTTCTTCTTTTCTTCTTCTCTCTTTCTTTCTTTCTATTTCTCTTTCTCTCTAAGGATAATTCTATCTCCCGTAGGCTTTTAAGCCTTATCTCCCAAAATACACATTTTAAAATGATAATACACACTTTAAATGACTCGGTAACTTTAATTCGAGCCAAACGAACCCAAAATATTTCGAAACCCAAAATATTTCGAAACCCAAATAGACCCCAAGTACAGTCATTTTGACTTTCTCAACCCTTTCGAAAACAACTACACCCTCAGAATTTCCATTCGAAACACTTTCTAACACCTTTAAATTTTGACCTCAATGCCAATTGAATTCTTCTCCAATTAAAATAATATTTATTTCTCCTAAAAATAAATAATTTATTGTCCCGAAAATCTCGGGGTATTACAGACTTCCCCAATTACAAGAACTTCGTCCTCGAAATTTTGCTAAGCCTAATACTCCAAAGCTCAACTAGTTCGTACTACACTTATCCTCACTAACACTACACCCAAACCTCTAACTTCCCATGATGAATTATTTTAGTTTTATAAAATCAATTATAATTACTAGGGCGCCCATACACCCTTTATTTTCGAGCTCTACTCGTATAAACATAATTAGGCTTCTCTTGCCTTGAATAGTACAACAATTAGGAACATGTTAAATTATACTAGCATACTAATAATATAATTTTTTTGAAAGGTCCAAGGATTTAACTCCTCTCAATTCCTGACATTCGCTACTTTCATGCGGGGGAGGTCTCGCAAGAGAAATCCAAACAAGGAACCCTCCCTATAAACTAATATGTAGCGACGTCGGGGATTGAGAGTTTGTTAGATCGGGACTAGAGTTTTAAAATAGTTTTTTTGTATAAATCATTTTGATATGGCCCAAAGGCCTATAAAAAGTTTTATTTTGAAAACAGTTTATTTTAAAATTGGTTTATGTCTTTCGACATTTAAATAAAATACCTCATGCCCATGACACAAGGTTTTAACAATTCTCATACCCATAATAATATAGTTCTCAAAATTAGCATAATTATGAGATAAATTCTCTCGCTCAATAACAATCCACTAAATTCTAATTTTTTTAATAATCTCTCACATCATATTAATATATTGCCACGCACAAGGCTCTTCCATAGCTAGAATACAACAATTATATAAGTCTAACATGACTATAAATAGAAGTAGCTTTATCATTACTACTCAACACATTTCAACATTTCTTACATTCACAACAAAGGTATAGCTCTCTATCTTGCACATCACAAAATGATTTATCCTCTCAAAAGATAAAAACATAAGAGCCTCACTTGCTCAATATTCCCTTATTGATTCATTTCCTACATAATAGGGTTATAGTAATACCCTCTCATAACTATCTCCCATACGATATTCCCAAAGCTTCATATAGTATAATCCTATTCACAAAGGAAAATAACTCACATCATCCATCTCTAGTCCGATTTCATCTCTTCATCATTGGATTCCCACACAAAGTCCCCTGGCCTAAAATGACCTCGAATCTGCTGTAAGGGTTGCACCTCGAAAACTTCTTCAAAACGTGGTCCTTTACCTCTTTTAGGACAATCTCTCTTCCTATGACCAAATTCTTTACAAAAGAATCATCTACCCGCAAATCCTCTCTACCCATTTTGAGGGATATAATGTTGTTGTGATTATCTATATTCCATATTATACTCTCTGGAATTACTGGTATTCTCATTACCAAACATACTTGATGAACCCGAATCTCCAAAGTTCTTACCCCCCTGCGAACGAAGGCGATATTCATGACACTACAATAGTGCCGCATTCACTACCTCGGCGAAAGTCACTAACGCTGGGTTCCCTAACAAATGCTTCCGAATTTGCCCATTTAATCCTCGCATAAACTTCTATATTCGCTTCTCTTTCGTATTTACCGCTTTAGGTACTAAACTCGCCAATCGAGTAAATTCTTCTTCATACTTGGCCACCATTTTATTACCTTGAAACACATCCATCAGTTTCCTCATCATTTCCTTCTAAATCGTGGAAGAGAAATACCTTCGATTAAAAAGTTCCCAAAAGTCTGTTATGGGCAATTTATCTCTCTGTTCAGATGTGGTGACATACTCCCACCATTGGAGAGCTGCACCCTTCAACTTAAAGGTGCCTTTGCATACTATTCTTCCATCGATTTGCATCCATCGCATCAAATACCCCTGAGAACTCTGGAGGATGCCCCTTACTAAAATATTCCCGAATTCTTTCCTACAAAGACGGTCCTGAATGGGTTTGGGCTGCTGGAACTGCAGGTTGCTGCTCCATCGTAGAAATGGCAGCAGTTACTGCTTGTGCCATAATATTGGCAACTTTGTCTGTAGTCATGGTCCTTTGAGGCATTTGGGGTTCCACACTCTCAACCCCTTTATTTGCCCTGCCTAAACGACTTCTCCTCAGTGGCATCTGAAAAAAGCACAATTGTATCAAAATACCTTTCAAATGTTTTCTCATCACAGAAGAAATATGGACGTATGAACACAAAAGTCCTAATAATAAGGCTCTACATCAATAACGCTTATGGAAGATCATAGTAATCCACACAGATCCTAAAGACACTAGAACCTGATGCTCTGATACCACTTGTGACACTCCTCTTAAAATAATAATGGGTGGCCAGCCATAAACTAAAATAATCAGGAATCTCAAGTGGATCATTCTCAGCATCTACTGACGATTCTATAATAAACACGGCTAACTACCCATGACAACAAAAAGAGGGTATCAATTTTTTTAAAACATTTAATTAAAACCAAACATGCAACAACTAACCAACAACATAACTCTAAATATTATAAGAGACACACACATGCTCGAAATAATATATAAAAGAATACAACACAATGTATGAAATAAAATACCTGAATATACTGTCGGGTCACAGACAGTACAATAATCTGAGAAAGAAAATATAAAAGTGCTACTCTACAACACTTGGGTATAAACTCGATATACAACTAAATCCTAATCTAGATACACAATAGATAGGAATCAACTATAACAAAATGCCACAACAGCCCGCTACTTCCATAGCTCCACAAATACACTGGAAGGAGAACATCAACGGCGTCCTTGCGGAGGAACACCTATCATAATACAATATATGTGCACAACAAGAGAAAATATAAACGGGTCAGATCCCGAGGTGTGAAAATGTTTTATATCAAGTGCATTAAAATGCATAATAATTATAAATGAATTATGACATGATTAAGGTGGAGTCGCACTCTCCATAAAATCCAACTCACCTCTCAACTAAAGTGCGCAACTAAACATATGCACCTGATCTCCAAAAAAATGCTCGAATTTATCTAGGCAAGGTAATCTTACTTAAACCCAATTGATACTCTTCTAAGTTCCATCTAACACATAATCCTTCAATATCTAATATTATTGATCTCATTTATTTGTTCACTTACTTAACATATAAAATTTACATAAACATTTTCTTACTAGAATTTCTCATATTCTAGTTATTCCACTAATATATATATAAATATATATATGAGTTATTTGCATCCAAGTGCTAAGGACTAAATTTCTCCCAATTCTCAATACTGGACTGCATTTCGTGCGTGGGACGTCTCGCAAGCTAAATCCAAACAAGGACCCCCCTGATACACTACTCTTGGCAGTATTGATTATCAAGATTCATTATGCCCTCAATGCATGACGCGTACAACCCCAAAATTCTTATTACCCAATTAATTAATTTATTATTCCCAATTCTCAACAGTGCACGACGTTTCGTGCTTGGGACGTCTCACAAGCGAAATCCAAACAAGGAACCCGCCGATACACTACTCTTTGGCACTGTCGATCGTCGAGATAGATACTAATCTAGATAAATGAGCACTAAGGACTAACTTCTCCTCACCCCCAACATTTCACTGCGTTTCGTGTGTGGGACGTCTCGCAAGCAAAATCCAAATATGGAACTCCCCTGATACACTACTCCTTGGCAATGTTGGTCGTTGAGGTCCGTTAATCCCTCAATACCCAAAGTAATAAGCACACCAGTATAATAATAACCATCCCAATGAGCTATAACTCGAGGACGCAGGTTCTCAAAGCTATCATCTTTCAGGAATTGCTCACTTTGTCCTAGGTTATCTTTTATCGGACTATTATCACACCGCAATGGTAAAACAACCAATCAAAACGTACGGGAAGCGACCATAGTTCCTCCCCGGCAATGAGATGAAACATACCCTCCACGTCTCACCCCTAATAAAAATCATACAATAATAAATGGACGCTATGGCCTGGGGAATATCCACACTCTTCTCATCGAGCCAGGGTGCTCACCCTCATCGCGCAACTTCCCAATGATAGCAAGTAGGGGGTATGCTTCACTTATATATATATATATATATATATATATATATATATATATATATATATATCATTCACGTAAGATATACATACATCATCACATCATATAAATATATACCATATATCACACTATTACATATCCATAGTACGCTCTTAAGCGTAGTTAAAATAATATCATATTTCGTATATTTTACTCTTGATATACTATTTGTCAATAACTCACATAACTTCCCCACTTAGAATACACTATACTATTTTTCACTTGAAGTTCACACCTCACTTCTATTTATTTGAATCGTCTCTTAATTCAATTTACTTTGAGGATATTCTCTATATCCTAATGCACCTCGATTAGCATTTCTCATTTATATGAACCATCTCCCAAGTTAATTATCGTTAAGGATATTTTCTATATCCGTATGCACATCAATCAGCTTTTATAATTTTCAATCCAAAATACGGTTCAATTGATCATATGTACCTTTAAAGTTATCCCCTTTTGGGATTTGATTCTTAAATCCAATATCACTAAGAGCATTCTCACTCTTTCGTATAATTCCATAATTATCTCCAAATATAAAACTCGATGGTAGTGGGCTTCCTCACTAGTCGGTACAATACTCTCCAATCGGTATTCTCTCAAACTAAATCAATATGACTCCAATAATTTCTTATAAGGGAAACTCCCTAATAGTCTCCAAAACACACTTCTCATAACCCATTTAGAGCTTCCCAATCGATAACCTCAAATGAAATGGGATGAAACTCACCCTAGAAAAACATCCCCAAAATTGCTCTGTTTTCCAATTGATTCGGGGTCAATTCGAATCGATTCGGCCTCTAAGGAGAATCGATTCGGCCTCCAAGGCGAATCGATTCGGGTAATAAGACATGTGTTTCTATCTCGGGCCGAATCGATTCATTCACTCAGACCTGTTAAGCTGGAACATTCCGAATCGATTCGGGTTGGGACCGAATCGATTCGGCTTGTTCAAGGGCTACGAAACTGGCTATTTTTCTTCAAAAACCAAAAAACCAAAATCCCAAAATTATATATACCATCTTCTCTCCATTCCACATCAACCCAAACTCATTTCTAACATTAAAATTCCTCATATTACTCAACCCAACTAATTTATAACCTTAAATCCATATATACACCACAAATCTAAGATTTACCCAAAAATCTAGGTTTTACATATTCAACCCAAAATTCACAATTTAAATCCACAAATCATGAAATAAATGATACACAACAATTATTTAGTAAGTTTAATCACTTGCCTCAAGTTCGTAGGATCTGAATCCTCCTCGAGATCGTGTAATGGTCGAAAATCCCACTTTTTCTCTCTTTCTCTTCTTCTTTTCTTCTTCTATCTTTCTTTCTTTATATTTCTCTTTCTCTCTAAGGATAATTCTATCCCCCGTAGGCTTTTAAGCCTTATCTCCCAAAATACACATCTTTAAATGATAATACACACTTTAAATGACTCGGTAACTTTAATTCGAGCCAAACGAACCCAAAATATTTCGGAACCCAAATAGACCCCAAGTACGGTCATTTTGACTTTCTCAACTCTTTCGGAAACAACTACACCCTCAGAGTTGCCATTCGAAACACTTTCTAACACCTTTAAATTTTGACTTCAATACCAATTGAATTCTTCTCCAATTAAAATAATATTTATTTCTCCCAAAAATAAATAAATTATTGTCCCAAAAATCTCGGGGTATTACATTACGAAGACATTTTGGGGGTTGGTTTGGGTTTTCAACCTCTAATGAGCATGTTTTTAAGCCTAATATATATATTTGTAATTGACTGTGCTCACTATTTATTTAGTTATTGATTTTAAGTTATGATTTTCATGATTAGATATGAGTAGTCTTTTTGTTACCTTGTTTACCTAGTTTATCTATGATAATAGGACATAGTACTTCATTGTAGTGGGATTTTATAACTGCTATTCCTCTCAAATAATCTTTCATATAGACTACCTATTTCAACATACACAACACTCTTTTGACTACAGGCAATTGCTTTTACCAAATTTTAATCAGCTTCAAAGTGAAATGGAATAATATGATCTCAAATCATCTCATTTGTATTTCGGAACTATGAATTTTTCAAAAAATATATACATCCTATTCATAACGCTCGCGCATCTTGCGGGACTAAAACCTAGTCCAATTATAATTTTCAAGAGACACATGGTTCAGGCTTGTCATAAATACAAGTAATTCAAAGGTAGTGCCATAAGCATCAATGAATAATGGTGGAGCCCTCTAAGAATTGAAACGAGATGTTGAATACTCTTAATGGTAAAGTGTGTGTATGAATATAAATAACAAAGAGTAACTGACCATCTCAAAGCCCTAACTACCATCAATAAGAAGTAATGCTAAATCAGCCAACTTTGAAGAATCAATCATTCCATTGATATTATTTGGGAACTCTACAAATTGTAGGTGCCTTTGCTTACCTACATATGCATACATAGTAATGATCAACCACCCTTTCCCATTCCCAAACATACTTGAGTAAGAAAATAAAATTAATGAAAGGGTACTTGAAAAATAGTTTTAAACCTGACACAATAGTAATGGGGCCTCGAACTTGCGGTAAATTATGCTTGGTGTAGTGCTTGACAAGAGACTTTATTAGAAGAGACTTGCCAACCTAATAAACAAGTTTTAAGTTATATACAATTGAATATTTTGTTCACTAACATTAGTATTATATTGTATTGTAGTGTTAAAAAATAGTTTACCTGGGGAGGCCCCTCCACAACAACAGCATATAGAGCGAGTCCTTGTGTGGTGGGATCCTATTATAAATGGTTCATTATTATATCATCATCACATCATAGTAATTATAAATCAGAATAAGAAGCAATAATGCCAACCTTAGGCTTGTGGCTATGGCCTTTGTCATCACGCTTCCAAGTTCCACTGTCCATTGTCATATTATCATCACCACCATAACTTACAAATAAAGACTATGTCCTATTATCAATAAGTATTGGCATGAACTTTTGGGCTATACTTGTTCCTCCTCATACAATATGTAACATGTAATGCATAAAAAATAAAAAATTAAATTGTATATGCGCATGTAAAACATAAGTTATGAAAAATAATGAAAATAAATGGTTGTCAAACGCTAAGTAACCCTATAAAAAATGAAGAAAATGAGATATCATTCTTACATTTATTCAATAAAATCGAATCCATTAATTGACAATGAAATATAAGCAACTGGTTACGAAATCCTACATTTCTTAAACCCCTCAAGTGGAATTTCTTGTGGTCCCACTATATTATGAAGGAATTTCCACATAAATATGGAAATATTTTGAGGAAAGGAAGGATTCCAAATGGTCTTGCATAGAAATGAAGAAGGATTTGGTGACCCGATGGACTGCCAAGCAGTCTTTGAAGAAAAACTACCATCAATCAGTACAACGAGCCATCAATCCCTTGGATATAAGAGCATTGCTGTTGTTATTTGTGTTGTTATATATATATAACAACATGTAATAGAAGTGTGATGCATCGAAAACACACCTAAAAGATATTATGGAGTATGGACATTACGTACCTACTATGGAGTATGGACATTACGCAGTCATGTTGAAATCTTTAAAAGATATTAGGGGTGTCTATTTATTGAAAGGAGTAATTTTTTACTTTTCAAGGTTCATTTTGTATTTTGCAGAGTTGAATATGTATTTGTTCAAGAGTTATTTTAAATTAGAATTTCTTACTTTTCCCTCGTGAGATAATTCGTTGCTTAATCTTACCCCCTACTCATTCATTAATTACACTTGTGCATTATCTAGTGGCACAGAGGGTGGTTCTAATTATTCAGCATGTAAGGGGAAGTCTAAATACTGAATTATCTCAAGAGGTGAAGTATACCTCAAGGAGTAGTACGGATATTGCTCTAAGAACAAACATGAACTAATGAAACTGTCATTGAAACTTCTTGCTAAAAGTCCAATTGTGTGAGGAAAGAATGATAGAATTTTGAGTGTTAATGAAAGAGAATATTCACTATCCTTTAATTTGTATTTTATCGTTAATGCTTGATGTGGTCGGTTCAACTACATTGTGTGCTCTTTACTCTGTCTAGCCATCCAGAGAGGTGGAATGCTTGTAGTTTAATAAAAAAGGGTTTAGAATCAACCTGCTTTATGTAAGGCTCCAGCTGATGCAACAGTGCGTATCCCTGCATAAAAGAAGGGGTTAGAGTAAGCATAACTCCAACATAGGAGATCAGGAGAGTATATGGACAATATTATACATTGTGTATACTACGTAAAAAGGATGGATTAAATTGAATTATGATGTGGCTGCCAAGGGTAATCCACGGCTGAGTGGTGGGGCTATTTAGAGATAGAAATTTCATCTTTCTATTAGGGTATTCTGACTTTTATGGATGGGGTACAAACTTGACGGATTAAGTTAATGCTTGGCGTAAAGGTGCTCAAAGTGCTGTTAGCAAGGTATTCAAATATATGCTTCTCGAATCTAATTCCATGACTCTCGTTAGAATCATAAATTATAGAAGCGCTCCTCAAGATTTGATATATGTAATCTCGGACATAAGGAGGATCTCAAAAACATGTATTGGAAATTTCAACCCAAGAAATAGAAAATAATAGATCGACAAATAGCGTGGATAACTATACGAGCATGAGCTTTTCCAATTTTGAAGAATTACCAAAGATAGTAAAGAATAATATCAAAGATACCAGGGGGGTTTCCCATCCACCGGACTGATTAGTAAGTAATATGTCGGGTTGGAGGTAAGGGTATATCCTCTGCTTGTAGCCACCGGGGAGAGGATTTTCCCCTATTCTCTTTTATAATAAAATTTTTGGGGTTCCCAGTCTAAAAAAAATTATGTATATTATGTAAAATATACATTGTGTATATATTCTATGGACAATATACATTGTGTATATATTCTATGGAAAATGAGTGCACCTCCAAAGAGTGATGTACCTCTCATCACACCTAATGAACTTGCCGAGGCCGACGTGTTCGTATTTGGAATGATGGCGGCTAAATTTAAAGCATGTTTGGATGCAACTAGAGGCCTATGGAGAACACAAAAGTAATGTTCAGAATCATTAGATGATATATCTTCCTCCGACTCCGATAAATCGGTCAATAATGCATTGTTTTATTGAGAAGCTCGATCAAGCAGACAATATTCCCAACAGAGCATATGGACCACATCATAACAATAACACTGTAATCAAAATGGAGAAAATTTCAAATCAATAGACACTAAACACTAATAAAATAGAGCTACATTATATGTATAATGATTTTATGTAGAATAAGAAACATGAGAAGCCAACAAACACAAATAAACAACAATATAAATTTATATGAAAATTCATCGTGTGTGAGATGATTCTCGTTATCTCCCCAACAGTTCACTAAATCAATAAATTAATAGTGATACATAGTGTATGCCCATCCATTTCCATGGATAAAGGTTATATAAGACATATAGTGTTATGTTCTTATACTTCGTAACCTCGTACCAACTATAGAAAACTAACTATTGCTTTATGAAGAACATGAATAGCCTATCCACCCCAAACCACCTCTAATCTTAAATAATAATAGTGGAACTAACCTAAGAATATAGGTTAAATAGGGTACTAATGAATGTTGCTCCATAATCGTTGTGTTTGGTCAACTGTTGAAATAATGGGTCTTGCCGATTATTAGTTCTAAGAGTCCTTTTTTTTGCAATGTATGTGTATGATTGGTTAGGAGTGTAAATGAGCCAAACTAATAGTAACTTTCTCAAGATCGGATTGAAAAGATTAATTTACTCTAAACGAAGCTTGAGTTTGGCTTTCATTTCACACACTGATCTTGAACGATCATCTAATGGAGCCAATCATATGTGAACTTGAGTTGCTAGACTTTTATGCTACCTTGGAATGGTTATTGATTAATCAAGCTCAATTCGAGTCAAGACCATTAGGGTATGGAGTTTAAATTCTCCTTGTTTAAAAAAAGATAGTCAAAACTCGAGAAATTTGTCCCATCCACAAACCTAGTACTAGTTAGTTATCATTGAAATTGTAATACTGCATTAAAAAAGTGTCTGGTGAGTCATGTTTTAGTATAAATCGGGTATCAGTATGTGTCGGATATTTTTCCATGTTCAGTACATACCTAGTTCATATAGCTGCGAAAAATCTCATTTTATTTCTTCAATCTCTGTACAAAGAGCTTTGGAGCAACAACAACTGTTTTCTTCTTTTGCGAACTTATCTACACATAAAACAAGTATTGACCCTATTGGTTAGAAAATTATAATATGACCGGTTGAAGAATGAATGAAAATTTCATTTTCTTTCACATTTAGCTCCTACCCATTTGTTGCTCTCCCAATTTCCCTTAATGAACCGTCGAACGATTAACACATGGCAACTTAAAATTATAGTAAGGGAGAATATTTTTCTTGTGACATGTCAGACTTCTAAATATGCATTAAGAGACAAAAAATTGTGTAGTAGATAGGATTGTGATCCATTTCCATTTGATTTTCTTCTTTTTTCAGTTAGGCACCCCTAACACCTTTACAACAATATATCTATAATTTTTGCAATTTACGTCTGATTTTCATAAACCATTTGCAAATTTGGCTAAGTTATTTGTGAATTTCACGAAATATCTTGATAGCGTTCCATTATATACTGATAGACGCTTTGTAAAGCACAAGATTAAACCTCCCCAGACCCTGCAATAGCGAAATAATCGTGCACTGAGTTTGCCCTTCAGAAATTTAAGCGGGTTTCAATCAGTAAAAAATGTTTACTAGGGCCATCTACTTTTTACGCATCTTCATTAACCTAAATTAAAATCTCATTTACTGGGGGGCTCTCAGGATGAAAAAATCTGCTATAATTATTCAAAATTTAAAAGCTCCAATATTGTCATTCTTATTAGCTAGAGTGGCATTTTCACTTGGAGCATACACAACAATATTATTTTTCAAATTGTCATCAAGCAATGATAAAAACAAATACATAATGAAATAGCAATAGCCAGTTTCAATAGTAACTAATTAAAACTTAACCACATAATTAACATATAAAGAAATGATACATACATTTGCCTAATTTGAACCTGCAAGGAGTTCCGTCTTCCCGACAAGAATCAAAATATGGCCCGTCCTTGAGACCCACGCTGTAATGAACTATAACAAAAAATTCAAATAGAATTGAGTTGATACATAACTATAATATAAAAAAGATAAACTATAGAATCTTTCATTATCAACATTCAATTTCTACCAAAAACTCACACATTAAAAAAAATACAATAAATATTTAAAAATGTATATACAAAATCCTAAAAATACAAGACACATATCAAATCATGGATTGCGTAAACTCTAGGATCAAATCTGATACTTTTCCAAAAATACTTTCCAAGAATACTTTGAACCCTAACTTTGGCATTTTTTGAATACCGTTGCAGAGAAAATCGCGAACGCCAAAGATTAATGAGAGAGTGCCGAGCGGAGAGAGAGAAGTTATGATGATCGGAGTGAGAGAGGGAGAGAACTGGATGGAGAGAGTGAGAGAGAGAGAAAGAAATAGGAGAAGAGAGGATGAGCGGGAATGAGAGAGCGGGAGAGCTCAATTTTGGCAAGAGGTTTAGTATAATGATTTTTTAGGCTATTTTATATTTTAGTCAAGTGTACTCAATTTTGGCACACTTTAAAATAGTACCAAATTTTGGCACTGTTTTAAAGTGTGCCAGATTGTCATTAAACCGTTCTAGAATTTGGCACAGTTTTAAACTGTGCTAAATTTTTAATATCAGGGTGTACCAAATTGATGTTTTTGGTGTAGTGGTTGGTGTGTGTGTAACTTAATAACGTTTTGGGAAAACAACACTTACAAAAGAGAGGAAAATGAAAAGTTTGGAAACAAATGTGTAAAATGCTAATTTTACTTATAGTGGAATATTGTTATGAAATAAAAATGTTGGAAGAGGTGTTTACACAAATTGGTCCTAAATGAATATGATTTTTAGGGCATGATCAAAGTTAAAGTACAAAGGATATGAAATGAAAACTTCAAAGTATAACATAAATTGGGATGAAACCCTGAGTTTGACTTTGATTGAGTAAAAAGGGAAAGAAGGAATAATGTGGACATTTTTAAAATTTTAAAATATATAAAATGAACTCGGATGACACCAATATAATTAAGGAGGGCTGCCCAGAGCCCTGGGGTGAAAGACGTAAAACTACTAGCCAGAGCATATGGTGGCGTTGTCGGTGGTGTGGAGCCCGTTAAAGTATGCGGTTATTGGAAGATTCTGAGATTAAGATAAAGGAATAAATAACATGTTAAAAAATGGTTTGCGTTGTGAAAATATGTTAAGACAACCTAACTTTAATGAATTAATAAATGTTTCGATAACCGTTAAATGGATAAGATATGTGTAAATTGATTAATGTTAATAAAGTAAAGAAAGTGTAAAGTATAATGGTTGAATAGGTAAATTAAGCAACCAAAGAAGGTTAACCCATTATTGACACAAGGATCTGTTTGTGAAAGGTTTTTAAAATCTAAACAATTATTTTTTAACACGGTGTTCGCGTGTGTTGAATGGGTGATTTTCAATGAAAATACTAATGTGGATTGGTTTAAATGAAAAGGAAAATTTCAGTAAAGAGATGGGTTCCGGTTAAATAAACTGTAGTTGTTTGAGTATTTAACTGCATGAGTTAAATAAAGGGATAAATGTAAAATGAGAAAGAGGTGGTCTTTATAAAATCAAGGTGAATCAATCTGGATAAATCACATTTTTTTGAAATGAAAATGATTTCATGCATTAAGGGTATATATAAGCATGTATGTATAATGTAGTTACATGTGCACGTAGTTATAACGTTTTAGAGTCTTCTTTCTGTCATTCGTTTCAATACTTCGTTTTGTATATTTCTTACTGAGCATTCGGCTCACACTTTCATCTTTGTTACGGTAGGTTAGGCATGGGTTCGTACTTTGAGAGCGTTATACGAATAAGTGTTCTATTTAATTTTACGTTAGCATCTTCTTATGCTTGGACTCTGGGGATGCTTCCCACGGGTCCCTCATGTAGTTTGAACTTGAAATTAGAAAAACATGCTATATAAGTGAAACGTTAACTAAAATAAATCTTGATGAGCAACATTATAAAGGCTATTTAATTGCACTTCACAGCTAACTCTTGGGTCGGATCGGGTTGACTATGGGTAACCCATAAATCTAGGTCGGGTCATTACACACTCTATTTTGTAGGTTCAATTATCCTGTCTCACTAGTAAGACATTTGGCAAAACATTCAAATTATGGGATCTCACTTCTAGGTTTATCCCAGACATCTCTGTACATTTCCCTATGAATACATCTGTGAAGTCCTTGAGTAGGTTAAGAATCTCCTCCCTCTGTTTGTAATTCAAACCTTTGGAGTTGAAGAAGGGTCTCTCATCTCCCTTATCTACTCCCAATTTTATCTCCCCTATTATTAAAGCTTATGTCTTGTCCCATCCCACATGCGCTAAAGTGCCTCTAGAGGCTCCTCTATATGTTCAATAATATGGGACACATCTACCACAATGCATTCTAGCACCGGGTCGATGCTTTCATCCCAAAATATCTATTGTGCAGACTGTTATAAATAGTAAATGACCTTCCATCAGGTTACACAACTTTCTTATAGGTTCAAAAAGGACTTGTCTCAACTTCAAAATTCCTCTTACCTTTCACTTTTTCATCGGAAGGGTCATTCGCTGACCTAGTATTTCATGGACATACTTTTTGGGCTGAGCACTTTCTTCAGCCATGCGGGGCTCCTCCAACCCCCTGATCAAGCTTCTTCTCTCTTCATCTATCTCATTGTACAATGCTGCGTCCACTGAATGAGCTTCTTCCACTGATAATGACCTTTTTATGGCTTTGATCGTAATCTTTGTTCCACTAATGTTTGCTTTTGCACATTGGTAGAATATTGACGGCACTATCCCATGCCCGCAAATCCACACTCGCCCTATCAGGAGTTGGTAACTGGTGTTGGCATTAATGAAATAAAACTTGATGTGGGATGTATAGTTTCCCAATTTGGTCCGTACGTTCACGTTTTTAAGTGATTGCATTCCCGCACTATCAAAACTAAAAATCATGAGTGGCATTGGCACAATATTTTCCTAGGAAATATGATTCTCATATAATGTACTGATGGACATGATATTAATCGATTCCCCCGTCCATCAACCCCCTTGGAAAACTAATTCCATTTACTAGAGAAGTTACGTATAAAGGACGATTTTGGAAATAGGATACCTGCCTATCTGCCTTTGAAAACACCACTTTAGATGTGTACCTCTTGATCAACCTTCTTATAAGACCATACCAGTTTATAGAGGGATACCCATGTTGTTATACTATTTCCAAGATCTTCTTGGTGATTACTATTCTGGTATCATGCTTAACTCCACTTCGGTCCAAGAACTACCTGAACTTTAGGCTCCTCGCAATAGCTGTACATTTTGAATCAAGTTCAACCTCAAATGTTTGTGTGTTGCACACGTATTTTGCCTCTGATGACCCCCCTTTGTATAGACCAAGGACCAAGTCACTTTTCATTTTGGGAGACTCATCCATTTACCTCTTTCATTTTCTTGCTATTTTCTATCCAGATCAGCTATCCACTCCTCAGATGCTCTTTCATTACTTCACCATCCCTCAGGATCTTGGACCTACTCCTCACAATATGCTACCACCATGTTTGTTATGACATAGTGGTGAGCTGGTAAAGGGTTTTCATTGACATATACTAGCGGAATTTGCAAAGTTCCATTGTCCAACTGCTCGCTAATTATTTTTTGCAAATAGAAGTAGTCTTTAGTAGCATATTGAACTCTTTATTACAACTCACAAAACTTGGCGTCCTCTTTTTCTGTCGCTGTTGGTATCTACCCATTAGAGTGGGGCGACCTGTTACCCCTTCGTGCACCAATGTGTTGTAATAATCCATGGCCTCCAGTACGCTGTAAGGTAGCGGTGGTGGAATGTTATCCCCAATCTTCCTTTTTCCTACTGGACTATTACTTTTGAACCTTTGGCCTCCCTTCATGCCCTTAGGATTCCCATCTACATAATTCTCTATTTGGCGTCTAAAGACTTAAAATATTCTTTCCATCAAAGGAACTTGGGTTCTCCACCCTTGGGCTTGGGATTGATGATCATGGTAATATTACTCTAAGGACACAAGTCTCCGATTGAGTCTTAATGTAGTGTCGGTTCAATTCCAAAAAAAGCATTTGAGTCATAGGATAGTGTTCTTGTGTATCCTTCAAGCCTATGACGTGTTAAAATTGAAGACATTACGGCCTACTTATCAGGAGAACATCATTGCCGGTTTACATGTGGCTTATTTCACGCCATCAACTTAGTTCCAATCCCTCCTAAGGTATGAATGCATTATATATATATATATATATATATATATATATATATATATATATATATATATATATATATATATATATATATATATATATTAGGAGCTTGGTACATTTTTTATTGGGTGTAATTTTATTTTAAAATAAATATTATTTTCAGAAGGTTATTTTAGAACTTGAATTTTGAGCATTCTGTCACTTCGTTCGATATTGTCGTTCGAACGAGTTTTTCGTTCAAACGAGAAAGTCGTTCGAATGGTTTTTGCCAACGACTTTTCCCAATTGGCCTTTGTAACTTCATTAGAAGTGTCGTTCGAACGAAATCTCGTTCGAATGAGATTTTCGACTGGAAATTTTTTGGCCAGTTTTCTCCATGTTCCCACTTCTTTTATCCCACTAAATTTCGCCAGAATTAATATGTGCAGGAACCAACTTTGAAAAATTAAATTTCTTCATCTTCTACAATCTCTAAGAGAGAGTTTTAGAGCTTAATTCCCCATGAAAATGTTCAAGTTTTGAGTGTTTGTTTTTCAAGAAAATCATTCTTAAACACTTTTATTTGCACCCATAGTTTGTTTATTCCAAGTTTTTTCATATATATCTTTTCTTGGAGTGTTTGGCAGTGGATTTTTCTCTACATCTCAAAGAAGATAAGTTTGGGTTTACTTCTACATCCCATAAAGAAGAAGTTCGTTGTTTTGCTGTGGCATACTCACATGGTGAAAGGCATTATGCGAGGGTTGACGGTTATCCAAAAGCTTCATTGGTGGATTCCAAGGTTTCGGTGGATTATGGGATTGTCAACTAAGCGGAGGTTAGTAAAAGAAGACGCATCAGGGGCTTTAAGTGAGTTGAGTCGAGTTGAGTAAGTCATTTGTATGGTACTTGTAAAAATACCATACTTAGTGGACTTAAGGTTAGGACCGTTCGAAGTTTTTTCCCGTTGTGGGTTTTTCCTCGTACATCGCGGCGTAGTGGTTGTGAATTTACTTTATCCTGTAAATCACCTAGAATGCATGATTAGGATTAAAAGATAAAATATGGTTTAATTCACTCCTCTCTTTTAATTTGGTGCATGTTTAATATTTGGGTAATGTTTAACTTAATTTAATTCAAGTCTGATTAATGTAATTTGATAAAATTTGATTTGACCTAATTTTCAATTTGGATTAATTAATGTTAGGAAAATTTCTAGGACTTGGGTTAAATTAATTTGGTTTAAGTGAATTTCAAGTGTGTGTGTATTCATCATAATTCACTTATTTAGGTTTATTTTTAATTTTTCTTTTAGAAATTAAAAATTGTGTTTAATTTAATTTTTCATCTTTTTAAGAAAAGAAAATCAAATAAGATTTGGAAAATTAAATTGTTGTGAAAAACCATCTTTATTCCGCATTTAAAAGGAAATTGATTTTGAAAGAGAAAGATTTTAAAATTGGGGGTCCTTGCCCTTTTCAATTACTAGCTTCTCGCGTGAATTCTCTAAAATGCCATCTTTGGTCTCGTTGACCAAGTCGATTTTGTATTCCTCCAACAACCCCTCAATGCATATTTGTAATAATCTGGCCTCTGCTAAATATTGACAGACATCCAATGACCTCTCTCGAAATCATTTGATGTATTTCATTAGCTCACCACCAAGCTTTTGCACATCCTATGCAAGGTGTCATAGCATGAACTCGTCTTCCTCTAGAAATAAATTTTGCAAAAATTATCTATGCATCTCTTCCCAGGTGGGAATGATATTTGGTTCCAAGTGGCAGTACCATGTGTATGCTTTTCCAGTGAGAGTTTTTAAGAACTCTCGTAACTTTAACTCCTTATCGTTTCCATGCACACCTACGTACTCTACAAACTTTTTCATGTGCTCCCTAGGGTTTCACCTTTTCCATTAAATTTGATGAATTTAGGAGAAACTTAACCCTCTAGATACAACTTCTCATTGATGCTTTCTGTTTAGGAATTCCGCATCCCCTCATACATATAGAGGACTCCCGTTGATAGGATAGTAATTTCTTCACCTCCTCCACAGTAATAACTTTTGAGGGTGACTCCTCTGCACTAACTTTCTTCACCATTGATGAACTTGCAGGTGCAGCCACCTGCTCCGTTATAGTTTTTTGTAGTGGAGCCAGCTCTACTATTGTTGTTATGGTTGTTGATCCTCCTATGGGTGCCACTACGGGTGTCATACAAGTCTGACTTAAACTTGCCATATTAACGTAGCTATACTTCAAAATAAAAAAAAATATACTCATCAGGTTCATCTTCGTAAAGACGTGGCTATTATTGCACTGGTATGCCCTCCCTGAGGAGCAGGTACTCTAACTTCGATCACCACCACCTCTTCTTGGGTTGTCTGTTCACTTTGAACTCCATTTTTTTTATTAAAGTGTCTTCAAACACTGTCTTCTTTGATGCATTATATGCTTCTTTATCCATGGAAATGAAAATACCTCCCCAATGGAGTCGCCAAATGTATGAGGGTGGTTATACTATGGTCTATAAAGAACTAAAACGGGTGAGGCGTGGCCCTTTTCCACAGATGTTGGCTTTAAGATTTCCAAAGTCTCAAGAACAGCTGTAGAAGAAAACCTTCTACTTTTGGTCACAGTGGAGCTTTCTGTAACTTAGTATCTGAAAAGAGAATAATGAGTAACAACTTTTAAAAAAATGATAATGTCTAAGAGAGAAAGAGATTTCCTGCAAGTGATGGCTATAAAGGGAGTGAAGAGACAAACTCTTTGACATTCAAGAGATATTACGGAGAGAATACTTTTCTAGTGTGATTTTGAGAGCGTAATAGTGATAACTTGAGTTTTATGTGTTCTTGACCTTACCCAAGGCTCCTATTTATAGATAGATACTAGGGATGGTATGGCATTTGGGCGCCAAAACTAGGAACTCTTAGAGACAAACTCTTTATTGTACCTTTTGTCTCTGTTATCTGTTAGTCACCTATCCCCTTTAATAGGAGACACCATGTGCATACCAAAGACAAAAAGAAAATATGTCGTTTAACAATGCCAAAACGTGTGATTTGGTAAATATCTTTTCAAACGGTAACTTGGTGAACAAACTTTTGTAAAAATCTTGGGGGTGGCCTTGAGAGCCACTCGCTAATAGTTACATTAAAAAAATATGGCAACTCACTCATTTAATATAAATGTGAATGTGTGAGTGCTTGAATTACCTTTAAGATCTCTCTTATTAGTTTTATCTCTATCCTAAAGTGTCAAGTGATTGGGCATTGTCTTTACTTAACAAACTTTGTGTCTTAGCCACCAAGAACACACTCCCTAGAGATCCCAACTGGATCGCTCGAGCCCTACTTACCCGATTAAGGCTACTTGTGTAAGTAAATGATAGTGTTAGTAACTGTTTATTAAGTGAGAGTCATAACAATTTTTGTACTGTGAGCATCCCCTCAATCTTTTGGGTCTACTCACTCATTTTCTCATTTGTCTTGACGTTGCTCCTTGAGCACCCACTTGAACTTCTTATGTAGGCAGTGGGTTTGCTTCTTTTGGCCCTTTCTCGTTGTGAGGCCTCTCACTTGTAAGGAAAAATTTCTAATTGAGTTAATTTATATGTAATTGAATTAATTCCGTACAAAACAAAAGTTTAAGTCATAACATTGTATTTTAAGTCACAGTCCACATATTATAATGTTGTATTGAAGACGTAGCGTCCAAGCTTCAAAGATTTATCATGACGAGTTTTATTGGTTCACGTTTCACGTCTTCATCATATTCTGAACTCTCAGGTATGAATGCATAATGTTTATAGGACTCAAAAATTGTTTAAGGATGTTATTTTTACTAAAAATGATTTAAAAATGTTTAACTTAATTTTTTCTAAGATAAGGGCTGTTGACAGTTGTATGAATCATTCCTTTGTGTTTCAAAGGATTAAACGACATTTATTGTCATTCAAATGACATGTGGAGGTCATTTAAATGACATGGATTTATCTTTCAAATGACATGGATATCTCGTTTGAACAAAAGCTTCATCTCGCTCGAACGATGCAACGACATAACTTTTGAATTTAAGATGTGTTTCTCTAAGAATTTCGTGAGTGCAGGAAAAAAAATACATAACAAATCAATTACAATTTTCTGCACATGTTTACAAATGTTTTCAAAGTCTAAAAACATCTTTTGTGGTTCAAGATCCAATATTCCATATACTCCTGTTATTAAGATCTCACTGTTTGCACTATCTGGGTTTGTTAATCACTTTGAAGATTGATCATTGGGTTTTTCAGTGAATAAACGGAGGAGTTCGTGTTCCTAATCGTATACGTTACCGAAGCCGTATCGATGGACACCGAGGTACGCATGGACGCGTCTACTATGGGTGAGTATCATAAATGGATTTATACGTGGTCACTATGGAGGAGAGGTTAAAGATAAGAAGCGCATAAAGGCTTGTGGGGATCGAGTCATTGTGTAAGTCTGTCTATCTTCCTTTGTAAAACCGTGTCATAGTGATTGTCTGGCTTGGGCCATTCAAGGTTTTTTCCCTTAGTGGTTTTCTCATACATCCGGCGCTGTGAACTTAATTTATTTTACGTGCTTTAATCACAAAGATGCATGTTTATGATGAAACAAGATAAAATTGGACTTAATTGAAATTGGTTCACAAATTTGGCGCGTGTTAAAATTGGGAAAAATTTTTGATAGAAAAATTGTTTTTACATTCTTAAGGCACATTTGAGAAAAAGGGGCCTACAAACTGGAATCAGAGCTTGAATGTTTTTTGTGTGTGTTGATCCCTTGTGTGCTTGTAAGGATGAATTTTGAAAATTTTGAGAGTTTTAGAGATTTTTTTATGTCACAAATTATGCTTATTGGAAAATGCGAATGAGAAGTGCTTTAAAATCTATTGATGAGCGTGTTTGGTTAGTGGTCGTAAAAGGTTGGACACCACCGGTCACACGAGAAGGAGAGTCCATTACTTTAAAACTCGTTGAGTCATGAACCGAAGTCAAATATAGACTTGCACTTTACAATTTTAAAGGTCTTCACGTTATTTCGTCACATGTCACATCGAAAGAATATAATAGAATCATGACGCGTGAAACTTTAAAAGAGGCTTGGGATAATACTGCACTTACTCACGAGGGAACTATCATGGTTAGGGAGTCTAAACTTCAAAACCTCACCACCCAATTTGAGACGATTAAGATGTTAGAGAGTGAGTCATTTGATGAGTTTTATGCTAGATTGTCCAACATTGTCAACTCGTCATTTAGCTTGGGAGTGAAAATACCCGATAACCGAGTCATAAAGAAAATCTTATGGTTATTGCCTAGTAGATTTGATCCCAAAGTAACCATTTTAAACTCTTTGGGTAATCTTGACTCAACAAAACTAGAAGAGTTTATAGGTGATTTGCAAAGTTATGAGCTTGATATGCTTACCTCCAAGTAAGTGCCAAAGAAAGAAAAAGGCATTGCTTTAAAACCCCGGAAGGAGGAGACAAAAGTTTCGGATGATGATTCCGATTCCGATTTTGAGAATGTAACCTTATTGGCAAAGAAGTTTATTAAGTTCCAAAAGTAATAAAAATATGCCAAAAGACTTAAAAAACCCAAAGAAAAACAAGGTCGATCCCCCCCCCCCCTAGGAATAAGAGTGAGAATGTTACGAGGGATGAATAGGATATGTGTTTTGGGTGTGAGGGTTTTGGTCACAAGGTAGAAGAGTGTCCCACTAGAATTAAGAATGAGGGTAAGAAACCGATAGAATATAATGCCACCTTAAGTGATAGTGAACCGGAAGAGGGAGAGAGTTCCCCCATTGAGCGTAACTTTGTAGCTTTCATGGCATGTCATGTGAGCGACGACAATAAATCTTCTCATGAAGATTCTAATGTGAATGACACTTCGTAGGCCATTGAGTCTGAATCCAAAGTGAGTGAGGGTGAAGCTAGTGAGGATGAGGAGATTGATGTAGAAGAGTTGCAAGTTGCCTTCAATGATTTGTAAAAGGAAGCGGTAAAGGTGAAAAAGGTAAACTTTAAATTGCAATCTAGGTTGAATGAGCATGCCATAGAAAATAATGATGGCTTTATTGAGGATCTCAGGGCTTGAGAGAAGACTCGTAGGGAGAAACTAAAATACCTTGAGAAAGAGAGAGATATATTTCGTGGTTTGATGGAGGCTCTAAAGAAAGAGGTTCTAGATTTTGAGGAGTCAAGGCATTTACTTGAGTCTATGATTAGTGAGCTTGAGGAGTGATTGATAAGGTGAAGTTTGATTTGGAGGCAAGGTCGAAAAAGTTGGATAGGTAGGCAACGTCCAAATCAAGGAAAATAGGTGTGGTATAGGCTACGATGATCATGGTGTTACCATTTCCAAAGCCAATACCAATCGTGTGAGAGAGACGACTAGGAACGTTAGGATAGGTCCACATTTAGGTCACATTCCTCGTCGTGTTTGCACTTGTTCTCATTGTGATAGGAAGGGTCACCTTAGGCTTTTTTTTTATGACCTTCAAAATGCTCCTAGGAAGTTTAAGAACAAAGTCATTTTGGTACCCGAAACCCTCATGCATCATTACACACCTACTTGGGTTAGGAAATCGGAATGAAAGTCTTTAGGAATTAAACTTCGTGGTTCTTATTTAGTTGCACTGGATTCTTCCCATGCTATATCTAAAGGATGATTGTGTTGCCATGTTTATCATACGCTAGTCTTTATTTCACGATTTATATCTTGCTAGTGTTATGACATGTTTATCTCTTTGTATTATATGTTTTCGTATTAATTTGAGTCTTATTTGAATAATACAAAAAGATTTTGTTTGAAATGTTTTTATGGAAAATACAAAAAAAAGTTTGGTTTTTATATATTTATAGACCCCCGTCATTTCCTTATCCATGTGGATAGGATATTTGGTCATAATTATTGATGTGTTGAATGATCTTAACTATTGTCTAAATGAGGTTGTTTCAAAGTTGATTTACATTTGTATTCGACTTTGTATATATGCCATCTTTGCACACATGCACGAGTTTATATAAATGTTTGACATCTCATGCATATTTGAGTTTGGTGAGACGTTCTTATCTCAATTTTGTCCTCTACGCGTAATAAGACTCAGGAGGAGGTGTGCATATAAGAACCATCTATCGTGAGAATTTATTTTTCTTAATTTGAAAAAGATGAGTGTTCATGGGAAAGGGCTGCGAGTGAATAATAATCATGTCGTGAAATCCACCGTTTAAAAGAACCCAAGAAAAAAAAGAAACATATGCAAAAAATAGGGCCAATATGATTTCTCTAAGTTGAGAAAAACAGAAACCTCAAAAGAGCTTGAAAAAGAAAATATGAATATTTGAGGGTGTTTAGATGGAAAAATTAAACGGGTTTGCACCACGAATTCTTGTGTTGAAAAATCATATCATGACGCTATTGTTTATAAAATCGTCAAAATTCCGGATTTGTGTGCATGGTAATTGTTTAGTTCATTTAACTCATTTTATTAATTGTCATATATGGCTAAAACTAAGTTTGATGACATTTAGCTATTAATTAGAGTTTCTTGATCGTTTGATGTGTTCATATTGTGATTCATTTATTGTAGTCCACGCCCATTCACTCCATATCTATGTTTGAGCATATTGATAATATGTTAGCATGAAACTCAACATGTTTTTTTGTTTTTTTGTTTTATTTTTTTCTAGTTTTGAGTCTGTTTTACTGCTATTTCATATTTCCATCTATTATTTTCGGGAAATTTCTTCACTGGGAAAAACTTTGCCAATTTATGGGTTGGAATGTAGGAATTTTAATGTCATTCAAATGATATCTGGACTTCATAGAACGATAAATCCATGTTGTTAGATGTTTTGATCTTGCGAGGTTCACGCGGAATAAGAAAAGTGTCAGGCATAGGTTGCGAGAAGGATGTTTGATGTTTCATTGCGCGACAGGCTACTGGATTGCACTATCTGAGGTCGTTTGATGCCTGGTTCAAATGACATGCAATTTTGTTCAAACGACAGAGCATTGTCGTTCGAGTGACCTGTAGGAAATTTTTTGATTTCTTTCGTTTTTGTACTTTCTACATATAGATTTTTATTTTGATCATTTTTATACTTATGGGTTTGTTTGGATAGGTTATATGTAGTTAGTGTTGATTATTCATACTATGATTCTTACATTGCATAGGCCTTGTTTAGTTACATATTTTCTTAGATTAATGACTCATTCATGTGACTATTTGCTAGCTACAGATTTGGGTATATTCTGCTTATTTTTAGCTTGCTATATACATTTGGTTATCTAGATATGCTTAATTTATTCTCATTCTAGATACGACGTTCATTTATCTTTTTCACTTGTTATCTATTCAAGACAAAAAGGGGGAGAGATGTATGTGATGTAGGGGGAGTTTTGAATAATGAGCACATATGCTTTCATATTTATATATTGGTATCATGTTATTTTGCACAAATTGGTATCATGTTTTCTCACATGTTTAACAAGGTTTGCTTTATCTTATTATTATTTTTATGTCACTTTCTCCTCCATACTTCAATGGGTATCTGTATGGTTCATGTGTATAGGTATTATTTCATGATTCGAGATTTCAAACCACATCACTTTCAGACGTTTCATGCTACCAGTCCTATAAATACTAGACCGTGTCCTGTAATATTTGATTTTGGGTTAATGGGATGAGAGGTGTCATTCGGCTTGATGGCCCGACTTTGCATTCACTGTTTTGGTTTTGTCTAGGAATAGTTAAAGGGGGAGATTTGTAAGGATGAATTTCTAATTGAGTTAATTTATATGTAATTGACTTAATTCTGGACAAAACAAAAGTTTAAATCATATGATTGTATTTTGAGTCACGTTCAACATAAGCCTACGATGTTGTATTGAAGACGTATCCGCCAGGCTTAAAAGATTTATCACACCGAGTTTTATTGGTGCACGTTTCACGTCTTCATCATGTTCCGATCTCTGAGGTATGAATGAATAATGTTTATGGTACTCGAAAATTGTTTAAGGACATTATTTTTTATTAAAAAATTATTTTAAAATGTTTTAACTTCGTTTATTCTAAGATAAGGACTGTTGAGAGTCGTTTGAATCCTTCCCTTGCGTTTCTAAGGATCAAATGAAATTCACTGTCGTTCAAACAAAACGTGGAGGTCGTTATATAGAAATGGCTTTATCGTTCAAACGTCATAGCTATCTCGTTTGAACAACAACCTCATCTCTCTCAAACGATGATGACGACAATAACTTTTCTATTTAAGGCGTGTTTCTCTAAGAATTTTGTGAGTGCAAAACAAAAAATACTAAATAAAATAATTATGATTTTCTGCACATATTTACAAAGGTTTTCAAAGTCTAAAAAAATCCTTTATGTTTTAAGATCAGATTTTCCATATACTTATGTTATAGAGATCTTGCTGTTTGCACCATCTGGGTTTTTTCATTACTTTGAACATTGATCATTGGGTTTTGCGGGGAAGAAACGAAGGAGTCCAGGTTCCTAATCGTAGATGTTACCAAATCCGTATCGATGGATACCGAGGTACGAGTGGACACACGTGTTGTGGATGAGTATCGTAGAAGAATTTTTTCCTGGGAACTGTGGAGGAGCGGTTAAAGAGAATAAGCTCATCAAGGCTGTGGGGATCGATTCGTTGTGTAAGTCTGTCTGTCTTCCTTTGTAAAATCGTATCATACTTATTGCCTGACTTACGCCGTCCGAGGTTTTTTCCCTTAGTGGTTTCTTCGTACATCCGGCGTTGTAGACTTGATTTATTTTACTTGCTTTAATCACCTAGATGCATGTTTAGGATTAAACAAGATAAAATTGGAGTTAATTGAAATTAGTTCAAAAATTTTGGGGCGTGTTAAAATTAGAAAAAAAGTTTTTGAAAGAAAAACTATTTTGACATCCTTAACGTACATTTAAGAAAAAAAGGGCCTACATCGATAATATTCTATCTTTGCTCATCTTAGGGTTTGGGCCACTCGTTGTGGACCCCTTCCCAAATCTCTTATTTTGGCTTCTCTTCGAAATAGGTCCTTTCATTCTGAACCCTCTCAGCAAATCTTATTTTTTGATTTATTTTTGGAATAGTGCCACTCGTTATGGACCCTCTTGTCAAATCTTCTTCTTTGATTTATTTCTGGATTTGGGCTACTTGTTATGGACCCACTCGTCAAATCTTTCATTTTAGCTTCTTTTACTAAGGGCATGGTTTGGCAATCTCGTGTGGTAGCCCCCCCTCCCATTCTTTCTCCCACTTCTCTGTGAGTCCCCTCGCCCCATTAGGTATGTTTATCGGCAGTTGAATGGGTACCCCTCTGCAGGCCCAATGAAAGGTCTTGCTACAAAGTTTGAGGGGAAGGCATCACAGCTCAAAGAATACATCATGCCCTAGCATGTAGTCCATGCCAATGTTCCAAAGAACCCAAACACCACTCTAAGGGCCCCTTAACTGAATGTGTACCATCTCATCAATAACATCATGGGAACTGCAGTACTGGATAATTGGACTTCTGGCAGATGCATACTGTCACATGCCATTTATAGGCCCTTTGAGTCTGTCCTATTAAAAAAAAAGTCCACCCCATCCCCACTCCTCATGTATCCCTTTATAAAGAAGACTTTGTAGTTATTATCAATGTTGCACTTCTTCCATTTGATGTCATAATAAACAACAATTTCCAATATTTTCATGCATGTGTTTCGTGTGATGAATACCAATCCAGTGATGGATTAGAACTCACACCTAAGAATGATGACCCCACTGATCTGAATTATTTAAAACATTTACAAAAACATGACCAAAGTTAAAATAAACATACGTCTCCCAATGAGCACAACACAATAACCATAAACCTGGGCACTCCTCAAACCTCAAGCAATTGAAAATAAGGTCCTCCTAGATGAGAACGAACAAAAGGGGTTCAAAAGTCTCCTCTCTAGCTTCATAGATGTATTTACTTGATGTTATGTCGGCATGACCAACATCAACGCAACTTTTATCATGCATGAGATAACCCCTATCCCTAAAACAAATCCTATAAAACCGAGGCTTTATAAACTGATACCTGAATAGTCCTTAAAAGTAAAGGAGCAAGTTGAGAAATAACTCGACGTCGATTTTATCCGACTAGTAGAGTATCCCACTTAGTTGGCTAATATCATACCAATACCCAAGGCCAATAAGAAATTCCAAATATGCATAGACTGTAGGGATCTCAATTGATCCTGTCACAAGGATGATTTCCCTCTACTGCACATCGACTTATTGGTAGATATCACATCTAGAAACACACTCAAGTCCTTTATAGATGGATTCACTAGTTATAACCAGATAAAAATGCACCCTGATCACCAAGAGAAAATTGGATTCATTACCCAATAAGGGATGTAATATTATATAGTCATACCCTTCGGTCTTAAGAATGCCGGTGCAATTTATCAAAGAGCATCCACAGCCATTCTACATGACATAATGCACAAGGAAGTGGAAGTCTACAAGGATGACATGATCATCAAGTATAAAGATTTTGAGGGTCACGTTTTGGCACTCCAAAAATTCTTCCAAAGGTTATGCCGTTTCAAAATGAGGCTAAACCCCAAAAAATGTGTCTTTGGAGTTACTAAAGGTAAAGTTCTCATGTTTGCCATCATAAAAGTTAGAATCGATGTAGACCCCGCTAAGGTCAAAGCCATATGGAAGATACCACCACCAAAAAAAGAGAAAGAGATCATAGGGTTCCTATGACAAATACAATTCATAAGGCGGTTCATTAACCAACTTACCACTATTTGCGATCCCATATTGTAAATACCTAAAAAGAACTCACCCAAAGAGTGGAACCCCATCTACTACATCAATAAGAAGCTAGTGTCCTATGAGCTTAAATACCCAACCTTAGAAAAGGATTGTGTATCCCTTGAATGGATCACTTACAAGCTCCAGTATTAGATTATGTCGTTAAACATATGACTCATATCTTGGATGGATCCCCTGAAATACCAGTTTGAGAAACTCTCTCTCTATGAACGGCCAGATGGTTTCATATTTTTCCAGATTTTGAAATCACATATGACAAGGAAAAATACTCTAAAAGATAATCCATCTCTATCCTTCTTGCAGGACAACCCTTATTAGACGAGGAAGAAGGGAACGAGGCATAATTCTCCGACGAGGACTTCTCTGCCTTAAAAGATAGGGAAATTTGGGAAATCTAAACTTATAAGGCCTCTAACAAACAGATATTAGGCATCGAGATTCTCCTTATATCTCCTGACTCACGAAAACTACCCACTACTATCAAACTCGCCTACAAGTGCCCTGAAAATATGGCCAAGTACTAGGTATGCATCATAGGTATTAAAATCCCTTAGGAATGGGAATCACATTCCTAAAATCCTAGAGAGACTCAAGCTGAAGGATCATCCAAATATTAGGAAAATGGAAAATATAGGATGATAAGCTTCAACCTTACCATGCCTACTTAAATAAAATATCCTTGATATTTGTGCATATCGAATTCGATTTCCTTCCCATGGCCAAAAATAATTTTGTAGGCACACTTGGCACTCTAGACTCTATGATAGATAGGACAGAAGGAACCATGGGAATAACATTCATCATTACTAGATGGAGCACCCCTTTTTAATGCATTAAGATTGAATACCTTAAAGAAACGCTAGTAGAACCCACTGTCTGGTAGTAAGACATATGGAACTTCCTCAACAAGAAACAATACTCTCCCAACGCCTCTACAAACGACCAACTTACCCTAAGGTATCCCAATTCATTACCTACCGGGGAGACTCTACAAAAGAGCGTTTAGAAAAAACTTACTAAGTTATTTAACACGAGTTAAAACAATTAAGAAAGTTCCGAATTACTTTTTGTGGAAACTCTTTTCGAAAAATCTCAACAGAAACACAAGATGTGTTTAAAACATAAAATATGAACAAGTTATTTCAGTTTCTTGGAAAAAGGTTTTAGAATAAACCTAAGTCCGTGTAGAAACAATATTAATGAAGAAATAAAAAACACACACAAGATACAATATTTTTTACGTGGTAAAATCCCAAAACTAGGGGAAACATCCACGATGACCTCTACGCCATAAAACAAAATGTCCACTATAATCAAACAATATGTATAAGATTCCAAGCACTAAGCATGCATTCAATATCCAAAGTCTAAGATGATAAATATACCTACACGAGTTCCCCTCTCAAAGGTATATCTGATATGGCTTTCAGTTTCCTAGCAGCTTCTTTGCCTTCCTCATTATTCCTTGTTTGCAATGGCTCAAAAACTCAAAATCACTCAAATGAATCACACTTACTAGGTATTAGTGTGAGAATGTTTTGAGAGTGATGTAACCACATCTACATGCAATATGCAACTCACACCTCTCAAGATTTATACAAATAAATCCTAACGAATTACACGGAATCTGTATGATATGCAGAGAGTTCAAACTTCTTAAAAACCAGACTTCGAAATAATTTCAAATCTGAGAAAATCTTTCTGAAAAATAGATCCAAGGTTTCAAAACTTATTTATATATGAACTAATTTCACAAACTGTGAAACTTAAACTTTTTGAAACACTATTATAATATCTAAGATTTAAACACTGTTTGAAGTCTATTTTTCAAAATATTTAAAGCAGAGAATGGATATAAGAAAATATACAGTTATAACATAAGATCTAACAGGAAACAGTATCAGAAACCCTAAAACCCTCCATAATATATCTCTCACGGCAAATCTCACACTTTCTAGACAAAAATGTAAGATCTACAACGAGAATTGGTTCCTAAGAAAAATAATGATTGAAAAGGTTCTTCAAACAACGAATCCACACACCCAAACCCCAAGAAAACCTAGAATACCAAACTCTCAAGAATGGAGGTTTTCTGGTTTAATTAATACAAGTAAACATGTGCTTGATTTGTGAGAGAACCTAGGGATTTGTATGTATGAACTTCTGGTTTTCTCTTTCTCTACTCTTTCTCTTTTCTCTCTCCACCCTCTCTCTTCTCTCTTTTTCCCTTAAATGAGACGAATAGAAAAAGTATTCAAAAGGCTAACCAAGGGTATATATTTATACTTCCCATGGAAAGATTCAAACATTCAAAGAGAATTTAGGGCTGTGATCAATTTGATGGTTCAAACTCTTAATCTAAGGGTTGATAATGCACCGTTCTTACTCTCACTCTGATTATCCCTAAGGATGTCACATGGATCATTTCAAAACACATGCAGATCTTTGATGAGATAAGATCTAAGGGATAACAATTAATCTTAAAACTGTGAGAGGAAACAAACACAAACCCAACCAACCAGAAGCAAACCCGTGGATAGATAATGTTGGATGAAAAATGTGTGTTTTTGAACTTATTAAAATCCAAATTGTTACCACAAAATTCTTTGCCGGTTTTGTATTCTACCCTGACATATTTTTAAGGAATAAGGATATTTTAATTTTAACCCTAACACATTAAAAACAAGATTTTAATTATTTTAAAATTCATTTTCAATGATTTAAAAAATGTTTAAAATAGTTTTAAAATGTTATAAAAATTCCTAAAAATATGTAAACACTTGTGCACACTTTTATACCTATATGCATGATTTGTGACCTATAGTATGTTCAGGTATTAAGAATACTTCCCTTTTTTGTAGGTATGCGCTTCTTGGACTGGATAATATTTGTTGATGAAGCTTGTATACCTTGGAGAGGATGCTGAAAGTAATCTAACCTAGTTTTTCACCATATCCAAAGTAGTTGGAATTCCTATATGGTACAGTGCGTCAACCATATGGTGTGTTTCAATCTGTCCCTTTTGATATTGGAGACAAAATTCTCTTGAGTTACCTGTACTCGTGGGTAAAATTAAAATTCTAGATTTCATACACAAAAGAGCTATCTTCTCGTTCCCATCCTAGAATCGAAAATAAGAGGGGAAAAATACATAACTTAACTATCATATAGACCATTACACTACAGCTGTGAAATCTGCACAAATCGGAGTCTGAAATGCCTATAATAAAACACGTATTGATTGTCTAACTAGACCCACGAGTGTATAAAAGTGATTAAGTTTCTAAAATAAAAATAAAAACAGAATAAACGAACAAGTACAAGAGATAATATTAAACATGGAAGAAACTAGGACGTTGGTTCCATTTGTCAATTCTAATTAAATTAACACATCAATTTAATTCCGTAATTCCGAATTTATAACATAAAATATACCGACTCTTGTCGCGTACATTTCGGAGAATAAAACATTACATGCACCTAAAATATTTTAACGTCTCTAGAATTAGACACCATAAATCTCTATTCCCTCGAAAATATCATGTTTTAAATTTTTAATGTGTATTTAAGCACGAAGTATCAAAACATCTAATTGCAAGCATAACCCATCAAAAATGATAACTTTAAAATTTTAAACCATGAATTTATAATTAATTCATTGAGGTTTAAAAATACACTCTCGTGTAATTTTAAGTGAATACCATTTTTTTTATTTCAAATTAAAACACGTCAGAATATGTATGAAATTAAATTAACATACGTAATTTAATTAGTCATAAAAAACATCACCTAAATCCTAGGAATTAACTACTCACACATCATATTTGACACACAAATATTGGAAGATGAAATAATAATTTTCATTACTAATTGTCAACTTACAAAAATCGCGTCCAAGACGCGAGTTACAATACAAAATATGCTCCTTCCAAGTCTTCCTCAAAAATACTCTCTACACAAATTTTATCTCTCAAAGTGTGTCTATTAACATACACACTAGTGTAAAAATCCTCCCCTAAAAATGAAATTGGCTCTTAATTTATACCCAAAAAAATATGACACACAAAGAAAGTAGGACAAAATGGGGTATAAAACGTGGGGAACACTTACACATTTTTGGGGACACAAATGCACATGTAAGAGAGGATGTGGGTATTAGAATTTTCGAAAGCATGGTGTGGAGTTTTGGATTTTGGTAGTGGGCAGGGGGGGGGGGGAGTTAGTGATGGCATGTGAGGTATAGCTTAGTGGGTTATGGTGTAGGTGGTATTTTAGAGGTTGTAGAAGAAGGTGAATAGTGTTGATGGAGGTTGAAAAACTGTTACTAAAGGCGTTTAATACAAGATTAAACTATTTAAGTAACTCCGAACTGTTTTTTTGAAGAAACTCTTTTCTAGAAATCAAATCCTTTTAATCACAAGATGTGTTTAAAAATTATGCACGCGATCTGTTCCAGATTTATTAACAAGTTTTGAAAAACAAAACTAAAATCGTTTTTAATTCAGCACGCTAAACAAAAAGGGATGGGAAGATGTAGAAAGATTAATGACAAGATATTTTTAACATGGTAAAACCTCACCCAACTGAGGAAACATCCACGACTCCCTCTACGGAGTAAACCAAAAATTCCACTAAAACAAATTATAATAGTTACAAACTATATAACACACATGCACACAAATAAGACGTGTACAAGTTTAGGAATGTACCTACTGGCGTCCTTCTAACTTTTCTGCAGTTCTGTTTGTTGATGTTGTTCTCCAGTTTGCTAACATCCAATTTGTTACAGTTCTTTACGTCGAATCTTATTTCAAGATCTTATTACCAACACTTTTAGTGTGGTAGGGTGCTAGTGTCTGTGAAGGTGCTTCTAACACATGCATGCACACACTCACGCTGATTTATATAAACAGTCCTATCAAATTACATATAAGATCTATATACTGTGATTTTCAGTTTCTCTCTTCTTAGGAAACTTTGAACCTTATTTGACCTTTAATATTAACCCAGAATCCACGGCTATCTTGTTCGGAAGACGTTTCAAGATCTTAATCAATCTCAGGTTTTGAAAATATTTTTGAGATTGAAAATCACCAAGTGCGATTCCAACTAGGTCAAAGGTCTTGTTTCATAAGAACTAGAAACAAAAAATGATTTTGTTGATATTGAAGATAAAAACATTTACAGAAATAAATCAACAAAAGTTTTCTCAAGATGAGAAACTATAAATGAAGATCTATGTGTAATATAACATGCAACGACTAGATCTAAGATTTTTTATAAAAGTAGAAACACAGATCTAATGAAATGTTTAAGTTGAAAACAAGATCTGAGAATGAAGATGTTACATCATCAAACAACTAACAAACCAACACTATAAGCTCTCAAACACTCAAGGTTGTGTTTGGAATATACTGGTTTTGAAAGAGGTTAGGGTTTGAAAGATGTTAAAATTTTTTAGGGTTAGGGTTTCTAACTCTCTCTCTCTCTCTCTCTCTCTGATTTCTCTCTTCTCTCTTACTCACTCAAATAGACGAAGTGGCAAAAGTCTCTTCTGGTTAAGGGTTAGCCTCCTTGTATAGTGGGTTGAGAAGGATCGAGAAGATGGTTCAAAATCAAGGGCTACGATTTGGTCTAGGCAGTTTGACTTTGATCCAAGGGTTAGATATAACCGGTAGTTAAAACACTTCTGATTGGTTTAAGAAGGATTCACCAAGATTGAATTAGAACACATGCAGGTTGAGATTGATCACATGCGTTGTCTCTTGGAAGAAACACAAATCAAGCCGATATATAAGCGACAGGTGTAGGGCTAGGATTAAAGCTGGAACGCGTGTTTTGGAAATAATTACTGACACGACTCAGAATGTGTCTCTAAAGTGTGTGCTCTCTAGGCTCAAGTGCAAGCCTGTCGTTCAAGTAATAATTCGACAAGTCGGGTATCGATCCTCAGGGAAAAAGGACAACGCAGTTGTGACGACGGGATAAGACGGAGGAATCCTAACGATGACTCTAAAAAGAAAGGAAAAGATTTGATGATTGAGTGAGAAAGGGAAAAGGGAAAAAATAAAGAAGTTAACTAAAACTAATTGGAAAATTAAGGTAGAGACACAGTCCCCCAACCCTAGAGTATTGATGGTATAAAACTAATCGTAAATTTAACTGATTAATTTGACCCGGAATTTAGTACTCCCAAGCATTACGTATACGAGGTTCAAGCCCGCGTCATACCTAATCTGAGGATGAGTAAATCGGTATCGCGGTAATTACACTCAAATTGTACTCTAAATCATCACGAGTACCCATAGTCAAACGAGATATAAAGATCTACAATTCTTATGAAATTACGCGATACGATCAAAATTAATCATTAAATTCAGCGGATCGACGTTATACACATGCATTAACACATCAGGTTGGGTTCATGCATCCCAACCTTGAAAAACCTAGCCGGACATGTTACTTTGACTAATGCATGAAATAATAACGTTGCATGTGTATGAATTCATGATAAAACTAAATCTAAACATGTAAATACGTATTATGAATGCGAAAACAAGTTGAATCTAATGGGAAAACAAAGCATGCAAGAACAATAATAAGAAACAAGAATCTTGAATTAAAACTTGCAAAAACAAACCCGAAACAATGAATTCTTGAAGTAATTTATGCCCTTGATGTTCCTAAATGTTCCTCCTCTTTCTTTCTCTCAAAAACTCTCTAAAAATAACCCTAAAGGCTGCCCCTAGGTTAGTGCCTCCGTTCCCCACAAGTTTGGAGTGTTAAAAACCTATTAGGAGACTTGGAGACCAATCAAAATAAAAGACAAAATTCGCGCGTCAGGTACATGCGAACCGGTTCGGAGGTACAGCGAACCGGTTCGCCCCTCCGAACCGGTTTAGGTTGGGGTTCGCATGTACCAGCCTGGTCTTGCTTTCAACACTTAGATTTTTTTCTGGTTTTTCTCTTCTTTTCTTGGATTTTTCTTCAACTTCAACTGAGCATAACTTTTCAATCGTAGCTCGGATTTGGGTGCCGTTTCTTCCAGTGTTCTCGTTGTTCCGAGCTCTTCAACTTCCCAGTTGACTTCTTCTTCCGGATCGGGCTGCAAAATTACCGACATGCCCTTGAACTTGCCTTCTTAGCTTTTCTTGCACAGTCTTGTTTCCTCCTTTGCACTGCTTGCATAATTAACCTGTAAAACCAATAGGAGAAGCACGAAACACGCAATACTCGCCAAGAAGGTTAGAAGCATAAAAGTGAATCAAATCCATATATGTTACATCATTAGGGTTCACAAAAGTACTGAAATTAGGGGGATAAATATACAATATTTATGCCCAATCAAACCCCCCTAACTTAGAACTTTGCGCGTCCCGAGCAATGTAAAAGAATGAAAGTAAGAGTTAAGGACACTTCAAGGACTTTATTGGGATAGAATACCACTTTCGCGGGCAAGCGATTGGATTTAGCGTATGCAACAAGCCTCTAAACCTCTAGGTTACCCTAGTAGGACGAGTTGTGTCTCGTGAGGGTTTGCAGTGAATATACCCACAAAATTCGACTCAAAGAAAATTCAAAATACGCAAAAAATGTACAATTCAAACTTTTCCATAAAATAGTCATCATCAAGTCATATTTACAAGTCTCAAACCGTAGTGTGTGTGTGCGAAGCCAGAAATATAACCGCCAATTTCCATCGATTGATCATTACGTTACTTATCCGATAATTCATTTTGATTTCAATTTCTCACTGAATGCACTCACAAACGAATCTCTCGGATTATGGCTATTCTCTCGGCATGCGTGATATAAGGAGTAAATGTAATGGAAGCAAATACACGCATGCAATTAGAAAGACGGAAATTTTATGGTGAAGGGATCTCTTCAACGGGTTACGGTTTTAAAAACGGGAACATCGCCTCTATTTCGCGCATTTAACCTCTTATATTATCTTTTGGTGTATTAGCTCTCCACGCGGTACTCAATTTTCGCAATTTGGACTCGGTTAGGACTTTTTCGGGTTGTAGGGTGTATAGGGTAAAATGAAGGAGGTATGGAAGGTTGGAATTGGAAAAGTCATTCGTGATGTCCGTTTGTGCATTTTCCGGGCTATTGCTCATTTTTTTCTTCTTTTTCTATTTTTTTTTACTATTTTTGTTGAGCATTCTTCTATTTTTTTTCTTGCCCCTTTTTGTTGCACTTTTCGGACTTAAATTCTGAATTTTTTCATTTTTCGCAATTCCGGGCTATTTTGGGTTTTTCGGGTTGTCAAACGAAAGGGAAAATTATTTGGCTCAATTTGGGTTGCAAAGGGTAATTTTTCGCTACTTTTTCTGTCCAATATTTTTGGGGTGACAAACGAGGGCCTACTTCATTGTCCAAAATGTCAATTGCATTACCATATGCGTTTCGAGGTGAATTTAAGTTTAGAGACTAATTTGGCACGATTTTCAAGGCAACATTGCACACATTTTTCAAAACGATCAAAATGAAAGGATTGAGATCCTTGACAACTTATTAAGCGCTAAAAAGAACTTTGAGTTAACAATTAACTCGGATTGATTTAAAATCTCGCAAAACGTGATAGGCTCGAATCTCACCGGGTTTGTTAATCTCCACATTTATTCGTTAAGTCGTCAATTTTCGCTCAATTTCCATCTTTGGTCAATTTCGGCTTTGTGTATGTTGGATGTGTACAATTTGAGACTCCAATTCGACTTTTAATGATATTTTTGAAAATTTTGAATTCCAATTTTTATTTATTTTGAACAAAAATATTTTTGGCTTTTTCAAAATTTTATGATTTTTTTGGAAATTTTGGGCATTTTTGAAAATTTGTGAAGTTTCAGAAATACGCACTTGTGATCCCCCCCCCCTAACTTAGACTTTTGCATTGTCCTCAAGCAAAAAGGACTAAAATCTAACTTAAGGCGAATAAAAAAGTGCGGAAAAATAAAACCAACAAATATGAAAAAATGCAAGATTGTATAATGACAAATAGAAGCCTGTGTTACATAAGAAAAGGAAAAATCAACGGTGAACAATGTGAAAGCCCTACCACCACTAACAATTAAACCAAAAGATAAAGACAAGAGAAGCTCATGGGGGAGGTGGGTGGGAGGAGCTCGGTGCATTCGGGTCATATGGGTCATAAAAGAAGGGGGGAGGAGGACCGCCAAAGTTGAGCTGGTGAAGGTGGACTTGGAGTTGATACATCATCCGGGTGTCCCTCCGGTAAGCCGCTTGATCTTGATTGTATTGGTTGATGAACCCGTCGAGACGGGACTCAACCGCTGAAAGGCGCCTATCGAAGTTTGCCCCCGGGGGCTCGAAATCGGAATCCTCCTCATCATCCTCAATTTCTTCCTCGTCTACATCCATCATCGGGTCATCGGGAGCTTCCTCGGCCACGTCCTCCTCGTGAATAGGACGGTCGGGGTGAGCTACGCGCATTTGGCGCTCACTTCGAGTTGTGGACGTGCCGCCTACGGGGCGAGGAAGTCGAATTTGGTTTTCGGGTTCATCCACTCGCGCATCCATCAAGAGCTCCGTAATGAAACGGGCGTATGGGAGTGCTGCCTTGCCAGTTTCGTCATACGCGGCATTGAGGATATCCGCGTAGAAGACTTGGGCAAGGTTGATGGTGCTCTCGGGGTCCAAAAAATTGTAGAGGAAATTGGCGTGACGGGACCGGACCACCGAGTCATTGGTGGTTTGGTGGATGGCACCACAAACAATGATGTGTGTGAAGCGGACCGTGGCGGCCAAACCACCAATGGGGAAGGATTTGCGTGTCCATTTCGCCCCGGGTGCCATGCGGGCAACGCATTAGTCTTTTGTGTGTGGGGCACCATTGTTGGGGTATTGGAAGGGCACGGGGAGGATCACCCATTTGGCACGCATTTTGCGTGCAATGATAGCTGCCGAGAAGGGAATAGTGATACCGTCGAGATAAGCCTCGTGAAGTGTGGAAGATTTGCGAACCAAGGTCGCATAGAATTGACGAATGGCGGTATCAAAAACCTTATTGCACGTAGGGGCGAGGAAAGAGCACCACCCACGGCGGTCAAAAAGGGCGGTGACTTCGCCCGGAAGGGTGTTCCAATCCACGAAGCGCTCGATGTGAATGGTGCGCGTGGAGGAGAAGTGGTGCTCATACCAATGGCGTTCTTGGACGCATCGGAATACCCCCTTGCCCGGGTCATCAAGTATGGTGGTCTCATCATATTTCCTTAGGCGGGGAGCGGGGCGGCGCGGCATTTTGATGGAAAAGAGGGAGAGAGAGGGAGAAAATATGGGAGAAAAGAGAGTGAGGGAGAATGTTTTGGTGTGAAAAATGGAGGAGGGGTGGGGTGTATTTATAGGTGTGAAGGGGTGTGTTTTTGGTGGGAAATATGAAAGGTTGGGAAGGAGAGGGTGGAGGGAATGAATTGGGATGAATTTGGGAAGGAGGGAAGGAGTTAGGGGGAAGAAAAACGAAGGGGGAAGAAGGGGAAAAGAATGGAGGGAAAGGGAATGAATTTGGAGAAAAGGGGAGAAGAACCTGTCAGGTACATGCGAATCGGTTCGGGGGTACAGAGAACCGGTTCGCCCCTCTGAACCGGTTCGGGGGTACAGCGAACCAGTTCGGGGGTACCAGGCTGGTCCAAACGCTGAAATTCACTCTTCTCTCCATTTCTAAGTGCTCTCTCATCCCCTAACTTGTGCATAATGCCCCCAAAAACCTTCTAGACCCTCGGGCTCTCAAAAACTTCCTCGAATATGACCTCGAAAAGCGTACTAGCACCCTCGAAAAATGTGCTAACCTATCTCTCATGCAACGCAGGTTCCTGACTCCTAACTAACCTATTTACACCCGACTATTTTACACACAAAATCACCCCATACGCGTCGGGGGTGCGACGACCTCACTCGCTTAGCTCAATTGACCCCGTAAACAGGGTCCGACAACCAAATCGTGTCGACCTCATCCACAAACGCCTCTAGGTATGGCTTTAGGCGTTGTCCATTTACCTTGAACGTGTTTTCCCCTTTTAAATCGTTTAGTTCAACAGCTCCATAGGGAAAAACGTTCTTTACGACGAACGGTCCAGACCATCGTGACCGCAGCTTGCCTGGAAAGAGGTGGAGCCGAGAGTTGTATAGAAGAACTTTTTGCCCGGGATGAAACTCTTTTCTTCGAACGATGCTATCATGAGCAAGTTTCATCCTCTCCTTTGAAATTTTAGCATTCTCATACGCATCATTGCGTAGTTCTTCTAACTCAATTAATTGTAGCTTACGGGCTTCACCGGCCTTGTCCAAGGCATAGTTCAATTTCTTAATTGCCCAATACGCTTTGTGTTCGAGCTCAACAGGAAGATGACAAGGTTTGCCATACACAAAACGGAAAGGGGACATTCCAAGTTGATTTTTAAACGCGGTACGATAGGCCCAAAGTGCATCGGTCAATCTAAGGGACCAATCTTTTCGGGTAGGATTTACGGTCTTTTCAAGAATGTTCTTGATCTCCCGATTCGCTAGCTTGGCCTGCCCATTCGTTTGTGGGTGATATGTCGTCCCAACCTTGTGGACGACCCCATACTTTCTCATGAGCTTCTCAAATGGCCTATTGCAAAAGTGCGTGCCATTATCGCTAATTATCGCTTTCGGTGCTCCGAAGCGAGAAAGTATGTGTTCCTGTAGAAACTTTATCACCACTTTGTTGTCATTAGTCTTAGTAGCTATAGCTTCTACTCATTTAGAGACGTAGTCTACCGCGACTAGGATGAATAGGAAACCAAAGGATGGGGGGAAGGGACCCATGAAGTCAATACCCCAACAATCGAATATCTCAATGATGAGTATGGGGGTAAGGGGCATCATGTCGCGTCGAGAAATGGCTCCCATTCGTTGGCACCTATTACATGACTTACAAGCGTCATTTGCATCCCGGAAGATTGTGGGCCAATAGAGGCCGCATTGCAGAATTTTAGCGGCCGTCTTTTTCGCCGAGAAGTGGCCTCCACATGCTTCCGAATGACAAAACTGGATGACCTTTGGAATCTCGTCATCCGGTACACATCGTCGGATGATTTGGTCAGCGCAATATTTAAAAAGGAAGGGATCATCGTAAAAGAACATGCGTGACCAATTAAGAAACCTCTTCTTATCTTGCGGTGTCCAATCGGGAGGGACGGCTCCCGTGACTAGATAGTTTACTATGTTCACAAACCAGGGATAGGAAGAGGTGGCAAATAGTTGCTCATCCGAAAAGTGCTCGTCTATGGGTATGGGATCACTAGGTACGTCGGACGAGAGCTGAGATAAGTGGTCGGCCACGACGTTTTCTACTCCTTTCTTGTCTTTGATGGAGAGATTAAACTCTTGTAGGAGTAGGATCCACCTTATGAGGCGCGGCTTGGCGTCTTTCTTCGCAAGTAGATATTTTAAAGCCGCGTGGTCGGTGAAGACAGTGATAGGAGAACCAATAAGATACGATCTGAACTTATCAAGGGCAAAGACTACCGCTAGAAACTCCTTCTCCGTGGTAGAGTAGTTGAGTTGAGGTCCGGCAAGGGTCCGGCTAGCGTAGTAGATGACATGAGCTTGCTTATCTTTATGTTGGCCCAAAACGGCCCCAATCGCGTAATCGCTTGCATCACACATAAGTTCGAACGGTTGGGACCAATCCAGAACTTGCATGGTGGGAGAGGACACGAGCATGTTCTTTACTTTATCAAAGGAGCTCTGGCATGCCTCGGTCCACTCAAACGGGTTATCTTTCATGAGAAGGTTGCTTAAGGGTCTAGCGATAGCGCTAAAGTCCTTAATGAACCTTCGATAAAACCCGGCGTGACCCAAGAATGAGCGCACGTCTTTAAGCGATCTCGGTGGGGGAAGGTCAGCTATGACATCTATCTTAGCCCTATCAACCTCTATGCCCTTGGATGATACTATGTGACCAAGAACTATTCCCTCGATGACCATGAAATGGCACTTCTCCCAATTCAGCACTAAGTTCTTGTCCACACACCGGTGTGACACCCCGACTAATTAAATACTGGGTAGCTACTCCTTTATAAAATTAATTCAAAATGCCAAGCTGGCTCAGTTAATAGCATCACTGTCGAAAACATTTTATTATTACTAACCACCTAGTATTTAAAAAGCAAGTTGCCAAATTTTAATTTAAGTCTGATTAACAAGCAACAAAAGTAATGAAGAAATAAATAACACCATTCACCATGCTGAAGTAAAATGAATAACCATCACAACTAGAGTAAATAAAGTCTGGAGGAAACCCCTCACTACAATCCCATAACTGAAATGAATAAACTGAAACAATACATGCTAAAGTCTGAAAACTGAAATGTAAAAGATGCTCTAAGTAGAAATGGGCAACATGCCCTACAACTGATAGAGGGTAACTCTGGAATCCAAAAGATAGAAGCGTCTATATGCAAATCCCTGTAGCTTCCACAAGCAGCTATAGCTCGTCACCTGAATGAGTATCCTATGCTTGGTGTCCTTGTGGCTGGGCACCTAAAAATGGTTTTACAAAGAAAAAGATTTGAAAAGCAAACGGGTCAGAGCCCGAATGTGTTATATTTTAAAAACCTGCAAGTGCTTTAAAAACATTTAAAACATTAAATGCAAAGTACATGTTAGGACGTGCACTCACATTATATTCTCACCTCTCGTCTAACTGTGCACTCCTAACGCAAATACCCATCTATAACTACCCATACTACTAGCTAAGTGACAACATAACTAGCTAGACTGCCAAAGGTTCTATCCATTTTACTCGGTTTCATAACGTAATAACGCTCGTAATTAAATAGGGATTTAACGTAAACTCAGTTACTAAATATGCCATTTATATAAGTATCAGTTAACTCCTTATATATCTCGAAACAATACCGTAATACATTTACAACATTAACATGAGGATTCCCATGAATTAAATGTATATTATTCACATCATAAATATACAATACAAGCACCACGCAATCTAAGCTGTAGTGCACACATACTCTGCTATCCATCCCGGTACATCACGTACATAAGGATCACATATTCCGAATCTCTCAGGAATAGTTCAGATAACACAAATCACAAATAGTGGAGGCGAACACAGTCACCATCACATGGGTCACGCACATACCTACGCTCCCATGATCATGCAGACTTATTAATATCACAATAAGTCCTTCTATGACCTATGTTCATCAAGGTACCAGTCTATATCCCCCCCGTAGGCACACAAGGATTAGAGGGTCCTAAGCGAACGTAAACCTCCCGTGATAGCAAGTATGGTAGGTATGTCATACACATAAGATTTTATGCTAAGCATTCACACATCTTAGATATCTCAATATTAATAAAGTTATACTCTACATCATTATAACGTTATTCCGAAACCATATATTTCAAGTATCCCGATAATATTTAATTTAAATGGTCGACACGTCTCACGTCGTAATTCCTTAAACTTAAAACCTATCTCGAATAGACTACAAAGTTCCCATAATTCTCACATAAGATATCTTTATACCTAAGGTCTTTACTTCTTCCCCAAACCTTATTTCCTCAACTTATTCAAATTTGTACTATTAACCCAAATATTATCTCACATAACGAATTTCATTTATTTAGAATAATTCCTCAAATTACATTCTGATTAAAGTCCCATTTCATAATCATGCCTACTGCTCTTTCTTAAAGCTAAGGGTATTCACAAAGTCTCCAAACATATTCTCCGAGGGTTTCCGCCATTAAAATCAAAGTAAGGAAAATTTTAATCATTCTGGGAAGGTCGATCGATCGACCTATGAATATCGATCGATCGATTCAGTCGATCGATCGACTGATGAATGTCGATCGATCGATCGAACAGGTATGGCTACGGACTGCTTCGTTTTGCAGATTTGAAACCATCCCAAAACTAATTTCTAACGTATGATTCTCTAATATAACGTTATAGTAATGTCATATAACAATCCTACAATATTACTAACGTCCATAAATCAATATTTCAACAACTTTAGGCTACATATGGATCAATCTTCATCAAAAACCTAGTTTTTCTGATTTTTCTCAAGAACAGTCATGAACCTCATCTTAAATCCGTTTTTAGTATTACAAAAGGCAGTAATTCACATAATATGATCGTCCAGTAACATTCTACATGCAACCTATATCCCAAAATTCAAACTAATAACTCCAATCTTATGGGTTTTTCATTATCTTCCAAGATCATACAAAGTTTTTGAACAAATCTAACATGGAAGAAGCATTCTCCGAATTTAAATGGAATAGATCACTTGCCTTGATTGTCTCTGGATTTGGTGTTGGATTTGTAAGCTCTTTCTGCAGATTTTCTGCAGAATTCCTCCTCTTTCCCTTCCTCTCTAAGCTTTCTTCTTCCAAAGGTGGCTATGGTGGCTAGGGTTTCCTTTGGGAGAGTTGGAAGACTAAATGATAACCTACGTAGCTTTCTAGGTTAATAAGGGTTGGTTATGGGCTTAGTGGGTCTTATCCACATCAGATTACAACTCTCAATTTTCGTCACTTTTAATTCCTCAAAACGTGAAATTACCAAAATACCCTTTAAGTTGCCGGTATGGCCTAAAAATACCCCGGGACCCAAACTATACCCCCGGCTAGTGTTTTCCGAGTATCTCGACCCTTCCGGACGCGATGGCGCACTCAAAACGACCATACGGATTATAGATTTTAAATTCACTTCTATTATCAAAATATTATACCGTGACGCGGCGGTCCCACGCGTCTCAACAAAATTTCTAAAATGCCGTAAATAAATCCCACGACAAATTTTATAATACCAAGTACATATATAATCATATATGCACATAATCAAATACCAATACGCATCTCATTAGTATTTATAACCCGGATTAATTTCCAATTAATACGCATTTAATTAATTAATCCCAAAAATAAATATAGCTAAAAGTACGGGGTTTACAACCGGGTAAGTACTTTTTCCAATTTTTCTAAACAATGATCGAAAGAGGTGCCAAAAACGCTGAAATCGTCCATGAACACCTCGAGTCCTCTCTCGACCATGTCGCTAAATAAGCTCAACATGCACCTTTGAAAGGTCGCGGGTGCATTACACAAGCCAAATGGCATACGTTTGTAGGAAAACGTACCAAAAGGGCAAGTGAAAGTCGTCTTCTCTTGGTCAAGTACATCTACCTCAATTTGGTTATATCCGGAATAACCATCAAGGAAGCAATAATAAGGGTGGCCCGCAACTCGCTCAAGCATTTGATCAATGAATGGCAAGGGGAAATGGTCTTTTCTTGTTCCCGCATTGAGTTTCCGGTAATCAATGCAAACACGCCAACCAGTGGTGGTGCGTTGGGGAACAAGCTCTCCCTTGGTATTCTCAATCACAGTTATACCCGACTTCTTCGGGACGACTTGAATAGGGCTCACCCATTTGCTATCCGAGATTGGGTAGATAATCCCGGCATCCAATAGTTTGATGATCTCGGTTCTCACAACTTCTTTCATATTGGGATTCAGTCTTCTTTGCATTTCTCTAGAGGGCTTGACATCCTCTTCGAGATGATTCTTGTGGGTGAAAATCAAAGGACTGATCCCCTTCAAATCATCTATACACCAACCAAAAGCACCCTGGTGCTTCCTCAGAATTCTCATCAATTTGCCCTCCTGCCCTTCGTCTAGGCTAGAGGAGATAACAACAGGAAATGTCTCATCCTCTCCTAGGTATGCATATTTGATATGGGAGGGGAGTTTCTTTAATTCGAGGGTTGGAAATTTTTCACTGGAAGGAGCTATATGTGTATCCCTCGGAGGTAGTTCCTCGAATCTCGAAACCCAATCAATCTCTCTCACGTCCTCGTCCGACGCACTCTCATCGAGTAATTCTCTCAACCTTCCAACATCCCTCTCGAAGTGGGTAGACATCCCCTCTCACTCATAGCTCGTCGCTAAACATGACTCTAAGGCGTCGCCACAGAAAGTTTCTTCGAAGTACTCTTCTACTACCTCATCTATGAGGCTCACCGCGTGAAGATCATCTTCCTCCCCTGCATTTTGGGCTACGTGGAAGATGTTGGTTTCCAAGGTCATGTTCCCAAATGTGAGCTGCATTCGCCCATTTCTTGTGTTGATGATTGCATTAGCTGTAGCTAAGAAAGGACGACCAAGGATGATGGGAACATGATTGCTTGAGTTAAAGGAGGGCTCCGTGTCCCAAATGACAAAGTCTACCGGGAAGTAGAAAGTGTCCACTTGGACGATCACGTCCTCGACTATGCCTCGTGGAATCTTCACTGATAGATCCGCCAATTGGAGAGTGACCTTTGTGGGCTTGAGGTCGCCCAAGTCAAGTTGCCTATAAATGGAGTAAGGAAGTATGTTTACACTTGCTCCCAAGTCAAGTAAAGCTTTCTCAATTTTATTATCTCCAATGATGCATGATATGGTGGGTGCACCGGGATCTTTAAATTTAGGCGGGAGATCATTTAGCAGAATGGAACTCACGTTCTGAGCTAGAAAGACGTTCTTTTTAACTTTCATCCTCCTTTTTACCGTCAACAAGTCTTCGATAACTTTGCCGTAGGCTGGAATTTGTTTGATGGCATCAAGGAAGGGTAGATTCAGCTTCACTTGCTTTAGTACTTCTAGCACTTCATCACGTGGAGTCCCTTTTTGAGTAGGAATCAATCTTTGAGGAAATGGTGCTGCGGAGGGTGGTTTCACTACCACCTCAGGCTCACTAGTGTCTTCCTTATCACTCTCGTCCAAGGGGACATCTTCGGCCTCTTTCGTGCCGGGCGAAATCTCCTTGTCTTTTGTTGTGTCGTGTGGAGGAGATGATAAATCAACGACTCTTCCACTACGAAGAGTGGTCACTGCTTGACATTGCTCCTGATGTTCAGTGGATGTGGAGCTAACACTAGTTTGACCTTGGGGAGGTCGTTGGCCTTGGGTAGGGAATTTGCCCTTCTCTTGAACACTCAACGAGGATTGTATCTTAGACAGATTTGCATTTAGGTCGCCAATGAGACGATCATACTTGGCATTGGTTGCGGCCTGGCTTGCGATGAATTGATTCACAGTATCCTCGAGAGTTCTCCGCTGTGGCGGGATATAATTTCCATGAGGTGGTGGTGCTTGCACATGTCCTTGCATGTGTGGAGCTTGTTGAAATTGTTGTGGAGGAGGAGGGGCAACATGCGAAGGAGGGTTCATTGCGGTATGTTGTTGCCCGTAGCTAAATTCGGGATGATTTTTCCACGAAGGGTTGTATGAATTCCCGTGCGGGGCACCGAAATTTCCCTTAAAGCCTCCTATACCACTAACTTGCTCTTGTAATATTACTTTGCAGGCGGGTATCGTCGAGCATTCCTCAGTTGAATGTCCCGCCTCATAAATCGCACACACCTTTCCGACGGGATTCTTGATAGATCCTACTACCTCGCATAAATCTCGAAATCCTTTCTCAAGGGAGTCCAACCGACAGTCCGACATAGAGGTCTTATCTATTTGGTGTAGGCCGGACGCCGATGGAGTGGTGGTCGCTTGACGATTTCGATTCTGAGCATTAGGATCAGAAATATCCCAGGATTGGGTAGTCTCGGCGACATACCTCAGGTGAAGCTCAGCATCGTGGCAATCTAGCTCGATAAACGGACCACTACCCATGGTTTCAATGAGTTGCTTGGAGTTAAGGTTCAACCCATTATAGAGGAAGGAAATGATTTGGGCTGTATCAAATCCATGATGGGGGCATGAAGCAGTTAACTCATTGAAACGCTCATAACATCGATGGAATGGCTCATTATCCAATTGCCTGAACGATTGAATCTGAGCCTTTATGGAGATTGTTCGATGTGGTGGAAAGAACTTCTTGAGAAATCTGGATTGTAACTCGTTCCAGGATGGAATCGAGCTCGGAGGTAAAGACCAAAGCCAGGTCTTAGCTTTATCTTTTAACGAGAACGGGAAGAGTTTGAGGCGAATCACCTCCTGTGTGCAAGTTTGATCGTTGAGGGTATCACACACGTCCTCAAATTCCCGTATATGCAGGTATGCCTTCTCTGAATCCATACCGTGATAGTGTGGTAGCATCTGGATCATCCCATTTTTGAATCGGAACTGCCCGGCATTATACGGGAGTATAATGCATCCCGGAGTGACAGTGCGCTCGGGATATAAGAATTCTCTCAACAGGTGGTACGGAGGCTCTTCCTCACCGGTAGTTGCATTACTGTGCTGCGACATCTCTCTCTCACTCGACGATTCGGCGTTCTCACTGGGTGTGCACGACGTGTGTCCTACGAAGGAGAAGGGAGTGTTGCTAGAGATTGAGTGTGACGGTGTGGGAGGTGGGATCCAGAATTGTGGGGCTTGTGGAGTGTGGGGACTATCAGGATTATACTCAACAAGTGGATTTTCGTGAATGCTGGTTGGAGTATTATGGGGTGTGGGAGTGGTTTCAGAATTTTGCATTAAGTTTGTGAGAGATGGTGGTGAATCTTTTTGTGCTTTTTATTATTTTTTGATTTTTTTTTTTTGGATTTTTGAATTTTTGGTCAAAGCTTTGGATTAACTCAATCTAATCCTAAGTCTACCTAATTCCCCGGCAACGGCGCCAAAAACTTGACACGACTCAGAATGTGTCTCTAAAGTGTGTGCTCTCTAGGCTCAAGTGCAAGCCTGTCGTTCAAGTAATAATCCGATAAGTCGGGTATCGATCCTCAGGGAAAAAGGACAACGCAGTTGTGACGAAGGGATAAGACGGAGGAATCCTAACGATGACTCTAAAAAGAAAGGAAAAGATTTGATGATTGAGTGAGAAAGGGAAAAGGGAAAAAATAAAGAAGTTAACTAAAACTAATTGGAAAATTAAGGTAGAGACACAATCCCCCAACCCTAGAGTATTGATGGTATAAAACTAATCGTAAATTTAACTGATTAATTTGACCCGGAATTTAGTACTCCCAAGCATTACGTATACGAGGTTCAAGCCCGCGTCATACCTAATCTGAGGATGAGTAAATCGGTATCGCGGTAATTACACTCAAATTGTACTCTAAATCATCACGAGTACCCATAGGAAAACGAGATATAAAGATCTACAATTCTTATGAAATTACGCGATACGATCAAAATTAATCATTAAATTCAGCGGATCGACGTTATACACATGCACTAACACATCAGGTTGGGTTCATGCATCCCAACCTTGAAAAACCTAGCCGGACATGTTACTTTGACTAATGCATGAAATAATAACGTTGCATGTGTATGAATTCATGATAAAACTAAATCTAAACATGTAAATACGTATTATGAATGCGAAAACAAGTTGAATCTAATGGGAAAACAAAGCATGCAAGAACAATAATAAGAAACAAGAATCTTGAATTAAAACTTGCAAAAACAAACCCGAAACAATGAATTCTTGAAGTAATTTATGCCCTTGATGTTCCTAGATGTTCCTCCTCTTTCTTTCTCTCAAAAACTCTCTAAAAATAACCCTAAAGGCTGCCCCTAGGTTAGTGCCTCCGTTCCCCACAAGTTTGGAGTGTTAAAAACCTATTAGGAGACTTGGAGACCAATCAAAATAAAAGACAAAATTCACGTGTCAGGTACATGCGAACCGGTTCGGAGGTACAGCGAACCGGTTCGCCCCTCCGAACCGGTTCAGGTTGGGGTTCGCATGTACCAGCCTGGTCTTGCTCTCAACACTTAGATTTTTTTCTGGTTTTTCTCTTCTTTTCTTGGATTTTTCTTTAACTTCAACTGAGCATAACTTTTCAACCGTAGCTCGGATTTGGGTTCCGTTTCTTCCAGTGTTCTCGTTGTTCCGAGCTCTTCAACTTCCCAGTTGACTTCTTCTTCCGAATCGGGCTGCAAAATTACCGACATGCCCTTGAACTTGCCTTCTTAGCTTTTCTTGCACAGTCTTGTTTCCTCCTTTGCACTGCTTGCATAATTAACCTGTAAAACCAATAGGAGAAGCAGGAAACACGCAATACTCGCCAAGAAGGTTAGAAGCATAAAAGTGAATCAAATCCATATATGTTACATCATTCGGGTTCACAAAAGTACTGAAATTAGGGGGATAAATATACAATATTTATGCCCAATCAATTACCAAGACACCTTGTAGTCTCAAGCGCTTTCGATTTCTACCCAAGTGAACTTTCAGCCAATAAAACCAACAATCCATAATTACATAATGGCCCCAATACTTTATAAATCCAATTTTAATTAAGATAAAAAGTATTTTAAAAATCATTTAAAATTCCCAAAAATTATTAAAAATTAATTTTAGGGAAATTAACAGAAACAACACACACAACCAATAATATGCAATATACAAGATATGAATGTAATCCTAATGTGTGTGAGTGTTGGTACATATACCTTTGATTAGAAAAACAAGAGGAATGAATTTTAGACAATTTCTGAGGCTTTTGGATTCTAGGAAAGGACACAATTTTGTCACTATTTCCAAACGAGATGAGCACTTATACAATGTAGACTCAAGTGAGTCAAGAGTATAAGGTGCTTCAGAGGTTTTAGGGTAAGAGAGAGAATCGTGGGTGTGTGGGTGGAAGATGGTGAGAGGTGTGTTTGGGTGTGTGTAAGGTGTATGGTAGATGGGTGTGAGTGGGTTTGTTTTATGGTGTGAGTGTGTGTGTCTAATTGTACACCTAATAAAATTTAACCAAATTATTTTCAACTCAATTAAAAATTACAAAAATAATGAAAATAAAAATAAAAATAAATAAATTCAACCTATAAAATAATAAAAGACTAAAAAAAGAATAAAAATTAATTAATAAAACTAAAAGAATAAATCGAGAAACAATAATAAATCACGACAAAAAAATGTACAATGACTCAAATAAAATAAATAACACTAAAACAATACTATGACATATAAAATGACACACTCTAAATAATATTTACATAAAATAATTAATCAAAGTAAAAATAAAGACACTAAAAATAGAATAAAATAAATATTATATGCATATAAATAAAACACCACCAAAAATATGTACATGACTCAAATAAAAATATATAAATACAAAATAAATACACACATAAGGTGTAGGTATGGGTTGGGGTCGGTTTTGGTTAAGGGATTGAGTTTGACTTCGGGGTTGACTTTTGACTTTCTTTCGGCTTCGAACTTTGAACGACCATAACTTCTTCATTTCAACTCCGATTGACACGCTGTTTGAACCTGGGCATCCCTTGATTCAAGGCCTTCAATTTTCGTGTTTTGTCCGAGTCTCAAATCAGTCATTTGAATTTACAATATTGCCCCTGAAGGTGCGTAAGTGATATTTTCATACTCAATTTATGTCTACACTTCACCGCTTTTTTAAACCTCTCAATACTAAAAAATAGACTTGCACAAGAGAGTAGCAATGAATATAAGGTGTGAGCGAGAATTTCTCAAAATTGCCTTATTAACCCAATTTATTCTTAAATTTGTATTTTTCTTTTAAATAACAAAAATGGCTCTAAAAGCTCTTTGTTTACAATAAATTGGGAATAACAACGCTTACATTTGGGTGTAAGTAATACAAAATAATGCACTCATCAAATACCCCCAAACCTAAACTTTGCTAGTCCTCGATAAAACATTAAAATTTATCACGGTTGCACTTAGCATGTGCAATAAGCCGTTAAACCCCTAGGTTACCTTAGTGGGCGGGTTTATTCTCGTGAGTGTTTGTCGTGAATATACCCTCAAAATTCAAAAACTTGACTCTATTTACAATAGACACAAATGTAATATAACCAAGTTTGAATGAAAACTTCATAAATATAGTAGAACTTCACTTTTCAATCTCAACTTATCGTGTGTGTGTGCATAGACAATATAACCGTCCATTTCAAAATATTTGATCGTTATATTTCTTATTCGAAAGTTCGTTTTGATTTCAAAATCTCACAGAATGCACTCACAATCGAACACTCGGAAACGGGTGGTTTCTCTCGATATATGTGAATAAAAGAGTAAATTTAATGAGCAACTTCACATATATATCGTGAAAGATGGACATTTTATAATGGATGCTTATGATCTCGTGAATGAAAAATCGATTACTTTTTGAAAACATTGAATCAAACCATATATATGAATCATTCTCTCCACATTATAACTAACTTCACTTGATATCAATAAGGACTTTCATTCGGTTGTATTATAGGATCAGTTTTGGCTAGAAAGAACATATTTTGGAGTTTCATAATTTTTCTGAGATTATTGGGATTTTGACTTTTTAGGCACTTTCCAACCTCCATTTTCATTTCTTTTCTTTTTCGACTTACATACTCCATTTTCTCTTCTTTTTGTTTCATATTCACATTCTTTCGATCTCCCCCTTTTCATTTATTTATTTTTTCTTTTTTTTCACATTAATGTAGCAAACCTTATTCTTTTGGCCTTTTACCCTGATTTTACCCTGATATTCTCAGAAAGTGGGTTCGTATTTTTGGGTTTTCAATGAAAGGATCACTTTTCTTTTTAGGAACAAATGGGATTGCAAGGGGATAATGTAGAAACGGATGAATTTAGGCTTTTATTTTTGGGTTTTAAAAACAATGACCTAATCTCATTTCTCAAGTTCCGTTAAGTTACTTTTGTGTCACAAGTCAACTCATTAAGACATTTAGTGTGTTTGATTCATATTTTGACTTTTCGTTTTCCGCAATTGAACAAAACAAAGATTTTGAGATCATCAACGAATTAAGTGCTAAAGGAAAGTTTGAGTTATTCTAACTCGGATTGATTTAAATCTCTAAACAATAATGAATGGTACAAAATCTCACGGGGTTAAAATCTCTACATTTATTTGTTAAGCATTTTAACTTTCGCCTCAATGTCCATTTTCAATCCTATTATATGGTTAAGTGTCAAAAAATTTATAAGTTGAGAGATTTGTGAATTAATTCTATATGGAGAAATTTGTTTCAAAACTCATTTATATTAAAAATATTTTAGGATTTTTGAAAATTTCTTTTTTTTTTAAAGCGGAGAAAAATGACATCAATACCCCCAAACCTAATTTCTACATTGTCCTAATGTACAAGACAAAAACTGAAAAGGAGAGAAAGATATGAAAGATAGTACTGTAATGAGGGACTTTCTCTAACACATGTTTCCTGGAAGAAAAATGATTACAGGAAGAAAAGAAAACTATGATACAAAAATACGACCCAAGTTATGTTTACTCGTGGTACACCGAGTCTTCGAGGAGAATGTGCTCCATTTCTCGATCTCGCAATTCCAGATATGGTTTCAGCCTTTGACCATTAACCTTGAAGATTTCACCATTTTTAGGATTCTCTATCTCAATCGCCCCATGTGGGAAGACTGTCCTAACAACAAAGGGACCAGACCATCTAGATCTCAATTTACCGGGAAAGAGATGCAGTCTAGAGTTTTACAAGAGAACTTTTTGACCAGGTTCGAATGACTTTCGTTGGATGGACTTGTCATGGAACATTTTTGTTTTCTCCTTGTACAATTTTGTGTTTTCGTACGCATCATTCTGAATCTCTTCTAACTCATTGACTTGGAGCTTTCGAACCTCTCCCGCAACGGGTAAATCAAAATTGAAGGTTTTAATGGCCCAGTAGGCTTTATGCTCTAAATCTACCAGAAGATGATAGGCTTTTCCGTAGACAAGCTTGTACGGGGACATACCAAGTGGGGCTTTGTAGACAGTGAGATAAGCCCACAGTGCATCTAATAATCGTAAGGACCGGTCCTTTCGATTTGGATTCACTGTTTTCTCGATGATTACCTTGATTTTCCTATTGGACACTTCGACTTGTCCAATGGTTTGAGGATGATAAGAGCATCCTACTTTATGCGTGGCTGAATACTTTTTCATGAGACTCTCAAATGACCGATTGCAGAAATGGGTTCCTTGATCACTAATGATGGCTCAAGGTGTACCAAATCGGGAAAAAATGTTTTCTCAAGTAAATTTGACTACCACATGGAGATTATTTATTCGACTCAGTATGGCTTTGACCCACTTAGGCATATAATTAACTACCAAAAGGATGTAAAGATTACCATAAGAGTTCGGGAATGGACCCATGAAATCGATGCCCCAACAGTAAAAAACCTCAATAATCAATATAGGAGTCAATGAGTGATATTTCCTAACCTTTGGCATCGTTCAGAACTTCTACAATAGTCATTTGAATCACGAAAAATTATGGGCCAATAGAATCTACACTGCAAAATTTTGGCAACGTTTTTCTTAGTACTGAAATGAACTCCACAAGCCTGGTCATTGCAAAAAGAGATTATGCTCTGAATTTCGTGATCGGGGACACACTTCCGAATGATTTGATCGGGATAATACTTGAAGAGGTATGGATCATCCCAAAAGAAATGATTAGCTTCCTTAAGAAATTTAGAACGATCTTACTTAGGCCAATGTGTGGGCATCTCACCTGTCGCAAGATAATTCATAATATCGGTAAACCACGAAAGTTGGTTGACAAGAAATAGTTGCTCATCTGGGAAATACTCATTTAGTGGCAACAAATCATCAGATGATTCAACAGTTAACCTAGAAAAATGATCCGCCACTACATTCTCACATCCTTTCTTATCTACGATCTCGAGGTCAAACTCTTAGAGTAATAGGATCCACCGAATGAGTCAGTCCTTAGCGTCCTTTTTAGATAAAAGGTGTCGCAAGGTTGCGTGATCGGTGAATATGATGACTTTGGATCCTATCAAGTAAAACCTAAACTTTTCTACAGCGAATACGACAACCAAGAAATCTTTCTCAATGGTGGAATAATTCAATTGAGCATCGTTAAGAGTTCTGCTGGCGTAGTATATAACATGAGGAAGTTTCTCGTCCCGCGGACCCAATACCGCACCTAGTGAATAGTTGAAAGCGTCACACATGATTTTGAAAGGTTGAACCCAATCGGGGGGTCACATAATAGGAGCTGAGGTGAATTCCTTCTTTAGTGTCTCAAAGGCTTGAAGGCAATCGGTGAACTCAAAGGGTGTGTCTTTGGCTAGAAGATTGCATAAAGGCTGAGAGATTTTGCTAAAATCCTTAATGAATCTTTGATAAAAACCGTCATGTCCTAAGAATGATCGAATTTCACGCATAGTTTTTAGGGTGGGAGATTAGAAATGAGATCAATTTTAGCCTTATCAACCTCGATACCCTTTTCAGAGATGATATAACCTAATACTATTCCTTGTTTAACCATGAAGTAACAGTTCTCCCAATTGAGTACAAGGTTCTTTTCCTTACACCTCTTCAGAACGAGGGTAAGGTGGTTAAGGCACTCATCAAAATTAGACCCAAATACAGAGAAATCATCCATAAAAACCTCAAAAAACCTTTCGACCATGTCCGAAAAGATACTCATCATGCACCACTGAAAGGTAGTGGGTGCGTTACATAGCCCAAAGGTGTGCGTCGATAAGAAAAAGTACCAAATGGATAAGTGAATGTGGTTTTCTCTTGGTACTCGGGAGTGATTAGAATTTGATTATTACCGAAATAACCATCGAGAAAATAGTAATAGGGGTGATCAGCTAATCTCTCAAGCATTTGGTCTATGAAAGGAAGGGGAAAGTGATCCTTTCGTGAGACAGCGTTCGACTTCCTATAGTCTATATATACACGCCAACCAATTTGAACCTAGTGGGGACTAACTCATAATTATCATTTCTCACCACTATAACCTCGAATTTCTTTGGAACAACCTAAATGGGGTTGACCCATTGGCTATCAGAGATGGGATAAATAATAACCGCATCTAACAACTTGATCACCTCAACTCGGATGACTTCTTTTAGTATGGGTTAAGTTTACGTTGTGCTTCATGAGAATTTTTAGCATTTTCTTCTAAGTGTATTTTGTGCATGCACACTGACAGACTTATCCCTTTAATGTCAGCTATGGTCCAATCGAGGGCTTCTTTGTGTTCGCTGAGAACACATAACAACTTGCCTTCCTGTTCTTTATCTAGGCAGACGTGATGATAACAAGCAAGGTATCGGAAGGTCCTAAGAACGTATACTCGAGTGATTCTGGTAACGACTTCAATTCTAGCTCGGGGGCTTTTTCCATGGAGGGGGGAGTGGTGACGCAGATAGAGAGAGAGGGGTTCAGGCTTAGATCTCCAAGATCCTATTTCCAAAACAGGGGTGGAGTCGAGGAGAGCGTTGAATTCAATAATGGAGCTTTCAATGTCAAATTCAGACAAAAAATGGGTAATGCATGCCGCTAAAGGGTCATCGTTATAAGTCTGTTCGAATGTTTCCTCAACGATACGATCAATCATGTCAACTTCTAGAGGTTCATCATCATCAGGTGGTTGTTTGACTAAATTAAACACATTTAGATCCATGGTCATGCTTCCAGATGATAAATTCAATTATCCACTACAACACCTAATAACTGCATCAAAAGTGGTGAGGAATGGCCAACCCAAAATGATAGGAATTTGTGCATTTGGATTATGCACATGCTGGGTATCAAAGACCACAAAATCAACTGGAAAGAAAAACTCTCCCACCTTATTTAGGACATCCTCATCAACACCTCTTGTAATTTTAATGGATCGATCGGCTAAGGATAAAGTAATCTTAGTCGGCCTTAAATCTCCCAAACCTAATTTCCCATACACAATATATGGCAAAAGATTCACGGTGGCTCCTAGATCCAAAAGGGCTTTCTCAATGGTGTGTTCCCCGATCTTGAGGGAGATCTTCGGAGTCCTAGGATCTTTATACTTGACGGGGGTCCTATATGAGATGATCGAGCTTCCTTGCTTATCGAGAAAAGATTTCTTCATAACGTTTGTGCTTCTTTTGAAGGTACAGAGGTCCTTCAAAAATTTAGCGTAAGATGGAACTTGTTGCATGGCATCAAGCAACGAGATATTAATTTTACGTGCTTAAATACTTCCAACATGTTGTCCACTTGCGCCTTTTTTCTTTTGTGGCACTAAATGTTATGGAAATGGAGCTTTCGAGACGTAGGTCTCAACATATAGGTCGGAAGATGAGGGCGAGGAAGAAGTCGTATCCACAGGCGGGTCCTTATTTTCCTTAACTTTCTCGGATTCACACATGGTGGGTCGTGAGACATTATTCCCAACTTCTTTAACTGACATAAGCGTGATTATATCCTTAGCATGATCTTGGGTACTGGACGTGCTAGTGTTATCTTGGACAACATACTGACCGCTAGGCATGTTACCCTTAGGATTAGGCTCGGGTTGGCTTGGGAACATTCCTTTATTTCTCTCGCTCAAAGCATTGGCTAGTTGACTCGCTTATACCTCTAATTTGGCAATCGATCGGGTATGGGCATGCAAGTTTTGTTGTGTAGATTGGAGGACACTTTGCGTGGTCTATTGGAATTGCAGGGTACTTTGGACAAGTAAATTCATGATTTCTTTTAAAGATTGAATCTTTTAGGGTGAAGGAAACGACAGTGCGGGGGTGATCTTTGGGAAACTCGAGGGTGGGTTACTTGAAGATTGACCTCCACTACCCTGGTATTGACCTTTATACCATGAAAAGTTGGTATGATCCTTCTAACCTGGATTGTACTAGTTGGAAAATGGGTCGAACTCTGGCTTGTTTTGATAGAGGGCGTTTGCTTGCTCAGTGAGAGCTTTATGGGCTGAAAGGGTGGGAAAACTTTCGACGAGGTGGTCGAAACTATCGCAAAGAAAACACATAGGTGGCCCTACATGTTGCACCGTGTCATGTGTGGATCGGTTACCCTCTTTACTCGTGTCTAAGGCTTCTAAACGCCGGGCCAAGGTGGCCACTTTTGCATCTAGTCCAAAACCTTGTTCTTCTGGGTGAGCATTACCCTCATTAATTGTGGTGGTCCTCGAATCCCGATGGGGTGCCCATCGCCCGAACTTTTGAGCAATGGATTCTAAAAATGACCATGCATCGGCCTCACTCTTTTATGTGAATTGTCCACTACATATAAGTTCAAGCATAGATCGAGTAATGTAATCGAAACCCTCGTACAAAATCTGGATTTGACGACCTAATTCGATTCCGTGGTGAGGACATTACAGGAGCAAGTCCTTAAATCTTTCCAAGTACATCCATAAAGTCTATCCCTATTTTTGATTGAAAGTATTGATGGCATAACATATTGCTGTCGTTTTTTTGGTTAGGGAAAAACTTTTGCAAAAATTCAACATTCAACTGATTCCATGCAGTGATGCAATTTGGTTTAAGTGAGAGTAGCCAACTCTTATCTTTTTCCTTCAAAGAAAATGGAAACAGTTTTAGTTCAGCAATCTCATCGGTGAGTTGTTGTAACCTAAATGTTCCACAAATTTCTTCAAACTCACGCACGTGGAGGTATGGGTCCTCCTTTTCTGTGTCTCGAAAGATGGGAAGTAAATAAATTATTCCCGACTTGAACTCGAAATTATTTGCATTATGCGGGGGAAGGAGTATACATGATGGTTGGCTTGCCTTATTGGGATACAGGTAATCCTTTAGAGAACGAGTTGCTAGCTCATCTCCCATCTCGGTGAAAATTGAGGTGCTACCTATAACAGTATCGGGAATACTAGACTCCACTCTAGCTAAATGACCAGTAGGATCTCGAACCCAATTTACCAGACACCGTACTGACTCTTTTTTTTTCATTTTTTTTTATTTTTGATTTTTTGATTTTTTTTAATATAGAAAGCAAATAATCCGACACAGGACCACAAAATTCCTAAGTTAACACAAAACAATTTTGAGTTTATTTGAATTAGGTGAGGGGAAGTTCAATTTTTAAGATCTATTTCCCGAGATTATTCGACGACAATGGGTCTCCGAAATAATCTCCCTAATTAAAGAGCTCCTAATTCTTGACGAGGGAGAATTTAAAAGACGAGAAACTCCGGACTATTGCCTCAATTACCAATTTTTTTCTCCAGGTAGCTGGTCGGTACGAAGACTCATTAAAAACCACCAATCCTAGTCAAGATCAAAATGACATCGATTTGAAAATTCGTTATTTGGATTAACTTTTAATTATAGCCTTCAAAAGAATATGCCTATGAGCTATGTGACACCGTATGGCCAATGTCTGATAAATTTTAAATTAAAATTATGGCTTGGGTTATGTAGATTCGCTGGTAGCTTAACGATTTGTGGGCCAAGGAAGGGTGATTAAATCCCCACCTTATCTTAAAATTGTGTTTTGCCCTTAAGTAAAATTATGCAACGTGCTTAATGAAATTTGCGAAAATAGTTTCACATAGGAGCACACAAGACTTACCTCCGACGTGGACTTTTTACGCCCGCTTGTTTACGCTGGGTCGAAGTTTTATTTGACGTCGATCGGAGGGAAACATCACCTTTGTTTCGGTCGTCTCCGAGAGTACCTTGTGCGCATGACAAGATTGCACAAATAACTTTAGCGCTTTTCCCACGATTGCTTTATTTTTCGTGTAATTTTTTTCTCTTTTTTTAGTCTTTTCTTTTTGTTTTTTTATCTAAAAAAGAACACAAAAATCATACCAAGCGTAAAGTGCAACAAAAATTATTAAATACAAAAATAATTACATATGCACTTATAATGTATTTTTTTGTTTTAATGAAGAAAAAAAATAATAAAAGCACACTATAAGATTGGAAAAAAATGTGTGTGTGTGTGTATATATATATATATATATATATATATATATATATATATATATATATATATACTAGAAAAATTGCTATTGGAAATAAATAAAAAATATTTTTTTTTGTTTTTTTTGTAGTTTTGAGTATCTTTATGACAAAACTAGTGTTAAAAACAACTAGTTATTCATAAAAGACTTAAAATGCCATTTTTTTTGTTATAAATTACATCAGCGTTGAATTTTGAAGATTTTCAGGAAAAAAATTAATATCTAATTTTTCAAATTTTAGGTAGTTTATGATAAAAGTAATGTCAAAACAACTATTTAATTACAAAAAGACTTAAATCTGATATTTTTTAATTAATTTTTTTTGAAAATAATAATAAAAAATAGGCACCTGGAAATTTGAATGTTTGGGATTTTTTTTTGTTTTTGGATTTTTTAATTTTTTTTCAGAATGTAAGAAATCTCAGAGTTTCCATGAAAAAAAATATTTTTGTTTTGGAGTTTTTCAAAATTTTAAGCTAGTTTGTGACAAACTAGTGTAAAAAACAACTATTTAATCACAAAAAGATTTTAAATCTGTTTTTTTTATTCTTGAAAATAAAAAAATATCTGCTGCAATATTTGATTTTTTACAAAAAAAACTAGTCCGAAAATAAATATTCTTAAAATCGACCGAAATCCCCGGCAACGACGCCAAAAACTTGTTGTCAAATTTTATTTGTTTTAAAATTACCGCAAATGCACGGGCTATTGAAATATAGCGGGTGTAAGTACGGATCGAACCCACAGAGGTTTCGTCAATTTTTATAAAGTATTGATTGTCCAACTAGAAACATGAGTGTATAAAAATTATTAAGTTTCTAAAAAAACGGAATAAACGAACAAGTACAGGAGATAATATTAAATGTGGAAGAAACTTGGACGTCAGTTCCGTTTGTCAATTCCAATTAAATTAACACATCAATTTAATTCCGTAATTCAGAATTTATAACATAAAATATACCGACTCTCGTCACGTATATTTCGGAGAATAAAACATTACATGCACTCAAAATATTTTAACGCCTCTTGAATTAGACACCATAAATCCCTATTCCCTAAAAAATATCATGTTTTAAATTTTTAATATGTATTTAAGCATGAGGTATCAAAATATCTAAGTGCAAGCATAACCCATAAAAAATGACAACTTTAAATTTTTTAAAGCATGAATTTATAATTAATTCATTGAGGTTTAAAAATACACTCTCCTGTAATTTTAAGTGAATACCGATATTTTTTTATTTCAAATTAAAACACGTTGAAATATGTACGAAATTAAATTAACATGCGTAATTTAATTAGTCATAACAAACATTATCTAAATCATAGTATTTAACTACTCACACATCATATTTGACACCCAAATATTGCAAGATGAAATAATAATTTTCATTAAATAATGTGAACTTACAAAAATCGCGTCCAAGACGTGAGTTATAATACAAAATATGCTCCTTCCAAGTCTTCCTCAAAAATAATCTCTACACAAATTTTATCTCTCAAAGTGTGTCTATTAACATACACACTAGTGTAAAAATCCTCCCCCCAAAATGAAATTGACCCTTAATTTATAGCCAAAAAAATCAGACACACAAAGAAAGTAGGACAAAATAGGGTATAAAATGTGGGGACACTTACACATTTTTGGGGACACAAATGCACATGGAGGAGAGGATGTGGGTATTAGAATTCTCGAGAGCATGGGTTGGTGGGTTTTTGGGTTTTGGTAGTGGGCAGGTGGGGAGTTTTGGTGATGGAATGTGAGGTATAGCTTAATGGGTTATGGTGTAGATGGTATTTTAGAGGTTGTAGAAGAAGGTGAATAGTGTTGATGGATGTTTTGGGATAAGAGAGAGAATCGTGGGTCTGTGGGTGGAAGATGCTGAGGGGTGTGCTTGCGTATGTGTAAGGTGTATGGTAGATAGATGTGAGTGAGTTTATTTCATGCTTTGAGTGTGTATAGGATAATATGTGTGTGTGCCTAATTGTACACCTAATAAAACATAACCAAACTATTTACAACTGAATTAAAAATTACAAAAATAATAAAAGTAAAAATAAATAAATTCAACCTATAAAATAATAAGAGACTAAAAAAAAGAATAAAAATTAATTAATAAAACTAATAGAATAAATCTAGAAACAACAATAAATAATGACAAAAAAAATGTACAATGACTCAAATAAAATAAATAACACTAAAACAACACTATGACATATAAAATGACACACTCTAAATAATATTTACATAAAATAATTAATCAAAGTAAAAATAAAGACACTAAAAATAGAATAAAATAAATATTATACGCATATAAATAAAACATCACCAAAAATATGTACATGACTCAAATAAAAATATATAAATATATAAATACAAAATAAACACACACATAAGGTGTAGGTATGAGTTGGGGTCGGTTTTGGTTAAGGGATTGGGTTTTACTTTGGGATTGACTTTTGACTTTCTTTCGGCTTCGAACATTGAACGACCATAACTTCTTCCTTTCAACTCCGATTGACACGCCGTTTGAACCCGAGCGTCCCTTGATTCAAGGCCTTGAATTTCCGTGTTTGGACCGAGTCCGAAATCAGTCATTTAAATTTATAATATTGCCCCTGAAGGTGCGTAAGTGACCTTTTCATACTCAAGCACTACAAGAAAAACACCTTTTTATGACACTCGAAAAATTAATTTAAAGACATTTATTATAAAAATGTCATTTAAAGATTAATATTGTTATTAATATCACATCTTTGATATAAAACATCATTTTATATAAATTAGTGATATTTTTTCATGACACTTTAAATATAAAGATCATATTTAATTATAGATAATATGACCTTTTTTAAGAATTTTTAACTAATTGTACCTCTTATGACATTTTCTATCACTCCTAAAAATTTAGGAGCGGGCTTTTTCCCCCGTCAAAGTTTAGAAGGCAATTTCGTCTCCCGCTCTCTTTCTCCTCTCAGTCAATCAGGTCTCCCTCTCTCTCGCCCGCTCGTCTCTCTCACGCAGTCTCTGTCTCTCACATAGGTATGTCACTTTTCTCTCTCTCTCTCTCCTCTCTCTCACACTGACTCGTCTATAGCAAGTCTCTCTCTCTCTCTCTCTCTATATATATATATATATATATATATATATATATAATAATAATAATAAGATGGATTAAATCGGAGGACAGTAGACTCACATCAACGAATTTGGTTCTGTTTATGAGGGTTTGGCAAATGATTTATGTATTTAGTTTTTGTTTTAATAACTAATGAATGAATCAAAAAAGGGTTTGATAAATTGTTTCTAATTTTCTTTATATAAAAGATCTTTATATTTGGGTCAAATAGTGAAAAAATGTTGGTGTCATTTTTAACCACTGAAATTTTATGTACTTTAAAAGTGTGTTCTATTTTTATTTTACCGAAAATAATAAAATAATTCCCTATTTTCATTAACAAAAGGATTCTATGTTACCATAGCCCACCTAAATTTAAAGTTTTGTTTAGTGTCTTGTATTGGTAAATTATAAAGAATAGGAAATACCTTAATTATTTTTCTTCTTGGTTCATTTGATTACTAAAACACTTTTGTAATTGATAAGCATGATTGATTTCACATTTCTTGAAATTCCACTTTCCAAGAATCTGGTAGAGCTCAATGACTTATGTTATAGTTCCATAATGCCAATATTATATATAGTATATGATCTTCTTTTGCATTTTTCTATTGAATTTTCGGGAATGGACCCCAACCCAAACACTTGTAGTTATGTTGAGTTATATTTGCAACTAGTGATTTTATTCCTTCAAATGAGCTATGAAAGGGGGTACTTGGACCTCTAAAGATGATATTATGAATTGATTTGTGAGCCAGTGTATTGTTTTAGTCTAATTAACGAGTTAATTTAGTTAGACCAACATCATAAGAGGTTTATAGTGGCATTATCATATGATTGGTTAGAACAATATGAATATAAAGAATTTTTCTCTTTTCGTTCCCTTTTTCAAGAGGCACGATGAATTGATTTCATAAAACTAAGGTTTAATCGAAATATTTACCTACTTTCTTTTGTCAAAATTTAATGTCCTTGTTTGTTATTTTCCCCATGTTAAGTTTCAGAGTGAGAAATGAGCCATCTTCGATCATAATGTCATCACCACCATTGTAAGGGGCACACAATGGGAGATTTCTTAAGTCAGAGGTAACATGGTGGGCATAACCACTTTCCAAGAGTCGCGATGGATTGGTGGGAGTGTTAGTAGCATAATGTGCTCTTAGTTTCCAGAGCGAAGAAGGATTATTCATTGATGCATAGATGTTGGGAAGTTGAACTGGTACTAGGCGAAAGGAGTAACATTTTTTGGCAGTATGACCCTAAATCCTGCAGATTTGATTGTAGCCAAGGTATGAACGAGTTGTATAATTTCCTTGAGATGAACTTAGTAAACCATCGATGGATAAAGAGTAGAAATTTGTAATATTAGGTGAGGGATGCCATGAAGTATTGTTGTTTTGTTAGTTTGTTTGGATCTTGATCTCAATTTTTATATTATCTCATAATGTTAATTGCTTTAGTTGAATTGAGGTTAATATACTAACACATTTTGATTTTCAAATTTTGATATTTATTTATAAATTTGTTCGGATCTCAATCTGAATTATCATTTAATAATAAAGGCTAATTTATTAATATATTTTTATTTTTGAATTTGATATTCATTGGTTGATTTGTATGTGTTGATGTTTAATTATAATTTGGAATCTCGTAATTTAATATCTCGAGCTGAATTAAAGCTAATTTACTACCACTACATTCTCATTACTCGAATATGAATTTCATATTCATTTTATCCACGTTAATGTTCGTTTCTACTTTGGATATCACGATCTAATATGCTTAAGGTAAATTAAGGCTAATTTACTATATTGTTAATTTCAAATTTACTTAAAATCTCAAATGTATAGTTAAATTAAGGTTGATTAACTTCTACATTCTTATCTATTAATTATTCTATATTTGAATCTCAATTATCTTTTTTCTCCGTGTTCAACTTATCTTCTCTGAACTCTCTTAATCTTACTTGTTTAACTAAATTAAGGTTGTTGAACTACATTTTGTATATTCTTCAATTTTATAATATTTATTAGTTTCTTCAGCATCCTCTCTTATTTGAATCTCAATTCTCATTTCAATTTGATTTCCCTCTTCTTTTGGATCTATTATTAGTATCTGATTTGATAAGGAAACTAACAGTCTGCTTGTTTTGCCTACTTTACCTGTTGATACGTTGACTAGCTAAATGACGGTTGCTTTACTTTCTTTCTAATTTCATACTCTATAAATTAATACCCAATGTGATGAATTATGATCTAAATCTTTATTACCACCTCATCTGATTTGAGCTGGAGGTGGGGAATGACAAAGGAAAGATAGCTTGTCTTATCTACTTAAATTATTGTAAAGCTGTTTTATTTGTTTTTTAATTAAGGTTCTTGTGTTCTAATCATTGTGTTTTTATTTGCAGGTGAAGCATATGCATTCAAAATATGGAGACTATTTTGGCATAACCGTTTCTGGTTATTGAGGTCGGCTTCCCCCCACCCCCACCCCCACTACAATGCAAAATTGAATTCCAATTTGAAAAATTAATGAACTTGCAATTTTAATATTTTCCCACAGTTTTTCAATGCAAATAAATGCATCAACATTTTTCTATTTGTGAAATGTACTTTTGGTATCGATAATGTTAATCTATCTAATATTCTAATGAGCACTCATTTTAAGAAATAAATCCAGAACTGAAAGTAAGACGCCATAGTCCTTCAATTATTTCTGTAGTTTAGGGAGATTCACTTTTGGGATGAATGGAACTATTGTTCTCTGAATATACTTATTGTATTAACAACAATAAATTTCTCCTCAGAGAAACATACTAATCTCATCCAGAGTAATAGGTTGGCTATATTGGAAGGGTATGAAAACGATCTTGTTTATTTCAGGAAGAATGTATGCTAACGGGGTGATTCTAGTAGTGCCACATATGGTGCAATGTCTGATCATCAGGAAAACGTGATTGTTGTATTGTCCGTCTGGTTAGTTTGAATGTTTTTTTGTCTTTCAAATGACTCTGTATCTATTTATTTTCTTTGTCATCCAGTGTATCTTAACAAGGCTACCTTGTTTTATTTAGCACTGCAGAGTATCATTTTTTGACTGCTTATTATGTTTTATACTAGTAAGGTAATGTCCGAAAGAACCCTGTGAACTATGCAGTTTTTCAAGAAACCTCAAACTATTTTTATGTGAAAAACTATGAATTTTGTCGCAAACACTCCTTATGTGTTGCTAAAAAATATAGGTGAGAGTCTGCATATGATGGGGGGGATTGAATAAATTACATTATTCAGACTTAATGGTCTGAAATCCTTACTTATCATTTATTACTAAAATTACACAGACTTGTTGGTATGTAATCTTTATAATGTTTTGGATTGTAAGTTTTAGGGATTAAGCATATGTTAGTGGCTCCCCGCTTTTGTGGATATCTTTGCCCAGAAAGAAGGCCTGGATTGCCTCAATAAGCTCTTTTTTTAATTATGGTGAAACAGTTTATATAGAATATACCATTGAAACCATCAGGCCCTACTACACTGTCAGCCTTAAGAGAGTTTATAGCAGCTTGAATTTAATCCTCTTTAGAGATTCTTGTGAGATCTATATTCATTTCATATGAAATAAGATTTGGAATAGAATCCAACATGTACTTGATTTCTTCTGTGCCTTCTTCAGTAAGCACATTTTTAAAATAGGTAATAAAGACTTCATTTATTTTCTCACTTCAATCCTCCCAATCACCCTTATTATTTTTGATTTTGAGGATTAGAAGTTTTCTTTTAGAGTTGTTGACTACTACATGAAATTATTTAGTGTTCATGTCCCCTTTTATCCATTTTATCCTGGCTTTTTGGCTCTAGAATTTCTTTTCACATTTAATAGCCCAATTAAGTTTGGCCTTGGTTTCTTCTAAAATAGAATATTCTCTTGAGATGGATTTTGTTGGTAGGATTCTTCTTTGATTAGTAACTCATCTTCCATGTTGATTACTTCTTGGAAAATATTTTTAAAATTTCAATGCTTGATTAAAATTTTGTTTTTCACCTCCTTTTCCAAGCTTGATTATATTTTCTAATCTTGTTTTTCCCCTCCTTTTCTAGCCGAAGAGGTTGAAACTTCGAGAAAATAACTGGGACTCCAAAGCTGTCAGGCGAGCAATGGTCCCGAGTAGTTCAGTTCAATCAGACGATACCAATGAGTTCGATGAAGTGCTTACTGAATTTGAATCACAAAAGCGTGTTTACGAAGTTGTGGAAAATGTCATTTAAAGGTTTAGTCTATTATTAATTTGACGTTTCTAATATAAAATGTCATTTCATATAGATTAGTATTATTTTTTTATGACACTTTAAATATAAAAATCATAATTTTAAATATAATTTAGTACAAATTGGTTTGTTTTGTAGTACAACTACTTTCTTTGGCTTTATGAAGATGTCTTGGGTTTGTGTGAGCCACTATTTGCTAATTGGGAGGTGGTATATGAAGAATTTATGTTCTCAAAGCTATATTATTCAGTTTCTTATAGTGTCAAGTTGTTGTTTTAGTCTTAATGTGAATTATTCATTGGTGTTGGTGTTATGCTACTAAAGAAGAGAGTTTTTATGGTTAAGTACGAGAGTTATCATTTGGTCTGCTGCTAAGTAATTTATTAGATGAGCTAACTCACTCTCTCACTCTTTTTTCTGTCGTTAACTCATTCTCTCTTCCTGTCAATCATTTATTGTTGTAAGTTGTAACTAATTTTTTGGAGTAGTTCCTTAGAACATTTATGTACTATTGATAGTAATTGGAAGTAGTAATTTTATTTTTCTAGTTTTCTTTTGCATTTTAATGTAACTAATAAATTTCTTAACTGTAGGAATACACTCTAAATCTTAACGCCAGCGATCGAGTGGCATGGAGAGAGGCACGAACACCCTATGACACACAATAGTATCCAACGGGAGGTAACCGCATTCTCACGGGGATCCCGGTTGCAAAAATTAACTAGTATAGGCTCGTTTTGGTCCAAAGTGAGCTTTAAGGGGTGGAGGAATTCAAACGAATGACCAAGTGGTCCAGGGAGTGACACAGACACCCCATAAGGCATACAAATAACCTGTGGGAAGTGAGTGCGTCCTATTCAAGCTCCATGTTACTAAAATTAACTAGTATAGGCTCGTTTTATGGTTAAAAGTGGTAATTAAGGGGGGAAAACTAAAAACAACGATCGAGTGGCCGAGGAGTGGCACAGACACCCCGTGGGGCACAAAAGCAACTCGTGGGAAGTGATCGTGTTCTTAATGGCCTCTTGATTTCCGAAATTAACTACTATAGACTCGTTTCGCAATTAAAATTGGCATTAAGTGGCATATATACACTATTTGGTTTAAAAGTAACCCTTGGTAAGTGACTGCGTCCTCCGGGCACCTGGTTTTTGAAATTTACTAGTATAAGCTCATTTTGGGGTTAAAAATGGACGTTAAAGGGGGGATTCAAAACAGTAACCAAATGACCCTGGTAGAGGCACGGACACCCCATGGGACAGAGAAGTAAGCTGTGGGAAGTGACCATATCTTCTATGGGAGTATGAGCTTGCTTGGGGGATAAAAGTGAGCGTTAAGAGGCAAAAACTCAAAATAGTAATCGAATGGCTCGAAGAGATGCACAGAAACCCCATGGGGCATAAACGTATTTCATGATAAGTGATCGCATCCTTACCGGGCTCCTAGTTGTCAAAATTTACTAGTATATGCTCATTTTGGGGTTAAAAGTAGGTGTCGGGGGGAATTCAAAATAGTGACCAACTGGCTCAAGGAGAGGCACAGACACCCCATGGGGCATAAAAGTAACTCATGGGAAGTGATCGCATCCTGTCTGGGCTCCCGGTTGTTAACATTAACTCATATATGATCATTTTGGGGTTAAAAGTGAGCGTTCAGAGGCAAAAGCTCAAAACAGCGATCGAGTGGTCCGGAGAGAGGCACGGACACCACGTGGGGCACAAAAGTTACTAGTGGGAAGTAACCTCATTCTCATCGGGCTCTTGATTGGAAAAATTAACTAGTATAGGCTCATTTGGGGTTAAAAGTGGGTGTTAAGGGGCGAAAACTCAAAACAAACTATAATTTTTATATTCCAAATAGGTTCTTATAACCAACCTAGAACTTAAAATTTGTTATAGACTTCGACTCTTAGTGTCATGATAAGTATAAGTTCATGTGTTGGTAATTATTTAGCTATTAAATGATAAAGGTTCAAGCATCTTCCTGTTGGTGAATTTAGCCTCTCATGTGTCTAATCTTTTCATCAGCATGTTCATGTTTATTCTTATCATTAAGTATCAACTAGAGGAAGATGAATAAATTCTTTTATAAGTTGTATTTCAAAGACAAAAACTGATTTTGTATTCAAACACGCGCGAAAGTCATTTTATAATTATTGGTTAATGAATATACTCAAGTTTAGAACTGCTACCAACACTTCTTACTCACCAACAAAGTCTTCTAATTCTGAATTTGCCTCTAGATTGATCATTTTAGGAATGAAGGCTGCATTGAAGTCACTTAATTTTTCCAAAAACTAAACAATTCTATTTTTATCCCTTGCTTGTCTTCAATTATACTCCATTATCATCTTTTATCCCATTAATCTTGAGTTTTTGGAATTTGACTTTAGTACTGGCATGAAAGAACTTGTTATTAGAGTCACTCAACTACAACCACCTGAGAGATGACTTTTGCTTCCAAAACATCTCCTCAATCTGTAAAGCAGATTGGAGTTTAGCCCTTCTAGGATTCAATGCCTTTCTATTTTCATCAAAATTGATCAATTCATAATTGATCTCTAATTGTAATATTTCATCTTCTAAGTCCGCCTCAATCTGTAAAGCAGATTGGAATTTAGCCCTTCTAGGATTCAATGCCTTTCTATTTTCATCAAAATTGATCAATTCATAATTGATCTCTAATTATAATATTTCATCTTCTAAGTCCGCCACTGCTTTTTTGACATTCTTAAATTTTTCCTTGCTCTAAGATTTTAAAAGTCCTTTAAGCATTTTGAGCTTAGCTGAGAAGTTCCACAAACCTACTGAAGAGATATTAACACACCAAGAGTTTGCAATGTTCTTAATAAAATCTGGGTGAGTACTCTAAAAATTCATAAATTTGAACCATGTATGCACTTCATCTTCATGAGAGTTAACTGACAGAAGAAGGGGAGAATGGCCAGATGGAGTTTTATTCAAGTGTTTAAGGGAGGAAAGGGGATAATCACTCTCCCATTGAGTGTTGAACAAACACGTATCAAGTCTAGCCATAATTAGGTCTGAATCACCTCTAATATTAGACCAAGTATATCTAGTGCCTTAATACCCCAATTCTTTAAGCTCACTATTGTGAATAACCTGAGTAAATTCACTCACTGCTGCATAATCAACATCATTTCCTCTTAGCTTTTCATCTTGATTAGCCACTATGTTAAAATCCCCCGTCACATTGTGAGGCATGGCTTCCATATCATTAGCTACTTCCATCATTTGATACCATTGGTACCTCCTTTATATTTTGGAACATTTGGCATACACTACTGACACACATACCTGAGATTTCAGAAATGGATGGTTAATTATAACTGCCAACATTTGATCACGATTAATTTTACTTGAAATTATAAATTAAATCTCCACATGAGCCAATTTTTTCCATTATAGTTACTGCTCCCACCATCAAATCCCCACTGCAATTTAAAAAAATTCAACTTATTCATTTGAACCTCGGGCTCTAATAAAAATAATAATGGGACTTTATGAATTCTGCATAATTTCTTAAGTCTTCTGTTTGCTGATTTCTTGCTAGCACCCCTAATATTCCAGACTATAAAGTTTAACATTGATAATTGGGGTTTTGATAATATCTGATACCTATTGTAAGAGTTCTTGTGAGCCTAGTGTACATAGGATCTTGTTTTTTCTATAGCTTAACTCCTCTTTCACTACTGATAGGAGTCTTTAAATTTCTAGGCATCTCCTCATTCTTATCCCTGATCTAACGGATCTTTTGTGCGACTGTAGTTACAAATATGATCAATTCCTCAATTGAAGGAACTTGAAAATCATAATCATCTTCACCATCAAATAAATACATTTTCGGCAAAGTTTGATTTTGATTCTGGAAGCTCTGTACCTCTTAGAGAAAGTGAGCCTTTGTCCACTATGATTGGATCTCCAGCTGCCAGTTCTTGAGACTTGATCTTGTCTATGAAATCTTGTATTTTTTTTCTTTTTAACCCTCCACTGATTTGCCTCTAATCACACTGGTTACTGACTTGTAGATTGCCCTATGTCTTCCAAAATTACACCTTCTTCTACTTCATCTTCATTATAATTATCATATATATCAACAAACTGCTCACAATCAGGTTCCTGCTCCTCATTAACTTTCATAAACACTTTCTTTGATTGGATAGGCTGTAGGTTTTCTTTATCTTCAATAATTTTTTGGTAATCTTGCTTCTTCTTCTCAATTTGGTCACTTCTTCAATTTCTAACACCTTATTCTTCATGTGATATTCAGTTGCCTTTTTTCCTAATTGGTTTATGGCTTCATAAAATTTTGAGCTGTTTCATTATTTGATCCCCTTTCATTGCTTGTAGGATAAAACATACAATTCTCCTCTATATGGCCTTTCTTGAGACAACAAAGGCAATATTGTGGCATGTTCTCCACCTGAACCTCCTACCAGAATCCATTATCCCAACAACCTATCAACTCTCTCCTCAAAATATTCATAGTAAGATCCACTTCCACACAAACTCTAGCTAAACTTGGTCTGTTAATATCCACTGTCGAGGTATCAAGTTTTAAGGGTTTTCCAATTAATTGGGCTATAGAGTATAAGCCGGTTTAGAGAAAAAAGTATTGGCAGATGAGGGAAAGTGATCCATATGGGAGCAATACTAGTTTCAACATCTGGCCTAAAATCTGTAGACCATTTGAAGATCCTCATTAGATATTTCCTTATGTACTAAGAATCGCTTAGCCACATTCTAGACAAATCTTCTTCACTATTCAATCAAATCTTCTTCTTAATGTATATAAAGTGTTAGGCACATCGTATCGCCTGAATGTATGCTGTTTGAATACTCTAATCAATCAATAGATTTTTTGCCCATACTAAATGCTGCATTTGAAGGGGGAAAACAACAAAAGAAGAGTCAAATAACTAAATAGCTAGAAAGAATGAAGAAATATAGTGAATTCAATTATAGTCAGTGTTTGGCTTATTAAAATTCGACAATATTGAAACCTTAAGCAAGCTGATCTAGGAGAAATCAAGGATTTAGAGAAATTGGTTTGGAACACCGTGCATAACTTCCATCTAAATGATTCTTTATCACCTTCATCAAAGGGCTAATGTATTTATAAAATTTTAGCCTGTGAAGTTCTTTAGACTTTTTTGAGAAAATACGAAAAGAAAACATATTTATAATAGCCCATTCAAGTTATGGTAGAGACTTAAAGAGCATACTAAATGATATAATGATAAAGATAAGAGTCCATTGAGCCACTAATATGCTACAATCTACAGTAATATGATTAATTAATTAATAAGCAAAATTAATTTTTATAGAGTTAAGAAAGGAAGTTGTTTATATTTACCCTTAAATGAAATTTACCTTCAACTCTATTTTCTCTTAAAAATCTTCAAACATTGTCAAATTTTCTTGCACTTCAGCTATGTTTATGTTCATGTATTGTAGGAACGAGCTTGATATGAAAGAATTGAGGATTCAAGTTAGAGGCATAAGGCTCATCCTTCTTGTTTAGAAAATCTTATCTTTGTAAGTTTAATTTGCATACAAATTTGACAATCTCACTCTTGTTTTCATTCTTAGTTCATGTTTGACAAATTGGGTCTCTTTGAATATTGTTGAAGTTTTTTATTTATTTCTTAAACAGGGTGGATAGTCCTATAAACAAAGGAAACTCTGGCCCAATTTTTTAAAATTGTTTATAATTATTTGTATTATATAAAAAATCTTTTCGACTTACATTATGCACAACGTAATACTTTGGAAAAACTGGAATTTATATTTTGTGTTTTGCGTTGCACTAGAGATTTATATATGTTGTTTTGAACTTATGCATGGTGAAATATTGTGGAGCCCCTTTGATTTCTTTAATTAATATTATTTACTTTCCTTTTTCTGAAATAGATGCGAAGGCGTAAAATGATGGTTCAACTTAAAACAAAATTTCAATTTCTATCTAAATTAAAATTAAACACAAGTGAAATATGATGAACACACACACAATTTTATTTTCACTTAAACATAATTGATTAATCCAAGTCCTAGAATTTGCCTAAGTCAAATTTATCAATATTACCAAATTAGGCCAAATCAATTTTAACACATTAAATTAATGACATGAATTACTTACATTTACCTTCACATAATTATGTAGCACCAAATTAAAACATGAGTAGTGATTAAAACCCAATTTTATCTTGAATTACCTAAGCATACGTTCTAGGTGAGTATAGCAAGATAAAATAGACAATGAAACCACTACGCCACAATGTACGAGGAAAAACCCAAGACGGGAAACAACCTCGGACGACCCTAGCCTCAAATCCACTAAGTACGGAATTTACAATTACAAGATAGATGACTTACTTCCTCAACTCGAACCCTCTCAAGCCTTGACGCTTATTCTTGCAAACACCTCCACTTAGAGAATAACCCCGGAGCTCCACCGCTGTCTCGAAATCCACCGATCGGACATTATGTGGTCACCGTCACCCGAACTAGGAGCCTTTCTCCAAGTGGGTAAATCACGAAAACGTCTTCTTCTTTGTGGGATTTAGAAGCAAACCCAAACTCCTCTTCAAACTAATGTAGAGATAAAACACGGTGCCAAACTCCAAGCAAGATGTATATATATATATATATATATATATATATATATATATATATATATATATATATATATATATATATATGAACATGGATAAACAAAACAATGGGTGTAAACTAGAGTGATAAATGATTTTCTCCTTGAAAATTAACACTCAAAACCAATGAACTTGTTCTAAAACAATTTTGCTCTCAAAAACTCTCTAGAGGTTGGTAGGATATGAAAATGTTAGATTAAAAATATGGTTTCCCGCACATTGATATTCAGCAAAAATATAGTGGGGTAATAACAAGTGGGAAAGTGGGCAAAACTGCTCAAAACTGCCAAAAAACCTGTTCCCGCCAAATCTCGTTCGAACGACATTCTCGTTCGAACGTTCTAGTATGAACTCATTAGAAGATCGTTATAAATCTCATTAGAATGACCATCTCATTCGAACAACATTTCGGACGAAGTTCCAGTATGCCATAATGAGAAGTCGTTGGCAATCTCGTTCGAACGACTTGTGGTTCGAACGACACTTCGAACGAACTCACAGAATGTTCAAATTTTTTTTTAAGCCTAGTAACATTGTATACTTTATATATAAGATTTAATAGAGAACATCTAAAAACAAAAACACAGTTTTAAAAACCTAACACCCAATATAAACTTGTTCCAAGCTCCTATATATACATAAATGCATTCATACCTTGGGAGCATGGAACTACTGTTGATAACGTACAAACGAGGCACTTAAACTCGGCATTTTGATGAAAATTTATACACTTGGCCACTACGTCTTCAACTAACACGTCATAGGCTTGAAAGATGATCAATATACTCTATCCTATGACTCAAACGTTTTTGTCCCGAATTGAGCCAAAACTACAAATGACTCAATTGGAAATTTGCGTCCTTACACAGGGGAATTTAATTATAGGCCTGTGAAAGGCGTATCATTGCTAGATTAGAGGCATGTGATTGAATTTTTGTATTATTTGTAGTGTATACAACCATAATCAATTTATTGTGGGAATTTTATGTTGTGTGCTTAATTTCTTATATTTTATTTTATAGTTGGGAAAAAAAGATACATGGAGGATGAGCATGATAGGTCTCTAATGTGGATAATCCCTCGATAATCGAGAAATAGAGAATATCAAGACAATGCAACCAAGGAAGTTGGTGAAAAAATTGTGAGTTTTTTTCAAAAGTTAACTAAACATAATTTTTTATACAATCTTTATAAATTTGGGCATATACTACATAAGAGGATTTAAAAGAATATGATTTAACAATACTCTTGATAATTTGCTTTATTGTAGGACGCTTTGAAGAAGCAAGTCCATGATGGAAGCTCATTCAGGCTTATATTATATGATTTGGAGCTTTTGAGGTGCCGATACAATTTCGCGAAAGCCAAAGGAAGACTTAAGCATTTATGAGTGATTTTTGATGTAAATTTTGTTGGAGATTTTTTTTGAATGATGTACATAGTGGGTAGATCTAGCTATGATACATGTAGTAGGTCATTATTTTTTTGTGGATAATTAATCTAGATGGTGTGTATATTTATTCGTGTCCCACTATTTTTTTTATATGGACAAATCACTTCATTTGGTGCATTTTAGGTGTACTTACTTCAAATACAAAAAAATTCTAGACTGTTTTTGTGTTATTGTAAATTTTGATGTGTTCAGATTTATATGTCAACTATGACATTAATATTGGTTATTATTTTATTTATTATATGTTTAATTTATGATCGTTTACATGAAATCCTCGTGTGATGAAATTTCTTGTATGACCTTTTTAAAATTTTGAAAACTGTTTATCATGATGCTTTTTAAATCAAATATGACATCTTATATATTATATTATGACCTTTTTTTGTAGCAAATATGACACTTTTGAAAAAAAAAACGTCATATATAATTGTTAATATGACACTTTTTATGGGTATCAATTATGACACCCACACTTATGACGTTTTTTATTAATAAAATAAAGCGTCATAAAATGCGTATTATGACATTTAAAAAATGTCATAAAAAAGCTTTCTTCTTGTAGTGAAGTTGTGTGTGCACTTCACCTCTTCTTTAAACCTGTCAATACTGAAAAATAATCTCGCACAAGAGAGTAACAATGAATATAAGATGTGAGCATGAATTTCTCAAAATTGCATTATTAACCCAATTTATTCTTAAATTTGTATTCTTCTTTTAAATAACAAAAATGGCTCTAAAATCTCTTTATTTACAATAAATTGGGAATAACAACGCTTACATTTGGGTGTAAATAGTACAAAATAATGCACTCATCAGACCTTTTACTAATTGAACATCTTTGAGAATAGGAAGTCCCTTTTCTTGGAGTGTTCCTTTGCCTATGATTTGCGCTGCTACTTCATCTCCAAACATAATGTTTCCTCCTAAGAAGTTTGTTTTGTCGGATAATTTAGTATCATCTCCAGTCATATTCTTGGAACAACTAGAGTCTAAGTACCAACCAGTTGAAGTGTTCTCAACTTTTAAAGCATTAATAATATGTTACATCTCAACTGGGGTATTTTGTCATCCTTTTTAACCTAGATATCTCTAGTTTTAAAATTTTCATGAGCTTTTGGTTTAGAAATAGGCTTAGGATTCTTTCTCTTCGATTTCTCCTTATTATTAGATATTTTCTTCCTAGCTCTATAGTTAGAGTTTTATTGGGTTGCTCAGGAGGTACATAGTTATTCCTGCTCTGTCTAGAATAACTAAAGTTTTTGTAAATAAGTGAATTATCGACAGGCTTATATGGTCGTTTTTGAAAACATTCAGCTAGATAGGGTCACTAAACATCACAATTTGAACAATATTGGTGGGTAGACGATTGTTTCAGATTTTGAAAATCTTAAAAATGAGGTTTATCCAATTACCGGACATTAACCTTAGGTCTAACTGCAACAGTTTTCCATTCAGGTTCAAATCTCCTAACAGGGGGGGGGGGGGGGGAAACATATTTAGCCTTAGATTTAGCAGTTGGCTTTGAGCAATCTTCCATCAGTTTTTTTGGACACTTTTTCTTATATTCAAAGTCTTTCTTTAAAGTTTGAAAATCAGGGCATAGGTCATCTGGTCTTTTTCCAAAAGAAATAAATTGCACATTCTTCAAATTTTTTTTGTGCCTTTATTTTATTATCAAAACGTATCCCTGTTTTATCTTCAGAATTGGTTTTGCTAGAGGCTACACAGTTTTCAAAAAAGTTAGAATTATTTTCAAATTTAGAGAACCTTTTGAAAACTATTGAAACCTTTAGCTTGGATTCTTCCAATTTAACCAAAGTTGCCTTATATTTCTTTTCCAAAACTTCATTTGATTAAGAAAGTTCTTTAATTTTGTCAACTAAAGATTTGGTTTTGGATTCATAGGCCAAACACTGATTTGTATAGTCCTCAGCATTCTAATTCACCATCAGGATTAGGGCTTCTATTCACCTCAGCATTTTCAGTTTAACCTTATTTAATTGGTGACAAAAATCAAACCAAATTAATTCATCCCCTAAACATGAAATTACGTGTGTGTGTGTCAAACCATAACAAATAAAATTGCTAACTCATAGATTTTAGAAAAAACTTTATTTCACTATAAAGAGGTAAATCGCAACTTCCAATAATTACAATGAAATCTATAATGGATTACCCTCAGAAAATCCACATAGGATGCAACCTAAATCAACAATGGAATTCCACAGTAACTCCACACAAACCGCAGCTTAGTCAGCCCAGGAACACCCACAAGTACTCCTAATTGACGCGCAATCAGTCATCCCAGTACCTCCCTCAAGTGACACCTAGATCAGAAATAGAGATTTTATCTACAAGATAAACTCAAACAAAGATGTGTTCTTGGGTTCCAAAATAATTCACATAAAGCAACTGGGATCTTGTGAATTGAAAACAGAAAGGATTCAAACCCTAAAAGTGAGAAGACAATGATTTTACCAAAGCAGTTTTCGTATCTAATAAAAATGCGGGTCTTCTTAAAAAATGGAGTTGTTTAACACGCTATATATAAAAAATTTCAGGCGATGCATTGCTCAAATAAGATGTCAGTGTCATTCAAATGATGACACATGTCATTCAAATGACTTCACGTGACATAGCCATGTCGCTCGAACGAAATCCTTCCATCGCTCGAACGGGAAATTAAAACATAAATATTTTTATTTTGTCGGAAAAATAGTCCGCCTTAACACTTAGAAAAAATTCTTTGACGAAAAACTCCGCTCCAACACTTAGAAAATATTTTGTAAAAATATCCTAACACTCTAAGTGAATCGTTAAGGTACTTAAACACAACCTTACCAAAATTTACCTTGCGGAGGCTTGAATTTTGAAGAACTTTGATATTCAGATTCGTCTTGACGCTTGAATGATATTGAATAATTCTTCGATGGTTGTAGCAGTATACGACGTACACACATGTAACCCGAACAATAAAATAATGTCTTTATAAATATCCCCCTATGTCTATTCCGGTACAAAATAAAAAATCCAAATTATCAAATCAAAATGCCTATACAAATCTAATACCCTCCAATGAAGCCAAAACTGAAAAAGATACTAAACATGTAAGTATCAACTGTTTCTTCAAAATCTTCAAGTTAAAAAATCTTCAAATCTTTAAGCTTTTCTCATAGGGTGTGAAGAATAATGATATATCAATTTTTGTACCTATAGACATGGAACAAAGCAAATACCTTTGTTACACATCGATTTTGAAATGATATAACAATAAATCAATTAATAATCACATGTTCCTCATAATGTAAAAACTCTCCAGAATGCAAAAACTCCCCACAATTCATTCTCCCCCTTTTTATTTGACCGAAATAGACAAGAAAACGAATAAACAAAAAAAACATGGAGTGGTCATGACGAATATGCATAAAAAAATGGATCAAACTAAGCCCAAGAAAAGAGTAACTCAAAAGTTTCCAAAAACTATTTTTGATTTTCCAAATTTTCAAAGAAAAAATGGAAAAATAATTTCACAAATATCAAACACCATGAATTTACACTAAGACAACCAAATCATGGAAATGGAATGAATGGATGTGAACATATTCGATAGGAAAATGAAAGCAATCAAACATAACATATGTGCACGATGAATATGGGTACTCCTAACGAATGAATCTCAAACTCGTCCTTAGGTGTTGAAAGTGTTGAATTTAAATAACATCGACTCAATCCATCAAAATATCAAAGTCAAGAATGATTCCCACACCAATAACGTCTAAAACTATATAATGATTTTTCATGATGCTGTCAGGACGTGGACACCCATTTTTCATTACTTTCCATCGAAACTCTCTCATAAATAATAATCATTATATTTTTCTTTTGAGGTGATGAAACCAAAACCTATTGGCCCAATTTTTGGAATATTAATCTTTTTTTTTTCCTTTTAAATTTTTTCAGGCTCTTTTCAAACGGTGGGTTTCACGATGAGTTAATTTTGTACTCTCGCATCCCTTTCCTGTGTTGCTCTCATCATATTTTGTTGTAATTAAATCCTCACGGTAAACGGTTCTTACATGCACTACTTCCATTGTCAGGTTTTATCACATATGGTTCGTTTTAAGGACAGAACTAAGATGACAACACTTCCACCAATATGTGATAAAAAAGTATAAATAATTAAACAAATCTGTACAAGTCTGCATTAAAGGAACTCATGAGTTAAACATGTAGGTTGTTATAACTAATCACATCTCAATGACTCCAAACATTGTAAAACACAAAAATAAAATGATGACGAATATCAAAATACTATAAAATCATCCCATGAATTTGGAGTGAAATCGTGACTTGGTCATCCTAAATGCCCATTCATATATGGTGCAAAAACAAAATACAAAACTCTTTTTTCGTTTTTCCAAAAAAAATTTATCAAAAAAAATTCTTTTTGAATTTTTCAAATTTTTCTAAAGCAAATGAAAATCTTTTTAAATTTTCCAAAATATATAAAAAATGGAAAACATAACTACAAAAAATGGTGCACACTAGCAATTGGAAAAAATGTCATTATGCAAAACAACCTATGCTACCAAAAAAGTCTAAACCTCAACTGTTAGGTGCGGTGGTGTTTTGTAGTGGTGGTGACATCCTATGGAGAATATCCATGAGGTCAAATGAAGTCTTGACTCAAAACTTTACCTGCTTTTTAAGATGTGCAAAATCTCTCGTGTAATCATTCGGAGCATCATGTGTGGGTGCGTGTGTTTGAACACGTGTAGTAGCAAAAATTCCCTAAGGTATCCTTTCTTCTTACAATGTGTGCAAACATAAATAGTCCTAGGTACACCTTTCAAAAAATATCTCCTATGCACTCTCCTAGCAGGAATTGGACGCCTAGGTGGGTCGGGTTGAGAGCCATATGGATCAATCACAAACTCGAGAACTGGCTTGGGTGCAACATGTGAAGTGGATGCACCGTCATGACCTATTCCTCGTCTATCAACATCACCCAAAATGGGATTGAAAGCCATCTTTTCAACCTTTTTAGATACTCTATCTAAGGGAACTTTGACCTTCCGGGCACGTTCGAAATCACTCTCGAGTTGGGATACACGTGTCGTCCGAATAGTCACCATGTTCGTCAAATCACTCTTTTCCCGATTTAAAGAAAGTAACTGTTAACTCAAAGAAATATTAACCTTCTCGATTTGACTTGCTTTCACCTCAAACACCCTGAAACTCTCTAACTCTCTCTCCAAATCTCTCACCCTAATACCTAACTCCTTATTCAATTTCTTAGTCTTTAAGGTCTCGGCGTACAAATCTCTCAATGCAATTTGGAGCTCATTTTCATCTCCACTTTCACACTCCCTATCACCCTCACTCAAAACAGTAAAACTATCATCCTCCTCGGGGGTCTCACGTGCACAAGTATTCTCATTATCGTGGAACCAACTAGGTGTGCTCACGTGGCTAGGTAAAAAGGAAACAATTTTCCCATGTGAAGACTCATCCTCAGAATCATTCACCTCATCCTCACTATTGCTAAGAGTGTTTTCCATTATAATTTTCTTGCCCTTTCTCCTTAGTCTAGTGGGACACTCAAAAGTTCTATGTCCTCTCCCCTCACACTCAAAACACTACTCTTCTTCCTCTTTCTCACCTTCTTTCTCAACGCTCTCTTTGGCCTCATTTTTATTTTTCTCAAAAAAACTTTTATTGGAAGAATTTTGTTTTGAAAATTTGAGAAACTTATTAAAAATTTTCGCAATCATGGCCATATCAAAATCAACCTCACACTCAGAGTCGGACTCACAAACTTTTTCTTTCTTTTTCTTCTCTCTCGTGGACACTTCCTCTCCCTTCCTAGACTAGGATCTAAGTGCTATCCCTCTATCCTTAGGCTTGAAAGTGTTAGGAAACATGTCAATTTCATATGTATAGAGGTCTCCTACCAACTTTTCTAATTTTAAATTGCCCAAATTACCTGAGGTATTCAAAACAGTCACTTTTGGGATAAAAGTTTAGGCAGCGATCTTAAAATCTTTTTAACCACTTGAGCATCAGGTATGGGCTCACCAAGATTGAAACTAGTGTTCACAATGTCGAATAAACGTGCATAAAAATCATCAAAACACTCATATTCAAGCATGGTAATCGTTTCAACTTGAGTAGTTAAAATTTTGAATTTTAGACTCTTTGACTGCATTAGTGCCTTTTTGGGTATGTTGTAAAATGTACCACGCTTCTTTTGACGTGGTGCACGTCATAATACATCGAAACTCCTAAGGAGTGACAGCACCAGAAATTAAACTCAACCCACATGAATTAAGTGCTCCATTTAAATTCATCCTCAGTCCAGGTATTCATAACTTTTAAATAAGTAACGTTATCTACAGTGACAGTGGGAGGCATCCACCTTCTTTCACAAACTACCCAAATGCGCTCATCAATGGGATTTAACTGTGATTTTATACGTGCTTTCCAGTAGGCATAATTAGACCCATAAAAATGGGCATCCGATTATATAAAGGCTCCATTGGACGAATTGCAATTTTTCATAAAAAAGATTTAAAAAAAATCAATATCACACAATTTTTGCAGAAAAAGGATTTCACAATTAATTAGTGAAACCTTATCTAATACCAATTTGAAAATATATGTTTGATAGCGATTAAACTGAATTCTCAAATTTCCAATTTAACCTTACTTAATCGGTGACAAAAATCAAACCAAATTAATTCAACCCCTAAACATGCAACTGTGCGTGTGTATGTGTGTCAAACCATCACAAATAAAGTTGTTAACTCATAAATTTGAGGAGAAATCCCTTTCGGGAAAAACCTTTATTTCAATATAAAGACGTATATCTAAACTTACAAGAATTACAATGAAATCTACCGTGGATTATCTTCAGAAAAACCACATACCCCGCAATCTAAATCAATAATGGATTTCCATAGCAACTCCACACGAATCGCAATTCAGTCAGCCCAGGAACACCCACGAGAACTTCCTAATTGATGCACAATCATTCAGCCCAGTACCTCCTTCAAGTGGCACCTATATTAGCATTAGAGATATTATTTACAAGACAAACTTCAACAAAGATGTGTTCTTGGACTCCAAAAAAATTCACATAAATCTATTGGGTTCTTGTGAATTGAAAAAAAATGGATTAAAAAGTGAGAAGACAATGATTCTGCCAGAGCAGTTTTCATATCTGATAAAAATGTAGGTCTTCTTAAAAAGAAGGAGTTGTTTAACACATTATATATAAAAAAATTAAGGTGGTGCATCACTCGAACGAGATGTCAGTGTCGCTCGAATAATGACACGTATCGTTTAAATGACTTCGCGTGACATAGCCACGTCGCTCGAACGAAATCCTTCTGTCGCTCGAATGAGAAATTAAAACATAAATATCTTTATTTTGTTAGAAAAATAGTCCGCCTCAATACTTAGAAAAAATTGTTTGACGAGAAACTCCACTCTAACACTTAGAAATTTTTTTGTATAAAATATCCTAACACTCTAAGTGAACTGTTAAGGTACTTAAACACAACCTTACTAAAATTTATCTCGCGGAGGATTTATTGTTGAAGAAATTTGATATTCGGATCCGTCTTGATGCTTGAATGATCTTTAATAATTCTTCGATGGTTGTAGCGGTATACGACATACTCACATGTAAGCCGAACAGTAAAATAATGTCCTTACAAGGTGTCAAGTGTGGGTCCTCTATCTCCTCAATTGCATAACGTTTATTATCAAACTTATTGGGAAGGGATATAAGAGTTTTAGAAACTATTTCTTTCCTTTCATATATAATTCCATTGGCATGCAATTTTTTAATAACATTAGTCAACGTAATATAGAAATCGTCAAAGGTCTTAGTCTTTGCCATAAGGAGAGTGTTATAATACTATATTAACATCTGAGTTTTGGCTGCCTTAACACGGTTATCACCTTCGTGTGCGGTGTCTAAAGTGTCCCAGGCTTCCTTAGATGTTGAACTTAAAAATATGCGTTTGAATTCATGTTCATTAACATACATAAATATGGCATTTTCCCCTTTATTGTTGCTTGAGGAGGCCTATTTTTCTTCCTTACTGAAATCATTGAGGAGTTTTTTAATCATTTCATTAGTACCTTCTGTAACATGCTTAGTTGGATGTGAATATCCATTTTCAATGCTATCCCAAACATCATCTCCTAATGTACCTTGTATGAAGGCAATCATCCTTACTTTCTAGTAAGGAAAATTGTTTTCATCAAAGAGGGGAGGTCTGGATAGATTTCCAAGACGCTCAAATTTCTGATCCATTGAGATTCTTAAAACTGTTTCAAAAGCACAGGGTCTAACAGTTTTTAAAAATAGATTCCAAGCTCTGATACCAATTGAAAAACCTTACGAAGTTGTTTAACACAAGTTAAAATAGTTAGGTAAGTTTCGAATTACTTTTTGAGGAAACTCTTTTAGAAAAATCTCAACAGAAACACAAGATGTGTTTAAAACATATAATATGAACAAGTTAATTCAGTTTCTTGGAAATAGGTTTTAGAATTAACTTAAGTCTGTGTAGGAGCAATATTAATGAAGAAATAAAAACACACACACAAAAGGTGGTATTTTGTATGTGCTAAAACCCCAAAACTAGGAGAATCATCCACCTCCTAAGTCTAAGATGACAAATATACCTACACGAGTTACCCTCTCAAAGGTATATCTAATTTGGCTTTGGCCTTCCTAGGAGCTTCTTTGCCTTCCTCCTCGGTTGTAATGGCTTAAAAAACTCAAAATCTCTCAAATGAATCACACTTACTAGGTGTCAGTGTGAGAGTGTTGTGGTAGTGATGTGACTACAAGTACATGAAATATGAAACTCACACCTCTAAAGATTTATACAAATAAATCCTAATGAATTACAAAGAATCTATATAATAAGCAGAGAGTTCAAACTTCTAGAAAATCAGACTTCAAAATAATTTCAGATTTGAGAAAATCTTTCTGACAAATAGATCCAAGGTTTCAAAACTTATTTATATGCGAACTAGTTTCACAAATGTGAAACTTAAAATTTTTTAAACATTATTATCAGATATGAGTTTTAAACACTATTTGAAGTCTATTTTTCAAAATATTTGAAGGATACAATGGATCTAAGAAAATATACAGTAATAACACAAGTCTAACAGGTAAAAGTATTAGATACCGTAAAACACTACGTGATATATCTCTCTCAGTAAATCTCATAATTTCTCGGCATAAATGTAATATCTACAATGATAATGGGTTCCTAAGAGAGATAATGATTGAAGAGGTTGTTCAAACAACAAATGCACACACCAAAACCCAAAGAAAACCTAGAATACCTAACTCTCTAGAATATAGGTTTTCTGGTTTGATTAACGTATGTAAACATGTGTTTGATTTGTGAGAAAACTTAGGGATTTATATATGAACGACTGATTCTCTCTCTGTCTCTCTCTCTCTCTCTCTCTCTCTCTCTCTCTCTCTCTCTCTCGTTACTCTTTATCTTTTATCTCCCTACCCTCTCTCTTCTTCCTTTTTTTTCTCAGATCAGATGAATGGCAAAGGTCTGCTAAAGGCTAACCAAGGGTACATATTTATACTACCCATAGAAGGATCAAGACGTTAAAAAAGAATTAAGGCCTATGAGGAATTTAAGGGTTCAAACTCTTAATCTAAGGTTGATAATGCACCGTTCTTATTCTCACTATGATTGGCCCTAAGGATGTCACATGTATAACTTCAAAACACATGCATATCATTGATGAGATTATATCTAAGGTCTAATAATGAATCTTAAAATTGTGAGAGGAAACAAACACAAACCCAACAAACCAGAAGCAAAGACGTGGATAGATAATATTGGACGAAAAATGTGTGTTTTTGGACTTATTAAAATCCAAATTGTTACCAAAAAATTCTTTACCGATTTTGTATTCTACCTGAGATATTTTTAAGGAATAAAGATATTTCAATTTTAACCCTAACACATTAAAAAAAGATTTTAATTATTTAAAAAATCATTTTCAATGATTTTAAAAATCATTTTCAATGATTTAAAAAATGTTTAAAATAGTTTTAAAATGTTATAAAAATTCCTAAAAATATGTAAACACTTCTGCACACAGTTTTATACCTATATGCATCAGTTGTGTACTATAATGTGTTCAGGTATTAAGAATTCTTCCCTTTTTTATAGGTATTTGGCTCATGGATTGGATGATATTTGTTGATGATGCTTGTATACCTTGGAAGAGATGCTTAAAGTAATCTAACCTATTTTGTCAACATACCCAAACTAGTTGGAAATTCTATATGCTACAGACTCAAGTGAGTCAACCATAAATTGTGTTCTCAGGATTGAGGGATTACACTCATGGTGTGCCAGTGAAACAAAACCCTCGAGATCATTGACAAAATCCATAGTGGCAAAAGGGTCCTGCACATGAGTGGGAACAATCTTTCTTAAAAAACCTTATGGCAGTCGTACTACTAGACTACCATACAAAAGGATTTCATGAATTACATCGGGAGGTGAAACAAATGTTAACTTTATGCCCCATGAAAACATATACTTCTTTGAGAGATCTAATGCATGACCTTACCCTGTCCTTTCTCCACCAGGGAGATAGTCATCATAAGGAAGGTAACCCTTAAGGCCTCTAGTGGGCATAAATTCACCATATAAGATATCTATTCCTAGTTGATGAGATTTCTTGATTTCATCCCACCATTGTTTAAGGAGTCCATGATTGGAAAAATCCTCTCATTGGAGATGAAAATTGCCATTCCACCCATAATGGGGGTCTCTCGGATCGGGGGATGGAGTTTTGCTATTAGGGGTATACTCGATACCCAACTTTCCCTTATGTTCCGTGGTAATGATTACCTCGAGGGTTCCTTATTGGTTTCTTCCAAGGTTGAACCCCAACATATATTACATTTTATAGATTATTCAGGTGGCTATTCTGTAAAATAACTAAATCCCTTTATATTATGTGAGCATGGGAAAAAATAGAATTTGGTGAGGCAGATGTCATTACTGTCGTGGTGGGTATCTCAGAGGAAATTTTAGAGGTGTTGTTCGTTGTGGCCATGACGTAGTTCACTTGAACACTGATGATCTCCATATCAAATGGAAATTTGACTTTTATGTGTAATGATGACGGTAAGGCACCTATGGTCTGCATCCAAGCTCTCCTGAGTAAGTTGTTGAAGCTGGTTGGGACACCAAGTCCTTGTAATTCTACATCACACTTGATAGGCCCTAATACAAGGGTGAGGATGATGGGCCCTAGGATCTCTCTATGAGTGTTTTCATAGTCTCTATCGACCGCCAAGGATGGTGTAAATTTTAAGAAGTGTATCCTAGACCAGTGGTAGTATAGAAAGGTCATACATTAATGGTGGACTCATTATCTATTATCACTAGACATACAATTTGTCCACGAGTCTCTATGGTGATGTGCAATGTTAATCAGTGATTGCATCCCTAAATGGGGAGGTTTTCATCAGTGAAGTTGTTGTGATATTTCATGGTGATGGATCTGATGGTAGTTGACATCTCAGTAAAGTTAGGTCCATGGGGCCAGAAGCTTGGGATGGTAAATCGATGAAGGCAGCTCAATGATCATGAGATGTATCTACCAGTTCCTAAATTATGATGTTGGTTGACATCTGACAGAGTTGCTCCTGGATCTTGTTTCTTACCAAAGGAGGCGGTGTTACGACTTTTTTTGGGGAACTTTCTCCCTGGTGGTTGGGTTTGAAAGAGTGGAATGTTGACCTAGCCTATTAGGGAAGTCTACCTATTTATTTGGAGATATCACGAGTTGTTCCCGAGCTTTATGTTAAGCTTTTTTCTAGACGGAGTAGAATATTTATGAACGATGAAGGATTGCAGGAAGGCAGTGTTGGCTTTTGGGCCATTACTTCGGTTTAATCCAGGATAGGAAAGTTTTTGGCTTTTATGATCCTTGTTATGATTTTTGGTAGTAGTTTGTTACCTGAAGTCATCTATCCACCCTATAGCTACGTTAGATTTCTAGGTGTGGGTGAGGATTTTTTCCACTGTGACCAAAATGAATCCCTTTATAGAGTCTGGTATATCATGGGATAGTTCCATAGACAAGGATGATCTTGACTAGATGTTGTTATTAAAGGTTTTCTCCTAGTGCTCTTCCTTGTTGAAGGAGGTTTTTTTTCCTTCAAAGTTCATTCCTTTCATGATGATAGCCTCCTCGCTAAGGATGTTTTCATAGTAGTACCAGTACTCAGCGTATTCTGGCCCCCAAGGAGAGACTTATTTAATAAATTTGGCATGGTCCAGAGAAGTTACTACTTACTATAAGCTCTCAAAATGTCCTTGTGCATGGTAATAGGGAACAGGGTTGACTAGTTCCATCTCGACATTATATGAATACATCCAAGAAGGGACCTTTCGGTGGAGGACGACCTCGGTGGGTCATTTTTTAGAGTTAGATTATACTTACTATGTGGACATCATCGAGGTAAGTGTTCCCGTGATAATGGCTTACATCAGTGTAGTGAAGAGTCCAAGAAGACACACCAAGTATAAAGAGGTCAAATTCTAGTTGTAGAACAAGTAGGTCGATCTCATTGTAGGGATCAATGAGATCTTCCATAGGTTGGATGACTTCAAGAGATGTAGAATTAATATCTATAGTTTCACCGATGGCGTTCTAAGTCTAAGTTTTCGCATCCAATAGACTGGATGTTCCAATATATGTCTACATTGGGGGGCCTGAGTTCCCCATGACTATTGAAGAACTGGTGGCATCCCTTCATAAGATAGGCTTATATATAAATTAGTTACAACGTAGCCTCGCTTTATAATACGATAAGTACAGTTTTAATGTTGTTCGTGCCGGTCAACTTCTTTTACCATAGGTCTATATCTGATCCTAGATTTGCAATCGTGGATGATGGGAGCATAAAAAAATACGGGTCCTTATTCCTCGAGTTCGAGTCCTTTCCATAAGGTGTAGTCCCATTTTATCATCATTTCGTAAATTTGTGGGCTTGAGGACATACTCATCTATGGACCCTGGGGAGAAGTTACCCTTGGTGATCAATAGGTGATTAAAGTAGTCCATGATACCTTGATTGGGTATGTGGGTATAGTAGGCCGGCTCAGTGTTCACGACTACAAGACTTAGAGTGGGCTTTAATTTTTTGAAGGTGGTGTTTCTCATGGTGGGTTTTAGCCTAGTCTTTGAACCTATCAGTCGATAAGGACCGATGTCACCTTTGGTGCTTGTTCTCATCATGTGAATGGTAGCTAGGGAATAACTTAATTTTCATCTTCTTTTAGTAGGGGTCGAGCGGGAATGACTCACTGCTTGTCATATTCAATGTGGAACATTACTTGGGGTGGCTATGAACCCTTGATTTTCCTGTAGTGAATTTCATCTCTCTCAAGAGAAGTTTAAGTGAGGGATGTATCTGGTCAAACCAGGGTTAGCTTCTAGTTCTGTTTCTCATGTGGCATCTCTATAAGGGGCATGGCACCTCAATATTTCTTTCCCTTTATACGATAATTGGTGGCAAAATCGGTATCTCGAGGTAATGTGATCATCTATCTTGAGTTGCCTGTCATGTTCACTCATTTGCACCAAGGGACAGGGTATCGAGGAACCCGATAAAGGATTTTATCCTTTGCTAATTTATGAATTTGGTGCTTCTGTCGTTCTCTGAAAGGCTAACCGAGAATGAGTTTGAAGCATTGGGTGAGTAGGTGTTGCTGATTCCATTAGATTCTGTGTAGGAAAATAGATGTTCCTTAGAAGTCAATCTTTGCCATTCGATGGATTAGATGGGTTTAGTAATGATGAAATGCTCATTCATCTTGAGATAATACTCGTATATATCCTCCCATTTGGATGATTGGTCCATTTCTACTAGAGAAAGAGCAATGAGATCTAGATCGTTTAAGAGCATGAAGACTAAGAGTGAGTCTAGTCTGGAGTTACTAGTTTGCAAAAAGTGTATAGACATGATGAAGAAATTCATATGGTGGATGGTGGTCGTGGTCCCTGCAATGATTCTTGGGGAGGGTGATGGTTCACTCAAAGTCATAGAAATTTTGGAATTGGTATTATGTACTCATCCCTGATTTGTAATGAATGAAGACTTTCAGGGTAGAAAGGTTGGTGATAGGGATGGGAGAATATGATAGGGTATTGGTGTTGAGGCTAGGATAATATGGTTGGGGGTTTCTGGTGACAGTTGAATTTGACGGGATAAAGCTCTCGGCAACGATGAAGTCTTATTTGGCAAACCTCAGGGCCTATCAATTTTCAATAATGCTATCGGGTCCTTGATTAAATTCATATTGGTAATCGACCCACTAGTTATTGTCTTGGAATGCAGGGTGATGTCGGGGGTTGAAAGGTCTCAGGAAATAATCAATTTTTAGGGTAGCATATACTTAGCTGAAGGGAGTCTAAAGATTAGTGATTTATTTGGGTTGAGTTTTGAACTCTTTGGGAGGATGCACAACTTGGTAGTTTTTGGGAGGGTGTCTTTGTGTAAAAGATGTCGTGGTAGCTACCAAATCTTGGGATGCATTAGTAACCGAATGTGATTCTCATTCCGGACTGACTATGAGGGTGGTGATGTGATATGTAGAAGCTCCAACCAAGTTCTTGCTAGAGGACATACAATAAAATACTGGATCATTTGATTTATATGATAATAGGGTTGCAATAAAAAATAATTATGATGTATCAACATAGGAGATTTATGATCTCGTACCTTTGCGGTTCCTTCTAGCTTGAACCATAGAGATTTGATCTATTTCGTGTTACACCGATCCATGTCATAAATCTAACGGTATAATATCCACAAAATTGAAATGATTTAAAAAAATCTTAATAGAGTCAAAATAATATCTTTCGAGAGTTTTTATATCTTTCGGCCTCTAGAACCTTTAGAAAAAATTTCATCCCCATCCGATCAATAGTTCTTAAGTTATGGCTATAATAAGTAAATATCATGACGTATCGTGCATTTGCTTGGGCAACTGAAACCGTGTGTCCTTAAATTGATTTCCATCCCCAAACCTTCATATCCATGAATCCAAAAGTATTATATCAGGGATTATATATACTATAACACTTTCTGGAAAATTTAATTCACCTTTTTGATCAATTCTTGATTCGATTCTAGATCTAGTATGTGTTGTCGGATTTGCTTCGTAAATCACTATTTGGTAAATATGCATGAAGCATCCAGAATAAACAATCTGAGAATGACTTGAAATTTCTTGTTCCTTTTCCTCTATTTGGAAGGGACCCGTGGTTCCACTTTCATAATTTTTGGACTTTCCAATTGTTCGTAATCGATTTTACAACATGAGATCTTTGAAATAGATCTTGAGATTTTCCATGCTATTCCTTTAAGCCAATACATGTCATTTGTGTGTGGGAACAAAGGATCACAACCCTAACACTCCTTTTTAGGTATTTTTTTTATCTATACTGATCCCACACTTATTAGGAGACAAGGGGTTTCTTATATAGGCTAGCATGGGGTCCCCAAGAGAAATAGGAGACTAGCTTCCTACAAAATTATGAATCTTAATTCAACTCTATAATTAATTCCACAATTCTATAAATTATTATTCATTCCACTAAAGAAAAATAATTGCACTCTAGTCTACTATCTCAAAATTATAATTCCGAGTTAGTTGTAAATAAATGCTTAATAATCTTCCCACATTAAGATTATAGGTACCCGTCGACCAAATTAAATTACTGACAATTATATTTAATCGATATTTATAAATTCCTTATGACCATCCACTTACCTTATTTGATATGTCAATAGTTAAATCCATCGGCCGGGTTTGACATAATCAAAACTTATAAGATACATCAACGGGGTATCATCAATCTCTATATCGAGATGTGGATTCCATTCATAATTAACTTTCACGATACACTAATCACCATTACCCAATCTACCGAGCTTATTGATACATAAATGAATCTAACCCAATAGATCAAAGTAATGAATAATTGATGCACGTGTCCATAAATTATGTTCGGATTAAGAGCTTAACCACTCATAATAACCATGAGATGTCTATTATCTTATGTAGTCATTATAAAGACAATTATGTCAAATTAGTCCCGTTCAATATACACAAGATGTACTAGCATAATAAGTTGAAACTATAATGTTTCCTGTAATCAAGATAAACCTATTAAAATAGTGTGATACGGTACTACTGATGGTGTGTCCATCTCCATCTAAGACTGTGAACCAAACTTATATTCTACGAGGATCGATGAGTTGATCTTCCTTGTGTAAGCCAAACTTTAAACACCAAATCATCTACCATGTAGAATAAATGACACCTATGCATAAATATATAAAATAATATGATGCAAACATTACTTGAGAAGATTTTCATTAAAGAGACACACTAGAATTCACTAGTGAACCATGGATTTTAGTATACAAACCTAATAATGTCCCACTTATACTAAAAAATATGGAACGGTGCATCTAGCAACCATACCTCGCACCGAAAGTAAGAGGCTTACCAATTGTTAACCAATACAATCACAACCACTAGAAACTCCCTTATGTGTAATTTCTTATATAAGGCGTACTATACACGTCCTAGAATCTTAAATCTAATTGAATACATGAGTTTGTTACCTACAATTTACTTATCTCTTAACATGGAAACCAAATATATATTCATTAATCCTTTTCGGGTACTTTAATATTTCTTCTACCAAAACAAATGTTCTATTCTTGATTAATACAAATTCCAAATCTGAAAGAGCAAAAATATTTTTGAGAATATTGTATGACAAAGATTTGAAAGAACAATATCAATATGATAACTTAGACTACATTCTTCTAGTGATCAAATGACAATTTGATCCCAAAAATATAATAGAATTTTCTAATGTTTTCATATTGAACTGATTGGACCACCATAGTCTAACTATATGACATATCCTTACATCGCGTGCGATGACAAATATATCTATATATGTAGTATCTAAAACCAACACCAGGCTTCTATCACTCCTTTAGTACACACTGAACACATCCAACCATTTATCAAAATCATAAATTTGATTACCTCTCTTACTAGATTCACTTGCAACTGATGGATTTTACGCCATCTTATTGAATCTATACGATACTAGATATCATAAATTTTCCAAGAATGTTATGCATCCTTGTGAAGGAATACCTTATTATAGTTATAAGGTTTGTTATTTTCTTCTCCAGGGTTCACGATGTGTGACAATCAAAGGAATAAGAAATGCTCCCAATATGATAAATTTATCCTCTTACGGGTGTACAAATCGTGATGCATTTATTTGGTTTTCACCATGAGGAGAACTGACAATCCTCCCACTACGATTGATATACCCATATATACCCTCAGGTAAGCCGAGGGTGTCCTCGACCCAAACGAGGGCTCAGGCCTAGGACGAGTCCAATGACCACGACTCCGTTATAGGAAGGATCAACTAGGATAACCCATCAGTATGGACCAGACGACCCTACAAGGGGCCGACCCGTCACCATGTCCCAGTCGAACCTTCAAGGGGTCGACCTCTCAACTTGGCCCAGACGACCCTACAAGGGGCAAACCCCTCACCATGTCCCAGGAAACCCTTAAAGGGGTCGACTCCTCAGCTTGGCCAAACGACCCTACAAGGGGCCGACCCCTCACCATGGACTAGACGACCCTTCAAGGGGCCGACCCCTCAACTTGGCCCAGATGACCCTATGAGGAGACAATAATACAAGGCCCGTATCCATCCGGGCCCAATGCTAGCACCAATTTTAGCCTTGGCCTAGCATCCTAGGCTGAGGGTGACATCATCACAGTGCGTGACTTAGGAGACGCGTGAAAAAGTGCGTGTGGGACTCATATGGCACGTGGACTAAACCGTTATAATAATATCATCCCCTCACGTGAGGGAATATTATATCATCATTAATTGCAAGTGGCACATCGAGGTGTCAACAGGGGATTGGCTAAATCATCATTGACATGCACCATGCATGTTTGGGGGTACACTACACCCCTCAAGCCCTATATATACTGGTCATTTTCAACCTTGTAAAGGGATCGATAATTGTAACCCTAGCTAAATCTCTGCTTGTATACACAGTAGAGAGAGAGTGTGCTTATGTGCATTGTATCCAAGTCCATTAGTGCCCATATTTAGTGGATCACACACTCACAGTGGATGTAGGCCTAACTGGCTAAACCACTATACATCATTATCTTATTCCTCTTATCTTCATCTCCTTTCTATACACTTACACACATATACATTTCTATGGCTACCATTATTTTTACTATTTGAGCTCATCATCACTTATCTGGTGGTGCTGAATCTTATCATCATCAGTTTGGCGTCGTCTGTGGGAATGAGAAGACATCTCTTCCTTTATACAGTTTGACCTCACTGGATACTCTGGTGGTGGACCAGTTCTCCCCCTTTGTGGAGCTGCTTCACCATTTAAAGAGACCCATTAAGGTTCTCAAGCTCATTAGTCTTTAGATCATTCAGCTCTCTATAGCTCAAACACATGGCACAAGAGATGCCACCACCACTTCCTCCACTAGATAGTGGAGTAGGACCTAGTTCCAGTCATTCACCACCTCAATATGGGATGGCCGATGTGGCGGCCACCTTGAAGTCTCTGGCAGCAAGCTAGCGAATTATGCAGGAGCAATTTACAGCTCTGAGACAAAATATACTAAGACCTCCAGGAGTCTCACCAGAGATGATTACTTCGGCAGTAGCTCCAGGGCAGCATGAGGCAAGGGGAATACCCCAGGCACCGCTCAAATACCTACCACCTCCATAATGGTGGAGGGATGTTGCTCACCACCGACATCTATGCCTGGGGAGGCAAGGAAACCCTTGCCCAGAAGACATATATGATGATATGGAGGTGGAAGCGGCCCCCATAGAGTACTGGGAGCCGTATGAGGTCTCCAACAATACTATGCGACCTATCCAGGAGAGCAGAGGGAAGTGTGGAAGGAAAAATCCCGATGATCGCCCAAGAGGCTCGGCATTCGATCGTTTGAGCAAGGGGTCGGCCTTTGAGAGGCTGGGCCCAGTAAATGACCCGTGGGAAAAATTATCCCGGTCATGAAGTATTACGAGGTCCAGAAGGGAGGTAGCAGATGGTTGACCCCACGGGGGCTGACCCTATGGACGAGATGATGGTCAGGGAGAAGTAAACAGCCGACACAAACCTACCACAACAGAACCCTCTGTTCACTTCAAAGAGGTGGCAAGGGACAACATCGGCCAAGACGACACGAGGCCATGGAATGACTATATCCAAAGACTAGAGGATAAAATTAGTGACATCTTGAAGAGCCGGACCCTCTTCAGAGAGGATACTCAATAGGCTCACCCTTTGTGGTGAAGATAGTCAACTTCCCAGCTCCATCTAAGTTTGAGCCACCCGTGGTCACCCCAAGGTATGACGGGAGCACCAACCTTGTCCATCATATTGAGATGTACCAATCAGCGGCAAACATATACTCTATGTCAGATGAGATGAGGTGTCGTGCCTTTTCTGTCACTCTGATTGGGGATGCGCATGTCGGGTATATGTCTCTTCCAAAGAACTCCATTGAAAGCTTTAAGCAGTTAGCAAATCGGTTTATTCATCACTTTTGCTTTGGAGTGAGGCCACAGAAGAAGACCACATACCTTCTCTATGTTAAGAAGGGGAAGAACAAGAGTCTAAGGGACTACATAACCAGATTTAACAAAGAAAAGTTAGAGGTCTAAGACTATGAGGAAAGCATAGCCATGATAGCCCTTATTGGAGGACTCCAGAAGGGGAAGCTTTTATGGAATCTTGATGAAGACCCTCCGAAGACGATGGATGAATTGCTATTAATAGCGGGAAAGGTGATGAACATCGAAGAGGCGATGGTCATAAAATACGAAGACAAAAAAGGTGGCGCTAGTGGGGGTAGGTACCAGAAAAAGAATAAGAAGGGGATGAAGAGGCTAGCAAATGGAAAATTTGTTGATTATAGACCTCTGATGGTAAGATACGAGCACATTCTAAATTAGATAAAGAGTGATCGGTCCTTGAAGTGGTCTGATAAGGTGAGGGCAGCCCCCCACAAGAGGAACAAAAACCTGTGGTGTGAATTTTACCAAGACCATGACCATGTGACTGACAAGTGTTTTGCTATGAAAGATGAAATTGAAAAAATGTTAAAAGAAGGGAAGTTAAGTAAATGCGTCGATAAGAGTGCCCTCAAGAGGGGCAGAGGGGGACGACCCCAGGAAGAAGAGAGGTGATACATGCAAAGAAGATCCTCCAAATAGATAGGATGAACCTTCGGATGATGAGGACGACCCTGATCTCCCATCAAGAGACGACCACAGCCCTGTAAAAATACTTAATATGATCTCACTCGGTGTTGGAATGATCTCTGGAGGACTAGCAGGAGGAGCATCAGAGGTTGCCGAAAGGAAGGCCCATGTAGCTGAGGCCAAGATAGTAACAAAGGCCGTAAAATCGACCTCTATGGAAGAAAAGTCAGAAAAGAGGAAGAAGGTTGATATGAATACTCTGATAGTGGGATTATCAAGAATGGACTTCAAAGACCTCTTAGCCCAGCATGATGACCCTCTCATCATCACTACTAGGGTACACGGGTGCGAGATGCCGAGGATCCTGGTAGATGGGGGTAGTTCTGCAGATGTGATATTCTGGCCATGCTTCAAAGCTTTAGGCCTCAGTCGTGCTAGGCTCGTCCCATACCATCACCCATTGATTGGTTTTAGTGGGGAAAAATTTAACCCTCTAGGAGTGTATGAGGCCGATGTTAGAATGGGGGGCGAGTGGACGAGATGGCTTACCAAGAAGGTCAACTTTTTTTTGATGGACGAACAGGTATTCTCAGCCTACAACATTATACTAAGGTGAGTGGCCCTAAAGGAATTTGAGGCCGTGCTGTCTGCAATTCACCAGATGATAAAATTCACGACCCCTTATGGGGTAGGGGAAGTTCAGGGAGACTAGACGACGGCACGCGAATGTTACTTCAACTCCACAGAAGAAAGATAAGAGCACAAGAAGGTAACGACTACTTAAAATATTAATACCCTCGACCCTAGGGATGAGACAAAACTGAAGAAAGGACAGGTAGCGAAAGAGGTAGAATCCATCATCCTCAATGAGGATGAGCTGGAAAAAACCGTCCAAGTAGGCAAAGATCTAAAGACAGTCATAAAAGAAGACCTCATCAAGCTATTAAGGAGAAGACAAAAAAATCTTTGCATGGAGTCATGCAGACATGCCGGGGATTAACCCTAAAATCATGCGCCATAAGCTCAACGTCGTAGTGGATGCGAAGCCAGTGAAGCAGAAGAGGAGGATTTTTTTCTTAAGAAAAGTATGAGGTCATTAGGGATGAGGTTAAGAAACTAGAAGATGCCGAGTTCATCAGGGAGGTCAACTATCTCGAGTATCTATCTAACGCGATCATAGTCCCCAAAGCCAACGGGAAGTGGAGGATGTGTGTAGACCTTCACTGACCTCAATAAACATTGTCCCAAAGATAACTTCCCTCTCCCTCGCATTGATCATATGGTAGACGCTACCGCAGGCCATGAGCTAATGAGCTTTATGGATGCCAATTTAGATTATAACCAGATCTTCATGAGCCCTAAGGACTCAGAAAAATGGCTTTCATTACCATCAAGGGGACATACTATTATAGGGTCATGCCCTTTGCCCTAAAGAATGCAGGGGCAACATATTAGCGCCTTGTGAATAAAATGTTCAAAGATCAAATTGGGAAGTCTATGGAGGTTTATGTAAATGACATGTTGACTAAGAGTTTGAAGGCCAAGGATCATGTGGCCGACATCGAGAGGACCTTTAACACGATGGACAAGTACCAGATGAAGCTCAACCTGGACAAATGTGTCTTCAGGGTCGGAGCAGGTAAATTCTTGGGGTTTATCGTTAATCAAAAAAGCATTGAGGCCAATCCTAAGAAGATAAAGGCCCTCCCAGAAATGAAGGCCCTCAGGACCATTAAAGACGTTCAGAGGCTCACAGGGCGAGTGGATGCTTTGAATAGGTTTGTATTCAGAGCCACAGACAGGTGTTTAACGTTCTTCAAAATTCTCAAAAAGTTTTTAGAATGGAACGAAGAGTGTGACCAGGCTTTCAAAGAATTGAAGTCGTACTTAGGGTCTCCCTTACTGTTATCATGGCTAGTGCAAGGCGAACGATTACATGTGTACCTAGCTGTCCCAGAATCAGCCATTAGTGCAACCATTATAAGAGAAGAGGACGGGGGTACATAAGCCCGTGTATTTCAATAGTAAGGCACTCCAGGGGTAAAGCAAAGATACCTTAGAATGGATAAGTTAGCCTATGCCCTGATCCATGCATCAAGAAAGATGAACCCATACTTCCAGTCCCATATAATGGTTATCCTCACTGACTCTCCTCTCAGGCAGGTCTTACACAAGCAAGAAAAATTGAGGAGTCTAATCGACTGGGCTATAGAGCTGGGAGAGTTTGACATTGTATATGAACGAAGGATGACAATTAAGGGGAAAGCGCTAGCTAATTTCGTGGCTAAATTTACTTGGGAAGAAGATGAGGATAAAGAGGAAACCCTCGAGAAGACAAATACCCAAAAAATCAGAATTGTTGACCCATCTGCAGGTAAGGCTGAGATAAGCACCGCTAGAGAAAAAGTTACAGAAAACGAAGAGGGAAGATATCTCTTTAGACAGGGGTCCCTAACCGAGGGAGATTTCTCAGAGGTACAGGCTGTGTGGAACCTCTTCGTTGATGGGTCCTTTTATGAGAGAGGAAGTGGGGCGGGATTAATAGTATCAGCACCAAATGGTACAAACATTGAGTACGCCCTGAGGTTCAACTTCAAAGCCTCCAATAATGAATCTGAATATGAGGCCCTGATAGCAGGACTCTCCTTGGCCAAATATCTTAGTGTTGGCCACATCTTGGTCTATAGTGATTCAAGACTAGTAGTGAATCAGATACTAGGAGCCTACGAGGCTAAGGATGAGAGAATGGCCAAATATCTAAAAAGAGTGAAGTCACTATTGAAGAGATTCAGAGAAGTGAAATTGAAGAGGATAATTAGGCTTTATAATGGTTAAGTCGATGTGCTTGTAAGGTTGGCCTCGATAATAGGGACAGATATCAGGAGGACAGTCCCAGTGGAATTTTACTTTGAGCAGCGATTGAAGAGGCAGAGGGAACACTTGGATCTCGCTTAAATATTGATAAGGAATCTTCGTGGATTAACCCCCTTATCGGGTACATTAAAGAGGGGGAGATGCCAGAGGAAAAATAAGAAAGGAAGAAGTTGAGATACAGAGCTGCAAAATTCACTATCCTCGGAGACACCTTGTACAAAAAGGGGTTCTTTCTCCCCATGCTCAGATGTGTGCACCCGTCTGAGGTCCTACACATTCTACAAGATGTGCACGAGGGGTCATGTTCAAGCCATATTAGGGGCAGGTCTTTAGCGAAGAGGATAGTAACCTAGGGATACTGGTGGTCGACCTTGGGGAAATATGCCACGGGATATGTAAAAAAGTGTGATAAATGTCAAAGATTCTCCACAATCCCTCACCAACCTCATCAGCCTCTTACCTCCATCACATCCCCATGGAAATTCATAGTATGGGGAATCGATCTAGTAGGACCCTTGCCTAGGGCCGTAAATAACTATGGATACCTGATCGTAGCAATTGACTATTTCTTAAAATGGGTGAAAACGGAGCCGATGGTCACGACTATCGGGCAGAAGACCTATCAGTTCATCTGGAAAAACATTATATGCAGATATGGCCTACCCAACACCGTCATCTAAGATAATGGGGCTCAATTCAAGAATGTATCCCTGGAAAAGTACTGTGAAAGAATGGGGGTAAAATAGTTCTTCTCTACCCCAGGACAACCTCAGGCTAATGGGAAAACTGAAGTTACAAACAGAATAATCCTAGACGGGATGAAGAAGAAGCTAGAGGAGGCAAAAGGAATATGGGTTTAGGAGTTGTACGCTGTACTGTGGGCCTACATGACGATAGCAAAGACTCCTATCGGAGAAACCCCGTTCATGCTAGCGTATGGCTCAGAAACCGTCATTCCCACCGAGATTGGGTTTTCTACTCATAGAGTCCAAATGTATGACCCCCAGAGAAATATAGAAGAAATTAGACTTGACTTGGATTTGATAGAGAAAAGGAGGGAAGACGGTGAGATAAGGCAAGCTGCATACCAGCAGAGAACGTCCAGGTTTTATAACCAGAGGGTGAAGCAAAGGCCAATCGCTATGGGGGACCTAGTCTTCAAAAAGACTTGGCAAAAGCCTAATAATATCCACCCAAATTGGCATGGACATTATAGGGTCATTGATGAAGTTTTCCCTGGAACCTGCAGATTAGCGAACCTTGAAGGGGAACCCTTGTCTAACCCTAGGAATGCAGATCATTTGAAGAAATACTATCAATAATGTAATGTCCTATCGAACAAAAATTGTAATGAATGTGTTGCTCTAACAGAACACTTGGAATGTTAATAAGAATGTCATATTGGCCACTCATCTTGTGTTTGTTAATTCTAGTGTGATAAAGGATATCCTTGTTAAACCACCCTCGGCTATGATGAGGGAAAATGGTAGGGACGACCCCCCATTAACCCTCAAGAAAGATGAGGGGGGACTTCAAATAATTGAAAACATCATTAAGTTGGTGGAAACCACCCTCGGCTAAGATGAGGGCACTCTCAAGAAAGACGAGGGGGACTTGAAATTTAAAATATCATTAATTTGGTGGAAACCACCTTCAGCTAGGATGAGGGTGAATGGTAGGGACGACCTTCCATTCACTCTCAAGAAAGACGAGGGGGGAATTGAAATTTAAAACATCATTAATTTGGTGGAAACCATCCTCGTCTAGGATGAGGGTGAATGGTAGGGATGGCCCTCCATTCACTCTTAAGAAAGACGAGGGGAACTTGAAATTCAAAACATCATTAATTTTATGGAAGCCACCCTCAGCTAGGATGAGGGTGAATGGTAGGGAAAACCGTCCATTCACTCTCAAGAAAGGCGAAGGGGTACTTGAAATTTAAAACATCATTAAGTTGGTGGAAACCACCCTCGGCTATGATGAGGTTAAATGGTGGGGACGACCCCCCATTCTCCCTCAAGAAAGACGAGGGGGGACTTGAAATAATTGGAAACATCATTAAGTTGGTGGAAACCACCCTCGACTATGATGAAGGTAAATGTTGGGGACGACCCCCCATTCACCCTCAAGAAAGACGAGGGGGGACTTGAAATAATTGAAAATTTTAAGTTGGTGGAAACCACCCTCGTCTATGATAGGGGTAAATGGTGGGGAAGACCCCCCATTCACCCTCAAGAAAGAGGAGGGGGATCTCGTAGGATGGTTAATTCAAATATCATAAGATAAGACAAGGATAGAAGACAAGAAGAGGCATTATATTATAAATCAAGTGTTACAAATGCTTATCCAATAAAAATAAAGTACAAAAATATTTTTACAAGAAGAGGGTATTGGATACAAGCAACCACCCTACTGAGCAGTTTCAGTAACGTCAATCACAGGAGTTTCTTAAGTGACCAAAACAGGCCAATCCTCAGAGGTGCCGATGCCTTCGATGTGTACTTGAGACTCTAAATGGGCTAGAGCCTCAGCTATGAGAGGGTCTTCCATCTCCACTGATTCAAGAGAGGGACGGATGGACGGCACGTCATCAACAAATTTTAAGATGACCCATCAACAGGCCATCTTAATTCCCCTCTCCAAGTACTCAAGGCCAAATCCCCGAAACTCGTCCGAAAACTTGTAAGCCTCCATAGCATCGACCTCAAATTTTTTGACTACCTCACCAAGTTCTGCATTAAATTGGGTCCCCTTGGTTGGTCAAGGCATCTTCCTTTTCTTTGATGAGGGAGTCCTTCACATTCAGGTCGGCCTCGTGCTGCTTCGCCAACTCATCTAGGACCCTGGCATGCTCGGTCCTCACACTCTCCAACTCTACCCTCGCACTCTCCAGTTCGGTCTTCAGATCAGCCTCATGCTGAATAGCTCTCTCGGCCTAATGGAACTTCTATTGATTCTCAGCCATCCACTTCGTGACCAAGGTGAAGGTGCAGATAGATTGCATAGACAAACACATGTTAAAAGGGGTCGAGGGAATAATTTATGAAATGATAAATCAAAAAGAATGAAGTCGAAAGAGGTACCTGAGCCAAAGTGTGCATACCGTAATCATAGACCTTGGTGGGGGGCATCCTTGATAAGAATTCATAATTCACGGTCGGGGGTACATAAAACATTGAGGCTTTGGCCGCTCTCAAGTTGTCTATGAGGGATGATGGTTCGACATTCAGGAAAGTCATATTCTGAGACTAGTAGACACCCATACTTAAAGAGGATATGGTCCCCTCAGTGTGCGCCTGAGGTACCTCTACCCTCGATCTCGTCCACGAGTGAGGCCAAAAGCCCCCAAGGACTTCAGGATCCTTTTATTCGCGACTGTCAACGGTCAGCTCCACCTATATCGGACCCACAACCCTTGTCTTTCTCAGAGGCTGTTAAGGCTCTTTTCCTTTTTTCTTTCCTAAGTAAGAGAGTAAACTTGGAGCAGTCATCTCCCAGAGTTGATCAGATATATTTACATGATGACCTGAAAAGGAGACGATATATAAGAAAGATACAGTGGCAAAGAGGAAACACTTGGAGAAAATTAAAAATTGAGCAAAAATCTACTCACATAATTATGTTAGAGGGCCAACCCTCAGACCAACTTCTTTGAGGAAGTGAGGGATCATCAAATATTCAAATTTGTGAAGTTCACCCTCTTTCCCTTATTCCCTCAGGTAGTCAATAATGACCCTCTCCTCCAAGATGAGTCCGGGGTCTTATCGTGCTCTCATAGAAGGGTTAGACCATGACCTTGGAACCCTCAGACTGTATTCTAGGAGATCATCCCTGATGGGGAATTACCAATGCCCAGAGATGAAGAAAAACCTCTTCTTCTAGTCATGATTGGAAGTATGAGCTATGTGAAGAATCTTCTTGTCGGACTTTCTAACCCCAAATGAAAATACCCAGGCTGTTTGGACGACGAGGTGATGTTGTAATAAGCTATGAACAAATCGGTTGAGGGCTCGTTGATGAAGGTATTCTTCTAAAGGGAAACATAGCCGAGGATGGCCCTCCATGAATTGGGACGAAATTAAGATGGAGCAACCCCAAGGGTAGACAATATGTCGACTATAGCAGGGTGCAGAGGTAACCTAACACCTACCCTGAGCATCTGCTCATAAATAGTAACTTCCCCCTGGAAGACTCTCTCGTCTATATTTGGGACCCTCATAGTCATATTGGGCTTTATACCAAACATGTTCGTCCACAGTAAGAGGTCGCGATCCCTAAAGGATGAGACATAAACCGAGGCACTAGAATTGTTAACTTGGTCAGCATCCAGATTCTCACTATCATCCTCATCCCCATCGTCCCAAGGTGTCTCGGCCTCAACATCTGTTGGTGGTCAATTTAGAATGGCTACCTGGAAGGCAAGAGGGGACATGGATGTTATAAGGACAACCTCAGACGGTCTTGTGACCTCGGCCTATCGGCTTGGACTAATATTGGACATCTCTCTCCTCCCAGAAGGCCCAGCATCTATTGGTGACGATGCTCTCTCATTCATTTCCCCCTTGTATGTTTGACTATCGGCTAGACGACAAGATGATCCACAGGACTCAGATGGTATTATTGTGGCTAAAGGAATGAGGAAGATGGGTTGTACCCAATTAGGGTAGACATCTCGTCTTCGCTCATCCTCTTCTTCTATTCGCCTAATCTCAATAAAGAATTTCTCTCTCAGGGATGGGAATTCCTCGGCTAAATCGTAAAGTCTTCTAAGCATTAAGGGGAAGACCCAACACTTAAGGGAATTTGGCTAAGCTAACTATAAACAAGTTCACAGTGGACTAAATTTGACTTTTGGATCAAACCTAAAGAAATGAAGAGATTTTAGGTTTGAACACTCAAGAACAAGAAGAACTCAGTTCGTCGAAGGTGAACGTTGGAGAAGGAAGAAACCTAAGAAATGCCATAAAAGAGAGCTAAACCACTACAGAAAGGTGGCAGAAGGAACCCAAAACCTAATGCTCAGCCCTATGGCCACCACAGTAAGGCGGGCTTTCACGTTGAAAAAATATGAACAACCGAGAAAATATGAAAAGAAGCTCAAATGCAAGAAACAGGTGAAAATAGAAGCTAAAAGAGGAATTTGTGACAAAAGAGTTACCTGAGGACGAAGGCGACGATGGAATAAAGCTTGAAACTCGAAAGCAAAGGTTGAAATCGTAGGAAATGGCGATGGAGCTGTTAAAAAGCTAGAGAGAGAATGCCTGGGCGCGAAGAAGAAGAAGAGTGATTATTTAAAAATAGTTTAAGCACTATATTATTTATGGGTTCTTAAATAAATGCGGTGCATAACCCACGAGGAAATGCATCATTAGGGCGCCAAGCCCCATACATAGTGTGCAGCCGCCACACCTGGGAAACTGAAATGACGATAAACACCTGATTATAATTTGACAAATGTCACCCATCAAACTGATCACGCAGTTGGCATTAAAAGGCAACATTACCCCTCATCCATCTTAACAACATCGATGGTTAAGGGCTAGGGGTGATTGATATACCTATATATACCCTCTACTAGGCCGAGGGTGTCCTCCACCCAGACAAAAGCTCTGTCCCAGGACAAGTCCAATGACCACGACTCCATTACAAGAAGGATAAGCCAGGATGACCCCTCAATATGGACCAGACGACCCTACAAGGGGCCCAGACGACCCTTCAAGGGACTGACCCCTCCGCTTGGCCCAAATGACCCTACAAGGGGCCGACCCTTCACCATGGCCCAGATAACCTTTCAAGGGGCCGACCCCTTAGCTTGGCCAAACGAACCTACAAGGGGACGACCCCTCACCATGGCCCAGATGACCCTTTAAGGGGATGACCCCTTAGCTTGTCCCGGATTACCCTATGAGGAGATGATAGTACGAGGCCCGCATCCAGCTGGGCCTAATGCCAGCACCAACTTTAGCCTCGACCTAACATCCTAGGCCGAGGGTGACATCATCACAGTGCGTGACTTGGGAGATGCACGAAATAGTGTGCGTGGGACTCATATAGCACATAGAATAAACTGTTATAACAATACCATCCCCTCACATTATGGAATATTATGTCATCATTAATTGCAAGTGGCACATCCAAGTGTCATGCATGCTTGGGGAGTAAACTACACCCCCAAGACCGTTATATACTAGTCATCTTAAACCTTGTAAAGGGATCGCTAATTGTAACCCTAGCTAAAGCTCTGCTTGTATACATAGTAGAGAGAGAGTGAGCTTATGTGCATTGCATCCAAGGCCATTAGTGCCCATATTTAGTGGATCACACACTCATAGTGGATGTATGCCTAATTGGTTGAACCACTATACATCATTGTCTTATTATTCTTATCCTTATCTCCTTCTATACACTTACACACATATACATCTCTATGGCTGCCTTTATTTTTACTGTTTGAGCTCATCATCATTTATCTAGTGGTGCTAAATATTAGCATCATCAACGATAAGGTAGTAGAATGTCAGAATAATTTGTTTGTAATGTTTTCACCAATACTAGTGGTACGAAAGAAGTTCACATAAGCCTATTATACCTTTATTTGTTTCATATAAGTTTTAAACATTTATCCTTGTTCCGACTTGACAAGTTTTCTCCCAACACAAGTGTTGCACTACCCATTATATGAAGTACCAGAATTGAATTGAAAACAAACCATTATCTTTAATGGGAGTAAAGGAAACTGACTTGGAAAATAATCTCGACATATGCGTTCTATATTTTATGAATAATTAACATGAATCTTATCACGTGTGAAAAAAACCTAATTCTTCTTTCTTTAGCACATTGTTACTGAAAGTAACTTATGGCATTATCTTCATGGATATAATATGAGCTATTGATATGTAATTAATAAATTCCTGAATAGGGAGTTATGGAATTATATTAATCGTAATAAACCAATTTTAATATTTCTATAACTATAATATCACATGGTCATTTTCGATCTAAACCATATTCATTAACTAGAAGTGTCTCCACTTCCTATGATTGTAATAACCCCCTTCTACAAGTTTATAATTCAGTTAGATTAAATGATCGGGGCATTTGGTGCTATAGATATATTATGGTTTATAGAGAATACTCTTATCCATTTAGTGATAAATCATGAATATTATTCAATAACTAGAGTGTACAAAATATGAGATTTATTTTATAGTGATTCAACTTTAGTACCAAAGATGAATATATTATTTATTACTAAAGACACCACATTATAGTACCCACTAATTCTCTCCTTAGGTCCCTAGATCCTCCCCATTTCACTACAAACCCTAGGTTATACTCCGAGTACTAATTTAGAGGCCATCGGGCACCCCCGTTGTCCGTTTGACTCTCGTCAACTCTATCGTCAGAGTGAAATCTCAATGAATTTTCTAAGGGCTCCGAATACCTTTTCCAATAGTATTCCCTGTACATGAATCAACATAATAGTTCGGATGAGCGAACCATTTTACCATCGACAATCGATTTAGAGGCCACCGGGCGCTCCCGAACCCCAATTTGACCCTAGTTAACTTCAACGTCATAGAAAAATCTCTTTGAATATTCGAAGGGAATTAAAACCCATTTCTAATGGTCCACCCCATGCTCTAAACGACATAACCGTTCGGACAAATGATCCATTATCCCTCAAAAATTAATCTAGAGACCACAAGGCGCTCCCAAACTCCGTTTGACCAAGATCAACTCTTCATATCAAATGTGACTCAATAAATCATTGAAGTTCACTAAATACCCTTTAGATTGGTCTGACCCATGTTCGAATTGGTCTTACGGTATGGATGAATGACCAGTTTTACTCTGGAAGGTCATCGGGCGCTTTCGGGCCTCGATTGACCAAAGTCAACTTTTCGAACCAAGCGAAGATATTTGGAATGTCAAAGTAACTCATATAACCTTTCCAACAATCCGCTACGTGCATGATTCTAACTTACGATTTGGACGAATGATCCATTTTCATCTGACGATCTCCCGTCCAAAGGACCGATGAGCACTTTCGAGCCCCGTTTGATCCAAAGTCAACTCGGGAACCCAGGAGCATCCCAAAGGACTCTTGAAGGTCTTTGAATTAACTTTCTAAAAATATGCCCCATTCATGATTTGCATCAATGTATTGAGATCTATGATCATTTTTTTTGAAAAAATTTGCACGAGACTATCGATTGGCAGGTCCATTTGCCTGCCTATCGGCAGTGTGCCTTAGGTTACTTGTTGATTGGTAGGGATAGGGATATGCCGATAAGTATCCCCTTAATCTATAAATAGAGGGCATGACCTCACTCCCAAACAACACCTCAGATCCATCAATATCAGTAATCTCAACAACATTCTCTTGCGAGCAATGAAGTTTCCTTGTGTGAAATTCCTTTCCATCTTTTATTACCATCGTTTTCATACCTAATTAAGAAAAATCTCATTGTCTCTCATCCAACATTCATCTCAACAATCAAGGGAGTTCATCAACGATCAATATAGAGCCTCAATCCTCTAAAGAAGGTCCAAAATCCTTCATCTATTTAATTTCTTTATTTTTGCATTAGTTACATAAATTCTTAATTTATCTTTTACTTTAGTTCATACACATTAATATCTCATCTTTTATTAGTTATATTTCACATACTTTATTTTATATAAAAAAACCAAAACAAAGAAAAATAGGGTTACACCTATAAATTTCAACGGGATTATCCACCATAGTTTCTCAAAACTAAAAACACATTATCTACACACACATATATAATAAATTCCCATTCGAATATGTGGGATAAACCCCAACCTTATGCCGCATGCGAACTAAGTGGAATTTGATGCCTTTAAAGGCTACGTAGGCGTCTCAGGCTAAAGCTCGGGACTCGAGTAAAATTTTCCAATTTTTCTAGACAGAATTGTTGAGGGAGAAACACCTTTTTTTTAGTTTAGTTTTTTTAGGTTAGAATTTATTTTATTTTACTTTTTTTTTAGATTAGTGAGAAAAATAAATTAGTGAGAATCCATTTTTGAGTGTAATTGCTGATATAATTTTTGTTTGATCACCCCCACGCTCCATGCCTATTATTTAAATAATGGAAGCCTCAATTTGAAGAGAGCTTTAGATATCAAATTCTAGAGAGAATTGTTGAGGGAGAAACACCTTTTTTTTAGTTTAGTTTGTTTAGGTTAGAATTTATTTTATTTTACTTTTTTTTAGATTAGTGAGAAAAATAAATTAGTGAGAAACACCTTTTTTTTAGTTTAGTTTGTTTAGGTTAGAATTTATTTTATTCCTTGAAAGGGGGTTTGATTGTTCTTCTCTTCTACTTTATTTTATTAGCCTTTGATTGTCTGATTATCATGTTTAATATGATGTTAGGATAAATCCCCTTTCAAGGGGTGGGGAGAAACCTTATTTGATACTATTATGGATTAATTAGTTTCATTACTTGAAAATTCCTTTTGCATATTAATTTTGATCTCTCACCCTTAAATTTACGCTTGAGAGAGGGTAAATGATTTTTGAGAGAAAATCAAAATTCTAGTTATAATACCCATTTTAAATTCTAACTAGAGCTTGAGGTTTCTTAAGTGTGGTATTATTCCTTGAATTTCAACTCTACATTTATTTTCTAAGATTTACATAAATTTTAACCGATCGATCCTAGCGGGTGATTAATTAAAAGGAGTGTAGATCTATGTTCGAGAGTCGTGGGGGGTTAAACTTAATTTTCTAAAAGATTAGTATTAAAATTACATTTGCAACGAGAGTTGGTTTGTGATTTTGATATTAATTTGGGAAAATTCAATTAATTAAATTAATTAATTAGAATAGCTAAAATTTGTGGTGTAGTCCCACTCCTTGATTGTTCTCACATTTATTTATCTCACTTTATCTCTTATTTTTGTGTTAGACTTTATTTTTCATTTTAGTCATTTTTTAGTTTGTAATTTGATCTTCCATTTAGTTTAGTGTTATTTCACCTCACCTCACCCAATTATTTTAATTTTTGAAAAAGCTAAAAAAAATAGAAAAAGCAAAAGCCCAAGAAGAAAATAAAATTGAATTACAATTGAGTTTGTCTCTAGCTTGCCCCCTTGATGTGGACTGACATCCTTACTTAGCTCTACACTTGAGTTTGTTATATTTTGTAGATAATTGAGGTTTTGACTAACTTGGCTTTCAATAACGATGACACACCAAAAAGTCAAAGTTATCAAAGCCATTGGACCCTCATCCATTATCAAAACCACTTCCTAAAAATTTCAAACTAGAGGCCCATTGCTATTTTTACACAAATTTTGACCATACCACTGATCAGTGTTTCCACCACCAAAATGTAATCTACGGCCTGCTTGAATGGGGTATCATCACCCCCACCAGCCAATCATAAACCAAACACTACCCATAATCCACTCCCAAATCATGCAAATGCCATCTTCCTAAAAGAAGACCCATAATTCGATCCATCCATCCGGATTGTACCCAGTAAATCGCCCATCATACCCATATATTTCCCTAAACCCCTCCAATTTTGCCCATATTTTCTCTTGCATCCTACCTATTTTACCAACCAGGCTCTGTGGCTTATTACAAGAGCATGCATTACTGTTCGTACCCATTCCAAAGTAAAAGATATGGAATTATCAGTACTATTGGAAAAGTTTCTAAAGTTCGGGCTGAAATTTCATTCAGAGATGACCACTGACTACAAGAGATTTAACACGTTGTTCTTGGATGCTCGAAAATGCGTCGAGAGTCAAATATTTGAGTGGTACCTACCAAAGAAGTCAACTTAGATGATGGCCTTCAGATCATGGCAAACTTATTCTGATAAAATAATGAAATTTACAGTATGTCTGAGCTACTTGATGCTGTGAAACTATAAGGGTGCCTGGTCCTTTCGCTTCTACATCTACATGTTGAATAAGACTATCTACACAAAGAGGTCGTTGAGGTTGTGGAGTCCATTGACTTTTCAAGGAAGGATGATGTCGTTTCCATTGCACGGGGAAACAAATTTGATAGTTTAGATAAAAACAAAAATCCAGAAAATAATAGACCGATATTCAACATATGTGGAATGATATCATTTGAGGAGATTCTAGGATATATTAACAAGGTGTCTGAACAACCCATGATAGATGAGGAAATGGGGTTTCTATTTTCCCCCTCTTATGTGAACTATGACTAGATAAGGGAGGCATTACTAAGTTCCAGACCTGTAATCATCAGCGATCGATAAGGGAAAAGGTGTTGAGAAACTTTCTATGCTGAAAATGACCCTCGAGGAGATCAAGTTCCTCGATTAGTTGAAGAAAACCCAATCTAACATCACTCTTTGGGGACTGTTTATATCTTCCTAGCTACACCTTAATGTTTTGATCAAACTACTCACCGGGCCCATAGTCTCTCCTTCCACTATGTCAGAAGAAGCAATGAATCTAGTCGGATCTTTAACCTCTACTAGAATGCTATCCTTCTCTGAAGAAGAAATCCCTAAGTGTTGACCAAATCACAACTATGCTCTCAATATCTCTTTCAAATTCCTGGCAAAGACCATTCCACTTTCTCTTATTAATAATGAATAAGATCTTAATGTTTGCCCGTTGAGAACCCTCAATTGCTTAGGACTGAAAGTAAGCAACCCTGCTCCTACCTCTGTTGCGGTGCATGCTTATGATAATACCCATGGGGAAGTGATGGAATCCATAAAGCTTATAATAGGGTTGGCCCTATAAATTCCTTTACTCAGTTCCAAGTCATCGATATCCCGACTTGCTTCAACTTGTTGCTCAGACAACTGTGGAACCAAAGTATTAAGGGTGTGTCTTCTTCCCTACATCGAAAACTGAAATTCTTCGCCAATGAGTAGGTCATCACCATCTTGGGAGATAACAATAATACTGAGAATGCAAGCACCAGTAATCCGATACTAGAGATACAATATGGACAAATGATATGCTTCTATAAGGTTTTTGAGTCGAACTCCTTCCAGTCCCAGTAAGGGATGATTTCAAAGATAGAGTTTGTCTAGAACACAACCCTCATGAAAACGTCAATGTGATACAAATGTTAAAAAACATTCACTTCATGACCGGGTTGGGGCTGGGATGATAATAATAGGGGATACTAGAGCCCATAGTGTTGAATAATGCATTTCCTCCTTGTGTACTGGGTTATCAACCCTCAGTAGAACAACTCATAATGCTCGGTCAACCTCAATTGAAGGGAAGGTTAGAAAGTGCCAAGCCCATTTCAAGGGTTCCTTGAACAAAATATTCATCAAAGAGGGTGAATATTTTCTTTTTCACTGCTTTTTCGAACCATAGTATGATCATGTAGACAAGAAGATGAAGCAAGGAATGGAGATATTTTTCTAAGACACCTACTCATGGGCTGAATGTTCCCAGCATCATGTGTAACCACTTATGGAGAAGACGATAGTTGCTATCGGAGATTTCAAGGGAAGTGACTCCGAGGATTCATTCAACTTGTAGACACTGGGGCTGACACTCTGCATGATCCACTCAAACACTATATCATCGAATCCATCCTGCCTGACCAAAGCTACTATTAACCCTCTCCTCAACTGGCATGCTATACTAGTTCCACCTACAGAAGTGCAACCCAATTATAATGTTTATCCCATTTCTTCTTATTTTGTTGTTCCTCCCTATTATGATGTAATCGAGACCTCCTTCGACAAGATTCTCAACTCTATTTTTCCCAATAATGAAATTCATGAATATTTTGAGCATCTTATTGTGCCTTACATTAATTGTCTTGATTATAATCAAACTGTTGATAATAATAATTTTACAAATGAATAATTCTTAGCTTATCCTTATCAGGTTAATAACAAACAACATAACCGTGTTTATATTAATAAAGATGAAACTATTGTTATTAATCTCGGTTCTAGTAGTTAATTGTGCAAGATTAGGATAGGGTCTACCTTTGATGAGAAAGAGCGCACGCAACACGAAGATTTATAAAAGAAAATTATGGATGTCTTTCCATGGTCCTACGATGACATGCCCAACATTGATCTGCTCAACATGAGATTCCAACGCTCCCTCCTAAAATGCAAACTGGTCAAACAGAAACTACGAAAGCCCCTCACCAAATGGTCACTTAAGATTAAGGAAGAAGTGGACGAACTGTTGAACATAGGCTTCATTCGGGTGATTGAATATGCCATATGGATAGCCAATGTTATATCCATGTTGAAATTTGGAGGAAAGTTTTGCATGTGCATTGACTATCGAGATTTGAACAAGGCCTCTCCAAAGGATGATTTTCTGTTACCCAATATCAACATTATTGTAGACAATACGACTAGTCATGCTCTGAAGTCATTTATTTATGGTTTTGTCGAATATAACAAGATCAAAATACACTCGGATCATCAAGAAAAAACTTCATTCATCACCCCTTGGGGAACCTTCTGTTACACCGTGATGCTATTTGGTCTAAAAACATAAGGTCTACCTAACAAAGGGTTACCACAACCATCTTGTATGATTTGATACACAGAGAAGTCGAGGTCTAAGGGGATGATATGATGATCAAGTCTAAAACTCCAAAAGGTCATGTTCCCTCTCTCTAAAATTCTTCGAGCGACTATGGTGATACTAGACGCGAATTAACCCACGTAAATGTGTTTTTGGAGTTACCAAAGGAAAGCTCTTGGGATTACTTGTTAGTGAGGAAGGGATAGAAGATGATTTTACCAAATTTAATGCCATACTCAAAATTCCACCACCCGAAACAGAGAAAGAAGTTCGGGCATTCTTTGGAAAATTAAAGTATATGAGTCGATTGATCAACCAGTTAACTTCTATCTATGAACCCATCGTCAAACTCCTTTGAACGAATTCCATTAAGGTTTGGAATGAAACTTGTTAGGAAACCTTTGACCAAATCAAGTAATATATAACTCGATCTCCCATACTTATGCCACCACAACTTGGTCTGCCCCTACTCCTATACCTGACTGTAACAGACGCCGCAACTAGGGCTTTGTTGGCGTAATACCCTGCAAAGTCCCACAAAGAGAGATCCATCCACTATGCCAGTCATAAGTTGGACGAGTATGAAGTTAACTACACTGACTTGGAGAAAGCATGTGTCACCCTTATCTGGGTCACCCAAAAATTATGACACTACATGCTCGCTTTTCCCTTCAAACTTGTATCCCGAATAGATCCTATCAAATACCTGCTCAAGAAACATGCCCTGTCTAGATGAATGACCCGATGGTTGATGTTTCTAGTCGAATTTGATATTGTGTATATCATGTAGAAATCCATGAAAGGAAGAGCCATCTCGGACTACCTCGCTGACTTCCCTATAGAAGAAACTGATGCTTAGATTTCTTGAGTTCCCGGATGAAATTGATGGCACCGCCAACAAGATGGGGTTTGGCATTGGGATACTCCTAATTTCCCCTCATGACTCTCATACTCCCACTTCCATCAAGGTGCATTTTCCCTGCATTAATAACATGACAGAATATGAGGCATGCACAATAGGCCTCAAAGTCTCTCTCATGGAAGGAATTGGATTCCTATATGTTTACAGGGATTCATCCCTCATCATCGGTCAAGTACTCATAAGATGGAAAGTCAAGGATGAGAAACTCTTATGCTTCCATGCCCACCTAGAGGTATTGTCCCCCAATTCCAAGATATCACCTTCCATTACCTGAGGGAATAACAATGCCTCCTTTCCTAGTCCAAAATCAAGCTAAACCTACCCACTGCTACCACATTGAGCTCATCACAGAAGTAGATCCTAATATAGTCGATTGCTGGTACTATGATATTAGGCGCCTCCTCAAGAATGGTAGGTATCCCCAAGATTATAACAATAAATACCGAGAAAGCCTCCACAAACTGGCTACCCAGTACATTATCTGTAATAAATCATTGTTTAAGAGAAATTTCAATGGAACCCATTTACACTGCATCACAGGGGCTGACATTGAGGAGATGATGCAAAAAATTCACAGTTGAGAGTGCGAACCCCACATGAATGGCCATATGCTTGCCAAGAAAATCATCCAATAAGGACACTGTTGGACTACCATGGTTTAGGATTGCACCACTTATTTCCGGAGATGCCTTGAATGCCAATATTTTTGCATTCTAAGTCACTTGCTTCCACGAGAAATGTACAATATGAATTCTCCCTATCCGCTCTCCACATGGGGTAGTGACATCATGAGGAAAGTTATTTTCAAAGCCTCCAACGAGGATGAATTCATCTTTGTTACCATTGATTACTTCACCAAATGAATCTAAGTCGAGTCATATATAGTACTAAATGCCAAAAAGGTGGCCAAGTTCATCCAAAAAAATATTATCTGCTGATATGGGGTCTTGCACGAATAAATATCAGACAACGGGTTACATTTTGAGGCAAAAGTCACAGAAGTGGTCTACGAGTATAGGATTCAGAGACATAAATATTCTCCCCGGTGACCTCAAACCAACGGTGTAGTCGAAGCCGCTAATAAAAATTTTAAAACAATCATTAACAAAATGATCGAGAGTTGTCGAGATTTGGCTGATCGGATCACTTACGCCCTCTGGGGCTACTGATTCGTATCGAATATTGCATATTTCCGCCCGTTATCTTTATGCATTCTAGCACTTTTACGGTCCTAAATGCCTATAATTATGCTCATTAACCAGACAACCTTGTATTTGGATATATACATGCTTTGCAGGGGTTATTTGTGCTTTTGTAGGTATTGGAACGCTAAAAGTGAGGTTCGGTTGCATTTCGGAAAAGTTTCGTCGTTGAATGCTACTATAAGGGCAATTTGGTCTTTCAAAACTCACTATTTTTTATGGAATGAAGTTACCAACATGTAGATCATCAAATTATCTTTTCGTGGCCACTGACCGTGCGTCATTCTGACTCCGTATGTGGAAGTTATGCCCATTTCTGGAAGGTTTCGGTATTTTCTTCTACTTCAAGGGCATTTTGGTAATTTCATACTGCATAATTTGGAGGGTTTCAAAACATAATCATGTAGAGAATTGAATTAGCTTCGCGTCGGTTCCGACCACGCCTCATTTCGATTCCGTATGAGGGAGTTATGGCCGTTTCCGTGCAACGCGTCAAAATTGGTTCGGAGTGGAAAAGGGGGCTGCCAGCAGCCCAAGGCAAATTCCAAAAGTGCGGTCGACCGGTCCCAAACATGAGGTCGACCGGTCCCATCAGATATGTACGAAAATTGGCTTATTTTGGGTTTTTTGGGTTGGTTTTATTGGGGGTTTATTTTGGGGTATTAAATGAATGTTTGGGGCTTTTCTTTGAATATATATTTCACTTTAGGTTAGAGAACTTTGGGGATTTTTTGGAGCTTCCCTCTCCTCATTTCCATGGGTGTTTAGCCCACTTTGTAAGTTAATGTTACTATTCATTATCTTCAAGCTTTGTACTTAGTTGTTTTAGCTTAATTTCTTTGTTGTTCTTTACTTTCTTGCCTAGATAAATTAGTTTAGTTTATTTATTTCTTGTTTTGTTTATTAATTAGTTATGTAATTAGATTAATCATGTGTAGTGAGTAGTTACATAGAGTTTGGGTCGTGTGTCCGCCATTGATGGGCGTTGAGCTCCGAAAATTAGGTTTTGTGTAAAATTGCATTTAATTGAAACCTCGCGTATTAAAGTCGGATTATTATGCGATTAACTTTCTTTGTCATGCAACATTAGTGTTTATAGAGGTAATCCGAATTTAAGATGCGTGTGACCATTTTCTATTAAATGTTTAATCTCGCAACTTTGGGTTAAATTCCTTATTGTGTGATGTTTATACTTAATTGAAAATGCTCGATTAAATATTTTCGAACCGAAATTCTAATTATTAGTTGTTTAGCCCATGGTGGGGACACGATCCCGACTCTCGTTTTATTAATTCTAGTTTAGACTTAACTTCTTAATTTTTCCCTTTTCTTTATTTCTAACCTATCACCTTTTACACTTTTATTTTAGGAGTATTAAATCCTATAAATTATAGCAACTCGTCTTTGTGGATTCGATACCCGGACTAGCCGCTATACTCCCTTAAAAGAGTGTAGTCATAGTTTAGGTTTTTGTATTAAGGCGGTGAATAGAAAACAACGATCAGCGTTTGACACACGCTACTTTTCACCCTTGATCAGCTACCTCACTTCAGTTCAAGCATCTACTGGGGATACCCCTTACTCTCTGGTATACGACATGGAAGAAGTTTTACCTATTGATCTATAAATCCCTTCTCTAAGCATCACGCTTGAGAGCAAAGTCAGCGAGGAAGACTAGTATCAAAGCCGTTTTAAGGATTTATCACTCTTGGACAAAAGGAGACTAAAAGCTCTAAATAATATACAAGGGTACCATCTTCAAATAGCACGATCATTCAATAAGAGAATCAAGTACCATGGTGTCCGAGAGGGGGATTTATCCCTTAATGAAATAATAGAGTCCATTTGGGACCCCCAGAGGAAAATTCAAGCCCAATTGGAGTGGCCCTTACGCTGTGAAGAAGATCCTATCTGATGGCTCCTCTATACACACCAATGTCGATGGGGAAGAGATATCGCGTCGAGCCAACTTAGACCGTCTCAAGAAATTCTATCCTTAGTCCAAAATCTCAGCGCGCTAAGACACTTCTCATCTCCTTTCCATTCTAAAAAAAATAAAAAATAAAAAAATTCTTCATTTCCCTCTACTTACAACTACGCGGGGCCTGGTCCTCTAAAAATCTTTTTACTTTAAGAAAATGAAACTCAAAAAATTTTCAAAACCCCCTGAGGTACATAGGCATCTCATACGCTTCACATGAGCAAGACCCCCTTCTTTTTCAAAAAGTGATATTCTTTTTTCCGAGAACGACGGTTCTTTTTTATCATTTACAAGAACAAAATGATTATGTATGCCTTAGTGATTGATATAGATAATTCAAATGCAAAATCTCATCAAGAGGCGGAAAAATAAAATTAAAATCTTTTTTATTCCATTAATGAGAAATTTCGTCACAATTGTATAAGCATAGGGAGTCAAACAACTTCCCCCGCCAACATAACCTTATTTTCCTAAAAACAAAAACAAGCCAATCTATTCCTAAACAAACCTTCCAATACATAACCAACACCATATGAAATCTTCGCATATAAAACTCCTCAGGGATCCTACCCACAGCTTTCAGAAGAACCAACCTCATCATCATCTACATCTTGGGCTCCCCAAACTTCCCCTGCTTGGATGGAATACCAAAGGTGCACCATAGAATAATGATCCCGAACCAGCTTAGGTAAAACCACAACACCTCCCTCCATGGTGTAAAACATGGTGAACCATCTATGTCCAGTCTATTAGAACAGTATTTTAGCCACTACCCTTATCCATAACCACTTTTTATAATCCCCAAAAACATGCCAAAATCTGCCAATAGATTGGGAAGGACTGGTCGACGACTGACGATTCTCTACATATAGCCCAGCTGCATGCACATGGGCTCTATCTTCCATAAGAAAGAAGTCTAGTGTCCGAGGTGGCACAATATGCTCCCATCCAAATTGGAACAGGAGACACTAGGGAAATTATAAAGAGGTCTACAAAAGGCCAACCAAACAAACATATTGGTATTACCCTAGTTTTAGAATGGGTTATAACTCTCCCCACCAAGGCATTGACCAACACAAACCTCAAGCCCCATGCTCCACAAACCATTTCCCCCCAGCTCTTGATATTTAGGCCCAAGTTAAAAAAAGTAGCAAGTAAAGTAATTCGACACGGCTGCCAAGGGATATTCAGTAGGGATCTCCATACGAAATCTCTCTGACAGTCATATGGACAGTATAACAGGGCTACCCCCCAGGAAGTCAGAACGGCCTTCCTGCTAAGAATCTAGACCATTCATTGTGTCCTCTAGTATCACTGCCGTAGGATTGCGACAGTATGGGATCCACGAAGGGATGACAGTAAGTTATGGGTCCGATAATAAGTTCCCAGTTGCAAACATAATTTCAAAGTTAAGCCAGGGCAACAACTCCAACCTCAATATAGTCTCTTCAACACACCAGATTCTACACAATCCAACAAAGGTGACAAGCTCCATTTTACAAATCAAGCTTTCTATCTCCTTATTCATATACCTGTAAAGCCACCAAGGCTTACCTCTATTCAAAAAACTCCAAAAAACTCATTCTTGCTATTCCTTCTAAAAATAAATCCCTTCAAAAGGGAAGCTCTTTTTCAACCAAACCTTCGAGGCCACCTTCTACTCAAACATATTCAAACAAATTTGAAAAAAACACACCTTTCCTACTCTTTTCTGAAAATAAGAACTTAGCAGCTAATTAAAGTGCATGTAGATTAAGCCACTAAATAAATATTAGCAATATCTTTTTGCCTCGTTTGAGTCTCTTTTCAGGTGTAATGCCGTTATTTCAAGCATGCAATATGGTCAAACTCAAATCTCCCACATTCAACAATGAATCTACTATAAAATCCTAAGGAGCCATCCCCTAGGGCTAGAAGGTCACCTATAAGATCCCTAACGGAAAATAAACATCCCAAAAAGGGAATTGAAGAAAAATGGTCTCAAGAGGAAAGAAGAATTTACCCATCACTCATCAGGACCTTCACCCCCTAGAGGTATTTTAGAAGACCGTGCCACTACTTCTTGGCACCCCCTACACCCTGTCAATCGAAACCTCCATGAATTTTTGTAAAATAATTCCTAAAAAATACTAGAAAATCTCGAAAAATCCCCATAAAATTCCTACAATTGCCAAATGAATTTTAGAACCTTTTTCACCAAGAAGAACATTTTTTCAAGCCTCTTAAATACCCAACTGAGCACCACATTTTTCTCCAAAATTATTTCCCGAGAGGAGTTCCCAAATTCAATTTGATATCTCATCAAGGGAGACCGCAGAAATCGAAAACTTCCCAGCAAGTTTGCACGCAATCTTCATATTAGTATCCTTTTTTCTAAGAGGAATATCCAAACTTTATAAAGAAAACTATGCCCCGCAACTTACTAAAGCCCTCAGAATTGACTTCGACACTCAGAATTGGATTCGACCCTCAGAATCGATCACTCCTATTTAAAGTTCTTAGAATTGGCCTCGAACCTCAAAATTAGTCAACTCTACTTAGGTCCTCAGAATTGACCATCAGAATGAGTCGTTTTTACTTAAACCCTTATAATCGGCTTCGACCCTTAGAATTGGTCGTTTCTACTTAAGCCCTCAGAATTGGCTTCGATCCTCAGAATTGGCCGCTCCCACTTAACGTCCTCAGAATTGACCTAAGGTTACAGAATTGGTCATTCCAACCTAAAGCCCTCATAATTGTCATCGACCCTTAGAATTTGTCACTTCTACTTAAGTCCTCAGAATTGGCCTCGACCCTCAGAATTGGTTGCTCCTACTTAAGGTCCTCAAAATTGGCCTTGACCCGAAGAATTGTTCGCTCCTACTTAAAGTCCTTATAATGGGCTTCGACCCTCAGAATTAGTCACTTACACTTAAGCCTTAGAATTGGCTTCGACCTTAAGAATTGGTTGCTCCGTACTTAAGCCCTTGGAATTTCCTTTGACCTGCAGAATTAGTCACCTCTACTTAAACCCTTTAAATTGACTTTGATCACAGAATTAGTCGCTCCCTAATTAAGCCCTCATAATTGGCTTTGACCCATAGAATTGATCATATATACGTAATCCCTCAAAATTGGCTCCGACTCGCAGAATTGGTTGTTTCTACTTAAGCCCTCAGAATTATCTTTGACCCTCAAAATTGGCCTCACTTACTTAAGACCTTAGAATTAGTTTGGACCCTCAGAATTGGTCGATCCCACTTATGTTCCTCAGAATTGACCTCATCCCACATAATTGGTCACTTGTAATTAAGCCCTCAGAATTGGCTTCGGCCCACAGAATTGGTCACTTATACATAAGCCCACAGAATAGGAGTTAGTCCACAGAATTGACCTCACTCATACTTAAATTCCACAAAATGAATTCAACCCTCAGAATTGGTCTCTACCTACTCTAAGTCCTCAGAATTAACCTCGAATCATAGAATTGGCTATCCCCAGCATTTCTTTAGGTTCCCAGAATTGGTCTCGACCCTCTGAATGGGTCATCCTCACATTTTTTGGTCCTCAGAATCGACCACTTTCAAAAACATCATGTGGTGTCTGTTCGACGACTTTCACTTATTCCAAGGTCACTCGTTGATGGGATTTATAGACACCACATTCTTGGACGCCCTACGTCTCTCCTTAGGTCCCTAAAATATCCCCATTTTACTACAAACCCTAGGTCATACTCCGAGTACTGATCTAGAGGCCATCGGGAGCCCCTGAGCTCCGTTTGACTCCGATCAACTCTATCGCTAAAGAGAAATCTCAATGAATCTTTGAAGGGATTTTAATTCCCTTTCAAATGGTCTTTCCCATGCACGAATCGACACAATGGTTCGGACGAACGGACCATTTTAGCACCAAAAATTTATTTGGAGTCCATCAGGCGCTCTCGAGCCCCGATTTGACCCCAATTAACTTCAACGTAAGAGATAAAGCTATTTGAATCTTCTAATGGCACTGAAACCCATTTCCAATGGTTCATGCCGCGCATCAAACATCATAACTATTAGGACGAATGATCTGTTTTCCCATGAAAATTGATCTCTAGACCACTGGGCACTCCTGGGCTCTAGTTGACCAAGGTCAACTCTTCAGATCGAATGAGACTAAATTAATCCTCAAAGGGCATTGAATACCCTTTCCAATCATCCTCCTCATGCACAAATCGGCCTTATGATACTGACGAATAACCCATTTTACTCCAAAAGGTCACCGAGCACTTTCGAGCCCCAGTTGACCAAAGTTAACTTTCCAAACTGATCGAATTTCTTTGGAATACCTGGCTTAAAGATTCCAACGATCCATCCCGTGCATGATTCTTACTTACGGTTTGGATGAACGTTCCTTTTCCGTCCAACGATATCCCGTCCAAAGGCCCGACGAGCGCTTTCGAGCCGTGTTTGACCTAAAGTCAACTTCTGGACCCGGGAGTGTTCCAAGGACTCTTTAAGGTCTCTGAATTATCTTTCTAACGTTAAGACCTTAGACAATTTGGATCAACACATTGCATTCAATTACCGTTTCTCTTAAAATATCTGGACGAGACTGCTGATTGGCAGGTCCATTTCCTTGCCTATCGAAAATGTGCCTAGGGTTACTTGTCGATTGGTAGGTCAAAGGCTATGCATATCGACACCCCATTACACTATAAATATAGGGAATGAGCTCACTCCTAAATCACACCTCAGATCCATCAATATTAGTGATCTTAGAAACATTGTCTTACAATCAGTGAAGTTCCCTTATGTGAAATTCCTTTCCATCTTTCATTCCCATCATTTTCATACCCAATTTAGAAAAATTTCATTCACTCTCATCCAACATTCATCTCAACATTCAAGGGACCTCATCAAAGATCAAGATCAAGCCTCAATCCTCCAAAGAAGGTCCAACATCCTTCTCTCTCTTTAATTTCTTTATTTTTGCATTAGTTACATAAAGTCTTAATCTATCTTTTACTTTAGTTCATACACATTAATATCTCATCCTCTATTAGTTACATTGCACATTATTTTCTATAATAAAACCCAAAACAAAGAAAAAGAAAGTTACACCTATAAATTTCAGTGGGCTTATCCCCCACAATTTCTCACTACCAAAAACCCATTTTCTACACACATATAATAAATTCCCATTTGAATCTATGGGATAAACCCCACCCTTATGATGCATGCAAACTACGTGGACTTTGATGCCTTTATAGGCTATGTAGGCGTCTCGATCTAAAGCCGGAGACTCGAGTCCAATTCTTCAATTTTCCAATTTTTCCAATTATCCATTTTTTTATTTGCATCCATTTTATTTATATATGCTTTTAATATATGTTATATTTGTGATCCATATTGGTGTTTTATCTAACATATATTATCGTTTCATTACAACGATCAGTATCCCGATAAATGCATACATCGTATTTTCTAATTATTATTTTGGGAACATTCTTTTTGATGACATCACTGTATCTTTTCCATGATATGAGTGTGACGATTACAATCTCCATTTATATATACACGCACACACACTTTATGGAGAAATTAAGGAAAATAATAACACAAGCCCATGAGAGACTGAAAGGGCGGGATGGGTGCCTAACACCTTCCCATTCCGTAACTTAGCCCCCGAACCTCTAAACTATTGGTTTCGTAATCATCAGTTTGTCTTTAATGTCGCTATCTCAAGACAGTGACAAGTTCTTTATCCTATTTTGTGCAAAATAAACTTGCGATTCCCCCTCTATACATTCACCTCCATTGACGTCGAAAGAAGAGTTCTTAAATAAAGGAGGGTGCGAGATCTTTTCTCCTCCCCCCCCCCCCCTACACGAAAAGTAAGGGGAGTGATCCATGATGGCCACAATTACAATTAGCAACATATATGTTATTAAAATAAAACAATATCCTTCCATAAAAATAGCAGATGCTGAACCAAAGTTTCTTTTATTCTTTCATACTTATAAGAAATCATTTAAGTTAATATCTTATTATCCAAACTTAGACTTACATCTCCAACTGCAATTACAATATCCCAGTAGTAGATAAATTCTCCTATTACTAGTTGACGGTTTTCCTGGGACCAATGATTGATGGGTCATGTGTCTACTATCTAGGTTATCGTAGAATAAGCCAATACACATTTTTCAACTTTTTTGCAAAACAAATGTATCCACCTTATTCTTTTAAAGAAGACAAGGTAATTATCTCCTACTAGTGTTCAGACCACTCTTAGTGAATTCAGTTGCGATTATGCAATTCACTAACTGTCCTTGAAACCTAGCCATTGTCTGAATTCCAAGTTAATAGTTTCTGATTTGACTTTTGGCTAAGATGTGAAGTTATTTCAGTAACTTCAATAGTTATATGATATCATTATAAAACTTTTTGTTTGGTAGGATATCGACGTGGGTTTCCCCTTCAAGTTCACCTCTTTAGATTTCTAGTTCCTTCAGATGAGAAATCACCATTAAAATATAATCTTATAACTAGGGTTCTATCAATCATATTAATATTCCTTTAAAGTAATTCATAGCAACCTGCCTAACTCTATGCCATGATTATCAAACATTAGATGCGAAATAATCATCATATTATAGGGAATGGACTGATTAATAATGATGTCACAATATATCTGACTTAATGAACAAGTCATGTTGTGTCATGCCATTAATCTTTTCCACTTGTATATTAGATTTTTGTATAGAAATCTTATAATGTGACTATACAAAGTAAAACTGAGAAAATACATATATGCATTTCTTTATCATCACTACTATGTCCAATTTTAATTCAGTCCTTTTAATTATTACCAGAAGGTATATAAAACTGAGTATGAAGTACGTGGACATTGGAGTTACCATTTAACACTATAGAATCACATAATAAAGAAAATATTATGACAAGCAACGAACACTGAATTCAATTTAAAGTTGGTTCCCTCTACCGTTTTAAAAGAATTAGACATCATTCCAATTACCATTTGAATAACATTCCTCTTTGGGGAATCTGTTATACATAATCACATTAGGTAGCACAAATCCTTTAATTTTGCCATCCAAGCAAAGACTATGCTAAATAAAATTAATAGTTAACACTCTGGTCCCATAAAATAATTGCATTCCTCTTTGGAGAACCTACTATAATTTTGTGTCTATGTGTATACCACCAACTAATTTAGACAATTCCATATCATATAGGTTTCTCCTTTGGGGTTTGCCCATATTAATACGAGCCCAAAATTACTCGTAAGGAAATTTGTACTAGTTACGACAACAATTAGCATTCGTGTTTGAAGCACCTACTTGTTATTGAAAAAATACAAACCTTCGGTGGAGACCATGGGATTTGTTTGTGACGAAATCCCTCTCCAACTTAGTAATTTAAAACTTTTGTGAAGGTTGTCAAAAATAGAAGTTTAATTTTATTATTTTTTAATAAATACACGGTAATTGATGCATCTCAAAATTTTCGGTTGCCTAAACCAAAACATATGTAATAAATATAAATTCAAAATTTTCTTATATTCAAAAAATAAATCCAAAAATTTAATTTATATTTTCTAATTAGACATTAAAAATCCATAATTTAAAAAAAAAACTAAATTGAACATATAACCATGGAGACTGTTCAATTTTAAATTATCCAATTAAAAAAATGGTATTTTCCAATTTGTTTATTCAAAGTAAAATAAACAATTTCCTTATTTTAATTATCTAAAAACAATTAAATTATTTTAAATTAAAATAATTTTAGAAACAAAAATTAATTTGGGTAATAAACAAAACCCATGAAATTTAATAAATTTAAAATGAACCACCAAAAAATTTATTTTTTAAAAGAACCATGATCTAAGGCCGCGCCCAATAATATTTGTCCACGTTGTCCAATTTAATAGATTCACTAAAATTAATTGATTTTAAAACGCTATTAAATAAAACATAAATATTAAACTAGAACACAAATCACAAGAGAATAAGAAAATCAATAGACACAATTCATAAATAATAAGTAAACTAAATAGTTCCCTCTCCATTATGGTCTCTAATTCCTTATCTCATGCAATCATTGACTCAAAAAATCCTTCCCTTATAAGGAACCATACCCAGTAGGAAATATAGGATGAGCTGAAATTTATCCATACCATGCCACCACCATTAAAATACTCCGGGAGGATGCTCGTGCCAAAACAACACATAGCCGTACCCCCACGCCATGTTTTCATAACAACTAGTATGCCTATGAGATGTCGTAATCACCAACTCACACTTCATGGTACGTTACAACACAATAAGATTTCACCAAAACTTTCCAAATTATTGCATGAAAAATCTCATTCGTTCCTAAAATTGTCTTTGGTGTCCGGCTCATCAATCAATACAGATTCCGACAAACCCAAAAATAATTACATGTAATGATTACAACTAGATATAATGATCTAAAACTAGAAATTAATTATTACAACTCAATTGGAGACAAAAAAATTACTACGCATAAATTATCATAGGATGCAATCACATTAAATTAATAAACATGAATCAGATCATAATGGAGGGACGAAACTTATGAATCTATGCAAAAAAAAAATTATATCCTACATTTAGCATTCATTTAATATTCATTTAAGATTAAAACTTAATTGATTAAATCGATTTTGATAGACATAAAGGATTTCCCAATTATCATGTAAATCAAAATTCTTCTCTGATAACAATTAGTGGAGGACATAAAATAAAATACAGGATCATTTGATTTATATTATTTGAGTTTCAATAAAAAATAATTATGGTGTATGAACATAGGAGATTCAAGATCTCGTACCTTTGCGGTTCCTTCTGGCTTGAACCGTAGAGATTTGTTCTCTTTCATGTTATACTGACCCGTGTTATAAATCTAACGGAATGGAAGACACAAAATCGAAGTCATTTCTTTCAAAAATCTTAACAGCGTCAAAATAATATCTTTCAAGATTTTTTATTTATTTAGGCTTCTGGAACCCGTAGAAAAAATTTCATCCCCATCTAATCTACAGTTGTCAAGTTATGGCTCTAATATGTAGATACCATGATGTATCGCACATTTGTTTTGGGTAAATGAAATCGTGTGTTCTTTAATTGATTTATTCCCCATGCCTTCATATCCATGAATCCAAAAGTATTATATCCGGGATTATGTATATTATAACACTTTCTTGAAAATTTAATTCACCTTTTTTATCCGTTCTTGATTCGATTCCAAAGCTAATTTGTGTTGTCGGATCTTCTTCATAAATCACTGTTTGGTAAAGATGCGTGGAGCTAGCAGAACAAATGATCTTTGAATGAATTAAAATTTCATATACCTCTTTCTCTATATATCTGGAACCCGTGGTTCCGCTTCCATAATTTTTGGATTCTCCAATTGTCTATAATCGATTTTACAACATGAGAGATTTGAAAGAGACCTCGAGATCTTCCATGTTATTCTTTTAAGACAATACATGTCATAGGTATGTGGGCACCTGTAATACCCCATAATTTTATGACTTTTAAATTGAGAGAAATTAAAAGTTAATGGCCCAAATAAATGGGGATTAATTGGAATTAATTATGAAAAATTAATTGGGATTTAATACTACCCGAGATTAAAATATTATATGATTTTGAATATTATTAGTGATATATAAGTAATATATGAATAAGATGTTATTTATATTGTCGTGAGTTAGGATTACGACAATAATGGAAATTAAGTCGGGATGTGATTATGGGACGTGTCGGGACTAATTTAAATGAATAATAATAAAGATTATTTTATATCAACCTTATGGTCAGTTCGAGTGCGCCGTTCCATCCGAAAGGGCCGAAATAGTCAGAAAAGTCTACCTGAGAGTTTGATTTGGGTCTCGGGTAAATTAGAAAATGAATAGGCATCTCGAAAGGACACTTAAGTCATTTTCCTTTGGAGATGGATAGTATACACATTTTTCTCTTTTATCTAGCCTTGGAGACTTATTATATTAAGTGAGTTTAGACTCTACGTAAGATTCATTTAATCCAAAAACAAGTGAGGAATTTTGAGAGAAAAAGAAAATCCTTAGAGAGAAAATGAAAGGTCAACTTGAGGAGAGTAAGAGTTTCTTAGAAATGAGGGGTCACCTAGGGCAAACCAAGGGGAAAACCACCATCCCTAAACCTTGCACCACTACCAGAGAGTCGCCGAAAAAAAGGAAGAGGAGATTCTAACATTATCTTCACCAACAATTCAGACCAACTTATAAGGCACTTTCTTGCTTTAATTTTGAGTGATTATAATATCCATGTTAGAATAGGATTTTTTTGGATTTATGAACTTATGAATTTGGGATTTAAAATGATTGATAGATCAAAGATAAGGGTTATGCAAATTCATGTAGTTGAGTATAAACATGTAGAGGCAATGATCATGATGAAAATTATAGGTTTTACATGTAGACAAAATTATATGTTATTGAGGATATTGAAAATGATGATAGGAATATCATGTAGAAAAATCCTACCCATGATGAATACGAAGTTTGATGATTTAGATATGAAATGATAGTGTTAAATTCTTTTTTTTTTAGTGTATAAAAATGGAGAATCTAGATAAATAAAATTTTAACATTGTATGATAATTTTAGGACTGTTTTAAGAGGAAATTGACAGTGTGCTCCCGAATTTTTGTATAAAATCACCATCTGCACAACTTTGCAATTTGAAGTGTTTTTAAAATCGGAGCACAAAAGCCTCAAAATTGTAATTTTATATTTCTGAAAGAATGTACATTTATAAAAAAAAAGTTTGGAAAATGGTAATGTGTCCCTTAATGAGATTTTATTAAATTTGGTACATTAACAAGGAGCGAGGGACTTGGGTTAATGTTGGAAAATTATTTGGATTTGAGGATTAATTTTTATGAGAGTTATCTACATAATTATATTACGATTTAGAGGTGAATATTCGTTAAGTAGGGGTAATATTGATGATATATTTATGGGTACTTGGGTTATATAAAATATTATGTGAGTGATAACTACATAATAAAATATACGATGATAATCATGATTACAAGTACAGGTATTATTCAGTAAATACGATAGGTACTTGGGATATGATGAATTCTAAAATGATATAGGTAGTGTAAGTACCTAATTTTATATATGTATATGATAATGCCTATTGATTGATGATTTATGTGTATGATATACCTAACTTACTTACTATCGGGGGAGGTTTATGCATGAGGGTAGTCATATCCTAATGAATCCGTGGGATTTTTGATTTGTCACTCGAGAACATAGAACTTAGGGATTGATCACCACTTTTGTAAATATGGGTGTGACCGGTCATTTGGGTGCGTAGGTATGTGCGTAGCCCAAAGGCTTAGGACTATGTTCCTCCAATGGATGTGTTTCATATTTGTGGTTCGAGGAATCTTTACCAAACCTATAATCCCCTATAGAGTGATAAGACGTATTGGGATATGATAATAGAGTAATGCATGCACTGCAGCTGTGTCTCGAGGTGCTTTATTGTATATATAAAATTATGCGAACATATATATATATACTTGTGATAATATCTTCTATGTGAATAAAGTAGAAGTGGGAGATAATTGAATCAGGAATTTAATTAAGTATGACAATACTTAATTACGTTAAATACTTAAAGGGATTTTCCACGTTGAATCTAAATGGATATACATATAATATTATTACATGTATTATGAGGGAAATACGTGGTAATGAATTGGGTTATGGTTAGTGGATACACTCGGTTGAATTAGTTAGCATGGGAAATGTAACTAGGATGGCTTAAAGGTACGTTAGGTGTCCACTCTAGATGAGAGGTGAGAATCTCAACAGAGAGAGTCCGATAATCTAACATGTATATAATAATTACTGAATATAACATTTATTCACTTGCTGTTTTACAAAACTGTTTTTACTATCGGGCTTTGACCCGTTTCCTTGGATATTCTCTTCTCTCTCTCGTATCTTCTGTTTTAGGTGTCCACCACTGGGACGCCAACTATGGGGGATTGGTTATTGATGTGAACTGGATGCTATGGAGTTCCAGATTTTGTATTAGACGCTTCATCTCCTTGATTTACATGTTGTTTCTATTTCATTTTGGGCATACCGCCCAGGATCGTAGTTGTTCCACTTCCATTTCAGAGGTTGTAATCATTTATGTCAGTAATGTGGATATCATTTTTAATTGATAATAGTAAAAGATTTTAACAGGAGAGATAATCGAGCCATATTTATTCTTATTCAATTGTGGTTTGATATTATTTATTATTGCTCGGCTTTGTGGAATGGTTTTAATTAAATTAAATGGAAAAAGTTTTTGACACTAGCTTAATTAATTATTTGGTGAATTAATAAAGAAATTTTTTTTTGACAGTGATGCTAAAATGAACCAACTGTATACTCTGATTTAATTGGTAATAGGACTGATCCCTCGATACTTAATTAGGCGGGGTGTTATAGGTGGTATCAGAGCATCAGGTTCTAGTGTCCTTAGGATCTGTACAACTTTCTACGTTTCAGCTTAGCGTTCTTTGATGTAGAGCCCTATTATTAGGATGTTGTATTGCTCTGTATGTAACAACTTACGTGCTCCTTCCAGGATATAGAAGTGATGAAATTATTTTACGAGCTTGATCGGGCCATAATGACTAGTGAAGGACGTTAGAAAGACAACAGGATGAGTACTTAGCCGACGACATAGAGTATTTTGGAAATGATGATCGAGATATGACTCACCGTAATTATTGTTCGAGCTGAAAAGAATAAAGAAGTCATTCGGGAACTGTAGTTCCCCAAGCACTATCATTGATGATGTTTGTGACGTTCCAAACTCACCCATAATTGACAGTGAAGGGTGAGGGAGTTCGAAGGACTCTTGAAAAGAAAGAAATCCAAAAGGCAGTTATGTAGGGTGACATGTTGTAACAACGAGGACTTGAAAATTTTGGGCAAAATGTTTGATCATAAGAGTAATCTAAAGTGATAAGAGTTAAACATCACATATAGTGAAACACGAGTAAAGTTAAAATGAGAAATTTGGGTACGATTTGACCGTGAAATCGTCCATTAGATGTTTTAATCTGGTGTGAATGGAACTTCAAAACTTATCTCACATGGGCAAGAAAGCCCAATGCGAGAGAGAAGACAACTCGCCTAATAAATTCCTTACCTAGCGACGGAGGGGTACATCAAAGATAAGAAGAATTAATTGCGTGGAAGGAGTCCTGAGTTAAATACTCAAATATATAAGGTAAATCAGATGAAGACGACTAAGGTCGATCTCTTTAAGAAATTGGTTAATGCTTCCAGAAAAAGGGGAGCCAGGAGAGTTAGGAAATCTAGCCGAAAGGCAAGATTAAATTAAATAGTGTTTGTGGAACATCACCAGAAGGTATATCTAGTGGGGGACCTATTTAAAATAAGTTGATTAAATCCATACTAAGTGGCAACGAGTTCAGCCAAGACCAGTAAGGTCGATAACGTGTTCCATAGGACCGATAGAACCATTGGAGCAACAAAAATTATAAGTGGGAGTTAAAACTGCCAGGTTCGAGAGAAGGACATCCGAAATTGGTCAGTAGGACGAGAGACGAGTAAATATCATGAGAAACGATCCTATGTGTAGAGAGAAGGACTACCAATGATGAATATGTCCACGTTGAGAAGTGAGACCAAAAAGATTGTTAATGATAAACCATGCCAGTTAGGCATAACAACTGAGAGAGGGAAAATTCCAACGAAGGAATTGGGTCAAGATAATTGGGCCCCTGAAATTTGCAACCTGAGAGTAGAGAGTTTAGGCAAGACTTGTGGATTTCTAGATAATAATAACATACCGTATTTCAGGTTCTAAGGGGCCCAGAAAGTAAAATGGGAGGCTAGTAAGGACATAAATGCGGTCTAGAAATTTAGGTCAACCTTTCAGTGATGGGCATGTAAGCCATAGAAACATAATAATTTACCCACAACGAGGAAGGGCAATAATTTGGTGAAATACTAGATGTATAAATTTTACTGATGCTCATGGGTCGTGTTGGCAGGTACGTGGTGGGACCTACGATCAGGTGGACCTGATGATGTTTTATTTCACCCTTGCAAGAAAAGAATTAGGTCAATTGACATGGGTGTGTCACAATACATATTTGAATTGTTAACACTAAAATTCGCATGCGAGTCGAGTTTAGTGGTTGCGTTAGTTTTAATAGTCTAGTTATAAATGTATTTTTCATGGGTAACGGAACTTTTTAGATGTCACCCGTAAGTTATTCGGGTGGGCACTGAAGGTATATTTTAACGTTAGTAAATTGAGTGATAAGACTATAGTGTTGGATACTCCGAGTAAGTAATATTACTTTTGTGAGGGTCCACTTGAAATAGAGTTGGGCCTATATATATGTGTATCTCTCTCTCTCTCTCTCTATATATATATATATATGAATTTTTTCATGGTATCGTAGACTTCTGTGAGTATGTTGTGTAGTTATATGTAATCCCGGTGCGAAGGGGTTTATTTACTGATGTGACTCAGGGTACATTGTGTTCCTTATCGAGCAGCGATATGTAGCTCGGTATTTCTATAGCGCCCTTGGGATAGTGATCGTTCCATGTTTTATGATATCTTTACGAACATAAGTTGACTTTTATGCCGACATACGGAGATTGTGAAAGGTACATATTATGGACTGAGGGTCTTACAGATCTTAACGATCGACTATGTTAGGTAGTAGTGTATTGGGGGGTTCCTTTTTTGGATTCCACTTTGCGAGACATCCCACACATGAAACTAACAAACGTCAGAAGTTGGAGAGAAGTTTGATCGATAGTATATGGGTTTCGTACCTCGGTTATTGTATATATATGAGAACAAAATGTAGAGTTGATAATTCTATTATGACTTAAGGCAGGTAGAGTTTCCTAGTTCTGATATCACTATGAATAGAATAATGATGCCACTGAAAGAGTGAGTAAGTTATGCCTAGTGGGATGGTTGAATACATCCCTACTATATCAGCATGCCGAGTACGCAAGAATTGATCTATGCATAGTATATTTCATTTGTGCAATAATGCGTGAGATATAGGGTGTATGGGCGCCCTAGGTAATCGAAAGTATTGTACAAGGTAGTAGATTATGATTGTCATGTGAATTCGACAACATTTAGCCGAGAAGTCAAAGTTTATTCCATAAGATTTGGTAGAGACCTATGTTTCATGAAAAAAACCAAATTTTAGAGCAATAAGGATTTGTGACACGAGTTATGGTAAAGTCGTATATATCACAATTTGAGGTACATTTGGGTGAACATCAAATGTATCAAGTATAAATGACGGTGGAGTTGGTATCTTATAAAGAGAAATATTGCTAAATTTGTTTTGCAATGGATCACCTGGCTGTTGAAAAAGGGTGGACCATCCAAAACTAGTAGAGGTTTCTTCAACCATTAGGATTTTGAAGTATTGATGGGAGAGTATTCCCAAGAATTTTATTCCAAAGGGGGTTATGATCCTATATGGATAATAATGGATCGGTTGATTGAAGTAGCTCACTTAATGCCAATTAAGACTGGTCATATTACGAGACAGTTATGCACAGATCTTTATAATCGAGATAGTGAGGTTTTATGGAGTGACTCTTGATATCGTGTCCTATCGGGATAAGATCTTTGTCTTACGATTTTGGAAGAGTGTTCATAAGGCCATGGGTACCGTGTTGTGATTGAGTATGACCTATCCTCTGCAGATGAATGGACTAAACAAGCAGATTAATTAAATTTCGGAGAATAAATTATATGTGTACCCTTGAATTTCAGGGGAGGACGAGAGAAGTCTCTTCCATTAGTGGAGTTTGAGTACAATAACTCATATAAGTTCGCTTTTGTGCACGGCGCAAATTAAAATGTGGCACATAAAAACTTTTTGTTCTCCTGCTTATTAGTTAAAGGTGGGGGAACGGGTACTATTGCGAAAATCCGAGATAAGTGATACTTATAGTTTATGATGTGTGTAAAATATACAATGCGCAAGTAACCTACTTGTGTGCGATCGTCGTGATACGAGATCATATATCTAGAGAATGATTAATCTACTAAGGTGCAAATAATAGAAGGCCAGATAGTGAATATCTAAAATTAAGTTGAAACTTAAATGGTAAGGCTTTGAGTATAACATCAGAGAGGTGCTCATCATTAGGGGTATTTGGTAATGTACTGTATGGGCGGTACGACGGAGGTTACATGAAATGTGAGATAAATACTCAGAGTTTTCCTTACCAGATATGCCTTATTTTTGAATTTCGGGACGAAATTTCGTTAGTAGGGGGGAAGTATATAATACCCCGTAATTTTATGACTTTTAAATTGAGAGAATTTAAAAGTTAATGGGCCAAATAAATGGGGATTAATTGGAATTAATTATGAAAATTTAATTGATATTAATCCGGATTTAATATTACTACAGATTAAAATAATATATCGTTTTGAATATTACTTAGAGATATATAAGTAATATGTGAATAAGATGTTATTTATATTGTCGTGAGTTAGTAATACGACGATAATGGAAATTAAGTCGGGACGCGATTATGGGATGTGTCAGGACTAATTTAAATGAATAAAAATAAAGATTATTTATATCAACCTTATTGTCGTTTTGAGTGCGCCGTTGCGTTCGTAAGGCTCAAAATAGTCATAAAAGTCTACCCGGGAGTTTGATTTGGGTCTCGGGTCAATTAGAAGATGAAAGGACACCCCGAATGACACTTTAGTCATTTTGCTTGGGAGATGAATATTATACTGTAAGCGCAAAGTTAATTCCCGGATGGTGATTTTCTCAATTAAAATCAAAGTTAATTTCCTTTTGTAAATAATTCATGAAAAGATGCGGAAGCGTTGAAAGATGATGGTTCAACAACAATTAAACAAAGCCGAATTTTAATTTCTTCAAAACAAATTAAAATAAGTTAATCCAAGTCCTAGAATTTGCCTAAGTCATAATTTTCAATTAACCAAAGTTAGGCGAAACCAATTTTAGCAAATGACTTGAATAAACCAAATTTACCCAATATTTAATTTAGTCCCAAATTAAATGAGTGTGATAATTAAACCAAATTTTATCTTGAATTTATTCTAAGCATGCGTTCTAGATTATGATGCAAGATAAAATAAACAATATCACATTACGCCGCGATGTACGAGGAAAAACCCAAGATAGGAAACAACCTCGGACGGCCCTAGCCACAAGTCCACTAGATACGGAATTACATTTACAAGACAAATAGACTTACAACGACTGACTCGATCCCTCTCAAGCCCCGATGCTCCTCCTTGTAAAAACCTCTTCCTAGCGGACAACCACGGAGCTCCACCGCGATCTCGGAATCCACCGATAGGACTTTGTATGGTCACCGTCACCCAAGCTTGGAGCCTTTCTCCAAGTGAGTAATACCGCAACAAACTTCTTCTTCTTTGTGATGGGATGTAGAAGGAAATCCGAAACGTCTCTTTTTCAATTCGGTAGAGAAAACCGGTGCCAAAACTCCAAGCAATTGATATAAATATAGAAACTTGGATAAACACAATTGGGTGTAAACTCTAGAGTGGTATATGAGTTTTCTTTGAAAAACAACCCTCAAAACTTGAACATTTTCCTAAACTATTTTTGCTCTCAAACTCTCTCTAGGAGATAAACTTGGTTGGAAAGTTAATTAGAAAAATGTGTTTCCTGTCCTTAATAAGTCTTGAAAAAGTTGGTTAAAAACCAAGTGGGGAAAGTAGGTAAAAACTGTTCCCGCCTGGCATCTCGTTCGAACGAACTTGACTCTCGTTCGAACGAGACTTCTAATGAGCAACCAGACTGGGCTCGTTAGAAACTCGTTAGATATCTCGTTAGAACGACCAAACTCGTTCGAACGACATATCGAACGACTGACCAGTTTAGGTTCGTTGGCAAACTAGTTCGAACGAAAAAACTCGTTCGAACGAAAACCTGGATCGAACGAAAAAACTCGTTCGAACGAGACTTCGAACGACTTTCAGAAATTTTTGATAAATTCAATTTTTGGCCCAGAAACTTTATGTACTTTATTTTAAAGTTTCAATTAAATTATTCTGAAAGTAAAACATGGTTTTTATTAAACCTAACACCCAATAAATATTTTTCCAAGCTCCTATATAAATATAATTACATTCATACCTTGGGAGCATGGAACCTTAGTTGATGACGTAGAAACGAGGCACGCAAACCGGCATTTTGATGAAGCTTTATATTCTTTGCCGCTACGTCTTCAACACACACTTCATAGGCTTGAGAGAATTACAATAAATCACTAACCTATGAATTAATGTTTTTGTCCGGAATTGAGCCAAAACTATATATGGACTCAATTGAAAATTTGTGTCCTTACATATACGCATTTTTGTCTTTTAGCTAGCCTTGGAGACTTATTATGTTAAGTGAATTTAGACTATACGTAAGATTCATTTCATCCAAAACCAAGTGAGGAATTTTGAGAGAAAAAGAAAAGCCTTAGAGAGAAAATGAAAGCTTAACTTGAAGAGAGGAAGAGTTTCTTGGAAATGAGGAGTCGCCCAGGGGGAACCAAGGGGACAACCACTGTCTCTACGCCTTGCATCACCATCGGAGAGTTATTGAAAAGTCTTCGAAAAAAGGGAAGAGGAGATTCTAATATTATCTTCACTAACGGTTCAGACCAACTTATAAGGCGAGTGATTCTTGCTTTAATTTTAAGTGCTTATAATATCCATGTTATAATAGGATTTATTTTGGATTTATGAACTTATGAATTTGGGATTTAAAATGATTGACAAATCAAAGATAAGGGTTATGCAAATTCACGTAGTTGAGTATAAACATGTAGAGGCTATGGTCATGATGAAAATTATAGGTTTTACATGTAGAGAAAAATATATGTTATTGAGGATATTGAAAATGATGATAGGAATTGCATGTAGAAAAATCCTATCCATGTTGAATATGAAGTTTGATAATTTAGATATGAAATGATAGTTCTAAATTCTGAGTTTTTTTTAGTGTATAAAAATGGAGAATCTAGATAAATGAAATTTTAACATTGGATGATAATTTTAGGACTGTTTTAAGAGGAAATTGGCAGTGTGCACGCAAGATTTTGTATAAAATCATGTTTTGCACAACTTTATAGTTTTAAGGTGTTTCAAAATCAGAGCAGAAAAGCCTCAAAATTATAATTTTATATTTCTGGCAGAATGTACCTTTATAAAAAAAAGTTTGAAAATTGGTAATTTGGCCCATGGTGACATTTTATTAATTTTGGTACATTAACAAGGAGCAAGGGACTTGGGTTAATGTTGGAAATTATTTGGATTTGAGGATTAAATTTTTGTGAGAGATATCTACATAATTATATTACGATTTAGAGGAGAATAATCGTTAAGTACGAGTAATATTGATGATATATTTACGGGTACTTGGGTCGGATAAAATATTATGTGAGTGATAACTACATAATAAAATATATGATGATAATCATTATTACAAGTACGGGTAGTATTCAATAAATACGACGGGTACATGGGATAGGATGAATTCCTTATATGATATAGGTAGTGTAAGTATTTAATTTTATATAGGTATAAGATAATGCCTATTGATTGATAATTTATGGGTATGACATACCTAGATCACTTGATATTGGGGGTGGTTTACGCGTGAGGGAAGTCATATCCTGATGAATCCATGAGATTTTTGATTTGTCACTCGAGAACATATAACTTAGGGATTGATCACCACTTTTGTAAATCTGGGTGTGACCGGTCATTTGGGTGCGTAGGTATATGCGTAACCCAATGGGTTAGGACTATGTTCGCCTCGAATGCTTGTGTTTGAAATTTGTGGTTCGAGGAATCTTTATCGAACCTATAATCCCCTATACAGTGATGAGATGTATTGGGATATGATAACATAGTAATGCATGTACCGCAGTTGTGCCTCGGGGTGCCGTATTGTATACATATAATTATCTGAATGTATAAATATACTTGTGATAATATTTTATATGTGAATAAAGTTGAAGTGAAAGATAATGAAATCTAGAATTTAATTAAGTATGATAATACTTAATTACGTTAAATACTTAAAGGGATTATCCATGTTAAATATAAATGGATATACATATAATATTATTACATGTATTAGGAGGGAAATACATGGTAATGAATTGGGCTATGGTTATTGGTACACTGGTTTGAATTAGTTAGCATGGGAAGTGTGAGTAGGATGGCTTAGAGGTACGTTAGGTGTGCACTCTAGATGGGAGGTGAGAATCTCAAGCGAGAGAGTCCGATAATCTAACATGTATATAATAATTGTTGAATATAATATTTATTCACTTACTGTTTTACAAAACTATTTTTAATATCGGGTTCTGACCCGTTTCCTTGCATATTCTCTTCTCTCTCTCGTATCTTCTATTTTAGGTGTCCAGCCACTGGGACGCCAACTATAGGGGATTGGTTATTGACGTGATGTGGATGCTATGGAGTTGCATATTTTGTATTAGACGCTTCATCTCCTTGATTCACATGTTTTAGCTATTTCATTTTGGGCATGCCGCCCAATATTGTAGTTTTTTCACTTCCATTTCAGAGGTTGTAATCATTTATGTCATTATTGTGAATATCAGTTTTAATTGATAATAGTGAAATATTTTAACTGGAGAGTTAATCCACTCATATTTATTCTTATTCAAATGTGGTTTGATATTGTTTATTATTGTTCTGCTTTGTGGAATGGTTTTTATTTAATTAAAAGGAAAAAGTTTTTGACCCTTGCTTAATTAAATATTGGGTGAATTAATATAGAAAAATGTTTTTAATAGTGATGGTAAGAATGAACCAACAGTATACTCTGATTTAATTGGGTATATGACTGATCACCCGGTATTTAATTAGGCGGGGTGTTACAAGCGGTATCAGAGCATCAGGTTATAGTGTCTTAGGATCTGTACACCTTTTTACATTTCAGCTTAGTGTTCTTGGATGTAGAGCCCTATTATTAGGATGCTGTATTCCTCTGCATGTTATGACTTATGTGCTCTTTCCAGGATATATAAGTGATGAAATTCTTGTATGAGCTCGGTCGGGCATCAATGACTAGTGAAGGTCATTAGAAAGACAGCAAGAGGAGCACTTAGCCGATGACGTATAGTATTTTGGAAATGGTGATCGAGATTGGACTCACCATAATTGTTGATCGAGTTGAAAAGAATAAAGAATTCATTCAGGAACTGTAATTCCCCTAGCACCGTCATTGATGATGTTTGTGGCATTCGAAACTCACCCATAACTGATAGTGAAGGGAGAGGGAGTTGGAGGGACTCTTGAAAAGCAAGATATCCAAAAGGCAGTTACGTAGGGTGAAGTGTAGTAACACCCAGGACTTGAAAATTTGAGCGAAATTTTTTCTCATAGGAGCAACCTAAAGTGATAAGAGTTAGACATCACATATAATGAAGCACGAGTGAAGTTAAAAAGAGAAATTTGGGTACGGTTCGACCGTGAAATCGTCCATTAGATGTTTTAATCGGGTGTGAATGGAACTTCAAAACTTATGTCACATGGGCAAGAAAGCCCAATGCGAGAGAGAAGATAACTCGCTTAATAAATTCCTTACCCAACGACGAAGGGGTACATCGAAGATAAGAAGAATTCATTGCGTGGAAGGAGTCGTGAGTTAAATACTCAAATATATAAGGTAAATTGGACGAAGGCGACTAAGGTCGATCTCTTCACATAATTGGCTAACGCTTCTAGAAGAACGGGAGCCAAGAGAGTTAGGAAATCTAGCCAAAAGGCAAGATTAAATTAAATAGTGTTTGTGGAACATCACCAGAAGGTATAACCAATGGGGGACCTATTTAAAATAAGTTGATTAAATCCCTACTAAGTGGCGATGAGTTTAGCCAAGACCAGTAAGGTCGATAATGTGTTCCATAGGACTGATAAAACGAAAGGAACAACGAAAATTATAATAGGGAGTTAAAACTTCGAAGTCCGAGAGAAGGATATCCGAAATTGGTCAGTGGGACCAGTGACGAGGAAAGAGCATGATAAATGATCTGATGTGTAGAGAACGAGACTACCACTGATGAATATGTCCATGTTGAGAAGTGAGACCGATAAAATTGGTAATGATAAACCATGACAGTTAGGCATAGTGATAAACCATGCCAGATAGGACCCCAATTTTTTAAATCTTACCCAAAGTAATTTCCTTTTAAAGATGCGGAATAAGGATGGCTCAACACAACACACATAAACACCAAATTTTAATTTCTTTTAAATTAAAATAAACCAAACAAGAAGTGAAATTAAATTAAACAACAAATACATTTTTCACTTAAACAACTTAATTCAATCCAAGTCCTAGAAATTTTCCTAACAATTAATTAATTCATTTTTGCAAATTAGGCCAGACCAAAATTTATCCAATAAAATAATGACTTGAATTAAATTAACATTTACCCAAATTAACTTTGCACCAAATTAAGCAAGGAGTGATTTAAACCATATTTTATCTTTTAGACCTAAGCATGCATCTAGGTGATATAGCAAGATAAATTAAATCACAAACCACTACGCTGCGATGTACGAGGAAAAACCCACAACGGGAAAAAATCTCGGACGACCCTAGCCTCAAAACTAGTAATTATAGTATTACAAGTGCAAGACAGTAAGACTTACCACACTGGAATTGACTCCATCCAAGCCCCGATGCTCCTTCTTGTACACACCTCTACCTAGTGAATAACCACGAAGATCCACCGCAGTGTTGGAATCCACCGATCGGACATTTCTCGGTCACCGCCACCCGAGCAAGGAGCCTTTCTCCAAGTGGGTATGTCAACGCAAACGAAACTTCTTCTTTGTGGGATATAGAAGTAAACCCAAACACTCTTCTAATGGTAGAGATAAAACTGGTGCCAAAACTCCAACCAAGGTATATATATTAAGGAACTTGGATAAACTAAACAATTGGGTGAAACATAAGTGTTTTTGGAATTTTCTTGAAAAGCAAACACTTAAAACATGAAAACTTTCTTTTTGGAATTTTTCCTCTCAAACTCTCTCTTGGAGATTGTTGTATGTGAAAAGGTTAGTTCCAAAATGTTGGTTCCCGCACTTAATAAATCTGGCACAAGACAGTGGGGAAAAGAAGTGGGAAAACCGTAAAAAACTATCAGAAAACCTATTCCTGCCAAATCTCGTTAGAATGACTTTTCGTTCGAACGACATTCTCGTTTGAATGAATTAACTAACGATGTTCCAGAGGTGAAAAAGAAATTTTGAAAAATATATGATAATTGATTAACTTCACAAATTTCTAATATAGCACACTTATTTAATTCAGTCCGTAAACATTCATCAAAAGTGCATGTGTCAACCCATAAACAAATAAAGTATGTGAAACAAGATTAAGGAAAAATCCCCGCAAGGCAAAACCTTTTATTTCACTATAAAGAGTAAATCTGAACTTATAAGTATTACAATGAAATACAACAATGAATCCACACGCAGCGAACTCATATGAACATCAGTCCAATCAACAAAAGAAGAACTGCAGTACTCCTCAATGACACGCAGTCATAACACTTTGTAGAGACTCCCTCAGCAATGACACGCAACCCTCGGTTGCAAAGATCTCCCCACAAAGGTTGAACAAAACAAAGTTTGTGTTCTAGGGTTCCAAAAGGATTCACAATGGTATATCAATGGTATGTGAATCAAACATGAGTTTGGGAACTCAAAAGGCATAAAGACTTGAGGAAAAAGGTCTCTGAAAATCGTCTGAAAAGTCTTAGAAAAAATAAACTCCCCGAAGTTGTTTAAATAAGAAAACCTTGAGAAGTTACAAACATACACAGAACTGTCCGATTTTATCCCAGGCGGACAGGTCCGGTATGGATGCGGATCGGTTCGGGTTCGGACCGATTCTTTTTCTCAAGAGGCTCCTTCAGTTCGCATTCGATCCGGGGTCTTCTGTTTCTTCAGCAAGCAGATCAGTTCGGTAGAGGGGCGGACCGGTCTGTGGTCGGATCGGTTCTTTTAATCTGGGCGGACCGGTCCGGCTGTGCAGAAAAATGATTCATTTCCTCTTTTGAAATTCGGATCTGTTGATGACGATAGATCTTGATTTTCTTTAACGGTGTAATGGCTTACGACATACAAATTGACAATGGACAAAAATGTCCTTACAAATTTCATTAGAAGTGCCATTTCGTTTGAACGACATAGGAATCTCGTTCGAACGATATTCCAGTATGTTTTGAACGACGTGCCAGAAAATCAAAAAATAAAATATTCATTCTAAGTCCAAAACTTTTTATGACTAATTCTAAAAAGTTATTTATAAAAAATATAAATTACACCCAATAAATTTCCAAGCTCCTATATATATATATATATATATATAGAGAGAGAGAGAGAGAGAGAGGCTATAGTACATCATGCTCTATACATCACCCATGCATCACATCTAATTCTAAGCCCTAAAAAACTTTTTTTTTCAAAATTTATATTTTCCCCTTGAAATTAACTTTCCAACCAACCCAAATGCAAAAAATTAGGTCAAAATACATTTTGTAGCTATTTTTAAAAAATCCACAAAAAACTGCTAAAAATACCTTATTTATAAGGGTCTACGTCAGCAGTTTTTTATGGATTTTTTAAAAATAGCTACAAAATGTATTTTGACCTAATTTTTTGCATATGGGTTATTTGGAAGGTTATTTTCAACGGAAAAATATAAATTTTCTAAAAACAAGTTTTTTATGGCCTAAAATTAGGTGTGATGCACGGGTGATGTATAGAGCATGATGTACTATAGCCTCTCTCTCTCTCTCTCTCTATATATATATATATATATATATATATATATATATTGCATTCATACCTTAGGAGCATGGAACAATGTTGTTGACGTAGAAACAAGGCACACTAAACCCGACATATGATGAAGCTTTATACTCTTGGCCACTACGTTTTCAACTAACACGTCATAGGCTTGGATGGATATACATGAACACTATCTTATGACTCAAAATGTTTTTATCCGAAATTGAGCCAACACTACATTAAGACTCAATCGGAGACTTGTATCCATACAAATCTCCCCCTTTCGCTATTCCGGGATAAAACCAAAAAAAAAATCCTAAAGGGCCGTCATGCTCTACTAGACTCAAAGCATCCCACCCAAACTTGACTCAAGACCCAAGGATCAACATCTTTGCCAATGAAAGTTGCCATTTACAAGAATTCCTCAAGATCCAAGGATTAATATCTTTGACGATGAAAGTTGCCATTTAGAAGAATTCCTGAACACTTAAGCAAACTATCAAACACATAGGGAATATCAGCAATATTAAATGCAATTAAGATAAATACTCTCCTTAAATTAATTCTCCCCTTTATCAAATAAAAGACTTACGTAGAAAGACGTCTCCCCCTAAGATAAATCTCCCAAAATAAGATATGAGTACAATAGGATTAGATACCATTTATCCCACTATCATTCTCCCCCTTTTTGTTCAGGAATTGACAAAGGATAAAATAAATTTTAAACACGATGAAGCTTAGAGTGATAAGAACATGAAAGCATATGGGCAACAAAAGCAGAACTAATCCATACACAGAATAAAGGATACCAACTAAGATGCAAGAAAATGATACAATATGATACATAAAGTATTAAGGATGTGATATCAATAAAGAATGCAACAAGATAGATACTAATTATAAAGTAGAAGCATAAATGGACTAGAAATCAAGGCAAAGACAAATAGAATACCTCCAATATGAGAACATAATAAATATTATTAATGCACACTCACATATACTAGGTATAAATACCACACATGACACAAAATACAATAATCTTTTCACACTCGTATGGCAAAAATTTGTCATATGGAAATGAAAGTGTAGGGGTGTGAACTAGTAACAATTAAATTTACACCCAATCACTTAAAACATGTTCACAGAGTTCTCAATTGATTGAAAACTTCATCACATTTGAATATAACCTCATGTGATAATATAAATTGAAATCAATGAACAAACATAAAAAATGCATACAAGCCTAGACTTTTGATGATTCTACAAACCAATAGAGTCATGACATTGAAACTACAACTAGGATAAATGGACATTGTGCAAACCATTGATATACCATCCAATCTCCCTCAATTTAATCATATTAATTTTTGAATGACTATATCAAATTAAACAAATAGGCTATGGCAAATATTTTCTTTTAAAGTCATTATTCTTTTAGGCCTTTGGACCACGTATTTCTTTTATGTCCAAGCAAATGGTGGATTACTCGCAAAGGATGATTTTACCTTTCGGAGACCTTCCCCGTGCAGATTTTTATATCTCACACAAATCTCATGTGCAACGAATTTTAACATGCACTAGTCCTGCTAGATCATATAATATGTATATGACTAGATTGGTAGGAGAACACCTCACAAAGCTCAAATATACATATGAAGTTAAAATTTCAAGAGAGCTCGTGAATGTGTGAATTGAGGCATATAAAAATAGAATCCATTATAACAACACAAAATCCAACTACTCCGTGTAAGCATGGTAAAAAACATTTTAAGGATTGACAATTTAAACCAAAAGTTCTAGCCACATGGAAGCAAAAAATAAGGGATTCAAACACAAATATATGCCACATAGAGTGTGTGAAACTAAAGTACAAACAAAAAAAATATTTTTTGAGTTTTTCAAATTTTTAACCAAAAATAAAAATATTTACTCAAAAGACAAACAAAATCATTTGTATTTTGCATAAAGCCTAAATTACTAACAAGGTAAAACACAAATGATAAACAAAAATCTTTTTGAATTTTTAATTTAATGAAAACTCAAATGAAAGGTCTATAATACAAATGATAAACAAATATCATAATTCTAGCATATGATATGTAATAAAGCAATGACTAGAAAATGATTAAGAAGCATACAATTAGCATGATAAAAATAGCATGAAGCACAAAAGTTAAAGTATGCAAACAACTAACAGATTCAACCTTTAGATTTTATAAGGGAGGAAGCATGTGAAAGTAAATGAGAATAAAAAATCCTATCTTCTAAAGCTACCAAGTCGGATCTCCTAACCCAAACTAATGGCAAATGACTATCTCGGGGTTTAGGAATCTTGGTTACCTCGGTTGCCTTACGTAGGGATTTTCTAGGACCTCGTTTAAGATCAAAATAAAATTTCCTAAGATGACCTTTTCGAACTCAATGTGACCACATATAGACTCGGTGAAAATACTTTCCTAATGAATGATCTATAACATTGTTCTCAGATGATTCTCTTAAAATATTAGTTTTGGCTTTATGAGTTGATTCATTATAAGTATCGAAGCCTAAACCACAAGTGTCATTTTTAATTTGGACCGTTCCTAATATTTTATCTAATTTCTCTGAATGACACTCCAAATCAAATTTGACTTTACTTGAGTCTTTTAATTTATTTTCTAATTCTAAAATGTTTGACTCTAATAAAACATTCCTCTCTTCAAATGCAAGAAGCTCATTTTTCAAGGATTCCATTAAACCTTTAAGGCTATCTCTTTCGCCTTCTATATATTCAAGCTTCTCACGAAGAACTCTCTCACGTGTCCTAAGGTCTTCCACTAAAACATTCTCATTAATGACCTCGACACGCTCTTTCAAACTAGCTTGTAACTTCAAATTTGCTCTTTTTAATTTGATAGATTCTTCATATAATTATTGAAATGCAAATTAAAGTTCACTCACATCAACCTCATCATCACTTTCTCTCTCTTTTTCACTCTCACAGCCATAAAAAATAAGGGAATCATAAATTTTGACCTCGGAAGGGTCATGTGTTAAAATTTCGTCAATAGAGAAGTGCTCACTATCACTCACATGACTAGCCATAAAAGCCACAAATTTGGTCTTAGTGGGGGAATCGGGTCCCTCTTCCTTATCACTATCACTAAGGGTTGCATTGTATTAAATAGGTTGTTTACCCTCTCTCCTTCGTTAAGTGGGGCACTCTTTTTCCCTATGTCTATACCCTTCACAACCATAACACCTATTTGACTCGTCCCTATTTAAATTTTCATTAAAAGTTTTAGGGATCTCTCGGATTTGTCAAGCTTAGAATTTTCAAATTTCTTAAAATCATTTTTAAATTTATCTTTGTTAAATTTAAGAAATTTGTGAAACTTCCTAGCGAACATAGCCATATCTTCCGAGTCACTCTCACTTTCACTCTCTACTACTTATTTTTCCTCCTTTTGGGCTTTCAAAGCAACGCCCTTATCTATTTTCTTTTCAGTTTTAGAGGGAAATATGTCTAGTTCATAGGTTTGTAAATCACCTATGAGCTTTTCTAATTTCATAGATGTTGATGTAAAAAATTAGATTATCTCTAATTAATCAATCACAGATAAAATAAATGAGACAAAAGATTTTTAAAGTGGTTCAGCCTTGAAAGAATGGCCTACGTCCACTATTTTTTTTATTGCTGACTATTAGCTTGGAATTCTCGATAATGGGTTTACCAAGAAATTCCCAGTCCACCTCTAATGAGGAGGTTACAATGTATTTATAGCCTTAAGGCTGTACAAATGAAAGGACAATGCGCTGTTATCTAGTAGACATGTACATTTGTATGATAATAATGAGCATTGAATGCGCAGTCGTCTCCTTGATTATCCTGATTTGAGTGCTCTGTACTCTATGTAGCTCGGATCGCCTAAGTACCTCGGCATGCATGAGTTTCACGGGGGACTTTAGCTGGTTGATACGCTTGAGCTGTTCGGAATGTATGAGTTTCTCGTGGCGCTTGAGTAACTCGGTGGCAATAAGTTGATCAATAGAAGTATTTGTAATTATGACGCTTGAAGACATGTGTCTTTAAGTGATGGGTTCACGTCAGCAGATTAAATTTGGTATCAACAGAAGCCCCCAATGTTTCGTAGTTTAATGTTGAAGAAAAGTATGGAACATTCTGCTGCTTAGATTTTCGGTTTTTATGGATTTTAGGCAAACTTTTGTTGTATATAACTCTTTTTTTGAGTGTATAGTAGCATGCTTTTAATGTGTTTTGAATTTCCATAATCTCTTCATTTTTTTTTGCCCTTTTTCTTCTTTTTAGCCATCGGATACGCAAACGTCCTTCCTCGTAATTATAGCTTTCTCTATTCCCGAGGTAAAGTATTTAAGCGCGGTAGAAATCCTATCGTCTTTCACTTTTCAAATCTGTATCATTGAACTCTTCATTTCTTGTCTATCTTGTGCGTTCGTTTCTTCCATTGTTTGTTGTCAACTGATTCACTCTTTCCTATAAGATTTTCTTCCTTCTCTTTTATTTACTTTGTTCATCATGGTTTACCTTGTTGAATCGCTTGACAAATTTCATTCTGAATTTTCAATTACTTCATGGGTCATTTTGGAAGAACTTTCTGAACCTTCTGACTATTATTCTTTGGCTGAGGGACATTGGTTCCCAAGTCTCTTTGTGTCCGAATGTGGCTTTTCTTTTCCTCCAAATCCTTTATGTTTGGAGTTCTGTCAATAATTTGACGTTGTACCTGCAAAAATAGTGCTAAATACCTGGAGGGTAGTTAATGGAGTTCATAGGTTGAACCAACTTCATGGAACCCGTTTAGGGATTCCAGAGATTATGTATTGCTACAGATGGGTTGTCAGCGATAGTAATTTTTATTTAAAAACTAGGTTTTTGAATAGGGCATTAGTTGTCAATCTTCCTGACGCCAACATGGATTATTTTGAACATGGAGTGGTAATGAAAAATTGGCAACACCCTCCATTAAATGGAGATGATGTATACCAAGGTCCTACATGTCCTCCTTATGGCAATGGGATAGGTTGTTTTTATTTTTTGAAATCTTGTTTTCTTTGTGTTTGATAAAATGTATCACTGACATTTAATTTTTGATTATTTGCAGCTGACAGCAAAAGAAAATTTTCCAAAGAAACTGACGTTAATTTAAATCATTTGAAACTTATCTGGAGTTTGCACCAATCTGTTGTCGAGGAACATATTAGATCTGCCTCTTACTTATTGCCATATAAGAGCTATACTTCATCTTTCACTGCTCGTTCTCGTCCATTAGCAGTTGATCTTGATCAGGTACTAGCTTCTGGAACTGGTGTAGAAGGTTCTTCCTCTAAGTAAAACATTCCCATCAGTAACCTAATGAAGAGAAAAAGAGCTCCTGCCTTCTTTGACAAATCAAACTCTGCCAATGTGGAGGCAAATAAAAATAAACAGGATGTTCCAAAGGAAGGTATAGGAAACATTGATGCACCCCCTCCTGCTGCTGCCAAGAAAGTTGGCGAGAAGCCCCCTATGGCTCCGAGCAAGATTGTTGCTATTTCTCCTCCGAGTGAGGTTATCGTCACATCTCCAATAAAGACAATGTCTTTAGTTGAAAATGTCCATGCTCCTTCAAGGAAGTTAAAGAAAAGTTCTTCCGAGAGACCTGTTGAATTTGTCTCTCAACCTTCAACTATTGAAGGTGATGTTCCAACCTTTGTCCCTCCGAGGTCCGCTGTGAACTTGGTAAAATCTTGGACTATTTCATAAGTCCAAGGCATTGAGGATTCACTTTCTCGTGATAGAATAATACCTTGGTTGGTTAACCCCTTTTGTTTTGTTATTATTTAAATGTTCATGTATTGACATGAAGTCATTTTTTTTTTCAGCTGGTGACGTGTTTCAACAGCCTTTTATAGAAGGATGAAGCAATCAAGGCTTCAAGTTCCTCAGGAGGAGTAGAGGAAGCCTTTGTTGGTCTGACCTATTCCTTAAAAGACTCTCGTCAAAAGTACGAGGAGGATAAAGTTGCTTGGGATAAGCAACTCAAGTTCATTGAGATGGATAGAAATAAGGCTGTGAATTTCTCCAAGGACTTGGAGAGAAAGTTGAAAGAATATGAGAAGAGAAACAAAGATCTCAAACATAGCAATAAGGATATTGAGGCTAAACTCAATACTGCTGAAAATGAAGTTGTTGCTCTTCAAAATGTTGAGCGAAAGAAAAAAGAGGTGGAGGAGAAATTGAAGGCTGCCGAAGAGCTCCTTTGGGAAAGGGTCTCCTCGGAGAAGGCCAAGAGGAAGAAGGCAGTCAAAAAGTCTTTTAGCGCTGGTTGGGATAAAGGCTGGAATAAAGGCCTCGCCGCCATGTCTTCACAAATGGAGTATACCAGCCTTAAGTATTTTAGGGACGGATGGGTTGTAGCCTTATAAGAGCTAAAAATTGTTGAGAATTCTGAGTTATTCCAGCAACACACTCATGGCCCTCCTCCCTCTCCTGTAGAAGAATAAGAGGATGAAGCTACCTCAGATGAGTCTTCCATGATGACTACAGATCAGGTTCCTTCTGCTCCAATTATTCAAACTTTCTCCGAGTAACTCCAACCTACCAGCACTTCTATCAAGCAACTACCTTCATCATTCGAGCAACCAGTCATTTCCTCAAAACTTTCTGATGAGGTCGTAGGGAACAAGGAGAAGGTGTATAGTTGTTCGGGCATTTATTTTGTTATTTTTGAATGTAACCTCAGATTTTGTATTTTCTTCTTTGATGAAATAAAATTCAAACGTTGGTTGCTCACCTTAAATTTCTCTTTTACTTGCTCTGTATGCATCCTTATTGATTCTCTTTATTTGTCTTTGCTAGTTTTTGGCTAGGATGGAGCTCCTATCAGCTCATGACACAGAGTTGATGAAGAAATGCAATAACTATTTTAAATCTGGTCATGCAGACCTAAACGAGGCTCAAATCATTGACATCCTTGGTCTAGGTACTTCTGAACGAGCAGTCAAAGCTTACCAATATCTGAAGTGCTTGTTTGACCGAGCTGTTGCCAAAGCTTATTATGACATGATTGAGGATATCTAAGGAACGATTGAGGAACTTCAGCATCAGTACAAAGAATCCTCCACCCTTCTGCATCAAGGGTATGAAAAGAAATTTCAGCAATTCAATGCTAAAAAAGGTTATGATAAATTCATCTCTGCTTATGACAAAAAATAGAGCATTCTGAAGCTTGAGGTTGAAGAGCATTGGCAGATAGCTAAGTTGTTGGAGCAGGAAAACATTATTTTGCAAGAAGAGATTAAACAACTCAAGTCTGCCGCATCTTCCTCGGGGGCCCTGGTCCCTATTAATGATGAAGGTTTCTCTTTCTTGGAGGTAGAAAGTGCCAACTTACGAGATGAGTTGGAAACTTTGAAAAGCGCTAGAGCCTCCACTTCTACTCGTGGATGAGCAAGATCTTATTCTCGGGGAAGAGCAAGGGCTGGTCAGATTTCTTTTGAAGAAGCAAGAACTCAAGCAGCCTTGGAGAATCAGGCCTTTCAGTTGGTAGCGAAGAACCAAGCCTTATCAGAGATGTCCAAGAAAATTCTGAACCTGAGCGAGCAACTTTCTACCCAAAGTTCTACCTTGGAAAATAAAGAACTTCTGGTGAAGAATATTCACGATCAATTGGATAGGTTAACTTACCAATTCCATAAACAACTGAGAGTTTTGGATGGCTAGTTACAATGAAGCCCTCTACCATCTTGATGATCGAATCCAGCAATCAAATAACGAGGGGTACAAGAAAGGATGGTTGAATGCATTGTGTGTGCTAAAAGTGGAGCAGGGGCACTACTTATGGGATTACTATGACCCAGGATTGCTTGAGTTACCCGTGCCTCCTTTTAAGCTCGACATTAGTAAGATTCCTGCTCAGGCCATTCCTCAGTGCTTAATCTCCAAGTATCTTGGCGACTATAGTCTTCATGCCAACTTCGAGATATCTCTCCCCGAACATTTACTTGATCGGCCATCTGTAATGAATGCCAGGATGCTTCGAGATGTAAATTTTATAAACTCTCCTTATGCTTTAGATGATCCTCCTATTGGGGTAGAACCTGTTTCAAAGGCAGAAGGGAAAAAACCAATAGAATAGGATTTTTGTGTAATGACTTGTAGTTTTCACAGCATATGTAATTCTTCTTAATTTAAATTAAGAATTTTTTAATCTTTTGCTATTTTATTTTCTTCTAAGTATTTTGCAGAATGTCTTTGTTTGTGATTATATGCCTATCTTGATATGCCATTCTGTTTTATTTTTTGATTATAGTGACTTATCACTCTTTGATCATAAGCAATGAAACGACTTACATCCCATGATCCTGCTTAGTTTAACCAACCGGAGTTGATTTGCCAACCAATCGAAGTTAGTGGAGATTGATTCCCGACCAACCGGAGTTGGAGGAGATTAATTTGTCGACCAACCGGAGTTGGTGGAGATTGATTCCCGACCAGCCGGAGTTGGAAGAGATTAATTTGCCGACCAACCGGAGTTGGTGGATATTGATTCCTGACCAACCATAGTTGGAGGAGATTGATTTGCCGACCAATCGGAGTTGGAGGAGATTAATTTTCCGACCAATCGGAGTTGGTGGATATTGATTCCTGACCAACCAAAGTTGGAGGAGATTGATTTGCCGACCAACAGGAGTTGGTGGATATTGATTCCCGACCAACCGGAGTTGGAGGAGATTGATTTGTCAACCAACCGGAGTTGGTGGATATTGATTCCCGACCAACCGAAGTTGGAGGAGATTGATTTGCCGACCAACCGAAGTTGGTGGATATTTGTTCTGAACTTGATGCGTTGTGTGTAGCACTAATACTACAAAAAATTTCAACAAAAAGAGAGAACTGGGTAAAAAATTCAACACTTTATTCATACTGAAGAAAACTACATTTACATAGGAATCCCAACTACTGATAATACTTGCATAGATGCTCTGCATTCCATGCATTCTTAAATTCTTCTCCCTCCAAGGTTTCAATCATGTATGTACCTGGTCGAACAACTTCTGTTACTCTGTAGGGTCCATGCCAGTTAGCTTCCAGTTTATTATGATTTTAAATTACTTTCTTCAGCACATAGTCTGCTTCCTTCAAATCACAGTTCGTTGTTGGTATGCAACATTCCTGATTGCTGCTTCTTCTTTAATTTCTTCGAGCATATCTAGATCTAATCGACTCATCAAGTCACTAATAGGAGAATTGAAATTCAGCACTCTATGTGTGGGTAGGACCAATTCAGCAGAAATAACAGCTTCACTTCTAAATGCCATCATGTATGGATATTCTCTTGTTGCTTCTCGCGGTGTAGTATGATAAGCCCACAACACAGAATATAGCTCGTTAATATAATTTGCCTTTGCATCATCCAGTCATTTTTTAAACCATTCAGCAGCGTTCTGTTCGTCACCTCAGTTTCCATTGCTCTGGGGATGGTCTGGTGCAGAGTGGGTCTTCAATATGTTTGACTGATGACAATATGTAGCAAACTCCTCGTTCTCAAACTGAGTTCCATGATCTGTGATGAATGCATGAGGAAGACCATATCTACAAATGATATTCTTCCAAATAAATTGATACTCCTTGTCATATGTCATATCAATAAGAGGCTCAGCTTCCACCCATTTAGAAAAGTAATCCACAGCGACCACGAGATATTTAAATCTTCCCTTGGTGGTTGGAAGTGGCCCGACCATGTCTATTATCCACATAGTAAATGACCAAGGGGACGCGATGGGTGTTAACAATGCTTGGGGAGTTCTTCGAATAGAAGAGAAGCGTTGGATTTATCACACTTCTTTGCGTAAGATGTACAATCAGCTCTCATTGCTGGCCAATAATACCCTTGTGTTGTTATTCTTTGCAAAAGCGTCCGTCCTTCCACATGGGCTCCACAAGATCCTTCATGGACTTCTTCGATCAAATTTTTTACCTCGGAGGGGTGGACACATCTTGTAACCCCGCTATAATTCCTCGATTATATAAAATGCCATTATTCAATACATAATGAGAAGCTTTAAACTTTAATTTCTTGGCTGCGATTTTATCAGTCGGTAGAGCCGCCTCTTCAATGTAGGCCCTGATGGGGTCCATCCGAGATGGTCCTAAATCAAGGGAAATAAAATTCGTCATTAGATCCTTGTTTATGCTCCGATCAGCTAGGATTTCTATTGGGATTGTTCTTCTTAGCTCGATGCGTGTGGCTGATGCCAACCAAGCTAGTGCATCTGCTCTGGCATTCTTCGATCTCGGTATTCTAATCAATTGTACGGAATTAAAACTCGATACAACCTATATTTCCTTTGTCTGATACTTGATCATTAATTCTCCTTTTGTTGCATATACCCCCAGCATTTGATTTACGATCAACTGTGAGTCAGTGAATACAATGACATGCTCTGCCTTCATGGTTTTTGCCAAACTAAGACCTACAATCATAGCTTCATATTCAACTTCATTATTAGAAGCCTTAAATTGAAAGCGCAGAGCATAGTCTACATCGATCTCATCCGGGCTGTTTAAAATAATCCCTGCTCCACTGCCTATAGTGCAAGATGAGCCATCCATATATAAATTCCTTTTAGGTACCTTACCATCAAATTTTTGATCGGACAAAGTTCCTCGGTGGAATATTTTTTGCTTCTTTATGTCCTCCTCTAGAAATTCTTGATGCTCGTCGACCATATTCTCTTGCTCGTCAACCGACTTAAGTTGGTCGGGGTTTAGATTTGATGATCCTGTAAAATCCACAGGCTGGTCGGTATTTAATTTCTAGACGAGTCTGCTTGTAAAGGACTCTTGGAGTGATTAGAGAACAAAATAGATATAGGACATTAAATATAATATAACAAATATATAATCAAACACAAACCTAAATAATAGAAATTATATATCAATTATGAGAAAAAATCCCCATCCATAAGGGATAAGAATTACTCCTTGAGTATATTCCTTTTGGGTAAAAAACTCCTTTGAATAAGAATCCATCATGAAATTGTTGTTGAATAAATAGAGACAAAATCAAACTTTAATCTCCTCATACCGTATGTACCCCCACAGTTACACAGGGTTTTTTCGCGATTGTGTCTAGCGAACCCACGGACGTGCCTGGTGGAGCCATGGCCCCAGTCGACTCCAGTTGTATTCCTCTTTGGTTCTTTGGATTTTTCTTTTGTTTGTCAAAACTATGTCATTTTGACCTTCCATTAAACTTGAAAACTCCATTAAAAGACCTACAAATTTGATAGTGTTGGGGATTAATATATGCGGGATAAAAAAATTCAATGAATCTTCGATTAATCATGTGATAAAAAGTATAAAATAAAAAACAAGGTTTAAAGACGAGGGAATCTAGAAGATGAGTGGCTATAAAATCAAAAACTATGTTTCCACAAAAAAATACCTTTGCAGATTTTATTACAATCCGAAATGGAGAAAGGTATTTGTACAAAATAAGGAGATGCATTATTTTGGATCGATAAACGCTGCCTAAATGTTGCGAAACATTTGAATTTTCTATTATATGATCGTCCTAAATCTTTGTAGTTGTGTTGTCACCTTTGAAGAAGAAAACTCTTGCTTTTGAGTGAGATATGATTGTTTCTCTCTCAGACGCTTAAAAAAATATGAATAGTGTTTTATCACCCCACTCATAAACCTTAATAATGAGTTATGCAACGTAAAACCCTAACTTAAAAAATTATATATAAGTTTAAATGATGGGTTTAGGATGAACTGGATTTTTTTAGAGACTGGGTGTATTACCCCGTACTTTTAAAGGTATTTAAATTATAATGTAGACGTGATTTGGTAATTTGAGGAATTTCTATGAATAATAATTCTGGAATTTATAAGTGACATTAAATAAATTTAATATTACAAAGTGAATAGTAAATACTAGTTTTCAAGTGTCGGATTAATATTTACATGGATTATATTTCTCTTAAGAGACTAAGTATATGCGTGGATTATTTTTATTACATGTCGCAGTTGTGTAAAGCGCCAAAGGGAAATACTTTAATTAGAAAACACGCGTATTGAACGTGTTGGGTCTAATTATTGAATTTTAGTTAAGTAACTCCGATGCAGATTTTGACTGCGTCGTTGGGTTCGGAATGGCCGAGATAGTCAAAATAAAGTATCCGGGGGTAGTGTTTAGGTTTCGGTTTTTTTTGGACTAGTAGGGACTCGTAATTGAGTACACGAGTCATTTTACAATTGGGTACACACCCAATTTCAGGTTTAAGAAGAGGCAACCCTCATTCCTTTCCCAAAATCATATCTAAGAGAGAGAAACAAAAGAGAGAAAGAAGAGAAGAAAGAAGAAGAAGATAAGAAGGAAGAAAAGGAATTTTCGGGCCAAACTTCGCGGGATTCGACTCGGGATTGTCGGACTTAAACCACGAGGTAAGTGTTTAACTTTCTTTACGATTAAGTGTGTTAATTTCTCATATTATAGTTTGTATAAAACTAAATATTTTTGGGTTAAAATTTCGTGGGTCAAATGGGTTTTCGGAAGATTAAAACGGATATAACTCGATTAATACCCAATTTGGGAAACTTGGGATTTATTGAAATTAATTGTTGAAAATTGGTTCTAGGATGATTAGAACCCCCTTGATGTATATTTATGTTTATTTGAGGTTGGATGATGATGAGAGAGGAGATAAAAATCTTAGAGGTGTTTTAATGGAGGTCTGGATTTTTGGATAAGAAGGTGAATAATGATCAGCGTCACTTACGAACTGTTTCGGCTAGGAAGAGGGTTGATCCGGCTCTTCATCAAAACATCAAAGTTGTATATACTTTCGATACGGTCGCGTGGGCGGTGACCGCGTATTTTTCTGGTTTTTTTCGATTTGATATGATTTTTCTAAGAAAGAAGTTCCGAGGTTGAAATTATTAACTCGGAAATCAAACCAGATATTGGAAAAATAAAGGCTAGAATTGTTCATAGATAAATATTCGGGGTTCCTAAAAATAGTGTGGGGACTTCTAAATATTTTTTTGAGTAAGGCGTGCACCTTGGGTTAGTTGAAAGTAAAATCCAAGATTTACCCAAATAGGGGTGTTCGTTAGGAATAGTACTAAAGCGGTATTTAGGTGGGCAATTTTATATAAGTAATTGTGCGCGTAGAAAAGGTATTTATATACCGAATTTCGTTAAGTAAAATCCTACGAGGTGACTAGGATGAAATTTAGGATACGTAATATAGAGAATTGAGCAATTATTCTATGCGTCTAGGGACGACGATTATTATATGTGAGGAGATACCTAAGGAATTAAGAGACATAGTGCGTATACTATTTAATTATGATGAATTGGTACATACGGGAATTATTTATACTAATTTTTCTATGAAGTGATTACGTAGTGATTTGAATATTAAAGAAGAGATATGTATTGGGGTAGTATTTTAAGTGTATGAATGTTTATATTATTAAGAAAAGGAACACTTGATGTTACTGGCTGTTGCTATAGAGATTGTAAATTATAGCCATAATATATTGGGAAGTGATTAAGATTGTATATAAGAAGTCGTTAAATTATATGTATTATAAGACGAATAAATGTAACGGTGTTATTGTTATTATCATCGTGCGGTAAGAAAAGTTATAAAATAATATATTGAGGATTAGTTAAAAATCGATAAATGCGTAGGATATTCAAGATATAAATATACTGCGTAGGGGATTTATTATATGGGCTATGTATATGCCCTGATATTATTATATACATGGGTTAAATAAATACCTATGGGGAATTATGTATAGGTGAGACAAATACCTATCGTTATAATATGTTTGTATGAATACCTCACTGATTTTATACTTATATAGGTGTAATGTGTACCTATATTATTGTTTATTGTGTATATGACATACCTACCATACTTGCTATCGCGGGAGGAAGACTTTCGAAAGAGGACAATCTTATCTTGCATTGACTTCAAGGGGATTCAGATTTGGTACCTCAAGAACATAGGACTATGAAGGGCTTATTTGTGAGTTAATAAGTCTGCTGACTGTGGGAGTGTAGGTATGTGCGTGACCCATGGATAGGAGAACTATGTTCGCCTCCAATATGTGTGATTTATATCGATACGGTTCCTGAGTGATTAAGAATGCGTGATCCTTGTGTACGTGATGTACTGGGATTTGATAGCAGAGTATGTGTTCACCGCAGCTTAGCCTAGGGGTTCCAGATATGAATATATATATTGAGAATAACATATATGTATACTTGTAATATCCCACTGTTGCTTAGAAAATGAGAATGACTAAGCTACTTATATTATAGCTCGGTGGATTGATTATTATACTTGTTGCGTATAATATATTGTTTATAAATGAGATAAGATATCATATAACATAACCTTGTATACAAAGGGAAAATAATGAATAAAGTGATATACTCCTTCCGATAAATTTATATCTGGATTTATATGAATATGAATCGTAGGTTCTAGTAAGAACTAAATATTTATGCACGAGATGTTATAAGATGTGGCATGTACTGACGGTCTAATGGATCCCGACGATCGACATTGTCACGTAGTAGTGTATCGGGGGGGTTTCTTGTTCGAATTTTTCTTCGCGAGACACCCCACGCACGAATCCACAATTGCTGCAGCAAACGTCCAACTCGAAAGAATCATCATCTAGGTGTTCCTGTGTCTGGACACCTATATATATATATATATATATATATATATATATATATATATATATATATATATATATATATATATATATATATATATATATTTTGAAAACATTTTAGCAAGTGCTTAAAATCCATATTTTAAAAATATGTAATTTCTCATATTTAAACTGGTATCGCTCTCACATGAGATACACCTCACCCCTCTTCTAACAGTGCACAATTAATCCCATACCTTTTTAAACAACCTAGATAATCTACCCAGCCTAACTATTGTAATTACCCATCTTCTAATAATCCTCATCAATTCGAGTACTAAGGACTAAACTTCTCCCCATTCCCAACATTACGTTACGTTCGTGCGTGGGGTGTCTCGCGAAGCAAAATCCAAACAAGGAACCCTCCCGATACACTACTAAGTGACAATGTTGATCATCGGGATCCATTAGGCCTTCAGTACATACCATATTTATACCATCCCGTATTTATTAATAGTTCTCATTAGAACCTAAGATTCATATTCATATAAATCTGGATATTCATTTACCGGAAGTAATATCACACTTTATTCATTCTTTTCACTTTATACAAGGTTAGGTTATATGATATCTCATCTCATATATATAAACAAAATACTATACGCAACAAGTATATTAATCATCCACCGAACTATAATATAAGTGGCTTAGTCATTTTCATTTACTAAGGATCCGTGGATTATCTCAAGTACACATATATGTTAATCACAATACATATATCCATATCCAGCACCCATAGGCTTAATAGCGGTTCCCACATACTCTGCTATCCAATCCAAGTACATCTCGTACTAAAGGATCACATGTTCCACATCGCTCAGGAATTGTATCAATACAAATCACACATATTGGAGGCGAACATAGTTCACGTACGCAGACTTATCAATTCACAAATAAACCTTTCACAGTCCTATGTTCTTGAGGTACCAAATCTAAAATCCCCCCGAAGACAACACAGGATAAGATTGTCCTCTTTCGAATGCCAACCTCCCATGATAGCAAGTATGGTAGGTATGTCATACACATAATAAATAATCATATAAGTACACATTCCCCTACATAAATATATCATCAATTAGGTATTCACATTATTTAACCCATGTATATAATAACATCAGGGCATACACACCACCCATATAACAATCCCCTACGTAGTATATTTATATCTCGACTATCCTACGCATTTATAAATTTTTGACTAATCCTCAATATTATATTTCTGAGATTTTTTCACCGCACAATGACAATATCAACAACCCCGATATATTCATTCATCTCATAATATATGTACTTTAACGAGATCGTATATATATTATTTATATCTCTTGTCAATATACTATGGCTATAATTTCCAAAATCTTATAACGATAGCCAATAACCTCAAATATTTCCATTCATAATAATATAAGCAGTCACACTCTTAAAATATTATCCCCAATACGTACTCTTTTATTTATTATTCAAATCACACCTAAATGCCCCTTTAAGTATTATTCCACACGAACACCCCTATTTGGGTAAATCTTGGATTTTACTTTCAACTAACCCAAAGTACACGCCTTATTAAAAAAAATATTTAGAAGTCCCCACACGATTTTTAGGAAGCCCAAATATTTATCTCCAAACAATTCTAGCGTTTATTTTTCCAATTTTCGATTTGATTTCTGAGTTATTGATTAACCCCGGAACTGCTTTCTTAGAAAAATCATATCAAATCGAAAAAAAATAAAAAAAATACGCGGTCGGTGGCTACGCGACCGTATAAAAAATATCTTCAACTTTTTTGTTTTGACTGAGAGCTGCATCGGCTGTCTTCCTAGCTGAAATAGTCTAGAAGTGACGCTGATCACTATTCACCTTCTTCTCCAAAAATCCAAACCTCCATTAAAACACCTCCAATCTTTTTATATCCTCTCTCATCATCAACCAACCTCAAAAAACCACAAATACACATATAGAAAGGGTTCTAATCATCCTAGAACCCATTTTCAATAATTAATTTCAATTAATTCCAACTTTCTCAAATTGAGTATTAATCGAGTAATATCCATTTTAATCTTCCGAAAACCTATTTGATCCATGAAATTTCAACCCCAAAATCTTTAGTTTTATACCAACTACAATATGAGAAATAAACACACTAAATCATAAAGCAAGTTAAACACTTGTCTCGCAGATTAAATCCGATGACCCCGAGTCGAATCCCGCGAATTTTGGCCGGAAATCTCTTCTTTTCTTCTCTTTTCTTTCTTCTTCTTCTTCCTTCTTTTCTTTCTCTCTTCTCTCTCTCTCTCTCTCTCTTAGGGCTAATATTTGGGGTAAATAAGGGCTTTCCCCTTATTAAACCCGAAATTGGGTGTATACCCAATTGTTAAATGACTCGTGTACTCATTTACGAGTCCCTACTAGTCCAAAAATGCCCGGAACCCAAATACTACCTCCGGTTACTCTATTTTGACTATCTCGACCATTACGAACCCAATGGCGTGGTCAAAATCTCCACCCGAGTCACTTTACTAAAATTCACTATTTTGACCCAAGACATTCAATACACGTGTTTTCCAATTAAAAATACTTTCCTTTATCGCTTTACCCAACTACAACATGTAATAAAAATAATCTACTCATATATTTAGTCTCTAAATATAATCCACGTAAATATTAATCTGTCACTCGAAAACTAATATTTACTATTCATTTTATCATATTGAATTTATTTAATTTCACTCATTAATCCCAGAATTACTATTCATAATAATTTCTCAAATTACCAAACTACATCCATAGTGTAATTTAAATACCTTTAAAAGTATGGGGTATTACATACTTCTCCCCTTACAACATAATTTTGTCCTCGAAATTCGAATATAGCCTGTACCACTACTCTAGGATCGGTATATACATTACGCCCTAGTTTAACCAAATTTAGATATAGCCTAACACAATTGTCTCCCACTATATTCCATCCATATCAAGGCATATGCTCATATATATATATATATATTCTCATCTTCCCTATTCATATATATACTAATCCTTCACCCCCGGGTTAACACCCATTAGTGCTCTTAATAATCATATCACATAATAGGCATACACACATCCTATTAAAATTTACAGGTATTATCCCAACCTATTTGCATACTTACCATATGTATTTTTATTCTCATCGCTACGTATTGTATAAATATTCGGATTACTATCTCTCTCATAATCTCCAAGGTATATTCCCTATACCGAATAATTAAAGTATTAATTCTCACATACTCTTCCGAAATTTGGTACCACATATACTCCGTCTTTCCTTGGAGTATTCTAACAATACCATCATGTGCAAGCCACTCTTCAACACTCGTTTGAGTAATATTTCACTCTATTTTCTCACAATAATTTGGTATCCTTTTCATTAAGAGGTATCTTTTAAATGACTTTCCACGACCTTTGAACCCATCTCGGGTGTGCTAGCTCCCGTTGCACATAAATGCTTGAATTATAATCATTCTCACACGACATTCAATACGTCATACCATTTAACCTTATTTGTAGCTTCCCCTCATGCATATATTCTACACATTTATTTATTTTACGTCCATTTATGTCGAACATTTTTGGAATTAACTAACCAGGGTACCCATACCCCCTATCATTCGTGCATATATACACCACCATTGTAAACGTCTTGATACATTACACTTACTCTAAATAATGGGCATCATTTCATCGGCCTGGTACTAACACCTGGGTATCCCTTAACCCGAATAGGATTTAGAACGTCCCGTTGGTGTCCCTTAGACCATTATATCTCGATGACCGACAAAGCGAGGGAGTAGTGTATCGGGAAGGTTCCTTATTTGGATTTCTCTTTGTGAGACGTCCCACGCACAAAATCGAGCAAATGTTGGAAGTCGATAGATGTCTTAGTACTCATATTAGCCACTAGGGATATAGTTAGAATAATACTCATATTACGTGTGTTAGAAACACCTTGATCTTAGGACTACCACGAAGTAAGGGCAATACGACTATCGGCACTGATATAGGAAGACTATTGTGAGTTAACCACAAGAACATCGATGGGATAATCTTGAGAAGGATCGAATTTCCAAGTTTCAAGAGAATTAAATTTCGAAATTATGCAGGTTAAGGGTACCCAGGTGTTAGTACCAGGCCGACAAAATGAGCCCAATTATTTAGAAAGAGTGTTACGTATCAGATGTTTATAATAGTTATGCAAATAGGCACAAGTTAAAAGGTGTATGGGAACCTTAGTATGTTGATTTTATATACCGCCCAAAATAGAAGGGACGTAGTATATAAAGTTAGATGTTATGCTGCAAGGAGTTATAAATGGATTTGAAATGGATTGGATGGAACGTCGTAGGTAGTACGCAATGATCCAATTATTTTTGTGCAATATGAGTTGGCACACTTAGGATAAGCGAATAGACTGACGGGAATAGTCAAGTGCTAATGTAGTTTCCTTTCTTAGGGAAATTAGATGTCTTGACATAAATGAGTAAATACTTAGAGTAACATACCTCCAATAGGACCAATAAGTTAGAGCGGTGGTTATAGGTTTGTTTTCTCTATATCCACTTAAAGAAGCACTAGATCTGATATGATGTTAGACTCAACTTTACGACCAAGGTAGCATTATAACGTATAGAGATTTAGTTAAGCTTTTTATTAGTCTAGTGTGTTAGAGCATACACCATAAAATAGGTGGACTATGGTGGGAGACCATTGGGTTAGGCTATATCTAAATTTGGTTAAGCTAGTATATAATGTATATAGCGATCCTAGAGTAGTAGTATAGGCTATATCTCAATTTCTAGGACGAAATTCTATTGTAAGGGGGGATGTATGTAGTACCCCGTACTTTTAAAGGTATTTAAATTACACTGTAGACGTGATTTGGTAATTTGAGGAATTTCTATTAATAGTAATTCTGGAATTTATAAGTGAAATTAAATAAATTTAATATTATAAAGTGAATAGTAAATATTAGTTTTCAAGTGTCGGATTAATATTTACATGTATTATATTTCTCTTACGAGACTAAGTATATGAGTGGATTATTTTTATTACATGTCGTAGTTGGGTAAAGCGACAACATGAAATATTTTAATTGGAAAACACGCGTATTGAAGGTGTTGGGTCTAATTAGTGAATTTTAGTTAAGTAACTCAGATAGAGATTTTGACTGCGTCGTTGGGTTCGTAATGGCCGAGATAGTCAAAATAGAGTATCCGGGGGTAGTGTTTAAGTTTCGGGGTTTTTTGGACAAGTAGGGACTCGTAATTAAGTACACGAGTCATTTTACAATTGGGTACACACCCAATTTCGAGTTTAAAAAGAGGCAGCCCTCATTCCGTTCCCAAAATCAGATCTAAGAGAGAGAAAGAGAAGATAGAAGGAAGAGAAGAAAGAAGAAGAAGAGAAGAAGGAAGAAAAGGAATTTCCGGGCCAAACTTCGCGGGATTCGACTCAGCATCGTCGGATTTAATCCACGAGGCAAGTGTTTAACTTGCTTTACGATTGAGTGTGTCAATTTCTCATATTGTTGTTATTATAAAACTAAAGATTTTTGGGTTAAAATTTTGTGGATCAAACGGGTTTTCGGAAGATTAAAACGGATATAACTCGATTAATACCTAATTTGAGAAACTTGGAATTTATTGAAGTTAATTGTTGAAAATTGGTTCTAGGATTATTATAACCCCTTTGATGTATATTTATGGTTGTTTGAGGTTGGATGATGATGAGAGAGGAGATAGAAAGCTTGGAGGTACTTTAATGGAGGTTTGGATTTTTGGAGAAGAAGGTGAATACTGATTAGCATCACTTTCGAATTGTTTTGGCTAGGAAGAGGGCCGATTCGGCTCTTAGTCAAAACATCAAAGTTGTAGATCCTTTCGATAAGGTCGGGTGGGCACTGGTCGCGTATTTGTCTGATGTTTTTTCGTTTTGATATGATTTTTCTAAGAAAGAAGTTCCGAGGTTGAAATTATTAACTCGGAAATCAAACCGGAAATGGGAAAAATAAAGGCTAGAATTGTTCGGAGATAAATATTTGGAGTTCCTAAAAATAGTGTGGGGACTTCTAAATATTTTTTTGAGTAAGGCGTGTACCTTGGGTTAGTTGAAAGTAAAATCGAAGATTTACCCAAATAGGGGTGTTCGTGAGGAATAATACTTAAAGAGGTATTTAGGTGGGCAATTTTATATAAGTAATTGTGCGCATAGAAATGGTATTTATATACCGACTTTGGTTAAGTAAAATCCTACGAGGTGACTAGGATGAAATTTAGGATACGTAATACAGAGAATTGAGAAATTATTCTATGCATCTAGGGACGACGATTATTATAAGTGAGGAGATACCTAAGGAATTAAGAGACGTGGTGCGTATAATATCTAATTATGATGAATTGGTACATTCGGGAATTATTTGTACTAATTTTTCTATGAAGTGATTAAGTAGTGATTTGAATATTAAAGAAGAGAGTTTGTATTAGGGTAGTATTTTAAGTGTATGAATGTTTATATTATTAAGAAAGGGAACACTTGAGGTTATTGTCTATTGCTATAGAGTTTGGAAATTATAGCTATAATATATTGGGAAGTGATTGAGATTTTATAGAAGAAGTCGTTAAATTATATATAATATAAGACGAATAAATGTAACGGTGTTATTGGTATTATCATTGTGCGGTAAGAAAAGCTATAAAATAATATTTTGAGGATCAGTTAAAAATCGATAAATGGATAGGATATTGGAGATATAAATATACTGCGTATGGGATTTATTACATGGGCTATGTGTATGCCCTGATATTATTATATACATGGGTTAAATAAATACGTATGGGGAATTATGTATAGGTGAGACAAATACTTATCGTTATAATATGGTTGTATGAATACCTCACTGATGTTATATTTATATAGGTGGAATGTGTACCTATATTATTGTTTAATATGTGTATGACATACCTACCATACTTGCTATCACGGGAGGACGAATTTCTAAAGAGGACAATCTTATCTTGTGTTGCCTTCGGGGGGTTAAGATTTGGTACCTCAATAACATAGGACTATGAAGGGATTATTTGTGAGTTAATAAGTCTACTGACTATGGGAGCGTAGGTATGTGCGTGACCCATGGATATGAGAACTATGTTTGCCTCCAATATGTGTGATTTATATTGATACGGTTCCTGAGTGATTCCGAATGCATGATCCTTATGTACGCGATGTACTAGAATTTGATAGCAGAGTATGTGTGCACCGCAGCTTAGCCTAGGGGTGCTAGATATGAATATATGTATTGAGAATAATATATGTGTATACTTGTAATATCCCACTGTTGCTTAGTAAATGAGAATGACTAAGCTACTTATATTATATCTTGGTGGATTGATTTTTACACTTGTTGTGTATAGTATATTGTTTATATATGAGATAAGATATCATATAATGTAACCTTCTATGCAAAAGGAAAAGAATGAATAAAGTGTGTGGGTACCCAAATTTGCCATCGTGGTCCCGGACGAGTAGCCTAATAAAAACGACCCAAAGTCCGGATCCCTCGGACCTTAACTAAATTTTGTTGTGACTTAGTCTTCTCCTAGGATATCATATAGAGATATTTCAGGAGAAAAAGATGGACGTGGGGGAGTCCAACACCCCCACTCACCAAAGATAAACATGTATATCATAAACCCTAAGCCTGGGGCAAGAGGCACGCACTGTATTCTCTATAAATGCTCCCCGAAGTATATAGAAATAATACTGACTGCACCACCGTGGACGTAGGCATTCTTGTTGAACCACGTACATTAATGTGTTGTGTGATTGGCATCTTGTGTTCTTTATTTTTATTGGTGATTGAGCTTTTCTCATATATTTGTGTTTAATATAATTGTCACCACAATTGGTGCCGTATGTAGGAACATTTGTCTTGACTGAGAAAGCCCACACCAACAAAGAAGTTTGAAATGGCTGGTCACAGCAGTAATGCCCCTCAGGAAGGAGATATCCAAGAATAACCTGATCCTCGCAGGATCAAATTTGAAGTTCGGCGTTCTGATCAGAGGGCTCGCCCAGAGAGGCCAGCCTCAAAGGAAAGCCAAGGACCAATATGGTCCACATAAATCTCCAAACTGATTGATGCCTATGAGTCAAGGCTCCAAGAGCAAAGGGAGTCCGCTCGCAAGCAAGAGGCTGAGAATGCTAGCCTCAAAAGGAAATTAGAAAGGATGGAGAAAGAGTTCCATCGCAGGACTAGGCAACGTCCATACCGCAATCCTAGCCCTCAGGCGAGAAAGTCTCGGAGCCGAGGAAGGACCCCTAGGCATGGATCCTAAAATACTGAGAAGAAGGGTAAATACCTTCAGTGGCTGGGGCAGGAGCTTCATCTAGGACAGGCTTCGGGCCTAGATTATGCACATAGAATAAGGGAGAATTAATATCCACCCCAACAGCCAAGAGGGCCTTATTCTAGCCCTTTTTGAAATTCAGATGGCTAATGTAGCCTATCTGAACCTCGACATCTTCATATGCGGTAGCCCACCCAGAATTATATGAATTTTCTTTAATAGTGGCTGCCTCACACTCCTTCTCCTTCAGCTTCCCCACTAGAACTTTATTCTCCTCCACCACCGCTAGCTTGCTCAAGCAGACTAAATCATAAGCCTATCGAAGTTCGTTCCGTTCTTTGACCGCTACCTCCCTCGCTCGATTGGCTTCAATGAGGGCCAGATAGGAAGACCTCCGAGTAGCATCAGCAACCTTCAAGCTAGCCTCGAGCTTGATACTCTTCCCTTTTAGAGAAGCGCTCTACTTCTCTAGCTCATCATTCTTATTCACCAGCTCATCGCGAGAGCGATAGAGAACGACAAAATCAGTCATGAACTACATAAAAAAGAAGGCATTCGAAGAAAGAAACAAAAAGAATTTTACACGTGTTAAAGAGAAGAAATAGAACTACCAAGGCTAACCTCTGACTCACTTGTAAGGCTAACTGATCAGTCCCCATTGCCCTTTGGCGATCAACGAGCAGAACTGCTCTTTCGAGCAGCGCAGGAGCCAGCTGGGGAGATATGGCAATCGAGGCCCCCTCTGGCAACGCCGACACAGGCACTAAGGCCTGCCCAGCCTTCGTCCTCGCTTCCATTCTCCTCCTATCCTCATATCTCTCCTTATCCTTCTCTACCCTCTTCCTCTCCTCGACTTTATTTCTCTCTTCAGTCTTCTTCTTCTCCCTTTCTCTCTTCCTCGCTCTCTTCCTCTCTCTCTCAACTGCTCTTCTTCTCCTGCTCATGAGCAGAAGACTGAGAACTAGTGGCAACAGCCCCACTACTAGATTTCTCCTTCTTCGACCTCTGAGCAAGAAGCACATCATCCTCATTATCGTCATCACGGATCAAGTTTCTCCGAGGGGGAACCATTTCCTCACAAGAACTGCTAGATGTACTTGAAGACACTTAAGCCTCAGAAACCTCTTCTGAGCTTGAGGAACTGTCACTACTGGAGCTCGCCTCACCAGAACCACCTTCAACACCTCCTCTGATATCACTCTCATAACTTCTCTCTTCCTCATCCAAATGAGTGGGATCAGCAACAGTTTCTTCAGAAATATCTAAGTCAGGAATGCTGTCCATAAGCCTCGTCATGAAATTGGACCCAATGTTCTTGTACTCGAGCAGGAATGCAACTGACCGAGGGTGTTCACTGTCAGCCAAAGATTCCCTGATATTCCAAGATTTAATCATCTCGGCATCTCGAACCTCACTAAGGGAAGGTTCCAAGTTCTTTGTCCTCACTGAAAAGAAAACAAGAAAATGTCAAAAAAATCACACATTAACAAGGATATCTAAAGAGACGAGCGAAGACTACCTATGTACTCTTTCGTATAAAAGGGAATAGTGAATCTATCAGACCTCGCCCCCTCGGTCTGGGGGGAGAACTGCCAATTCCTAGCAAGAAAGCCATCTTGCCAATAGTCCTTAGGGGAATCAGGTAAATTTACTACCAATACCCCGTCAGGACTCCTAGCCTTGAGGTAAAGAAGACCAGAGCTCGTTCAAGACAAGGAATAACAAAAACAAACTTCAGGGAGCCCTAATTTAGTGCCATAAAGTTGATTTATTCTATGAAGACCATTGATTATCTTCCAGACATTGGGCGAACACTTTGTAGGGAAAGCAACTGGACATGAATCTAATGAGCGCCCTCTATCTCTCTAACATTCTTAGGGAGAGAGGGGCACTCAATCTCTACCCACTCTGGAATATTATAAAACTTTCTAAACTCAGGCACTGATCTATTACCTATCTTTGTCATTTGTAAACCCTAAATTATAAATTTAAAGAAACTCAACGGAGAAAGCACAGAGAGAGAGCAAAGGGGACTTACGAGATGAGAGTTTGACTTGGAATATGCAAGATCACAAGCCCAAATGACGAGGGAGATTGAAAGCAAAGAAAATGAAGTCCTGGAGAAGAGGGCGCAACAGCTAAAACTCGCAGAAGATGAGGGAACACTAAGAAGTTTGAAATGACAACTAAGGAACACTGCTCCAAATAACTTTTAAATGTTCCCAATCATCGCGCACATGACACAAAGAAACTGCCGCCTAAATCATTTCTTGACTTTGGGAAAAGTTACACAATTTACAAAAGAGCCATTACGACAAATCATTTAAAATTATTGAGCCCAAATTGTGGCCCAACAACTTTAGGGGCAATTGTGGGTACCTGAATTTTCCATCATGGGCCCGGACGAGTAGCTTAATAAAAATTGCCCAAAGTCCGGACCCCTCGGACCTTAACTAAATTTCGTTGTGACTTAGTCTTTTCATAGAATCTCGTATAGAGATATTCCAGGAGAAAAAGATGGACGTGGGGGAGTCCAACACCCCCACTCCCCACAGATAAACATGTATATAATAAACCCTAAGCCTAGGGCAAGAGGCACACACTGTATTCTCTGTAAACTCTCCCCGGAGTGTGTAGAAATAATACTGACCGCACCACCGTGGACATAGGCATTCTTGCTGAACTATGTACATTACTGTGTTGTGTGATTGGCATCTTATGTTCTTTATTTTTCTTAGTGATTGCAATTTTCTCATTTTATTTGTGTTGAATATAATTGTCACCACAGAGTGATATACTCTTTCTGGTAAATTTATATCCGGATTTATATGAATATGAATCGTAGGTTCTGATGAGAACTAAATATTTATACATGAGATGTTATAAGATGTGGTATGTACTGAGGGCCTAATGGATCCCGACGATCAACATTGTCACGTAGTAGTGTATCGGGGGGTTCCTTATTTGGATTTCACTTCGGGAGACACCCCACGCACGAACGTAACATAATGTTGGGAATGGGGAGAAGGTTAGTCCTTCGTACTCGTATTAATAAGGATTATTAGAAGATGGAAATTACATTAGCTAGGCAGGGTCGCTTAACTAGGTTGCTTAAAATATAGGCGATAGTTGTACACTATTAGAAGAGGGGTGAGGTGTATCTCATGAGAGTACGATACCAATTTAAATATGAGAAATATCATATCTTAAAAATATGGATTTTATACAATTGCTAAAATGTTTTCAAAACTCGTGCTCTGACCCGTTTCTCTATTTCCCCCCCTCTTGCTATATATATATATAGGTGTTCAGACACAGGGATGCCTAGATGATGATTCCTTCAAGTCAGACGTTTACTACAGCAACTGTGGATGCAAGCAGGTTTATTGTAGATGATTCTATCATTGAGAGCTAGATATGAGGTATTGTAGACATATTTGGGCTGATGGCCCAACTGTACTCATTTATTCTTCTACCGCCTTTTTGTGCGGCATTCGATTTGGTTGTATTATTTTGTACCGAGTGTTCAGTTACTTCATTTCATTTCAGTTATTACATACAACTGTTGTGATTGTTTTATTTGAATGGTTTGGTTAAAAAATTTGTTAATTAAAAATTTGATGCCAGCCTAATAGGATATTAGTAATTAAATTGAATTGGACAGTGATGCTAAGAATAAACCATATGAGACTCCTGTTTTAATTTAATATAGGAGTGATTGACCGGTATTTTATTAGGCGGGGTTGTCACACTGGGCCTAATTACTTGGATATACAGACTATACTAGGGACCCAAGAAAAATAATTGAATTGGCTTCCAAATAAATACTCGAAAATCCCAAATTGAAAATCCCATAATTAATTTCCTTTCTTTATCTAATCATAATTAATTTCACTAAATAATTATGAGTGCACTCCAATTTAATTATCTCAAAAATCATTTGAGTATAATTAGGTCTAATATGCAAAGTTGATTATGGTACATAAGGTGATTTCCCATGTTAAGCTTCTAATACTCACTTGGTCAAATAGAGTTTTCTCTAATTAAGTTTTACCAACATCTAATCAATTATTTGATTCTCAGACTTAACTTATTTCTCTACTTTACGGATTATGAAATAAACAACTGATCAGGTTTAACTTGTAGAAAAATTCTTATAAGTCTATTAAGGGGGTATCGCAATCCAAGGTATTCCATGGATTCAGATTCCTCTCAATCATCATCTCAAACCTACTCACACAACTGTTACCTTATATGCGAGGTTTCATTAACCCAATATAAAATCAGTTCGCACCCATAGAAATTAAAGTAACATTTCAATAGCATATAATGCCCCATATTTTTTTTGAATTATAAAATTGAATAAAAATTAATTATGTGCGCTTGTTGTGACTGGAGATATCACTATTGCTATCTTTATATATTATTTCAATTGGATTTGAAATTGAATTTAAGACATGGTGTTTAATTAATTAAATTAATTATAATTGGACTTGTACTAGGTAATTATTAAATAACTGAGTTGTTACTTATTTATTTTGAATATATTTGGTAATTGGATTTTTGGATGCATATAATGTATGTTCTTAGTTTAAAATAGTGGGGTTTAGGCCTATTGAGTTAATCTATGGCATATATAGAGTTTGGGGCTACTTGAAGTATTATTTGGACACATTAGATTAGGAATTATTTTGTGTCCAATGCCAATTTTGTGAGAACTATGTTATAAAGTTTCGATTCTAAACCTAAAACACTCATTTTTTTCATTTAGAAAGCATCATAAGGTTAGATAGATAAACCACTAGAGGAAAATAGAATTTGAGGGATTGAGGATTGATTTCCTTATCAATCCATGAGGCAAGTTTATTTTGAATTATTGTATTCTTCATATTGGTTTAATATATGCGTTTCATATTTATCTAAACCTCTTATGTTATCAATATGAGTTTTATGATTAAAATTGAATTATTTAGTAATTAATCTACATAAGTAGTAATTAGATTGATTCTCCCCTTAATTTGATAAAGGTTATTATGAATTTGATTTGGATTGATTATATAATGATTAGTAGTTAATTTATATTTAAAAGCATGTAGAACCCATTTGATTTCGTGCAAAAACTTGTAGAAAACATACATTAATTGATAGAAGAAAATCTAGGGTTCTTGAGTATGAAATTGACTTTGATGTAAATCTTAATTTAAAACTAGGGGTTTAAAGTTAGATAAAGATCATAATTGGTTATAAGATGTTATTTTATTGTTTGGATTATGGTTGGGGGGCTTAAATGAAGTTTTGGAGTTCAATAATGGAGGTTTTAGGGTGGAAAACATGATTTGAAGAAGATGACTCATGCAGACTCGATCGATCGACCGATGAAATTGGAAATTGAATGAGGTTGTGCAGAATCAATTTACGAAAGCATGACCATTGGTTTTGTATTTTTTTTTAACTTGTTGCTAAGCGGCACACGAGACCAAAATTTTGGGTGAGTGATTTTGGATTGAACTTTCTTTCGGAAATTTTTGTTTTGGGGTGTAGGGTTAGGATTAGTTAGCCAATAGTTTTAATATACACATAGAATAAAGATACATTCTTATGATTTGAATTATTAGAGACTGATATTTGGGGGTATTTTGATATTAGGGAAATCGTTGAATGAAAGGGGTTAAATTGAGGATTAGGCCTTTGAGTGTAAATGCGAGTGTATGATGGGTTTGTAATTACAATTGTGAAAGATTAGAGGATTAAATCATGTTAGGTGGGATTGTTAGAGTTTTTGTATTTGACTAGTGAACGTTTTTCTTTTGGGTGAGATTAGGAATTTGGTTGAAAATCCTGAGGGAAGGGTACTTAACATACTCAATGGTTTTATATAACTTTAGTGCGGGTTGATACTCAAAATTCATCCTCTTCCAAACCGTAGAATATGATGGTGCATGAGATTTATCCTTATTTTGCCCTAACAAGCCAAGTGTTTGCCTCCGCTATCCATGGTAATGTGAAAAACGCTTTAATCTAGTCCCAACGGGAAAATATTTCAACACTTTTTGAGGCACTTTTGAGTTTGCGCTTTCTTTGCCAGTAGAATGGACATATCTAGGTTCATCGCACACCAGACACCGATCGAGATTTTCATAATCCTTTCGGTATAGTATGGAGTCATACACATAAGTATGAATTGATTTATACTTCATTCCCAAACCTTTCATAGCAGGATAGCTATTTGGAAGCGTGTTCTGCTTGGGTTGCAAGCCCTTCACCCACTTCAAAATTCCTATCACGTTAGTGCCAAACAAACCATATTGAGTCTTCAAATTATGCAAACCAACCATGGCATGTATAGTTGTTTGATCTTTCTCACAAACAGAGTATCACGGTTGACTCTCCTTAAATTTTAAAGTTTGGTAGACACCGTCAAGGTTTATCCCGATATCTTCATGAGGGTTTGCACCTTGTACATCGTCAATGACCTTATTCTCTTCCACTTCATAAAATCCATACGTGTCACCAACTAAATCCTCTATCATATTATAATCTACGTTGTCATCATCCCCGTGGTCGAGCCACTCTCGAACGGGTCATGACACAAAGTAATTTCAGAAAAGAGTTAAAAACTCCCCCACCCCCATTTGGACAATAATCCAGTGGTCGTGGCATTTCCAAAATTAACCAACCCAACAAATTAAGACAATATAATTATTCAAGGATTTATTAGTGTGAATTAAATATAGGATTTTAAATAAATTAAACAACCAACTTCCATATCCAACCACATCCGTCTACTATAATCCAACAGCAACAAAAAACCAACAAATGTGTATTCCGTACTTCTTCTAATTAATATACTAAATTAATTCATTTCCAACAACATAAGAAGTTAAATAATTATGAGTAATTAGTTTCAAGCCCTAAATAATAACACCCAATCAACATGAACAATTTCTAACCAATTTCAAACCTCTATAACAATACATAAACAATATTTATAATTTCAAATTAATTTCATTCTCTAAATAATAAGATTCAATCAATATTAACAATACCTATTGATTTCAATCCCAAATATTACCACCCAATCAACATTAACAAATAACAATACCAATCAATTGCAAGCCCTAAAATAAAAATACCCAATCAATATTTGTAATGCCCAATTAATTTAAATTCCTAAAATACCAAACTAGCACCGCCCCCACACATCCTACCCCCTGCCCCCCCCCCACCCACCTAGAAACACACACACACACTGCCGCCCTCACCCCCACCCCCCCACATGCTGACCCACCTCCACACACTCACACACACCCCTCCACTGCCCCCTCACCCCACATGCACACACTCACCTACACATACACGCAACCATATACACACACACAGGCACACACACACACACATACACAAAGGAAAATGGAGAGAGAGAGAAAAAAAGATAACCTAAAAATTGAGAGAGAGAGAGAGAGAGAGAGAGAGAGAGAGAGAAAATGGAGGGAAGAGAAAACGATGAAAAAAATAGGGGCTAGGTTTTGTTGTCAAAAGAGTTGTCATGGACCTGTCAAGGTCTTTGATTGTGACAACTTGGTCATTGACCTGTACTTGTCTCGGACTTGTCACTATCATTGATCGTGGCAAAAAATGCATATTGTTTTTGTCACTATCAATGACCATGACAAGGCTGGTCGACTCACTCAAAGGTGACAATTTAGTCTTTTTGGTGTAGTGTAGGTTGATACCTAGATGTGATGCCTTAGGATAATAGACTAGAACTAATTGAGATTGAATATATTTGATATATGGATTGTAGTGTATTGTAGGGTGTAGCTATGACTATGATTTGGGAACTCGCGTGGTTAGGCTTAATGTACTTTGGGGTGAATATAAGGTTAAAGATGCATTATACCTTCTTATGATAGCGATGCTGGTATGACTGGGTACTATTAGGGTCGGTATGTGTATATGATTTACCTTAACCCATTTTTGAGGGTTATGCATGTGTTTTCTTTATCCTTTTAGTGAGGGTGGAAATTGCTTATATGTTTTTATGTGAAATACATACAATATATGGGTGCTCATTGCATATTGTACTAAAAGGGTTCCCATGATGGGATCAATTTCCACGTGGAACATGCTAGTACCTCGATGAGTTGAAGTGCTCTTCATGGTCAGATTTACCCGAGGGTCATACATCAAGGTATCTGTGTACCGAGAGGGCTCACAGAAATATTTCATCGTATAATCTTGAGTATGGTATATTATATGAGTGATGGGTAAGCTTATGATTTATCCCTTGACTGTGATAAATCTTAGGGGTTTGGGACGACCTAAGACAAAATCTAGTGCACGTGAGTGATCCTCGAAGGCGATGGGGATAAATCTTCATAATATTCAAGCATTCAAGTATCCCATTTATTTGTACACACTGGGGGATTGTACCTTTGTATGGATACTAGATGTGAGTAGAGTCTTTTTCCTACCATATGTGACTATTGGGTGGCAGTACTAAAGATAGTTTAGTAGTTTATGTGCTATAACAGAGATGTTTATGACATATAGTAGGGATATCTACCTACATACTTATGTTTCAGATTTGTGTAATACATATACTAGAGATGTGTATATCGTATTATTGGCATGAGATAGTCAAATGTGTATAGACTTGAGATATAAGGATATTATTAGTATATTGATAATTTTGTTAGATGTACTGTAGTTTTGATACTACCACACAACTTGTGTTTTATAATGAAATAGATAAACTTAAAGATGAGAAACTAAAGATTAAAGAATGAAGATGTAAAGATTTAATCACATGGGCTACATATGGGTTCGGGATTTAGAACCACATGTTATATTAGATTATTTGGGTTGGGATAAAACTTAAAAGATACTAAAATGTGAGAGGAATATGCATAGTTTTGATTTATCCTAATTTTAGTCAGTTTACATTATGTATAGATTTGCTATTAAAATTGTGGATTTTAACATTTTTAGGAGATAGGTCGCGAGAGTCACCTTCTTAACCGACATTATTGATTGTCATCACATCGTATTATATATTCTTATAATATAGGTGTCTTAGGCCTGCAATTTAATTCCATTTCCATTCTTAGCATTCAGATTTTAGTTTTGAGGGATTTATTTGGTTATTTACTCTGATTATGGTTTGGGAGAGTTTACATGTATGATCAATATCAAAGTTGGTTATATATTAATTTAGTTTTACTTTATCTTATTTTGTTATTTATTTATTTTTATTTAGATCATTTTGCTGAGAATGTTACCAAATGTTTTTATTCTCGTGATTTTTTGTAATACCATTGATCAATTTATTTGTGGATTTTGCAGGGTGTCATTGTTGGTATCAGAGTATTATATGTTCTATTGTTGTAGGGATCTTTAGTCTGTCTATTGCTTTTCGCATCGTGTTTTTTATTACTGTAGAGCCTTACTGTATAGGGCTTGTATTTTCTATAATGACGTTCATTCAAGGGGTTTTGCACCATTGTTTCTTGATGAACAACTTGGATAGATAAAGTGTATAAGAAGTGTTCCTCGTTTGGATTTTTCTTGTGAAATGTCCCAAGAATATGGTCAACTTTGGTCTAGAGTTAAGAGATTTTGGATGTGATTCTTTTAACAAGTCCTTAGCATATGGTTTGAGGGCAAATGTTTTCACTCACCATCCATAAATGAAACATGAATAAGTTTTCGAATACCTCATCATTATAACCGTGTGCTAGTCAGTATGAAGGGGAGTTAAATTTTCTTTATCTTTCTATACGAGGAATGATTAATATGAAGTAAAAGTATGATGTTCACATTATCACCTAGTACGAGAAAGACTTTTTAGCATTGGCAGAAACATTATGTCCAAGGTTTAGAAGGTGTTATTTGGTAACCATCTCTCCACCACTTGTGCTAAGGTGGTTAAAGTTAACCTCGTATATAAGTAAGATCATTACAACATATTGGAGGGATTGAGTCCTTAAGATTTTAAAGACCACGAATAAAGTGGGCTCAGATGATGTAGCGTTGACCTGAGTGGGCAGACCCCGACAGTAGAACCATATAGGGAATGGATCCCAAGGGGTTCCAAGAGTAAACAATGTTATTTGATTTCGTTAGTAGGGTCAAGGGACATATGGCTAATGGAGACAAGACCTTTGAGAGAATGGTGAACGAGGAAATTTTTTGATGAGGCAAGGTCAGCAGGGCCAACAGCGGGGATGCCATTTTACAAGTTCATATACAGGAAGGTGTTACACTCTTTATGAATGAGGCCACCTAGTTATTTAATGCCATATTGGTGAGAAACATTTTGGGGTATACCCATGGGATGGTTATGGGTACATTCATGGATCTCACATATGAGTCTAGCTTAGACATAGAGGATTTGTCATTCTTTATTAGTAGTGTGTGTTCACTATGATTATGAGGTGTATGTACTTTTATCTTCGAGATTTATGTATATGTGGACACCCCAATGAGTATGGGTATTATAGATACATGGTAATTTATTTGGTCGACTTATTTTTTCAGCTGCATTATGGACTTGTAGACGGCATATCATCTTATTAGTAATTAACTTATGTGTGTACTTAACTCTTATATCGACTACTGAGGGTAGGATTTCATATGCAATTTTAGTCTGGATTCTATTTTGGAGGTGTTACCATTAGTTAGAGGTTCTTTTATTTTTATTTAGATAGGTTTTGAGTTATCACCTACGTGATAAATATGTTTGCCTTAGAGATTTGAACTAGATTTGGATCTTCTTATAAGACCGACTTTGTTAGTGATAGTAGAGGTGTTGTGGGATTATACATCACAATTTTTGGGTCAGTATAATACATGAGGATTACTCTACTTTAAGGAAACATAAAAAGGGGAATGGTTCACTAAGAAGAGGTGTTGACCACTAAGAGCTGGATAAGGTCAATAAATGGAATGAGTGTTTGTTGTTACATGTTAACGACTTATTGAAACAGTGGAGGAAAGTTTTTCCTTCTGATGATTGAAATTGAAGTGAGTTATCTTTAGTGTTGAGATCGGGAGTAGGATATCCCAACAGCCATTTTTTAGCACAATATGGAATGGGCATAACGCTAGTGAGTTTTAACCTCACAAGGAGAAATTCATTGTGATAGATGATGATATCTTATTAAATAAGGATGGGTGTAGTATTAGTGCCCACTACACCTGAATCTTTGATTAAGGGTCCTTTAGGCCCCAACATTGAAGTTCACCTAAAGTGGGTATGCAACTAGCATTGTGAATAGGTCCTTTGTCCATTCAATGATTGGAGAGTGTTGCGATTTTTTTGGAAAATTTTTATCGAAGTGGGGTTTCCAAACTACAAGAAGTAGTTTTGACCAAGATGCATGTTTTGGAGTATTCTATGCATTCCAAATGTGATTGAGTCTACAATATTTGGTAAAGTTTGTAGGATTTACTCTATGAAGTAATTTTGATATGGTTTTGGTCATGAGGGTGTTCCTGTCAGTCAAGGTGGTAGATCATGAGAGACATTTGAGGTGGTGCATTATTTAAAACCCTAATATAAAAGTGGTATGATTAAACAAATTAATTTTAATAGGATTCGAGAGTTCCAAAGAGGATATGGGACCACTTTGGGCCATTTGAGTAAGATTGGCTGAGTTCATTAGGGATAAGAGTTAGCAAGTACATAATTTATGGATGTGTTCGGGATACTTCAAGGGAAGTGGTGTTTGTTGTCGAAGTGTGAACACTACCGAAGAAGGCATGGAATCTTTGAAACTGAGCATTAGTTGGGTTAGGGTCCTAAGAAAAAGGACCCCCTATTTTTTTTATCTTTGCAATAAGGGAAAATTGGGAGTTTGGGTTCAAATAGGAGTTGGAAAATCAACGCGAAGTTTCTTTTTTGGTAATATTGGATAGGGTGAGGCTGGTGTCATTTAACCTTAACCAATAACCATTTACATGTGTGTAGTGAGGAAACAAGTTGTTGTAGCAATTATTAGAATAGCTTATTGAGTGTAAAAAGAAAAAGAAATCAATAGAAAGTGAAAAGGGCGTAGGATTCTAGCCTATAACTCTAAAAACACTTTAAAAAGCGGAAGCCCCCAAATTTTGAGTTCTTAAAATTCATGTGATGGTTTAATTAAATTCTTAACAAAATTAAATGAATACAACTTTTAATCCAAAACAAACATCAAATTTTAATTTCTTCAAAATTAAAATTAAGTTAAACTTAAAGTGAAATTAATCTCTTCGAACATATTAAATTCCACGTAAACAAAACTAATTCAACCCAAGTCCTAAAATATGCCTAACAATGATTTATTCTAATTTTCAATATAGGCCAAACCAAATTTCATCAAATTAAAATTCTGTACATGAATTAAATTAAACTTACCCAAATTATCAAAACTTAAATTAGCACCAAATTAAACAAATGTGAGATTTAAAAGAATTTTTATCTTGATTTACCTAAGCATTCATCTAAGTGTATTTTTGCAAGATAAAAAAACACAATCACATTACGCTATGATGTATGAGGAAAACCCACAACAGGAAAAACTTCGGACGAGCCTGCCTAACAAATCCACTAGGTACAGTATGTTTACAAAAACAATGATAAGAAGACTTACAATAATCGACTCGACTCCTTCAAGCCCCGAAGATTCCTTCGCTCTTCAATCACTGCCTTGTAGATAACTCCAAAGTCCACCAGAATCTTGGAGTCCACCAATAGTGGCACATCAACCGTCAACCACACATGGTGCCTTGTGAGAATGCTGCAACAAACTTTTCTCCTTTTGGGGGTAGAGAAGAACCCAAATTGTCTTCTTTATAGGTAGAGAAGAAAAACCAGTGCCAAACACTCTCCAAGCATGCATATATATACATATATATATATATATATATATATATATATATATATATATATATATATATATATATATATATATATATATTTGTGTGTGTGTGTGTGTGTCAACTTGGATTTAAACATAAACAAATATTGAGTGTAAAACTTGGTTTTGTTCTTAAGATAATCAAATTGATAAACAAACACCAAGGAGACTTTTTGTGAAAAGTATTTTTCTCTCAAAGATCCTTTGGAAGTTCTGAAAAGTCTCACCAAAACGTTGGTTCCCACACTAGATAAATATTTCAAAAAGTAGTGGGGGGAAAGAAGGGGGAAAATGGGTCAAAACTGTCAAAAACTGTTCCCGCTAAAATCTCGTTCGAAAAAATTTTTGAGGTCATTCGAACGGGCTCGTTCGAATGAGATTTCAGAAGACAAATAGGGCAAAAACTCATTGGAAATATCTCGTCCGAACGAAGTTGTTTGAACGACATTTCGAACAAAAAAACAAAGAATATTGGTTTCAAGTCGTTTTAAATTCATTCGATTTCTCATTCGAACGACAATTCGAATGAAAATGCAGAAAATCCAATATTCTCATTTAAGGCCCAAAAATTTTATTAAAAATTTCTAAAATGATTTTCTGAGAAAAATGAAAAGTCGTTATAAAAAATATATTTACATCTAAATAAAATATCCAAGGTCCTAAATATATATAATTGCATTCATAGCTTTGGAGACCTTGGAGTGGTATAATGTTAATGACGCAAAACATGGCACTTGAAACCGGGCAATGATGAAACTTTAAATTCTGGACGCTACGTCTTCAACACTTCAAACACGTTATAGGCTTGATAGGTACAAACTTCTATCCAATAACTAAAATTCTTTTGTCCGGAATTAATCCAAAAATACATATGGACTCAACTCGAAATTTGTGTCCTTACAAATCTCCCCATTTGGCTATTTCGGGACAAAACCCAACCAAAAATATTAAGGACTGTCAAGCTCATCTAGACATAACATCCCATCCAAATATAAATGAAAATACAGACGTTATGACTCAACCCAAGGATAAACCGCTTTGCTCCTTTAAAGATGCCGCTAAAAGGAATTTCCTTCACACTTAAGCACATCATCAAACGCATAGGGAATATAACAACATTAAATGCAACGTAAATAAATACTTCCCATTAAATAATTCTCCCCTTTTATCTAATAATGATCTACTTAGAAAGACCATGACTCCCCCCTAAGATAAATCTCCCTAAACTAAAGGTTTAGGTACCACTTCTCCCCCTTTTTGTTCAGGAATAGATAAAGGTTAAAGAATTATACAAAAACATATTTCTCCCCCAATTAAGGCAAATTCCATTTCTCACCCTAAAGTCTAAACAAGGGATATAAATTAAGAAGAAACAAGTGAAACATGCGATGGTGTAAAAATAGGAACGATAAAGCAAATGGCAAACAATGAAGTCCAACTAATCCACATAAAGAGACATGAATATCAACTGTGAAGTGATAATAAAAGATACCAATTAATGTATTATGATAAGCATGAGATTTCAAACCAAAATTTGAAACAAGTTAGATACCAATAATGAATTACAAGCATAAATGGACTAGCAAGCAAGGCAAAGACTTTTAAAAAAGATCATATATAAGCTCATACACAAAAGATGTTAAGTATGCACAAGCATATATATATATATATATATATATATAAACACAAATGACACAACTCAAAATAACATAAGTTTTCCACACTCTTATGGCATAAATGTGTCATATGGAAACGGAAGTGAAGGGGTGAGAACTAGCAAATATTAAATTGTGACCCAATCACTTAAACATGCTAAAGGACAAAACAAGCACAATTCATACAAGCCTAGCATATTGATGATTCTACAAACTAATAGAGTCATGACAAAAATAGTGCAACTAGGATACAAGGCATTTTGCAAAACCATTGATATTCCATCCAAACTCCCTAAAAAATAATATTTTCTTTTCTTTTGAATGAAAATATCAAACTAATCAAACTAGGCCTTGGCTATATTTTTCTTCTAATGCCATATTTTTCTTTTAGGCCTTTGGACCACATATTTCTTTTAGGTCCATTGCAAACGGTGGCTTAATCGCAAAGGATGATTTTTACTTTCGTAGCCCTTCCCTGTGCACTTTCATATATCATTTTTTAACACACAATAATCTCACATGCAACGAAATAATATGAACAAATCCTCCATAGTCACAAAACTAGTAGATGGCTAAATTGATAGGAGAACATCTCACATAGCTCAAATTTTAATGTGAAGTTAAAATTCAAAGAGCTCATGCAAGGGTGCAAAAGAGGCATAAAAAAAAGAATCCTTTTAGAAATTCAAATTCAAACTACTTCATGTGACCACAATAAAGAACAATTTAAGAATTGAAATACACAACCAAAATTTCTAACCACATGGAAGCGAAAATCAAGCATTCAAACACGGTATCTGCCACAAAAAATGTGTCAAACTACAAACACACACCTAATTATTTTAAATAGTTTTTCAAAGCTTTTCACCAAACACAAAATTTAACTCAAAAGACAAACAAAAATCATTTTGTATTTTTTATTTAATACCCAAAAATGTAAAGAATAAAATACAAAAGATAAACAGGTCATAATTCTAGCAAAACAATGTTTAATGAAGCATGGACTAGAAAATGAAAAAGAAGCGTACAACTAGAAAGAATATATGACATGAGGCACAAAATATAGGGTAAGAAAATAGGCAAGCCATTACTCATAGGATATATAAAGTGAACAGTCATGATCAATCATGCTAGAACCATCAAAAACTAAAAATTTCGAAAAATGCATATTTTCCAAAACAATTCCTTAAAATTAGGATCACATAATATTTTAGTGTAACCCGCTCTGATACTAGTATGAAAAAGGGGTAGGTTTCTATCCTATATCTCTAATACCACTTTGAAAATGTAGAAGCCCCGAAATTTTGAGTTCTTAAAATTCATGTGATGGTTCAATTAAATTCTCATCAAAATTAAATGAATACAACTTCTAATCCAAAACAAACTTCAAATTTTAATTTCTTAAAACTTAAAATTAAGTTAAACTTAAAGTGAAATTAATGTACTCAAACATATTAAATTTCACGTAAACAAAATTAATTCAACCCAAGTCCTAAAATTTGCCTAACAATGATTTATTCTAATTTTCAATATAAGCCAAACCAACTTTTATCCAATTAAAATTCTGGACATGAAATAAATTAAACTTACCCAAATTATTCAAACATAAATTAGCACCAAATTAAACAAGTGTGAGATTTAAAACAATTTTCATCTTGATTTACCTAAGCATGCATCTAAGTGTATTTTTGCAAGATAAAAAAAAACACAATCACACTACGTCGCGATGTACAAGGAAAACCCACAACGGGAAAAATCTCGGACAAGCCTGTCTAAAAAATCCACTAGGTACAGTATGTTCACAAAGATAATGATAAGAAGACTTACAAGAATTGTCTCGACTCCTTCAAGCCCCGATGCTTCTTTCGCTCTTCAACCTCTTCTTTGTAGATAACTCCAGAGTCCACTAGAGTCTTGGAGTCCACCAATGGAGGCATAACAATCGTCAACCCCACATGGTGCCTTTAACCATGTGAGAACGCCGCATAAAATGTTTCTCCTTTTTGGGTTAGAGAAGAACCCAAATGGTCTTCTTTATGGGTAGAGAATAAAAACCAGTGCCAAACACTCTCTAAGAAAAGGTATATATATATGGGAATATGGATTTAAACATAAACAAATATTGGGTGTAAAACTTGGTTTTGTTCTTAAGATAATAAAATTGATAAACAAACACCAAGGAGACTTTTTGTGAAAAGTATTTTTCTCTCAAAGAGTCTTTGAAAGTTCTGAAAAGTCTCACCAAAACATTGGTTCCTGTTTTAAAAAGTAGTGGGAAGAGAAGTGGGAAAATGTGTCAAAACTGTCAAAAAATGTTCCCGCTGAAATCTCGTTCGAACGAGATTTCAGAAGACAAATAGGTCAAAAACTCGTTGAAAATATCTCGTTCGAACGACAATCTCGTTCTAACGACTATTGAAACGAAAATGTAGAAAATCCAATATTTTCATTTAAGGCCCACAAACTTTAATAAAAAGTTCTAAAATGATTTTCTAAGAAAAAGAAAAGTTGTTTTAAAAACATTATTTATACCCGAATAAGATATCCAAGGACCAAAATACATATAATTGCATTCATACCTTTGGAGACCTTGGATTGATATAATGTTAATGACGCGAAACATGGCACTTGAAACCGGGCAATGATGAAACCTTAAATTCTGGACGATACATCTTCAACACTTCAAACACGTCATAGGCTTTATAGGAACAACCTTCTATCCTATGACTCCAATGATTTTGTCAAGAATTTAGCCAAAAATATATATGGACTCAGTTGGAAATTTATGTCCTTAAAGAAAGAATAGTCCCTCACATTCATCCGAACCACTAGAAAATGGTGAGATTATTAGATCATTAGCGAAAGAAAGATAACGATGATCCTATCCTAAAGGAAAATGAGAAGTAAGAGGAATCTGTTTTCTTTGCAGATCGAGGAAAAAATTGGACAATCATGTAATTAGGATGACGTATTATACAGAGGGAAATTTTGTTACAAGTAAATAGAGAGGAAAGATCTCTAGAGAATCTTATCTCATTCCATTATAGTGGCTTAACCAGTAACCAATGGCAAAAACTAAAAAAATCCATGGTTTTCCAGTAAAACCCTATTTCACCCGAGCTGTTTTGGAACAAGAAAAAAGAAGTAGTTTTTTACACAACTTGCTCATAGTGCAGGCAGAGTTTTAGCCATGCACGATTTATGATAAGAGAGACCTAGGAGTATATTATATCTGAGTGGAATAGATCATTTTACAATAGCTTGAGGATGCCAGGGGTGAGATATTCTTAGACTTTAGATTAATAATATATTAAAATTTAAATTTTGAGGACGAAATTTTTTGTTTAAAGGGGGAAGAATGAAACACCTCGTATTTTTTGTGAATTACTATATTGAATAAAAATTAATAATGTGTGCTTTTTGTGACATGAGATGTAACTATTTATATCTTTATGTGCTAGTCAAACTGGATTTAAAAATGGATTTGGGACACAATGATTAATTATTAAATTAATTATAATTGGACTTCTATCGGGTAATTATTAAATAACTGAGTTGTTAATTATTTATTTTAGGTATATATGGTAATTGGCTTTTGGTATGACTAAAATGTCCATTTTTAGTTTAAAATAGTGGGTTTTAGGCTTATTGAGTTAATATATGACTTGGATAGAGTTTTAGGCTATTTGGAGTGTTATTTCGACACTTTGAGTTTGGACTTAATTTGGGCCCAAGGTCTAATTTCGTGAAAACTATGTTATAAAGTTGGGAGCCTAAACCTAAAACACTCATTTTATCATTTTGAAGACATCCTAAGGCTAGATAGATAAAGCACTGAGAGGAATGGAGGATTTTGGGAATTCTGGGATTGATTCTATAATCAATCCATAAGGAAAGTTTATTTAGAATGATTGTATGCTTGTAATTGGTTTATGTTATGCATATTCATATGAATCTAATCCTATTATGTTATAAACATGAGTTTTGTGACTAAATTGAATAATTTAGTAATTAACCTAAATTAGTAGTAGTTATATTAATCCCCTTAATTTGATGAATTTTATTTTGAATCAGAATTGGATTGATTACATAATATTAGTAGTTAGTCAGTTGATGAAAGAATGTAAGATTTGATGTAAAAAAATTATAAAACATGAAATAATTGTTAGAAATTGAAAATCTAAGGCTCTTTAGTATGAAATCGGGTTTTATGTGAATTGTGATTTAAAACTAGGTTTTGATGTTAGAAAGCGATCCTAATTGGTCGTATGATATTATTTTATTTTTTGGATGATGGATGATGGCTTAAATGGATCCTTTTAGTTCATTGATGGAGATTTTCAGTGGCAAACATATGATTTTAGTGAAGATGAATCATACAAGTTCGATCGATCGATCAATCAGGGCCGATCGATTGATGAAAATGGAAATTGGATGAGGTTGTGCGGGATCGAATTATGAAGCCATAGGCGCTGGTTTCTCTTTTTGTTTGTTTTTTTCGAATTTTTTAATGAATTTTCTACTAAATGATGTTGGACTTTCTTTTGGAAATTTTGAGTTTGGGGCATATAGTTTTCATGTACTCATGGAATATCGATAAATTATTTTGATTTGATTGTTGGAGATTGATTTTTGGGGGTATATGCATATTAAGGGAAATCGTTGATTTAAAGGGGTTAAATTGAAGATTAGGCATTTGAGTGTAAACTTGAGTGTAGGGTGGATTGGTAATTATGAATGTGAAAGCTTAGAGAATTAGGGCTTGTTAGTCCGAATTATTATAGCTATTGTGATTGACCACGCTTTGGGTGAGATAAGGGATTTGGTTGAAAATTCCTAGGTAAGGGTGGTTATCATAGTCAATGGTTCTATATAAATTTGGTGTGGGTTGATACCTAGATTTGATGCATCGGGAGATTAGACTAGGTCCAATTGATATTGAATATACTTCATGTATGGATTGTAGTGTATGGTAGGGTGCAGCTATGCCTAGTATCCTAAAACCCAGGAGGTGCAGTTTAATGTACTTTTAAATGAATTTAAGGTTAAAGATGTGTTATACCTTTTTATGATAGTGATGGTAGTATGACCCGATAGAATTAAGAAGGGTATGTGAATGTGATTTACCTTAACCCATTTGTGAGGTTTATGTATGTTTTTCTTTAGCCCGTTAGTGAGGCTAGAAATGGCTTGTGTTTTTTATGTGAAATGCATACCACCTGTGAGTACTCATGGCATATCATACTACGAGATATTCCATGATGGTAAACGTGTGACTGGGACCACGCTGGGACCCTGGTGAGTCGAGAGGATATTCCTTGGGTAATATCTTACCCCGGGTCATATGTCTAGGTATCCTTGTATCGAGAGGGTTCATGGAGATATTTCATCGTGTAATATTGGTTATGTTAAATTATACGAGTGATTACTTATGATTTATCCCTTGAACGTACTGAGGTATTTAGGGTTTGGGATGACTAAAGACTATACCTAGTACATGCTAGTTATCCTCGAAGAAGATAGGGATAGACCTTCGTTATGTGTGGGCGTATGAGTAGCCCATTTATTTATACATTCCAGGGCCCAAAACTATTTATGGATGTAAGACTTGAGAAGAGTCTTTCTCCTACCATATGTGATTATTGGGTGGCGGTACTAAAGATAGTTGTCCCAGTTTATGATATACTAGAGATGTATATGATCTGTAGCAGGGATGTCGACTTGCAATCTTATGTTTCATATTGTGTATTAAATATACTAGAGATGTGTATGTTACATTATTAGCATGAGATAGTCATAATTATATAGACTTGAGATATAAGACTTTTATTGGTATATTTGTTATTTGGTGAGACATACCATAGGTTCGAGACTACCTCACAACTTATTTTTTTATAATGAAAGAGATAAACTTAAAGATGATAAAATAATGATTAAATAATGAAGAAGTAAATCTTTAATCTTATGGGCTACATATGTGTTTGGAATTTAGAGTTGTAAAATATTTTAAGTTGTTTGGGTTGGGATTGAACTTAAAATGTATTAAAATATGAGAGGAAATGCATAGTTATGATTTATTTCAATTTCAGTTATACTTTTACTCTTCATAGACTTGTTGTTAAAATTGGGGATGTTAACAATTTCAGGACTTAGGGAGTGCGCCATCTTGATCGATGTTGTTGATTGTGATCTTATCATGTTTCAAATTATTAGGATGTAGATGTCTTGGCATGCGTGCTAGTTCCATTTTCATTCCCATCATTTAGATTTTAGTTTTGATGGATTTATGTGGTTCTTTATACTCGTTGTGGTTTAAAAGCATTTACATGTACTGTTGGTTCCAGAGTTGGTTCTTCATTATTTCAGTTTTACTTTATGTTGTTTTATTAATTTTTTAGTTTCAGTTAGTTCGTAATGCTGAGAATGCTACCAAATGTTTTTAATTCCCATGATTTTTGTATTAGCTTTGATCAATATATTTATCGATTTTACATGGTGTCATTGTTGGTGTCAGTTCTCGTAATACTTTTGTAATTTACTAAGCTTTGAAAAATAACTTTCCAATTAATATTTGCCCTAGAGTAATGCCTTATTTCAAGCCTGAAAAAAGTAATTATGAGTTTGTAAAGAAAAACCAAACCATTTATTACATCTTTTCAACCATAGGATATCCTCACACGTCCTAGTTGAAGTGGGTGGTTATTCACTGGTTACATCAATTCGGAACAAAGTGGTACTTGTGCTTAATATGCTTCTCCCTTTTATGATTTATTGGTTCTTTTGAATTTTCAACCGCAAATCTATTATCAAAATAGAGTGTAATAGCTAACTGCACTGAAAGACTCACACCTAATTTAGTTCGGAAGTTTCGGAGCTAAGAAGCTACCTTTGTAGCCTCCAAAGCAACAATATATTTAGCTTCCAAGGTCGCATCAATAATATATGATTGTTGATACTCCTCCAACTTATGGATCCACCTCCTAGAGTAAACACATATCCTGAGATCGATATCTTGTCACCCCTATCCAATTAAAAGTTCAAGTGTATGTACCCGAATCCAGTATATAATCCCTAGTCCTTTTCAGGTACTTGAGAATGGTCCTAACAACATTCAAGTGCTCCTCACCTGGGTTACATTGGAATCTACTGACCAGGACAAATCCATAAATGATGTTCGATCTTGTACATACTTTAATATATCTGAGGCTGTCACTATTGAAGTATAAGGAACATTACCCATCCTCTCCACCTAATTAGGTTTCTTCGGACACTAATCATTAGATAGAGATATTTCATGCTTGAAAAGGAGAAATCCTTTCATGGAATCTTGCATGTTAAACCTTGTGAAAATGTTATCGATATACGTGCCTTAGGATAAGCCCAACATCCAATTTTTCAATCACGCCAAATCTTGATCCCATGGATGTGACCAAATTCTTCTTACTCCTTCAAATCAAAATGACTATATAACCCCACTACTATTCTAGATAATACACTCACATCGTTCTAGATTATGAGAACATCATCCACATAAAGTACTAGAAATACTGCCAAGCTTTTGTCATGATTATTATACACAGAAGTTTCATCCAAACATTGATAAAAACCAACATATATAATTTTTTAATCAAATCGTATGTTTCAAGATCTTAACGACTTCTTAAGTCTATAAATGGATCTATTGATCTTACAAACCTTGCATTCTTGGCATTTCGTTATGAATCCTTAGGGTTGTATCGTATAGATTCACTCATTAAGATTACCCTACAAGAACATAGTACTAATATCCATTTTCCAAGTATTTATATCGATATTTGTCATAATTGATAAGAGAATTTGGATAGAATTTATCATGGGTATCAGTGAAAAGGTTTCCTCATAGTCGATTCCCTCTTTTTGAGTAAACCCTTTTATAAAAAACCTTGCTTTGAAGGTGATTACCTTTATGTCTACCCATTTATTCTTCTTGTAGATTCACTTACAGTCAATGGGTTTTATCTCATTAGGCAAGTCTATAAGTTTCCAAACTTGATTCAAATACATAAAATCTATCTCGATATTCATAGCCTTTATCCAAAGCAAGAAATCCTTGTCTTGGAATGCTCGTCATAGTTGTCAGGATCTAGTTTGTGTTATGCTAATCTCAACAAAGTGTTCACTTATGTATACTAACCTATCAAGTTGGCACTTGAATCTCCTACTATGTCATGGCTCCACTTGTGGTCCAAAATAAGTGACACATGTATCTTAATCATCAATAATACATCCACTACCTCTAGGTAGTCTATTATCGATATCAAGTTGTTTTTTATCCTATATTGGTGGTTCATAATCAATTAATTGGTCTTTCCCTCTCATCCCTTACAAAATAATATTAGTCTTGGACTTGTGGGTTATCATATAATCTTCCTTAAAGTACTAGGCATTAGTTCTAACCTATACCCTCTGGTCCTTAAGATTATAAAATAAACCACATTTGGTTCCTTTCGTGTAGCCAACAAAGGGATATACTTATGTCCTTAATTCCAACTTATTGGGACCCTTCCTAAATATGTGTGTTAGGAAAGCCCAAAACTGAGTTTTTCACCCAATACACAATTTTGTGGGAGTTGTTAAGACCCACTTATAAGGTAATAAGTTTTGTAAATAAGTAGACATTTCTAATACCTAACCCTAAAAGAGAATTAGGTAGGATCGGATAACTCATTATGATACTAACAATGATCAAAAGAGTCCCATTCCTTCTTTCCAGTAGCCCATTTTAGTGAGGGGTTCCTGGTGCAAACAATTGGGATGTAATTCCAATCTATATTAAGTGATCCCATAACTCTTCCAAGTGGTACGATCCTCATGATCAGATCTTAGAGTTTGGATTATTTTATCGTGCCTATGATCCACTTTAACCTAACACACTTTGAACTTATCAACGGCTTATGACTTATGAAGCAAAAGGTAAACATACCCAAACCTCGAGGAATCATCAATGAAAGTGATGAAGTACTCATAGTCACCTCTTTTTCGGATAGTCACAGGGCTACATCAATAACAATGAACCTGTTGCAACATATATTTGGATCTATAGCCCTTGGATGCAAATAGAATCTATGTCATTTTACCCTCTAAGAAGAATCCACATACTAAAAGTTCGTCCACTTTCAATTACTTAATTTTCCATTTGAGACCAGAATTTGAATTCTTTCATGATTAACATGATGCAAGCATGAGTGCCAAAGATATATGTGGTCCAACTTAGAAGGTTCTTTTCTGTTTGGGCTATTTTCATTTATGTTATTCAATTCCGTATTAAGCAGTAGTATTGAGACATGCTTTATAATATAAAAATCATTTTACAATTCACCAGAACAAATGATATATTTTCCCCTTTTTAGTAAAAACACCATGATTAAAACAAACCAAATATCCATTCAAAATCAGTTTGGTAACGTAAATTAAATTTCTTCTAATGCTAGGAACAAAGAAACAATAAACCAATATTAACTAATTATCTTCACTGAAATTTAAAACTAAACTTCCAACTGCTACAATGGCTTCTTTACTATGATTGCCAATGAATAAAAACATTTCCCCATCACCAATCTCCCTAGTTAATTAAAACCCTTACAAACAATGACGTACGTGATTAATGGCTACCGTATCTACTACCATGAACCTATATATTTGTGATACCCCATAAAATTCATAAATAGATTAATCAGGTCTAATTCAAAAATTACAAGAATAAAAAACATTTGGTATCATTCTCAGCATAATGAAAGAAATAAAAATTGAGCATGTAAATATAATGCGAGATAAAACATAGAATAACATAAAACCATCTCTGATACTATCCAACTACTGATACAAAATTAAACCAACTCTGGAATAAAATTTATCTCCAAAATTAAAAATCCATAGAACTACTGCTACCGAGATATATAAATATAACGAGAAATAGAAGAACAATAGTGCACGATTTCTACATCATACGAAGGATAAATAAAATATAGTTAGAGATACTCCTCCAATGAAATCAATTCACGTCTACGACAACAAAAATATCCCAAGTCCTATATAAATATATTCAACAATGATGTAAACAATAAGTTTATAAAGAATGATAATTCAACAGAGGTTGATCTATATTCATAATACATCTTCCTCCCATGTTAAATGAATTTTATGTCATTTAGATTACACAAATCAAACAACCTAAAATAAACATGTGGTTCTACTCCCAAAACCCTTATATGACTCATGTGAATAAAGTTCATCTCTTAGTTCATTCTTATTTACTTTCTTATTATTAAATCAATCTCTTATATTAAGAATTAATTTATTTTATGATAATCTATAGCGTTAAGTGCATCTCTCTAGCTAACCAACGTATCTCTAAAAGTCTCTAGATGGGTAATTATACACTTGATCAAGTCTATAAGAAACGAAGACATATTTTGCCATTAATGTAGTATATATCTATTCATTATGTTTGTTACATAAACCTTGAGTCATAACATCTATAAAATAAGAGAGCATTGTTTTTGAAATCAGAAAATGTAAAAGAACAATAATGGTTAAGATTTAGCAACGTCTTCTTTTGCCAAATCAAGGGCTGTGATCTCACCCCCAAAATAAATTATCCCGCCCAACCATTTCAAACACACGCTTTATCTTTATTTTCCCAAAGATAGCTTTTGTTTATTACACACACTCCGCCCCTCCCCATCGCGAATCTATTCTCCAACTCCACCAGAATCCGTTCCTCCATTATTTCAAGCCTCAAACTCTCTTCAACGTTGTATACGACGTCCTTCCCTATAGGGTTTTTAGGTTTGCATTTTATGTTTACATGTATTGATCTTTGCATGTAATTTTTGGCACAATAGGTTTGTATTCTCATCTATTTTAATATTATTTGCATGAAATTTTTGCAGGAACCCTCTACTCTCTTCCACCGCTCAAGCCATCATCACACTATAAACACTGCTTTTTCTAGGGTTATTTTTTGTTTGAACATGGGTACTCTGCTCTCTCATTCGCTGAGTTTTAGGATTTTGATTGTTTTTCTAAAGTTTAATTTGTTTCTCTATTTTGGGGGTCTAATTTATATATTTTAGGGTTTCTTTTGTTAAAGATTTTTTTTTGTGAAAATAATCAAGATCAAGATCAAGATTTATTTTTATTCTTTATTTTGGGGATTTAATTTGTATGCTTCTTAAGGTTCATTTTCCTCATGATTATTTTTTGGGATTATCTCTTATCTGATATATTCCCAAATCAATATTATTCTCAAGATCCTTGTTTAACTCACAATATTTTCATATACTTAAAAGGTAGGTATTTTGGAGTAAATGTTATTATTTTTTTGTACCATAATGTATTATGTCATTGGAGATTTTGAAAGTTTGGTTAATGTGTTGTTTTCGAGCTGAAAAGCAAATAATAATCTGATATAGATTTGAGCTTAAAAGAAAATAATTTTTTGTACCATAATGTATTATAATCTAAATGATTGAGGGTTGGGAATATGAACTATAAGTTATTTATCTTCAAATTTCATTTCATTTATATGTATTTACACCCACTTATTCAATTTATGCATATTTAAATATAAATCTACTCAAAAGTTTTGGTGCTTGGGTTCAGAAATCACATGGATTTTTTTATTGCTTGACAATCCTTCACTTTTACACGCTTCTGCTACATTGTGAGGACATAAATTCCTATCGATCTTTTTGGGGTGAAACAATCTTTTTGCAGAACTAATAGGAGATTTAGTACCTCAGATGTGTGCCTGAACCTAAAATAATAAAGGTACTGACATGTTGTGTGGTGTTTGACAAGTTTGAAGCACACATTTTGTATTTGTTGTTTAATAGTATTTGTACTAATAATAAAATATCTTATTTTTCCATCCTTATGATCGTTTAAAATATTGATTCCCCTTCAAATTCGGTATCATTTTGTGTTTTGCGTGAGTTGTGGCATGTTTATATCGATCGTTGTATATCTACGTTTTTCGCTGATTTGCATTTAAAAAAAATACCTTTTTATAAAATTGTTTAAGGTAACTTATGTTTTGAACTACAATTTTGTTTTTCCAATCAGTTTGTGCGGTCATGTTTGATGATCATGACAACTTTTTTTCTATCCCTATATATGCATTACCGATTTATGTGGTATATTCTATTTGTACTATCATGTTGAATCGCCTGCTATCACAAAGTGGGCCACTTCTTACAGGCTCACAAAGAAGGCCTTTGACAAATAAGGACCTATAAAAAGTTTTTATTTACAAGGCCTTCTTTAAAAAATAAGAACCTATATATGCATTAGTTTAAATTGACTATTTAGTAATTCTTAACATGATTTTGCAGCAGTAAACATCATCTCTTATGCTGCCCGGGAAGAAAAAAGTTGTATATTCCATTGTCTTTCAACCTTTTTTCTATTATTCCACAATGTATCTCTTGAACCCGTGACTCCTTTGGTGATTTATCTTTTATAAATTTTGTGCTAATTAGTTCAGTCTTGACCGGATAGAATGAGATTTTACTTGCAAGAGTTACTGTAAGAATTTTATGCTAATTACTTGAGTTTATAAATTCTAGTGTCGTCTCCATTTCAAATAAGGTCCCAGTTGAAGTCACTCCCAGTAAGAAAGTAACGAGTGGGTCGGGTAGGGGAATTTCCCCAAAGTCTTTAGATATCGCTAAAATCTGATGAAAGGATTCTTGGTGGATAAACTGTGACATTCAATGTTAGAAAAGGCAAGGATGTTGATGAAAATGATGGTGACGATGCTGAGAATAAAGATACCAAGTCTGTTAAGTTGTGTGGGTGGGGCCATGGTGGAGGTGCTTCAGCAGCACCAACATGGGGAAGGGGCAAAGTTCGTGGTGAACGAGGTGTATTCATGAACTTTGGTGAAAGGAAAGATCATCCACACAAAGGAGAAAAGGTGTTGAACTATCTCTTATCTGACTTAGTTAAAAATATATCATTTTACTAACAATGTTAAATATTTTTTATCTTCAGGAAGTCCCTGAAGGTACTCCTGATTTTTTAGATGTTTCAACTTTTTTAATTAGTGGAACACTTGACAGGTACTTCTTTTGATTTCAATATGATGGTTCACTATATGCTTAGATTCTTGATATAAACTTTTTTCTCTCGGTTATATAGCGTGCCATGATGGTTGTGCATCTAATTTTTTTTCAATTGATTCCTTGCTTATTTAGCAGATTGTTCAATCAGATATGTCATTGTATCTATCTATTCATGTTTGTGTTTGTGCATTTAGTTCGGAAAGAAAAGAAGCTGAAGACTTGATTACACGCCATGGTATCCGTCTTACTGGATCTATCATCAAGAAAATGGATTATTAGTGAGTATGTAAAGACACTTTGGCCTGAGAAACATCCATCGCTGATCCAAGTTCTATTAGAATAGGTGCACAATGATTTTCATTATATAATAATTTATTATTTGGATTTCTTTTTGGTTTCATTTTAATCGGTTGTTGCAAGAATCGGGTTGTGCAAGAATCATGCTTTCATTTCTTTATGATTTCATTTTCATTACATATATCCATCTTCCATGAATCTTCCATCCATATTACTTATGTAACCATCCATTACTTCCCTGAACAAAGCCTTATTTCACCTAGGAAGGAAGTTGTATGCCTTAACAAGTTTTTTTTACAGGGCAAGATTAAAAAGGTAAGATTAAGGAATTCTTAATAGGGAAAGATTAAGGAATTAAAGCTCATGCATTAATATTAAGGTATGTGTTTTTTAGTTTCTTATAGTTAATGGGATAAAGCCCCAACACAAAGTGAAATTAGGGGATTATTTAGAGCGAAACTCAATGTGGAGTTAGGGTTAACATATGATTTTATTTTTTTAGTGGTGTGCCTTTAAAAATACAGTACCACACTCAGTCAAAAAAGTTAGCACATTATTTTGTAAGTCTTTTTTTCCTCTTTCTATTAGGGGTAAAAGTTGTAAACATATATACATGTGTATTCGATTGAAATTTCAATCTGTTATACCAATATAATTTTAGGATTTGTTTGGTTCAGGTTATTACTCTCTCTTATGTTTGATGTTTGATTTTTGATGTGTTGTGGTTATTAATCTCTCTTATGTTTGATTTGTTGTGGATTTTTTTGGGTCATAATTTATTGATAGATGTAGATGCGTGGATGGATCTCCGAGCAGCCGGTAAATCTGAAAACTTATCAAACACTATCTGTTATACCAATATTTACCGAATTGTTAGAGATGTTTTCAAGGTACCAGCTCATAATATTCTATAATCGATGGTGTAACTCATTACATCTATGATTGTGTTGACAACAGCGGTTATGGGGTTGACTGATAACAGTTTTGAGGGGTTGAGTGACAACAACGGTTAAGGGGTTAAGTGATAGTAGTGGTTAAGAACACATCACACCCTTTTGAGTGAATTATGTTTGGGGTGTGTGAATATGGTTGTTCTTTTCTCTAGATTTTCTGTCAGTATAAATGGTTATTGTTAGACCCAAAGTACCCTGGATTAGGGGGAATTATTGCCACTAAATACAGAGTCTACAGGTGTCGCTACAACGTCTATAGTTACCTCTGCTTCTGTTCATGGGGTTGAATTATCAGTTGAGTTTAAGCCACTTAAACATGATATTGAGCCTCTTGATAATGATCGACCAATTCAATGGCCATTGCCTGAGTCTTCAACTCTTAATGCCAGGCATGCGAAGGGGCGGTGGTGTGGCTATTATGCAAGAAGGAATTGGCCCCATTGAAGCTGTGCCAATTGTAACAAAACCTCGACCCCCTTCTAATCGCATGATTCTACCTTCAATGAGTTCCCATGAACATAATACGCTTAAATTTCTTGAAGAATGTAACGCAACTGGGGTTTAAATATTACATGTTACTATTTTTGGATTGGAATTTTTGGTATAAAATTTGTCTAACGGTCCATTTGTTTCATAATTTTAAAAAAATCAGTGTATTAATAATAGTATAAATGTCATTTTTATCATGGACATGCTATTGGGGATTTTGTTTGATTCAAATTTAATGTTGATTGAAAATAGGATCCATTTTTCATTTTTATTTATTATTTTTATTGAAATTATTGTATTTATAGTGTTAGAACGCAATGTCATAATCAAAAGTAGCAATATATGTCATGTTAGTTACGATAGACAACTAAGTAGAAGTTATATTTGGAGTGTGTGGAAATTAAACATGACATATATTGCTACTTTTGATTATGACATTGCGTTCTAACACTATAAATACAAAATTTTATGCCCTAATTTTTCATAATTATATATTTTGGATAGTATTACATGACTAATATTCTCGATTAATAAAAATGTCGGGTATGCGCTAAGTTTGAGAAGTTAGGAGATTACTAAAACCTTTCTTTGGGTATTGAAAAGTAATTTCATTTGAAATTGATGTGAAAAGCAAGCTTCAGTTGTTTATTTCCACATAAATTTTGTTGGCGACTCAATTTCACTATAAATGTTCTTTATTTAGAAACAATACAACTATACCTATTAGTTGCTATTGTGCATAATATGAATTTTGTTAACTAAATAGGTAGGTAGTGTTTTTGGCACCAGAATTGTAGCAATGTTTTAAAATTTCTATAAAATTATCAATTGTGACTATAAGCACAGGCCACCCCAAGATAAATTTCGTCCAACAAGTGGACGATTCCTTCACCGTGCATGTTGTAGTATATTTTCAAAAATTCCAGAAGTGACTTTAATAACAATTGTATTAAAATGATATCTTCCATGCGATGTAATCATGTAACAGTTAATTTTATATGTTGACAGTTATATTAAGTACTAGATAATTATATGTATGGTGTAAAAGAGTTAAGTTAACAGTTATGCATTTATATATATTAGGGAATGATATATAGATGTTTTATTGGGGAACGATATTTTTGTCATTTTGCTAATACATATTTTTGAAATTTTTGTCATTTCGCGATTACTTACTTTGGAAATTTTCACCGTGCCTTCAAGTACGGGTATCCGCTGGTATAGTTATATATCGCTAGTATAAATCATATACATATCGAGTATAAGATATCAACTAATATGATGAACTCGAGTAACTCAACACAAAAGCATATAAATATTAAGAAATAAACTTTTGATGTCTAACCTCCATAAGTATGGTCCCGGTCACATGCATAACAAATGGGCCACACTCGAGTCCGCACATCACGAAGGCCTATCCCTACTGCCTTGGGGGATCAGTGACATGTACTAGGTATAGTTAAAGGTTCTTCCACACCTATAACTTCAAAGCATTGTGACAACCGACCTATTCTAATATTGGGTGATCAGTCCATTATTAAATTAAGAAGGAATCATTACTAGTGTCATTCTTAGCATCACTGTCAAAATTTAATTTATTTTACTAAAACCCTAATACCCCGGTGTCAAATTTTAATATTTATTATTAACATACAATTTAATATAAATTGAATAAATCACATTCACCACTCCAAGCACAAAATAATGGATGATAGGATAACATAATAATTAAATAAATGAGTCTGGAATAACACTCTAGATAAAACCTCAATACAGTCATCCATAAGTAAAGTCTAAATCAAATACTGAAAATAACTAGAAATACAATGTCTTTGTAAATAATAACAAACTAGAGATGGGAGAAATACCCAAATGAGATATATAAGGATAAATAAGAATTGAATAAATGTGGAGGCATTTGATAACAATCTCCTGCAACTTCCACAGCAGCTGTAGCACGCTAAATGTAGGAACTCCTATACCTTGCATCGCTGTGGTTGGGCACCTAAAATGTTTTTGCAAAAATGGATTTGAAACGGGTCAAGCCCAAGTAAAGCGGCTTGAAATTTTTTAGAAGTTATTTAAAATGCATCAAGATAAGATGTTATATACATGTTAGCTCCACATTATCTCACTTGAGATCCTCACCTCTCAGCTATTGTTCACGCCTAACGTACTACTCTAACCCACCTAATTATGCTACCCGCCTAACTAGTCTGAATTACATCTCTTTTCCCACTTAATAAGTTATTTTTCCCACCCATATTTCCCTTAAAACACGATACTACATTTTCAAATTATTTATATTCATTAAGTGTCTCGAGTTAATGATTAAGTTCTCATACACATTGAATAATTTAGATATCACTATTCATCTTATCAAATAATACACTTGTTGATTTAAAAAACTAAACTAGGTCCAACTACTTAATCACATATAATATTTGTAAGTAAAAGAAAGAAAGAAAAAGGTTTTTTTAAAGTGGTTCAACTTATTGAGTAAAGCCTACGTCCACTGTGCTTGTGTTTGACTTTCAATCACTTACCCTTGACGAAGGGATTACAATGGATTTATAACCCAATATGGAGACAAAGAGATGGAATGGTAAAGGATGGAATGCCTTTATAAATTAGGCATTTACATCATAACAGAATTTCCACAATGTTTCTGGTTGTTGGCATTTTGCTGATAATATTGGTCGGCCTCCCTACTATTAGTCAGCATTTTAGTACTGTTGGTCGTAATCCCAGGCCTTGGTCGGTGATTATACCTCATTGACCAGGATTATTTCCACAGCGGATGACACATGTCTATTTCTTATTGGTCCACGTAACTGGGTAATTTTTGGCATCAATAGAAGCCCCCAATGTTCCATATTTGATGCTTGCTTGAAAGTATGGAGCATTTTGTTCTGGTAGTAACTCGAGCTATAGTTCTGATGTTTGGTTGTTTATCAACTTTCCACACTTTTAAATTATTAGCTTTGTTGATAGCGTGTATTATTGATGGAATTTTTGTAAATATCCATAATTATAATGAACCATTTTAGGGAAAATATGTCTTTTTTTGTGTAGTCGCAAAAATTTCAATCTTCGTTCCACTTTAATCATTATGCTCATCGATTTCGAGGCAATCTATTAAAAGCGATAAAATCTTGATTACTTGTTACCTCAAACCCTCTGAGTTTCTTCTGTAATTTCTTGAGCTTTTGTGCGATCGTTCTTCATGTCGTCTAGTTCTTACTGAATCCTTAAGTCTTTGTAAGAATTCTTTATCTTTCTTCTTTTCTTTATATCGAATCATGATTTACGATGTTGTTTCTTTAGATGAGTTTAGAAAGGAATGGAACATACCAGATTGGGTAGAATTAGAGTTTCCCAATACCCCTGTAGGTGTTTTTCTTTATCTAAAGGTCATTGGATCCCTTCCTTATTCGTTGCTGAATTCAGCTTTACTTTTCCCATAAATCATTTTTTATAAAATTTTGTTAATACTTTGACATTATACCTGCTAGAGTAGCCCCCAATACCTAGAGGGTTATCAATGTTGTTAATATGCTCAATCAACTCCATGGGACCCATATAGTCATTCCCGAAATCATGTTTTATTATAAGTGGGTCACTAGTGATATTACTTACTATTTAAAGTTTATGGATATAAATAGAGCTTTGGTTGTTAACATTATTGACTCCAATAGTGATTACTTTGACCATGGAGTGATGACCAATATGTAACCCTAACAGGGGGATCAATGGTTGTTTATTTTCTTGCAATTGATAGGAAAAGGAAGTGTTATAAGGAGGGTGACATCAAGCTTAACGAGCTCAAGGTTTTTTGGGTTCTTCATCAAAAAATTAGTGAAGAACATACTAGGTCGGCATCATACTAGCTGAAATACATGAGTTCTGTCACCTCCTTTATTGCCCGACCTTCTACGGTCATTCCTTCCATTATTGTTAACTTAGAACATGACTTAGTGTCCATTTCATTAGGCAGTGGTAAACTTGCTTCAGCCTCTTCTTCATCCTTGGATTCTGACCTTCCTCTCGTTACTGTTATGGGAAAGATGAAATTCCACAATATAATGGGAGATGCTACTACTCCTAGCTCCACTAAATCTGATGCTGGTGGGGACACTAATAAAGAGGATGCTGGGAAGAAGCCCCAGCTAAGAAGGGTGAAGAGTCCCTTCACAAATGCATCAAAACGTGTCTTTTTCCAAGCTTGTTGAAGGAACTATTGCTATTGCCGACCAATAGAACTTGGTCAATTTGCCTATTGTTGTTGCTAGCTCTCCCATAGCTATAGGTCCAGGCCTAGCCAGACAACTGATAAGGCCTGGTACTTTGCCAAATCATAGGGGTGATGCTTCTGCCATGCCCCATTTGAATTTTTTTGACAGGGTTGCTCAAAGCCTTATCTTGGTAAGGATTCTTGCCTTTTCATACTTTTACTTTTTCATTGATTTTTTGTACTAATTTAGGCCCTCATTTTGTAGTTCCTTATTGATTTCAACCAGATGTTAGATAAGGAAGATGCACTTTGTTCTTCTTCAAATGACGTAGAAGAGGATTTTTAATGCTTGAAGAAGTCCTTCCTTGAATCCTAACAAGCATTGGCAAATAAGAAGGAATCTTAGGAGAAGAAAATAAAAGTTGTTAAGGATGATCCGAAGAAGGCTGAAAGTGAGGTTGTTACAGCTCGGGGATAGGTCTCTAAGTTTAAGAAGAACTTGGCTGATAAGAAGACTGAAAGGGTGAAAATTAGATAAGCCTCTCTCAATATGGGATGGTAGAAGGCCATAGCAGTTTCTTCTGTCTAAATTGAATATGTGAAAAAAATGTTATAAGGATGGTGGGTCGCCAGCACTTACTGAGGTCAACACTCCTCCGGAGTCAGAGCTCTTCCTCAGGCATGAGACTGGTTCCCCACCAAACCTAGACGAGGAAGTTAAAGTTGATGTGGGGTCAGAGGATTCCACCCTTATTCTGGATCCTACAACCTACCAACTTCTCACAATTATTGAGTCTTCTCTCCTAACCACTCTCGAGAAAATCACTCCACCTATTCCTACCTCCAATCCAGTTGAAGCTACTAATGATAAGGATAAGGTGTAGGATTTCTCGACAATCAACCCATTTTCCTTTTTTATCATTATTTTTCCTTTACTTCAATGTATGTGTAACTTTACTTCATATTAGTGAAAATGTGTATTTCCTTTATCTGCATTTGTGATCTTTTGATTAAAGCTTTATGCTCTTTATTCTATTGTTGATTGGATATTTCTTGACTCTTATAGTTCATGACCAAAATGGGTAAACTTTCCTCCACTGACTCCAAGCTACTCAAGAGATGTAATGATCTATTCAAGGATGGTCATATGAATTTTTTCAAGGAAGATCTATCAAATTTGCTCAGGGCTGATGTTTCAGTTCAAGCCAAGGAAGCTTACTTATACTTGAAGTATATTTTTGATCAGGCAGTGGCTCAAAAGGTAGTTTACTTTGAAATGATTGAAGAGCTTCAATAAGATCATAAAAAATCCAAGGCTCTTTTGCATGTTGATTATGAGAATAAGTAAAAAGCTCTAAGTGAAGCTTGGGGTTTTGAGGAAAAATTAGAGAAATATGCCTCTTCTTTTAGGAAGAAATAATTTTAGCTCAAGTGTAAAGTGGATGGGGCTAGGGCCATTGCCAAGCTGTTGGAGGAAGAAAATAACAGTTTGAGAGATGAGCTGAACTATTTAAAGGTTCCTTCAACTACTACTTTTGTTGATGATGGAATTTTATTTTAGCAGAATGAAAATGCTAATCTAAAGGAAGAACTAGAGGCATTGAAAAAATCTAAACCTCCTTCATCCTCCTGATCAAGAGAAAGATCTGGTTGAGCTATGACTGATGAAGGCAGTACTCAATAGACGCTTGCAAATCAGGTTGCACAAATAAAGGCCAAGAATTTAACTATTTCTAAGATGTCTCAAAAGATCCAAACCCAGGGCGAGCAACTTTCAACCCAGTCCTCTCAACTGTAGGCTAAAGAGGGAGTATTGAAGAAGCTACAACATCAAGTTGAGGAATAAACTATCCAATTTCACAAACAGCCCAGGAAGATCTGTATGGAAGGATACAATGAAACTCTTGGTCATTTTGATGATCGCTTTCGTTAGGCTCAGCGCGAATGCTATAAATAGGGATGGACCAATTTCCTAACAGTTACGAAGGTTGATCAGGATAGTAGACTGTGGTATTGGGATGATTCGGGGCTTTTGGAGTGTCAAGATCCTCCATTTAAACTAGATGTCAGTTGGATCCCTATAAAAACCATTCCTCAATGCTTGATCTCCAAATACTTAGGGGATTATGGTTTGCATGACGAGCTGGAAATAGTTCAACCTCCTCATCTATTAGATGCTCCGAGCAGCAGCAATAGGAGAATGATTCAAGATTTTAACTTCATTAACTCCCCATACACATTGGATGATACTCCCGTAGGCATGGACTCAGCACCGAGCTCCTCTAAAGTTGAAGGAAAGTGTCCTGTAGAATAATCTTGAGCATAATTTGTTCTTGTATTTCATTTATACATGATATTTGCATGTAATCATCTTAGATATATAAATAAGAGGCATTTGATTGTCTTATCTTATTAATTTCTTAATGCTTGAGTGATCTTATTGTTTCATTAGTTCTACTGATACACTTAAGCATTTGCCAAAATTTTAGTATCAATTACCAATGAGATTATCATAGGCTCTACTAATATACTTAGATTTCTAAGTTTAATACTAGTTACCAATGATGTGTCCATAGGTTCTACTAATACACTTAGATTTAAATCCAAGTTTAGCAATAGTTACCCGTGGTATTGCCATAGGTTCTACGAATGTACCTAAATTTTTAGGTTGAGCATTAGTTACTAGTGGTGACCAAGCTTATGTAGAATATGTGTCAAAATTCCTATTTAGTAATCTTCACAATGTTCTTCCTCCATTTTGGTCACTTTGGATAAAACTTGTTTATTTTTATACAAAGTTTTATCCCATATTTTTCTTGCCCAAGTGCTAAGGATTTAAATTCCTGTTTTGACCCGGGTTTGTGAAATTCTGTTGTTTTGTCGATCAAGTATTGCCTTCATCGACCAAGTTCGACCAATTACTGAATTCCTACCGACCAATTATTTATGTGTGTGTGTGTGGGGGGGGGGGGGGATGGGGATGCATATCACCAATATTCCCAAAAGAATAAAAAAATGCAAAAAACTAACTTTTTATCGATACTGAAGCCAATTGATTACAAAAGATGTTCTTGCTACATTACTGGTAGTACTTCCTATGATGCTCGGCATTCTATGGATTTTTGAATTCTCCCCCTCCAAAGTTTTCAATTCGATAAGTGATTCGTACCGAATATTGCGTATTTCATCCCTCAAACCTACGCATTTTATCCCCCTCGGGTATCTTATTCCCTATATTTATGCTCATTAACCAGACAACCTCGAATTTCTATGTTAATATGCTTTGCAAGGGTTAATTGAGCTTTTATAGGTATTTGGATGCTAAGTGTGAGGATGGAATGCATTCTGACTAATTTTCGTACGCAATCGCACATTCAAGGGAAATTCGTTCAATTCACAGCTTAGGCACCTGACCCAACATCTTCATAGAATTGTAGGCCTCCTCGCAAGATTCGCGTGGCCATGAACGATGCGCGATTCCGATCCCTAACGAAGAAGTTACCGAGATTTTAGTAGAAGGGAAATCCAATTGAACCAAAACAGCAAGTAGCTTGAAGAAGCCTTGCTTGATCGATCGATTGATCCTTTAATTTTCATTCTTTGACCTAAGACAGTGGGATCATATATGATCCATCGATCTATCGATCAAAGGGATCGATCGATCGGTCCCCTGTTTTCTGCAGATATTTTCCCTTTTCTTTTCTTTTTCATTTTCTTTTCTAATTTAATTCCACTTACTATATAAACCATTTTTGTTGTAAATATCAGATATAATTAGATTTTAGTTAGTTTTAGGTTAGGGTTTGAGGGTTTTGAGAGCTCTTTCTTCTTCCTCATTTGGTTGACAACCATTTGGATTCGTAAGTTACACTTTTCTTTACCCTCTCCATTAATATAGCTTTTATTTCCATATTTCTTGCTTTATAATTTAGTTTACTTGCTTTATTTACTTGCATTCATTTACTTGCTTTGTAGTGTAGATTTATTACATTTATTTACTGCTTTCCTTTATCGCATTTTTAATATGCTTTCTATATAATTTAGTCTACATTGTGTCGGGTTGAACTCATTTCGGGTTGACATGTTACTTTGCTTTGGTGATGGAGTTTACGAGTCTATTTCGGGTGCGTTGTCCTAGTTATTACACCTAGGAGATTTGACAGGGCAAATCATGTATGTTTCGTGCTTACGGCCTTGCGTGCATAATTTCTGGGATATTTGTTGATGCCAAAATCATATTAGGCTTTTATGCGAATTTAGGGGCGTGATAACTCTTAATTCAATTAACTGTCAAAACGAGAAACAATCATAATAACTCGTCGACCCATGTAACCATTTTATACTCGGGTGAGTGATATTCGACACAACCTATAGTTTTTACTCGCTTTCTTAATCTAGTTTAAATGCGCTTTCCTAGATTAATATTTCCCTATAGCATCATCAAGTTTTGTTTTCAACACATTGAGTAAAGTTCTGTTTGTTACCTCAGTTTGCCAATTACTTGGAGGATGACCTAAAGCAGAGTGAAACTTTTGAATCTTAGATTGGGCACAATATGCCGCGAAGTCCTCCATGAGGAACTTGGTACCATGGTCAGTAATGAAGTCATATGGCAAACCATATGTACAAATGATGTTTTTCCAAATGAACTAGTACACCTTTTCATAGGGCATATCCACTAATGGTTCTGCTTTAACCTATTTTGCAAAATAATCAACGGCTACAACCAAGTACTTAAATCTTCCTCTCGTGGTCAGCAATGGCCCGACCAAATCTATTCCCCAAATAGAAAATGGCCAAGGTGAAGTAATGGGGGTCAAAGCTGAATGTGGAGTTTTGCGAATATTGGAGAACTTTCGGCACTTGCCACACTTCTTTACAAAGGTTGTACAATATTCCCTCATGGTCAACCGTTAATAATCTTGAGTATTCATTTGCTATTATAATGATCTTCCTGCCACATGAGCTCCATAAGATACTTCTTGAACTTTTCCTATTAGATCTTTACCCTTTATTGGGTGAACACAACACTGCAGAGTAGCTATTAATCCTCTCCTGTAGATAACTCATTTCTCTAACACGTACCTTACTTCATTGTACATAAGCTTTTTGTCCTCAATTGTGTCTGCTGGTAGTATTCCTTCTTCAATATAAGCTCTGATGGGATCCATCCAGGATTATCCCATTTCTACTGTAATGAAACTAATCATAAAATCTTCATCAATACTTCTATTGGCCAAAATTTCGATGGGAATGGTTCTCCTGAGCACAATTCTGATTACTGATGCCAGCAAGCAAGTGAGTCAGCTCGGGCGTTTTCCAGTCTTGAAATTCTGCTCATCCGAACAATAGGTAATTTTTTTATAACCTCTAATTTTTAGGTATCTTATCAATTGTTCTCCTTTGGCTCCATACAAAGTCAAAATTTGATTCCCCCATAACTTGATCGACGTTTAGTGATTGAGATAAACCTAAGCCCATAATGATAGCTTCATACTCTGCTTCATTATTTGAGGCCTGAAATTTGAACCACAATGCATATTCAATATCTATCCCATGAGGGGTGTTAAGTATTATACCTACTTTCACATGAGGATATATCTATATACAAGTTCTAGATGGGGATGTTATTGTCAAACACTTAGTCTGTTAACATCCCATGATGAAATACTTTGCTTCTTTCCTTCTCATATCTTTTGTCTATCTCTTATATCCTAGTTGATGTCTACGCTAGGTCAAAAACAAATTCTTTTGTGCTTATACCTAACGGGGTTTGTTTGGGTTGTTGGTTGGTGATGACTTCGGCTGGGCTTCCCCTATTTGGGTTCACTATGCCTGAATGTTTCGTTTCTTGGGACCCTCCGAATAAGTGAATTCAACAATGAAGACTGCCACATCTTGGCCCTTTAATGAAGACCTTGTCTCATATACAATATCATACTCCCCTAGTTTTACTGCCGAGTACATTAACCTTCTAGGCTTCTCAAGTTTATGCAAAGCTTTCCGAAGAGGCATATAAGTGTAAACCACAATAGTATGTGCTTGTAAGTAAGGTTTCATCCATTTGACTGCCTCAATCAATGCTAATGCAAACTTCTCGGTGGATATCTAAATTCCGCTCCTCCAAAGTATTTGCTGGTGTAATAAATAGGCTTTTAAACTCCGTTATCTTCTCTTATGAAGGGAGTATGCACAACTAACTCAGAGACGGCTAATTTTAAATACAATTTTTCTCCTAACACTGGTCGGGAAAGCAATGAAGGTGATCCTGTGACCATCCCAGTTCAACTCCTTTGGGGGGAGGAGAGAGAGATATAAAGATACATATCCCCTTGGGAAGGCTGTGTTGTGCCGCGGTCGCGCACCCTTCTTGGAAAGGTTACTTCGGCTATCATCGGTGTGGGGGTAAATGTGAAGAGAAAGAGGCATTAAGGAAAAACTGATGCATACGAAACCAATAGATCGAAGGTCCGAGGGATAAGTTACGAAATGGGAAGGTGTTAGGCACCAATGCTGCCCTTTCGGTCTCTCATGGGTTAGTGTTCTTATCTTTTATTTTATATCCCCATGAAATGTGTGAGCGTGTTTACATAATGGAGATAGGATTTATTCAACTAATGCCATGGACAAGGTAGAATGAGGTCATCCATAAGACTAATCCCAAAAAAACGTATGTAGAAAGTATGATTTGTGCATTCATCACGATATTGATCGTTATTAGGAAACGATAATATGTGTTGGATGAAATGCACACAAGTATGATATATATAAATACGAAAACGGGAGGTTGTAGAAAATTAGGGAATTTGAGAAATTGGGAAAATTGGAAAATTGGACTCAAGTCTCGAATTTTAATCCAAGATGCCTATGTAGTGTATAGAGGCATCAAAGTCCATGTAGTTCGAATGTAGTATAGGGGTGGGGTGGGTGGAGTTCATCCCATAGATTCGAATGAAATTTTATTATATCTATATGTGTAGAAAATGTGTTGTTTTGATTTTGGAAAAAGTGTGATGGATAATTCCGTTCAGAATTTTACGGATATAACCCTCTTTTATTTTTTTTAGATTCCTTATAGAAAATAAAGTATGTGAAATATACTAAAAAGTGTAGATATTAATGTGTATGAACTAAAGTAAGAACTAGATTATGAATATAATGTGTATTATGAAAAACAAGGAATTTAAAGAGAAAGGTAAAGAATGGACCTTCTTTGAAGCTTGATCTTTGATCTTGGATGAACTCCCTTGAGTGTTGATGAACGTTGATGAGAGAGAAGGGTATTTGGAAAACTGGGTATGAAAAGGATGGGAATGTAATCTTGGATGGAACTTCACATGAGGGACTTCGCTGATTTCGAGGGAATGTTGATGAGATCACTGTTGCTAATGGATCTATTTTGTGGTCCTGGACTGAGGTCATGGCCCCTATTTATAGGATTAGGGGGTGCCGATCGGCCTACCCCAGGGGGTGCCTATCGACATGTACCCCCAGACACAGTGTCGATAGGCAGGGATCATGACCTACCAATTAGCAGTCCCATGCAGATTTTCTGAGAAACTGGTCGTAGAATACCCAGCGTTGATTTAAATCGTGCATGGGGATACCATTAGAAAGGTATTTTGGATACCTTTATGAGTCCTTTGGACTGCTCCTGGGTCTAGGAGTTGACTTTTGGTCAAATTTGGATCGAAAGCACACGTCGGTCCTTTGGACGGGAGATCGTTGAATGCAGTTGGATCGTTCGTCCGCATGGTAAGTCAAAATCACACACATGGTGGACCATTGAAAAGGCCAGGAGAAGCACTTTGACATTCCGAATAGTTTTGATTGGTTCGAAAAGTTAACCTTGGGCAACCAAGGCTCAGAAGCGCCCGGGGACTTCTCAGAGTAAAACGGATCGTTCGTCCGTACCATAGGTCAAAATCACACACGGGGTGGACTGTTATAAAGGGTAGTTAGTGTCCTTTGGAGATTAATTCAGTCTCATTCAAGCTGATGACTTGACTTTGGTCAAACAGAGCCCGAGAGCGCCTAGTGGCCTCCGAATCAATTTTTGGGGAAAAATTGATCGTTCGTCCGAATGGTTATGATGTTTCATCCATGAGGAATACCGTTTGAAAGGGTTTTTGGTGCAATTTGAAGATTCAAAGATATTTCACTCTAACGGTGAAGTTGATTGAGGTCAAATCGGAGCCTGGGAGTGCTCGGTGGCCTCCAAATCGATCTTCAGTAGCAAAATGGTCCATTCGTCTGAACTGTTATGTCGATTAGTGCACATGGTATACCATTGGAAAGGTTATTCAGATCCTTTCAAATATTCAAAGGGGTTTCACTCTGACGATAGAGTTGATCGGAGTCAAATGGGGCCCGAGGATGGCTAATGAGCTCCAGATGGGTACTCAGAGTGCGACCTAGGGTTTACGGTGAGATGGGGAGGTGTTAGGGACCTAAGGGGAGACCTAGGGATCTTATAATGTGGTGTGTATAGATACCCTCAATGGGTGATCTTAGAACAAGTGATAACTGTAGGTACCCAGGATTGAGAACCATGGGCCTGGACGAGTAGTCCAGTTCTGACGGCCCAAAATCCAGGCCCTCTATCTTTCATATTGACCCGGTCTCTCCCCACGATCCCATGAAGAGAAGTTATAGGGGAGCACAATCCCGTGAAGGGAAGGGATAGGGAAGATGGCTAATATGAAGGAACCCATCATCTCCACTAACTACCATACACATGTATAAATTAAACCCTAGGTCCGGGGCAAAGGAAAAGTTGTATTCTCAGTACTTATTCTTCAGAATATAGAGAAATAATACTGACTGCACCATCGTGGACGTAGGCACATCTTTGCTAAAGCACGTACACCCGTTGTTGTGTGACTGGAATTTTATTTATTCCTTCTTGATCATTACCTCTCTCACATTTATTTGTGTTGCATAATAATTGTCACCACAATTGGCGCCGTCTGTGGGAAACGTTCATCTTTCCCTGAGAAGAGCCCACGCCAAGAAAAAATCTAAGTTGTCTGGTCACAGCAGCAACGCTCCTCAAGCAGGAGACATTCAAGAGCCACCTGCTCCTCGCAGGATTAGGTCTGAAGTCCGACGTTCAAATCGAGGGGCTCGCTTAGAAAGGCCAGCCTTAGAAGAAAGTCAAGGACCAGCAAGGTCCACGCAGATATCCAGATTGATCGATGCATACGAGGCAAGGCTCCACGAGCAGAGGGAGTCTTCTCGCAGATATGAGGCTGAGAATTCTCGCTTGAAAAGAAGACTGGAAAGACTGGAGAAGGAACTACGTCCTGATACCAGGAGACACCCCTATTGCAGTCCTAGCCCTCAGGCGAGAAAATCTCGCAGCCGAGGAAGCATCCCTAAGCGGCAATATCCAGGGGACGAAGGTGGCGACTCAGACGACGACCTCCGCGAACAACTAAGAAAAGCTCACCGCTTCCAGAGCCCTGCTCGCAGCGACGACAACATGCGGAACCTGGTCCGCAGAGAAATGGACCAACATCCAGCTCATCGCGGCACCAGGTCGACCAGAGAACTCGCTAGGAGAGCCCTCAAGACCCAGATGAAGTCACCCTTCACGAGGGAAATTGAAGAGGAAGAGGCTCCCAAGAAGTTTGCCATTCCAAGGTTCAATATTAACGACGGGAAGACAGATCCCATTGATCATGTCAGGCAGTACCGGCAGGCCATGACCCTCTGGAATCATCGGGACGCACTGATGTGCCTTATTTTCCCCTCGAGCCTCCATGACGTGGCCCAGAAATGGTTCGAGAAACTCCCTCACCGATCCATCAGAAATTTCAAATCCCTGGCCGAGCTCTTTACGGCCCGATTCATCACCAGCAGCTCCCATCCCAAAAGGATGGATGCTCTATTAACAATGAAGAAAACGCCTCAGGAGACACTCCGAGACTACGCGAAGAGATACTGGGAGTTATTCAATGAGGTCGAGGACTGTGCAGAAGAGGTGGCAGTAGCTTCATTCAAAATTGGGCTACCTAGCTCTTCCCTCCTTTACCAGTCCTTGACAAAGAAGGAAGCTACGACCATTGACGACCTGATGGCCCGGATTGAGAAATACGCAAAGGTAGAAGATGTCACCCGCCTTAATGTAGGAGAAAACGGTCGAGCCAAGCTCACTACTAAGGGAAGTGAGAAAGTTGAGAACCAGAAAAAAGGAGGAAAAAGTGGGGGCAAGAATGGCTCCAAAATGGAGGAAACCCTGACGTTACAAAATCGTTCCAGGCGATCAACACCGTCTTCAAAGAGCCAATTTACAAAATTCTCGCGAAGATCAAGGATGAGCCGTTCATCAAATGGCCCCGAAAAATGGGAGGAGTACCCTCGAAAAGAAACAATGCATTAAGATGCACTTTCCACAAAGAGGGAGGGCATAAGACCGAGCACTGCAAGGCTCTTAAGTCCCACCTCGAGGAGTTGGCCCAGTCCGGACATTTGAATGAATTTATGGAAAAGAAGGTAGAGAAAGTGGTTGCCCACAAAGAGACGAAACCCGATAACGTATTGGAAGATGACGTCGGACACGAATTCGCAGTAATCCACGGAGTATCTGACGTCAAGCAAATCCAAGGTAACTCAGCTCGAATGGAGGTAAAAAAGCTGACAGCGGTAATGCAAGCTTTTCAGTTTGACCCAGCAAAATCACAGTCAGGAAAACGTCGGCGAGCAGAGGATATCAACTACAACAAGCATATTGTTTTCACGGATGAAGATCTTGTGGGAGTAAGGACCCCACATCATGATGCCTTAGTCATTACACTCAGGATAGCCAACTTTGACATCGATAGGCTGCTCGTCGATCAAGGAAGCTCATCCGAAGTAATGTACATCGACCTGTTCCGGAAATTGAAGTTGAACATCGCCGACCTAAAGGGAACCACTGTCCCTCTGGTCGGCTTCGCTGGGAAGATGACCATGCCTTTGGACAAAATAGTACTGCCAGTTCGCACTGGAAATGTTTCCAAGATGATCAAATTCTTGGTGGTCGACATTGATTCACCATATCAAGCCATCCTCGGCAGGGGATGGCTTCATGCAATGAAGGCAGTCTCCTAGACCTACCACCAGAAACTCAAATATGTCACCGAGCGGGGAGTAATGGAGATACATGGCGACCAGGCGATGGCAAGGAAATGATTCATAGCGGCCATCCGACCAAAGCCAGAGAGAAAAGCCGTTCAAACCAGCGAGAAAGTGGAGGAAGGTGCAATTCCTTCCAAATAGCAATTAAAATATGGAAGGCCTGGAGTGGAAGAGACCAGGCTCCTCCCCTCCGAGCGTGTCGTCGAGGACCTGGTAGAAGTGACGGTTAAAGAAATCTTGGTAAAAAACTTAATGACAAGCTTTGAAGAGATCAACATCCAACAGTTTCCCAGGGGGCAAAATAGCCACGCTGATGCCTTAGCAGCCCTGAGCTCGACAGTTGATTCTAGCCTTAAAAGGATCATCCCTATCGATTTCCTCAGTTGCCTAATCATTTACCCCAACTGCGAGCTGACAACAGCAAAACCCATACTCCAATTGGAATCAACCCCCAGCTGGATGGATCCCTTCAAAGACTATTTAAAGAACGGAACGCTCCCAGGGGATGGCTTCATCCGGTCAGGATTTTGTTTAACGAAAGTAGGTTTGATGCCTAAGAATACTCTGTAGGGCTTCATATATTGCCAGGGGCAATGCTAAGAGGTATGTCGTGCTTCATGACGATGACTTGAGGAGCTCATCCGAAGTAATGTACATCGACCTGTTCCGGAAATTGAAGTTGAACATCGCCAACCTAAAGGGAACCACTGTCCCTCTGGTCGGCTTCGCTAGGAAGATGACCATCCCTTTGGCTAAAATAGTACTGCTAGTTCGCACTGGAAATGTTTCCAAGATGATCGAATTCTTGGTGGTCGACATTGATTCACCATATCAAGCCATCCTCGGCAGGGGATGGCTTCATGCAATGAAGGCAGTCTCCTCGACCTACCACCAGAAACTCAAATATGTCACCGAGCGGGGAGTAATGGAGATATATGGCGACCAAGAGATGGCAAGGAAATGCTTCATAGCGGCCATCCGACCAAAGCCAGAGAGAAAAGCCATTCAAACCAGCGAGAAAGTGGAGGAAGGTGCAATTCCTTCCAAATAGCAATTAAAATATGGAAGGCCTGGAGTGGAAGAGACCAGGCTACTCCCCTCCGAGCGTGTCGTCGAGGACCTGGTAGAAGTGACGGCTAAAGAAATCTTAGTAAAAAAGTTAATGACGAGCTTTGAAGAGATCAACATCCAACAGTTTCCCAGGGGGCAAAACAGCCACGCTGATGCCTTAGCTGAGCTCGGCAGTTGATTCTATCCTTAAAAGGATCATCCCTATCGATTTCCTCAGTTGCCTAAGCATTTACCCCAGCTGCGAGCTGACAACAGCAAAACCAATACTCCAATTGGAATCAGCCCCCAGCTGGATGGATCCTTTGAAAGACTATTTAAAGAACGGAACGCTCCCAAGGGATGGCTTCATCCGGTCAGGATTTCGTTTAACCAAAGTAGGTTTGATGCCTAAGAATACTCTGTAGGGCTTCATATATTGCCATGGGCAATGCTAAGAGGTCTGTCGTGCTTCATGACGATGACCTGAAGAGCTCATCCGAAGTAATGTACATCGACCTGTTCCGGAAATTGAAGTTGAACATCGCCGACCTAAAGGGAACCACTGTCCCTCTGGTCGGCTTCGCTGGGAAGATGACCATGCCTTTGGGCAAAATAGTACTGCCAGTTCGCGCTGGAAATGTTTCCAAGATGATTGAATTCTTGGTGGTCGACATTGATTCACCATATCAAGCCATCCTCGGCAGGGGATGGCTTCATGCAATGAAGGCAGTCTCCTAGACCTACCACCAGAAACTCAAATATGTCACCGAGCGGGGAGTAATGGAGATATATGGCGACTAGGCGATGGCAAGGAAATGCTTCATAGCGGCCATCCGACCAAAGCCAGAGAGAAAAGCCGTTCAAACCAGCGAGAAAGTGGAGGAAGGTGCAATTCCTTCCAAATAGCAATTAAAATATGGAAGGCCTGGAGTGGAAGAGACCAGACTCCTCCCCTCCGAGCGTGTCGTCGAGGACCTGGTAGAAGTGACGGCTAAAGAAGGCGACAGCAGCAGAGTCTTCCTGATCGGAGCATCACTCACTGACCAAGAGCAAAAGGATTTGTCAACCTTACTCAGAAGCAACATAGATGTTTTCGCTTGGGATCCCTATGAGCTGCCAGGAATCGATCCCAATATGGTCTGCCATCAGTTGCACGTCGATCCCACATTCAAGCCGATAGCGCAGAAGGCACGACAAACTGCTCCCGAAAAGGCGAGAGCAATAGAAAAAGAAGTCAAAAAACTGCTGGATGCAGGGTCCATACGGGAAGTGCAATTCCCCAAATGGTTATCCAACCCAGTGGTAGTTCCGAAAAGAAACGATAAGTGGAGAGTTTGCATAGACTTCACTGACCTCAACAAAGCCTGCCCCAAGGATAGCTTCCCCCTTCCGAAAATAGACCCAACCGGTAGACGCCACCGCAGCTCACGAACGAATGAGTTTCCTGGACGCGTACTCAAAATATCACCAGATTCCCCTATATGCCCCAGATCAGGACAAAACGGCGTTTATCACGACGGTTGGTTTATACTGTTACAAGGTCATGCCTTTTGGGCTAAAAAATGCAGGGGCAACCTATCAGCGGCTAGTAACTAAAATATTTAGGAATCAGATGGGCGACATAATGGAGGTCTACATCGACGACATGCTCGTCAAAAGCAAGGAGAAGGAAAATCACCTCTCGGACCTGTCAAGTACCTTCGAAATCCTCAGGAAGTACCAAATGAAACTCAACGCGAGCAAGTGTTCCTTCGGTGTCCAGTCAGGAAAGTTTCTTGGGTATTTGGTCAGCAAGTGAGGCATAGAGGCTAATCCGGACCAGATTGATGCAATCAACAGAGTGCAACCTCCTCGCACTGTCCGAGATGTACAAAAGCTCACTGGAATGCTCGCTGGTCTAAATTGTTTCATTTCTAAATCCTCCGAGAGATGCAAGCCTTTCTTCCAACTCTTAAAAGGTAGCAAAACAGTAGAATTGACCCCAGACTGCTCGCGAGCATTAGACGAGCTCAAATCCTACCTAAGCTCTCCACTATTGCTTGTCATACCACAGCAAGTGGACTCTTTGTACCTCTACCTCTCTGTATCCAGTCATACTGTCAGCTCAGCACTAATGTGTGAAGTTACAGGAATCCAATATCCAGTCTATTACGTGAGCAAAACCTTATTAGATGCCGAGCAGCGCTACCTACCATTGGAAAATCTCGCATTCGCCCTAGTAATGGCCTCGAGGAAACTGAAGCATTACTTCGAAGCTCATACGATCATAGTCCTTACATTACACCCCCTCAAGGCTGTCTTGAGGAAGGCGGATTTGTCGGGCAGACTATCTAAATGGTCAGTCGAGCTCGGCCGATTTGACATCCAATTTTAACCAAGGACAGCTATCAAGGGTCAAATCCTTGCTGATTTCATAGCTGAATTCACAGGCGAAGAACCCTTCGACCAGCCTAAGCCAACAGAACAAAACAACCAGCCTACAGTGGAAAGCTGGAAACTATTCATTGATGGAGCCTCCAACTCAAAGGGGGCAGGGGTAGGAATTGTTCTCATCACTCCATAAAATAGAATCCTTGAGCAAGGAATCAGGCTGGGATTTGCAGCCTCCAACAACGAAGCAGAATACGAAGCCTTAATAGTAGGTCTCCAAAAGGCACAAACTCTGGAAGAAAAGCATTTGCAGGTATTCGGTGATTCGCAACTAGTTTCCAATCAAATAAGTGGAGACTATAACGCGAAGGATGAGAGAATGGCAGCCTACCTCTCCTTGGTAAAAAACTTAATGACGAGCATTGAAGAGATCAACATCCAACAGTTTCCCAGGGGCAAAATAGCCACGCTGATGCCTTAGCAGCCCTTAGCTCGGCAGTTGATTCTAGCCTTAAAAGGATCATCCCTATCGATTTCCTCAGTTGCCTAAGCATTTACCCCAACTGCGAGCTGACAACAGCAAAACCAATACTCCAATTGGAATCAGCCCCCAGCTGGATGGATCCCTTGAAAGACTATTTAAAGAACAGAACGCTCCCAGAGGACAAGAGAACTGCCCACCAACTGCTCGCTTTCACTTATCCACAGGAGACAACTTGTATAAAAGATCTTTCTCCGTCCCCTACCTTAGATGCGTCCACCCAGGCGATGTCAAGGCAGTGCTTCACAAGATTCACGAAGGAATTTATGGAAGTCATATCGGAGGAAGGTCTATATCCTTCTGAGCAATGAAGGAAGGTTATTGGTGGCCATACATGCAAAAGGACTCCGCAGTATATGTCCGCAAATGCCGAAAATGCCAACTTCACGCTCCCATGTTCCACCAGCCCGCCAGCGAATTAAAATCCCTGACCAGTCCCTGGCCCTTCGCCCAGTGGGGGATGGACATCGTGGGACCACTGCCCACCGCTGCCGTCAATCGCAAATACCTGTTGGTTGCAACTGATTACTTTACCAAGTGGATCGAGGCAGAACCACTGGCGAACATCCGAGATGCTGACATGATAAGGTTCGTATGGAGAAATATAATCACTCGATTCGGAATCCCCAGAACTATCATCACTGACAACGAATCCAGTTCGAGAGTGGCCCTTTTCAGGACTTCTGCAACAAACACGGGATCAGGCACCACTTCAGCTCGGTGGCCTACCCTCAAAGCAACGGACAAGCAGAATCCTCCAACAAAACAGTGATCGCTGGATTGAAGAAGCGGTTAGAGCAAGCCAAAGGCGCGTGGACAATCGAGCTACCGCATATCCTATGGGCATACAGAATGACTCCTAGGCGATCAACAGGAGAAACGCCATTCTCACTAGCATATGGTATGGAAGCGATCATCCCACTAGAAGAGGGATTGCCTACAATGAAATCCGACCTTGTCGAGCAAGGCCAAAACGATCAGGCTTTGCTCGCTGAACTCGACCTGGCCGACGAGCACAGGGAACTTGCCCTAGTAAAACTAGCAAGCTATCAGCAATAGCTCGCGAAGCACTACAGCAAAAGGGTCAATCCGAGGAAATTCAAAGTTGGGGACTATGTTCTAAGAAAGGTCCTGGGAAACACAGTGAAGCCATCAGACGATAAATTGGGCCCAAACTGGGAAGGACCTTATAAGATAATTAGAGATGACCTGCGAGGTGCCTATCATTTGGAAACGATGGAGGGCAGAGAGATACCACGAGCATGGAACGCAACTAATCTCAAGAAATTCTATTTTTAGGAGTTCTATTATTAAATATTTTATTGTATTCATTATGTGAAAGTACAGTTCATTTCTCAATTCGCTAATGAAAATCTCTCAGTTGATCACTCTCTAATTAGTAACAGTTATATCTTATTACACATCCCTTCCAAATCACAGGCATAACGGTTGACATAGCAGGAAAACACCCCTCCTCAGGTCATCGTCATAAAGCACGACAGACCTCTTAGCATTGACCCTAGCAATATATGAAGCCCTACAGAGTATTCTTAGGCATCAAACCTACTTTGGTTAAACGAAATCCTGACCGGATGAAGACATCCAATACCAGGTGTGTCCTCGCCAACTGCCCTACTTAGGCCTAAGGGAGTGTGACGACACAACCTAAAAGGTAAAGTGAGGGCACAATGGTATTCTTATACTGGACTGGGCGGACACTCACATGACAAAATAAAAAGGATTGCGAAGCAGCAAAAATATAAAAGGATTGGATGAACACGTTTAGTCGGCAAAATTGCCCAAAACTCTAACTTTTCATTAATCTTTTATATTTACAAACAATGATAATACATGTTTAGTTGGCGAAGCTCGCCCAAAGCATTTACAATTATAAAAAAGAAAAAGAGTAACAAAATCTCAAGGAGGAGGAAGACTCCGAGCAAGATAATCAGCAACTTTAGCTCTCCTTCCATCATTAGGAGCAGGGGCGAGCTCCTGCACGACCTCATTTGCGTCCAATTCCAATAGTTGCCGGGGAATAGCATCAATGGGGATCCATTGATCATCCCGCCTGAATGGATTGGGCATCAGAGTAAAAGAGGACATCTCGTGTCGATACCACAACGTCGAGTTCCTTGGAACCTGCAGCTCTTTGAGGGAACTCAACCACCCCCTAATGAAGGAGAGCTCCTCGAACTCTGATAGTCTCGTCGGAGCTTCCAGCCAGCATTGATCGTAGCCATCGGACCACACTTGTCGAGGACCGTTCTTGAACAAATACCGAAGTCGGGTGACGTCCCTCTGGAGCCCAGCAGCAGTCACATAAGCTCGCCGAACATCGTCGCGCAGCTCCTCCATTTCCCTCTCACGGTGTTCCTCGACTTCCCTATTCCTACCCCTAGCACTCCTACCAACATGCGGGAGTGAAGGCCGAGCAGCTCGCGACAAAGAAGAGCCTTGTAGGACTGCCGAAACGATGCTCGGCGAATTCTCCTTAAGCCTAAGGACTTCCCTCCTCAAATCTTCATTCTCCCGCTGCAGGAACTCCCCTACCTGATTAATCTCGGTGGCCTCCAGCAACCTTGCTCTCAGTTCACTGACTTCTTCTTACACTGAAACACGGATTTCTTCCATCTCCTGGAGCCTGTCCTTCAGCTTGGCCACTATCTCGGACTGATCCTTATATTTTTGGTTCCTTGACTTCGCAAACCTGTAAAGCCTAGCAAAGGCTTGGCGAACTGCAGGGCTTGCATTAGGACCAAGAGTCTTACCTAGTTGGGAGGTAACAGGAATATAGTCATCCACATCAACCAACTACAGATAAAAGAAAGATAGAAAAGAGAAAGGGATCAACGTAAACAAAAGGGGAATCTTATCATTCATTAATAAAGACTGAGTACATCGAGCAGAAAAAACTTGGGAAATTACAAAAAAAAAAGGTACAGAAGAAAACCCTAAGAACAAATCAACTAGCAACCTCAGGCTGCCCAGCAGTGTCTGGCTACTTCTCCTTATCAGCCACAGCAGAAGTACCCCCCTAGCAGGAACTGTATCCAAGGGAAGATCAGCACCCCCGATGGTTGGAGCGGGAGCTTCTTCATCTACAGTTAGCTTGGGACCCGGGTCATGCTCGTCAAACAAGGGAGACTCAGCATCCACACCAGCAGCTAGAAGAGCTTTGTTCCAGCCCTTCTTGAAATTTAGACGGATGATGTAGCCAATCTGAACTTTAGCATCATCATAAGCAGCAACCCACCCGGAGTTGTATGAGTCCTCCTTAATGGTGGCTGCCTGGGCCTTCTCCGCCTCCATTTTCTCGGCCAGAACCCTGCTCTTCTCTGCAAGGTCCAGCTTGCTCGCACATACCAGATCATAATCCTTCCTCAGCTCGCCCAGCTCCCGGATAGCATCATCCTTCTCGCGAGCGGAGGTGGCAAGGGCCAAATTAGACGAGATCCGAGCAGCATCGACAGCCTTGAAACTGGCCTCGAGCTCTTTACCCTTCAGCTTTAGGGCAGAGTTTTCTTGCTCCAATTCACTATTTTTCTTCACCAGCTCGTCGCGTGAGCGATACAGCACAGCGAAGTCGGTAACGAACTACAAAAAAGAAAAAGATATAAGAAGAGGAAAGGAAAAGAAGTCAGAAAAACACGAGAAGAAAATAAACCATACCAGAGCAAGCCTCTGACTAGCCTGAAGGGCCAGATGCTCCGAACCTATTGTGGCGATCAACCGGGAGGACAACTCTCTCGAGCAGGGCCGGAGCTAGCTGAGGGGAGGTCGCCACGGAAGCTCCCTCAGGCAGAGAAAAAACTGGAACTAAGGCCTGGCCGGTCTTCGTCCTTACCTCAGCTCTCCTTTTCTCCTCCTCCTTCTCGCTCTCTCTCTTCCTCCTCTCCTCGACCCTTTTCCTTTCTTCCAACTTCTTCTGCTCCTCATTCTTTCTCTCCCTCTCCTTCACCTGCTCTTCTTCTCTCTTCTTCCTCTCTTGCTCCTGAGAGGAAGGCCGAGAAGATGTAACCACAACCCCAGATGCAGTCTTCTGTTTCTTCAGCTTTTGTGTAAGGAGCACATGGTCGTCATCGTCATCATCTCTGATCAGGTTCTTCCTTGGAGGCATCTTTCCGCCTGAACTGCTGGTAGTGCTCGACGAGTCTTGAGCTTCGGAATCCTCTTCAGAAGAACTGCTACTGTCAGCACTCCCTACACCCAAATCACTCACAGCGCCTGCAGGCTCACTCTCTGAGCTGCTCTCCTCTTCGTCCAACTGGATGGGCTCAACCGTAATATCTCCAAAAGAGTCAAACTCTGGAACGCTATCCACAGGTCGTGCTATGAAGCTGGAGCCTGTGTTCTTGTACTCGAGAAAAAAAGCAGCAGACCTAGGATGCTCGCCGTCACCCAGAGGCTCCCTAATATTCCAAGCTTTCACCAGTTCCGAGATACGAACCTCGCTAAGAGCAGGCTCCAAATTCTTTGTCCTCGCTGTGAAAGAAAAAGCAAAGAGAGGTTAGAAAAATCACAAGTCAGCAAAGTTTGAAACAATAATATAACATCTACCTATATATTCTTCCCCATAAAAGGGAACAGTGGACCTCTCAGACCTCGATCCTTCAGATTGGGGGGAGAACTGCCAATTCCTAACAAGAAAACCTACTTGCCAGTAGTCCTTATGGGAATCAGGTAAATTTACTACCAATACCCTATCAGGGCTCCTAGCCTTAAGATACAGGACACCTGAACTCGTTCGAGAGAAGGAGTAACAAAAGCAGACCTCGACAAGCCCTAACCTTGTGCCGTACAATTGATTTATCCTATGCACGCCGTTCACTATTTTCCATACGTTGGGCGAACATTGTGCAGGTACAATACTAAAATAGCTAAAGAAATGTAGAAACAGATCATTAGGAGGAAAGTTAAGTCCCCCCTGGGAGAGCAACAAAACATGAATCCAATGTGCATCCTCTATATCCCTAACGTTCCTAGGAGGCGAGGCACAACACTCAATCTCTACCCACTCAGGAATGTTGTAGAATTTCCTAAACTCCACGACCGACCTATTTCCAATCTTTGCCATTGGAAAATACAAGAATAACTACAAACCAAAGAGAAAATGTAAAGAGCAGGAGAGACTTACAAGACAGAAGATCAGGTCAAATGGCGAAGAAGCAACGAGAGTAGAGATCGAAAGTAGAAAGTACAAAGCGTAAGAGTTCTCAGAAGATAGAAGATTGCTGGAAAAGCTGAAGCGATGAAAAGAAATGTGCCTTATTCCAACAAGCCTTCAAATCTAATCATAATGCACGGATAGCGAAGCGGGTGCCGCCAAAGCAACTTCACAGTTTTCAAAGAATCACAAATCAGCCGTAATGGCTGATCATTTAAATTCATTGGACCAATAAACATGGCCCAATGAATTTAGGGACAATTGTAGGTACCCAGGATTGAGAACCATGGGCCTGTACGAGTAGCCCAGTTCTGACGGCCCAAAATCCAGGCCCTCTATCTTTCATATTGACCCGGTCTCTCCCCACGATCCCATGAAGAGAAGTTATAGGGGAGCACAATCGTGTGAATGGAATGGATAGGGAAGATGGCTAATATGAAGGAACCCATCATCTCCACTAAGTACCATACACATGTATAAATTAAACCCTAGGTCCGGGGCAAAGGACAAGTTGTATTCTCGGTACTTATTCTTCAGAATATAGAGAAATAATACTGACTGCACCATCGTGGACGTAGGCACATCTTTGCTGAACCACGTACACCCGTTGTTGTGTGACTGGCATTTTATTTATTCCTTCTTGATCATTACCTCTCTCACATTTATTTGTGTTGCATAATAATTCTCACCACAATAACCATCAAATAGACACTACATGATAGAGGTCGGTTCTTGTGGACCTAAAGGATGATTATGACCGATTTAGGGGATCGAGGTCAATGCTGAGGACCTAAGGTGATGTTCGGGTGGACGATTCTAAGTATCTAAAGGAGGTGAGGAGTAAGGAGGCGAAATATTCTGCGGTCCGAGGTCGGTTCTGAGGATCTAAACTATAGCAACCAATTCTGTGGGTCGAAGCCAATTCTAAGGGCTTAAGTAGAAATGACCGATTATGAGGGTCGAAGCCAATTCTGATGGCTTAAGTAGATATGATCGATTCTGAGGGTGGAAGCCAATTCTGAGGGCTTAAGATAGGGATGACTAATTCTGTGAGTCAAAGCCAATTCTAAGGGCTTAAGATAAGGATGACCAATTCGTAGCGTCTAAGCCAATTCAGAGGGCTTAGGTAGAAGTGACCAATTCTGGGGGTCGAAGCCAATTCTATGGAGTTAAGATAGGAGCGAACAATTCTCTGGGTCGAATCCAATTCTGAGGGCTTAAGTAGAAGTAACCAATTCTGAGCTTTGAAGCCAATTCCATAGGATTATGATAGAGATGACCAATTCTGCAGGTCAAAGCCAATTCTATGGGCATATTTAGGGTGACCAATTCTACGAGTCAAAGACAATTCTAGGGGCTTAAGTAGAAGTGACCAATTCTGTGGGTCGAAGCCAATTATGAGGGCTTATTTAGGTGTGACCAATTCTTCAAATCGAAACCAATTATAAGGGATTAAGTAGAAGCGACCAATTCTGTTGGTCGAAGCTAATTATGCGGGCTTATATAGAGGTGACCAATTCTACGGGTCAAAGCCAATTTCGAGGGCTTTGGTAGAAGTGAGAAACTATGTGAGTCGAAGTTAATTCTACGGGCTTATGATAAAGATAACTAATTCTGAGGGTCGAAGCCAATTCTGAGGGCTTAAGTAGAAGTGACAAATTCTGAGGGTCGAAGCTAATTTTGTGGGCTTAAAATAGAACCGACAAATTCTATGGGTCAAAGCCAATTCTGAGGGCTTAGGTTTCTTTTGAGAAATTTGGGAACTCCACTGGGTACGTGTAGTGTTTCTCTCGGGATTTGGGGAAGCATTTGGTTTTAAGTTTCGCTGGGGAACAGGGAAAGTATCCGAGGATTTTGTGATAGGGAATATTTGGAATTTTAGAGTGTCCTTTGGAGATATTGCTGGGTATGATTCTTCTCTGGAATTTCGACGGGGATGTAGAAAAAATTCTTTTTCTTGGTGAAAAGTTTACAAAATTAATCTATTGATTTTAGGTATTTTTCCGGATTTTCTGGTATTTTTTGGACATTTTTACGAAATTTTAAAGGGGGTGCCGACCGGCATAGATGGAGGGGTGCCAAATGGCAGTGGTATGGTCTTTTGTGGAAGGTGGAGGGAAAGTGTCGATCGGTGGTGGCAGATGCGGATCAGCATGCCCCTTAGCCTCCTATAAAAAGGGGACGAGTTCTCCTCTTTTTTAACAGTTTTATGACTTGCCTTCCTCTGCAATTATCTTCTGCAAATCGTTCTGACATTCTAAAGTCATGAGACGACTGAGTTTTCATGCAGTGCTACTCACTTGGCATGGCCTCATGCCGAGAATGGGACAGGGTTGGAGTGGAGGGATAGGGTGCCTCTTACACTAGGCAGCAAGAACTCATTTGATGCATTTGATTCGGTCATGGATGATCGAATTCTTCTATGTGAGGCCTCGCATCATCATTCTTCTAGGGCGGGAATCCTGGTGGCTATGTAAGTATCTAATGACCTTTAGTATTCTCCCCACCCCTTTTTGAAAAGATTGTTTTATTTCTTGAATTTGATAATGATTTTCTTTGTTTCTTCAACAGTCTGATGTCTCTATGTCGACTATACGTACCCGAGGGACGACGAGGCTTAAGGATGTTTGGGAGAACCTTCTATTTATGGTGTGATGGATGGTGTCATCAATCGTCTTTTGGAAATTGGTGTCTGCTCTGGATAAGAAGCCTCATTCTACAGTTGTTATGTTTACTCTAGGGGAGAGGTGGTGGGATATTACCCGGACACTCCATTCTGGATTTGGGGAGATGAAAGTTACTCCTATTGATGTGCAGCAGATGCTAGGGCTAGACTACGATGGTGTTCGAATTGAGGTGGACATGATGCTAAAGGTGACGCTGGAGGCATTGACGACGGCCTTAGGTGATGTAGAGAGGGTGGTATCTGGGGATTCTATTTGTTTGTCTTTGCTGAGGGAGCTGTTGTTGAGGATGAGGATTGATGAGAGTGATGGGTAACAGGTGTGTCAGATGTCCCACTTCTTTATTTAGTATGTGTTGGGAGGTTTTTTGGTGTCGACGAGTGGAAACATCATGCACTTGTGGTTTTTGCCATTCTTGAGGGTGTTCTCAGACATCCTCCTTTATATTTGGGGGAGAATGACCTTGGCGACCCTTTAATATTCTCTTGATGAATTCACCTGGTTATGCCGGCAGTCTTTTACTGGAGCCACATATCTTCTGGAGGTATTACTTATTTTTTTGGTATTTTTCCTTTATGAATTCTCATTTTCCTTCATGCGCCTTTTCTTGATTTCTTAAATGCTAGCCTTTTCCCTTTGCAGAATTGGTTTTATGAGGTGATTGGGTTAAACACCCAATTGGTGTCTTTGATGGATGAATCTGTTAGGGACTTCTATAGGATGTACCGGTGGCTAAGGTCTTACCGATAGTCGAACAAGTCTCTCTCTCTGGATGCAGTGCGTCAGGTCTTGAATGACCTGACGAGTGGGAAAATAATCCCTCTTTTTATCTTGAGACTATCACTTCCTTTGATGGTTTTAATGTTGTAATTGATCGTTTTCTCTTGCTGGGGATTTTCACGTGATCTTTTATCCTTGGGGGACGGACATTCAGCACACTGGGGTGATTGGGGGATAGGCGCAGATGTGACGTTTGCTGGCGCATGAGTTTGGTTATTCTTGGTACCTCGGGGAGAGGGTAGTCTGACAGATTATGGAGGATGATGTTGCGGTGTCATCGGTGAATCCCCCTATGTTCATGAGGTGAGTGCGGGAAATATCAGAGGATGTTCAGGTGCCGGTGATGGGAGATCCATACTCGGTGTGTAGTGACACCACGATGATGTACGATTACATGAATTTTGTGTCGAGATGGTCGATACCTCCCAGTATATACTATGTGATGCCATTTCCTCACACGAGTTTGAGTCAGCAATTGGGGTCCACCCACAGTGCGGGCAGTGCGACGACTTCAGTAGCGGTGATGACGTCAGCAACGACGACGACTTTAGAGGCTCCCTTTGTACGGTTATTCTCACTTGATTGTAGCATTTAGCGAGCTGATGGAGAATCAGTGTGTTTACATCATCTTCCCAATGCGATGGAACCAAAGGAGTTGGGCTTCACAAAGGAGGTCCTTCGTCCTAAGGTACACTTTGTGTTTCCTTGTCTTTTTGATTTCTTGATTCCTTTCTTCTTCTTCTTTCAGACTCGACTTATTTGATTTTTCTATTTTCTTTTGAAGCACATCCCGGTCTCCACCACTTGGCTAATAGATATTGGGGATTTGATACCTTCAGCGACTGCCCATATTAAGGATGCAAATGTGGTTCCTTCTTGCTTGGTTCCATCGGCATCATCCGGGGAAGGGTCAAGGTCTAGAAGTGGTGGAAGATCGTCTCACCGCAGGGGGAAGAGGGTGCGCCGTAGGGATGGAGGCTCTTAAAGACAGAGATAAAAGAGAGAAAGAAAATAGAGGAAGATAGTTTATAGGTTAAGAGAGAGATAAATAAAAAGGGTTCGAGCTGAGTCCCGTTGTTTTGTTCTTTTATTTTTCCTATAAGATGTCAATGTAACACAAAAAATATATGCAAATAAAGATGGAGTTTTTATTAATTCTTGCTTGAGTGATTAATGCACATGCTCTTTTTACTTTGGTTTTGAGACCGTAAAAATAATTTGAAAATTTATTTGAGAATGATTTTATTTTAAAATGAGATAAGTAAAAGTATGAGGAAATTCAGAATTCCCTTAAGATCAAAATTGTTTTTGATTGTTTTTTTTATTTTGACAAAAGAGGAAAAAAAAGGGAATTTTCCCAAAATAGGGGGTTGCCGATCAACGTGACTCTTGTCCTGCATATCGGCATATCAGTCTAGTCTAATCAACCCAAGGCTTTGATTGTACTTTCTTAAATTTCTTGGTGCTTGTTGGGGCAAGTTTTAATCCGATTTCTGCAGGGTTTCTTATCTTTGTTTGAGACTATTCTCCTCACAGTTTCATTTCCCTTCTTTCTCATCTCTTTGATTTGCAAGATGGCTCTCCCTGGTAGCATTAAGTTTGCCAACTATCTTAAAGCCTTGTAAGCAACGTGTTCTTACAATGTTGATTATGATGCTTTCCACAAGCGATGAGTCTCTTTGTGGTGCAACCGACCCTTTGAGTGGAACATGCTGATCGTGATCGTGGAATTTTGGTACCCCGAGGATCATGTCTTTCACTTTTGGTTGGATGATATTTGTCCTACCTACAAAGAATTTTCTACCATGATGGCGATAAATCCCAGTGTTATTGCAGCTTTGCCTAAGTTTTCCCATTCTCCGAGGGAATCATTGGCTTGACTTCTTGATATCTCGCCTTTGATAGCCAGGTCGTTGGTTACAGGAAGAATGATTTCTCTTCCGGAAGTGCTGAGATCCATGCATTCGTAGGATTTGGGTGATGCCCGCTATGCTAGGGACGTTATTCTGGGACTGGTTTCAAAAGTGTTGTTGGTGATTAGGGAAATGCTAGTGGAACCCCAAATTATGACTATTTATTATTGGATGTTGTATCATCGTAATCCCGTGGCGGTGATACTGGCAGAGAGTTTGAATATTTTGGATACCTAGCAGGAAGGTCGTTCTGCCTTTTTGAGGGGTAGTCCAACGATGTTGTTCATGTGGCTGTCGGAGAGGTTTCATATGGCGGTCCTACCTGAGTATCCTTTGTCGGTGGTGCCAAACTTCTTCTCGTGATATTTCACTAGCATAGGCCTAGACATTGAGAGTTGGGGGAACTGGTTTGTAGATCATGGGGCTCGGGTCTTGCGCTGGTCAATGCCTTGGTAGCAGGAGATGCGACCCATTCTTGAACTCGAGGAGTACCAATATGTTCGGTTGGTTGACCTCTGGCATACATCCTTTAACTTTCCCTGGCAGCTGTTGTGCTAATTTGGTGGGGAGAAAATCGTTCCATCACAAACACTGAACTTCTTTCCTACGGAGGACCTGACAGAGCATATGTGCATGTGGCTTGGATATCTATGGGAAAATTATCATCCGTCGATCCGTTCTTCTCATTCTAATTGTAGAGTCTGTCACATCTCCAGGGACTACATGAAGTGGTTATAGAAGAAGGTAGTGGCCAAGCTGGCTGTGGAGACTGGGCAATGGTGGTTTTCCATATCCGATACCATGGATGGAGGCGTTGTGGTTTTCCTTAAGCTATTCTGGGGTTATCTCTCTATGGAGCATCTGCGATACTCCATTCAGGTAGGGGAGGTTTGGGGACCCTAGGATGCAGGTGATGATGGGATTGGTTCCTCTGGCAGCTATGGGTAGGATTTGTGAAGCTTTTTTATAATGAGTGTGGTTTTGTGGGAATAATTGGAGGGGTTATTTTCCAGGAGTAGTGGGGCTTGTTTTTATTTTGGTTTTAGGAAGGTAGGAGTAGGCTTGACAAGGGAAGTGGTTTGGCACCCTATGCCGATTTAATTTTTACTGAATTTTCAAACAATGAAATAAAGAAGCTTCTGATCATCTAGTTGGGACTCTTGATGAGTTGATGAGTTTTAAATTTTGAATTATCTATTCCAATCGCTAAGGCATACATAATTGTTTTGTTCATGTAAGTGTTAAAATGAATAATCGTTCTGGGAGATAAGAAAAGAATAGCATTTTGTGAAAAAGAAGGGGGTCGTGCTCTTGTAAATGGATAAGATGCCTACGTACCTTCGAGGGTTTTAAAGATTTTCTAAAATTCATTTTTTAGCAAGAAAAAAGGTTTTTGGAGGATCAGGCCCCACGTAGTTCTGATTAGGGGAAATAAAAAGTTTTTTTTAGAATAGAATGGAAGGGAGATGAGAAGAGTCATAGCGCGCTGAGATTTCGGACTAGGGGTATAATTTCTTAAGACGATCCAGGTTGACTAGATGCGCCATTTCATCTCCATTAAGGTCAGTGAGCATAGAGGCGCCGCCTGATATGATCTTCTTCACTACGTAGGGGCCTCTCTAATTGGGCTTGAATTTCCCTGTGGGGTCCCAGATGGGCTCTACTATTTCTTTGAGGGATAAGTCCCCTTCTCATACACCGTGATCCTTGTCTCTCTTATTGAATGATCACGTTATACGTAGATGGTAACCTTATATATGGTATAGAGATTTCAACCTTCTTTTGTCCAAGAGGGACAGCTCGTCAAGACGGCTTTGGTGGCAATCTTCCTCACTATCCTTGCTTTCAAGCATGACACGTAACGAAGGGATTTCCATCTCCAGGGGTAGGTCTTCTTCCATGCCATAGATTAGAGAGTAAGGGGTAGTCCCAGTAGAGGTTCGAACTGAAGTCTGATTGCCCCAGGGGGCATAAGGGATCCTGTCGGCCTAATGTCGATAACTCTTGGACATCTTTCTGGTAATGGATTTAAGGTTCTTATTGGCTATCTCGACTGCACCATTGGTTCGAGGTCTGTTCGGAGAAGATTTATGTCTTTGAATTCTATACTCGTCGACCGCTTCTACAACTTTTGCCTCAAAGTGCAATCCATTATCTGATACCAGCTCGTGCGGGACCTCATATCGGCAGATGATCTTTTTCTTGATGAAGTTGACCACCTTCTTGGCATTTAGAACTGAGTATGACTCATCTTCGACCCATTTGGAGAAGTAGTCAATGGCAACTAGGATGAATGCATGACCGTTGGATACTTTTGGTGTAACTTTCCCTATGATGTCAATGCCCCATGTGGAGAACGGATCGGGAGAAGTCTTGTTGTACAATTCCCGTGGGGGCTAGTGTTGTAGGTTGGAAAACTGCTTGCATTTTAGGCATCTTCAAACCTAGGTTGTTCAATCTTGAACCATGGTAGTTCAGTAGTAACCCTGTCGGATGATATTTTTGGAGATCAAGTCACAGTTCATGTGGGGTCCTCATTCCTCGCTATGGATTTCTTACATCATTTTTTCAACATCAGTCCCTACGATGCAGTGTAAATGGGCTTCATCGAAGTTTCTCTTAAACGGTTCTTTATCACAGATAATGTACTGGGCATCCAGTCGACGGAGAGATGCTCGGTATTTCTTATCATATCCTTAGGGATACATACTATGTTTGAGGAGGCATCAAATATCATAGTACCAGTAGTCGACTATCTCAGGATCTTCCTCCGTGTCAAGCTCAATGTGGTAGCAGTGGGTTGGCTTGTCTTGTTTTTGGATAAGGAAAGGGGGCATTGTTTTTCCGTCAGGTATTCTAATCATGGAGGATAAGGTAGCAAGGGCGTCGTTTAGGTTATTTTTTGCTCGGGGCAGGTATTGGAAGATGATTTCTTATAATTAGGAATCTAGCACTTCAAGGTGGGCATGGAAGTGTAGGAGTTTCTCATCCTTGACTTTCCATTTTCTAAGTACTTGACCGATGATGAGGGTTGAATCCCTGTAGATATCGAGGTATTGAATTCCTTTTTTAAGGGAAAATTTGAGGCCTACCGTGCACTCCTCATATTCAGTCAAGTTGTTAGTGCAAGGAAAGTCTAGTTTGATGGCAATGGGAGTGTGAGAGACATCAGAGGCAATTAGGAGTACCCTAATGCCGTATCCCAATGCCATACCCTTTCTTGTCGAAAGCGCCATCGAAGAACATTTTTCATTGAAGGTCTTCTTGGGAGGTATAGAGGATATTCTCATTTGGGAACTCAGAAATCCGAACATCATCCTCTTCTATAGAATAATCAGTAAGGTAGTCAGAGATGCCTCTTCCTTTCATGTCATTTTAAATGACATAGGTGATATAAAATTAAGCTAGGAGCATTAACCAATGGGTCATTTGGTTGGACAGGGCGGGCTTCTCGAGTAGGTACTTGATGGTATCCATTCGGGATACAAGATTGATGGGAAAGGCAAGCATGTAGTACCGTAATTTTTGGGTAACCCAGATAAGAGCGACACATGATTTTTCTGAGGCAGTGTAGTTAACTTTGTAACCGTCCAACTTTTGATTGGCATAGTAGATGGCTTTCTCTTTGCAGGTTTCTTCGAGGTATTAGTCTAACAAAGCCCCAACTGCAGTATCGGTTATGGTTAGGTATAAGAGTAAGGGAAGATCAGGCTGCGACAACATGAGCACTAGAGGTCGGGTTAGGGATTGCTTGATTCGATTGAAGGCTTCTTAGAAATCTTTGTTCCAAACTTTTGTTGAATTATTTAGGAGGAGTTTGAAGATGGTTTCACAGATAAAAGTCAATTGTCTAAATAACCGACTGATGTACTGTAATTTCCCAAGGCATCCCCGAACTTCCTTCTCCGTTCGAGGTGATGGCATCTCAAGTATGGCTTTTAATTTGATAGGATCTACCTCTATCCCTTTCTCACTAACCATGAATCCAAAAAGTTTTCCTTTAGTGATTCCGAAGACAGATTTCTACGGGATGAGCCGCATTTGGTATTGGCGCAATCATTCAAAGAACTTTCAGAGAGCGGGAACATGGACTTACCTAGTCTTGGACATGATAATCATATCGTCCACATAGACCTCAACTTACTTGTGTATCAGATCATGAAAAATGGTTGTGGCAGCCATCTGGTAGGTAGCCCCCACATTTTTTAGAGCAAATGGCATGACAGTGTAGCAAAAGCTTCCCCAAGGGGTGATCAATGCGGTTTTCTCTTGGTGATCTGGGTGCATCTTGATCTGATTATACCCGATAAACCCATTAAAGAATGACGTGAGAGCGTGACTAGCCGTATTGTCCACAATCATATCGATATTGGGAAGTGGGTAGTCATCCTTCGAAGAGCCCTTGCTCAAGTCTCAGTAGTCGACACACATGCGAACCTTCCCTCCTAATTTTAGCACGGGTATGATATTGGCTACCTAGGTGGGATATTCGATCACATGAATGAATCCCATGTTCAGTTTCCTGACTACTTCTTCTTTAACCTTGAGTGACCATTCGGTGTGTAGCTTTCGTAGTTTCTGTTTGACTGGTTTGCAGTCTAGGAGAGTTAGAATCTTATGTTGGGCTATCTCAGGGTCAATGTTGGGCATATTATCGTAGGACCATGCGAAGACATCCATGAATTCCTTTAGTAGTTCTTCAAGTTGTGCACGCTCATGCTCATTAAGGGTGGCCCATATCCTAATCTCCCGCATTTGGATACTAGAACCGAGATTAATAACAACAGTTTCATCTTCACTAACTTGAATGCAATTATGTTATTTTTTATTGACCTTATTTAGATCAGTTGAGAATTATTCATTTTAAAAATCATCATCATCAAGAGTTTTATTAGAATCAAGATAATTAATGTAAGTTGCAACAAGATACTCAAAGTCTTCATTTATTTGATTGATAGGAAAAATAGCATTGAACAACCGATCAAAGGAGGTCTTGATTACATCATAGTGAGGGGAAACAACTAAAGGGGAAAGGGGATAAACATCGGGGTTTGGTTGGACATTATATTGTGGCACAGGTTTAGCATTCCAGTTAACAAGAGGTGCATCAGAATCTTTAGTGAGACAGGATGGGTTAAATGACGTAGCCCATGAGTGGATCATGCACAGTGTCAGCCCCGGTATTTATAAATTAAAAGATTCCTCAGAGTCACCGCCCTCAGAATCCCCGGTATCAGTTATGGTCTATGTAGTGAGTGGTTGTACATGGTGTTGGGAACTCTCAGCCCATAGGTAGTTGTCTTGAAAGAAGATCTCCATTCCTGGTTTCATTATGTTTTCTACATGGTCATACTAAGGTTCAGGGAAGCCATAGAAGGTGAAATCTTCACCTTCTATGATGAATCGTCCATTTAGGGAATCTCCCAGGATAGTTTTGGTGCATTCTAACCTCTTATTTAGTCTAGGTTAACGGACCAATCCGATTTCTTCTTCTGATGGATGATAGCCCAAGTCATGAGGAGGAAATGCCTCCTTCAACACAATGGGTTCAATTATCCCTTGTTGTCTTCACCCAGCCCTAGTTCGGGCATGAAGTGCATGTTATTGAACATCTGGATTACATTGATGCTTCCCTGAGGTTCATATTCTAAAAAAAACTGTCATTGAATTCATCCCCTACTGGGAGTAGGAGTGGTTCAACTTGGAATCGTAACAGAAGCATATCATTCACCTTGTGTTGTATTTCAAGTATTGGATTATTGGTGCTTGCATTCTTAATGTTGTTGTTGTCTCTCAGGACGGTAGTAACATGCCCATTAGTGAAGAACTTTAATTTATGGTGAAGGGAACAAGACACCCCTTTGATGCTATGAAGCTACGGTCTTCCGAGCAACAGATTGAAACAAGATGGGATGTCAATGACTTTGAATTCAATAACAAGATTTATAGGGAAAAACCCTATTGCAAGCTTGATAGATCCCATTACTTCTCCGCGGGTGTTGTCGCACGTACTGAAGCAGAGGTTGGATCAAGGTCCCTCACTTTCAATCCCAACTAATTGAGGGTTCTTAACGGGTAAACATTCAGATTTGATCCATTTTTTACGAGAGAAAGGGGCACAGTTTTTCACTACACCAAAATGACAAAATTGTCACCTTTCAGCCGGCCACCCTTGTCAAGGTCATTGACCGTGACACAAATCTCGCGTTTTGTGTCACGGTCATTGACCTTGAAACGACCGTGACAAGGCCGTGACAAATGTAGTTGTCATGGTCGTGTCACGGTCAATGACCGTGATAATTCTTTAAATAATTTTCACGGTCAATAACCTTAATACGGCCGTGACAACTTCTGCAGTAAAAACCCTTACCCCTTCTTTTTTCCCTCCCGCCGTTCCCTCCCTCTCTCTCTCTCTACGCTGCTCTCTCTCTCTGTCTCTCTCTCTCTTCCATTTATATATATGTTTGTGTGTATATATATATGTGTGTGTATATATATGTGCGTGTGTGTGTGCGTGTGTGGGGCAGGGTGGGGGATATTGTGTGTGTGTGTGTGTGTGTGTGTGTGTGTGTGTATGTGGTGGGTGGGGGTGGGGGTGGGGGTGGGGGTGTGTGTATTTGAATTAATCCATGAATTTGTATTTTTGTCTTTGAATTAACCCATGAATTTATTTTTGTATTTGAATTAACCCATGAATTTGTCAATTTCATATGAAAGTAGGATTGCCCCTCAGTGTAAATTAGTAAATTAATAATTCTATAGGTTAATTGTTAGTTTAATTGATGAAATGAATTAATTGAGTAGATGAATTAGAAGGAGTACGGAATACACATTTATTATTGACATTGCTGTTGGATTATTTTGTTTAGTAAATGTTTGGTTGGTTAGTTTTAAAAGTGGCATGACCACTGGATTATTGTCCATATGGGGGTGGGATTTTTCAACTTTTTTTGAAAGTTACTATGTATATCGAACAATATATATATAGTATGATAATTAAATGAAACATACTTGAAATTAAATATAGTGCGCATATATACTAGCCTTCTTGTTCTTATGCGTACGCATTCAATAGCCCTTAGACCCGTTCGAGAGTCATTACCCCTGTAATGAGATCTCTCGAATTGTCCCGTTTGGACAGTTTGAGACTGTATAATTTATGTCTAATATTCTTATTGGCTTAAAGTTTTTACTTTTGGAGGAAGTTCTGCAGTCGTATCTTGATGTTCTATGGGTATATACTAGATTGACAAGTGTTTCAATTGATCAATTGAAATAACACTCACACCTGCCAATCTACGTCGTGTACTTGGAGAACTACGGGGATATGCTATCGAATTTTTTTTCAATCGTAACAATGTGCATGAGTTGTTAAGTATATTACAGGAAAATACAGTCTTGAATGGGACAGGACCACTCACCCTTTAATAGGATAATTAAATGATGGGATAATTAAATAAAACATACTATAAATCTAAGTCTTGTTTACCTTTAATAGGTGTTTAGAGTTGGTAGCTGTGATGGGATATCCGAAATACAAAGAGTGGATGCGTGAGACTAATAGAATGGGGGATGTGTTTTGCAGAGGTGCTAACGAATTTGTGAAATATGCAAAGAGATGTCATAATGATGAAGAGTTTCCATGTCCGTGTGGTAGGTGTAAGAATGGTAAGGTGTTTGAGTGGAAAATAGTTGAACTACATTTATTAAGATCGGGTATGCAATATAGTTATTGGTTTTGGAGTTTTCACAGTGAATTGAAAGTTCTTTTTGTCCCCGACCAACCTTCACAACAACCTTCAACAAGTAAAATAGATGTACAAGGGGACGACGTAGATCATAATATGTTAGAGGATTTAGTTGATGATGCGTACGGAGTTTATGAAGTAGAGGAGAATGAGGATACTGATGATATAGAAGATTCAAGTTCTCATAAAGATAACACGATAAAACTTGATGATGACTACCAAAGTTTAAAATTTAAGGCGACCCAACCATTATACTCTGGTTGTGAGAAAGATCAAACAACTTTACATGCCATGGTTGGTTTGCATAGTTTGAAGACGCAGTGCGGTTTGTCTGGAAATAGCGTGACGGGAATTCTGAAATGGGTGAAGGGCTTATTACCCAAGGCGAATACACTTCCAAATAACTATCCTGTTATGAAGAACAGTTTGAAAGGTTTAGGAATGAAGTATAAATCGATTCATGCTTGTGTGTATGACTGCACACTATACCGAAAGGAGTATGAAAATCTCAATCGTTGTCCGGTATGCGATGAACCTAGATATGTCCAATCTACTAGTAAGGAAGGCACGATCTCAAAAATGCCTCAAAAAGTATTGAAATATTTTCCCTTTGGGACTAGATTAAAGAGATTTTTCACAGTTCGTGGATTTCAGAGGCAATGACTTGGCATGCTAGGGAAGAAGTAGGGGGTAATATCATGCGTCATCCTATTGATTCTATTACCTGGAGAAGGATGAATTTTGAGTATACCGATTTTTTCGAGAACAACGCAACATTCGTTTGGCTATATCAACAGATGGTTTCAATCCATTTGGAAATCTAAGCACCAATCAGAGTGTATGTCCAGTTATCCTGGCCCCACTCAACCTCCCTCCTTCACAATGTATAAGACCTGAATTTTCAATGATGGCTTTGTTGATACCTGGGCCAAAGGCACCAAGTGATGACATTGACGTCTACCTGGCTCCTTTGGTAGAAGAATTAAATGAGTTGTGGGAAGAGGGTGTGCAATCATTTGACTCTTTTTGAAAAGAAGAGTTTGCGCTGAAAGCTATGTTGATGTGGGCAATTCATGATTTTCTAGCTTATGGGACATTATCCGGTTGTGTAGTACATGGTTATTTGGGGTGTCCTATTTGTGGAGAGGAGACTGAATCTCTTCATCTATCCTCTAGCTTAAAAAATGTATACCATCGCCACAGGAGGTTTTTACCCCCAGCTCATAGTTTCTGATCTGTTAAAGGTTCGAAATTTTTATTGGGTAGAGTTGCACATAGGCTACCGCCGAGACAACTTTCGGGTTTAGAAATTGAAAGTAAATCTTATTAATGTGTCCCTAATATGCCAGGTAAGAATCCCAAATTTAAGAATGTCAAGCATAAGAAGACCCCAACTGGGAATGAAACGGAGATAAGAAAGTCATGGTCTCGGAGGTCAATTTTATTTGACTTTCCTTATTGGAAGAATAACCCGGTGCGCCATGTATTGGATGTGATGCATGCAGAAAAGAACTTCGCTGAACATATTATGGGTACTTGCATTGGGCGGAGTCATTTGAAGTATGGAGAAAATGCACGAAAAGACCTTAAAACGTTAAACATAAGCCATAACTATGGTTGAAAGAAGATAGTAGGGGAAGGACAATAATTCCCCCTGGTGCGTTTACTTTGACGAGTGGGGAAAGGAAGGTTCTTCTAGACACAATATATAATTTGAAGGGACCATATACCTTTTTGTCCAACTTGCAAAGGATTGTGAATTATGATACTCATGATTTACATAAGTGTAAGTCCCACGATTGTCATGTGATCATCGAATTAGTTCCTCTATTGTTTAAGCACTGTTTCTCCAAGCACAAGGATTTACGTAGGGCTATTATGAAAATTAGTATTACCTTCTCACTCTTGTGTGAGAAGGTAGTGAATCGAGAACACATAGTGGCCGCAAAATTAGCTGTGATCGAAGCGATTTGTGTATTGGAGAAGTACTTTCCCCCAGTATTCTTTGACATAAATGTTCACTTGTTGGTACACCTATATGATGAGGCACTTCTTTGTGGTCCAGTTAGATATCGGTGGATGTATCCGTTTGAAAGATTGATGAAAGTTTTTAAAGATTACATCAAGAATACGCGATACATTGCAGGATCAATTGCATAGGAATACATCACCGTGGAGTCATCAATATATACTCGGGAATATATGCTTGACTCGACCAGCGTTGATGACACTGATGAATTCGTCGATGGTGGTGGTCATTTGATGGGAAACGAGTGAAATTAACGAGTTTGCAACACGAACAAGTAGCTCGTTATCTATTTGACACACATGAAGATGTCGAAGAATGGAAAAAGTAAGTTTCGATTATTATAATGTTTAACATTATTTTAGATTATTTTATACATGATTAATTTTGTAATATGCAGAAAATATGAAGCCTGTGAGAAAAATAAAAGACGAAAAACATTGGTACAATTAGACAGTGAATTTAGGTTGTGGTTGACACAAGAGGTAATTATAATGAAAATAGTCGTTATATAAAGTTAAATTACACTTAAATTTTACCACTAATATAATTAATTTATCTATATTCGCATCTCCTTAAGACGGGTGATGCGACATCAAGGCTTGCTCGTCTAGCCACTGGACCCTTATTCGTGGTACAAGAGTACAAAAAGTATCGATTGAACGGTTACATTTTCGGCGCTAAAGTGTACGAGGAAAGTACAAATGTACAGAGCTCGGGAATTTCATACAAAGCTCATACTATCTTTCGAGCGAGCGCAAAAGATAAAAACCTCGTTGAAGTTGAAATGACTTACTATGGTGTAATCCAAAATATATTTGAATTGGATTATATAAGCTTCAAAGAGGTTGTATTTTACTGTAACTGGGTAAGAGTTGAGGATAAAAATGCTTGTAAAGTTGATCATGTCACCAATTTTATCATGGTCGACTTGTCCAAGTTGAAGAGCAACGACCACGTGAGCGATGAGCCATTTGTTTGTGCATTTCAAAAGGTTAAGCAAGTGTTTTATTCGGAGTATATCAACAACGAGCCGTGTTCAATTGTCCAACACGCTCCAAGGCGTCTAAATAGTAGTGTGGATGACTTGGCTGCTCCTACCGAATATCAATCCATTTTTTATGATAACCCGAATTTGAAATAATTTTTCAATTCGTAATAAATATTTCAATTTGTACTGAAACATCCATTTTTAATGCTTTTAATTGATTTTCACTTTATCATTTTCATTCTTGTGTGGTGTGCGTGTGTGGAGAGGAGATTGATACATAAATATTCCAACTACATCTAAGTTTTGTTTATACTAATCCATGAATATATGCTTCTTACCTTTAATAGGTGATTAGTACATAGTTATTTGGGGTGACCTATTTGTGGAGAGGAGACTGAATCTCTTCGTCTATCCGAACACTAAGAAATTCCATAATCCGATGGAGTTATGCTCTGCAAATTCCTCCCAACCGTTATGTAGACAAGCATCACCAGTTGAAGTTGTCAATTCCACTTTCAATACCCCACCACTTGGAACCTCTATCAAAACATGGGAGACCATCGAAAGGTGGAATTGACAACTTCAACTGCTGATTTTTGGCTACACAACGGTTGGAAGGAATTTTCAGTGCATAACTCCATAGTATTATGGCATTTATTAGTGTTTAGATATGAAGAGAATTATATTTGACACGATTTCCCGGGGTACATTAGTTGGAAGGAGGTGCCATATGAGCTCAAGTTAGCTGTTTGGGTGACACTACATTTAATGTATTTATATGTCAATTTCGATTTCGATTTCAATTTCGATTTATATTTATCTATATTTGCGGGGCGGATACTAATTTTACTTTATTTCAATTCAGGGGATAGGGAGTGGCTCTGAGGTAGGCCACATATGCTCGATACTTATGTGGTTATTAAAACGAGAAGGGAAGGATAAGGAGGTGTCCCCGAGCGTCGCGGTACAAAATCTCTTTTCCAGCTAAATAGTTTGTAGATTTGAGATAATTGATGGTGATGTTGTTTCTTCTTAAATAGTTTCTATTTTGAATATATATTTGCATTATATTTAGTATGTTTGGATATATGATGTTTGAACAGGTACAACGTTGCTATAACAGGTACAAATATACTACTGGGTAGTGGCAGTGGCCATACTGCCCAACAAATGTTTTTTAAATTCTGCCCAGAATTGTCACGGTCATTGACCGTGAAAATTTTTTTAAAAGGGGAGAAGGATTTGTCATGGTTTTTAACCGTGACTAAACGTGTCACGGTCATGGCCCGTGACACGACCGTGACAATTCTAACGAACTTGTCAAGGTCAATGACCGTGAGACGTTCGTGACAAAAAAAGTTGTCTCGCCCAGTATTGTCACGGTCATTGACCTTGACAAGTCCAACTTGTCAAGGTCAATGACCGTGACAATATGGCAGATTTGGTGTAGTGTTTTCCTATAACTTCAACAGAGATATTAAGAGCATGATTTTTGTTGGAACCATTCTTAAGGATTTCTTTTTAAGAAAAGGTGAGCATTTCAGTAGAGGTCAAGGATCCGACTAGGTTCACCGCTTCTTCTAGCGAGGTTGAGGGAGGAACTGTGGGTCCTATGAGTAGCTTGATTAGGGCATTTCGGTGTAGTAGGGAAGACATATAGTTTCCCCATAAAGTGATGTTGGCTTTGGTTTTCTTTAGTTGATCAAGGATCTTGCTTTCCTCGAGGGTCATTTTTAGCATAGAGAGATTTTTGATACCCTTTCCTTTATCGTTCGCTGATGGTTGTAGGCTTGGGATTTGGTAATGTCTTCCTGAACTGGTCATGTGGTTCACTAAAGAAATTAAAAATAGAAATCCTGCTTCTTCATCGATATTGGGTTGTTTGTACACCTTGTTGATTTCTCCTAGCAACTCCTCGAATGATATCATCTTGCATATGTCACTTATCAAACTAGTCTTCTCTTAATCTTTGAAGTCGTCACCCCATCCGGTGGCAACGATATTTTATTTCAATGCAAAGTAAATGCACTCCACAACTTCCATAGCCTCTTCGTATAATTCCTCCATTCGGTAAGGGAATGTAGAACTGAGGGGACCAGGTGGCCATGTAATTTCAAAGCATCGAGTAGCTTGGATACTGACACACCCCAACCCAGTTACTTATAATTAAGTCTAAAAGTCAAAGTGAGTCAAACCATAATTAATCTAACCAAACCATAAACACGAGTTTTAATTTCAGAGTCATCATTGTAAATCCATATAACTGAAAACCTTTTTACAACATCAGAGTAGTCATACTTATACAAACTTGCTTGAAGGATAATTTAAGTTAATTACATCATTTACATTTAAACAAAATCTTTGTTTCTCCCATTCCTTGCTAACTCAACCCGACTTCCTAGATTTGGCAGTGACATCGCATTACCTGAAAAATGTGAACATAGGAACCATGAGCAAAAATAGCCCAGTGAATGCATCACTACTAAATTACTGCATGAATTTAAATGCAATAAATCATGTCCATATACTTATGTATTAGCTTATCCGGCTCATTCATAATGAATGATCAACTTTTCCGAATCATGATTCACATATCCTGTCTAAATAGACAATTCTCCCCCATTCCTGGTCGATGAGTAACCCCTTGTCATTAATAGACAAATCTCCCCCATTCCTGTTCGAGGAGTAACCCCTTATTTTGGTAAAACGAAATGAACAATTTTATATTCATAACATTATGATCACATTCGTAACAGTATACAAATACATCATTCCAGTGAGTACACTCACTTTGGTTGACAACTATGTATTCACGTTTTCTTCTGGTGGAGCTGAACTGGGTTGATTAGACCTTACACCTGTCAATCCAACTAAATCAGTACTGAACCTAAATCATAAATATTATCCAAACATAATTGTGTAACTTTCCATGACTATACATCATAAATATAATTCCAATTAAGTCACATTCCATAAAACATAGGTAAAGGCAAAACAATGAAATACATGTTGATAAAGTTACGGACATTCAACCGTAGGAAATACCTTATAAGGAATTTATAACCAAAGTCAAGTAAACATGAAATTATACTTCTCAATCTATATAGACATGAAATATGTACTCAAAGTACTCTTTGTAAGGACGAAATACAAACATTCATTCAAGGGGTACCCAGTATGGCCTGATATTATTGTCTTACATACCTAACCATCCTATATTCCTAAATTGTACAAATACAGGGGTCCAACCTCATCAATATGAAAACATATATGAATATACTATCCAGTACAAGTGACGGTGTAATTTTTTAAGATTCCTAGGGAAAGTTATGACCATTTCTCTACAACACAAGAAATCTGCCCTACAAGCTCCTCTATTGTTCCTTCAACTTCCAAGAATTTTCATAATTTTTTCTACAGCATAAATTTCCATGATTTTCAACGCATTTTCATAATTGTTTGACTTCATTTGCTATCTCAAAAGCTTGACTAAACACAGGGCATACCGAAATGAAGTATAAAAACAGAAACCATGTACCAACTTGAAATCATCATTACGGCCTAACCACAAGGAGATAAATTCTAATTTTCAGATATGATATGAATATACGAGTCTACTTTCATATGCAATTGGAATTTCTCAATTTCAGTAAGTACACAAATAGATATGCAAGTTTGAATACAAGGGGTTTCAATACAAGGCAATTTTAAGGGTTTCTACATTCAACATAACTTAAACTTGCATATAACCATACATACATATAAAGGGATGAAACTTTCATAAAACTATGATTATTTATATCATATAAATCAGTAATATAAGATAAATAACTAGAATTTCAATTAGGCTTACCTTCAGGGCTTTTACATAATTTCCACAGATTTTTCTACACTTTTTCTCCTCACTTTTTCTTCCTAAACATCAACTTTCTATTTCCTCAAGCTAACAACACTTGAAACTGAACCTAGGGTTTTTTTTGCTGAAGAAATATGTTAGAGGGAGGGTTTTAAGTCGGCCAAAGCTGCCTCCCAATCCAACCAATCAATTTAAAACATTTGTTTAATAAAAGACAATTTACCACTTAAAGGGAATGGACAGCTTTGCCCTTTGTTCGTAAATTCGGTATAACTCTTTACTCGGGCATCCATTTGATGATCCGTTTGTTGTATTACAACCCTAACTCACATGTATAAAACTATCTAGTTTTCACCTCAAGTCATTTATAATGTTATGAGGTCAAAACTAGTCTCTAACAGGAACATTTCTATCGAAAACAACAAAATTTGTGTTTGTAAATAATTCGACCTTTCATGATTTATGAAAGTAGGATTATAATAAACATAATCACTTAACATTAGATATAATAATATCAAATTATTCATATCAAATAAGATAAGCATGATTTAAATATAATTCATCATAATTATATTCGGGTTGTCACAACTTCCCCCCCCCCCCCCTAGAAAATTTCATCCCCGAAATTTAATATGAAGGTCACTTACCAAACAAATGGGGATACTGTTTCCTCATGCTATCCTCCATTTCCCAAGTTTCTTCTTTAACTCCATGGCTCATCCGCATAACCTTAACTAAGGGAATAACTTTATTTCTCAATACTTGGTCCTTACGATCAATAATTTCCATTGGTTCCTCGATGTACGATAAGTCTTCCTTCAGTTCAATTGGTTGAGTTTTCAACTGGTGAGATGGATCTGCCAAATACTTACGAAACATCGATACGTGAAACACATCATGTAACCGAGATAAATATGGAGGTAAAGCTAATCTATAAGCCAGGGGCCCAATTCTTTCTAACACTTCAAATGGTCCAATGTATCTTGGACTTAGTTTCCCCTTTTTCCCAAATCTCTTAACACCTTTCCAGTGTGAAATACACAGGAATACAAAATCTCCCTTCTGAAATTCCAATGGATGCTTCCTTTTATCTGCATAAAATTTATGCTTGCTTTGCGCTATCTTTATCCGTTCCCGAATCATTTTGATCTTTTCAATTGTCATATCTATCAATTCAGGACCCAAAATTTTCCTTTCACACACTTCATCCCAACACAAAGGCATTCTACATCTCCTCCCATATAAAGCTTCATAAGGAGCCATACCAATAGTCGACTGATAACTATTATTATATGAAAATTCCATCAATGGCAAATGATCATCCCAACTACCTTTGAAGTCAAATACACAGGCTCGTAACATGTCTTCTAATATTTGAATCGTCCTTTCTGATTGCCCATCATTTTGTGGATGAAACGCAGTGCTGAAGTTCAAACTTGTGCCCATGGCATTCTGGAGATGAGGCCAAAACTTAGAAGTGAAAGTTGGATCTCTATCTGATACTATTGACACTGGTGCCCCATGCAAATGGATAATCTCATCAACGTACATACGTGCATACTTGTCAACATTGTAGGTGGTCTTAACTAGAAGAAGATGGGTTGACTTCGTCAATCGGTCTACAATCACCCAAATGGAATCATTCCCCTTTGGTGACCAGGGTAATCCTGTAACAAAGTCCATCGTTATATGCTCCCATTTCCATTCCGGAATAGGCAACGACTGTAATAATCCTGCCGGCTTCTGATGCTCCGCCTTTACTTGTTGGCACACTAAAAATTTAGCTACGAACTCTGCAATCTCACATTTCATATTGTTCCACCAGTAATACTCTTTCAAATCTCTGTACATTTTGGTACCTCCCGGATGCATAGAGTAAATAGAACTTTGTGCCTCTTCTAATATATCTTTCTTTAAAGGTGGATCATTAGGTACACAAATCCTATTTTTATAACACAACTATTCATCATTCTTAATTTCAAAGTCACTCTCTTTACCATACAGGACATCTTGTTTCTTCTTCTCAAGGAATGGATCACTCGTCTGCAAATTTCGTATGCGTTCGGCCAATAAAGGTCTCACTGTGACATGTGCTAATAATCCTCCGCTTTTTGAAAACTTCAATTGAATCCCCATCGATGCCAAGTCAAGAATATTTCCAACACGATCACACTGTTTGCAACCAAGCATCCCTGATGATTTTCGACTCAAAGCATATGCTACCACATTGGCCTTTCTAGGATGATGATGAATGGTATAGTCACAGTCTTTAATCAGCTCTATCCAATGCCTCTGTCCCAAATTCAATTCCTTCTGTGTAAACAAGTATTTCAAACTTTGATGATCTATAAATATCTCACAAGTTTCTCCATACAAGTAATGACTCCACAACTTTAAAGCAAAAACAATGGCTGCTAGCTCCAAATCATGTATAGGGTAATTTCGTTCATGCGTCTTTAATTGTCTGGAAGCATATGCTATTACCTTCCCATTCTGCATAAGAATACATCCTAAACCTTGAAATGAAGCATCTGTATAGATCACAAAAGACTCATTCCCACATGGAATAGTAAGTATAGGGGCTGAAACCAACCGATTCTTTAATTCTTTAAAACTCCTCTCACATTCTTCATCCCATACAAACTTCACTTCTTTACGAGTAAATTTTGTCAGTGGTAATGCTATTGCTGAAAATCCCTTAATGAATCTGCGATAGTAACCTTTCAATCCTAGGAAACTCCTAATTTCTGTCACATTCTTAGGACTTTCCCATTCAACAATTGCTTCCACTTTCTTTGGATCAACATAAATCCTATTTCCCGAGACCACGTGCCCTAAAAACACAATTTTATTCAACCAAAACTCACACTTGATGAATTTAGCAAACAATTTCTTCTCTCTCAAAATCTGCAATACAAGTCTCAAATGTTTCTCATGTTCCTCCATGCTACGCGAATAAATCAACACATCATCTATGAATACAATCACGAATAAATCAATGAAAGGGTGGAATACCCGGTTCATCAAATCCATAAAAATTGCCGGAGCATTAGTCAATCCAAATGGCATCACCAAAAACTCATAGTGCCCATATCGAGTTCGAAAAGCTGTTTTGGAAATATCACTATCCTTCACTTTCAGTTGGTGGTAACCCGATCTCAAATCAATCTTCGAAAATACTGTGGCCTCCTGTAATTGGTCAAACAAGTCATCGATACGAGGTAGAGGGTAATTATTTCTAATGGTCACCTTATTCAACTGCCGATAATCAATACATAATCGCATTGTCCCATCTTTCTTTTTCACAAATAACACCGGTGCTCCTCATGGCGAAACACTAGGCCGAATGAAACCTCTGCTTATCAGATCTTGTAATTGCACTTTTAATTCTTTCAACTCTGCTGGTGACATTCTATATGGAGTAAGAGAAATTGGACCAGTACCTAGAATTAATTCAATAGAAAACTCTACTTCCCTATCGGGTGGCAATCCTGGCAATTCCTCTGGGAAGACATCAGAAAATTTTCTCACAACTGGTATATCTTCAACTTTAAGTTCTTCCTTACTAACGTCAACCACATATGCTAAATATCCCATACAATCCTTACTCAATAACTTTTACTCTTTATTGCTGAGATAAGACAATTAGGGACAACATTCCTTTCCCCTATAAATTGGAACTCGGGTTCACCAGGAAGATGAAATGTAACTTCCTTTCGAAAACAATCAATGGAATCATGATACGATGATAACCAATCCATCCCCAATATAATATTAAAATCCCGAATGGCCAACGGTATCAAATCAAAATAGAAATCTCGTTCCCCCATTCGTAAGATACAATCTTTATAAACATGCTTAACCAGAATCACACTTTCCATTGGGGTAGAAATATATAAGGCACAATTAAGAAATGAACATGGTCTACCCAAATATGAAATAATATATAATGCCACAAATGAAGGCGTAGATCCAGGGTCAATGAGTGCATATAAATCTTTGTTCGCAATAGAGAGTTTACCTGTAACCACTTCAGGTGTAGCATGGGCATCTTGTAGCGTCATCGCAAAAACTCTTCCTCCTGCCCTCGATCCAGTTGCTTGTTTTGTACCTCTCCTCCTGATGGCACTGCCTGGAGAAGATCCTTTATGAGGCCCCACACTACTGACTGAAACTGTTCTCGCCAACATAGGACAATTTTTTCTCAAATGACCCTTCTGGTGGCAGTTAAAACATTCTATATTCAGTAACTTTGGGAAATTTCTCTTTATATGACTTGATGCCCCACAAAAGAAACAAAAATTCGGATCTTCTTGTGATGAAACTCCTGAACCTCTTTCACCACTAGCTTCACCCCTTTTCAAACTACTTCCACCTCTACCCTGTTGGAATTTCTGCCCCCCAAACCTCGAATATTCTGTATCGCTACCCTTTTGATAACTTGAATCGAATCTTCTTCTCTTTACACTTCGTTCTCGATTCCCTCTAGCTTCATTCACGTCCCTTTCTACTAGCATGGCTTTGTTCACCAATGATGAATAGTTAGAAGTCTCTAAATCCGACAATTTATATTTAATGACTAACTCAAGCCCGTCAAGAAATCGGCTACACATGTCTTCCTCATTCCGTATAAACCTCGATGCAAACCGAGATAAGGTTGCCAGTTTATCTTCGTATTCTCTAACTGTCATACTCCCCTGATTCAACATGAAATATTCCTTCTCCTTTTGTTTTTGATACATTGGGGGAAAATACTTATCATATAAAGCTTTGACAAAAGCATTCCATGAGATCACATTCCCACCTTCTGGAGTAATCAACAAATGTTTTGTGGCATCCCACCAATATTTAGCTTCTCCTTTCATCATATACGTCGCCAAGGTCACTCGTTGATTTTCAGGCATCTTCATAACCCCAAAGATAAGTTCAATCTCTTTAACCCATACTTCTGCCTCTGCGGGATCAACTGCTCCTTCGAACGATGGTGGGTTCATCTTAATAAATTTCTCATGTGAAGTACTTCTTTCTTCCCGGTGTATCACCTCCTCAGCCCTAGCCAAGGCTTGTGCCTCTAGTTGCCTGGTCTATTGTTCTTCCATCTAAGCCATAAATCTAGCTTGCTGCTCTGCCATTAGCGTCATAGCACGTGCCATTTTTTTCATATCTGTTTGTTCCTGCTCAGGTTCTACATTTTCATGAACAGGTTGCTCAACCGCCGCTTCTGCTGGAATATTTGAAGCCTCATCTTCTAATCTCGCATTTACATTCCCTCGCTCCATTCTCTTATATCAGAAATGAATCAACGATATAACAACATGCAGATATACATATCTTTCCTAACATAATCGTTAGTATCAAATAAAATATATTTCTAACATTCACCGCCAAATCTAGACTTTTCTCACTCCAGAACCTCTAAAACCTAGGCTCTGATACCAAAAGCTGACACACCCCAACCCAGTTACTTACAATTAAGTCTGAAATTCAAAGTGAGTCAAACCATAATTAATCTAACCAAACCATAAACACGAGTTTTAATTTCAGAGTCATCATTGTAAATCCATATAACTGAAAATCTTTTTACAACATTAGAGTAGTCATACTTATACAAACTTGCTTGAAGGATAATTTAACTTAATTACATCATTTACATTTAAACAAAATCTTTGATTCTCCCATTCCTGGCTAACCCAGCCCGACTTCCTAGATTTGGCAGTGACATCGAATTACCTGAAAAATGTGAACATAGGAACCATGAGCAAAAATAGCCCAGCGAATGCATCACTACTAAATTACTGCATGAATTTAAATGCAATAAATCATGTCCATATACTTACGTATTAACTTATCCGGCTCATTCATAATGAATGACCAACTTTTCCGAATCATGATTCACATATCATGTCTAAATAGACAATTTTCCCCCATTCCTGGTCGAGGAGTAACCCCTTGTCATTAATAGACAAATCTCTCCCATTCCTGGTCGAGGAGTAACCCCTCATTTAGGTAAATCGAAATGAAAAATTTTATATTCATAACATTATGATCACATTCGTAACAGTATACAAATACATCATTCCAGTGAGTACACTCACCTTGGTTGACAACTATGTATTCACGTTTTCTTCTGGTGGAGCTGAACTGGGTTGATTAGACCTTACACCTGTCAATCCAACTAAATCACTACTGAACCTCAATCATAAATATTATCCAAACATAATTATGTAACTTTCCATGACTATACATCAACAATATAATTCCAATTAAGTCACATTCCATAAAATATAGGTAAAGGCAAAACAATGATATACATGTTGATAAAGTTACGGACATTCAACCGTAGGAAATACCTTATAAGGAATTTATATCCAAAGTCAAGTAAAAATGAAATTATACTTCTCAATCTATATACACATGAAACATGTACTCAAAGTACTCTTTGTAAGGACGAAATACAAACATTCATTCAAGGGGTACCCAGTATGGCCTGAAATTATTGTCTTACATACTTAACCATCCTATATTCATAAATTGTACAAATACAGGGGTCCAACATCATCAATATGAAAAAATATATGAATATACTATCCAGTACAAGTGACGGTGTAATTTTTCAAGCTTCCTAGGGAAAGTTATGACCATTTCTCTACAACACAAGAAATTTGCCCTACAAGCTCCTCTATTGTTCCTTCAACTTCCAAGAATTTTCATAATTTTTTCTTCAACATAACCTTCCATGATTTTTAACCCATTTTCAGTACACATACTGAATAGTACAGAATTAAAGTTTCATAATTGTTTGACTTCATTTGCTATCTCAAAAGCTTGACTAAACACATGGCATACCAAAATGAAGTATAAAAACAGAAACCATGTACCAACTTGAAATCATCATTACGGACTAACCACAAGGAGATAAATTTTATTTTTCAGATATGATATGAATATATGAGTCTACTTTCATATCCAATTGGAATTTCTCAATTTCAGTAAGTACACAGATAGATATGCAAGTTTGAATACAAGGGGTTTCAATACAAGGCAATTTTAAGGGTTTCTACATTCAACTTAACATAAACTTGCATATAACCATACATACATATAAAGGGCTGAAACTTTAGTAAAAATATGATTATTTATATCATATAAATAAGTAATATAAGATAAATAACTAGAATTTCAATTAGGCTTACCTTCAGGGCTTTTACGTAATTTCCACAGATTTTTCTACACTTTTTCTCCTCACTTTTTCTTCCTAAACATCAACTTTCTATTTCCTCAAGCTCACAACACTTGAAACTGAACCTAGGGTTTGTTTTGCTGAAGAAATATGTTAGAGGGAGGGTTTTAAGTCGGCCAAGTCTGCCTCCCAAGCCAACCAATCAATTTAAAACATTTGGTTTAATAAAAGACAATTTACCACTTAAAGGGCAGCTTTGCCCTTTGTTCGTAAATTCGGTATAACTCTTTACTCGGGCATCCATTTGATGATCCGTTTGTTGTTTTACAACCCTAACTCACATGTATACAACTATCTAGTTTTCACCTCAAGTCATTTATAATTTTATAAGGTCAAAACTAGTCTCTATCAGGAACATTTCTATCGAAAACAACAAAATTTGTGTTTGTAAATAATTCGACCTTTCATGATTTATGAATGTAGGATTATAATAAACATAATCACTTAACATTAGATATACTAATATCACATTATTCATATCACTTAATATAAGCATGATTTAAATATAATTCATCATAATTATATTCGGGTTGTCACAGATACACTACAAATATCATCATTTTTTTTAAATACATCTTCCAAGATCTGGAACATGTCATATAGACTGACTTCGTCAGTTGGCACCACCCAATTATCTAACTTTTGGTCCCATTTTTGAGATTTTAAGAACAATCCACTAAATCTTTTATAGTCGATGGTCATCTGGGAGGGCAATTTCAGTCCAAACTCTAATAGTTGGTTCAGCACTTCTGATAGTATCATATATTTACCTCCTGAACGGGTGAGGACAACGATGCATGCTCTAGTGAGGAGGGATAAGGCTTGATCGGCGAAGCTGGTATGGTGTCAGAGAAAATCTGGGCATGTTTGGAGAGGTTTAGGAGAGTATATGGGTATGACTGGTGATTTACTCGGCGTGATTTTGGTGGATGGGTTAAATTCTGAGCCTTCTTCTAGGAGGATGTCATTTGTATGATTCGGGAGTGGATTAATGTAGCGTTTGGTTTGGGATTAGCTGGTGGGGTGATGACACCCCGATCAATTAGGCCTTGGATTACATTTCGAAGATGGAAACACTAGTCAGTGGTATGGCCAACAGTTTGGCAAAGGTCACAATGGGCATTAGGATTAATGTTTTTTGGATGTGGATTTGGTAATGGACGGGGATCCAAGGGTTTGATCATATTTCGACTCAAAAGGGTCTTGTAGACTTTGGATAGAGGAGCATGAGGTTCGTTGTATTCCTTCCGGGCTGGGTTTGGGTGACTTTCTAGTTCTCATGAAGCAACATGATAAGAGATGTTATTGATGGTAGAAACCATTTTACTAACAGGTATTTTAAACTTTCTAGGAGAAAACTGTCCAGAGGTTTCCCTCGGTTCAACTTTTGTCTTGACAAGACTTTCTTCGATATCCACTCTTGCTTATCATAGAGCTCGAAAGTGAAGGTAAGGCTTTCCTTTCATTGTTGCTCTGACATAGGGTAGGAAGTTCTTCTTTATGATACTGACCTGTTCTTCTTCGGAAGTCTAATTGGTCAAGGTAACTGCTTTTTCTATCTACCTTGCTATGAAGGTACTGACTCAATCACCAGGATTCTCCTTAAGTTGCTCAAAGTCACAGCGGGTAAATTCTAGCTCTTCGTTATACTTGTACTATGACATGAACTCGCGGGCAACATCTTCCCAACTATGGATTCTAGAATCCTCAAGGGATAACAACCAACGGACGTCATTATCTTTCAAAGTCCGCTGGAACATCTGGGCCATTATTTCTTTAGAATCCCTTGGAAGTGTCATGGATCGGTGATAGCTACGGACATGAAGGATCGGGGCTCCACTGCCTCTAAATTTCTCGATATTGGGCATCTGGCATTTTTCTGGTAACATGGCTTTAGGATAGGGAGTCATGTGTGTGTAGTCCATGTATTTCCTAGAGAGTCTGACTTGGTCCAATTTATTGGTTAACATCTTGAGGTCTTCCTTGACCTTGTTAAATTTTTCCTCTTTCGGTTCAATAGTCACGAGTAAGTTAGCCCCCGGCTGAGCAAGGTTTTTCATAGGCAGATGGGCTAGAGGCAGCCCATTAGTAGGAGGAGCACGGGGAGCATGCTGGAATTAATTGGGTACCCATATAGGCTCGAGTGTAGTCGAACACACAACGCAAGAAAAAAATACCTTGAGCTCTTCGTGAAGCACCTTATACTCTTGACTCACTTGATACTATATTGTATAAGTGCTCATCTAGTTTGGAAATAGAAACAAAATTGAGTCCCATCCAAGAAACCAAAGAGCCTCAAACCTTCTCTACATTTTATTCCTCTTGATCTAAGGTATATTTACCAACACTCACACACATTAGTATTTCATTCATACATTGCATATTGCATATAATTAGTTAAGTGTGTATTGAGTGTATTAATTTCTCTTAATTTGAATTTTAATATTTTTTTGGGAATTTTTAATGATTTTTAAAATAATTTTTTTAAATTAAAATTGGTTTTAAAAGTCTTTGGGGCCAATCTACAATTTTGAATTGGTGATTTTATCTCTGGAAGTTCACTGGGGTAGAAACCGAAAGCGCTAGAGACTTCAATGTGTTTGTGTAATATTTTTCAAAACACGCGTTTCAGCCTTAATATCAACCTTCCACCTGTCAGCCAGATATCGGTCCATTTTGTGTTTCTTCTGAGAGACATAAGCCTTGCTCATTTCCTGCCCTTGGATTATTTTAATCAACAATCTGCATGCGTTCTGGCTTAATCCCTGTGAACCTCTCTTAAGCCAATCAAAAGCGTTTTAATCCACTGCTTCTCTTATATCGTTGGATCAAAGTCAACTGGCGAAGACTAGATCGTAGCCCTTGATTTTGAACCTCGTTCTCGAACCTTCTCAGCCCCCTATATAAGGAGCCTTACCCTCATCATTTCAAGGACTTTGGCCACTTCGTCATTTAGAGAGAGAAGAGAGAGAAGAGAGAAACCAGAGAAACAAACCCTAACCCTAATTCGTCCAAACATTTTTTAAACCCTAATTATAAAAACCAATTTTATACCAAACACAACCTTGAGTGTTTGAGAGTTTTGAGAGTGGGTTGTTGGTGGTTTCGTGCTTTAACCTCTTCGTTTTAAGATCTTGTTTCCAACTTAAGAATTAAGCTAGATCTGCATTTCTGTTTCATAGAAATTTTAGATCTGAGCATTTTATGTTACATTACACCTAGATCTACATTTATTGTTTCTCATTTTGAGAAATTTGTTGTTGATTCTTTTTCTATAAATGCGTTCATACTCAAAATTAATAATAACGTTTTCTGTTTCTAGTTCTTTTGAAATAAGACCTTTGATCTAGTTGGAATCAAACTTGGCGGTTTACAATTTCAAAAATCTTTTCAAAACCCTGAAATTGATTAAGATTTTGATACGGCTTCTGAGCAAGATAGTCGTGGATTCTGGGTTAAGCTTAAAGGTCAAATAAGGTTCAAAGTTTCCTAAGAAGAGAGAAATTGAAAATCACAGCATATAGATCTAATTTGTAATTTATTAGGAATGATTGTAAAAATAAGCATGAGTGTGTGCATGCATGGGTTAGATCACCATCACAAACACTTACACACAACAATACTGAAAGTGCTGGTAATAAGATATTGATACAAGAGTCGACGTAAAGACTGTAACAAAGTGCAAGTTAGCAAACTGGGAGAACAACATCAACAATTAGAACTGAAGAAAAGTTATAAGGACACCAGTGGGTACATTCCTAAACTTGTGTTGGTCTGATTTGTGAGCATGTGTGTTATATAGTTTGTAACTATTAAAATTTTGTTTTAGTGGATTTTTCTTTTTACTCCGTAGAGGGAGTCGTGGTTGTTTCCTCAGTTGGGTGAGGTTTTACCACATTAAAAATATCTTGTCCTTAATCTTTCTACATCTCCTCATCTCATTCTTATTAGTGTGCTGATTTAAAACTATTTTAGTTTTGTTTTTCAAAACTTGTTAGCAAATCTTGAACAGATCTCATGCACATTTTTTAAACACATCTGGTGGTTTAACTGATTTGATTTCTAGAAAAGAGTTTCTTCAAAAAACAGTTCGGAGTTACTTAAATAGTTTAATCTTGTATTAAATGGCTTTAATAACAGTATTTCAATTGGTATCAGAGCTTTGGAAATATTTTTAAAAGATCTTGTGTTTACGAAATTGTTTTCTTAAAATAAAAACACTGGACGAGAAAAATGAAAGATTTGGTAACTTAACCAGACCCCCACTCTTTGATGGAAACTACTTTGCTTACTGAAAGGTAAGAATGGTTGTTTTCATACAAGGAACCTTGGGAGATGATGTCTGGGATATTGTTGAAAATGGATTCACTTATCCTACTAAACCAGCCACTGAAGGAAGTAATGAGAGGACTAAGAAAGCATTAAGTGAGTTCACACAAGAAAAGAAGAAAACTTCTAGAAACAATAACAAAGGAAAGAATTCCATGTTTATGTCCATAAATGAACATGAGTTCAAAAAGATCTCATCTTGTGCCACTTCTAATGAAGCTTGGGATACACTGATCACTGCACATGAAGGTGATACTAGAGTCAAGGCTGCTAAAACTCAAATGCTTATTTAGCAGTATAATTCCCTAATTATGTATGATTCTGAAACCTTTGATGACTTCTATATCAAATTAACTGACATTGTGACTAAACTACATGCTAATGGGATAACTTATGACAGACATGAAATTGTATCTAAAATTTTAAGGTCATTGCCACAGAAATTTGATAATAAAAGATATGCTATTGAGGAAATGTGTGATCAAAATCTCACTCATGAACTACTCAATAGTAAACTGCGAACTGTGGAAATGGAATTAGAATTTAAGAAACAAATGACCCAGTCCCATAGGAAACAGACTAGTTTCAACCTGAGTTTTTCCTCTAAGTTGATGAAACCCGAGTTTACTATTTCCACTGATGATTCTGATGAGGAATATGATATGGATAGTTTGGATAATCAAATTGCTTTGATGTCAAAACAATTTAAGAAAATTATCAAGTTCAGAAATAAATCGGCAAACAGACAAGGCAAGCCAAATTATCCAAGTCAGTCTAAGTACAAACCTCATGAGCAAGGTCAAGACAAACATCACAAGGACATGAGACCCAACCAATACTTCAAGAACATTGATTGTTTTAGATGTGGAAAACTAGGACACATAGCACAAGACTGTAGAGTAAAATTGAACACTGCTAATAAACATACTAGGGCCAACATTTGCAAAACATGGGATGATTTAAGCGATTCAAAAAATGTGGAACCTGAATCTTCTTATTGTTTTGATCCTTACATGTCTTTCTTTTCTAAGATTATAGACAATGATGATATGCCTATGTATGAGAATAATGATAGTAACTCTACTCCTGCTGTTGTGAATCCTGCTGCTACTGGTTTAGATGCATTAATTTCTGAGAATATTTCTAGTTCTACCACAGGGTGTGTGAGTTAAAGGGAATACGATAATGATGATGTCCATGGGTGCGTGAGTTTAAGAAATGAATCCTTAGGGGTCACTTCACACACTGTACTTAGTGACTCAGACACTGAAGACCTCTCTCACATTCACACAATTTATGCGAAAACTCTTAAGAAAAGCACTAGACTAAAAAAGATAGTGAAAGATCTCACTAAAAAATTAGAAGACCTACGTCTGATGGTCAAACTTAATGCTGAAGAGTATACTACCCAATGTCTAACTCATGAAAATGAAGTTAAAAATTTTAATCAAAAATTTAAGAATTTGATCGAAGAAAATGAAACCCGGGAGAAAAAAATATAAAGGGACGTTATTATAATTGGAACAATCTAAAGAAAAGACAGCAACAGTTTTCAAAAAAAATTTTAAATTTGAAAATAACTCAAAATGTTTTGATGGATTTGTTGCTGATTCCAAAACCAATTCTAATGATCGAACTGGAATATGATTTTGCCCCAATTTGAAGACTCAAACTAAAATCCTTGAACAAATAAAGTTTGTGTCAGGAGGTAAAAAACCTGTAGAAATTTGTCCAGACTTTCATTCTCTGAAAAATAAGTTTGACAAAAACCAATCTAAGTTTTATATTGGGGAATCAAGTTGCTCTAAGTGTGAAAGTCCACCTATTAGGAAGAGTGATTCGGTCTTTCAAACTGTACTCCCTAGGAATAAGGTTCAACCTAAAAAATTCATCAAGCCAATGCTTAGAGACTTTCCTAAAGAGATACTAACTTCGAGCAACTTGTTTTGCTCTTACTGTGACTTGCATGGTTATTCCTTTGAAGGATGCTACTCTAGACGTATAGTCAACCCTGTCTATACTTCTCCTATGTATCAAAACTTTAACTATTCTAGGAGAAGCCGTAAAAATTATGTTCTTCCTAGACAACCAGACAAAAACACTAACTATAGAAGGAGAAACACCAAACCTAAAAGATCATTTCCAAGAAGGATTCCTAAACACTTTTCTATACCAAATTCTCTCACTTTCCATAAAATTCTGCCTCATGCGCAAAACATTTTTCAACAAAAATCTAATGCTCGCAAATTTTATCTATGAAGAGAAAATAAGCGCAAAATGAAAACAAGAGCTGTTTATGTAAGAAAAGATGAGCTATTACCCCAGATGATGTTTAATATTATTATTATTGCTTTAAAAGTTGAAGACACTCCATCTGGTTGGCATTTAGACTATGGATGTTCAAAACACATGACTGGGGATGATACAAAACTTTTAAACAAAATTAACTTTACTGGAGGAAAAGTTATTTTTGTGATGGTGTATCATCTCAAATCATTGGTAAAGGAACACTCCAAGAAGAAGGATTACCTTTACTTGAAAATGTTCTTCTAGTAAAAGGTCTTAAGGCAAACCTACTCAGTATCTCACAATTTTGTGACTCAAATCATATTGTCACCTTTTCAAAGAATAATTGTAAAATTTTAAATGAAAAAGGCGAGTGCATTATTACAGGACTCCGGGCAATTGTTATATTATTCAAAATAGTGATGAGGTCTGTAACATTTCCAGAATGGATGGCAATGAGATATGGCACAATCGTATGGGTCACATAAATTACGAAAATTTTAGTAGACTATTGTCTCGAGAAATAGTTAGAGGGATTCCTAAGATCAAACCTATTTCTAACATTGTATGTGGTTCTTGTCAAGAAGAAAAAATTGTTAAGGCTCCTCATAAGAAAGTCAAAGATATTCTTACCTCTAAACCCTTGGAGCTCATCCATATGGACCTTATGGGTCCTTCTCGAACTGTTAGTCTCTGTGGACATAGTTATATTCTTGTTATGGTTGATGACTTCACCAGATTTACTTGGGTAGCTTTCTTAAAATAAAAATCTGACACATTTCAAACCTTTTTGAAGATTTTACTTCTAATTGAAAATGAGAAAGACTCCAAGGTAAATAGGATTCGTACTGATAGAGGTGGAGAGTTCTTAGATACATGTGTTATAGAGTATTGTGATTATAATGGTTACAAACATGAATTTAGTTCTCCTAAGACTCCTCAAAAAAATGGTATAGCTGAGGGAAAGAATCGTACCCTTCAAGAGATGGCACGTGTTATGATTCATGCCAAGACTTTACCTAAGTATTTTTTGTTAGAAGCCATTCGTACTGCGTATCACATTGTTAATTGGGTCTATCTTAGAAATAAATCTAAACAAACTCCTTACAAACTTTGGTATGGGAAGAAACCTAATCTTAAGTACCTTAGAACCTTTGGTAGTACATGTTATGTCTGTAAGGACAGAGAACACTTATCCAAATTTGAGACTCGAGGAGATAAAGCCATTTTTCTAGGATACTCTCCTAACAGTAGAGCATACCGTGTCTATAATCTTCTCACTAAGACCTTGATGGAATCCATAAACATAATTGTAAGTGACACTACTATTGAGAGTAAGACTGGAGAACCAACTATTGTAGAAGACTCTGAAAATATTTTGGTAAACGACTCTTCTGAAATAGATGATTCTTTACCTATTGAGACACCTGAAGTGACTAATTAGGTTTCTAAAGACCATCCCATAGATAACGTTGTTGGTAAACCTAGTGAGCCTGTTCATACAAGATCTCAATTAAGAAACTATGCTCATTATGCATGTTTTGTTTCCCTTGTGGAACTAAGAATGTTAATGATACATTGAATGATCCTTATTGGATTTCTGCAATGCAGGATGAACTTCTTCAATTTTTCATTCATGATGTTTGGTAACTTGTACCTAGGCCTGATCACAAAAAGGTTATTGGCACACGTTGGATATTTAAAAATAAATTTGATGAAAGAGGGATAGTCATTAGAAACAAAGCCATATTAGTTGCTCAAGGATACTCTCAAATATATGGAATAGATTTTAATGAGACTTCTCCTCCCATTACTCGATTAGAATCTTTTCATCTTCTCTTTGTTATAGATTGCTACTTATATTTCACGCTTTACCAAATGGATGTCAAATCTGCTTTCCTTAATGGAATATTGACTGAGGGGACCTATAAAGAACAACCAAAAGGGTTCATTGACCCTAAATATCCAAATCATGTCTTTTGTCTTAAGAAGGCTTTGTATGGACTAAAACAAGTGCCAAGAGCCTAGTATGAGCGCCTTTCTAATTTTCTCTTAGACAAAGGTTTTAAGAGAGGTGGAAATGATCAAACACTTTTTGTCAAAAATTTTGACAAACATATCATTATAGCTTAAGTTTACGTAGACGATATCATCTTTGGATCAACTTCCCCTTCAGAAGTTAAATCCTTTTTTGAAATTATGCATAAAGAATTTCAAATGTCTTTTATGGGGGAGTTACAATTTTTCTTGGGTCTTCAAGTCAAACAGAATTGAGAAGGATTATTTGTTTCTCAATCCAAATATGCATTAGAGATTATTAAAAAATTCATCCTTGAGAGTGCAAAAGATGCTAAAATTTCCATGAGTACTACAGTCAAACTGTCTAAAGATGAAACTGGGAAATCCATATATCCAACCCTTTATCGTAGTATGATTGGAACCTTACTATATCTTACTACCTCGCATCCTGACATTATGTACATTGTTTGCGTGTGTGCCCGTTATCAAAACAATCCTAAAGAGAGCCATTTAACGTGTGTTAAAAGAATCATAAAATACATTAAAGGCACTCTAAACTTGGGACTATGGTACACCAATGATACTCCTAGCATTATAATAGGATACACTGATGTCAATTGGGCAGGGTGTACGGATGATAGTAAGAGCACATCAGGCGCATGTTACTATATTGGTAATAACTTGGTAGGTTGGAGTAGTAAGAAACAAAACTGCACTTCTTTATCCATTGTTGAATCTGAATACATAGCCGCTGGCAGTTTTTGTTCTCAATTACTTTGGCTTAAGGAAATGCTAAGTGATTATGGTATTAAAGAGGAACAATTACATCTATATTATGATAATCAAAGCGCGATCAATATCTCCAAAAATCCTGTTCAACACTCGCGAACAAAACACATAAAAATAAGGTATCACTTTATTCACGAATTAGTTGAGGCTAAGGAATTAAAAATCACTTATCTTCCTACTGATTTGCAACTCGCAGATATGTTTACCAAACCTTTGGACTATAATAGGTTTATTGCCTTGTGTAAATCAATCGGAATGGTTTGTGCTGAATAAACTCTTGGATTTACCTAATTTTTCCCTTTGTCCATTTGAGACAAAATGGGGGAGAAATTTGAGTCTTATAAGAATTCATTTATGTTGTACATATTCTAAAGAGCTTGATCTTAGTGATTATTTGCAGGATTCTATACAGTTTTTCTCAGTTATTCTCAACAGTTGTATTAGGGTATTGAATTTTAATTAGTTAAGTTATGTAATTTTCTTTTCTAGGAAATGAGTAGTTAGAATTTTTGTATAGGAATAGGTTTTTCCTTTTTCTTTTTGTCTCCCTACGAGTCCGAGATGACTCAAAGGAGATTTTGTCTAAAGGGGGAGATTGAAGCACCTTATACTTTTGACTCACTTAGGTAATAACTATATTGGTAATAACTTGGTAAATATACCTTAAAAGTATAAGGCGCATGTTACTATATTGGTAATAACTATATTGGTAATAACTTGGTAGGTTGGAGTAGTAAGAAATAAAACTGCACTTCTTTTTCTTTATCCATCGTGGATTATTTTAATCAACGATCTGCATGCGTTCTGGCTTAGTCCTTTTGAACCTCTCTTAAGCCAATCAAAAGCATTTTAATCCACCGATTCTCTTATATCGTTGGATCAAAGTCAACTGCCGAAGACTAGATCGTAACCCTTGATTTTGAACCTCGTTCTCGAACCTTCTCAGCCCCATATATAAGGAGCCTTAACCTCAGCATTTAAAAGACTTTGGCCGTTTCGTCAAGTAGAGAGAGAAGAGAGACAAAAGATAAACCAAAGTTAGAAACCCTAACCCTAATTCGTCCAAACCTTTTTCAAACCATAATCCCCTTTTATCAAAACCAATTTTATACCAAACACAACCTTGAGTGTTTGAGAGTTTTGAGAGTGTTTTGTTAGTGGTTTCATGTTGTAACCTCTTCGTTTTAAGATCTTGTTTCCAACTTAAGCATTAAGCTAGATCTGTGTTTCTGTTTCATAAAAAATTTAGATCTGAGCATTTTATGTTACATTACACCTAGATCTACATTTATTGTTTCTCATCATGATAAATTTGTTGTTGATTATTTTTGTGTAAATGTTTTCATACTCAATATCAATAATAACGTTTTCTATTTCTACTTCTTTTGAAACAAGACCTTTCACCTAGTTGCAATCAAACTTGGCGGTTTACAATTTTAAAAATATTTTCAAAACCCTGAAATTGATTAAGATCTTGATAAGTCTTTTGAGCAAGATAGTCGTGGATTCTGGGTTAAGCTTAAAGGTCAAATAAGGTTCAAAGTTTCCAAAGAAGAGAGAAACTAAAAATCATAGCATATTGATTTGATTTGTAATTTGTTAGGACTGTTGGTAAAAATAAGCGTGAGTGTGTGCATGCATGTGTTGGATCCCCACCACATACATTTACACACAAAAACACTGAAAGTGTTGGTAATAAGATCTTGATAGAAGAGTCGACGTAAAGACTGGAACAAAGTCGAAGTTAGCAAACTCAGAGAACAACATCAACAATCAGAACTGCAAAAAAGTTATAAGGACACCAGTGGGTACATTCCTAAACTTTTATAGGTCTGATTTGTGTGCATGTGTGTTATATAGTTTGTAACTGTTAAAATTTTATTTTTGTGGATTTTTCTTTTCATTCCATAGAGGGATTCGTGGATGTTTCCTCAGTTGGGTGAGGTTTTACCACGTTAAAAATATCTTGTCCTGAATCTTTCTACATCTCCTCATCTCATTCTGATTAGTGTGCTGATTTAAAACTATTTTAGTTTTGTTTTTCAAGATTTGTTAACAAATTTTGAACAGATCTCGTGCATATTTTTTAAACACATCTTGTGGTTTAACTGATTTGATTTCTAGAAAAGATTTTCTTCAAAAAATAGTTCGGAGTTACTTAAATAGGTTAATATTGTATTAAACGACTTTAGTAATAGTATTTCACTTCGGGGACAAAGACCCGATTTCTTTGCATCTCATGAACCTTGGTTTAAAGGTGGTCAATTTTGGCTGTGAGCTGAGCTAGAACTGTCAATAAATCCGGTTGTACATTAGGCACTTGATCCATTTTCTCCATGGAAGGTGGGTGAATTTCGGACTCGAAAGAAGCAAAGGGACTGACTGAACTCCGTGGTAGTTCGACTGAAGACCGAAGCCAATAAAGAGCTAGGCCAATGGTATGTGATCGATTTGATAAGGAGAAAAAATGGGATTTATTTTTGAAAAAGAAAAGAAGGAGAATTTGTTATTTTTAGTAGAGGAGGAATATGTTTTTCGATATTTGTGGAAAATATGAGGACAAAAATGTTTTTTTTTGTATTTTTGGATAAAAGAGGAAAAATGTGTTTGGAAACTTTTTTGAAAGGGAGAGAAAAGACGAGAGATGGGTCTCAGCATGATTATTATATTTATTAGGTTCTCACTTGTATTAAGTCTGCCAAGATGGAAAAATAAATGCTGGACGAGACCCGAGCCTGGAAAAATGGGATTTATTATATGTAAAAGCTAGGGTTGGATTTGTTACCAAGATTACGGGCAGGGTCCTGTTTTAAAAATTATGCAAAAATTTGGGCAGCAGGCGAACCCAAAATTTTGGCAGAGTTTCTGGTTAAAACCAAAAATCTAACATGTGTGTCCTAGGCTTGACACCTATATGAGATTATGTAGTTGGTTCGGTTAATTAGAGAGTATTTCCCACTTTGGAGTGATTTCCACGATATACGTCTTGCTTTTGAGGGAAATCGATACATGTGGACAAGACATTTGATATACCTGAGTGTACGTGAATTGCCTCACTATATACCTCGTGGGGACAGTACGTGTGAGAGTGAAATTGATATACTCGATGTATGTGAATGATTTCCCTGTGATATACCTCCCGTCACGACTTCGGTCAAGAGGTACGATGTGGCGGAACCATTCAATATACGTCGACGGTACTTAGCCAATGGAAGGTGAGAGTCATATCGCTTAGGCTAATTGTGACCTATCGGACCAGCGCCCATCACGAAGTGACTCCCCAGTTAAATAATCATTAAAAATAAGTCATAAACTCATTACAACCCCCAAACAACTTCCCAATCAAAGCCCTAACCAAATGAACACATAAAGACGAAACCCAAATCACCAACCCAAAATTTAACCCTTACACACCACCGTTGGTATAATATTCATAAAAATTCATAAAAAATAAAAATAATATGAAACTAGTTCCCACACATTCGTAATCGAATTATCTAAAATTCAATATGTCCTAAGTCATTACCTAGCCTATGTCATTAGAAATATAATATCCAGATCATTCAAACGACCTCTAAAGTGGTTCAAACGAGTTATTGAATCTCATTTGAATGAGGATTCTATCTTGTTCAAATGAGATTAACACTAATCCTTATTCTCTAACTCTCAAAACCCACCATTAACAACCTCAAAACCTAACTTACAAGCCTCTAATAGATACTACGCTTAACCTCCTTTTAAATCTAGGGTCTATAACAATAATACAAACCCAATTAATCAAGTTTTAGGGGCTTAATTTAACGTTTAAGCATAAAAATTATTTTATGGTTTTACGAAGCCTAAGTTCATCAATTTAACTAATTTATACATAGATTCAATTTGATTACAAGGGGATTTTGTGTGATATGTTAATATGATCCAAAGTATAACAATCCAAATTATAATCAAGGGTTCCTTTAATCGATTTGTCATCAAATCTTTTAAGATAATTATCAAGGGATTAAGGATTAATCTAATCAATTAAAATAACTTCAAAAGTGGGTTAAAAACATTTTATTCTCAAACATATTTATAATCCAATGGACTACTACTATAGCATAATTAGAATTAAATTCTTAAACAATGCAAACTTGCCTTATGGACTAATTGAGGAAACAATTCCACAAAATCCCTTAATTCCTCTTCTACTCTTGGTGCTCCTTTGCTCTAGACTCCTTCTCCCATCATCCAAATATGTTTTAGGTTAGACTAATTAAACAAAGTACTATACTTACAACAAAATTAGGCCTTGGCCCTATCTAATGAGTTCAAATAACCTTATAAATGGTCTAAAACTTATCCCAAGTTATGAATCAATCCAATGGGCTTAAAGTCGAAACCAACATTCTAAATGTCCCAAGATCCAACCTGAAATAAAATATCAATCAATATAATATATTATCCGGTAGGAGCCCTAATATACCAAATATTCAAATGTGGATTATATAATACATACAATATTATAAGTTGTCATATCCCGGTTATTTGATGGTGAGGGTTAACCTGATAATTACTAAATCATAAGTAAAACTGAAATTTCTTTCAAAAGATAAGATTGTTTTGCTAACTCACGATGTTTTGGCCTAAATGTGTACTGACAATGCTAAGTGCATACCTTGGTTCTGACTAACAACTGATCGGTATCTGTATTTTCTAGTCAATTTTCCTTTCTTCATATGAGTCTAGTTGAAACTGTTGATCATCGCCTATCGGTACCTATGTAAAGTAGCTGAAAAGGAAGGAATAGGTAAAACTTTGCCTAGTAGATAACTCTAATTCTATAACGATGTAAATATGGGAATATGCTTAAATAGCATAACTGGGTTTGAAATATCGAAATGTAAAACAGTATACTGTAATCTGAAGCAACAAGAAATAACAACAGAACTAAACGGGGGTATACTAAAGTTTGTGATATATATGAAATAACTGTATGGTGATTACAACCGGATATAGAGTTTATCAAGTTATAAATAAGGTTTAAACTATGATATGATAACCAATAAATTATCACCCATAAGGGCTGAAAATGCGTAGACATACCATTATATTATCGCTTAAGGCATAAAATTCAATTGAACTGGTAATCCCAAAAAAATGGGGAATAACCAAATAACTTGGTACACTTAATTAGAGTGACACTCATACGTAGAGAAAATATAACAACAAGGCACTCGACATCTGAGTCCTCCAGGACAATTAGAATTCTCGGGGGTTTATCGGGTCTAATCCTTGGATCATAGGGTATAGTACTAATGGCTTCACTGATAATAGTTATACAATGGCAGACTATGCTTCCAATCTGGATTGTCAGGGTTGGGTTGGCTTGAGTTTCATTAGATAAAAGATTGAATCAATATTCATGGTACAGTTGAACTACCAAAGAGTTCATAAATGATAATACGTGTTCAAAGCTATCACATAGTGATATAATAAGCAGTAATGTCAAAGACAAACGTTCAAGGTATAATAGTTAAATAGAATCACGTACCGGTATTTACTTGCTTTTCATTGTTGTTAAAAAAATTCATTTTTGTGTTCCAGTTCCTATAGTTATTTGGATCGAGGGTTTAAATGATAGTGGTATATCGGTGTTTAGGAAAAATGGTTCGAGTTTAGGATATCTGACGACGTTCGGTAAATACAAATAATGCTCATTATATGATAAGCATAAATATATGAATTCCGTATATACTAAATTATGCACTTTAGTTCGTCGACGAAATAAGTAATATTTGGAATTTAGAAAATATGTTTATACGGAAACTCTATATTTGAATAATACAATTTTCGTGAAAAAAAAATTCTTTATATGGAATCAAAGGATTCGGTTTGTTTAAATAAGCAATAATTTGATATTTTATTAAAATATTCAAAGGGTCAAATATACGATTTGACTATTTGAAAAAAATCCACAGTTTTATATGAACGTTAAGATCTTTTCCCGGGTATTTTCCCGAAAATATTATTTTTTTACAGTTGGTCTGAGATTAATTATTTAATTAAATCGATTAATATATTAGTTCTAATCCAATATCGTGTTAGTGTTTACTATTCCCCATTGGTCATATTTTATATTATCTGAGGGTCAATATCATTGAGGTGATTATGAAAATAATGTTTATGACACAATAAAATTAAAATATAGTCGAAAAATCCATTCCTTATTTGGAGAATAAACTAGTGATCATGCCACTTTCAATATTAGTAAAAAAAACACAACGTCCAACACCTGCATAATCATACTTTTCCTAAAAATGGCTCGTAATAACGTCTTAGATTATAATGATATAATTTATAATCACATAGTAACGTAACTCGTTTTAAATGTAGTTTTAAAATAAAATCGAAATTTTTATTAGAAAAAGGAAAACGAGTCCAAATATATTAAGAAAAATATACAATTACTCGCATGTGTCAAGATTTCGTATTTACGATCATTTTTATACGTAAATGAGTATAAATAATAAATAGGTATGGTTAGGCTAAAAATAATAAGAACTGCTAATACCAAATTGAGATTACGCTTAACCGAACATCCAAACCCAAATGGGATGGAATTTGAATGAAGGAATTAACAATACGCCAATAATCTATAATTGAGAAATCCATATATGTATGAATATGTGTATATATACGTTTATATATTTATATAAAAATTATTCAGTCTCTTAACCAAACACACACACGTACATATATCCATCTATACATATATACCCAAAAGCTCTAAGCTTCCATCGATGGCCGAAACAATAAAAAAAATAAAAAAATAATTTTAGATGAAGAAAAAGGTGAGGTCGCCGGTGGGATGGTGGGGGGGGGGGGGGAAGGAGGAGGCTGGTCCGACGGGGAAAGGATGGGATGGTCAGCGTAGCTTGGGGAAGAAGGAGAAATCGTGGTTTTGGGTTTTTAAATCTAACAAAAAAAAACAAGGTTTCGATTTTTATATTGTAAGGATATGGGTTATAGTTTGCGTAATTTCTATTTTAACCACAAAAGTTTTTCTAAGTTTAATTTTTATAAGCCGAGTCATTAATAAACTATTAACTAATACTCAAAATTTATATTAGAGTCTTATCGATGATGTCGCGTTGGGATTTCAACAAAATTCTTAAAGTACTAAAAAAATTTATTAATACCCGCACATAAGAATTTATAGAAATTATTAATTGGCCTAAAATAATTTCTCGAGTCATCTAAACTCATTGGATTGATGAAAGAAAAAAATATATAGCGGGTTATTACATAAGTAGTGACATCATATGACTTTGCAAGGCCACGTAATTAATTTTCACAAATAAATAATGCACAGAAAAATAAGGGGTATTACATTCACCCCCTAAAAGAACGAATTTTGTCCTAGAAATTCAAATCTTTATACTCCTAATCAGAATTCTAAGAACATATCACCCTTAGCATTATCACACTATATAAATATCTACATATTAGTCGACCTACTACACTCTAGGGACTATTGGCATACATCACATTTGGTTAAATATAAACCAACTAGTCCAACCATTGGAAAATATGCGTGTTCCTCATGAACTCTCTCCGTCATGCTGGATGGAAGACATTATGGTCATGGTCAAGGTGGTCTAGTTTGTCCATCCTGGGTCAGCATAGCATTCACTCCAAAGGGGGAAGGAAGGAGGATTCCCCTGGGGAAGAACTGCGTCGCGGTCTCTCATCCTTTTCTTCGAAAAGGGGGCTTCAACCGTCGTCGGTGTGGGGTGAATGTAAAGAGATAGAGTCGCCAACCTATTTTCTCAAAATAGGCAAAAGAATATATTTCCACTTCGAGAGAGTCGTATCAAGGAAAAATTGATTCATGCGAAACCAATAGATCGGAGGTCCGGTGGCTAAGTTACGGAATGGGAAGGTTTTAGGCACCCATCCCACTCTTTCGATCCCTCATGGACAAATGTTAATATTTTCCTTTATCGCCATGAAGTGTGTGCATGTTTTTATATAATGGATATTGGAATCGTTCAACCCATACCATGGAAAAGGTAGGGTGAGGTTATCCACAGAAATATTCCCAAAATAATAAATGTAGAAGATACAATATGAGCATTCATCGTGATATTGATCATTATTGGGAAACGACAATATATGTGGGATGACACGAGAACAAACATAATATGTATATATGTATGATAATTATGAAAATGAGGGATTTTGAGGATTATGAAAATAAGGGAAATTGGAAAATTAGAAAATTGGACTTGAGTCTCGGATTTCAATCTGAGACGCCTACGTAACCTATAAAGGCAACAAAGTTCACGTAGTTCAAATGTAGAATAGGGATGCGGTTTATCCCATAGACTGTAACAGAATTTTATTACGTGTATGCGTGTAGAAAATGTATTTTTGGTTTTGGAAAAGGTGTGGTGGATAATTTTGTTTCTGAATTTACGGGTGTAGCCCTCTTTTATTTGTTTTTGTTTTGGTTTTTTTATGAAAAATAAAGTATGTGTAATATACTAATAAAAGCATAGACATTAAGATGTATGAACTAAAATGAAACTAGATTACGAATCTAAAGTAATTTATGGAAAAACAAGAGATTTAAAAGAGAAGGAGAAGGAATTGGGCCTTCCTTGGAGCTTGAGCTTTGATCTTGGATGAAATCCCTTGAATGTTGATGGATGTTGATGAGAGAGAAGAATACTTGCCTAATTGGGAGAGAAAAGCATGGGTATTTAGGCTTTGAATGGAATTTCCCATATGGAACTTCGCTGACTTCGAGAGAATGTTGCTGAGATCACTAATGCTGATGGGTTTTTGTTCTTTGTTGGCAATGAGGTCGTGGCTCTTATTTATAGGGAAAAAATTGGGTGCCGATTGGCATACCCCAAGGGATGCCTATTAGCAGGTCACCCTTGACACTCTGCTGATAGTCAGGGTTCACTACCTGCCAATTGGTAGTCTCATGCGAACTTTTCTGGAAAAATGATCGTAGTGCACAAACCATTGATCCTAATCAGGCACAACGCATACCGTTAGAAAGTTATTTCAGAGGCCTACGAGAGTCCTTTGGACTGCTCCAGGGTCCGAGAGATGACTTTTGGTCAAATGTGCCTCGGAAGTGAACGTCAATCCTTTGGACGGGAGATCGACGGACTCAAACGAATAATTTATCCACATGGTAAGTAAGAATCATGCATAGGCCAGACCGTTGGAAATATTAGGCGATGTAATTCGACACTCCAAAGAGTTTTTCTTTGTTCAAAAAGTTGATCTTTGTCAATCGGGTCTCGAAAGCGCCCGGTGACCTCTCGAAGAAAAATGGATCATTCGTCCGTACCGTAGGTCAGAATCGCGCACGGGACCGATCCTTAGAAAGGGTATTCAGCAAACTTTAGAGATTCGTTTAGTCTTTTGAGATAAAGAGTTGACTTTGGTCAAATGGAGTCCGGGAGCACTCGGTTGCCTCCTAATCAATTTTTGAGGGAAAACAGACCGTTCTTCCGAATGGTTATTAATATGCCCTAAGTGTGCCTGACAGCTCGAAGGAACCAACCTCGACCAGCAGGACGACCGAGGTAACAAGGGCTCAAGACTGATGACCAACGATCTCATCCAACATAAGGTCATCTATGGCCGACGTTACTAGTGCACCAATATCAGCCATCAGCCGAGGTCCTCATAACCTTTGGGGGTCAGCTATCCTTCAGGTCATCCATAGCCGACACCATATCTACCTCTCACATCAACCCCGGTTAGGAATCAGCCGAGGCCAGTAAGGACTCATGGGTTCAACCACCCTTCATCGCCGTCATCAGCCCAGGCCAACGTTTCAACTATACTTGCCTAACCCCGACCCAGGCCGACGTTTCAACTCCTCCTGTTTTACCTCGACTCGCCTACCTAGCCGAGATTATCATGACTAACCTCGGATAAGGAAATAGTCATACTTCAACAACCTCGTACTCTTCCAGGCCGAGGTTTCACCAGTGAGGGATAGGGCCGAGCATTTATAAGCATATACAAGGATAAGAACACGTGGAGAAAATCAGTTGTAACCGAATCAATCCCCTCACGTGGGGGAATATTTCATCATCATTCTCTACATGTGATAATGACAGATGTCTTCATCAGATTGGCTAGATCAACACACACATGCTCATTGCATGCATGGGGGGTACATTACACCCCCCAAACACTATATATACTTATCTTCTCCTACCTTGAGAAGGATCCAAAATGACAACCCTAGATGAAACTCTGTCATTTTACACAGTAGAGAGAGAAAGCTTGAGAGATTATATCCATGTCCATTAGTGACTTCATTCAGTGATAATACTCCAACACACTCACAGTGGACGTAGGCCAGATTGGCTGAACCACTTACATTAAAGTGTTCATCCTCTTCTCCTCATATCCTTCTACATACATACATACATACATATATATATATATATATATATATATATATATATATATATATATATATATATTCTCCTGTGTTGCCATTGTCATCACTAATTTGAGCTTACAAACACCTTGAATGGTGGTGCTATTTCTAGCATCATCATTTTGGCGTCGTTTGTGGGAAGAGAAGCTATCTCTTCCTATTCTTACGCTTAACCTCACCGGACACTATGGTGGTGAACCAGGCCTCACCCATTGCGTGAAGATGTTTCACCATTAAAAGAGGTCCCTTAAGGTATTAAGCTCATTTTCTTCATAAGCTTTTCATTTTTGACACATGGAACCGGAGTTGCCACCACCTCCTCCGTCGTGTGATATAGGAGGACCTAGTTAGTGTCAGGCACCACCCCAGTTCGAAATGGCTGAGGTGGCGGTGGCATTGAAGTCCTTGGCTGCAACACAGCAAGCGATGAAGGAGAAATTTGCCCAGCTAAGTCAAAATATAATGAGGCCACCTGGGGTCTCACCGGATATGATTACTCCGACAGCTATTCAAGCCCATCCTGAAGCCATGGGACTGCCCCAGGAACCGTAAAAAGACCAACCTACTCCTCATGGGAGAAGGGACATTGCTGACCCTAGGCGTTTAAACCTGGGGAGGCAAGGACACCCTTGTCCAAAGGATAGGTATGATGACATGGAGGCAGAAGATGCTCCAGATGACTGTCGGGAGTCGTATGAGGTTTCGTATAACATGGTACATCCAATCCAGCAGAGCATAGGTTATGGGGGCATAAGAGATGAGGGTTCCCAACAAAGGGGATTAGCTTTTGATCGCTTGACTAGAGGATCGTCCTTTCAAAGGTTAGGCCTAATAAATGACCTGAGGCAGAGGTTATCAAGATCAAGAAGTATATTAGGGTCACAAAGGGAAGATGGGGAACATCGGCCTCATCATGGATGGCCCCAGCATGGATGACACCAGTAAGGCCGAGACAGCGATCAAGAGCAGGTCAATAGACAATATCGTGCAACGGCTGGGGAACCCTCAGTCCACCCTTTGGAGGTGGCTGGGGACAACCTCGGCCAAGATGACGTTGTAAAGCCATGGAATGACTCCATTCAATTCCTTGAAGAGAAGATATGGGACCTCATCAAAAGTCGATACAAACTGCAAAGAGGTTTCTCAGAGGGCTTCCCCTTCATGGCCAGGATAGTTAACTTCCCAACCCCTGCCAAATTCAAACCACTTACGGCGTATCCTAAGTATGATGGTAGTACCAGCCCTATGCATCATACTGAGATGTACTAATCTGAGATGAACATTTATTCAATCCCATATGAGATGAAGTGTCGGGCCATCTCTAGGACTTTGACGGGAGCTGCACACATCTAGTTTACCTCTCTTTCGAAGAACTCAATTGAGAACTTTAAGGGCTTGGGTGAACGGTTCATTCATAATTTCTGTTATGGGGTAAGACCTCAAAAGAAGACCACACATCTTTTGTCTGTCAAAAAGGAAAGAACGAGAGCCTAAAAGACTACATTGCTAGATTCAACAAAGAAAAATTAGAGGTTGAAGATTACGAAGAGAGTATAGCCATAACAGCCCTCATTGGGGGACACCAGAAGGGAAAGTTGTTGTGTAAGCTTGCTAAAGGCCCTCCCAAGTCCATGGAAGAGCTTATTGCCAACTGCAGGGAAGGTCGTGAATGCTAAAGAGGCCATGGCTACAAAGTATAAGGATGAGAACGAAAGTGGCAGCGGGATGTTCCAAAGAAAAAAATGTGGAAAAAAGAGGTATGTAGATGACAAGTTTGCACATTATACTCCTCTAACTGTGTGCTGCGAACACATCCTCAACGATATCAAGAATGATCGGGCTATGAGATGGACGAAGAAGTTGAAGGCCCCTTCGCATAAGAGGAACAAGAGCATGTGGTGCAAGTTCCACCAAAATCACGACCATGTGACAGACAAGTGCTTCTCTTTGAGGGATGCAATCAAGAAAATGTTGAAGTTCGTAAAGCTGAAGAAGTATGTCGATGGTAAGGCTCCCAAGTGGGGGAAGAGATGACCCTAAGAAGAAGATAAGTGACAGATGTCAAGATGACACCCTAGTGAGAAGAGACAAGGACTCCGATAATGATGATGAGGACGATCCAGACCTCCCACCAAAGGATGATAATGCCCCTGTGAAGAGGGTTGGAATGATCTCCTTCGGTGTCAACACCATATGTCGGGGACTAGCAGGGGGTGGCTCCGAAGTAGCCGATCGTAAAGCTCATTTAGTAGAGGCTAAGGCAGTGACCAAAGTGGAGGTTGTGAATCTGGCATCTTCAGAGGCTAGGCAGAAAAGTAAGAAGGTAGACATGGATACTCTTATAGTTGGATTCTCCCGACTCGACTTCAAAGGTATCTTAGCTCCGTATGATGACCCTTTGGTAATTACGACAAGAGTGAATGGATATGAGGTTAATAGAATCCTCGTAGATGGAGTAAGCTGAGTAGATGTAATGTTTTAGCCTGTTTTAAGAGCCTAGGCTTCACCAGAGCTAGGCTGGTACCCTATCATCATCCATTGATGGGATTCAGGGATGAAAAGGTCCATCCATTGGTCATGTATGAGATGGATGTACGAATGGGAGACGAGTGGCCTAAGAGGTTGACCCGAAAGATCAATTTTTTCGTTATGGATGAAAACGTCTTCTCAGCCTATAATCTCATCATAGAAGGGTAGCCCTTAAGGAGTTTAAGGACGTGCCATCGATGGTCCACCAAGTGATAAAATTCTCGACCCCCTATGGGGTAGGGGAAGTGCAGGGTGACCAAACTATGACATGAGAATGCTACTTTAACTCGACGAAAGAGAGAGAGGCCCATAAGAGGGAAACAACCACATATAATATTAATACACTCGATCATAGGGATGAAACAAAGCTGAAGAAAGGAGAGGCCGCGGAAGAGGTAGAATCCATCGTCCTCAATGAAGATGAACCAGAAAAAACCGTCCAAATCGACAAGGCCTTAAAACCAGAGATCAAAGAAGAGCTGATAAGATTTATGAAGAAGAGGCAGAGTGTCTTCACTAGGAGCCACGCAGGTATGCCTGGAATCGACCCAGAGGTTATCTGCCACAAAATTAACGTTGTAAAAGATGCTAAGTCAACTAAATAAAGACAAAGAGTTTACTTCAGGGAAAATTATGATGTCATCAGGGAAGAGGTCAGAAAGTTAGAAGAGGCAGAATTCATTAGGGAGGTCATATACCCAGAGTGGTTATCAAACGTTGTCATTGTGCTTAAAGCCAATGGAAAATGGAGGATGTGAGTAGATTTCACCTACCTGAACAAGTCTTGCTTGAAAGACAGTTATATCTTACCTCAGATTGATCAGATGGTAGATGTCACGACAGGGCATAAACTCATGAGCTTCATGGATTCATATTCAGGCTACAATCAGATCTTCATGGATGTTGAAGACTCGGAGAAGACAACATTCATCACAGATAAAGGGACCTATTGCTATAAGGTCATGCCCTTCGGCTTAAAAAATGCAGGGGCCACATATCAACGTCTTGTAAATAAGATGTTTGAAGATAAAATTGGCAAAACCATAGAGGCATATGTAAATGATATGTTAACTAAGAGCTTGAAGGCCTCCACCCATGTAGCAGACCTAGAGAGAACTTTTGACACCATGAACTTATACAGGGTGAAACTTAATCCTGCCACGTGTGTCTTCGAAGTAGGAGCTAGAAAATTCCTTGGATTCATTGTCAACTAGAGGGGGATAAATTTCAACCCTTAAAAGATCAAGGCTTTGCTTGATATAAAGACACCGAAAAGCGTAAAAGATGTTCAGAGGCTCACCGAAAGAGTTACAACACTCAACAGGTTTGTTTTCAGAGCTATAGACAAGTGTCTTCCTTTTTTCAAAGTATTAAGAAAGGACTTTTAATGGGACGAAGAGTGTGACATAGACTTTAAACAGATCAAGTCCTACCTCAGATCCCCACTGCTCTTATCTCAGTCCATTTTGGGAGAAAAGTTGTATGACTATCTAGCAAGTCAGCTATAAGTGTAATAGTAGTGCGGGAAGACATTGGGGTATAAAGGCTTATATATTTCAATAGTAAGGTGCTTCAGGGGTCTGAACAAAACTATCCTCGAATTGAGAAGTAGGCCTACGCTTTGATACACGCTTCCAGGAAGATGAAACCTTATTTACAAGCCCTCTATGGTCATCCTAACTGACTCTCCACTAAGGCAAGTCCTCCACAAGCCTAAGAAGTCAGGCAAATTGATGACCTGGGCCATCAAATTGGGAGAGTATGACCTTATCTATTAACCTAGGGTGACTATTAAAGGGCAGGTACTCGCAGACATTTTTACTGAATTCACATGGGAAGAGGCCAGGATTGAGAATAATCTAGAGATTGCAGAGGGATCAAATAGTAACGTCTTCCGAAACTCGAAAGAGGTTGTGTCCAGCAGAGCCATAAATGGAATAACCAAGAATGAGGAAGACAGGTACCTCTTCAAGCAAGTAACCCTATCAGAGGGGAGATTATCTTCAAATGAAGATGTTTGGAACCTCTTCATTGACGGGACTTCTTATGAGAGTGGAAGCAGTGCAGGGCTGATACTGACAGCTCCATATGGTATAGACGTTGAGTATGCTCTAAGGTTTAACTTCAAGGCATCCAATAATGAGTCAGAATATGAGGCCTTGATAGCAGGCCTCTCCCTAGCAAAAGCCTTTAGAGTTGTCCGACTCCTACTTCACAGCGACTCGAGGTTAGTTGCCAACCAGATACTTGGAATGTATGAGGCCGCGGACGATAGGATGGCGAAATACCTGAAGAGGGTAAGAATGATGCTAGAAGGCTTCGAAGAGGTAAAGATGGAGAGGGTCCTTCGACAAGACAACAGACATGCAGATGCATTTACAAGGCTGGATTTAGCAACAAGGACATGCATCAGAAGGATAGTACCACTCAAAATCCTGCGCAAACTGACCATTGAGGATGAAGAGGTTGCCAGCTCTTGCCTCAACTTGAACCTGGGAGACACATGGATGGACCCCCTCATCAGATATATTAGAGAGGGAAAGCTTCCAGAATCAAAGATGGAAAGAAGGAAATTGAGGTACAGAGCTGCAAAGTTTGTATTAATAGGAGATGTCATATATAAAAAAGGATTTTTGTTACCTCTCCTCATATGTGTCCATCCAACAGAGGTCCCCCACATCTTATAGGATATACACGAGGTTTCTTGCTCCAGTCACATCGAAGGAAGACTTTTAGCTAAGAGGATAATTACGGAGGGACACTAATGGCCGACCTTGGTTAAGGACGCTGCAGCCTACGTGAAGAGGTGTGATAAATGATAGACATTGTCCACTATCCCTCACCAACCTCATTAACCTATGACATCAATCAGTTCCCCTTAGCCATTTACAGTATGAGGGATTGACTTGGTGGAACCATTGCCAAGGGCCGAGAATAATTACCAATTTCTGATAGTAGCGATTGATTACTTCTCCAAGTGGGTAGAGGCTGAGTTGATGATTACAATTATAGAGCAGAATACCTTCTAGTTTATCTAGAAGAATATCATATACAGGCATGGTCTTCCAAACACCCTCATCTCGGACAACGGAACCCAATTCAAGAATTCTTCTTTGGAGAAATACTGTGAGAGAGTTGGGATCAAGCAAATTTTCTCTTCCCTGGGCCGACCCCAAGCATATGGGCAGACCAAAGTCACGAACCAAAAAATCCTCAAGGGGATTAAGAAGAGGTTGTAAGAGGCCAAGGGGAGATGGACGAAATAGGTTTATGTAGTATTATGGGCCTACAGAACAATGGAAAGGACACCAACGGGGGAGACCCCATTTATGTTAGCACATGGCTCAGAAGACGCCATACCTGTAGAAGTAGGACTCCCCACTCATAGAGTTCAGGCCTACAATCTCGAGAAGAATGGGAAAGAAAGAAGGATTGACATATATTTGATCGAGGAGAGAAGGGAAGACGCTGAGATCAGTAGGTAGACTAATTGCAGAGATAAACAATGTTCTACAGTCAAAGGGTGAAATCAAGACCTATAGCGGTAGGAGACCTGGTGCTGAAGAAGAAGTTGCAGAAAATAAACAAGCTTCACCCAAATTGGCATGATCGCTACAAAGTTATCGATGAGGTTGTACTCGGTACCTACCGGTAAGAAAATCTCAAGGGGGAACCTTTCTCCAATCCATGGAATGTTGATCACCAGATGAAGTACTACATATGATGACTGTAATTTTTTCTATGTAAATGTATCATGCCATGAAGAGAATATTAATTAGAAGAGAAGTTCATGTGTCAATGCTTTGTTTGAATTGCTTGTATGATAAATTTATGAGGGTAACATCTTAGTTTGATGACCTCAGACCTTAAACATAATAATTTGGTGACAGGGTCTGAGGTGAAACATTATATTTGGATGACCTCGGACCTTAAACATCATTAATTTGGTGAAATTTATGAGGATAACATCTTAGTTTGATGACCTCAGTCCTTAAAACATCATAATTTGGTGACAGGGTCTGAGGTGAAACATCATATTTGGATGACCTCAGACCTTAAAACATCATAATTTGTTGACAGGGTCTGAGGTGAAACATCATATTTGGATGACCTCAGACCTTAAACATCATTAATTTAGTAATTTATGAGGGCAACATCTCAGTTTGATGACCTCATAACTTAAACATCATAACTTAGTGACAGGGTCTGAGGTGAAACATCATATCTGGATGACCTCAGACCTTAAACATCATTAATTTGGTGAAATTCATGAGGTTAACATCTTAGTTTGATGACCTCAGACATTAAACATCATTAATTTGGTGAAATTTTTTAGGGTAACATAATATTTGGATGACCTCAGACCTTAAACATCATTAATTTGGTGAAATTTTTTAGGTTAACATATTGGTTTGATAACCTCGGACCTTAAAATATGATAATTTGGTGATAAGGTCTGAGGAGAAACATCATATTTGTATGACCTCAAACCTTAAACATCATTAATTTGGTGAAAATTTTTAGGTTAATATCTTAGTTGGATGACCTCGGACCTTAAACATCATTAATTTGGTAAAAATTTTTAGGGTAACATCTTAGTTTGATGACCCCAGACCTTAAAACATCATAAGTTGGTAACAAGGTCTGAGGAGAAACATCATATTTGGATGACCTCGGACCTTATAATCATCATAGTTTAATGATGCGGACACCATTATATTGAGGCTTCAGACCTTAATACACACCATTGCATGACATATAAAACCATTCAAAGAACATTCATCAAAAGAAGCAAAATCCCCTGAAGAGTATGATATAACATGAAGTTAAGAATTACAAGTCAAAATGTGCAAGAGAATGTTATCAGAAGTTAAGAGGTTACAGATGAGAAACAAAAATTACAAGTAAAAAGCTTCACAAATTATGGTCTAAGTGTCTGTACAGAGTTGGTGACCTCGGTCCCATCATTTTGGCTGACGTTGGTAACCTCGGACCCATTATCTTGATGGTTAACATCCTCAGTCTCTGTAGCTTCTGGTTAAGCAGTCTCTGCAGGAGCAATAACTTCCTCCTCAACCTCTTATAAGGCCTTAACAAACTAAGGGTTACAGTAGCCGAGACTAATGAAGTCCGAGGCTGTCAAACTGACTCCTTTTCTTTAATGGCCGCCCATTTACTAGTAGCTTTAACACCTCTTTCAAGGTATTCAAAGTTGAAGCTTATAAATTCATCAGATACCTTGTAGTCGGCCAAGATCTTCTTAGAGGCGTCCTCAAGGGAAACTTTCACTACAGCATCGACCTTTTATTGAAGAACGTCATCCTCGGCCTTCAGGGTAGAGGTATAATCCTTCTGGAGCTTAGGAATGTCCATGTCCCTCTACTTCACTTTACTTTTAGACTCATCCAAGGCTACCTTCAGACGTTCCACTTCAGCATTTAGAGCAACCTCCACCTTCTGGGCCTCTCTTCCCTTTTCATTCAGGGGCAGCTTCCTCAAGGTCTAGTCAATAAACTGGTGCATGGACAGGATACCCTACAACATAAAGTCATATGTATGAGATCAAGATAACCCAATTCAAGGATGAGCTTACACTTGTGCCAAAAAAGTTAAAATCTATACCTGAATAGACCTACGAAGGCAAAACTCAGCCAGTAGAGGGGTATCAATGGAGCATAGAAAACGCTTATCTGCGTCAGTCATCGCAGAGCCGATAGCATCCATCACCTTCAAACCATGACTAATTAGGCTATCAATGATCTTCAACTACTCCAGACGAGTAGCAAGTGCATCATCGGACGAGATGGGGATGGCGCGATCACTCTTTTGGGCTTTGCTTTGCCTCTGATCCTCAGGGGTAGTGGTGGAGGATTTCCTCTGCTTTGTAGTGTCGGCCTTAAAAGTGTCGATGTTCTTCTTTGGTTAGAGAGGAGGAGGTGCATTGAGCCAAGATTTCTTCACTAACCTGATCAGGCTTTAAGCAGACATCTCCCACCGATCGTCTGATATACCTTTGGGGCGTTCTGTAAAAAATATGTTTAAGTTAGTGATTAGGCATAAATTCTTCCAAATTTATCCCTTTAATTTAGTTACTTTTAGCACCTCGAACAATGTAGTAAATTTTATTTTACCTCATAATGTTGCTACTGACTTATTCTAACGAGTACACCGAGTTTCTGGTATTTCGTACTGATTTTACAGGTATTTGACGTCAATAAAGAAAGAAAGAAATTGAAAGAATCGATAAAGAAAAGAAGGAAAGTCAAAAGGGCAAAGTTGTAAGTTTTACCCAGAATTCGAATGAGGCATCTAAATAAGAGTTGAAGATATCAATTTTAAAAGTACATAGGAAGAAACGGCACCTCAGTCGGAGTCTTAGTGTGAAATTTATGAGCAGTCAAAGATGGAAGAAAAAGTCAAAGGAAAATCTAACCGATTCAAAATGCAAAGTTCCAGTGAACCCCGGACCGAAGAAGGATCGAAGATGAGAGAAAACAATTGAACTGATCCGTACCGAATCGATCTGGCCAGGAAATAAATGAACCGATCTGGATCCAAGCCGGACCGAACCGAAAGAATATCGGACCGGTCTGATTGTCGAAGTTTTGTTTTCTTACTCTTCCTCTAATGGAGAGTCCCAGTTAAGCTAAAACTCTTGGAGTCTCGTAGGGTATTTAAACCGGATTTATTATCATTTTAGAGGAAGGAAAAATCATCTAATTTTTCCCTTGTTAGTAAAAACCCTAGTTTGAAGATTTATTGAAATTCTATTTCCAAGATTGAAGTTTGTTTAGATTTCTGTGATTACAAGTGATTTTCGTTGATGCTTTTAGTGTTTTGGTAAGTTAGTTGAGTACTTTCCCCTGTCCAATCTTCCTTATACATCATTCTTCAATTCTCCCTCAGATTAATCATGATTTCCTGCAATTCAACACTAGTTTTCATTAATTTCATCATGGTAGGCTAAGTTTCTATGGTCGGAATGCATGAACTCAACCTGATGTGGTAGTTGCATGTGTGTCAAATTGATCCTCTAAATTTAATGATTTATTACGAACGTATTTCGTAGCAACACAACCATTGTAGATCTTTGGATCTCGTTTGCAATACGAGTGTCATTTTTACGTGTATCGATTTACTCGTCCTCTGATTAAGTATGCTGTGGGCTTAAACCTCATATACGTAATGCTTGGGAGTACTATATTATGGGTCTAATTAATCATTTAAATTTATGATTAGTTTTATACTTGCACTACACTAGGGTTGAGGGATCGTATTCCCGTCATGTTTTCCTCATCATATAGTTCAAGTCTAGTTCAATCATCTTTAGTCTTTTAAGTAATTTAGAGTTTGCATTTAGTTAATTAGTTATTTCCCATATCAACCATCTTTTTATTTCTTTTTAGAGTCAAGGTAGGGTTAACAGTCTTTCCTTCGTCATCACGTTCACTCGTCCTAGTTCCCTGAGGATTCGATACCTAAACTAGCCACTATACTCCGCAAGAGTGTAGTTATAGTTTAGGTTTTTGTATTGTGGTTCGAAGATGATAACAACGACTAGAGTATTACACGGATGCTCGGTTTCCACCACGATCAAAATGGCGCCATTTTCGGGGAAGTAGGTAGACTTAGGATTAGATCAAATCAATCAAAAACTTTGAACAAAAATTTCCAAAAAAATCCAATTTTTATTTTAAAAGCACAAAAATATTTCTCATCATCTCTCATAAGTCGGTTAATGAAAAATTATGAACTCACTCCAACGCCCCATAATAATCCAACCCACATTCACGAAAAGCCAATAGTTGAGTACGACGCTGATAGCCCTCACACTCCTAATGCTCCACAATTCTGGGTTCCACCTCCCACACTGTCACACTCAATTGCAAATAACACTCCATTTTCCATCTTTAACACACTTCAGAGCGCGCTCTGAGTATACCAAATTAGGATACCGAGTTGTTAAGTGAGAGAGACATGTCACAACACGGTAGTGCAGTCACCGGTGAGGGAGAGGCCCCATATCTCCCTTGGAGAGACATCTTATATCCCGAGCGCACTGTCACTCCGGGATGCATTTTACTCCCGTATAATGCAAGGCAATTTTTCTTTCGTAATGGGATGATCTAGATACTTCCCACTTACCATGGAATTGATTCAGAAAATCCATATGACCATATCATGGAATTTGAGGAGGCGTGCGAGACTCTTAGTGATCAAACTTACACAAAAGATGTGCTCCGCCTTAAACTCTTCCCATTCTCGCTAAAGGATAAGGCTAAGACCTGTCTATGGTCTTTACCTCCAAATTCGATTTCATCATGGAACGAGCTACAATCTAAATTTCTTAAGAAATTCTTTCCTCCACATCGAACAAACTCCATCAAGGCTCAAATTCAAACTTTTCGACAATTAGAAAATGAGTCGTTCGATGGATGCTTCAAGTGATTCAATGAGTTAGTTACTTCATGCCCCCATCATGGATTTGATAAACTGCAAATCATTTCCTTCATCCATAATGGGTTGAACATTAATTCCAAGCAACTCATTAAAACCATGTGCGATGGTCCATTTGTTAACTTAGATGCCAACGATGTTGATCTTCACCTGAGGTATGTCGCCGAGACTACCCGATCCTGGTATACATCTGAACCTAATGCTCAAAATAAAAATCACCAAGTGACCACCACTCCATCCGCGGTAAGCCTATTTCCCGTAGAAAAGAATTCTATGACGGACAGTCGACTCGATGTACTTGAGAAAGGACTGGAAGACCTACGTGAGGTATATGGAAGAGGACCAAAGGGATCCATCCCAAACCCCGTTGAGAAGGTGTGTGCGATTTGTGAGGAAATTCATTCAACTGAGGAATGCCCGACTATACCCACCTACTAAGTGATTATTCAAGAGCAAGTTAGTAGTATAGTAGGATTCAAGGGTAATTTCGGTGCACCGCACGGTAATTCTTACAACCCTTCATGGAAATACCATCCTGGTTTTAGCTATGGGCAACAACTTGCTGCGATGAATCCTAATTCACATGTTGCCCCTCCTCCACCACCGCACTTTCAACAAGCTCCACACATGCAAGGACATGTCCAAGAACCACCACCTCAAGGAGCATATATCACTCCACTGCGGAGAAATCTCGAGGATACGATCAACCACTTTATCAATACCCAGAATGCAACTAATGCTAGGCATGAGCGCATGATCAACAGTATAAAGCGAACATTTCAAAGTTTCAATCATCGTTGAGTATCCAAGTGAAGGGAAAGTTTCATGCCCAGGGCCAAAGACCTCTCCAAGGTCATACTAGTGTTAGTTAGACACCCCGTGACCATCCTGAGCAATGTAGCGCAATTACCACTCTACGTAGTGGGAGAGTAGTTGACTTGTCACCTCCGCACAAGACGTACCTAAAGATAAGGAGACTTTGCCCGGCACGAAAGAGGACGAAGATGTCCCCTTGAAAGAGAGTGATAAAGAAGACACTAGTGATCCCGAGGTAGTAATGAAACCACCCTCCGCGGCACCATTTCCTCAAAGATTGGTTCCTTCCCACAAAGGAAACCCCCCTGATAATGTTCTAGACGTGCTTAAGCAAGTAAAATTAAATTTAACTTTCCTCGATGCCATTAAGCAAATTCCAGCTTATGCGAAAGTCATCAAGGAATTGTTAACAGTGAAGAGGACGATGAAGGTAAAAAAAATGTCTTTCTAACACAGAATGTGAGCTCCATCCTACTTAATGATCTCCCTCCAAAATTCAAAGATCCCGGTGCACCCACCATTTCCTGCATCATTGGAGAAAATAAAATTGAAAAAGCCTTACTTGACTTGGGAGCAAGTGTCAATATCATCCCTTACGCCATTTATAGGCAACTTGATCTGGGCAACCTCAAGCCCACAAAGATCACTCTCCAATTGGCGGATCGAACCGTGAAGATCTCAAGAGGTATAGTTAAGGATGTGATCATCCAAGTTGACACTTTATACTTCTCGTTAGACTTTGTCATTTAGGATACGGAACCCTCCTTCGCCTAGAGCAATCATGTTCCCATCATTCTTGGGTGCCTATTTTTAGCTACGGCTAACACAATAATTAATACTCAAAATGGGAAGATGCAACTCACCTTTGGTAATATGACCTTAGAGACTAACATCTTCCATATAACCTAATATACAGGAGAAGAAGATGATCTTCACGCGATGAGCCTAATCGATGAGATCATAGAGGACAACTTTGAGGAAAACTATTATGGATATGCCCTAGGGTCATGCTTAGTGTCGAGCCACGAGAATGAGGGGTCCCATAAGAGAGAGCCGTTAGGGGTGTGCCTTATTTCATCAAGTAATGGCGGTAGTTATGACGATGAGAGAAAAACGGGGGAGGGGATGTGTGTAGTTACTACAATTGAGAGAGAGAGAGAGAGAGAGGAGGGGGGGTTAGAAGAGAGAAAAATAGTGGAGTTAGAGATCGATCAAGTAAGGGAGGACATAAGCACTACTCGAGAGAGAGAGATAGGGGACGTGAGCATGGAAGATTTTGAGAAAGAGTTTGGGCAGGTGGATGAAAGCCTTACTGTTGAAGTCCAATACCTATTGGACTCTTGTAGTCACTTAGACGAAAGTGAAGGGAAAGATTAAATCGATGAATTCCTTCTTTGTGACAATCCACCCATACCACTAGAGGTCCCGAAGGCGAGTGAGGAGAAAAGTTATGTTTCATCCGACCTAGAGCATGACCCATGCGTTATAAAAATGGAAAGAAACTTAGGTGTTACCTCCGATTCGATGCACGCAGGCCACACTTTGAGTAAGCATCACGAGGATCCCGTTACAATTAGTCACGATGAGTCTCCTGGTTTTACTTTATCTATGGGCGAGGTCCCAACTTGTTCCGATTATTGGTTTACGATATGAAGATGGGAGAGATGAGGAGATCATTAAACCCCGTTCATGGGGTCGGGTGAGTTTGTGGAGAGATGAGAGGTCATCGCACCCCTGACACGTATGGGGTGATTTTTGTTCTATTATTGAGTCATGTGTTAGGGTCATTTAGTGTCTTGTTTCATTTATGTTCAAATTTGTTTGTTTTATTTTTCCGCACTTTTAATTCTCTTTGAGTTAGATTTTAGTACTTTTTTCTTGAGGACAATGCAAAAGTTTAAGTTAGGGGGGGGGGGGGGGGTCACAAGTGCGGTTTTCTAAAACTTCACAAATTTTCAAAAATGCCTAAAAATTTCAAACAAAATCATAAAATTTTGAAAAACCCAAAAATATTTTTTGTTCAAAATAACTAAAAATTGGAATTTAAATTTTTCAAAAATATCATTAATAGTCGGTTTAAAGTCTGAAGTTGTAAACTTCAAAATACACAAAGCCGAAATTGACCAAAGATGGAAATTGAGCGAACGTAGGCCAATTAACGAACAAATGTGGAGATTAACAAAAACCCGTTGAGATTTCATGCCTATCGATCTTTTTGAGTTTTTAAATCAATCCGAGTTAATGGTTAACTCAGAGTTCTTTTCAGCGTCTAAAAATTCGTCGAGGATCTCAATTCTTTCATTTTGATTGGTTATGAAAAATGTGTGTGATATTGCCTTGAAAAATGTGATAAAATTTCTCTCTAAACTTTATTCATCTCGAAACGCATATGGTAACGCAATTAGTATTTTGGACAAAGAAGTAAGCCCTCGTTTGTCACCCAAAAATATTGGCCAGAAAAAGTAGCAAAAAATTATCCCTTTGATCACCCAATTGAGCAGAATAAAATTTATCCTTTTCTTTTGGTACCCCAAAAAAACCAAGTAGTCCGGAACTGGGAAAATGGAATATTCATTAGAGTTCGGAAAGTGCACCAAAAAGGGGCAAGAAAAAAAATAGAAGAATACTAGACAAAAAAATGCAAGAAAAAAGAAGAAGTGAAAAATAGAAAAAATAGAGAAAAGGAATAGAAAATGAGCAAAATCCCGAAAAAAGCACTAACGGACATCATAAGCAACATTTTCCAATTTTACCCAATACGCCTTTTACCCGAAAAAGTCCTAACTGAGTCCAAATTGCGAAATTAGTTACCGCGTGGAGAGTTAAAAGACAAAAGATAATAAAAGAGATCAAATGTCTGAAAATGAGGCAATGTACCCGTGTTTCAAACTCTATTCCGTTGATGAGATCCAATCACAGTAAAATTTTCGTCGTTCAATTTTTTTGCGTGACTTTGCGTCAATTATATTTACTCTTTATATCCTGCACACCGAGAGAATAGCCACAATTCGAGAGATTCGTTTGTGAGAGTATCCCGTGAGAATTTAAATCCAAATGAATTTTCGGATAAGTAACATAATGATCAATCGGTGGAAATCCGCAGTTAAATTTCCAGCATCGCACACACGCACTATGATTTGAGACTCTTGAACATGACTTGATGATGACTATTTTCTGGAAAAGTTTGAATTATACAATTTTTGCGTATTTTGAATTTTCTTTGAGTCGCATTTTGTGAGTACATTCACTGCAAACCCTCACGAGACACCACTCGTCCTACTAGGGTAACCTAGGGGTTTAAAGGCTTGTTGCATACGCTAAATGCAATCGCTTGCCCGTGAAAAAGGTATTCTATCCCAATAAAATCATTTTCAAGAGTTGAGCCTTGCTAGGATTCTTTTACATTGCTCGGGACGCGCAAAGTTCTAAGTTAGGGGGATTTGATTAGGCATAAATTCTTCCAAATTTATCCCTTTAATTTAGTTACTTTTAGCACCTCGGACAACGTAGTCAATTTGATTTTACCTCATAATCTCGCTACTGACTTATTCTAATGAGTACACCGAGTTTCTGGTATTTCGTACTGATTTTTACAGGTATTTGATGTTAATAAAGAAAGAAAGAAAGAAAGAAACCGGAAGAATCGAGAACGAAAAGAAGGAAAGTCAAAAGGGAAAAATTGTAATTTTGACCCAAAATTCGAACGAGGCATCTAAAGAAGAGTTGAAGATATCAAGTTTACAGGAACATAGGAATAAGAGGTACCTCAATCGGAGTCCCGGTGTGAAAGTTATGAGCAGTCAAATATGGAAGAAAAAGTCAAAGGAAAATTGGACTGATCCGGATCAGACCGATCCGAAATGCAAATTTCCAGTGAACCCCGAACCGAAGACTGATCGAAGGTGAGAGAAAAGAAATGAATTGATCCGTACCAAATCAATCTGTCCAGAAAATAAGCGAATCGATCCGGATCCAAGTTGGACCGAACTAAAAGAATATAGGACCGGTTCGAATGTCGAAGTTTTGTTTTCTTACTCTTCCTCTAATGGAGAGTCCTGGTTAAGATAAAACTCTTGGAGTCTTGTAGGGTATTTCAACCCGATTTATTATCATTTTAGAGGATGGAAAAATCATCAAATTTTTCCCTTGTCAGTAAAAATCCTAGTTTTAAGATTTATTGAAATTCTATTTCCAAGATTGAAGTTTGTTCAGATTTCTATTATTACAAGTAATTTTCATTGATGCTTTTAGTGTTTTGTTAAGTTAGTTGATTACTTTCCCCTGTCTAATCTTCCTTCTACATCATTCTTCAATTCTCCCTTAGATTAATCATGATTTTTTGCAATTCAACACTAGTTTTCATTAATTTCATCATGGTAGGCTGAGTTTGTAAGATCGGGATGCATGAACTCAACCTGATGTGGTAGTTGCATGTGTGTAAAATTAATCCTCTAAATTTAATGATATATTATGACCATATTGTGTAGTAACACAACCATTGTAGATATTTGGATCTCGTTTGCTTTCGGGTAACCGAGATGCTTTAGAATAAAATGCGTGTGTCACTATCGCGTGTACCGATTTACTCGTCCTCTGATTAAGCATAGTGCGGGCTTGAACCTCATATATGTAATGCTTGGGATTACTAAATTCTGGGTATGATTAATCATTTAAATTTACGATTAGTTTTATACCTGCACTACACTAGGGTTGAGGGATTGTATTCCCGTCCTGGTTTCCTCATCATATAGTTCAAGTCTAGTTCAATCATCTTCAGTATTTTAAGTAGTTTAGAGTTTGCATTTAGTTAATTGGTTATTTCCCATCTCAGTCATCTTTTTATTTCTTTTTAGAGTCAAGTCAGGGTTAATAGTCTTACCTTTGTCGCCACGTTCACTCGTCCTAGTTCCCTGAGGATTCTATACCCAGACTAGCCAGTATACTCCGCAAGAGTGTAGTTATAGTTTAGGTTTTTGTATTGTGGTTGGAAGGCAATAACAACGACTAGCGTATTACACGTGGCAGAACGTTGGAAAGGGATTTTAGTGACTTTTAAAGATTGTAATATTTTTCACTCTGACAAAAGAGTTTACCAGAGTCAAATGGGTTCGGGGGGCATCCTATGGTCTCCAGATCGGTACTCAGAGTGCCACCTAGGTTTGCGATGGAAGGGGGAAGTGCTAGGAGTATAAGGAGAGACTTAGGCGGTCCTAGAATTTGGTGTCTATAGAGCCTCTTGACAGATGATCTTGGAACAAGTGATGGTCGTCGAATAGATACCACATGAAGAAAGGAGGTGAGTTCTGTTGACCTAAAGGATATGGATGACCGATTTAGAGGGTCAAGGTCAATTCTAACCTAAAAGAGGTGACGATAGAGGATCGACATCCATTCTGACCTAACTAAGGTAAAGAACTAAGACTAAGGTCAATTATGACCTAAAAGAGGTGACGACCAAGGACCGAAGTCAATTTTGACCTAACTGAGATGACGATCTAAGACCAAGGTCAATTTTGACCTAAGAGAGGTGATGATCTAGGATTGAGGTCAATTACGGTCTAACTAAGGTGATAATCCAAGACCGAGGTCAATTCTGACTTAAAAGAGGTGACGACAGAGGGCTAAGGTCAATTCTGACCTAAGAGAGGTGAAGACCGAGAACTGAGGTCAATTCTAACCTAATTAAGGTGACGATCCAAGACCGAGGTCAATTCTGACCTAAGAGAGGTGACGATCGAGAACCGAGGTCAATTCTGATCTAACAAAGGTGACATGCTAATACCGAGGTTAATTTTGACCTAAAAGAGGTGACGAGAGAGGATCGAGGTCAATTTTGACCTAACTAAGGTGACGATCTAAGACCGAGGTCAATTCTGACCTAAGAAAGGTGAGGACCAAGGATCGAGGTCAATTCTGACCTAACTAAGGTGACGATCCAAGATCGAGGTCAATTTTGACCTAAGAGAGGTGATAACCGAGGATCGAGGTTAATTATCACCTAACTAAGGTGATGATCCACGATCGAGGTCAATTCTGATCTAAAAGAGGTGACGACCGCGAACGGAGGTCAATTCTGACCTAACTAAGGTGACGATCCAAAACTGACGTCAATTCTGACCTAAAATGGGTAACGACCGAGGACCAAGGTCAATTCTGACCTGACTAAAGTGACGATCCAAGATCGGGGTCAATTTTGTACAGAAGAATCTTGAGAGAGGGATACTCCTGGAAAATAATGAAGTAGGTTATAGCATAGGTATAATAAGGGTGCGATAAATGTCAACTTTTCTTTCAAGCAGTTGAATGTCAATTAATTAAGGCGCAAGAAGATTCAAGAAAACCTTATATTTATTTGATCAAAGATAGAGTTGTTTCTTTAGAAAAAATGAATGTTATGGGGATCAGGAGGATGCCCCCACGATTTCACGTTCAAGAGGAAAGCTCTATCGCAGAGGATACTTTAATAGGTCTTTATGATGCATCATAAGGGGGAAGCAATAGAAGTCTAGAAGAAATCTCATGATCCAATTTAAATTGGAGGAGCAAAGCTACATGACAAACTAATGACCTTCGATTACTATTGGTCAGCCATAGAGAAGGATTCTACTAAGTTCGTTCACAAGTGCAAGGCGTGTCGACTGCATGGAAATATGATCCGTGCCCCTTTGGTGGACCTTCGCTCATTTGCTACTCCTTACCCATTCCATACTTGGGCATGTGACCTGGTAGGGGTAATAAATCCATCTTCGAGAGTAAAGTTTTAGATACTAGTGAAAATGGATTCCTGCATAAAGTGGTCTAAGGCAATACCATTGAAAAGAGAAACAACATGTGTGGTTGCAAACTTCATTAGGGAGTACATAATTTGTTGAATTGGGATTACAAAGGTCATACTATTTGATAATAGAACCCCATTTATTAACAAAGAGGTAACGATGCTCACGGAAAATTACTCCATTACTCATCATACCTCAATAGTGGCATATCACAAGGGCAATGGTCAGGCAAAGGCAACTAATAAGACCTTGGTTAATATTATAGCCAAGATGATGGAAGACATCCCAGGGTCGTGGGATGATAAAATCCCAGTCGTTATGTGGACATATTGAACAACCAAGAGTAAAACAATGGGTATACACCATTCTCACTTGTATTTGGAGTTGAAGCCAATTTTCTAGTAGAGCTGGAAGTCCCCCCGTCTAGATATGCATTACAAAGAAGCATGCTCCCTCAAAGTAGACATGTGAAGCATTTGATGAGCACAAAGATAACAAGATACAACACTTCCAAATGTATATGAAACTACTTTTTAAGGAATATGAAAACTTTGTTAGACCAAGGAAATTTATATACGGGGACTTAGTTTTGAAGTCACCTATGAAGAACATTTGAGGGCTCCCATTGCCGAAGTTTTTTACCAATTGGGAAGGATCTTTTATAGTGAAGGAGGCTAAAAATTCAGGTTGTAGCTCAATCTCAAATATAGAAGAGAATATATTTTTAAAGATTAATAACAAGTGGTTAAAGGCCTATCATGTTTCGAGATGTGTCAACTGAGTTGAGATTTTATCTTAAGTTGTCCACTATTATGTTAAAGTTCATTATTTATTTTTTTGTTTCTTTTTTTTCAATGGATTTAAGGTTAGAAGGAGAAATAATGGATTGTAAATTATAAGAGTTTTTTCTTTGCAACGGTAATATAGAAAAACCAAGTTATAAGACAACTTGAGACATGATATGTAAAAAGAGATCTCTTTTCACATTTTAAAAAATTACAAGTATGGGAACTACTGCCCATAAATTACATATAAAAAACCACAAAACACATTAATGTTAAAATACCTTATCCTAGAAGAAGCCAAAGATCCAGGGAAGAAAAAAAGTCATCATGAAGGCTCGAATAAGCTTGAAGGCATGTTTTGTTGGGTGGTGATGGAACTCTCAAGTCTAGTTTGGACTTGAGAGCGTTAAATGACCAAAGCCTCCATTTTTACATAGATTTGGCCAGATCTGCCTTGGTCGCCTTAACCTCTTGATTAGCCACTTCAATTAAAGGTACCATCTCCATCAGTGCGGCTTTCTAAGCCCATTGGGCATCCAAATGCTTTTGGTAGAGCTCTCTCTGAATTTCCAACTAAGCATCCTTCAGTAGTTTTATATAATTGATTAGCTAAGATAATTAAAACCCATATCTGGACAATTCTCTCGAATTGCGCAAGTATTGATTAACGAGGTACCTAGAGAGATAAGCAGTCTGAGTATTCACAATCTATAGGATAATACTATCCATACAGTGAAGCCTTTAGCCCATCATCACTCTGTCGAATCGCAAAAGGTTAATGGTAAAGGTCTCTAAAAGATTAGAGGCCAGTTGATCAAAGACTGTTCGTGGCATGCACGAATTTGAGGAGACTACTTAAGGACCTAGAGGAAGAACTCATGGGGAGCCAAATTTAGTCGACGAACCTCAAACCCGAACTCACTGTCATCCAAAACATTAATCATTGAACCACGATTATTTTGTCTTGACTTATCTGTGGGAGAAAGTTCTCATAGCAGGGAAGCAATTGGCGATGGAGCATGCTGAGGTTGCCCTTGATCATGCGTGAGCTCCCTCGTGACCTGAAATGAGATACACAAAATAGAGTGAGAGAAAAACCTAAACAAGTTGTTTTCATTATTAACTCACCTCCCAGGTGTGAGATTCTAAAAAAATCTTAACAAATGGTTTTCATTGTTAAGTCACCTCGCGGCGTGAGATTATGAGAAAATATTAATAAGTGGTTTTCATTGTTAAGTCACGAATTGGGTGTGAGATTTTGGAAGAAAACTTAGTAAGCTATTTCGTTTCTATGTCACCAATTGGTGTGAGTTATGTTTTACATTTATTTTTAATACATGTCTAACGCTAACTTATGAAAATGAAAGGAAAACATAAATTAACTCAACAACTGGCACATTTGCAGAAGGAACTAATAGAGGAACAATACCCTCAGTTCCCCTAACAACCTCAGATAAACCTACTGGTAGAGGAACATCAGGTCATTATGAATCAGGTTTCCCACAAAAAGGCACAAGTGCTAAAATGGGGGAAGTGCCACTAAAGCGTCTGGAGCCCCGACGATCTCACTTACCATGGAGTTCAAAGGAATCTGAAGATGAGATGCTAGAGAAACCACAAATTATGAACCTTGAGGAACCTCAGGGGGGAGAAGATGAAAAAATATTTTGATAAGGCTACAAAAAATAATTAAGTGTTAGATAACAAACACACCACATGAGTAGGGAAAATACCCGAACAATTTAATGATACCTTAGTAATTATGATGTAAGGACTAGCCTAGCAATGGAACTCACCAAAGGAAAGTGAAGGAACGATCTAGTAAGTGTTGTGGCTAAGGAAAAATAATCACCTACAAATATTTAGTGTTAAAGAAGTCATGTTTGAAAGATTATTCAGAGGGAGAAATCGTTACCTCTGGAGGATTAGAAGTAAATGGAACCCTTATCAAAGGAAGCACTGGCAAAGGGGATGTCTGAGAAAAAACCTAGGGAGTCTCCTTTGGCTGAGGAGAGGGTCCGTAAGTGACAATAGATGTAGAAGCTTTGGGAGCAATTTCATTTACATGCCATGAAAGGGAACATCTGGAGTAGGTAAGTCTATTCATGGCAGAACAGGGAGGTGTAAAAACTTCAAAAGGTCATATTTCATGACTAGACCTATAGGAGGAGAACATCCACCCAATTGATGTTTCTGTAAACAAAAAGATCCAATTTTATTTATACTAAGTGTTGGAAAATCTTTCTTACTTAAGGAATAGGTATAACATAAAGTTATGAAATTGCAAGTTGCCTCTTAAACTGAAGAGGAGGGCTCCGAAAGGTCTATGAGAGAGGGAGGCTTCAACTAGTCCTAGCTCTTCCACGGAACTATCGGTTATTTCAATGGCCTCAGAGGAAGGTTTAGGAGGATAAGCTTTAGGGAAAGAGGGAACCTAAGGAAGATGCACTTTTTAGTCATTTTTTTTCAATGTCTTGGTCCCTTAAGACTTCCTTCTTTGTGAAGATCCATCATCACCTGAGCTTTCTCGTGAACTCTTGTTGTGCGAGCTAACTCCCCTAAAAGTTAGAGCTGTAGAATCCAGTGGAAATAAAATTGGGCGAGGCACTAGAGGGACAACCTATTGATATTGTTGTAGAACTAGGTCCATCTCAGCATGACACTTCGTAAAAAAATCCTCAAAAATGGGAGCAGGCACGTCAGGAGGGATGATGGTAATGGGAGAAACGGTGGAAGAAGATTTGGACTTAGAAGAATTTATGGAAGTTTTGGTTCTTTTGGGGGCTATCTGAGAAGGCCCCTCTCTAGGAGAACCTCTAATAGAAATAGAGGGCCAGATTGTTTCGGGGCAGGGTGTTTCTTTGCTTTTCTAGTAGTAATGACTATAGAGGCGTATGGAGGTAGCTCGATTGGAGGATCCTTGGGCATACTGCAAAGAGGGAATTCATTCCCTAAAATAGAGTTACCCTTAATGCCAAGCTCAAAGGGTGGGAACGACATAACTGAGGAATAACTTGTAGGACTTTGGATGAATTCATCCATTTTGGCTAACTGCATAGGCTAATACTTCATCATAAAATTAGCAGACACAACACCTTTTCTCAGTGAACCTAAAATGGTAAATTTTCCACTAACTTTAGAATACAAGGATAACATAGCTGAGATGGTATAATTTGAGCAAGCTTTAATGAAGGTCACCTTTGGGAGAGAGGCCTGATAAACAGGGTGGGGGATCCTTGATTGTAGTAAAACTATTGTGATTGGGGTTGTAAGGTTCTGAAGTAGTACCCATTCAATGTATGATTGCTAAAAACTTGGGGTTAGAAAAGGCACAATAACTCACTATGTATCTTCATCAATAAGTTCTTCAAAAGCAGCTTCAATCCTCCTAGCTTTGCGAGGAAAAAATGACTAAGAATGAGCAAAAGTGTTCTTGCTATATGGCCTCAGCATGAAATAGTTGAACTTGTTAAGGATTGGTAAAAGGTCTTTATGGCTTTGCTTCTTATACCAACAGAGCAGGCGATGGGGCTTAAGGTTCTCTTGAATTGACAGAAACACCTCTGCAGGAGCTATCTTATGGAAACGAGTGTTGAGGAAATCCGTTAGAAGTAGTTCATTGGCGAATTTTCCCATGTTATATCGATCGAAGGAATGCTCCATATCGAGATAGGTTTTGTCCAGTCAAGTATAGAGGGACCCCAAAATCATTACAACTAGAGGGACATTGAACCCTCTTGAAAATATAATGGAGATGTTTATTACATCCCTTTGAGGTTGTTCATTATGCTTCGCAGGAAAAAGAAAGTGAGAAAGAATGACCAAAATATAGGCACGTAATTCTAAGTGTATGTCTTTACCTTTACCATAAACTACATGGGAGGAGGATCCTTCTTTGGAATAACATGCATGAAAGATATAACTGATAGGGAGTGAAAGTGGTCTTGTTCAAAGTCCCCATGCAACTTTGGCATATTTAACCCAAGTTTGCATGGGAAGCAATCTCCTCAGCATTAAAGGCTTCATTAGAATAAGATGATGTACCTGTGGGATCAATCCCGTGAAATTAGTAAACATATTTAAGAGTCATGTTGAATTAACCCCATGATGTGAGGAAAGTGTGAGTAGTAATGTTCCATCAAGATACCGACACTTGGAGAGAAGCGTTGTGTTTTGATAGAGTGAACGCTCCAAACCAAAAAGTGCAACGAAGCCCAATCTTTGTGAGGGAATCATAAAAAGTGGTCTGGCTATAACCGATTGAGGTATTAAAGTGGTTTGGGAAACCTCAAGGCCTTTCAAAATAAATTTTGGAGCAAGGGAAGTCCCCACGATTTCATATTTTCCTCTAAAGGCAGGAAGCCCCAAAATAGGCTATCGTTGTCTTCATAATTAAGTGTAATAGGGTTGAAAAAGCTATTACTTAGGTCGTTTAATACAAGATTAAACTATTGAAGTAACTATGAACTATTTTTTGAAGAAGCTATTTTCTTCAAATCAAAACAGATTAATAACAAGACGTGTTTAATAAAACATGCACGAGATTTGTTTATGATTAGTTAACTAGTTTTGAAAAAAAAGGTTTAAATTAGCACACCAGCAAGAATTAGATGAGGAGATGTAGAAATATTAAGAACAAGGCATTTTTAACGTGGTAAAACCTCACCCAACTGAGGAAACATCCACGGTGACATCTACGTCATAAACCAAAAATCCACTAAAACGAAATATACAAGTTATAAACTATTTACAACACATGCAAAACTAATTAGATCTATACAAGTTTAGAAATGTACCCACTGGTTTGATTCTAACTTTTCTGCAGTTCTGAAGTTGACGTGGCTTTCCCAATTTGCTAACTTCTCCACTTTGTTCCAGTCTTTACGTCGACTCTTATAGTTTCAAGATCTTATAGGCAACACTTCTGTGTTGTAGTGTGACAAGTGTTTGTGAAAGTGTTCTAACATATGCATGCACACACACACACACACACACACTTATTTATACAAACAAGTCCTAAAAAATTACAGATCAGATCTAAATGATGATGTTTTCAGTTTCTCTCTTCTTTAGAACCGAAAAGACTTTATTTGACCTTTTAAATAATCCCAGAATCCAAGGCTACCTTGCTCGAAAGACGATTCAAGGTCTTAATCAATTTTAGAGGGCTTTGAAAATATTTTTGAAATTGAAAACCTCCAATTGCGATTCTAACTAGGTCAACAGTCTTGTTTCATAAGAACTAGAAACAGAACATAGATTTGTTGATTCTAATGTTATGGAAAACATTTATAGAAAAGATAATCAACAAATATGATTTCTCAAGATGAGAAACTAAAATATGCAGATCTAAGTGTAAAATGACATGCAATAATCAGATATACAGTTTATATGATAGAGAAATATAGATCCAACATGAAATGTCTACGTTGGAAATAAGATCTCGAACTCAGAGGATTAAACTCTTTAAACAACCTTCAAACCCCAACCAACAACACTCTCAAACACACAGGTATAGTGTTTGGTAAATATTGTTTAAAAAAAAGTTTAGGTTTTGAAAATGAAAAGGGTTTGGATGATTTTGGGTTTCTCTCTCTCTCTAGTTTCCCTCTTCTATCTCTACTTAGACGAATTGCCAAAAAGTTCCCAAATGCTGAGGGTAAGCCTCCTTATATAGTAGGCTAGGAAGTATCGAGAAGGTTGGTGCAAATCTAATGGCGGAGATTTGGTCTTGGCCTTTTGACTTTGATCCAACGGTTTAACATCAACGGTGGATTAAACAATTGCTGATTGGTCTAGAGAGGTTCACAAGGATTGAGTTCAAACGCATGCAGAGCGTTGATTAAAGAGATCCAAGGGCTGAGAAAACACAAGGGTTTTGAGTCTTCAAACAAACACAAATCTGGACGTTATAAGGATAACATGTGTAGGGATGAGATGAGATCTCACACGCATGTTTCAAACGTAATTACACAGTACCTCTGAAGTCTCAAGTGCTTTCGGATCCTACCCAATCCAACTTTCAGGTATGAAATGATAATAACAGTAATTATAGAATGACCCCAAAAGTTTTATAAACCAAATTTTCATTTCCAAAAATTCATTTAAAAATTCCCAAAAAATTATTAAAACCAATTTAAATGGGATTAACCACATACAACTCATACACAATCAAATAATACAATATATGAATAATGTATGCAACGCTAGTGTGTGTGATTGAGCATTATACCTTCAAATGAATCAAGTGTGTCTTAAGAAGAAGATTCTGAGGATCTTTGGTATCTAAGGAATGGGACTCTAATTTTGTAACAATTTCCAAACTAGATGAGCACTTATACAATGTAGACTCAAATGACTCAAGAGTATAAGGTTCTTCAAGGGTTACATTTGTAATTTGCAGAAAACATTTTGCACTCATCGTAAAAGACAAAACCCTTGCCAAAAATGGGTGAACGATTGTATAAGCACACCCCCATCAAGGTGGTGGCATTTAGGGTAAGAGTAGGGGTGGATGTGTGGATGGAGCAATTGGGACACTACAAGAAGCCTTAGGAGAGTTGGTAGTGTAAAATATAAAGATATTTACTGACAGTGGTGGCAATTGGAGGAATAAGGAACCTTTTAGAGGTTCCAGCTTAGAAGAAGTTTTAAAATGGAACAGGCTCATTTTCTCTCTCTAAAATATGTAATAGAAGATAAAGGAAAATGAAAGGTAAGAAAATAAAAATGCTAAGTGTGGAAGCATATTAACTATTGGAAATTTAAAAAGGACGTTTGAGTCTCCCATGATAAAATGCTAAGTGTGGAAGGATATTAATTGCATTGGGAACATCTATGGGAATTTAAAATACAACTTCATGTCATTAAGGAGGTCACGTATGAAGAAGAGAGAAAGTTTCTTCAAGAATAAGCAAGTAAGTTGGCCAAAATTTTCGAAAAGGGGAAGGCAAAAGGTGTAAGGGAGTTTTGTCTCCTCACATCAAGTCCAAACTACAAGAGAATTTGTTGAGGTACATCGAGATGAATCTTCATTTAATGAATGAAGTTCTATCAAGTGGAGGTGGCTCGCATAAAAAGGGTGTTGTTTTCGCTCGCAGTTCAAAAAAGTTCACGATGTTCCCACGCCATAAGCCCAAACGTTGATAACTTTAACTCAGGTACATCAGGGAGAATTTTCCTTTTTTGAAGAGTCAGAACAATGATAGTTATAATTCAGGAATATTGAGGAGAATTTTCATTATTGATGTGAAGTTTTATTAGATAGAGGACATTTGCAAAAAATGGGCTCTAGGGTTCCACCCATATTTAAAAAATTATATAATGTCCCCTCGTCATAAAGTTAAATGCTGATAGCTTTGACTCAAGTAAATCAGGGAGAATTTTCCTTTTTGTAAGAGTCAGAATGACTATAGCTTTGAATCAGACACATTGGGGAGAATTTTCACTACAGATGTGAAGTTCTATCGAAAATAGGCTACCTGCAAAAAATGGCCATCGGGCTCTCACCCGTAGTTTAAAAAGTCACAATGTCCCCTCGCCATAAGGAGAAATGTTGAAGAACTTTGACTCAGGTACATCGGGGAGAATTTTCCTTTTAGAACAGTCATAACGACAACATCATCAATTCAAGTTCATCAAGTAGAATTTTGCATGGGATAATAGGTGTTTCATCGAATCGGGAAGTTTCGTACAGATATTTCTTGCTCAAAACAAATATCTACACGAAGGGTAAAATGTAGAGGGGGCTTGAAACTAGTGTTGTGATTAAAGATAAATCCCCCTCCTAATAGAATAATCCCAACAGAAGGATTGGAGGAAGAATCAAGAAGGCATTAACGAAGCTCAGCGAGGGAGCTCAGTAAGGAAGCTTAAGGCTACCGGCGAGGAAGCCAGCCGAGAAAGCTCATCTTTATTTTCCTTTTGATTACTTAATCAAATTATATCTTTTGATTATATTTATTATAAGCTGTAAAAAGTATAACTTTGAGTGTAAGGTCAAAATGGTACTCATGAGAGACCAAGTCTGGCAGGGCTTAGGAGAGCTTACATGCTCTATCAAATGACCTCATCGGTGGAACTTCCAAGGGAGCTGGTTTTAAGGATTGAGAAGTAAGGAAGTGTTAAGGATTATCTTAACCATTTTAACTACACGTCGTAAAACATCAAGAGATCATATTCCGTGAAATCTTGCATAGAGTAACTTTGAGTTCCATCTTATATTGGGCCTTAAGCCTAATATCCCTCTACCAAAAGTCACATCTACTTTGAGTGATATCACGCGCTACCTACCCGTTGTCCAATACAAAATTGAGTAGACCACTATAGTTTTGGGGTTGTCAAACAATTTGGTGGATTATTACTATCATGACTGTCCTCTGACGCACAGTTGGTAGCCAAAACGTATATGTTGGAGTTTAATGTTTATGATGTCGTGCAGGCTGACCCAACATGCATTTAATGTTTATGATCACCTTTATGATGATTGAGACATCTTGGGAGATGGGGGGGGGGGGGCTAATTATTAACCCTAACCACTTCTGAGAAGAGAGAGTTCTTCCTAGAGATAGACCCTTCCAGAGAGCAAAGAGTGATTAAAAACCAAAGTTTCACTCACCCACCATTGACATTTATTCCGAAGCTTTTATTAGCTACTAGAGACATTTATGGTTATTGGTGTATTGGCTTCCATCTAGGGTGCTCACTTCCCTCTCCCATTGACTAGGTTGCTTCTGAGTTTTTTTTATTATGGACTTAGTTATACACGAACAATTTATGAGTTCAATCTGAGTATTTGTTATATATAATATTATGTGTTTATCTTGAGATTATTAAGGACATTTGGGCTTAGTGGTTTACCATAATATTTATAGGGTTTAAGCCTCCTCTTGTATTGTATTACCCTAGTGAGCCTCTTACAATGTTCATAAAACATTCATAAAAGAAATACGAAACCAACACCCACGCATTTATAATTAAATTATGTATAATTCCATGTGTTCGAACGAGACTAACAAGGTTGTTCGAAGGATCTCTAAAATGGTTTAAACGAGTTATGGAATCTCGTTTGAATGAGAATACCATCTCATTAAAAAAAGATTGACGTTGATCCTTATTCTCTGACTCTTAAAAAGTTTCCATTAACAAGTTGAAAACCTAAGTTCCAAGACTATAATCAATCCTACACCTAACCTCCTTTAAATCTAGGGTCTATAACAATAATACTGACTCGATTACTCTAGTTTTAGGTGATTATTTTAATATTTATGCATCAAAATTATTTTATGGATTTAAGAACCCTAAGTTCAACAATCTAACTAATTTCTACTCAAATTCAATTCGATTACAAAGGGCTTTTGTGTGATTTGTTCATATGATTCAAAGTAGAACAATCTAAATCCTATTCTAAGGTTCCTTTTATAGATTTATAATTAAATCATTCAAGATAATTGTTGATGTAAAAAATTAGATCACTCTAATTATTCAATCACAGATAAATAAATGAGGCAAAGAATTTTAAAGTGGTTCAACCTTAGAAGAATGGCCTACGTCCACTGTTATGTTATTGCTGAGTGTTTGGGAATTCTCGATTACAAGTTCTCTCAAGAAGTTCCCGTCTGGGGGCTCCCTTTACAATGAGGATTGTACAATGTATTTATATCCCTGAGGCTGTAAAGTGAAAGGGTAATACATTAAATGATGTACATATGAAAGGGTAATATATTTAATTCCCCTTAAGCGCGTGTGTCTGAATGATAAGCATTTAATGAATGGTCAAACTGTAGGTTATCCAGCTATTAATGCTTTGTTTGAGGTGCAGCTCGGACCGTGTGAGTTTCTCGGACTGCCTAAGCTTCTCGGTACTCAAGAGTTCCTCGGAGAGGTCTTGTTCCTCGGGGAAGCAGTGTTCCTCGGGGAAATAGTCTTCCTCATTGTAGTCTTGTTCCTCGGAGAGCGTGGGTACCTCAGAAGCGTTTGTTGTTACCATGTAGATCACCACGTGTCTTCATTTAATTGGGCCATGTCAGCAGATTAAATTTGGTATCAACAGAAGCCCCCAATGTTTCATAGTTTCGAAATTTGAGGAGTATGGAACATTCTTTCTCAGAATATGGTACCTTTAAATGGTCCTCCTAATTTTTAGGATTGTTTCCTTCGTATTTATTTATCTTTCCAAATTCGTAAAATTAGTCTTTTTTTTTTAATTTTCATAACCGCCTCGATCTCTGCGTACTTTTTGTCCTTTTAGCCGCCGGTAGCGTAATCGTTTCTTCTCACTTCGGTTGCCGCGCCCTTTTTGTTCTTCTAACCGCCGGTAGCGTAATTGTTTCTTTTTGTAATCATTACTTTACCATTTCCCAAGGCAAGGTATTTAAACTTCACAGACACTCCCATCGTCTTCTACCTTTTCAAATTTGTGCCTTCGAATTTTCCATTGTCTTCTACTCTCTTGTGCGTTCATCCTTTTCATCGTTCGTTGTTATCTGATCCACTCTTTTCCTGTAAGATTTTCTTCCTTCTTCATTTCCTTTATTCACCATGGTTTACCCTGTTGAATCTCTTGATAAATTTCGCTCTGATTTTTCCATTCCCTCCTGGGTTGTTTTGGAAGAGCTTTCTGAGCCTTCTGATTATTTCCATTTGGCTGAGGGACATTGGTTCCTCAGACTCTTTATTGCTGAGTGTGGATTTTCTTTTCCACCAAATCCCTTGTGTCTGGAATTCTGTCATTACTTTGACGTTGTTCCTGCAAGAATAGCTCCCAACACATGGAGAATAGTTAATGGGGTTCATAAATTAAATCAAGTCTATGGAACTCGCATAGGAATTCCAGAAATCATGTACTGCTATAGATGGGAAGTTAATGATAACATTTTTTATTTAAAAACTAGATTTTTAAATAGATCCTTAGTAGTCAATCTCCCTGATGCCAATAGGGATTATTTTGAACACGGGGTTGTCATAAAAAATTGGCAACACCCTCCATTAACTGGAGATGAGGTTTACCAGGGTCCCAGATGCCCTCCTTATGGCAATGGGATAGGTTATTTTTATTTCGTTTTATTTATTTTGAAATTATTCTTCCTTTATGTTTGATAAAATGTGTCACTGATGGAAATGTTTATTTATTTGCAGTTGATAGCAAAAGAAAGTGCCCAAAAGAAGCAGATGTCAATATAAGGCATTTGAAACTTATATGGCGTCTGCATCAGAGTGTTGCCGACGAGCACATTAGATCAGCCTCATATCTACTGCAATACAAGAACTACACAACTTATTTTACTGCTCGTCCAGTAATAAGTGACGCAGAGCCAGTACCAGCTTCCACCAGTTCTTCACCTGAATCTCACGTCCCTTTGAGTGAAAGAATGAAGAAGAGAAGACCTCCCACCCTCTTCGAGAAGCCTGCCTCTGGTTATGGAGAGGCAAAAAGAAGTGAAGTTGATGTCCCAGGGGAGGGGATAAAGATGAATGATGCACCTTCCTCGGCTGTTGTTGTGAAGGTTGTCGAGAAGCTCGCAGTGGCTCCGAGCAGGTCTGCTGCTCCTGGAGAGGTGATTGTAATATCACCAACCAAGGGTTCTTCCTTGGTTGAAACTGTTCATGTTCCCCCGAGGAGGTTGAAGAAAAACTCCTCGATTAATTTGGCTGACACTATCACTCAGCCCCCAGCTACTGGAACTGGGGTTCCAACTTTTATTCCCCCGAGCTCTGCCATGAGCTCGGTAAAGTCCTGGATCATTCTTAAGGTCCAAGGTACTGAATAAAACCTTACTCGGGACATGGTCACTTCGTTAGCTGCTCACCATCTTTCTTCTGTAAGTCTTTTTACTTTGAACTTTTCATATTTCTCTTATCATTTCTATTTCTGACTTGCTTTCTTTTTACTTTCACAGTTGACGAGCTTCTTTAATATAATTCTGAAGAAGGATAAAACAATTAAAGCTTCCTGCTCCTCGTCAAGTGTGTAGGGAGCTCTGGAAGAAGCTATCAAGTCTTTGGACGATTCTCGCCAGACGTATGCTACTGACAAGGCTGTCTGGGAGAAAAAGCTTGCCTCCACCGAGTAAGAGAAAGCTCGAGCTGTTAATGCCTCCAAGGAGTTGGAGAAGAGAATAAAGGAGTTAGAAGGGAAAATTAAAGAGGTTGAAGAGAAGCTCAAAACTGCTGAAGAGTTTGAAGATAAACTCAAGGCTGCCGAGGAGCAACTGGCTCAACTTCGGGAAGTAGGTCGGCAGAAGGAGGAGATTGAAAATAAATTAAAAGCTGCTGATACCCTGCTGTCCGAGAAGCTTTCCTCAGAGAAGTTGAAGAGGAAGATGGCTGTGAAGAAGTCCTTCAGCGTTGGCTGGGACAAGGGGTGGAACTAGGGGTTGGCTGCTATGGTGTCGTAAGTGGACTATGGCAGCCTCAAATACTTTACGGATGGATGGATTGCTGCTCTTTAGGAGATGAAAGTGGATGAAAATTCCTAGCTCTTTCAGCAACACATCCCTGGTCCCCCTCCAACTCCTGAAGACTTAGAAGAGGACGAAGCTACCTTCGAAGAGTCTTTTATGGTGATGGGAGATCATCCCCCAGCCATTCAGCCTGCTGCCGAGGAACTTCAGTAAATCATTACTTCTTTCGATCAACTGCTGGCGCTCCCCGAGCAACTTTCTATTCCCTCCGAGAAACTTACTTCCTCGTCCCAGCCTCCCGAGTAGGTTTTGGGAGACAAGGAAAAGGTGTAGAGTTATTCGGGTTTATCTTTATCTTTTTCTTTTATCAAATGTCACCCGGAACTTGTAACTATGTATTTATGATCTAATAAAACTTAGACTTTTTTGCATACTGTCATCTACATTCTATTCATACTCTGTCTTGATTCTTATTGATTACTGCTTTTTCTTTCTCTCCTAGTTTCTAGCCAGGATGGAATTGTTATCTGCCCATGATACAAAGCTACTGCGATAATGTAATGAATACTTTAAGGCTGGTCACACAGACCTGAGTGCAGCACAAGTTGTAGACATCCTCGGCCAAGATGCTTCAGAACAGGCAGTGGAAGCATATCAATATCTGAAGTGTCTGCTTGATCGAGTGATGGCCAATAATGTGGACTATTATGATATGATTGAGGATCTCCAAGGCACACTCGAAGACCTTCATCTTCAATACAAAGAATCCACTACCCTGTTGCATGAGGGGTACGAGAAGAAGTACCAGCAGATCATTGCCGACAAGGGCTACGAGAAGCTTTTTGCTAGGTATGATGTAAGGGAGAGAACCTTGAGGGGTGAGGTCAAGGAGTGCAGACAAATTGTCGAGTTGCTAGAGCAAGAGAACAACAACTTTCAGAAAGAGCTATCACAGTTGAAGTCTGCAGCCTCTTCTTCAAAAGCCTTAATCCCAGTGATCGATGAGGGATTCTCGTTCTTAGAAGTCGAGAACGCCAACTTGAGGGACGAGTTGGAAACCTTAAAGAGATCTGGTCCTTCTTCTTCTTCTCGGGGATGAGTAAGAATACCTCAGGGACGAGCAAGAGCAGCTCGGATTCCTGTCGAGGAACAGAGGACTCAGTCTGCCTTGGAGAACCAGGCTTTCCAATTAATGGCGAAGAACCAGGCGTTGGCTGAAATGTCAAAGAAGATCAGGGACTTGGAAGATCATCTCTCTGAGAAGAAATCTACCTTGGAGAACAAAGAGATCTTCATCAAAAATCTCCATGAGCAGCTGGATAGATTAACATATCAATTCCACAAACAGCCCAGGGAGTTCTGGATGGCTGGATACAACGAAGCTCTCTTTCACTTGGACGATCGTATCCAGAATGCCAATAATGAGGGCTAAAAGCAAGGATGGTTGAATTATTTAGGTGTGCTGCAACTCGAACAGAGTCATTACCTGTGGGACTATCATGATCCTGGGCTGGTCGACTTACCCGCGCCACCATTCAAACTGGACATGAGTTGGATCCATGCTCGGGCCATTCCTCGGAGCTTGATTTCCAAATATCTTGGTGACTACAATCTCCATTCAATTGTTGAAGTATCTCATCTTGAGCACCTTCTAGATCGACCATCTGTGATGAATATCAGGATGTTAAAGGATCTCAACTTCGTAAATTCTCCCCTGGCTTTAAATGATCCGCCTGCTGGCGAGGAACCTGTGTCAAAAGCAGAGGGGAAAAAACCAGTAGAGTAGGAATTTTGATGTAATAGTTAGTATACATTTCAATATCAATATAATTTGTTTCATTATCAATGTAATTTGTAATTTATTTTGAATTCAATGAAAGACTTTCATTTTTGTTTGCAAATCTTAATTGCTATTGTCTTGTAATTATCAAACACTTTATATTTGTGCATATCTGTTAAAAAGATAACAATATTGTGTTGTTTGTCGACCAACTCAGTAAAGTTACAAGTATCAATAATGTTGCTCGATCACTTAATAATAAAGTTTTGTTTCTCGACTAACTTAGCAATAAAGTAATGAGTATAAAAATGTTTAAAATGTTTCCAACTAACCAAGGACGTTAAATTCTTCATGTCGACCAACTACAGTTAGTGGGTTTTTATCCCCAACCAGCCATAGTTAGTCTTTTTGAAATAATTTTACCCATAAAATGTTTCCGACCAACCAAGGTCGGTAAATTTTCCTTGTCGACCAACTACAGTTGGTGGGTTTTTATCCCCGACCAGCCATAGTTAGTGGATTTTTTACCTCGTCGACCAACTACAGTTGGTAAATTTTCCTTGTCGATCAACTACAGTTGGCGCTTTCTGGAATAATTTTATCTCCCGACCAACATAAGTTGGCATTTTTGAGAATATATGTACTTCCTAACCAACATAAGTTGGCATTTTTAGGAATATTTTGTTTCCTAGCCAAACAGGTTGGCATTTTTAGGAATATTTTGTTTCCTAGCCAAACAGGTTGGGATTTTTAGAAATATTTTGTTTCCTAGCCAAACAGGTTGGCATTTTTAGGAATACTTTGTTTCCTAACCAACCTAGGTTGGCATTTTTAGGAATATTTTGTTTCCTAACCAACCGAGGTTGGCATTTTTAGGAATATTTTGTTTCCTAACCAACCGAGGTTGGCATTTTTAGGAATATTTTAGCTGAGTAGTCTGATCTTTACCGAGTTTTGCCGAGTAGTGTGTAGCACTAGTATTCCCCGAAAAATTCTCATTAAAAGGAAAAACTTTGGCATAATATCTTCATTTTATTCATACTAATGGAACTCCATTACATGGGAATATACATCATTGATAATACTTGCGCAGGTGCTCTGCGTTCTATGCATTCTTAAACTCCTCCCCCTCTAGAGTTGCTATTCGGTAAGTTCCTGGTCGAACAACTTCTGTAACTCGGTATGGTCCATGCCAATTTGCCTCCAGTTTATTGTGCTTTTGAATTACTTTCTTCAACACATAGTCTCCTTCTTTCAGGTCACATTTCTTCACCCTCTTATTGTAAAACAAAGTTGTTCGCTGCTGGTATGCAGCATTTCTGATGGTTGCTTCCTCTCTAACTTCCTCGAGCATGTCTAAATCTAGTCTTCTCATTAAGTCGCTGACAGGGGAATTGAAATTCAGTACCCTGTGTGTTGGGAGGTCCAACTCGGCAGGTATAACAGCTTCACTCCAAACGCCAGCATCTATGGTGATTCTCCAGTTGCTACTTGGGGAGTAGTTCGGTAAGCCCAGAGTACTGATTGTAGCTCATTGATCCAATTCGATTTTGCATCATCCAGTCTTTTCTTCAAGCCATTAAGCAACGTTCTGTTTGTCACTTCAGTTTGTCCATTGCTTTGAGAATGGCCTGGGGCTGAGTGGACCTTCAAAATATTTGACTTATGGCAATAGGCAGTAAACTCCTCGTTATCAAATTGTGTTCCATGGTCCGTGATGAAAGGATGAGGAAGACCATATCGACAAATGATGTTCTTCCAAACAAATTGGTACACCTTCTCGTACGTCATATTAATGAGTGGCTCAGCTTCTACCCACTTAGTAAAATAATCCACTGCGACGATGAGGTATTTGAACCTTCCTCGGGTCGTTGGCAGTGGCCCAACCAAATCAATTCCCCATATGGCAAATGGCCAAGGGGAAGTTATGGGTGTCAACAATGCTTGTGGAGTTCTTCGAATGGAGGAAAAACGCTGGCATTTGTCACATTTCTTGGCATAGGCTATACAATCGGCTCTCATCGTCGTCCAGTAGTATCCCTGCGTCATCATCCTTTGCAAAAGCGTCCGACCTGCTACATGTGCTCCACAGGACCCTTCATGGATCTCTTTAATTAATTCTTTAACCTCGGAGGGATGTACGCATCTCTGTAAACCTGCCATAATTCCTCGTATATATAAAATACCATTAGTTAATACATACCGAGCAGCTTTAAACTTCAATTTCTTGGTTACGAGCTTGTCAATTGGCAATTCTTCCTCCTCAATATATGCCCTGATGGGATCCATCCAAGATGGTCCTAAATCAAGGGTGATAAAGTTCATCGTCAGGTCTTCATCTATACTCCGACCAGCCCACACTTCAATTGGGATTATTCATCATAGCTCGGTACGAGTAGCTGATGCTAGTCGAGCTAGGGCGTCTACTCTCGCATTCTCCATTCTTGGTATTCTGACCAGCTGAATAGAGGGAAATTCTGACACCAGCTCCTTTTCCTTTGTATGATATCTGATCATTAACTCTCCTTTGACTGCATATACTCCCATCATTTGGTTTACGATCAATTGAGAATCACTGAAGACAATAATCTGATGCGCCTCCATAATTTTTGCCAAACTAAGACCTGCAATTATTGCCTCATACTCATATTCATTATTGGAAGCTTTGAATTGGAAACGAAGGGCGTATTCTATGTTGACCTCGTCCGGAGTACTCAAAACTATCCCCGCGCCACATCCTGTAGTGCAAGATGAGCCATCTACATATAGCCTCCATATAGGTAACTCGTCTTCAAATTTCTGATCAGTTAGAGTTCCTCGGTGAAATATTTGTTTCATCCTTTCATCTTCCCCGGATATTTCTCGCTCTTCGTCGATCATTTTTTCTTGCCCTTTTACCAACCGGAGTTGGTCTGAGCTCGAATTTAATGATCCTGTAACGTCCACTTGCCCTTTTACCAACCGGAGTTTGTCTGAGCTAGTGTTTGTTGATCCTGTAACATCCACAGGTTGATCAGCGAGCAACTTTTGCTCCTTGGGGGTATCAGGATAGGTGAACTCTGCTATAAAATCTGCAACAGCCTACCCTTTTAGCGATGATCTGGGTTCATAGACTATATCGTATTCACCAAGTTCTATTGCCCAGTACATCAATCTCCCTGATTTTTCTGGCTTATGAAGGGCTTGCCTCAATGGCATATCAGTATATACGACTATAATATGAGCCTGAAAGTATGGCCTCATTCTCCTACTCGCTTCAATCAACGCCAGTGCTAACTTTTCCAGCCTTGGATATCTGATCTCTGCTCCTCGGAAGGCCTTACTTGTGTAGTAAATTGGTTTTTGCACTCCATTCTCCACTCTGATTAGCGCCGAGCTAACGGCATTCTCGGACACTGCAAGATATAAGTATATTTTTTCTCCCATCACTGGCCTGGACAACAGTGGAGGTGCTCCCAAGTATTTCTTCAAGTCTTGAAAAGCCTTCTCACATTCATCATTCCACTCAAAAGTCTTTCTGAGTGTCTTGAAGAATGGGAGACATCTATCAGTTGCTCGTGATACAAATATGTTGAGTGCTGTTATTCGTCCTATAAGACTTTGCACCTCTTTCTTCGTCGTTGGAGATCGCAGCCCTAATAGAGCTTTGATCTTTTCAGGATTTGCCTCAATTCCTCGTTGATTGACAATGTACCCGAGGAACATGCCTTCTCGTACTCCAAATATGCACTTCATCGGGTTTAGCTTCATTTGATATTTATCCAGTTGATCAAAATTCTGGCTTAAGTCAACTAGATGATCGGCAGCTTTTATGCTCTTTGTCAGCATGTCGTCAACATAGGCTTCCATATTGCAACTGATTTGTTTAGCAAAATCCTTGTTCATCAGCCGCTGATATTCCGCACCTGCATTTTTCAAACCAAAAGGCATAACATTATAACAATAAGTTCCCCTAGGGGTAATGAAAGAAGTACTTTCCCTGTCTTCAGGTTTCATTTTGATCTGATTGTAACCAGAATAAGCATCCATGAAGCTCAGTAACTCGTGTCTTGAGGTAGAATCCACCAGTTGATCAATTCGGGGAAATGGAAAGTGATCTTTTGGGCATGCTTTGTTGAGGTTGGTGAAGTCTACACACATCCTCCACTTGTTGTTCTTCTTCTTTACCATCACCACATTGGCTAACCAGTCTGGATATTTAACATCTTCAATGAAATAAGATTTCTAGAGCTTCTCGACTTCCTCCCGTATAGCTTGATTCTTCTCGGGGCTGAACACTCTTCTTCTCTACTTCACAGGCTTGATCTCCTTATTCACATTGAGCTCGTGACATAAGAAATTTGGATCTATCCCAGGCATATCTTCATGACTCCACGCAAAAGTTTGTTTTCTGCTTCTAAGGAAAGTTATTAATTCTTGTTTTAATGAGGCTTCCAACGACGAACCTATTTGAGTAGTTCGTTCAGGACGCTCGTCGTCCAGAATGATATTTTCAGTAGCTTCCACAACTTGACCCTTCACGAGTTGAGACTCATCTCGAGGATCCAATGTTTCAATTTCTGCACCTTCATCCACTTGATAGGTAGTAGTCTTTTCCCTTGATTCCTCCAGTTCTTCTTGCTCCGCGGATGAATAATAGCATTCCCGAGCTACTTTCTTATCACCTTTCACAACTCCTACTCCAAAATTTGTTGGAAATTTTAGGCACTGATGCATTGTAGATGGTATAACCTCGAACTTCTTCAATCCTACTCTTCCCATGATGATATTGTATGATGATTGAACATTCTTATCCATCACGAAGAAGCGTATTCTTTCTGTTCGACAAGCAGGACACGTACCAATGAATATATCCAACTTGATCGTCCCAAGTGGAAACACTTTCTCGCTAGCAAAACCGAGGAGGGGTCTATAATAAGGCTCGAGTTGAGATAGCTTTATATTTAAACTATCGAAGCACGAGTAGAATATGATGTCTGCCGAGCTACCATTGTCGACCAGTACTCTTGAAATCATTACCTCCTTCATTCTCATCTTGATCATCAATGGGTCATCATGAGGATACAGAACACCTGCGATGTCATTCTTGGAGAAACCGATGACCAATTTTTCTTTGTCATCTTTCTCGGGCGATCCTCCTCAGCTAGATTTATTCGTTGAATGTACGAGCAAGCTTGAGCCTCACAGAGGTAAGCTTTTCTTTTTGCAGTAAGGTCTCCTCCTCCTGCATCTCCACCTGTAATAACATTACAATCAAATGACCCAAAACGTATTGAAAATACCTCTCGTTCTGGATGCTTTGGTCTCTTAGGAAGGTCGGGATCATCCTCGGGATCATCTTCATGGTTTCTTTTCTTGTTCTCCTCTGCTCGACGAGGAGATCTAGACCTCTCTCTTGTTCGGTCGTTGTTTCTTCTTTCATTTCTACGATCAACGTACTTTGCCAGTTTCCTCGTCTAATGAGTGTTTCAATCTTATTCTGAGGAGCTATGCAATTTTTGGTCATATGGCCATGATCTTTGTGAAACTCGCAATATTTTTCCCTATTCCTCGTGTCAGGGTCTGCCTTCATTTTCTTTGGCCAGTTTAACTCCTCGCTGTTCTTAATTTCTTCCAGGACGTGGTTGATATCTACCTTCAAAGGAGTGTAATTATCAAATTTCTTCAATAGCTCCCATGACGACCTATTTTTGGATTGTTTGTCACCACCATTGTTCTTATGCTCTTTCTTATTGGCTTTGTCGACTCCCACCTTGGTTTCTTTATCCATATTCTTCTTCGCAGCCATAGCCTCCTCGGCATTCATGATTTTGGCCGCTTTTGCCATCAATTCTGACATAGTTGTGGGTGGGTCTTTGGCCAAAGTGTAATACAACTTGTTAGGCAACAGTCCACTCATCAAGGCAGTGATCGCTGTCTTCTCCTCATAATCAATGACTTCAAGTTTCTCGTTATTAAAACAAGTTATATAATCTCTAGTACTTTCACCAACTTTTTGTCTAACACTTAACATATGTGCTACTCGTTTAACTGGCTTTGCCCCAAAGAAGAAATTTCCAATGAATAACTCGGCCAGTTGAAAGAAAGTTGAGATCTTACCCCGAGGAAGATTATTATACCATATTTGAGCAGATCCGGTAAGAGTTCCCGAGAATGCCATGCATCTTATCTCGTCTGGGACAGCATAGATGTCGGCAACAGCTTGATATTTTTCAATATGAAGAACAGGGTCGGTCTTTCTATCATATTTGGGGGTCACAATCGGTGCTTTGAACTTTGATGGTGTTGGAAAATCTACAATGGCCTGGACAAAAGGTGTTCCTCGAACAAAGGTTCGTTGTAGAGGGTTCTTGGTTTTAACCATTTCCCCTAATCTATCCTCCAGCCTTTAAATAGAGCCTTTCCATGCATCATTTCCTTCTTCCAGCCTGTTGGTTCGAGCAGCTGATTGCGTTGAAGTGGATTCCTGGGATCTATCCTGATGAGCAGCTAGTCGCGACTGGGCAGGTCCTTCTCTTAAGGCTATTGATCGTCGAAATCTCCTCGACGCTGCATTAAGGGGACTTTTGTTCCTCCTAGGGCCTAGTCGGTCGAAAGGAGAAACCCTACTTAATCTTTCCAATGCGCTGGTCCTTTCTGGGGAGAGAGTGACACGTTGTTCAGTATCTGTGGCTCGCACTGACGAAGTTTGCCCAGGTTGATAAGAGAAATCATCAGATTCCTCATTGCGATGTGAATAGGTACGCCTAGTACGTGAGGATGACACACGGGTGTTTCTTTGAATACTCTGCAGTCCTGAATGATTTGGTGTACCTTCATGAAGGGTTTGTATGAGTTGACGCATAGTTTCTTGCATGATGGTCTGGCCTGAGCCAGATTTGTCATTATTCCAGCAAGATCTGGAATATTTGGTGGAGCAGATGGATTTGGAGGGCTTCCAGCGTTTCGATTGCTGGATTCTGGAATATCAGCCATTGGTGATGAATTATTTTTTATGGAAAACGATATTACCAGTCTTTCCCACAGACGGAGCCAATCTGTTGATGTAAAAAATTAGATCACTCTAATTATTCAATCACAGATAAATAAATGAGGCAAATAATTTTAAAGTGGTTCAGCCTTAGAAGAATGGCCTACGTCCACTGTTATGTTATTGCTGAGTGTTTGGGAATTCTCGATTACATGTTCTCTCAAGAAGTTCCCGTCCGGGGGATCCCTTTACAATGAGGATTGTACAATGTATTTATAGCCCTGAGGCTGTAAAGTGAAAGGGTAATACATTAAATGATGTACATATGAAAGGGTAATACATTTAATTCCCCTTAAGCGTGTGCGTCTGAATGATAAGCATTTAATGAATGGTCAAACTGTTGGTTATCCAGCTATTAACGCTTTGTTTGAGGTGCAGCTCGGACCGCCTGAGTTGCTCGGACCGCCTAAGCTTCTCAGTACTCAAGAGTTCCTCGGAGAGGTCTTGCTCCTCGGAGCGTGTGAGTTCCTCGGGGAAGCAGTGTTCCTCGGGGAAATAGTCTTCCTCGTTGTAGTCTTGTTCCTCGGAGCGCGTGGGTTCCTCGGAAGTGTTTGTTGCTGCCATGTAGATCACCACGTGTCTTCATTTAATTAGGCCATGTCAACAGATTAAATTTGGTATCAACAATAATTATAGAAATATTAAGGGTTAATTTAATCAATTAAAGTAAATTTAAAAGTAGGTTAAAATCAAATTATACTCGAATAGATTTAGAATCCAATGAAATAATACTACTACAACACAATTTCGATTATATTAATGATACACACTTTCCTTAGGGATTGATTTGAGGAATCAACGCCCCAAATCCTCCTATTCCTATTCTTCTCTTGGTGATCCTTCCCTCTAGCCTCCTAGGATTTCATCCCATTGTGACACCCCGCTTAAAATAATAACGGGTGGCCAACCCTATACTACATTAAATCAGGAGTCTCAGATGACTCAGTCTCAACATCAATTGGAAGTACTAAAATATATAAGACTAACTACCCAATATCATATAAGCGAGATGTTAAAATTAAGTCAAACACAGAACAAACAACAAACCAACACTATAAGCTACTAGCAAAGAAATGAAAGATGCACACAAGAACTATGATAAATGAAATGAATAACTACAAATGAATATGCCATAAAGAAATAAACCCGAATAAGCTGTCGGGTCATAGACAATATAATAACTGAAATGGAATAAATATAAACATTTATAAATATCCCTTGGGTGTAAACCCGATATACAATATGAGTCCTAACTAGATTTTTTTTCAAAGAAATAGAGGCGACTAGAATCTAAGTCCCGCAACAGTCCGCACCTGTTACGGATCCCAAGACTCTGGATAGAAGGGCATCCGGCATCCAAACGGTAGGACACCTCTAATAGTATATATATATATATATATATATATACACACACACACACATGCAGGAGAGAAAAGTAAACGGGTCAGAGCCCGAGTTGTGAAAATATTTAGCAAGTGTGTTAACTGTGCATAATAAATATAAAAGCACTTATTTCATAATTAAAGTGGAATCGCACTCTCGTGAATCCCCAACTCACATTTCATCTAACGGCGCGCACCTATTCACGTCCTGAAATCTTAGTTAAGTTACCCCACCTATAAGGACAACCTAACTTACCATAGGCATAGACTATACCCACAAGATCTTCCTTCCTATCATATCCCAAAAATCCAACTCTTTCTAAACACACTTAAATATTTTTACAAACATACATGCCATACTAGGCCTAATTGATTCCGATTTATAATCTAACCAAAGATAATACTTAATATGTTACCCATTTACATTAGGTTTGAATCGTATCATTAATTGCTAAATAACATGAATACAAATTAATACGGACAAAACTTCACTCGACTCTCAACATTGCACTACGTTTCGTGCGTGAGGCATCTCGCAAAGCGAAATACAAAAAAGGAACCCCCCCGTTACACTACTCCTTGACAATGTCGATCCCAGAGATCCATTATTCCATACATACAATTCTACTAAATTTACATTACCATATAAGAACGACTCAAAATCTCCCATAGTATCCTAGGGATGATGTAACCGAAATATTCCTTAAATGCAATACATCAACCCCATCAATCTAGTACATCATAATCATCCAAGATGTACTCCATAAAGATTCCATATCCTTTCACCTATAGGATATATATATATATATATATATATACAATCATCCATTCCCATAGCCAAGTGTACATACTACATATGATGTACAATGGCCATGCACATAATATACCCGGCTATACATATCGCCGATAAACTGCACCATGCTATCATCTTCCAGGGTATTACTCATATACCATCCTGGGGACCACGGTCGGACTCAATATCACCGACATCGGGGCCAAACACACACAAGACGTCCCGGGAAGCGGTCATAGCTCCTAACCGATCAATGAGACGAGACATACCCACCACGTCTCACTCCAAAAGAAATGCATATCACATAATAACACGATGGATGACTACGACCTGGGGAATATCCACACCCTTCTCCTTGATCCAGGATACTCACCCTCTGCGCGAAAACTTCCCAATGATAGCATGAGCAGGGTATGCCTAACCACATATGTATATATATCATTCACATGCACAATATATATACATCCATATGATTACATCACATGATTAAACCATCACATACTATTTAAATATTCACATCATGTATATCCACTTTATTCATATCTCTACACACACACACACACACACACACACACACATATATATATATATATATATATATACAAACTATTTCTCGTTCATATGTATAAGATATATAAACTCGGCTTTGAGTATAAATAATCCTCAATATACTAGCCGTCGTCCCAACACATTTAATTTACCTCGATATGTGAATACGATCCCTCACTTGAAGCATATTCATCCATTTTTCCTATGATGAATAGTCTTCCAACATATATATATATATATATATATATATATATCCAACAATTAGGTTATCGCCCAAGGTTTAGTGTACGTAACAATCAGTACACATTTCATATATCTCCAAAAGGACATCAATATCTCCAATACTAATTTCGACTATTGATATATACATAACTAATAGTCTACAAACCTCAGCTTATCCCAACTTCCTTTCAAGTATTGGAATCCTGATAATTATTTCCACACAATTATGTATAAACTATCCTGACTAGAATTTATGCTACCGCTAATTCCAGTTGATAGTATGATCCAATCATTCCCAATTCGGACTACGATTCATTTATTCTCATGAATTCCCTAGTCTAACACCTCTGATTTACCCCTTAAATTTATCATTACTAAGGACAATGCGACTACTCTCTCTCATTGGTCCCCAAATTTTATCTTAATGTTATCCTATCTCTATAAGGATTCGATATAAATGTCGGCCTATAATTTCAAAACATACCCTCGCAACTCTCTCTAAGAGTTCTTAGCCTCCCATCGTATCTATACTTACTTTCGATTTATAATTAGGATTTTCAACCCCAATTAGGTTTCTCACTATCTACATAAACACACACAACTCCTATGCATACACATATATTTTCCCCAAACTATTTCAAGAAAACCCCATGATCCTAACATATGAGAAACCCCTTATAAGTCTCCAAAATATATCTCTTACATCATAAAAGAAGACCCTAAATTAATAAACCCAACCAAATAGGGTTAGAAATCACTATAGAGAAAATCACTCCAAATGCCCTGTTTCCGAATCGATTCGTCCCTATTCCGAATCGATTCGGCCTAGCGAATCGATTCGGCCTCTAAGGAGAATCGATTCGGGTTCAAAGACCTAGGCTTCTGTCTCAGGCTGAATTGATTCTCCTTGGGTCCGAATCAATTCGGTCAATGCAGACCTGCCAAATTTTGCTTAGGCCGAATCGATTCGCTTAAGGGGCGAATGATTCAGGTCTATAGAATTTGACGGGTTCTTCTTCTTCATTGAACCCACGAATTCTAAACCCTAACTTTTCTCTTCTAACCCCTAAACCTTCATTAAAACATGATTCTAAGTCAATAATTCAACCCAAATCAGATCCCAACCCTTTCTACACCATCAAACCCATATTTAAACATTGATTTCAAGATTTAAACCCAAAAATCTTGGTTTGATATTAATACCCAAAATCCATTTCTTTTACCCACAAATTATGAAATCAAATACACAAATAACTTATTTAGCAAGATTAAACACTTGCCTCAGATTTGTAGAGGTTGGATCGTTCTCGATGTCGCGTTTGGGCCAGGATCTCCAAGCTTTTCTTCCTCTCTCTCTTCTTTTCTTCTTCTTTCTCTCTTCCTTTCTTTTTCTCTTCTATTTCTCTCTTCTCACAAAAGAGAATGGCTTGATTCGTAAGCCTCTTAAGCCTTTAAAACATAAGTCCCAATTTAAAATGTTAATACACACTTTAAATGACTCGTTTACTCCAATTCTAGTCAAACTGACTTAAAAACATTCCGGAGCCGAAATAAAACCTAATATCAGTCATTTTGACTATCTCGACACTTCCGGGATCGATGGTACCCTCAAAATCATCATCTGGAATGCTTCGAAATGTTATCTATTTTTTGGACCTCAATTCCCAAATTTTAAAATTCTCCAATTTAATTAAATTTGTATTTTCCCAAAAATTTAACTTCTCAGTCTCCAAAGTCAAGGGTTATTACATACTTCCCCCCTTACAAAAATTTCATCCACGAAATTTAGATTATGCCTAGGACTTTGAATCTCATCTAGTCCTTACATCTACTTCCAAGATAACTATATCGATCATTCCTAGTTCTCCCGTCGAACCATATAAATTTTAAAACAAACTAGCTACCCAGGGCACCCATACACCCCGTACCCGAGTTCCACTCCTAAAATTATAATCAGGCTCCATTAGCCTCAATTCGTAATATAACTATCAGCAATATAATCTATAACAACATATTAGATATATAAAAGTTTGAAATTTCCCATGGTTGAACTCTTCTCAATTCCTGACACTAGCTACCTTCGTACGGGGGAGGTCTCGCAAGCGAAATCCAAACAAGGAACCCTCCCAATACACTACTACGTAGCTAGGCCGGGGATTGAGATTAGTTGAACAAGGGTTAAGGTTTTATAAAATATTTTCATATTTTAGATATTGCCCGAAGGCCTATGTAACAATATAATATAAAAAAAATCCATGTCTTTCGACACACCAAGCAAACACCTTATGTTTATGACACAAGGTCTCATCAAATACAATACCCTAACCACCCTCTAGTTCTCAAGACTAGAGCAATCCCGAGTCTCCAATTTCTTACGCCCTTTTTAAATAAAGACGATACCCCTAACTACTTGGTCAATGTCACCTACCTTCCACCAGTAGAAGTCAGCATCACGAGGCTTCCTAACAATGATTGACGGGTTTCTCAATCTAAACCTCCCGAGGACTATACTACATACCTATCCTCAGACTTACCTTACTAAGTCCAAGATTCTCCATTCAATTAAATTTCCCTTTCTTACTCAACCACCGATAGAACACCCGAAACCACTGATAGAGTTTTCTTTCTTATTTCCGCCTGAATCGAGGAAAACAAATACCTCCAATCAAAGCGTACCCAAAATCTGTTATTGGTATTGTATCTCTAATCTTGTCCCTTCCTAGACGACATAATCTAGGCGACGTCTGAAACGAGAGCAACTGTTATCAGAACGTCGATCAAGTGAATACACTTCACATAAGAAGATAAATGCAGTGAACACAACAGTCCTAATAGTAGGGCTTTATATCAAGAACGTTAACGAAAGAATGCAGAAAACCCGCAAAGATCCTAAAGAATCTAGAACCTGATGCTCTGATACCATCTGTGACACCCTGCTAAAAATAATAACGGGTGGCCTGCCCTATACTACATTAAATCAGGAGTCTTAGATGGCTCACTCTCAACATCAACTGGCAGTACTAAAATATATAAGACTAACTACCCAATATCATATAAGCGAGATGTTAAAATTAAGTAAAACATAGAACAGACAAAAACCAACACTATAAGCTACTAGAAAAGAAAAGAAAGATGCATACAAGAACTATGATAAATGAAATGAATAACTATAAATGACTATGCCACAAAGAAATAAACTCAAATAAGCTGTCGGGTCACAGACAATAAAATAACTGAAATGGAATAAATATAAACATTTATAAATATCCCTTGGGTGTAAACCCGATATACAATATGAGCCCTAACTAGATTTTTTTTCAAAGAAATAGAGGCGACTACAATCTAAGCCCCGCAATAGTTCGCACCTGTTACGGCTCCTAAGACTCTGGATAGAATGGCATCCGGCATCCAAGCGGTAGGACACCTCTAATAGTATATATATATATATATATATATATATATACATGCAGGAGAGAAAAGTGAACAGGTCAGAGCCCGAGTTGTGAAAGTATTTAGTAGGTGTGTTAACTATGCATAATAAATATAAATGCACTTATTTCATAATTAAAGTGGAATTGCACTCTCGTGAAACTCCAACTCACCTCTCATCTAACGGCGCGCACCTATTCGCGTCCTGAAATCTTAGTTAAGTTACCCCACCTATAAGGACAACCTAACTTACCATAGGCATAACCTATACCCGCAAGACGTGCCTTCCTATCATATCCCATGAATCCAACTCTTTCTAAACACACTTAATTATTTTTACAAACATATAAGCCATACTAGGCCTAATTGATTCCGGTTTATAATCTAACCAAAGATAATACTTAATACGTTACCCATTTACATTAGGTTTGAATCATATCATTAATTTCTAAATAACATGAATACAAATTAATAAGGACAAAACTTCGCTCGACTCTCAACATTGCACTACGTTTCGTGCGTGCGGCATCTCGCAAAGCGAAATCTAAACAAGGAACCCCCCCGTTACACTACTCCTTGACAATTTCGATCCCAGAGATCCATTATTCCATACATACAATTCTACTAAATTTACATTACCATATAAGAATGGCTCAAAATCTCCCATAATATCCTTGGGATGACGTAACCGAAATATTCCTTAAATGCGATACATCAACCCCCATCAATCTAGTACATCATAATCATCCAAGATGTACTCCATAAAGATTCCATATCCTTTCACCTATAGGATATATAAATATATATATTTATATATATATATATATATATATATATAGGTATTTATTCTAACCATACATACCTATATATATATATATATAATCATCCATTCCCATAGCCAAGTGCACATACTACATATGATGTACAATGGCCATGCACATAATATACCCGGCTATACATATCGTCGATAAACTACACCATGCTATCATCTTCCACAGCATTATTTATATATCATCCTAGGGACTACGGTTGGACTCAATATCACCGACATCGGGGCCAAACACACACACACGACGTCCCGGGAAGCGGTCATAGCTCTTAACCGGTCAATGAGACAAGACATACCCACCATGTCTCACCTCAAAAAGAAATGCATATCACATAATAACACGATGGACAACTACGACCTGGGGAATATCCACACCCTACTCCTTGATCCAGTATGTTCACCCTCTGCGCGGAAACTTCCCAATGATAGCATGAGCAGGGTATGCTTAACCACATATGTATATATATCATTCACATGCACAATATATATAAATCCATACGATTACATCATTTGATTAAACCATCACATACGGTTTAGATATTCACATCGTGTATATCCACTTTATTCATATCTCTATATATATATATATATATATATATATATATATATATATATATATATATATATATATATATATATATATATATATATACACACACATATATATGCAAACTATTTCTCATTCATATGTATAAGATATATAAACTCGGCTTTAAGTATACATAATCCTCAATATACTGGCCTACGTCCCAACACATTTAATTTACCACGATATGTGAATACGATCACTCACTTGAAGCATATTCATCCATTTTTCCTATGATGAATAGTCTTCCAACATATATATATATATATATATATATATATATATACATATACCCAACATTTAGGTTATCCCCCAAGGTTTAGTGTAGGTAACAATCACCACATATTTCATATATCTCCGAAAGGACATCAATATCTCCAATACTAATTTCGACTATTGATATATACATAACTAATATTCTACAAACCTTAACTTATCCCAACTTCCTTTCAGGTATTGGAATCCTAATGATTATTTCCACACAATTATGTATAAACTATCCTGACTAGAATTTATGCTACCGCTTATTCCAGTTGATAGTATGATCCAATCGTTCCTAATTCGGACTATGGTTCATTTACTCTCATGAATACCCTAGTCTAACACCTCTAATTTACCCCTTAAATTTATCATTACTAAGGAAAATGAGACTACTCTCTCTCATTGGTCCCCAAATTGTATCTTAATGATATCCTATCTCTATAAGTATTCGATATAAATGTCGGCCTAGAATTTCACAACTTACCCTCGCAAATCTCTCTAAGAGTTCTTAACCTCCCATCATATATATACTTACTTTTGATTTATAATTAGGATATTCAACCCCAATGGGGTTTCTCACCATCTCCATAAACACACACAACTCCTATGCATACACATATATTTTCCCCAAACTACTTCAAGAAAACCCCATGATCCTAACATGTGAGAAACCCCTTATACGTCTCCAAAATATATCTCTTACATCATAAAAGAAGACCCTAAATTAATAAACACAACCAAATAGGGTTAGAGAGCACTATAGATAAAATCACTCCAAATGCCCTATTTTCGAATCGATTCGGCCCAGCGAATCGATTCGGCCTCCAAGGCGAATCGATTCTAGTTCAAAGACCTGGGCTTCTGTCTCAGGCCGAATCGATTTGCCTTGGGTCCGAATCGATTCGATCAATGCAGACCTGCCAAATTTTGCTTAGGCCGAATCGATTCTGGTCTGCAGAATTTGAAGGGTTCTTCTTCTTCATTTAATCCACGAATTCTAAACCCTAAAATTTCGCTTCTAATCCCTAAACCTTCATTAAAACATGATTCTAAGAAAATAATTCAACCCAAATATGATCCCAACCCTTTCTACACCATCAAACCCATATTTAAACATTGATTTCAAGATTTAAACCCAAAAATCTAGGTTTGATATTAATACCCAAAATCCATTTCTTTTACCCACAAATTATGAAATCAAATACACAAATGACTTATTTAGCAAGATTAAACACTTGCTTCAGATTTGTAGAGGTTGGATCATTCTCGATGTCGCGTTTGGGCCGGGATCTCCAAGCTTTTCTTCCTCTCTCTCTTCTTTTCTTCTTCTTTCTCTCTTCCTTTCTCTTTCTCTTCTATTTCTCTCTTCTCACAAAAGAGAATGGCTTTATTCGTAAGCCTCTTAAGCCTTTGAAACATAAGTCCCAATTTAAAATGTTAATACACACTATAAATGACTCGTTTACTCCAATTCTAGTCAAACCGACTTAAAAACATTCCGGAGCCGAAATAAAACCAAATGTCAGTCATTTTTACTATCTCGACACTTCCAGGATCGATGGTACCCTCAAAATCATCATCCGGAATACTTTGAAATGTTCTCTATTTTTGGACATCAATTCCCAAATTTTAAAATTCTCCAATTTAATTAAATTTTTATTTTCCCAAAAATTTAATTTCTCAGTCTCCAAAGTCAATGGTTGTTACACCCATGCTCCAAATTATTTTTTACCGATATAAGTAAAAATAATTTGAGCCATGGATCTTACAGTAATTAAACATGGGATAGAGTTAAAACCAAAAAGTAGGTTTAAAGAGAAAAACTAACGATTCAGAACACATTACTTTTGCGGATATGGTTGCAGTACTAAGGGGATAAAATTATTTATTAATGATGGGGATGACTTGTTTTCGATCTCCAAAATCTTCCTTAAACCTTCTGAATCCTAAAATTTTCTAATGTATGATCCTCCCCAAAGTTAGATAGGTCAGTGAACATCTTTTGAGATGAAAACCTTTGCTAAAACTTAAGATATGGACGCCTCTCTCTAACCCTCTTCACAAAAATGTTAATATTATTTTCTCTCACCCCTCTCAAACCATAATCTTGTGAATAGTGAGCTAAAACCATTTCCCACGCCTTTATATTCAAGTACAAAAGGTGGGACTAGGCTAAACTAGATTTCTTGAGAGTCTGGGCCTGACTACTTTGGTATATGGATTACACTAGGGAACCCAAGATAAATAATTAAACTAGATTCAAATAAATACTCAAAAATACCCAATTACAGTTACTGTAATTTATTTTCTTTCTTTATTTGATCATAATTAATTTTACTAAATAATTATAACTGCAATACAATTTAATTATCTCATAATTCCTCGGATATAATGAGTTGTTATATATAAAGTTAGTTATGGTACATAATTTGATTCTCCACATTAAGATTCTGATACCTGTTTGGCCAAGTCAGTTTGTTGTTAATCGACTTTAATGAACATCTAATCAATTTCCTTGAGTCTCAGGCTTAACTTATTTTGATACTTCCACTGGATTATAAATAATTATCTAATAAGGTTTACTCGTGGAAACAAAAAATTATAAGTCAATCAAGGGGGTATCCCGGACGAGAATTTCTCAAAATTAAGATATGGGATCTACTTACATAACTATCACCCAATATGGAGATCATTTAATTTAGTATAATATTGAAACGCAACCATGGCAATTAAAGTAACATTTGTGCAAGCACTCTAATCCTAAAAATACTCGAAATTAAGAATTTATGAACCCTTTGAAAATGTGTGAGATTACTTAACTCTAATCAAAACATCCCTTAGACTTAACTCTCACGTGTGGGGGCGTTATTCAATACATTCATTGATGTACTAGTCAGAATCCTATTTGTAACTATTATACAAGCTCTTGAACCATCAAACAAATTCCCATAGTTCGAGATAAACCATTAGGATTGTATTATAATCCATTCAATAGGATGTCAATGCCCTATCTTGGTTTTGTTCTATTCAATTGTGTTAGAACCAGAATTATGATCTCCCGTGATCATGTCGAACCGAATAAATTGGAATTCCCATTAAGCACGATTAACCAACATATCAAATAATATATTTAAAGAACGTAAATATAAAGCATTCTCATAAATATTATTGTAATTTTAAAATGAATAAGACAATCCTCTTATTAATTAAAATAAAATGGCATTACATGGGTTTAAGAATAAAATCCAAACAATAAGAAAACCACAAGAAACCATGGATCTTCCACCATGATAAAACCCAATATAATTAAGGCTTACAACAAGTAAAAATGTATTAAATCTCCGAACAAAATCAACAAATTACATTGATTAATGAAATAATCAAAATAACATAATTATTACAACCAAATAGAACAATTGACCATGATGGCGGGAGTAATCAAATCCTAATAAACCATGTTAGTACAAAAGATATACATCCATGAATATATTTTCTAAGTTTTAATGGTGAGCAACATAAAACTTTTTAATACATGATCAATATTTAACCCATGCTGTGATACTAATTTTTTAGGATTGATATTACGAAAAACATTTCAACCCAAAAATCTTTCATTAATAATGTAAACGAAATAAAGAAACATAAAAATAGGTTTAAATCATAAACTTAGGGTTTCAACTCACGGTACCTTCAAGGATTTTAGAAGTGATCCGAATGAAGAGAAATACGATGTATAAAAGATGAAGAGGCTGTTTTTCTTTACCTAAAAAATCTTACTATAATGGCGTAAATGAAATAAATCTTATTTTTATATAATCCTCCAAAGTCATCCAAGCGCGTGGAAATTCCCAAAGATGAAAACTTGGAAATTAGAAAGAGAAATCACTTTCTCTCCCCTCATCTCATCATAAAAACATGAATAGTATTTTTCCTCCCTCTCTCTAACATCAGTATGTGTAAGAAAACTTGAAATCGTAACGCATGCATGCGCGCATGCCCACACACACACACACACACACACACACACACACACACACACACACACACACACACACACACACATATATATATATATATATATATATATATATATATATATAAAATAAAGTTCTCGAACATACGTACGAACATACCATTTTTAAAAATAGTAAATAAATGTCTTTTTTAATCAAATTTGGTATACATGATCTACATAATGAGGAGATCATGTACAAAACAATTATCAAAAAGTCCAACCCGGAAGTGGGTGAAATGAAAAGTGGGTATATATGTGTAACACCTTGTAATTTTAAATTGGTAATAGATTAATTTAATTTGAAATTCAAAAAAAATAAAAAATTTATTTTTAAATATTTTTATACCAATTTAATATGTTAGATTTCATTTATGGAAATAGAATTTTAATCGGAATTGGAATAAGGGGAGATATAGGATTTTTATAAAAATATATGTAATTTTTGGTCGAACTGGCGACCTGATCATGTCCGAATCAATTACGCCTGGAAGGTGAATCGATTAAGTTTAGTGAATTCAGAATTTTTTTTCGTTTTAAGAGTTTGAGTTAAAAGAAATTCTTCCTTTCTAATATAAAAGTAATTCGGGGTTAGAACTTTTAAAACACATTCTTAAGAACTCTAAGAGCAGTAGTCCTCTATATTTTCATCATATCCCACCTCCAAAACCCTAGCCCCATTCATAAACAAGATTCAACCGAAGACTTGGAGAACTAAACTGGATTTTATCAAGATTGTCCAAGAGAATATTTCTTTCCTCTTCTCATGAGGAACGCATTCATCTATTCAAATTTCTTCAATGATTTTTCAAGGCATGGATATCACAATTTTTCTTCTTTAGTATTATGTGTCTTAATCATGGCCTAAACACTAATAATCATCGTTTTATTAAAATAAATTAGAGATGCTAATAGTGTATTTGAACCTAAAGTTGGGACTGATTTTTCTGAAAAAAATAATACGAATCGAGACTCAAAATCCTTGCACGTTTAGTTAAAAGATGGGGTTTTCAGTAGATGGTATGACGTTTATATGTAAGAAATCACGTAGAAACGTTATAACTTGTTTAAATAAGGAAAAACCATGTTAAAACACATATCTCGTTAAGTAGAGGAATTATCATTGTACGATTAAAAAACTTATTGCATGTGATTAGAAATTTTGAAATTCATGTGATTGGAATGTTTAATTCATATGAGTTCAATTTTTTGTTCACATTTCATCTAAATTGCTTGATCTTAGTGTGCATATTTGCAGGAACCTCTTCTAGTGGTTGTCTACCTTTTCTAGTGTAAAAATTTGTAAATAGTTGAGTTATGTAATTTTTGACTTTCTAGGAAATGGGTAGACGGTATCTTTTGTATAGGACTAGGTTTTATTTTTTTTGGTTCCCTACGAGTTTTAAGCTAACTCAAAGAAGATTTTGTCTCATATTTCCAAAGGGGGAGATTAAAGCACCTTATACCTTTGACTTGCTTAAGTCTATACTGTATAAGTGTTCATCTAGTTTGGAAATAGTGACAAAATTGGTTGTCCAACCTAGAATCCAAAGAGCCTCAGATCTCATATCTCTAATTCTCTTCAATGATCCATGAAGGTAAAAATGGAATCACACTACACACAATTATAAGTGCATACATGTGTTCATATTGCTTAAAATTGAGTGTGTGTTTAATTCTCCTTGAATTGGAGCTTTAATAATTTTTTGGGAATTTTTAAATATTTTTAAACATTTTTTAAATAAATGTTTTCATAAATAAAATGGGATTATAAAGTTTGTGGGGTTAATATTCTATTTTGTAAACTTATTTTCTCACTCGAATGTTTGGTTGGGTAGAATCTCAAAGCGATAGAGACTTCAGGGTACCTTCTGTAATTATTTTAGACGCGCGTGTGAGAGCCACTCACAAGCCTACACTTGTCATCCTCCGGGTGTACCTATTTGTGTTTCTTTTGTGAGAAGGTTGGATGGTTGATTGCTGATCGTTGGATCATTCCTAATCGAGGGTCTGCATGTGTTCTTAGTTAATCCCGGTGCTATCCATATGAACCAATCACAATCATTTTTAATCACCGCTGTTTTATAACCTTTGGATCAAGTCAAAGCTTGCAAGACCTGATCTCAGCCCTTGATTTCTCTCGAACATCCAGAACCTTCCCTCAGCCCTATAAATACCCTCCACTTCTCAGCCTTAGGAGACTTTTGGGCATTCGTCTTTCTGAGAAAAAAAAATAGAGAGAAGAGAGAACTGAGAGAGAAGAGAGAAAAGAAAAGAGAGAAGAGAGAAAAGAAAAGAGAGAGAAAGGGAAACTGTTAGCCAAACCCTAACCCTAACCCTAACCCTAAATACTTCACCTCTGAAACAAACCTTCATATATTCAACCCCAAACACAACCTTGAGTGTTTGAGAGAAAGAGAGTGGTTTGTTCATATCGAAGCTGTAACCTCCTTGGCTTTGATCTTGTTCACAACTTAAACATTAGAGTGAAGATCTTGTTTCTTTTTCATAGAAATGTTAGATCTATACTCTGCATGTTACATTTTCACTAGATCTGCATATTTTCTACTTGCTTTAAGAAAATCTTTACTGATTTGGTTTTAAAAATGTTTTATGGTTTCTGTTTTTACAAAACTTAACCCTGACCTAGTTGGATTCACACTTGGAGATTTTCAATCTCACAAATGTTTTCAAAAAGAGATTGATTAAGATCTTGACCTATTTTAAAAGCGAGATATCCGTGGAATCTGGGATCGAATAAAGGTCAAAAAGGGTTGAAGTTCTGTGAGAAAGAAATAAAACAAAATCACTGCATATAGACTTTATATGTAATTTTTATAGGACTGTCTGTAAATCTAAGTGTGTGTGAGTTCATGCATGTGAATAGGAATCACTTCACAAACACTTAACACACTACTACACTGTAAGTGTTGTGTTTAAGATCAAAGATCATTGAGTCGACGTAAGGAAGCTAAAGCAAAGGAAGTTAGCAAACTGGAAGAACATCATCAACAAATCAGATCTATGAGAAGTTAGAAGGACACCAAGTGGGGTATATTTCTAAACTTAGAATAGGTTGATTTGTGTGCTTGCATGTTGTATTGTTTGTAACTATTATTTGTTATTAGTGGATTTTTGTTTTTGTGACTTAGAAGTCACCGTGGATGTTTCCTCTGTTGGGAGAGGTTTTACCACGTTAAAATCCGTGTGTTGATTATCTTCATCTACTCATCTCATTCTATAAGTGTGCTGAATTTTTGAAACTGCCTGAGTTTTAAAAACTGATTACACAGTCTTAATTACTCTCGTACATAAGTTTCTTTGTAAACACATCTTGTTTATAATTTTTATTTTCAAAAGAAAAAGGTTTCTCCAACAAATATTTCGGAGTTGCTTATACAGTTTAATCTTGTATTAAACTGCATTAGCGACGTTTTTCAAAGGTCTCCGTCAGATGTAGCTAACTTCTTCACTTTCTGACATCTTTTGATTAAGACTTTGTTGGAAGTTGTGCTTATACACAACCTTTGCTTACAGCCAAACAAAAATTGTTTCTTAGCTAATATGAGTGATTAACTTGAGTGTATCCCCTTATCTTCCTACACAAGTCATATATTCACTCTTTTAATCCTTCTTCTTCCTTGTTGATTTAAGAGAAAGCTTTTAAAGAAGAAAAATATTAACTATATTTCTTTATTTTTCTCTTAGGTGATTTTTAAGATTTTTAATTCATTCTTAAATCCTTGAAAGTATTAATGTTTTTACTTTACCAAGTTTGATAAATAATTTTCTATATCTTACTTATTCTTGAGTAAGGCCTTATTTCAAGCTTGAAAAACATACTTATGAGTTTTTAAAGAAAAACCAAACTTTTTACTACATCTTTTCAATCATAAGATATCCTCATACATCGTAATTATAGTCGGTGGTTACTCATTGGTTCCATTGAATTAGAACAAAGTGGTACTTGCGCTCAATATGCTTCTCTTTCTTATGAGTTATTTGTTATTTCAATTTTTTAACCACACCGATATTATCACAATACAATGTAATAGCCGACTAAACTAGAGGAACCACAACCAATTCACTTAGGATGCTTTAGAGCCAAAATGCCTCCTTTCTAGCCTCCGAGCGATAGCATATTCAGCTTCCTTGGTCAAATCAACAATACATAATTATTTGATAATCCTCTAACTTATGGCTCCACCTCCTAAGTTAAGCACATATCCCGGGGTCAATCTCCTAGAAATCCTAATCTGATTGAAAGTTTGAGTTTATGTACCCGAATGATACTAGACTATAGACTAAGTAAACCATCACATAATCTCTAGTCCTTTTCAGGTACTTGGAATGTACCTGACAACATTGAATGCACCTCACTCTAGTTAGATTGCCATCGAATGACCATGGCCATGATGCTTTCTTAAGTCCATAAGTGGATTTATTAAGCTTGCATACCCCGCTTTCGCGTGCCTTTTCTATGAATCATGTGGGTTTCATCATATATATGCACTCTTCAAGTCTTTCCTTAAAAAATGCATTGTTGTCATTAATTTGCCAAATCTCATAATAAAATTGAACATTAATGGATATGAGACTCTGGATAGACTTAATCTTGTATAGAGATGAAAAGGTATCCTCATAATCAATCCCCTCTTTTTGAGTGAAACCTTTTACAACAATCCATGTCTTGATGGTTTCCATCTTCCCGTCTGAAGCACCCTATATTTTTTACTCACTCGAGTCTATACTATATAGGCGCTTATCTAGTTTGGAAATAGTCACAAAATTAGAGTCATATCCCTTGCTACAAAAGAGTTTCATACACTACATCAATTACCCTCTAATGATCTCAAAGGTAGTATACCAACACTACACCTAGGCTTGCATATTTTATGTTACATTTATATCATTTTAGGTGTGCGAGTATTAATTCCCATGAAAATAATTTTCTAATATTTTTTGGGATTTTTTGGAATTTTTAAACATTTAAAATTAAGGTTTTGATGTGTTTTGGGCTCATTTGTAATATCTTTTAATTCCTAAAAACTTGGTTAGGTGGAAAAAAAATCGACAAGAATATGTGGGGTAGAAACTTGGATTTTTTAAGAATTCAAAAACATGCATTATCTATATGATCCCAGCCTTACACGTGTCTGCATTATACCGGCTAAGATTTTATTTATTTTTACTCACATAACTGAGAGACTTTACCAACCGTTGGATTAAACTCATCGATGGCCTGCATGTTGCCTTACTCAATCCAATTATTACCACTTTGGACTAATCATAATGCGTTTAAATGCGGTGCATTTTCATCCATTAGATTAGCATTCGATTTGTAAGATTTAACCCATGCCATTGATTTGGTTAAATTTTTCCAGACCCTTCCATCGTCTTGTATAAGCAGAGACCCTTAGGTATATGTGTAGACGTGATTTTATTGTGATATAAATCACTTAAATGTTCTTAGTTTGATTTCTTTATTTAGAAATCATTATTTGTTGGTGTTTTTGTACTCAAATATTTTCATTTAACGTTCTACCAACAAATACCTTTTTTTGTTTCAAGTTTTGAGAAAAAATAAACTTCAAAACATTTTTAGATCTTGAGACATTTGCACTTTCCAGTTCAAATTTCATTTTTTGTGAAATAGATTTGCAAATAAGTAACATAAAGTGTATATGATCTAGGCTCTTTTTGAATATCAAGATTGTCACTCGATCTATTACAAAAAGGAAGTCTAGTTTTAAATAAATTGTGATTCAGAATCTTGCATAACATTCTTAGTAGAAATCTGTAATTTTTAGGGCTATTGGTCTGCATAAGTGTGTGTGTGTGTGTGTGTGTGTGTGTGTGTGTGTGTTCATGCATGTGTTAGGGACAACACCACAATACATGTTTCATACTACAACACTAAAACAGTGTTGGTTGAGAGTTTTCTAACCTTAGAGTCGACGTAAATCTAAAAGGAGGAGGAGTTACAAAGCTACAGAACAACTAGGACAAATTTAGAGCCTTCAGAGAAGTCATATTTATCTAATGGATCTGGTATAAATTCTTGACTTAGTATAAGTCTGGTTGTGTGCTAAGATTGTTAATAGTTTGTAACTTTATAACTCGTTTTTAGTGAATTTTTGAGGTGTAGACAACTCCGTGGATGTTTCCCCAATTGGGTGGGGTTTTACCATGTTAAAATACCTGTTTACTTGCATGTTTAATCTTCCTCTCATCCCGTTCTGATTATGTGATGATTTAGACTATTTTAGTTTTGTTTTTCAAAACATGGTTACCTATAACAAAAATATCTCGTTCATAACAATTTTCATTCACATCTTGTGTTGATAATTTTTTTTTGTAAAAAAGAATTTCTCAAACAAACTGCTCGGATCCATTTAAACTTTTTTAACAACTTAAGTGACATTATTTTTCACCGCTAACCCCTATCTTCCTTTTCTAGATCCATATACACCCTATGTATTTAACATACGATAAGTTTATAAGTTCCCACACTTGATTTTAATACATCAAAATTATCTCAATATCCACAGCCTTTGGCCAGAGCTCGACATCCTTTTCTTGGAGTGCCTCATTATAGGTGACTGGACCTAGTTTGTGTTCCCTTGACTTTACCGACGTGCTTTCCTAAATACACTAACTTGTTAGGCTATTTCCTAACCCTCCCACTATGATGTGGATCCACTTGTGTTCCTGTATAAGTGACACATGAATCCCGATCATCGATAATACTCCCGCTACCATTAGGCAATGTATTATAATTATCAACATGTATTTCTTCTTATACTGGTGGTCACGGAGTGTTTTCTTGCTTTTATCCTCTTCACTTTTTCAATATAGGCTTGTGAGATCATATAATCTTCCTCTAAGTATCGAGAAGTCGTGATAACAATTATTGTCAGATCCTTAGGATCATAGAATTTAGCATCCTTGGTTCTTTTACGGTAACCCACGAAGAGACATCATATATCATTAATTCTAACTTCCCTAGATCCTTTTATAGCACATGTGTTGGGAAACCCCATATTTGAATATTTCCTAAACTGGGCTTACGCCCAGTCCATGATTTTGATGGAGTCCTTGAGACAGATTTAAAAGGAAATAAGTTAAATATGTAAGTAATCGTCTCTGGTGCAAAATTCAAAAAAGAATCTGATTGATCCGAATAGCTTATCATGGGCCTAACCATATCCAAAAGAGTCACGTTCCTTCTATCCATTAAACCATTTTACTGAGTAGTGGTCAGTGTAGAAAACTGGGTTCTAATACCCAAACCTGAAAGGTTTTCTCTAAACTCTCGAAGAGGTATTCCCCTCCACGATCAGATCGTAATGTAAGGATTAATTTATCGGGCCTATGCTCCACCTCAGCCTTAAACTCTTTGAAATTATTAAAAACTTAATACTTCTTGTGCAAAAGGTAAATGTATCCATATATTGAGAACTCATCGATGAAAGTGAAGAAATTCTCATAACCATCAATTTTCATATAGTCATAGGTCCACATAAATAAGGATGAACTTATTCTATCATATATTTATCTCTATACCACTTGGTCATAAATAACTCTTGGTCATCTTTCCCTCTAAGTAGGATTAGAATAATGAAAGTGCCTGCACTTCCAATGAACATAATTTTACATTTGATTTGAGACCAGTCTTTGTATCCTTTTTAGATTTATATGACCCAATTCTAAGTGCCAAAGATTTGCATGGTTCAACTTAGAACGCTCCTTTCTCTTTAGGTTATTTTGTTTAAGTTACTCAATTCAGTATTAAGTATTATTTGTGACATATATAATGTGAAGATCATTTTATAGTGTTCCAAAATAGATAAGAGATTTTACATTTTTGATTAAAACTCCTTTATTAAATTGAACCAAATTTTCATTCATCACTAGTTTAGAAACCAAAATCAAATTTCACCTAATTCCAGGAAAAAAACAATCTACCAATACTAACTTATTATCTTCACCAAAATTTAAAACTAAATTTCGTACTACGATTGTTGCCTTGTGATGATCACCCATGCACAGAACGATCTCCCCATTACTAAGCTCCCTGGATATCTAGAATCCCTATAATGAATTGCAAACATAATTAGTGTATCCCAAATCTACATACTAGGTTCAAATAGATTTCACCATAAAACATGTCTCAATGATATAGGATAAATTACCATTTTCTTTATTCCTTGATAAGAAGATGGGGGATTTCATCTTCCAATGTCCTTCCTGTTTGCAGATGTAACAACCACTTATCGACTTCTTACCTCTACCCCGGGGCTAAATGTTTTCCTTGAAAACATTAGGTTGTCTTTAAGACTTAAATTTCTTCTTCTTATTCTTCTACATACATTTTGGAATAGAAGTAGATGGGACTTTCTTAGCAACCCGAATCACACCTTTATGTCTACTGATATTCTCTGCAGCTTGGAGATCCTTATGTAGTTGTTCCAGATAGTCATCAAATTTTTTCATAGAATAATTAAGGCAAAACTATTTAAAGGAATCATTTTGTGATCGAAGCATGAAATCGACTAGGGTTTCCCCATTGATTTCCTATCTAAGAACCTTAAGTTCCTTTATGATGGAAATCATGTTTAGAATATGCTCGCGTACAAAAGTACCCCCAGGCATCTTAGTGTGATTAAATTTGCCATAGCATCTTACCCTACGACATAGTTCGGATCCTCAAACATATCTTTGAGCCTCAAAATCATTTTGTAAGAAACGTACATGTGTTGATGATGGTTTTGCAACACATTAGTCATAGAGGCCAATATGTAGCAACGAGCCATCTCATCAGCCTTTTGCCAATTATCATAGTATTAGACATCCCTTTTAGGTGCCCCATCGTTCAACTTGGCAGGGAAGGTCTCTGTTATGGCAAATTTAAATTCCTTAGTAGTTTGAAAATTTTATAGGTTTCTTTTCTAGTTATTGTATTTCATGCTAATAAGTTTTTTGTCCTTTAAGTTTGAAGTAAGTGGGTTGAATGATGATCCCATTTTGAAATATGAGAATAATAAATTTTGAAAAATTATTTAATTTCAAAATAACATGAGAGAATTTAACTTTTTTTTTTAATTTTATAGTGTCTCCCTCATCGCCATTTTAATGTAAAACTCATTTCATATCTAAGTTCCCTTATGGAGTGAGATATCTCGTTGGGAGCTTAAATCACTCCACGTTAAAACAGATAAACTTTCGTCTTTCAAACAGTTTAGGCTCCTCTTTCCTACATAATTGTATAGTCAATGACTTTTGGTCCCACTCCTAATGACAGTGATTCCATTGGGGAGGATATCAAAAGTTGTGTCTAAGTGTATATCACCGGTTTATTCTTTGAAATAGAACTCTCTTGTGATGAAGTTCCCCATTGGGGGGGGGCTTCAAACTCCAACAAATTCTAAATATCATAATTATCACTTAATATTTTTAATTAATACTTGATGCCTTAATTAATTCAACCCATCGGTGGCCAGTCTAGCTGACGTGAGGAATTAAACACATCATTGATTAATATAAACACCGATGGTGACCGTGGTATTTCTATTGAAATAAAAACTTGAGCGTTTTGAAAAACAATTTATTCAATTTTAAAAGGTGTAACACCCCATAAATTTAAATCATATAAATTTGGATTTTGGGGTGAAATAAAAAATTTTACTTAATTATGTTTTTTATTTTTAATGTTGAGTTTTAATATTGAAAAGTGGGATTTCAATCGGAATAAAAATGAGGATTTAAAAGTTGTTATAACTAAATAAATATTAATAAATTCTAAATTTTGTAAAAAATCTTAGTGTTATATATATATATATATATATATAATAAAGTAGGATGGTGTTTTTACTATTCATAAGTTGGGGACATACTTCATGGTGAGGATTAAAGCCAACAAGGCACTAGATGGAGGGTTGAGATTAAAAGATTTTCTTTTCCTTTGTTGTCCCTTTATTAATTTCTTTTCCCCTCTTTTCTAACACTTCATTCCCTTTCCCCCTCTTACTCAAAATTCAAAAATATGGTTAAAATAGTAAATTACACATTTCACTTTTCGGAGAGGGGTGTTTTAGTTCCGTTCCCTCATTCATTCAGTTACCCCCATAACCCTCACACGCACAAGCCTCAAAATTTCATCTCCACCACCGCCTCAGATTTTGAGGGGTTAGGGTTTCATGCGTTTTTTTTATGTTGTCCAACTATATTTTTATGCGATTGTTTTTACACACACATCTGATGGGCTTCTGAATGTGCTAGATCTGGGATTAGTTTCTACTTAACAATTTGACCTCCCAAGCCCTAATCCATCCACCTCCCCCTTCTCATTCATCAGCATCTCTTTCTCTCTCTCGCTTTGTCCCCCACACTCACGAACTCCCTCCAGACTCCATAGCTCCAATATTAAGTATCACAAACACGGCCAATAAACTTTCTTACCCTTCTCCACCATCGTCACCCCAAGCATGAAAAACTGGTGTTTCCTTTACATTTTGTAGATCTGAGATCTTTTGGATCGAGGTATTTTGTTTACATTTCTCCACTGCTGTCAGCAAATCCATGGTAAAGGTATTTTTCTTTTCTCTCTCACTCGATTTCTGGATCTTAGGTGTTGGGTTTTTATGATTTAAAGGGTTTGAAATGGATTTGTTCTTCGATTTTGTATCAGGGGATATTTATTGATGTTTAGTTGTGTGGATGGTGATATGGTGGATGATTTAATGTTTGGAGTTGTTACATATATGGAAGGTATGGTGGTCTGAGTTACATATATTTTTCTCTACTTTTGAAGTTAGATGTTTGATACGTATCTCCTTTATACATTTGTGAGTGAACTCAAATGTTAAATCATTTTTTACTGTTTAGTCATTTTTTATGATGATCTTAATTAATTTGTGTTAGTGTCAATTTAGGATGACTTAATTTTTTAGTGTTACATGTGTGTATTGAATTAAATTTGTTAATTTTTGCAGGTTATTTTAGTGAAGGAAATAGAGATCTTAAGTAGTCCGAGACCTGGTAAGTTTTCATGTTTTCCAACCATACCGTGTATCATGTGCTTGGGGTTGATAATAATTCAAGTCAACAAAAGCTTATGAATGCCCTAGCTATGTAACTTCCGATCTTGAACTTATAATGTATTAAGTATAAGTATGGTAATACGTGAATGAAAATGTTTTCATTATTATTAACTTAATTTAGTTCATGTCATTCAGTAGTAGGTATACACCCATATTATTAACTTGATTTAGTTCAGTCATCCGATGTATAAACTATACAATTCTTTACATTATGTCGAATTCTTCGCAGGGGCATATGCTACTACCTCATAAACACATCCATCAAAACGGGGTGGTAAATTTACTCTTGCATTTAATTACCTATTGAGGCAACTAAGATGTTTTTTATTTCTACAATAATTGAATGTAAATTGGAGTATTATAATTGTTGTTTATATCCTTATATACACATTTTTGTGAGCATGATTCTTGGAGTGCACGAGTACCATTCAAAGTGCACAACATTATTTCTACCTCATATTTTCAACTTACACTTAAATATATATACTGTTTCTTTACAATTTTTAAGTTCAGTTGGTGCTCTGCATAAAAGTTTTTTTTTTTTTTGGAAAAATCAAACACTCAAAAGCTAAGTATCTCCCTTTGATTCGTTTAGTGTTCATGTTGATTAGTTATTGTTGGTTTAGCGTTCATGTTGATGCATTTTCATTGTTCATTATTTATCATTTAAGGTATTCTACCTCTATTTTTTTCGGTAACACCTATCATTATGAACCCTGAAAGTGTTTTTTGTTATAATGTAATATATAATATTTTGTTAGAAATCATGTTTTATTTCATGTATTATTTCAATTCCTAAGAGGAAAACAATGGTTATAATGTAATATATAATATTTTTTTAGAAAACATGAGAATATGGTGGTAAACTAACAACTGGAAAAACAGGGGTGGTGGTATTGATCCATCAAGGTTATTTTTTTCAGTGTGTTTCTATGTGATTAGAAAACCTGACATGTCAATTGATGGATGGATCCAACATCATGGGACCGAGGATGATCCGTATGAGCCATATTATGAAGACATACATTACTTTGGATGCCCAAATATTCTTCATAGCCCTAGAAATATGTAATAGAAGAGGGTTACAGGTATTGAGTATATCAGGATGCAACCCATATTCCCTAGCAAAGACAAATGATACAATCCCTTGGGGAAGAGTTGTACGATAGCTGTGTGCAATCACACTCCTCTTAGTCTAACAGCAATAGATGCAGCAGACATTAATAGAGGCCCTCCCAAAGACCGGATCACCATCCCCACTTTCCCCATTTTTGGCCCACAAGCAATTATTCGATGCTGATGTACGAGTGTTCCAACTTACACATATTAGTTCCAACTTCTTACTTACATCTTTTAGTTCCTACTTATATATATCATGCATGCTACATTATGAAGTACGAGTGTTCAAATCCTTGATATTCATTGAAATTTTGGGTTGTACTCGATGGTTGGTTTTATTTGATTTGATTTATATGAAAATCCATATCTTAGTAACCTATGTTTGAGAAAGATTGAGTATTTTAAGTCTGGCTAAAGGACTTATTGTGTTAACGCAGTTGTAGGTAAACGTAACTTTAGGTAAACGCAACAGCAGCTGTAGGATATTAGGTAAACGCAGCAGCAGTAGCACATGTAGGATATTAGGTAAACGCATTTGTCGGTAAACGCAACAGCATCAACAACTATGCAAAATGCAGAAGCATCACATTTTTTATAGGAAATGAAGCAGCAGCAGCAGCAGCTGTAGGATACGTAGCAGCAGTTCCTCTCATGGACTTTCTCTTTGACGTGGGTTTCAGTTTGAACATGTTCGATGGCGTCAATTTCTTCAGCTCGAGAAATAGGGGGAACTTCCCAAAACGAATGTCACAAACTCCTCCACTGCGAATCTACCGTTTCCAATTCTACAGTCTTCATCGATGTTTAGTTCACAACAAAAGTAAGCCCCGTACAAAACCTCCTCTTCTCTGACTATATTACTATTGTATTTTCATAACTGGGTTCTTCGGAGACCCGTGTATTTTCGTAACTGGGTTTCATTTTGAATTTGGGTATTTGAATCCTTTTTTTTGGCATGTTTCGGACATGAAGTTTCAGTTTAAAGGAGGAGATTTAGCATCTGAATATGTAAGGAACTAGAGTAAAAATATGGGTAGGGGTTTTTATGAAAATTAAGTGTTCCGAGTTTGAAGAAGTTACTGCAGTTTAGGTATAAAATCAGAGTTCACTGATCAATACATGTAAATTATTTGTTAAGTAAAACGATTAAATTTTAATATTATTTTGATAACAAAAAATTATACATTCCTCAAATGGTTAGCGTATCCGAGGAATATTCCTTATTTTCTCCACCATAAATGAATGGAATGAATTCTTATTTTGAACCGTTCTTTCTTGATTTTCAAGAAAACAGCTTCGTCGTATAGAGAGATGGAGGCAAGAAAAAGTCGGGTGAAGGATTTAGAGAAACTATACATGGATATGGCCTTGCAAAAAGAATTACAGGTATATTAATATTCATATTTCCTTAATGCTTCTGCCCTTCTATTTTTTATTTCCTTTTGAAAAAATTCTTTTTACTTTTGTAAAGTATGGAAAATTATGAAATGAATATATGCATTTGCTGGAAATATCTAGAGGTCTCATTAACACTGTCCATATAATATCATTACATTGTACTTAATCTCTATTACATGTCATGGTATCAGTGAATTTCATGACGATCCAGGTCGATGCCCCACCCCGCAGTGCCCTCCCATTTTGAGGGATTTTAGAGCTTTTGGTAAAATTATATTTACTATCTCACCTTTTATTTTCTTAAAAAATTGACATTCCATAACTATTTTATGAAACTACTAAAGTTTTTCATATGTTTTTTATTTTTTCCAGATACAACGGTTGGCTCATATACATGTCCGGGTAGATGATAGACTGTCTGGCCTGCCACCGCATATACGACATTACTGGAGATCACAGGGTTATGAAGCACCAGAATTGTTACTTCCAGAGATGTGGGCTTTATTGTTGTGTCGTCCATAAGCTAAGGTTTAAAACCATCCCAAACATAAGTAGCTATCAAACTACAAATTTCAATAAGTAGCTGAAATCTCATAGTTTTCTTAATTAGACTATTTTCCAGTTCAATATGTTATGTTGTCCTTATTCTGTCTTTGAGATTTCAGCCGTGAATTTGGCATTTAATTGAATGTATGCATACTCGGTTGTCATTCGAAAAATAGTGCATTAGCTTGGTTGTTTCGTGTGGGGTTTGTTGTAGATAGTTACCTATAAATTTCAAGTTATAAGTTATTACATGCTATACTTTGAAGACAATAGTAGTGACTCAAATTTTTGAGAGTGGGGTTTATTAATTGGTTTGAGAGTGCACACCTACAGCTGGTATTAATTTTAACTTGGGCAAGTGTACTTCATAACTATTTGATGTTTTTGCAATCTTAATCTGGTGCTAAGTTTTAATCTTTGTTTTGTTTTGTGTGCTATTTTTCATAGGTCAGTAATGGGGACCAATGGGAAATTTTGCAATCTTAATCTTTGTGTACAATGGAAAATTTACCCTGGTTATGCCCAACAGGTACCAACAAACACAACCACAAGTAGAAACCTCTCTGTCCTAACATGCTGCTGTCCCATACGCCTGCTGCTACCACAAGTACCCGCAGCAGGGTTAATCACAACCAGTAGCATCAACTCCTATGCCAGCACAACAACCTGTTTCAATTCCTCCTCGGCGTTATTACGGAACTTATTGTTGAGTTGACAATTAAAATCAATATTTGTCTTCTCTAGAACAGGTCTTTATGGTGGTGATCAAATATATTTATGTGTATATTCATTTTTTATTGAGAAAGGGAATATACGGAGTTAGCAATCATAATCCATATTAGTATATTGTTGATGTTAAGGATGTTGTCTATAGCTAGACACATCATGTTCTCGGGTTTCATCGTTAATGCAAATTTTATTTTAATTTTGATTTCATCGGTAGAATTTGTGCAGAAAGAGCTTGATTTTTATTTAGAGGAATTTGTCACTGATTATTTAGCTTTGATGGATGGTTTATCAGGTGGGGAATCTTCATTCCAGGAATATCTATTTTATCTTTTATTTTTTTAATATCTATTTTGGTTGTTTGTCCGTCATCAATTTGTTTTGTTTATTTAAGAAATATAATTTTGTTTTATTTATAGCACAAGTATTAAAGCCTCGCTAATTAGTATGATGTTTATTTGTTCTAATAATGATTTTTATTTGTGCAGTGATGTTTATTTGTGCTAATTCGGAGAATGGAAGTGAATACTCAAGCCCATTAGTACATCACATTCCATTGTTTGAAGATACTTCGCGAAGATGGTTCGTGGCATATTTCTATCAGTATGAGTGGATGATAATAACAGAATCGATATTTAAAAGCCCCACTGAATAAATTCTTTTTCTTCTTTTGTTTTTCAGTTTTTAGGTGTTTTAAGTTTTTTTGCTTGCTTGGGGGATAAGTTAGAGGGGTCTTTTTCTTAATCTACTAGGTTAATTGTGTTGGTTTTCTATGTTGTCTTCAGTTTTGTGTATGTCGGGGCCCTGGCCATTGAATGTTAGTTTCATTCTTGATCCTGTATCTGCTGGATCATAACGGTTAGCGGACCAGACCAGTGTTTTTCCTCGATTTTGTCAAACCAAATTCTAGCAAGCTAGAGACCGGTAGAGAGGGGGTAGAACCCAAAGTTGCCAGAAGGGGATATTTTGTGAGTTTTGAGTTGTGTGTTTCATGTTATATTCTTTATTTTTAGTTTAAAACAAGTGTTGTTAAATTTTATTCATTTTAGTTGACTGTGAAGAGTTGGTTTCACTCGGGTCAATCTATTTTTAGTTATATGTAAACGTTTGTTTCAATATGATGTGGATTTGAAACAAATAGATATATTGTATATAATTATTTGAATTGGTTCGTGATGTAGAAAAGTAACAATAACGCGATTGCTCAAATGATAATTTTTATCGTGTCGGCTACCTTTATTTGTATTTTCTTAAATGTTGTGTCGGTTAATTGAGTGGTCATATTGATAATCATAAATGTTCCTCAATTTTATGTTTAGACGTGGGCTGTCGGTTGGGGTGTTGGTGGTGGCCTTCGTGTCGCAAATACAAGTGCTAATGTTGGGGGTAAATTTATCTTCGTGCCTTCAGGCACGGGCATACACTAGTATATATATATATATATATATATATATATATTCTATTTACTTGTGCTTTAGTGAGAGAGAGTGAATAGCTTACCATTCCTCTCCCCTTCTTTCCTTGATCCGCACGCGTATGCGTCCCACTTGATGGGAGATAAATTATTTTTTTCCCTTTATTGTTTATTCCATTGGTAATAATGATGTCCCATGGGTAATGATGATGACACAAGGGGTTGTCTCCAAATTGTTGCTTCCAATTTTTTTAGACGCCAAATTGTTACGCACAAAATTTTTTGAGACTTACTCCTTTCGATTTTTGGTTTTTGGGACGCACACTTTTATATCATCTTATAAAAAGAGTCTTGGCTCACTCTTTAAAAGTCACGTCCCTTTCTTTTCAACCATTTTTTCCCTACACAAACAGAATACTCACACCCTTATATTTTAACTCCAAACCTCTATTAAACAAAGCTTCAATCATATTTTAGGAGTTCGAGACTACATATTTTTAAGAATGCCCAAGAACGAAACTTTCTTATTTTCACGAGACGAACGCAACCGAGTATTCAGAATTTTCTATCGACAGTTTTCTAGGCATGAATACTCTATTACTTTCCTTTAGTGTTATGTGTTTAAAATATTGCCTAAACCTTTAATCATGTGTCTTAAAATAAATTAACAACTTTAACTAGAGAAAGTGGCCATTAATTCTTGGACTGTTTTTATGAAATTTTTCAATTCAATTTAATATTCCAAACTCTTGGGTACGCAGGTTAGAGAGTGTTTTGGGGATTATTTTTGTATAGGTTGCATGTAGAAACCTTATCCTTTTTTCTAATATTGGGACACAAATAAAGTCATAAAACGACGTAGTTTTAACAAAAATGGGTTTTATCATATAATTTGAATATTTATATGTTGATTATTATGAAAATTATTAAATGGAAAGAAATTGTGCATGGGCAACGATAAATGGGATAATTTAACTATGCAATTAAATTGTAGTCGTAAGATAAATTGCCATATTGTTATGCTCGTGGTGTGTATTTTTTTTATGTTATTATTTGTCATTGCGGGGACGACAGGTATTGTTGGGAAGTATGTTCTCACCTTATTTGTAGGAAATACTTGCTAGGTATGGGACTAGTTAGTGTGAGTTTATACGGGTCATATAATTCGGGGTTGGGCTGATTTTAAACATTATTCCGTCGACTACGTCAGCCTAAGTATGAGACTAGGGAGAGATTTACGTTAGAAGTTCACCCGACATAATAGGATAGGACGTGTGGTGGTTTGGGGTTCTTTAGGTATGGGACTAAAGGTGTTTTGAGGATCTCACATCGATAAAAAGGGTGGGGTAAATTTATGGTAAATGAGAAATTGAGAATTAGTACCTAAGATAGTAAAATGGGTATTAAAAATTTATTGGCCATATAATATTGCGGGGGTCGACAGTATAAACAGGCCAACTTGTGCTTTATGCCATGTTGTGTCTGGAACCTCGTTGTATTGCGATAATCGATAGTCTAAACGGATTAGCTGACTATTGACGAGGGGAAAGTGTATTTGGTGGGAGTACCACCCGAGGCGGGAGGACCGCTATAATAATGTGGATTATTGAAGTAAGAATTTATGTGGGAGCACCACATCGAATAATAATTGAAAAATAATAACTTAATAAGTTAACTAGTTAGATGGAGTAGAGAGTTGGACTTGGGTGTTGCGCCAGCATTAGTAAGTTCTTTAATATTTCAATTGTTACAGTTTAATTATCTCGTCGAATATAAAATATTCCATTGTGATATTTATCTTGTATAGCGCTATTGTCTGGGTTCACGAACCCTATTTGAGGGGAGTAGTGTGTATTCATGGTCGGGGCTCTGACCTCGCGCGTTGACTAACTTTTTAGGATTTAGTACCGGAGTAGCTACACTGGAGTATTTGGAGATTATTCTTGGAGGTGTAGCTGGAGTTCATTTCATTTATGCTTTATAGTCTAGTTTAGTTTCCATTATGTCATATTTTATTATGAGATTACTTATGCATTATTGGGCCATTCGGTTCCAAAGTTGTTGAGAATTCTATTTAATTTAAATCGTTGGAGTTTGTTTAAATTTAATTCAGTTGGATTATATTGAGGATTAACATGGTGATGGATATTTTATATCGCATGGATGGTTATCTATTCGAATTTATCTTATCATTATATTATGGAATGAAAATTTTATTGTCTCATATCTTTCACATGCTAAGAATGATAATCAATTTACTAACGCTCGTCATAGTTTTTGTGGCGACCGACGCCAGAATTATGCGGGGTGTTACAAAAGGTCGAATTTAAATCCTTGTTAATTTTCAAATTTACTTGTATGAATTTAATATGTCAATCTCACATTTAAATTTTTCTTATAATAAAATATAACTTAAATTTTTCGAAAAAACAAGGATCTTAATTTAAAAACACACTAAAATTTGATTACCCCGATTTCAATTCAATTTAGAGAAGAATAAATAAAACACAAAATATTAAAGAAAATCAGTGATCTAGGCGAGTTTCAAAATAATAATCCATGTTGTCCATAAATTTACGTGTTCTTAATTATCTAATAAATCAACACACGAATTATGCAACATAATAAAATAACGAGACATACAAGAAAATAAATAAATAAATTCATGAAAAATAAAAGGGTATAAAGGGCGGCCTTTCCATAATGGCCTAGAATTCCCCATGTAGTAAAAGTCTCCATGCCTAATAGTCCGTGTAGAAGAAGACTTCCTTTTGGGCAAGTAACCAACTTGAAGTAGATGATATCTAATCCAAGAGTTATTAAGGGACTTGAACACGGAAAATAATCCTCCATGTTCTGGTAACATTCTAGGGAAGAACTATAAGAATAACCACCAAAGATGCCCAATAAGCCAAAACTACCATTCTTCTAGCAGAAGATCAGATTGATCTGGGATCCTTTGTGGATTGATTTGAAGGTCGGATTGAGTCGGACTCGTGGTTGCATCAATTCGGATGACATGAGATATTTCTTCTTCCTCTCTTTTTTTCTATGCAAAAACCTCCATAAACCATCCATACCTTCTTAAAACTCTATGAAATTTTTCCAAACACTTATACTATACAAGATTCTAAGTGAATAAAATAATACAACCCCTCTCCAATGCCTCTAAATACATTGAAATAGAAAAAATAACAAAACTTCATTATTACAACCAAATTGAATCAAGAGAAGAAAAATAACAACGGATAACTGTTGTAGGATCCATTCACACAAAAAATAAATGCACGACCATGATGGAAGGGTTATATATGAGGAATATCAGCAAAAGCATGTTAGTACGGAAACATCCATCATTACACAACATAAAAAACTAAGTTTTTCAAGGTTTGGCCAACGTGGATCTTTCCAGTGGATGATTAGTATAAACCAAAGGCTTTGATACTAATTGTTGGGAATCGATATACACGAAATAAAAAATTTCTTCCATGTATCTTCGATTAATCAAGCAGTGGAATGCGGAAAACCAACAACTAGGCTTGAAGAATAAACCTACGGCTTAGGACATAATACCTTTGCATATCCGATTGTGATCCTATGTGGATAAAAGTATTTGTTAAATACGAGGCTTCCTTATTTTGGATCTTCAAAATCTCTCTTACTTTATGAAAAGTTTGAAACCTCTAGTGTATGTTCCTACCTAAAGCTAAATAGGTGTATGGGAACTTTTTGAGAAGAAAAATGATCCTTACAAGTTAGATATGACAGTCTCTCTCTAAGCCTCTTCACAATAATGCAAATAGTAGTTTCTTTTACCCCTCTCAAACACTAATTTGATGAATAATGAATTAAAAATCCTTCCCACGCCTTTATGTACAACTATAAAAAGTAGTCTTGGACTAAATTGGGTTCCTTGAGAGTCTAAACCTAACTACTTGGGTATATGGACTACACTAGGGACCCAAGAAAAATAATTAAATCAGCATAAAATAAATACTTGAAAATACTCAATTACAACTATCATACTTTATTTTGTTTCTTTTTTTAATCATTATTAATTCCACTAAACAATTATTATTGTACTCAAATTAAATTATGTTAGAAATCAATCGGACATAATGAGGTATTATTCACAAATTTGATTATGGTGCATAATGTGATTCCCTACGTTAAGATTCCAATACCTTCTTGTTCAAATCAAATTGCTATTAATCGACTTCAACCAACATCTAATAAATTTAATTGTTCTTAGACATAACTTATTTTCCGACTTCTACCAGATTTTAAATAATCCATTGATCAGGTTTACTAGTGGAAACATATAAGTCTATCAAGGTGGTATTGCAATGTTAGGTGTTTTCGGAGACGAATTCCTCTAAATTATGATATCAAACCTACTTATATAACAGTCACCCAATATGCGTGGATCAATTGATTTAATCTAAAATTGAATCAAACCCATAACAATCAAAGTGGCAACCACATAAGCATCCCAATCCTCATAATTCTTAGGATTCAGAATCTATGCACCCTTTAAAAATAGTGTGAGACTTTATGAGTTTGATATAGACGGACCCTAAACTCTAATCTTATGGGTGGTCTCATTTAATGCATTCCCGGGAAGTACCGATCGTAATCCTCAGTTGAACTGTCACATATGTTTGCAAACCATAACTAGTTCCCGTACTTTAAAATAAATTACTAGGAATGCATCACAACCATTCTTATTGTATTTCAAGTCCTTATCTAGGTTGTGAACATTTCAATAGTTCCAAAAATGGATTTTTAATCTTCTTATGATTAGCCTAAAGCTGAGTCACTTGAATTCTTGCCAAGCTCTATTGACCGATATTAATTTGAAATAATTTATTTAAATAAATAAAAATAATTATCACAAACATGATTCTCATTTCAAAATGAATAAAAAAATAGTTTATTAATCAATAATAAAATGTTTTACAAATGGTTTTAAGAATAAAAACTCAACAAAATTAATGTGTCTAGGGTACTTAGATTCACTCTTAGTTTATCTAATTTTCATAATTGGAAATTATTTCTTATTTAACATCGTTGTCTTTTTTACTTACGATTGTGAAATCCAAAGATTTTATATTCTTCCTGTATAAAAACCTATGTTTTTAATGCAACTTTCCATTTAGAATTTTTCACATCCTTGATTGAACAAGTTAAAATTTATGTTTTGTAAAATGGGCAAAAAAAATGAATTTTTATTTTCGTCCATGGCCTTGCTCGTTGGAGGTTCGATCCAGCTAGAGCTTTATGATATCAAATGTTCAGTTCCCTTGTTGCATCCACATGGAAACTAATTCTTGTAAAATTCTAGAATGACTCGCGACCTTCATCGTTGATGGTTCACTTCAGTGAAATGGTGTTCTTTTAAATTAAGATTTTATGTCACTAGTTCCGATACTAGGTAACCATAAATCAAAATATCTTATAACATCCATGACCAGGTTCGTTGACCCTTCGCGTCAATGAAAAATTGTCTTGCTACAGCGAAGGTGCTCGTGAGATCTACCTAACTTCTTCACTATTTGAGATCCTTTGATTAAGATTTAATTGGAAGTTGTGCCTAGACATGACCATTGTTTTCAACCAACAAAAATTATTTCTTAGCCAATATGAGTGATTCACTTGAGTGTATACCCACTTGTCTTCATATATGTACTCTTTCAAGCATTATTCTTCCTTGTTGATTTAGAAGAAAAATTCAAAAGAAGAAAAATATTCAACATGTTTCTTTGTTCTTATCTTGTGTAATTTTCAAGCTTTTTATTTATTCTTAAATCCTTGAAATCAATAATTTTGTAGTTGACCAATATTTGATAAATAATTATCCAAGTCTTATTTGTTCTTGAGTATGGCCTTCGTTCAAGATTGAAAAAAAATGCTTGTGTGTTTTTAAAGAGAAACTAAACATTTTACTATATATTTTCAACCACATGATATCCACACATATCTTAATTTTAGTCGGTGGTTACTCATTGGTTCCGTTGAAGAAGAATATAGTCGTTCTTCCACCTTAAAGAAAATTTTGGTGGCATGAGACTTGAAAACATTAGACAAGTCCAAAGTCAGTCGCGATTGTGTAGCGTTCTCCTATTGGGTCTCTCCTTAAAGAATATAGTGGGAAAGAGTTGATGGCCGATCCATTTGTTGTTGGATTATAAGACATTATTTTCAATTTGTAATACTCTTCTATCGTATATTTTTTATTCCCGAGGTTTTTTCTCACTTTTTCCTCATAAGTTCGGTGTTGTGTGATTGGAATTATCTTTTTGCATATTTGAATCACTTGTCTTGAATTGAAGATGAAATTTGATTAATATTCTAAGATTGATAAACATGTTTTGTCATATAGAACATTTGGATGATTTTACCATTTGATTAGTTTTATAACTCAACTGATAATTTATTTTTAATTGGGTAGCTACCATTCAGATCTCCCACTCTCAATTGGTATCATAGTGGGTCTCATTGTTTTAGGTTTAGACCATAGGGTAGATAATTTACTTAAGAGATGGATGGTGGTTCTCCACTCCTACCTCATCCTTTTGATGGTAGAAACAATTCCTATTGGAAAATATGTATGGTGGACCATAAGATGTTATTGGATTACAAAATTTGGAATTTTTTTAGTGGGTTGGAAACCTCCGGTTAGCGTATTTGATGGCATTAAAGTACACAAAAATATGAGCTAGTTAGAATGGGAAAGATATACGAGTCAGGGGAGAGTGGGAGGGCGTAAGAAGTGCTTTTGGCGGCTCATCGTGATTCTACGAGATGCTAGAGTGCTTGTATCTCGGTGTACCTCTCCCCGAAGGTCGGGTTTATCATTTAGGTTGGTCCCATGATTTACCCTAGAAGTAGTTATACGCCATACCCATTTTTTATCGCACGCCCCAGTTTAGGCCTATGCCTAAACATATTCCACATGATGAATTATCGATTATTCAAAGTTGTCAATTTTTTATATAAAAGAGGATTCGAATGAGACCTTTCGGGCTAATATTTAGGCAGGTTTAGGTCTGCGAATGGTCTACATATTCTTGTTGTAGGGTTCGTGAATCAGGTTACAACTGGGGAAGGTGTTAGGCACCCCATTTATTCTTTATTCTTCCTTAATGATAAGCTTATTAACACTCTTAACATTATGTGATTAATTTTTAGTTTATTTTAGAACATGCTTAGAGACCTTAGCGTGAGAATCCCTTAAAACGTAGATAGGTTCTTATGTATCAAACTAATATAAGTGAGAGGCGCATGAACTTCATGTAAACCAGTGTAGGTACATAAAAGTTCTTGTGTACGCCATAGTAATCGTATGATGGGTGAACATTTTTATGTATGAAAGTGTTCAAGGAATCTTGGCTTGGGTAACGTGTGGCCGTTAAGATTATGTGCGTGTGTGTGAGAGAGAATCCACGACTTAAGATAGTTTTATATCTCAATAAAAGTTTTAGGATGGGTAAAAAGGTAACATAAGATATGGGTATATCCCTGATGTGATAAGATATCGAGAGATATATTATCAATTCTTGTGCTCTCAAGAAGGGCAGAGTATTGCATTTATGTACTCATGTAGCCACGAGATCAAAGCCTAAGTAGTTCAGTTGTAATTAGTGTATACGTGTTTGAAAGCTTGTATATAGGTGCACAAAAGGTCGTAGATTTGAGATATTCATATATCTCGTTTAATTTAAAAGTGGATAATGGATGGGAGGTGAGAGACAGATGAATCGATGTAGGCATAATATATCATGAGATATATTGTCGAGGATTATTCTCATGAGAAGGACTCAATATTGCACCTATGTACTCATGTACCCATGAGATCAAACCCACACAGCTTGATTGTTCATGTGTTCCAACGTGATGTATGTACAAGTGTAGAACTTTCACACATAGGGGAGCTATCTGTATAACTGAGGGTAGCTTTAGTGGGGGTTCAGAATGGGCATGTTCCCAAAGATCATCGATATTAGTACATCATACTTCGAATGATCACTAGTAGGAAGGTATAGTCTTTCAGGCAAGTTTGGAGGTGTAGAAAGAGAGAGGAGGGCATATTTAGTATTAGAGTGGACTAGAAGACACTAATAGAGATCTATGTATCTATGGACACCCTTATCTACAATCAGGGTATGGTACATTACATATTGTCACAGATGACCACAAACATGAATCTGGAAAAACTCCATAAAAATACCAACATCATAAACAAAAAACATAAGTTCAAAGGGTAAAAAAACCAAGAACAAAACACTTATGGGCCAAAATGAAATTAGGAAAAATTAAGAAAAGGTGAGACAAACATGCCCTTTGGGTCCTTTAACTGCTGGGTTAATGACCCATCCAAATCGATAACTGATCGGTTAAAGACCCCCTAGATAGAAAAATGATTGGATATCCTCCACCAAATTCATCATTACATGATCTCTAGGAATATCTTCTCATCCGTACGCGTGTCTTACCCCTCATATCCACCCACAAACCAAGAAAAGGGCATTAAGCCCTGACCTTGATCCGATTTTTTACTTTCTTCTCTCTCGAGCATTCGAGATACTAAAGCTCATTCTAAAGAGTTTCGAAGAAGTTTGTACATATGAGAAGTTGATTTACCCATGGAAAGTTCATACTTCCAGAAAGTCGTTTCAATCCCAAAAGAGGTTTATACGTCTGAAAAGTTACCTCCGAAAGAGAAACAGAGGCAAACACTTGTGTGCATTTCATGAATGTTAGCACTTCCAAATGAAGCTCTTCCAAAATAAAATGGAGATCTTCCCACCTCGAGCATGTCAAGTGGGTACACTCCCCCAAGGGAAAATTAGTTCACGTTGGTAAGGAAACTCTACTCCAGTTTCGGCTCAACCACCCTTATATGTAGTTGTGATAAAGAACCCTTGCCCATATTTTGGGTAAAAAATCCCATATATATTGTGATAAACTGTCCATATTTTTTTTATCACAATAACCCTTTTAGGGGACTTAGTATGAACTTTACAACATTTATATTTGAATGCATAGTTTTTAAACCAACATCTTTGTTAATGAACTTGACATGATCATATGTTAAGAAATTTTAATCAAATCCCACAATGACTAAATACAAAACCTAAAAACATACTTTTTGAAATCATTCTATGGAAAAATTTCATGAGCCGAGTTAGTCCGAAACTTTTCACAAGACAAAGGCTAAAATCTGACTACTCCCATCGCTTCTCCAAACGAAAATGCTCGTTCCTGCTGCGACAACCCAAATATGTGTTTCCATATCAAATACTTGTCAAATGGAAGTGTTGTATTAAGTAATATGCTTCATAAATACCGTAATATTTTATATTTTATACCTAGTATCCCATACTTTACACCTCTAAATATGCGCCGTTTGTTAGAATTAAATTGTCTTTGATCCCAGTTCCCCTTGGATGCATAAGCGCTATACCGAACTAAAATCATGAGTGCTAAGCCTAATAATACGTCTCTCACCATATAATTTCCTAGGGATGCATCCATCCCCAGTCAAAACTCCATCGAATTCTACCTTTATCTTCCTAGCTAAGGATTTCTATAATATGGAATCCTTAGCTCTCCACCTATACAGAAGGTTTAACAACACCTTAGACCTAGTGATCTCTCCACAAGTGATGTATGTCTTTTTTGAAGTGTAAGGACACAAGTCTTTGATTGAGTCTTAATGTAGTGTTTGCTCAATTTCGGGCAAAAATATTTGAGTCATAGGATAGTGTTAAAGTGTATCCATCCAACCCTATGACGTGTGAGTTGAAGACATAGTGGCTAAGATTATCAAGCTTCATTATATGCCGAGTTTATTATGACTTGTTTCTACGTCAAAAACATTATCTCCAATTCCTCCTAAGGTATGAATGCATTACAAGTATATATAGGAGCTTGGAATAAGTTTTATTGGGTGTAATTGTATTTTAAACTGATGTTTATTTTCAGAAGGTTTCTTTAAAACTTTAAAATAAAGTTTCTGGGCTAAAAATCGAAGTTTAAGCATTCTGGAACTTTGTTCGATATTGTCGTTCGAACGAGTTTTTTGTTCAAATGAGTCTTTCATTCGAACGAGAATTGTCGTTCGAACGAGTTTGCCAAACAGTTTTCCCCATATGCCTCTGAAACTTCCTTAGAAGTGTCGTTCGAACGAGACTTCGTTCGAATGAAAATCTCGTTCGAACGGTATTTCCGACGGGAAATTTTTTGGCATTTTTAATCAGTTTTTCTCCATGTTCCTGAAGCATCATATACTCTTGACTCACTTAAGTCTACATTGTATAAGTGCTCATCTAGTTTGGAAATAGTGACAAAATTGAGTTCATTCCCTAGATTGCAAAAAGCCTCAGACTCTACTCTTTATTCCTCTTGATTGATTGTTTTAAGGTATATTCTCAATCACCCACACTCATTAGGATTGCATTCATAACATAAATATTGCATAAAATGATTGTGTGAGAGTTGTGTGTGTTTAATCCCATTTAAAATTGGTTTTAATAATTATTTGTGATTTTTTAAGAATTTTTAAATGATATTTTAGAAATTAAAATGTGAATTATAAAGCTTTTGGGGACGTTTTGTAATTACTGTTTTTATGCTTTCATCCTTGAAAGTTGGTTTGGGTAGGATGAGAAAGTGCTTGAGATTTCAGGGGAGCTGTGTAATTATTTTTAGACGCACGTGTGTAAGCTAATATTGTCCCTACACCTGTCAAGCTGATATCGGTTCGATTTGTGTCTGTTGGTAGACTCAGTTTCTTAGTTACATCTCAGCCCTTGGATTTTTTTTATCAACGCTCTGCATGCGTTTGATCCCAATCCCTGTGCACCTCTCTAGACCAATCATAGGACGTTTAATCCACCATTATTCTTGCACCGTTGGATCAATGTCTATTGCCTTAGACTTAATCTCAGCCTTATATTTGGTTAACCCTTCTCGATCCTTCCTAGCCTACTATATAAGGAGGCTTACCCTCAGCATTTAGAAGACTTTTAGTAGTTTGCCTAAATAGAAGAGAGAATAGAGAAGAGAGAAGAGAGAGAAGAGGGAAAACCAAACTCGTTCAAACCCTAACCCATCTTCAAACCCTAAGTTATATTTTCTTAAACCATTTACACCAAACACCAAATCTGAATGTTTAAGAGTTACGTTTGTAGTAGTTTGAAAGCTGTTCGAGGTTTGAATCCTCTTGAGTTTGAGATCTTGTGTCCAACTTAAGCATTTCAGTTAGATCTATATTTCTTTTTTATATCAATCATAGATCTGGTCATTTTATGTTATATTACACTTAGATCTGTATATTTTAGTTTCTCATCTTGAGAAATCGTATTTGTTGATTAAAGTTTTTCTGAAAATGTTTTTATGTACTCAAGTATTAAAAAAATCCATTTTTTGTTTCTAGTTCTTATGAAATAAGACTATTGACCTAGTTGGAATCACAATTGGTGGTTTTCAATTTTAAAAGTATTTTCAAAACCCACTAAAATTGATCAAGACCTTAAAACGACTTTCGAGCAAGGTAGCCTTGGATTCTGGGTTTATTTAAAAGGTCAAATAAAGCCTTTTGGTTCTAAAGAAGAGAGAAACTGAAAACAACATCATTTAGATATGATATATAATTTGCCAGGACTGTATGTATAAATAAGTGTGCGTGTGTGCATGCATATGTTAGATCACCATCACAAACACTTATCACACTACAACACATAAGTGTTGTCTATAAGATCTTGAATTAACAAGATTCGACGTAAAGACTGCAACAGAGTGGAGAAGTTAGCAAACTGGGAAAGACACATCAACATCAGACCTGTAGAGAAGTTAGAATCAAACTAGTGGGTACATTTCTAAACTTGTATAGGACTATTTTCTGTGTGTGTGTGTGTGTGTGTGTGTGTGTGTGTGTGTTAAATAGTTTCTAGCTTGTATATTTTTTTTACTTGTTTTGTGTGTGTGTGTGTGTGTGTGTTAAATAGTTGATTTTTCGTTTGTGACTTGGAAGTCATCGTGGATGTTTCCTCAGCTGGGTGAGGTTTTACCACGTTCTAAAAAACGCCTTGTCCTTAATCTTTCTACATCTCCACATCTCATTCTTATGGTTGTGGTGAGTTTAATTAATTTAAACTCATTTACTAAACCTGTTATAAAATCTTGCACAGATCTTGTGCATGTTTTATTAAACACATCTTGTGTTAATTTGTTTTGATTTAAAAAAAAGAGTTTCTTCAAAAAATAGTTCGGAGTTACTTCAATAGTTAATTCTTTCATTAAATGTACTAAGTAACAATTTTTTCAATTGGTATCAGAGCATTGGAAAATTATTTTAAAGATCTTTTGTTTATGAAATTGTTTTCTTAAAATCAAACAATGGACGAGAAAAATGAAAGATTTGGTAACTTGACCAGACCTCCTCTCTTTGATGGAAACAACTTTGCTTACTGCAAAGTAAGGATGGTTTCTTTCATACAAGTAACCTTGGGAGATGATGTTTGGGATATTGTTGCAAATGGATATACTTATCCTATAAAACTAGCCACTGAAGGAAGTAATGAGAGGATTAAGAAAGTGTTAAGTGAATTCACTCAAGAAGAGAAGCAGGTTTCTCGAAACAATAACAAAGGAAAGAATTCCATTTTTATGTCTATAAATGAACATGACTTCAAAAGGATCTCATCTTATGCCACTTCTAAGGAAGCTTGGGATACATTGATTACTGCACATAAAGGTGACACTAGAGTCAAGGCTGCTAAAACAAAAATCCTTATTCAACAGTATAACTCTTTAATTATGTCATACTCTGAATCATTTAATAATTTTTACATGAAATTGACTGACATTATGACCAAACTGCATGTTAATGGGATAACTTATGATAGACATGAAATTGTCTCTAAAATTCTAAGATCATTACCACCGAAATTTGGTAACAAAAGATATGCTATTGAGGAAATGAGTGACCAAAATCTTACTCCTGAATTACTCAGTAGTAAACTGAGACCTGTGGAAATGGAACTAGAATTCAAGAAATAATTGACCCAGTCCCATAGGAAATAGACTAGTTCCAACTTGAGTTTTTCTTCTAAGCTGATGAAACCTGAGCTTAGTATTCCCAATAATGACTCTGATGAGGAATGTGATATAGATAGTTTGGATAATCAAATTGCCTTGATGTCAAAATAGTTTAAGAAAATTGTCAAATTTTGAAATAAAATGGCAACCAAACAAGGCAAACCAAATTATTCAACTCAGTCTAACCACAAACCTCGTGAGAAAGGTCAAGACAAACATCACAAGGACATTCATACGAGACCTAACAAAGACTTCAAGAACATTGCATGTTTTAGATGTGGTAAATTGGGTCATATAGCACAAGACTGTAGAGTTAAATTGAACATGACCAATAAACATACTAGGGCCAATATTTGTAAGACATGGGATGATTCAAGTGATTCTAAAAATGAGGAACCTGAGTTATCTAGTGTTTTTTATCCTTTCATGTCTTTCTTTGCAAAGATAATCTATAATGATGATATGCTTGTGCCTATGTATGAGAATGATGTAAATAGCTCTACTTCTGTTATTATGAATCATGCTTTTACTAGTTTGGATGCTTTAATTTCTGAGAATAATGCTAGTTCATCTATGGGGTGTGTGAGTCAAAGGGAAAGAGATAATGACGATGTCAATGTGTGTGTGAGTTCAAGAAATGAATCCTTAGGGGTCACTTTACACACTTCACTTAGTGATTGTAACACTGAAGACCTCCCTGATATTCACATGCTTTATGCCAATATTCTCAAGAAAAGCACTAGACTAGAGAAGACTGTGAAAGATCTCACTAAGAAACTAGAAGACCTTAGTCTAATGGTCAAACTTAACGCTGAAGAGTATACTACCCAATGTCAACTCATGAAAATGAAGTCAAAATTTTTTATCAAAAATTGAAATATTTGATTGAAATAAATGAAACTCTGAAGAAAAAATATAAAGGGACATTATTGAATAGGAACAATCTAAAGAAAAGACAGCAATTATTTTCAAAAAATTTGCAAAATTTGAAAATAATTCCAATTGTTTTAATGGCTTCGTTGCTGATTCAAAAACCAATTTCGATGATCGAACTAGAATAGGGTTTTGCCAAAATTTAAAGACACAATTTAAAAACTTTGAATCAATCAAGTTTGTGTTATGAGGCAAAAGACCTATAGAAACTTGCCCAGATTTCCATTCCCTAAAAGATGAGTTTGATGAAAAACAACAAAAGTTTGATGTTGGGGAATTAAGTAACTCTAAGTATGAAAGTCCACCTAAGGCTAAATACGTCTTCCCTCAGATTAGGAAAAGTGATTCTGCACTTCAAACTGTACGCCCTAGGAAGAAGGTTCAACATCAAAATTCCATGAAACCTATGTTTAAAGACTTTCATAAGGAGATACCCTCATCAAGCAATCTATACTGATCTTACTGTGATATATACGATCATTCTTTTGAAGGTTGCTACTCTAGACATTTAGTAAAACCTGTCTGTAATACTCTTATGTACCAAAACAATAAATACTCTAGGAGAAGCCGTAACAATTATGTCCTGCCAAGACAACCTGACAAAAACTCTAACTATAGAAAGAGAAAGACCAAACCTAAAAGATCATTTCCAAAAAAGATAACAAGGCACTTTCCTTAACCAAATGCTCATATTTTTCATAAAATTCAAATTCATGTGCAAAACATTTTCAACAAAAATCTAATGCTCGCAAATTTTATCAAATAAAAGCAAATATGCGCAAAATAAAAACAAGAGCTATATGGGTTAGAAAAGATGAGATATCACCCCAGATGAAGTGTAACATTGTGATTACTACTTTAAAAGCTGAACACACCACTTATGGTTGGTACTTAGACTCTGGATGTTCAAAGCACATGACTGGTGATGATATAGAACTTTTAAACAAAACCAACTTTGCTGGAGGAAAAGTCATTTTTGGTGATGGTGTATCATCTCGAATCATTGGTAAAGGAACACTCCAAGAAGAAGGAATGCCTGTTCTTGAAAATTTTCTTCTAGCAAAAGGTCTTAAGGCTAATTTACTTAGTATCTCACAATTTTGTGACTCAAATCATACTGTCACCTTTTCAAAGAATAATTGCAAAATTTTAAATGAAAAAGGTGAGTGCATTCTTACAGGACTCAGGACTCCTGACAATTGTTATACTATCATGAACAATAATGAGGTCTATAACATTTCCAGAATGGATGACAATGAAATATGACATAATAGGATGTGTCACATAAATTATGATAACCTTAGTAGATTGTCTTCACAAGAAATAGTTAGAGGAATTACAAAAATCAAACCTATCTCTAATATTGTCTATGGATCATGTCAGGAAGGAAAAATTATTAAGGCACCTCATAAGAAAGTTAAAGATATCCTTACCTCTAAACCCTTGGAGCTCATCCATATGGACCTAATGGGTCCTTCTCATGCTATTAGTCTCTGTGGACACCGTTACATTATAGTTATGGTTGATGACTTCACTAGATTTACTTGGGTGGCCTTCTTAAAACAAAACTCTGACACATTGCAAACTTTTTTGAAAATTCTTCTTTAAATTGAAAATGAGAAGGACACTCAAGTAAATAGAATTCGTAGTGATCGAGGTGGATAATTCATAGATACTTGAATTATAGAGTATCGTGACTATAATGGTTACAAACATGAGTTTAGTTATCCTAAGACTCCTCAACAAAATAGAATTACTGAAAGAAAGAATCGTACCATTCAAGAAATGGCACATGTTATGATTCATGCCAAGTATTTACTTAAATATTATTGGGTAGAATCTATTCGTACTGCTTGTCACATTATTAATAGGGTCTATCTTAGGAAGAATTCTAGACAAACTCCTTACGAACTATGGTATGGGGAAAAACCCAATCTTAAATACCTTAGAACCTTTGGATGTATGTGTTATGTCTGCAAAGACAGAGAACACTTATCCAAATTTGAGACTCATGGAGATAAAGCTATCTTTCTAGGATATTCTCCTGACAGTTGAGCATACCGTGCCTATAATCTTCGCACTAAGACCTTAATGGAATCCATAAACGTTATTATAAGTGACACTACCATTGAGAGTAATACTGGAGAACCAACTATTGTGGAAGAGTCTAAAAATGTTTTAGAAAATGACTCTCTAGAAATAGATGATTCTTTACCAATTGAGATACCTGATGTACCTAATTGGGTTTCTAAAGATCATCCCATAGATAATGTTATTGGTAACCCTAGTGAGCTTGTTCGTACAAGATCTCAATTAAGAAACTATGCATATTATGCATGTTTTGTTTCCCTTGAGGAACCAAAGAACGTAAATGAGGCATTAAATGACCCTCATTAGATTTCTGCCATGCAGGAAGAACTTCTTCAATTTGTCATTCATGATGTTTGGTGTCTTGTACCTAGGCCTGATCACAAAAAAGTTATTGGCACACATTGGATTTTTAAAAATAAATCTGATGAAAGTGGGATAATCATTAGAAACAAAGCTAGATTAGTTGCTCAAGGATACTCTCAAATTGAAGGAATAGATTTTAACGAGACTTTTGCCCCTGTTACTCACTTAGAATCTGTTCGTCTTTTCTTTACAATAGTTTGTTACTTGCATTTTACGCTTTACCAAATGGATGTCAAATCTGCCTTTCTTAATGGTATCTTGACTAAAGAGAACGACCCTTAATATCCAAACCATGTTTATCGTCTTAAAAAGGCTTTATATGGTCTAAAACAAGCGCCAAGAGCTTGGTATGAGCGTCTTTCCAACTTTCTCTTAGACAAAGGACTTAAGAGAGGTGGAAATGATCAAACCCTTTTCGTCAAAATTTTTGACAAAGATATCATTATATCTCAAGTCTATATTAACGATATCATTTTTGGATCCACTTCCCCTTCAGAAGTTAAATCTTTTTCTAAAATTATGCATAGAGAATTTCAAATGTCTCTTATGAGGGAGTTAAAAAATTTCTTGGGTCTTCAAGTCAAATAGAATTCAAAAGGTTTATTCGTCTCGCAATCTAAATATGCTTTAGAGATTGTCAAAAAAATTGGGCTTGAAAGTGCAAAATATGCTAAAACACCCATGAGTAATACGATCAAACTATCTAAAGATGAGACTGGTAAATCCATAGTTCCAACTCTATATCGTAGTATGATAGGAACCTTACTGCCTCGCGCTCGGATATTATCTACGCTATTTATTTGTGTGCCCGTTATCAAAATAATCCTAAAGAGAGCCATTTAGTGTGTGTTAAATGAATCATTTAATACATAAAGGGCACTCTAAATTTAGGAGTTTGGTACACCAATGATACTCCTAGTACTATAATAGGATACACTGATGCTGATTGGGCAGGGTGTACTGATGATAGTAAAAGAACATCAGGAGCGTGTTACTATATTGGTAACAATCTTGTAGGATGGAGTAGTATAAAACAAAACTTCATTTCTTTATCTACAGCTGAATCTGAATACATATCTGCTGGTAGTTGCTGTGCTCAATTACTTTGGCATGAAAAAATGCTAAATGATTCTGGTATTCAAGAAGATCAACTACATCTCTATTGTGATAATCAAAGTGCGATTAATATCTCTAAAAATCCTATTCAATTCTCGCGAACAAAACATATAAAATTAGACATCATTTTATGCATGAATTAGTTGAGACTAAGGAATTGGAAATCAATTATCGTCCTACTGATTTGCAACTCGCAGATATGTTTACCAAACCTTTGGATTACAATATATTTATTGCTTTGCGAAAATCGATAAGAATCGTTTGTGCTGAATAAGCTCCTATGACTTACGTATTATTCCCTTTGTCCATTTGAGACAAAATGGGGGAGTAATTTGAGTCTTATAAGTGTTTTTCCATATTTCTAAAATCTTTGATCTTAGTGATTATTTGCAGGATTCTGTACATTTGTATTCAATATATTTTATTAGGGTATTGGCTTGTAATTAGTTGAGTTATGTAATTTTCTTTTTGTAGGAAATGGGTAGATAGAATTTTTGTATAGGAATAAGCTTTTCCTTATTTCTTTGTAACCCTACGAGTCCTAGATGACTCAAAGGAGATTTTGTCTCATATTTCCATAGGGGGAGATTAAAGAACCTTATACTCTTGACTCACTTGAGTCTACATTATATAAGTTCTCATCTAGTTTGGAAATAGTGACAAAATTGAGTCCATTCCCTAGATTCCAAAAATCCTTAGACTCTACTCTTTATTCCTCTTGATTGATTGTTTAAAGGTATATTATCAATCACCCACACACTCATTAGGATTACATTCATAACATATATATTCCATAAAATGATTGTGTGAGAGTTGTGTGTGTTTAATCCCATTTAAAATTGGTATCAATTATTGTTTGGGATTTTTTATGAATTTTTAAATGATTTTTTAGAAATTAAAATGTGGATTAAAAATATTTTGGGGTCATTTTGTAATTAATGTTTTTATGCTTTTGTCCCTGAAAGTTGGTTTGGGTAGGATCCGAAAGCGCTTGAGACTTCAGGGGAACTGTGTAATTATTTGTAGACGCATGTATGTAAGCTAATCTTATCCCAACACCTGTCAACCTGATATCGGTTCGATTTGTGTTTGTTGGTAGACTCAGTTGCTTAGTTACATATCATCCCTTGGATTATTTTTATCAACGCTCTGCATGCATTTGATCCTAATCCATGTGCACCTCTCTAGACCAATCAGAGGACGTTTAATCCATCGTTGTTCTTCCACCATTGGATCAAAGTCTATTTCCTTAGACTTCATCTCATCCTTAGATTTGGTATACCCTTCTCGATCCTTCCTATAGGAGGCTTACCCTCAGCCTTTAGAAGACTTTTAGAAGTTCGTCTAAATAGAAGAGAGAATAGAGAAAACAAAACTCCTTCAAACCCGAAGTCATATTTTCCTAAACCATTTACACCAAACACCAGCCCTGAGTGTTTGAGAGTTACATTTGTAGTAGTTTGAAAGTTGTTCGAGGTTTCAATCCTCTTGAGTTTGAGGTTTTGTGTCCAAATTAAACATTTCGATTAGATCTATATTTCTTTTTTATAGAAATCATAAACCTGGTCATTTTATGTTATATTACACTTAGATCTCCATATTTTAGTTTCTCATCTTGAGAAATCGTATTTGTTGATTAAAGTTTATCTGAAAATCTTTTTATCTACTCGAGAATCAAAAAATCGAGTTTCTATTTCTAGTTCTTATGAAACAAGACTATTGACCTAGTTGGAATCAAAATTCACAGTTTTCAATTTAAAAAGTATTTTTAAAACCCTCGAAGATTGATTAAGACCTTAAAACATCTTTCGAGCAAGGTAGCCCTGGATTCTGTATTTATTTGAAAGGTCAAATAAAGTCTTTTTGTTCTAAGGAAGAGAGAAACTAAAAACAGCATCATTTATATCTAATCTGTAATTTTCTATGAATGTTTGTATAAATAAGTGTGTGTGTGTGTGTGTGTGCATGCATGTGTTAGATCACCATTACAAACACTTGTCACACTACAACACAGAAGTGTTGACTATAAGATCTTGAATTAACAAGAGTCGACGTAAAGACTGGAATAAAGTGGCGAAGTTAGCAAACTAAAAAAGACACATCAACATCAGACCTACAGAGAAGTTAGAATCAAACCAATGGGTACATTTCTAAACTTGTATAGGACTGTTTTGTGTGTATGTGTGTTAAATAGTTTGTAACTTGTATATTTTATTTTTGTGGATTTTTGGTTTGTGACTTAGAAGTCACCGTGGATGTTTCCTCAGTTGGGTGAGGTTTTACCACGTTAAAAACGCCTTGTCCTTAATCTTTCTACATCTCCTCATCTCATTCTTATGGTTGTGCTGAGTTTAATTAATTCAAATTGATTTACTAAACCTGTTATAAAATCTTTAACAGATCTCGTTTATGTTTTATTAAACACATCTTGTGTTAATTTGTTTTGATTTAAAGAAAAGAGTTTCTTCAAAAAATAGTTTGGAGTTACTTCAATAGTTTATTCTTATATTAAACGGCCTAAGTAACAGCTTTTTCAGTTCCCACTTACTTTTACCACTAACTCTTGACAGAAGTTATATGTGCGCGAACCAAGTTTGAAAAACCAACTTTTGACATTTTCTAAACATCTTTTTGAGAGAAAAATTTTAGAGATAAATTTTTTAGTTCAAAAGTTCATGTTTTAAGCGTTTGTATTTCAAGAACGTTATTCAAAATCACTTTTTGTTTACGCCCATAGTTTATTTATTCCAAGTTTCAGTATATATATCCTTGCTTGGAGTGTTTGGCACCGGATTTTTCTCTACACCTCAAAGAAGAGAAGTTTGGGTTTGCTTGTACATCCCACAAAGAAGAAGTTCATTGTTTTTGGCTGCGGCATTCTCATACGGTGAAAGGCACCATGTGTGGTTGATGTGTTCCTAATAGCTTCATTGGTGGATTCCAAGGTTCCGGTGGAATTCGGGATTATCGACTAGGCGAAGCTAGTTACAAGAAGATGCGTCAGGGGCTTGGATGGAGTCAACTCGAGTTGTTGTAAGTCATCTATCTTGTAATCATAAAACCATACTTAATGGACTTAAGGCTCGAGCCGTCCGAGATTTTTTCCCATTGTGAGTTTTTCCTCATACATTGCAGCGTAGTTGTTATTTGTTTATTTTATCTTTTGCAATTTCACATTAGATGCTTGCTTAGGTAAAAAGATAAAACTGGTTTAGTTAATTTGGTGCTAATTAATTTTGGTAAAAATTAATTTAATTCAAGTCATTAATTTATTGGATAAAATTTGATTTGGACTAAAATTGCAAATTGAATATTTATTGTTAGGCAAATTTCTAGGACTTGGGTTGAGTTAATATGTTTAAGTGAAAAATGTAATTTTTGATTAATTTAATTTCACTTTGAGTTTAGTTTTGTTTTAATTTGTGAAGAAATTAAAATTTGGTGTTTGTACTTGTTTTGTTTAACCATCCTTCTTTCGTATATCTAAAAGGAAATTATTTTTATAAGATTATAAAAATTGGGGGTCCTATGGTTTTGAAATTGGTATCAAAGCATTGATTAAGAAAAACTATCGTTTTCAAAGTGGTATCAGAGCGGGATCGCTAAATTATTGCATTTAAGATCCTTTTAAATATTTTTGACAAAAATGGAACTTTTTCCATTTTCAAAATTTTCTATTTTCAATGGTTCTAATTACGCATGTTGGAAAACAAGTATTCGTCCGGCACTTAGGTCTCTAGATGAGAGAGTTTGGTTGTCTGTCGTTAATGGGTGGTCCCTACCTACATATTTAGTTGAAATTGAACGTGTTCCCAAACCCATCGATAGATGGAGTGAGAATGAATTTAAACTAGCAAATTTTAATTCTCGTGGTTTAAATGCCTTGTTTAGCGCGATCACACCGGACGAATTCCGTCGCATTATGACGTGTGAAACCGCTAAAGAAGCTTGGGATATTGTACAACTCACTCATGAAGGAACTAGTGCTGTAAAATCTTTTAAACTCCAAAACCTCACCACTCAATTTAAAAGCATAAAAATGAATGAAAAAGAAACTTTTGATGAATTTTATGCTAGACTTTTCGATATAGTTAATTAATCTTTTAATTTGGTAGAGAAAATACCCAACAACCAATTTGTAAAGAAAATTTTAAGGTCATCGTGTTAAATTCTTTACCCACTTTAGCATCTACGAAATTAGAAGATCTCGTAGGTGATTTACAAATCTATGAACTAGACATGCTTTCCTCTAAAACTGAAAAGAAAATAGATAAGGGCATTATTTTGAAAGCCCGAAAGGAGGAAAAACAAGTAGTAGAGAGTGAAAGTGAGAGTGACTCGGATAATATGGCTATGTTCGCTTGGAAGTTTTGAAATTTTTTTAAATTTAACAAAGATAAATTTAAAAATGATTTTAAGAAATTTGAAAATTCTAAGCTTGACAAATTCGAGAAGAACCCTAAAACTTTTAATGAAAATTTAAATAGGGACGAGTCAAATAGGTTTTATGGTTGTGAAGGGTATGGACATAGGGAAAAAAAGTGCCCCACTTAACTAAGGAGAGAGGGTAAGCAACCAATTTCTTTTAATGTAGTGATAGTGATAAGGAAGAGGGATCCAATTCCCCCATTGAGCACAACTTTACCGCGTTCATTGCTAAATATGTAAGTGATAGTGAGGAATCATAAAATGATGACATATTAATACATAACACTTCCGAGGCCTTTGTTTGTGAAGCTATAAAAGATGATGGTAGTGAGAGTGGAGAAGAAAGAAAGAGTGAAAATGAAGAAGCGGTTGATGTGAGTGAACTTCAATTTGCATTTCCAGAACTATATGAAGAATCTATTAAATTAAAAAGACAAATTTTAAGTTAGAAGCGAGTTTAAAGGAGCGTTCCAAGGTTGTCGATGAGAGTGCGTTAGTTGATGACCTCAGGACACGAGAGAGAGCTCTTTGAGAGAAGTTTTTTTATGTAGAAGGTGAAAGAGATAGCTTTAAAGGTTTAATGGAATCCTTGAAAAAGGAGCTTCTTATGTTTGAAGAGTGAAATGTTTTATTAGAGTCAAACATTTTAGAATTAAAAAATAAATTAAAAGACTTTAGTAAACTCAAATTTGATTTGAAGTGTCATTCGGAGAAATTAGATAAAATGTTAGGAACGATCCAAATTAAAAATGACACGTGTAGTTTAGGCTTCGATACTTATAATGAATCAACTCATAAATACAAAACTAAAGTTTTAAGAGAATCACCTAGGAAAGCCTTTAGAGATCAATCCTTAGGTTCCACCTTTCGACGTGTTTTTATTTGTTCACATTGTGTTCGTAAAGGTCATCTTAAGAAATTTTGTTTTCATCTCAAATGAGGTCCTAGAAAATCCAAACGTAAGGCAACCTAGGTAGCCAACATTCATATACCCCGAGATCGTCATTCGTCATTAGTTTGGGTTAGGAGATCCGACTTAGTAGCTTTAAAAGATAGGATTTTTTATTCTCATTTACTTTCACACGATACCTCTCTTACTAAATCTAAAGGTTGAATGTGTTGATTATTTGCATACTTTAGCTTTTGTACTTCATGCTAAATTATCATGTTATTTGTATGCTTCTTTATCATTGTTCTAGTCTATACTTCATTCTTTATCACATGCTAGAATTATGATTGTTTTTTATCTTTTGTATTACATTTCTTTCATTTTTGTGTGCATTAAATGAAAAATACAAAAAGAATTATGTTTATCATTTGTGTTTTACCCTTTTAGTAATTTAGGCTTAATGAAAAATTCAAATGATTTTTGTGTGTCTTTTGAGTAAATATTTTTATTTTTGGTTAAAAATAGTAAAAAAAAACTCAAAATGATTTTTTTTGGTGTATTTTAGCTTGACACACTCTATGTGGCATATACTTGTGTTTGAATCCCATCTTTTTCGCTTCCATGTGGCTAGAACTTTTGGTTTACATTATCAATCCTTAAAATGTTCTTTACCACGCTTACATGGAGTAGTTGGATTTTGTGTTGTTATAATGGATTCTATTTTTATATGTCTCAATTCACACATGCACGAGCTCACTTGAAATTTTAACTTCATATGTATATTTGAGCCTTGTGAGGTGTTCTCCTACCAATCTAGTCATCTACATATTATATGATCTAGGAGGACTAGTGCATGTTAAAATTCATTTCACTTGAGATTTGTGTGAGATATAAAAAATGATCTATATAAATGAGCACGGGGAAGGGCTCCGAAAGGAAATATCATCCTTTTTGAGTAAGCCACCGTTTGCTTGGACCTAAAAGAAATACGTGGTCCGAAGGCCTAAAAGAAAAAAATTATGGCATTAAAGGAAAAATAATTTTCCAATGCCTAATTTGTCGAGTTTGATATTGTCATTCAACAAATTAATATGCTTATATTGAAGGATTTTGGATGGTATATCAACGATTTGCACAATATCCGTTTATCCTAGTTGTACTTTCAATATCATGACTCTATTAGTTTGTAGAATCATCAAAATTCTAGGCTTGTATACATTGTGTATGTTTGTTCATTGAGTTCAATTTCTATTATCACATGAGGTTATATTCAAATAAAATGAAGTTTGTAATCAATTGAGAACTCTCTGAACATGTTTAAGTGTTTGGGACTAAATTTAATTGTTACTAGTTCACACCCCTACACTTTTGTTTCTATATGACACATTTTTGCCATACGAGTGTGAAAGGATTATTATATTTTGTGTCATGTGTGGTGTCTATACCTATATATATGTGCATGTGCGTTATTCATTATATGTACATATATATGGTATTTTCTTTGCCTTGCTTTTTAGTCCATCTATACTTCTAATTTATAATTGGTAACTATCTTGGTGCATATTTTGTTGATATCACATGCTTAGTATCTTATGTATCACATTGTATCATTTTGTTTGCATCTTCGCTGGTATCTGTTATTATTTGTTGGATTAGTTATGATTTTGTTTCCCATATGCTTTCATGCTCTTATCACTCCACGCTTTATGTTTAAATTAGTTTTTATCCTTTGTCTATTCCTGAACAAAAGGGGGGAGAATGTTAGGGGGAGAAATGGTATTTAATCCTATGGTAATCGTATTTTAGTTTGGGAGATTTATGTTATGGGGAGACGTCTTTATAAAGTAGGTCATTTATTTTATAAAGGGGAGAATTAATTTAGGGGGAGTATTTATTTAAGTGCATTTAATATTCTTGATATTCCCTATGCGTTTGATAGTTTGCGTAAGTGTGATGGAATTCTTCTAAGTGGCAACTTTCAACATCAGAAAAGATATTAATCCTTGGGTTTTTAAGTCAAGAAATGTAATTCTTATTTTGGGCGGGATAATTTTTTATTGTCTAGTATAGCTTGACGGCCCTTTAGGATTTTTGTTTGGTTTTTGTCCCGTAATAACCAAAGGGGGAGGTTTGTAAGGACACAACTCTCCGATTGAGTCTTAATGTAGTGTTGGCTCAATTCCGGACAAAAAAATTTGAGTCATAGGATAGTGTTCAAGTGTACCCATCCAATCCTATGATGTGTTAGTTGAAGACGTAGTGGCCAAGATTATCAAGCTTCATTATATGCCGAGTTTATTGTTCCTTGTTTCTACGTCAACAACAATAGTTCCAATTCCTCCTAAGGTATGAATGCATTACATACATATATATATATATATATATATATAGGAGCTTGGAACAAGTTTTATTGGGTGTAATTTTATTCTAAACTGATGTTTATATTCATAAGGCTTCTTTAGAACTTGAAAATAAAGTTTCTGGGCTAAAAATTGAAGCTTAAGCATTCTGGAACTTCGTTCGATATTGTCGTTCGAACCAGTTTTTCATTTGAATGAGAATATCGTTCAAACGAGTTTACCAATGAGTTTTCCCCATATTCCTCTGGAACTTCGTTAAAAGTGTCGTTCGAATGAGACTTCGTTCGAACGAAAATCTCGTTCAAACGAGATTTCTGGCGGGAAATTTTATGGCAGTTTGAATCAATTTTTCTCCATGTTCCCACTTACTTTTACCCACAAAATATGGACAGAAGTTATATGTGCGGGAAGCAAGTTTGAAAAACCAACTTTTGACAATTTCTAAACACCTTTTTGAGAGAAAAATTTGAGAGAAAAATTTCTTAGTTCAAAAGATCAAGTTTTAAGCCTTTGTATTTCAAAAACGTTATTAAAAAAACACTTTTGTTTATGCCCATAGTTTGTTTATTCAAAGTTTCAATATATATATCCTTGCTTGGAGTGTTTGGCACCAAGTTTTTCTCTACACCTTAAAGAAGAGAAGTTTGGGTTTGCTTCTGCATCCCACAAAGAAGAAGTTCATTGTTTTTGGCTGCGTCATTATGATACGGTGAAAGGCACCGTGTGTGGTTAATGGGTTCCTAAAATCTTCATTAGTGGGTTCTAAGGTTTCATTGGACTTCGGGATTGTCGGCTAGGAGAAGGTAGTTACAAGAAGATGCATCAGGGGCTCGGACGGAGTCAAGTCGAGTTGTTGTAAGTCATCTATCTTGTAATCATAAAACCATACTTAATGGACTTAAGGCTAGGGCCGTCCGAGATTTTTTCCCGTTGGGGGTTTTTCCTCGTACATTGTAGCGTAGTGGTTGTTTGTTTATTTTATCTTTTGCAATTTAACGTTAGATGCATGCTTAGGTAAAAAGATAAAAGTGGTTTAGTTAATTTGGTACAAATTAATTTGGATAAAAATTAATTTAATTCAAGTCATTAATTTTATTGGATAAAATTTGGTTTGGCTTAAAAATGAAAATTGAATATTTATTGTTAGGCAAATTTCTAGGACTTGGGTTGAGTTAATATGTTTAAGTGAAAAATATATTTGTTGATTAATTTAATTTCACTTTGAGTTTAGTTTTGTTTTAATTTGTGAAGAAATTAAAATTTGGTGTTTGTACTTGTTTTGTTGAACCATCCTTCTTCCGTATATCTAAAAGGAAATTATTTTTATAAGATTATAAAAATTGGGTGTCCTATCGCTTTCAAATTGGTATCAGAGCATTGATTTAGAAAAACTATTGTTTTCACGAAGACTTTAGGTAGACTCCCATTCTAAATCTCCCTCTAATCTAACCCTGATACAGAGATATGTTCTCTCCCTTGAAAGATAAGTCCTACATTTTCACACACATCACGTTGGAGAACATGAAAACCCAAACTACGTAGGCTTTTATATCATGGCTTCACGAGTACATAGGAGCAATATCGAGTCCCTATCATGATTTCGAGCATCAACAATATGTATAATGATTTATTTTCCCCATTGATATGAGACCATGTATCTATTACACCCTCTTCTATCGATACTACATACGAGATATCAAACTATCTCAAAGTCACGATATCTCGCACACCCTACACAAATGCTAAAAGGTGTATATACTATAAACAATCGAACTATGAACCATGGATTATTCATCCACCCAATTGAAAATAGTTATCTCCATTGAGACATCGAAAGAAAAACAAGTATATTCATAGCTTCTAACACTCTCCTGATTAAGCGGTCCACTTTTATCTAAGTCTCATAACATGCGTGATTATGACTTACCTGAAGTACGAGTGTAACCATTGAAACAACTATGATCTTCCCAAACTCAAGCGTACATATTTAAAAGGACAAAAAACCATTATCCCTCACCCTTCATTACCTCCATTGAAAATAAATGAGATATCAAACCATCTCAAGTTAGGGCTTCCAATGAAAACTTATACAAACACTCATACGCATATACAAAATCAAATTGCGTAGAGTTTAATCCCAAGGACTCTTGGGTATGTATGCACAATACAGAGTCCTTCTCATGAGAACTAGTCTCGATAAGATATCTCTCGATATGCTATTATAATATTGTTGCATTAATCTCTCTTATTATTGTTCTATGTGTCCTCAAATCTTGAAAGAGATACTAAACTATCTCAAAAGTCGAGTGACGTTGCTTGGAATGACCACTAAATTTATATGTAGTTCTATCTCTAGCTTAGTTAGAATGGAGTAATGTCTGATTATAGGAAACGTAAATAATAATAATAAGGAGATGAAATAATGGAGAAGACTTATAAATATAAAGTTGTTCAACCTATAGGACTACTCCACTATGCAAGGTTGGTGGTGGATGTATTGTTATTAGGCTCTAATAGCCATGGTTATAATATCTCAAGATTTCTCTCTCTTCAGGTTACAATTTGATGGAGTTTAGTTAGGGTTGCCAATTACTCGATCCCTATAAATGAAGAAGAAGGATTATATAGGATTGGGAGTGCACAGTGAACCCACAAGCATGAAACGTGTGTGCATAAGATAAGTAACCAATTGGAGTTAGCCACCAGTCCTTGACATAAGTATGCCATGATGATGAAATATTTACCACATGAATTGAAGATCTGATATAATAGTATGGTCCACATGGACTGATGATGCCCAAGTCACGTGTCGCATATAAAATGTTGATGTTGGCTCTAATGATCTTGATCAAGATGAGATTATAGAAGGATAGTCTCGATGAATAGGTAACTCCAAGGCCGATAAGATCTCCACAAGATGGGCAACATGGTCTCGGCTTATTAGTGTGGTACAAAGGTCGACACATGGAAAGACCAAGATGTAAGAGATAATTATGGACTGTAGGGAGTTCCTAGTTGTGTGACTGTATATTTTGAGGAAAAGATCTCGAAGGCTGAGACTTATGGAGGTGGTTGTATTCAGTGCTGGTCCATAAGCAGGTGAATCTTATGGATGCTGAGCTGGGATGATGAGCCTGGCCAAATCTAGTCCAAGATAAGACCACTCTTATGTATATCAATCACCATTATCCTTTAGTCTTCAATGTGAGTGAAAGGCTGAGGGGTATATTCGGCTGACCCATTGTGATGGAGAGACCCCCAAGTGTTAAAGGGTGTTATTAACACGTGAACCATCTTAGCTAAGATTGAGACATCATTTTAATATTAAATACATATGTGTCAGCTAGGCGCACTTGAGGTCAAAAATGTCATTAGTCACATAGGTTGGCATGTTTGGAAACTAGTGGTGTCTGTCGTCCGACGTAGGTCTTGGAGCCCTAATGATATCTTTATTGGGAAACGCATGTAATGGTTACTTCATTTAAATAAAAATGTTCAATTCATTTATCTTTCTTTTTCCTCAAACCGTTCTTGCCTCAAGATTATTCTTCCATTAATTCTCATTCCTTCTCTCTCCTTAAAACAACGATTTTCAGCGAGTTTTCGAGCAAAACTCTACTCCCAAAATCTTTATTTCACTCAGGTAACCCTGCACCTTCTTTCTTTTTCTTGTTCAATCTTTGATTTGCCCTAATTTTGTGTTCTTAGATTTTCGGTTGTACTTTGAATTTTTCGATGACCTGCAAAGGTTGTTCTAGGGCTTTGTTTGTGGTTTTGTCGTGTATTAGAGGTGGTAGAGAGTGTGTTTAAGTGGTTTTTAGGATTAGAGACATTTTTTCATCATCAATTGGGTTTCCTGATGATACTCTAATCATCCTTTTTGAAGAACCCCTATAATTATTCCTGATAAAAACCTATTAAAAACGTTTTAATTCCCCCTTATGATGCAAAAGTCAAACTCGTTAAACCCCATGTAGAGACTCTTTAGGACAACAATATCCACACCTGAGGGAGAGAATTATTGAGGAGATATGAAAAGCTAAGGTCAAAGCTAAACGTAGATCCGAGGTTGAAATAACACTTCTACCAAATCTAACCCCCATATATGTAGAACGTCTAGCTTTATTGCTAACATACTGGTACCCTGTCGAGCCTAGTTTAGTAAAAGTTAGTTACCGAACCATCTAGGGTACCTTGTATCAGGGGTCCCAATTTTTTTCATTTTTTAAGGGCTATAACACTTCTACCTCCAAATCGTATGAGAGAGCAGATTCTTTAGAGAAGACCATGGAAGTTCCATCATCTCGTCTCGAAGATTCTGGTGCAGCCGAGTCTAGTAATCGTTACCCATCCATCCATGAGATCTCTAATGTAAATGAGTAGAGATTTGAGGTTTCATATCCCCCACCACCTATGGTCGTCACTCTGTCGGCCATTATTGGCACCGAATTTTCCAATAGGTATCCAAATGGAGTCCGGTCCTTCAATATTGAAGATGACTCTGAGGATGAGGATGAGGATCCACTTGACACTTTTTATACCCGAAACTTCAAGAGCACTATCAAGGCGACTGATCATCTAACACTTGTACAAAATTAAGTCTACTATCAACATGAGCCGAGGATGAGAAGGCCTTTGGTAACAGAGAGGGTGAATTACCTATCTATGAAAAAATATTCAAGGACATCTTAAGGCTACCTGTCCACCCAAACATCAAAACAAATCTCACCAGTTTGGGGTTGTCCCCATCAAAACTCTCCCTAAATGCTTGATGGATTCTTACCCGCTTCATCTAGCTATGGAGTTTGATCTATGACACTGACCTCCCTGTGTTCATTTTCAGAGCTTGTTATAACAAATCTTGCAAAAAAAACTCAACATGTATACTACGATTTCATAGCTAGGAAATTAACAAAAAAGGTTCAGATTATTAATCATACCTACAACCATTATTGGAAGCCCCGATACTTCTTCATGTCTGGATCTTCAGTGTTTGACACCAAAGTCCCCTATAATGTCTCTGAGATGTGGGTCCCTCAAAAGTGGGCAAAACTCTTCATATAGATAAGGCTTCGCCTCGGTTTGACTATTAGTGATCGATAAAAAATTAACTATCTTCGGTGTCAGGGTAAAGAAAAGGGCTTGGTAGAGTTTGAACAATTTATGACTCCATCCTTTTTTGAAAAGATAAGTATGGGGGTTGACACCCTCACTGAATCATGTAAGTCACAAAAAAAATTCTAATTGTAGTTTCGTCCTTATTTTATCATACTTGTACTATCCCAAATCTCTTCATTTGTAGGTCATCCATCTAATATCTCTGATCATGTTTGGAAAATGGTTGCTCCGTCACTTGGAAACTTACTGAGCAAAATGACCAAGGGGCTAACCCCTAAAGAAGATCACCACTGGCGGCCCCGGCCAGGTCGACCAGAATAAATAAAGAAAGAGATAGTCGAGGGCCTCTCAAACATCCCTCACCTATAGAAGAAGGCGAGGAGTTCCGATAATTCAAGGGAAGCCAATGATAGTGATGTCTCAATAAATTTTAACTTTTTCATGGATGATAGGCTATCCCTATTGTCGATTAGTTCAAACACTGTCGTTGGAGATCAAATAAGGGCAAGAGCTATTATCAACTCCTGGTTGTCAGAGTCAGGCTGAAGGTTCCTAGAATCTATGTAGACAACTCATCTGGCCAACTTTGGCCTCCATATGTCGTTCGAGTAATTAACTTCAATTTTATTGCTTTCGAAATGTTTATATGTGTTTTCGTGACTCATACTAACCTTTTATTTGCTTGTCTTTCAGTCTTTTTTTTCCATCAATCTGTTAGCCCAATGGGTCAAAGATAACATTTTTGTCCTTTAATAATCCTCTATGGTTATCAAGGCTGAGGAAAACCCGAGGAAGACATTGAATAAGTAATATGTCAACCACAACCATAAGGTTGAGGCCCTTGAGAAGGGGAGGCAACATGACTTGGAGGACTAGAGGTGGAAGCACAAGTATGAGATAGTGGATCTGGAGCTAAATCATAAGGCTTAGCTGAGGATCATGAAGAAAAATGTCATTGAAGATTTTAAGTCCACTGAAGAGCTCGATGGGTATGGCCTACAAGACCTAGAAAGGGGAGCCATGGACTCTCTACAATGGTAATCTATAGAATTTCCTAAGGTCTAATCTATGATAAAGGAATTTTAAGCCTTCAACTTTTTGAACAAGCCCAAAGTCACTGCTCTGAATGAAATTGAGGCTAAGGCTTTCACCACTAAAGAGACAGCTGCCCAAATAATATTACAATTAGGGGCTGAGCTGATAAAAGGTACAAATGTTGAAGATGAGGCTCAGACCCATCCAGGTGCCGATAACGTTGCCTTAGTGCACAACGAACCATAAGCCTGAGTTTTTTCTAATTTTTTTTCTTTTTGTTGGGTTGGAGTCTGTGGCCTTATGTCCTTTTCATATGTAATTGCATGCACTACAAACAAGAAACATCATTTGAAATATTAAGAACTTTTATATTTTCTTGATCATTTTGCCTTGGTATGCAATCTAAATTTTGTTGTTCATTTTCTATGCAATATAAATATGTTTGATCTTTTTCACCAAGTGTAGTGTATGCACCTTTGCAATTTGTCACGTTTAATTGGTTTTTTAAGTATGATTCTTGTGAGTAGACTTATCATAAGCAGATTGTTAATCAACCATAAAGATAATTTTTAAAATTTCTGTGTTTGTGACCAAGTAAGTGATGTTATCACATAAGTTCCCTCTCTTCGTTATCGAGACTGTATGGATGAGACTTGTTTCTTAATGCAATCTTGCATTGGAAAGAAAGTAATAAAGTCGAATCAACCAAAAATTGAAGTTCATGCAACCATACTTAAATGATTTTTAATTTTTTTCACGACCTGAGTGCTGACGTATATTGATCTCCCCTCTCGGTATTGTTGTGAGTGGATACACGAGATGAGACTCCTCAAAAACCCTCACATCGTTGACAGAGTTATGACATTGAATCCACAAGAATTTAATTCTTAAGCAACCATACTTGAATGATTTTTAATTTAGTGTTTCTCACCACCCGAGTGATGTCATACATTGATCTCACCTCTCGACATTATTAGGAGTGTATGGACAAGATGAGACTCCTCATACGCCCTCATATCGCTGAGAGAGTTATGACCTTGAAGCCACTAAAATTTGATTCTTAAGAAACCATACTTAAAGATAGTTAATTTTGTATATCTCACCACTTAAGTGGAGTTATTACACTGTTTTCCCCTCTCTCTGTTATTAAGATTGTGTAAATAGATGAGAATCCTTATGCACTCTCATATCATCGAGATGTAGTTTAACTAATTTAGCATAAAATGATGTTTCTTAGTTTACTATGATTCAAACCATGCAAAACGTGAAACATAAATACGATCAAACACTTGTATTTTTAAATAATGAACTTCTTATATCATATAATACAAAAATTTGTTCTTAACTAAGAGATTGCACTCTTATAACTAAGAAATTACTGGTAATATCGCTTAAGACAATAGGCATTCCAGGGTTAGAAATTGGTTCACCCTATAAGTTTTCCAATCGGTAATCCTAGGACGACCTCTTCTTTCACTCTGTACTGCCCATGCCAATTAGAATGCAGCTGGTTCGATTTCTTCCAATCCTTCTTCAACACTAGGTCACCCATGGCTATCGACTTGGCCTTCACTCGCTTGTTATAGAACCTGGTAGCTCTTTGCTGACAAGAAAACTGTCGGACATCAGTATCCTCTTATCTCTTTTAAATAAAATCTAAGTCAAGCCTCATCTTGTATTCATTAGCGTCGGGATCATAAGTTTGGACTCTATAGATGAGGAGTCCATGTTTAGTAAGAATGACTACTTCTGACCTATAGGCTAGAATAAAAGGTTTTTCACTTGTCGACGTCCTCTCAGTTGTCCTATAAACCCATAGGACCCCATGCAGTTCTTCTGTCCATAAGCCCTTTGTATCCTCCATCTTTTACTTCATCCCATCAAGTATCGTCCTAATCGTAACCTCAGCCTTTGGTTTGGGGTCGACCTGGTGTCGATTAAAACTACTTTATGCCAAATTTTTCATAGTATGCTTCCAAGAACTTGTTCTTAAATTTCTTGTCATTATCTGATATTAATATATGAGTAAGGCTGTATCTACAAATGATATTCCTCCAGATGAATTTGAATGTCTTTGTCTCAATAATGGAAATCATTGCCTCTGCCTCTTCCCACTTCCAGAAATAATCAATAGCCATGATCAAAAATTGATAATTGCTTGTTACCATTAGAAGAAGACTACTAAGTCAATTCCCCGAACTGCGAATAGCCACTCCGTAGTGATGAACGGAAGTGAATGGTGAGGTTGGTGAGGGATGCTTGTAAATTTTTTACATTTATCACACTTCTTTACATAGTCAGTTGCACCTTTCATTAGTGTCGGCCACCAATACCCCTAGGTAACAATGCTCTTGGCAATAGACCGTCCACCTACATAACTTGCACATGACCCGTCATGGACATCTTGTAAGATATTACTGATCTCTAAAGGGTGAAAACATCTAAGTAGCGTAGTAAGAACCCTCTCTTGTATACCACCATATCTGATGATAGTGACTTTCTCTACCTCGTACCTAAGCTTAGTTATCTCATCCTTAGAATTTGGGAGCTCACCATCCCGAATGTACTTAGTTAGTGGATCCATCCATGATCAAGTACAAGAATAATTCAACCCCACTGTCGTCTTCTTCCATGGTCGGCCTATGCAGGATTTGCACTGGATTTGTGCACCTAACCTCTGCCCTTTTAGCTTGTAAATGCGGTGATATCGATTACTCATTCGATTTGAAAATTTCCAATTTAAAACTTATTTAATTAGAGTGTGTCTTAGATCCAAATTAATTACAATTTTATTTAAACCCTAAACATGAATCTATGTGAATACTTATGCCATTACACACAATCACAAATTGATGGGTAAACAAATTTGAGGAAAACTCCCCCGAAAGGCATAAACCTTCATTTCTATAAATGTTAGCAAATCAAAACACACAATAAACTTACAAAAATCTACAATGAATCTACCGCGGTAAACTCACATAGACTGCAGCCCAGATTAACAATGGACTCCCGCAATAACCCACAAGAACCTCAGATCTATCTCTAATAAAGAAAACACCCTTGAGTATCCTCAAGTTACTGCGGTCGTTAGCCACCAACTCCCTCAAGAGCTACCAATCCAGCAGTAGAGATGCGACTCCATGAGAACAAACTTCAATAGAAGTATCTGGGTTTCACAAATTGATTCACAAAGAATTGGGATTGAATTTGGTGAATCAAAAACATAAAAATCCCTAAACTTTGAATACTAAAAGGTTTGCCAAGATGAACTTTCGTTTTACAAAACGTCTTAATGAAAGAGGTCTCCAAAGCAGGTATTTATAGTTGAACATAAAATTTGAGGCGGCACAGGTCGTTTGAACGACTTCAAATGACATCTACATGTCATTAGTAACGACCTTACAAACTACTGTTGAAAACATAAAACCGTACGGTTTGTTTGATGCAAGCTTCAAACGACCCTTCAAGTGACATTACAAGTCGTTAGAATTTTTCATTTGAATGACTTATCATTTTCATTTGAATGACATTGTTATGTCGTTTGATCGGAAAAAATATTTTAAAAATTTCGTGTGCAGGTCTTGAAAAATTATTTTGACTCAGAAAAAACACCTCATTTTGTTTTAAAAAGTTTCGAAAAGTATCCCAATAAGAATGAAAATCATTCACCAAACTTAAACACATTATAATGATATTGTATCTCACGTTGTGAAAATGTTGAAGTGTGCTAGAAATTCGGATCCGTCGTCTTCAACAAATGATCGTGAGATTCTCTTGACGGTTATAACGGTGTACGACATATGTTATGTAAAGTACGGACTATAAAAAATATGTCTTTAAAAATCTTCCCCTATGTCTGTGCCGGTACAAAATAAAAATATCTTAATTTTCAAATACAAAAAATCCTATAGAATTCTAATACCCTCCCTTGCAACCCAAAAGCTAAAAGGTATTAGAAATGAAATTCTTCAAAATCTTCAACTTTAAATCACTTCAACTTTACAAAAATTTATTTATCATTATCAGGATGTGCAAAATAATAATCCTCAAAATTTGTACCTACACATATGAGATAAGAAACAAAATCTTTATGACATATCGAGTTTAAAATGAGATAAACATAAATCAAATCAAAGAACAAATCTCAAATGTCCCCCATAATCCAAACTATCACTCCCCCAAAATTCATAATTCGTTTAATCTCCCCCTTTTTATTTGTCCAAAATAGACAAGAAACAAATAAACAAAAAATATAAGCACGGAGTGTCACGAAAATCATAGCAAGGATATAACAATGATGCTCATGCAAGGATAAACTCGAAATCATTCACAATCTCGTTTTTATTTTTCAATTTTTTTAACAAATAGAATTTACAAAAATATCACACACCATGAATTTACACTAAGATAACAAAACCATGGAAACATAATGAATGGGTGTGAACATATTCAATAGGTAAATCAACTAAAACATACATAACATATGTGCATGATGAATATGAAAACTCCTAAGGAATGAACTCAAAATCGTCCTTAGGTGTAAAAAAATTATTGAATTAAAATTATATTGACTCAATCAAATCGACACATCAAAGTCTAAAATGATTTGCACACCAATAACATTTAAAACTATATAATTATTTTTCAAGACTTTGTCAGAACGTGCAAACCCGTTTGTTATTTCCATCCGCATACCCTCATAAATAATAAATCTTTAATTTTTCTATTACGGTGATCTAAATCCTAATGGCCCTTTTTTGGCATATTTATCTTTTTCTATCGTGTTATTTTTTCGGGCACTTTTCAACCTCTTTGGACCTTGGATGCTTTTTTACAATGCCACACTTTTTTAGGTTCGATTTCAACAGTGGCTTAATCGCATAGGATATGTGTTTGTTTCGTAGCCTTTCCCCGTGTTCACTCATCATTTTATTCAAATCTTAAACAAATTCCTCACGGGCAACGGTTCTTACGTGCACTACCATAATTGTCAACTTTTATCGCATTTGGTTCGTTTTAAAGACTGGATTCAGATGAAAATACTTCGACAAACATGTGATAGACAAGAACAATAATCAAATAAATACATGAGAATGTGCATTAAAGGAGAATAAGAGTTAAACATGTAGAAAGTAATCTCAAATTTCATCTTAATGACTCCAAACATTATAAAGCACATGAATATAATGATGTATTATCTCAAAACACTATCAAATAGTCACATGTGTCTGGAATGATGTTGTGACTTGGTCATCCTAAATGTCCATCCATAAACGGTGTAAAACAAAATAAAAAAATCCTTTTGTCTTTTTCCAAAAATGTTATCAAAATAGAATCTTTTTGGCTTTTTCAAATTTTTCTCAAAAATAGAAAATCTTTTTGTATTTTCCCAAAAATCTTCAAAAACGAAAATCGTTTTTGGTTTTTCGAAAAATATCTTCAAAATGGAAAAAATAAATACATAAGTGGTACACACAAAAAATAAGCATAAAATATCATCATATTCGAGCAAACAAATCTAAACCTCAACCATTAGGTGCAGAGGAGTTTTCCAATGGTGGTGATATACTATGAAAAACATCCATAAATTCATGTGAAGCCTTGACTAAATACTTAACTTGCTCTCGAATATGTGCAAACCTTCTCCTGTAATCTTCCGAAGAAGGAAAAGTATCATATGTGGGTACGTGTGTGGGAACACGTGGCAAAACTCTATGTGACACACTACCCAACTTAAAATAGAATTCCCTAAGGTGTCCTCTCTTTTTATAAGGGGTGAAAACGTACACGAACCTAGGAACACCTCTCCAAAAACGTCTAGGACGTACTCTCCTATCGGGTAACAGACACTTAGGTGGGTCGGGTTGAGATCCATAAAGATCTATCATGAATTTGGGAACCAGCTCGGGTGCAACATAGGTAGGGAACACACCATCAAATAAGATCCGACGAGCATCTTACCAACCTTCTTAGATTTATCCTCTATAGTAACTTGACCTCCCGATCACGTTTGATATCTCTCTCTAGTTGTAACACACGGGCTTCAAGTTCACTATTTTCCCGACCTATGACGATCAACTGTTCACTCAAAGAAACCTTCGCTTTCTCGAGTTGACTAGACAACGCCTCAAGTACCCTCAAAACTTGTATGTCTCTCTCCAAATCTAACACCTTAAGACCTAATTCCTTATTCAACTTATTCATCTTTATGGTCTCGGCGTATAAATCTCTAAATGATTTTTGGAGTTCACTTTCACCCTCACTCTCAAACTCGCTCTCAAACTCACTCAAAACACTGGGGCTCTCATGTAAACAAGTATCATCATTGGCCTGGGACAAACTAGGTGTGTTTATGTGACTTTCCACAAAGGATACACATGACCCATCCCCGAAATCATTGATCTCCTCATCACTATCGCTAAGAGTGGTGGCATAGAAACTATATTTTCCTTTCTCTTTAGCATAGTGTGACATTCAAATGCTCTGTTCCCCTTTCCCTCACCCTCAAAACATCTCTCATCTTCCTCTTTCTCTTCCTCACTGATCTCATTGTCCTCTTCTTTCTTTTTATTTTTTCCAATAAATGTTTTATAGGTGGAATTTTCTTTTGAAAAATTAAAAAACTTTTTAAAGAAATTCGCAAACATAGCCACGTCATCAGTAGTAAACTTTCCATCGGACTCGAAATCACAAACCCTCTCATTCTTATTCTTATTATCTTTAACCTTAGACACTTCCTCACTCTTCCTAGATTGTGCCTTAAGTCCAATCCCTCTATTCTTTGGCTTAATATTTTGGAGAAATATGTCGATCTCACAAGTTTGAAGGTTTCCTACATGTTCTCCTAACTTAAGTGTATCTAAGAGAACCAAACTATGATTATGATTTCTTCTTAATATGCTTAATATAGATCCCCCGCATGATTACTTTACGTAATTTATAGAACTATTTAGCCAGTCCCTCAAAATGAAGATATTTACTTAGGTACCCATATATACGATTGTAGATTTTCTCAAACATAAAAGTATGCAAAAATAAAGATTACTTGTTTGCATCTCACATTGCATAGTCTTGATTTTCGTATTATTTTAAATTTATACCCTTGAGACCTAAAATCGGTTAACTGAGATGAATTTCGTACTTTATAAAAGTCGCTTCACCCATGTGGCCATCCGAGGTTGAATTCCTCTGACGTGCTCGAATAGAAAGCTAGTCATCGTCAAATGGGGTAAGACGAAGAGGTAGAGTCGCCAGCCTATTTTTCTCAAAACAAGCCAAAGAATGTCGTCGAATCAAGGGAATGACATCAAGGTTAAACTGATGCATGAGAAACCAAATAGTTCAAAGTTTTAAGGACTAAGTTACAGAATGGGAAGGTGTTCGTCACCCATTCCACCCTTTTGATCTCTCGTGGGAAAATATTAATCTTCTCCCTTTTAGATTCTGTGTCGTGTGTGTACATGTGTATAATATCAATAATGGGATAATGGAATCCTCCAACTCGCATCATGTAAGGGACGAAGTGGGGTAATGAGGTGATGTAAGAAAATATGGGAAAACGGACCTTTTGGGAAGGGGGAGGTTTTAATTATGAGTAGAATGTTCTTTGAATTTATAAGAGGGGTTTCAAAGTGTTGTAATAGGGTGAGGTCATGGAACTTTCATAGGGGTCGGGGGGTGACAGTCAGCATAATGCTTGCCTTGCATATCGACATAAGGCCTACTTCGCTAGACAATGAAAAGTACACTTTGTTGATAGGCAGTCTAAATTGCCTATATAGTCTGTAATGAGTGTTTTGAAAAAACATTGTACATGAAAATTGCGCATGGGTAGACTGTTTAAAAGAGAATTCAGAGCCCCTTAAGAATCAATTGAGCCATTCATGGGTCCGTGAGTTCTCCAAAATCAAACGAGACTCGAAAGCGCCTGATGGTCTCTAGATAAGATATTTTTGGAGGAAATTGGATCGTTCGTCCAAACTGTAAATTCGATTCAGGCACGGGATGGATCTGTAAGGAGAAAAATTTCCAATTGAGTCCATTTCTAGTATTGGCTTAATTCCGGACAAAATTATTTGAGTCATATGATATATGTTCTTATGGATCCTTCCAAGCCTATGATGAGTGTATGTTGAAGAAGTAGTGGCCAAGATATTCAAGACCGTCCATTTAGGGGTTTTTGGTGCCACGTTTCACGTCATCAACATGAGGATTCCAATGTCTCTAAAAGGTATGAATGCATTTAATATATATAGGGAGACTTGGAATATTTTTATGGGTGCTAATTTTTGTCTAATCGACTTTATTTTCCGAAAATCTTTTTATAACTTTATATACAAAGGTTTGGGCTTAAAATGAATTTTGAAATAATTTTTGGATTTTATGAAATGTCGTTCGAACGACATTGTCTCGTTCGAACGAGCTCATTCGAACGATATTGCTAACGAGGTTCAAACAACATTATGCTCAAAAACTCTGTTTTTTCATTCGATGTTTCGTTTAAACCAACGAGTTTTTCCAATGAAGTTTTGTCCTAGTTTCTTTTTGATTTCTCGTTCAAACAAAATCATTCGAACGACCTGGGTGGGAAACTTAAAATTTTGGCAGTTTTTATTTTAACCACCCACTATCCTTTCACCAGCCTTTAATACTTCGGGGATAGAGAGCTTTTGAGAGACTTCTTTCATAGAAAAATTTCATTATATGAGTATTTTAATTTTTAAGATTAAATTCTTCCAAAAACACATATACACCCATATGTTTGTTTAGAATCCAAGTTCTTTATATATATATATATATATATATCTTTACTTGGAGAGTTTTGGCACTGGGTTTTCTCTACACCAACAAGAAGAGAAGTTTGGGTTTATTCTCTGGCCTCAAAGGAGAAGAAATTTTGTTTTTTACGACTTTCTCACATGGTTAAAGGCACCATGAGTGGTTGACGGTTGTTGTGCTTCGATTGGTGGACACCAAGATTGCGATGGACATCGTGGTTATTTGCTAGACGGAGTTATTTGCAAGAAGAAGTGTCGGGTCTTGAAGGAGTCAAGTCGAGTGTAGTGAGTCTTTTGTCTTGTAATTGTAAAACCATATCTAGTAAATTTGTTAGGCAAAGGCCATCTGAGATTTTTCCCATTTGGGTTTTCCTCGTACATCGTCGTGTAGTGGTTGTGATTATTAGTTTATCTTGCAAAAATACTTAGATGTATGCGTAGGTTTAAATGGACAAAATTTGGTTTAAAAATCACAATTAAAGTTTAATTGGTGCTAATTAATAATTTGGGTAAGTTTAATTTAATTCAAGTCCAGAATTTAAATGAGGACATGGATACTTCAAACCTTATCAACAATACCCTGAGTACCCCCACACCACCTTCTAAGTCCCCCTCATGAGCCGAATCTTCATCCCTTTCACTACTCGATGAGGTTGTTCCCCCAACCTCTAAATGAGGACATCACACACGTTCAATTTGAACTGCATCTCTTTCATGAACCCATCAACAAGATACAAACCACCTATAAGATCTTAAACATCAAGAAGATGTACCTTTATCCAGAAGACCGATTACTAAAGAAATTTAAGATGCTAGTCTTCAAAACCTATAAAGGACTGGGCTACCTAACCGCCTACTTATCCAGCGATCACATTCAGATGAGGGTCCAAAATGTAGGCATGGGGGTCGTATAGAAAATATTCTCTTCCAATCTGTCTGGAGGAGCTCTTACTTGGTATATGGGACTAAAATATGAGGGGACTACCAAAACATGGTACTATTTATGTCATGTTTTCTTGAAGCAGTACGAATGCAATGAGGATTTTTGCATCACCCACAAAGATTAGGAATAGTGAAGTTGGAATAAGAAGAAATAATTAACGCATTATTCACTCACAAGAGATAGAGTTTTTTAAATGGTCAACCATACCTTGGAAAATTATCACATAGAGAACGTGATTAGGAATCTTCGAAAGGAGGCACAAAATGAAATCGGGCTCGCCTGGATCCCTGACTTCAAAGCACCCAACCACATAGAGAGAAAAATTGACGAGAGTTTAGCTACTAGGGTTTCCAAATCTTTTGAGTAACCTCACGGAGTTGCAAATCAGTTCTCCACCTCATAGAACTGTTAGGGTTATATACTAAAGTCATGGTTCACTTACGAATTTTAGTGTGTCTATTTAATGAGAATCTTCACATGTAATGTTTGCATCATATTATTTTATATATTTATGAATAGGTGTCTTTTATTACAGATAGTAGATGATTTGGTGTGTAGTGTTCGACTTACATACGGAAGATCAAATCATCGATCCTCGTAGAATATATGTTTGGTACACAATATTAAATGGAGATGGACACACCATCAGTAGGATTTAGCACCCAATTTTAGTAAGTCTATCTTGATTATAGGAAACGACATAGTTTTGACTTATTATGATAGTAAACTTTGTGTGTATCAAACGAGACTAATTTGACGTAATTGTCTTTACACTAACTATGTAAGATAATCAACATCTCATGGTTATTATGAGTTCTTAAGATCTTAATCTAGATATAATTGAGGGATACATGGATCAATTCTCCATTACTTTGACCTATTGGGTGAGATTCATTTATGGATTAATAATCTTGGTAGATTAGGTAATGGTAATTAGTGCATGGTGAAAGTTAATTATGAATAAAATCCATGTCTCGAAATAGTGTTTATGATACCCTATTTATGTAGATTATAAATTTTGATTATGTCAAGCCCGATCGGTGGATTTAACTATCTGATATATCAAATAAGTTAAGCAAAAAGTCTCAAGGAATTTCAAAGATCTCGATTCAATATAATTGCCAGCAATTTAATTTGATTGGAAGGTATCGGTAATCTTAACATGGGGAAATTGTAAGGACACAAGTCTCCGATTGAGTCTTAATGTCGTGTTGGCTAAATTCCGGACAAAAACATTTTGATTCATAGGATAGTGTTCATGTGTATCCATCCAAGCCTATGACGTGTTAGTTGAAGACGTAGCGGCCAAGAGTATAAAGTTTCATCATATGCAAGGTTTAATGTGCCTTGTTTCTACGTCAACAACATTGTTCCATGCTCCTAAGGTATGAATGAAATTTATATATATAGGAGTTTGGAAATTTATTGGGCGTAATTTATAATTTTTTCAAATAATTTTTAACGACTTTGTTTTACTCAGAAAATATATTTTTTAGAACTAGTCATAAAAAGTTTTGGACTTAGAATGAATATTTTATTTTTTGATTTTCTGGCACGTCGTTCGAAACACGCTGGAATCTCGTTCGAACGAACTGGCATCTCGTTCGAACAAGATTGCCAGTTCGTTCGAACGAGACTTCTACCGAAATTTCTTTTTCACCTCTGGAACATCGTTAGTTAAGTCGTTCGAACGAGAGTTTCATTCGAACGAGATTTGTCGGGAATAAGTTTTTTGACAGTTTTTCCACTTTTCCTACTTCTTTTCCCCACTATCTTTGGACAGATTTATTAAGTGCAGGAACCAACATTTTGGAACTAACGTTTTCACATACTACAATCTCCAAGAGAGAGTTTGAGAGGAAAAATCCAAAAAGAAAGAGTCCATGTTTTAATTATTTGCTTTTCAAGAAAATTCCAAAAACACTTTTGTTTCACCCAATTGTTTAGTTTATCCAAGTTCCTTAATTTATATACCTTGCTTGGAGTTTTGGCACCGGTTTTATCTCTACCATTGGAAGAGTGTTTGGGTTTACTTCTACATCCCACAAAGAAGAAGTTTCATTTGCGTTGACATACCCACCTGGAGAAAGGCTCCTTGTTCGGGTGGCGGTGATCGAGAAAATCCAATCGGTGGATTTTGAGACCGCGGTGGATTGGTTATTCACATGGTAGAGGTGTGTACAAGAAGGAGCGTCGGGGCTTGGACGGAGTCAAGTCAAGTGTTGTAAGTCTTACTGTCTTCTACTTGTAATACCATACTTAGTGGTTTGTTCGAGGTTTTGGACCTAGGGTCGTTCGAGGTTTTTTCCCGTTATGGGGTTTTCCTCGTACATCGCGGCATAGTGGTTTGTGATTTATTTTATCTTGCTATATCACCTAGATGCATGCTTAGGGATAAAATATAAAATGTGGTTTAAATCACTCCTTGCTTAATTTGGTGCAAAGTTAATTTGGGTAAATGTTAATTTAATTCAAGTCATTATTTTATTGGATAAAATTTTGTTTGGCCTAATTTGCAAAAATGAATTAATTAATTGTTAGGTAAATTTCTAGGACTTGGATTGAATTAAGTTGTTTAATTTAATTTCACTTCTTGTTTGGTTTATTTTAATTTAAAAGAAATTAAAATTTGGTGTTTGTGTGTGTTGTGTTGAGCCATCCTTATTCCGCATCTTTAAAAGGAAATTACTTTTGGTAAGGTTTAAAAAATTGGGGTCCTATCGTTTTCAAATTGGTATCACAGCGGGATCTCTAAATTGTTGCGTTTAAGATACTTTTAAATATTTTTGACTAAAACGAAATTTTCTCCATTTTCAAAATTTCCTATTTTCGATGGTTCTAATTACGCGTATTGAAAAGCGTGCATGAAATCGACACTTAGATCTATTGATGGGAGGGTTTGGTTGTCAGTCGTTAATGGGTGGTCCCCACCTACACATTTACTAGATAATGAGCGTGTTCCCGAACCCACCGATAGATGGAGTGAGAATAAATCTAAACTTGCTAATTTTAATTCCCGAGGTTTAAATGCCTTGTTTAGCGTGGTCACACTGGATCAATTCTGACGCATTATGATGTGTGAAACTGCTAAAGAAGCTTGGGATATTTTACAACTCACTCATGAAGGATCTACTGTCGTAAAACTTCAAAACTCCAAAACCTCACCACTCAATTTGAAACCATCAAAATGAATGAAAAAGAAACTTTTGATGAATTTTATGCTAGACTTTTCGATATAATTAATTCATCTTTTAACTTGGGAGAGAAAATACCCGACAATCGACTAGTAAAGAAAACTTTAAAGTCCCTACCCGATAGATTTATTCGTAAGGTGGCCGTGTTAAATTCTTTACCCACTTTAGCCTATATTGTTGACACCAAATTTAATCTGCTGACGTGGACCCATCACTTGAAGACACGTGTCTTCTAGTGTGGTAATTATAAATACTTCGATCGATCAACTTATTTCCACCAATCTACTCAAGCTCCACGAGTAACTCATACATTCTGAATAGCTCAAGTGTATCAACCAGTTAAAGTCCCCCGAGCAACTCATGCATGCCGAGCTACTTAGGCGGTCCGAGCTACATAGCATACAAAGCACTCAAATCAGGATAATCAAGGAGACGACTGCGCATTAAATGCTCATTATTATCATACAGATGTACATGTCTACTAGATAACAGCGCACTGTCCTTTCATTTGTACAGCCTCAAGGATATAAATACATTGTAACCTCCTCATTAGAGATGGAGTGGGAATTTCTTGGTAAACCCATTATCGAGAATTCCAAGCTAATAGTCAGCAATAACAAAAATAGTGGACGTAGGCCATTCTTTCAAGGCTGAACCACTTTAAAATCTTTTGTCTCATTTATTTTATCTATGATTGATTAATTAGAGATAATCTAATTTTTTACATCAACAGATTGGTGCCGTCTGTGGGAAATGATTGTAATTATCGTTTTTCACCAAAATAATTCATCACCAATGGCTGATCATCCGAAATCCAGCAATCGAAACGATGGGATCCCCCCAAATCCTCCATCTACTCCTCAAAATGTCCAAGATCTGGCTGGTATAATGGCTAATTTGCCCCAGGGCCAGATGCCCATGAAAGAAACCATGCGACAACTCATACAAGCTGTACAGGGTGGAGTGCCAGCCCAATCAGGACAAAGAAGTGTTTAGAGAAATACTCGTTTACCCTCTTCATGAACTAGGAGAACGTTATTCCCTGAGGAATCTCGATCCAGATGCACCGATTCATATTAAACTGAGAGATCTAATGATCCTTCCTATCAACCTGGTCGAACTTCCTCAGTACGAGCTACAGACACTCAACAAAAGGTCACTTTATCTCCAGAAAGGACCAGTGCTCTTGAAAGGTTGAGTAGAGTCTATCCTTTTGATCGTCTGGGACCTAGGAGGAATATAAGTCCTCCTAGGATTGTGTTGAGAAACTCTCAATGACCATCCAATCTAGGGGAAGGCTCTGCCCAATCATGACCAACTGCTCGTATTGAAAGATCCTAAGAGGAAAATTCAACGCGATCAATAGCTTGAACAAATAGGCCCGAGGGGGGAAATGACGCATGGAAGGGATCTATTCAGAGGTTGGAAGACAAATTAGGGGAAATGGATAAGGCCAAGAATCCTTTACAAAGAACTTTTGTCCAAGGGACACCATTTATACAAGAAATTGTGGATTTTCCTACACCATCAAAATTCAAAGCTCCTGTGGTGACACCAAAATATGATGGGAAAACTGACCCTATCCTTCATATAGAACAATACCAAGATGCTGCTGATATCTATGCAGTTCCAGATGAGATGAGATGCAGGGCATTTTCAAGAACTCTTACAGGATCTCCTCAAATATGGTACAATAATCTTCCTCGGGGGAAGATTGCGACTTTCTTTCAACTGGCCGAGCTCTTTATTGGGAACTTCTATTTTGGAGCAAAACCAGTTAAACGAGTAGCACACTTGTTAAGTGTTAGACAGAAGGAGGGAGAGAGCACCAGGGATTATATTACTCATTTCAATAATGAGAACCTCGAAGTAATTGATTACGAGGAGAAGACAGTAATTACTGCTCTGATGAGTGGACTGTTGCTAAATAAATTGTACTACACTCTAGCCAAAGATCCGCCTAGAACCATGGCAGAACTAATCGCAAAGGCAGCCAAGATTATGAACGCTGAAGAAGCTATGGCTGCTAAGAAGAATATGGACACTAAGGAGACCAAAGTTGAGGCTGATAAGGTTGAGAAGAAGGAGCAGAAGAATAATGGTGGCAACAAACAATTAAAAGCAAAGAAAGCATTGGAACAGTTGAAGAAATTTGGAAACTATACTCCTTTGAAGGTAGATATAAACCACATTCTGGAAGAGATCAAGAACAAAGAGGAGCTAAACTGGTCTGAAAAAATAAAAGTTGATCCTGACAGGAGGAATAAGTCCAAATATTACGAGTTCCATAAGGACCATGGTCACACGACCAAAAACCGCATATCTCTCTAAAATGAAATTGAAGAGCTCATTAGGCGGGGAAAATTGACTAAGTTTGTGGATCTACGAAATGGTGGAAAGAGCAACGACCGAGCAAAGCAGAGGTCTAGATCTCCTCGTCGAGCAAAAGAAGATAAGAAGAGAAGTCATGAAGAAGACCCGTATGATGACCAGGACGAGCCCGATCTCCCCAAAAGACCAAAATAGCCAGAACGCGAGGTATTTTCAATCCGTTTTAGAACATTTGAATGTAATGTTATTACAGGTGGAGATATGACTGCCGAGAGAAAAGATTACCTCAATGAAGCTCAAACTTGTTCGTACATTCAGCGGATAAATCTAGCTGAAGATGATCGCCCGAGAAAGGTGAACAAGGACAAACTGGTCATTGGTTTCTCTAAGAATGACCTGGCGGGTGTACTATTTCCTCACGATGACCCATTAGTAATCAAGATGAGAATGAAGGAAGTGGTGATTTCACGAGTACTGGTGGATAATGGTAGCTCGGCAAATATCATGTTTTATCCATGCTTTGACAGTTTGAATTTGAAGTTAGCCCAGTTGGATCCATATCATAGGCCCCTCCTTAGTTTTACTGGCAAGAAGGTTTTTCCACTTGGGATGATCAAGTTGGATATGCTTATCGGTACCTGGCCTGCTTGTCGAACAGAAAGAGTGCACTTTTTTGTCATGGATAAAAACGTCCAATCAGCTTACAATATCATCATAGGAAGAGTAGGTCTGAAGAAGTTCAAAGCAGTACCATCTACTATGCATCAATGTTTAAAATTCCCAACCAATTTTGGAGTGGGAGTTGTGAAAGGCGACCAGAAAGTAGCTCGGGAATGCTACTATTTATCTGTTGAACAAGAGGAACATGAAGAATCGAGACAAAAGACTATCACCTATCAAGTGGATGAGATAGGAGATACAAAGATTAAAACATTAGATCCTAGAGACGAGTCTCAACTCGTGAAGGGATAGGTTATGGAGGTTACTGAGAATATCATTCTGGACGACGAGCATCCAGAACGAACAACTCAAATTGGTGCATCTTTGGATGTATCGATAAAATAGGAATTGATAGCATTCCTAAGGCGAAGAAAGCAAACTTTTTCATGGAGTCACGAAGATATGCCAGGGATTGACCCGAACTTCTTGTGTCACGAGCTCAATGTGAACAAGGAAATTAAGCCAGTGAAGCAGCGAAGAAGAGTGTTCAGTCCTGAGAAGAATCAAGACATATAGGAAGAAGTAGAGAAGCTACAAAAAGCCTCTTTCATTGAGGATGTCAAATATCCTGACTGGATAGAAAATGTGGTGATGGTAAAGAAGAAAAATAACAAGTGGAGGATGTGTGTAGACTTCACCGACCTTAATAAGGCATGCCCAAAGGATCATTTTCCTTTACCCCAAATTCATCAACTTGTGGATGCTACCTCGGGGCACGAACTATTAAGTTTAATGGATGCTTATTCTGGTTATAACCAGATTAAAATGAAACCTGAAGATAGGGAGAGTACCTCTTTTATCACCCCAATGGGAACTTATTGTTATAATGTTATGCCTTTTCAACTTTAAAATGCAGGTGCAACATATCAGCGGTTGATGAATAAGGTGTTCGCAGAGCAAATTAGTCATAACATGGAGGTTTATGTTGATGACATGCTTACGAAGAGCAAGAAAGCTGCTAAGCATCTAGTTGACTTAGGTCAGACCTTTGATCAACTAGAGAAATATCAAATGAAGCTGAATCCTACCAAATGCATATTCGGAGTAGGAGAAGGCATGTTTCTGGGGTATATTGTTAACCAATGAGGTATTGAAGCGAGCCTTGAAAAGATCAAGGCTCTATTGAGACTACGATATCCAATGACGAAAAAGGAAGTGCAAAGTCTCACAGGGCGAGTTGCAGCACTTAATAGATTTGTGTCACGAGCAACTGATAGATGTCTCCCATTCTTCAGAACACTTCGAAAAACGTTTGAATGGAATGATGAATGCGAGAAGGTCTTTCAAGAATTGAAGAAATACCTGGGAGAACCTCCATTGCTGTCCAGACCAGTGATGGGAGAAAGACTATACTTGTATCTGGAAGTTTCAGAAAACGCAGTGAGCTCGGCGTTGATAAGAATGGAGGATGGAGTGCAAAAACCAATCTATTACACTAGCAAGGCCTTTCGAGGAGTAGAGTTCAGATATCCAAGGCTGGAAAAGTGGGCGCTAGCGTTGATCGAAGCAAGTAAAAGGATGAGTCCATACTTCCAAGATCATACCATAGTCGTGTATACTGATATGCCGTTAAGACAAGCTCTTCATAAACTAGAAAAATCAGGAAGACTAATATACTGGATAGTAGAACTTGGTGAATATGACATAGTTTATGATCCTAGATCATCGCTTAAAGGGCAGGTAGTGGCTGATTTTATCACAGAGTTCACCTATCCTAACACCTCCGAAGAGCTAAATTATTCTATGAAACATTCTGATTTTTGTAACACCTTGTATATTTTAAATACTTAAGTTGACCAAGTCTAATTTATAAATTATAAAAATTATTTTATCAACTAAATACCATCCTGATCATGAGTTAAAACAATATATAAAGATGTACAGACTGAGTGCAATAAGATAACTTCAAAAGACAAAACAATATAAATGAATCATCACTAACTAATATTAATTGAACTTTAAATTGTATCAATAATAAAACCCCATTAAAGTAGTATAAAACTAAACTCCATCAAAATAAAACATGATAAACTACCATTGGCCCAATCCAAATAAATGAAACTGACAAAGCTCCAACTAAAATGAAATAAATAAACCTTGCAAAACTCATAAAAAAATGAAACTAGTTACTTACACTTGCATCCTATGACAGGGAGTGAGACTAGGAGAAGAACTCGGTGCTCAAAGAATTGGAATGCTAAATGGGACAATCGTGAGCACTTGAAACACGAGTTCAATAGCAATGGGCTAGGCCCACCACAAGCTAAAAAATCTACTCGCTCCAAAACAATTATATAAATAAATAATAAACTCATATTTATTATCCTATGTAAGTCACATCATACAAACTTTCCTTATTTTTCCTTAATTAGCCATTAGAATTTCCATAAATAATCGTGATGGTGTCTAAACCCCAGTTTCCATTTAGGTCAGTAGTCCCTCGACACGCACATTCAAAATAATCATATAACTAAAAAATCCACATTGTCATAATATCCAGCCTCCATCATATACACCCCGTAATGCATCATCACAAAGCACAAGGTCCACCATTCACTATACATAAAACAAAATAATATTCCACCTCCACCGTACAAATCCTTAAAAAAATCCATCGACATGAATAATTAACCATGATCGATCGCTTCAGGTCATACACAAAAGAATCATAATGTCCACTCTCAACCCTTTTTAAATATTATTTCAAATGCCGTTAAAAATTGACTATTTTACTACTTCATCTTCCATTTATAATGAACTTTATCTAAAGCCCCTTTCTACTTAATTTCACCAATTTCATTCTTTGGCCATTTCTTAGAAATTCTTATTCCCGACACATTATTCATAATTATAATAACATCCCCACTAATTATCTCACAAGAGTCCAATATTTAGTATGAGCTAGTTATTGAATCAACACATGGAACGTAGGATATATTATATTAATTTGGAAATTTTCATATTTTTATCATTTTGTTATCCTAATAACAATATTTTAATTTGTTATTCATCCACTATAGCAAGACATGGGAAAATTTGGAAAGATCGTGATTTCTTTTTCACTATTTTCGGGCGTAATTAACTAAGTATAAAAAATTACATATTAAGGGAAGAAGGTGGCTAGTGAATTATCAATATATAAATTTATCCAATAGCACACACTTGATTTTTTTTTAACAAAGTTCATAAATGTCAAAGCCTACTAGATTATAAATCTCATTTTCAAATCCAAATTTCCTTAAAAATTTACATAAGTAGTTTGATTACATGAGCTAGTCTAAAAGAGGATTAATATGATATTTATTATTTTACACAATAATTTCTTGCATGAAACCTACAAGAGTTTGAAGAAATTATTCAACAAAATCGTCATTAATCTTTATCAAATAATATCAATCCATTTAATTATAAAATTTCAAAGTGCACGTGTGCTACCATAATTATCTCATATTGATTTTAAGTTTTAGCTTAACTTTAGTTGAAAATTTCTATTTAAATAAATAAAAGGGGAAGAGTACATACTTTACTTGTGTTAAGAATGAATCCAAAAATGATATATAGAATTATCTTTTGAAAGTGCTTCTCAAAATAGGCAATATAGACTCCCTACCTAGAAGATGTTCCTTTCAAAATAATTGCCAAGAGTGCCCCCAAAGTATCTGAAAATTATTCCTGAACTTTTTGTATCTTTGATCTTAAAATTATGCAAGAAATAGCGTTTGAGGGTGTTTGGAAAGTGTTTATTTACATAGAAATTGGATAGAAAATCCTTAGGGTTTGGTTAAGGAAGATGGGAGGCGCTAATTGGGAAGGGAGGTTCAATAATAGTTATTTTTGTGTGACAAAATTTTTTATAAAAAATACGAATGGAACCACCTCCAGCCCAACCATATTCGTGTTCGCAGGTTGTTTAGCCTCGATTGGGGCATCAAGACCCGTGGTTATGGCCCATATAAATACAATCTCGTTCATTCTCAGCTATATGTCTCTTATTTAATTTTTTAATTTAAATTCCTCTAACAATATATAGTTGGAAATTGTCATATGCCACCTAATTCACCACATGTTTTATTTACTCATATCTTAGTTTTCCATAATCTTGCACACCAAGTAATTACAAAAAGATAGCCTCAAGGTTAAATTAATATCTCAGCCCAACTCATATGGCCCAATTAATCCAACTTATTATTTATCACAATTAACATTAGTCCATTATCATTACATTATCCAATTAATTACAATATAATTATCCAATTAGCACACTTAATAACAATAACTTATTTGCAACAAAATACTCATTTCAAAGTTAGATTTCAAAACACATGATTGTTTAATAAATTTAAATTCTTTCTTTTAATTTTATTAATCACTTCCCAAATTTATTTTTGTATTGATTTATGTATTTATTTATTTACCAAATTATGGGGTATTACAATCTTCTCTCCTAAGAAAAATAACTCTTCCCTCGAAATTCACCAAAAAAACATATATCTCTCAAAATAAGTGTGGATATTATTATCTCACAATATTCTCGCTATGGTGGTTTCATTGAACATATACTAAAATTATTTTCTTAGAGCGTAACCTCTGAACACTTTATTCAAGAATACCCATCAGCTGCTTATAGTAAGATGCATATGACTCTAACTCAATCTCGTCCTAGTCGCAACACATAGAAATCTATGAAGCATGGATATGTGAAAAATAGTATGTACCCGATCAAGATGATCTGAAGTGTTAAATGATACGTAAAACTTCCTAATATGTTTATAATCATCAAAGGCCCAATATAACATGACAGCATCTTCCCCATCTTACTAAAGCACATCAACCCTTTTATAGGGGAAACCCTAAAAAGTGCCTATTATCCCACCCCAAACCTCATAGGATATTTCTTTATATTTGCATTGCTCCTTTGTCAGTCTTCATCAGTCTTAATATATTTCATAATCAGATTAATCTTCTTGGTCATCTCCTGAACGAATTCTAGCCCCAGTAGTCTACTGTCACTTAGGTCCAACCAACATACCGGTGATTAGTATGGCTACCCATACGGTACCTCGTAAAGTGCCATAATGATTGACTTCTGATAGTTATAATTATATTTTAACTCTAAAATGAAAAATGCACTTCCCAACTTCATTTGAAATCCATTATGCATGTTCTCTCCATATCCTCTAAAATATGATTCACCCTTTTTATCTATCCATTAGTATGAGGATGGTAAGACGTACTAAGGTGCATGTGAGTCTCCATTTTCTGCTGGAAACTCTCCCAAAATCAATCCACAAAAGTTGGAACCCATTTTAAAATGATTGACAAAGGAACTCCATGTAACCGCACAATATCTAAGATGCACAGTCTCGCTAACTACTTTGTTAAAAAGTCTATACTGACTAGAAAACCATGCAGCACTTTTATAAGACGGATGATTATACCCCAAATAGAATCATATTGGATGGGCATAAAATTTAACCCCAGTAATAATATCCATCAAGATTTTATTCCCTTCCACTCAGGAACGGATAAGGGCTGAAGTGTAGCAAAAGGCTTATGATGATTAACCTTCAGCATCTGTCCCATGGTATATCTATATAAAAAATCTAACACTTCTCTCTTCATTCCCTCCTACTAATAATGTCTCTTTATATCTTATTACATCTTATCCCGACCAGGTTGCACCGTAAACTATAAACCATGAGTCTTCTTCATAATGGTCTGCATCAACTCCTTGATTAAAGGTACCACCAATCTGCCTTTATATCGCACTCCGATATTATACCCCAATGAATATAAATTCATATAGGTAGCATGTAGTTTTTCCACCTTTTCTTGGCATACTGTCCCCTAGACTACATTCTGGTCACTTTCACTACAATCCCAGGAGTTATAGTGAGCATCCCCATAATGGCCCTAGTTAGTTCATTAATCATCTTATTGAACACCAATCCACCAACTGTAGTATTGTAAATGTACCACTAGATCGTCAGCTCCATGCACCGACTACTACATTAGCCTTCACCCATTGGTACTAGATTGTAAACTAATAATCCTTTATAAATTTAAACCCTATTATCTACGTCATGTTCTAGTCTTTATGCATGAATAGATATTATATAATCTTATTATCACTGAAGAGTCTAACATGGCTTCCCCGAATCTTATACACTTCTTTGAAACAACATGCCCTAAAATTTTGACTCTTTCTTCCAAAATTCACTTTTTGAAAACTTTGCATAAAGTTTTCATTCCCTCAATGTTTACAATGCAATCCTCATATGTGTGGCATGCTCCCCGTCTGTTCGTGAATAAATCAAAATATCATAAATAAAAGACTATGATGAACTAGTTCAAATACAACCAAAATAATTGGTTCATTAGATTAATATATACCGATGGCGCATTAGTCAATCGATATTTCGTCATTATGAGCTTGTAAGACCAATACCGCATCACAAGATTGTCTTAGGTACATCTTCCTCTCATACCCTCAAATGGTTTTAACTAGATCGCAAATGAATCTTTGAAAGATAAGTTCTCCCTCCAACTAATCAAATAAATAATCTATCCTCGGTAAATGGTACCTATTCTTCACCATTACCTTATCCAACTCTCAATAATCAATTCATAATCTTAAAGACCCGCCCTTATTTTTGACAAACAAAATTAGTGCACCCCATGTTGAAGTGCTATGAAGAAGAAACCTATGCTCTAGAAACTGCTTAATCTTCTCTCTAAGCTTCTTCATCTCCATAAGATCCCTATAGCATGACACTATGACTATCATATTTGTTCTTAGTCCTAACTTTATAACAAAATCAATCTCCCAACTAGGTTGTAAACTCGGCGGGATCTGTAAGGGAAACTTTTCAGTCATTGCCCCTAGCAGCAAGGACTTATCTATAGAATCTAGGTTACATTGAGTATGACAGATCCCGTTACTTTAGTCATGGTGCTTCATATTCACATGTTTAACAAGACGGATCCGATCATCAAGCATCTCCAACATGCTCCATGTTGTCACATAATATTGGTATAGTTGTTGTTTTTGTTTGCGTGGATTTTTTACATAGTATTGGGAGATTTTTATGAAATTATTTTATACAAAACGAGACAGTTTTTCGGATTTAAAAATATTTTAATTTTTTGCCAGCTTCATTCAAACGAGATGGCAATCTCATTAGAATGAATTTAGATCTCGTTAGAAGGTCATTTTGATCACTGATCAAATGAGGTCCAAACAAGCGCTATTTTTAATGTCGTTGGAAGCAAAATTAACTTCATTTGAAAGAGATCTTGATCTCATTAGAACAACATTGATATGTCTTTCGAACGATTCTACGCTACCTCAAATTTTGTGTTCGCCTATAAATACCTATGTTTTGTAGGTTTTTTGGTAAAACTTTACATTTACAAAAACTGCAGACCTTCTACGAAAAGTCTTCACTTTGAAAAGGGAAAACACTTTTTAATTCACATAATCTCTCCTAAATACTTTTCTAAATCATCTTTAAAACCCTCACATACTTATATATCGAAGTTACTCTTGTAGAGAATGAGTCTTTACTTCTTCTCTTGTGAATCTTGTGGGAATCATTGCTGAAGGAAGATTGTGGTCTTTATGAGTTCTTTCAAGAATTCATTGCTGAAAAGGACAAAGGTCACTTGTGGGAGATTCGTTGGGGTGTATTTTACTTGTAAGGTTGTAATTTGTGATTTACAAAATGTATTAGTGAAATAAAAGGATTTGCCCTTTTGGGGATTTTTCCTAAAATTTGGGTTTCCTTTCATGATTTATCTACTTAGTGCTTTGAATCACATAGTTGCATGTTCTAGGTCTTAAAGGAATTAAAATTGTCCATGGGATTGATGTCCAATTGAATAAGTTTAAGCCATTACAGAATTGCGCAGTCTCGGGATCTCATCCAAAATCTCAGAAAACTCATGAACTATTAGAATCATGTATAAAAAAATAATCGTTTCCTCTTAGGTGTCCTCGTAATAAAATAAAAATTAGTAATAGTGACACCCCCCGGTCTAGGCATAGCGAACACATACATCTCCGGTGCCGGTATTGTAAAAATCATATCCCTTCCCACAAAATCTATTTATGCCCCATAATTACACAATCCCTTCCCACACAATCTATTTATGCCACACAATCTATTTAGTAGGACATCATATGAGTTAGTATCTAAAAATAATAGATTGGCCATAAATTTTAGCTTACCAATGTTAATATTTTCCCCCTCATGAGACATTGTAATATGGGTGGACACATCTAATACGATAGTGATGAATAATACTCTAGCACATGGAGTGAAAATCATTCACGAAATACTCGCAATATATCAAGAATTAAAAGATTGTGTGGCTCCAGTATCAAAAAGTACTGGGGATAAAAATCCATAAATAGAGATCATACCATCAACTGTTGAATCGGTGATGGATCCTCCCTATGCCCCACCTAATAGAACTTCTCATATTACAACTGAGATTGAGGTGGTGCAGGAGGTGGTGCAGGAGGTGGTACTGGAAGTGGTGTGGGTGCCTGATACCTCAGAGCTACAAGCGCAGACAAGTATTGTTGCCTCGGTTGCTGCTGGGGAAAGAGCCTACAACTCTAATGCCCCTCAACCTGGTGGGCTTGCCTAAATTAGCCTTACTGCACCTATTTGAACTGTCCCAGTTGAACCTGTCTCTAGACCTACTGAAATCTCTTTTCACTTGGACACGCGTTCTCTTTATGTTGTGTACCTCCATATCTATAGCATACACCCATGTAAGGATTCAGAGTGGCCCATATCTACCTATATTACTACTTCTACCCTTGACCTACGTGAGGGAGTCCCTATAGTTGTTGGGATCTCTACTAGATGGGAAGCAATCTCTACTAATTTTTTAGCACTCATGGCCCTTAAAACCCTTTAGCTATCCACCGGATCCACCATCTAGTTTAGGCCCATTAGACAATCTCTCCTTCTCTAACTTCTTCTTATGATCCCTCCTATCCTAATAGTGCATGAGAGTGACATCCACCACTTGAGCATAAGTTGTAAAGGCCAGATTTTCCATGATGCATTACCTAATAGGTCAAGGTATCCCCTTCACAAAGTTCCTAATATTCTTCATCTTCGTATCTACCTCCTCGGGTGAAAAGAGAGGCAAGAAAGTAAATTCTTACTCATATTCAATCATTATGAAAGATCCCTAGTGAAGAAGAAGGAATTCCTTCTTCTTAAGTTCCCCAACTGACTCTGAAATATACTTGTCATTGAATTGTACTATGAACTCCACATAAGTCAAAACCTGAACATAGCCAAAACCCGCTTCTTAGCATTGGTACAGTCCAACAAGCTCGGATGTCACTTGACATCTTGGTGCCACTATAGGATCAGAAGAGATTGATAATGTGAGTGAGTTGTTCTTCATAAAGTCTCCCTAAACCTTTTCATATCCAGTAGTGACTCGTACTCCTGGCTGAGGTGCTGCAAGAGGAATCTCATGTATACATGTTGTCAATACTGCCTGAACTTCCTTGCTAATCAGCTCAAAAGGCATCTTAGGCACAAAGTGGTACTTCCCTTTTACATTAGGAGCCAGGATGACTAGTTTAACTGGTGTTTGTAGTTCTAGTGCTCCTAGTGCAGTCTGTGCCGCACGTGTAGCTGCATGTGACCTCCTCTTCAGTGCCATCCAAAACATATGCTAAGAAGACAGGAAAAACAGACATATCAAAGAACACTGCACGAATAATTTTAAATTGAACGGATTATCATTTAATTTAAAGGGTTATTTGTGGATTGACCCCCATTAATTATTTGTTATGGAGTCTAACCCCATTATTTTCACTTTTTAGGGCTTAGATCCCATTTTGACATATTCCCTTAGTTGACCGTTAACTACCTCATTTTCAGGACTAAATTGTGTAATATATCCTCATTTAGTAACTACAACCACTACTTATAAAACAATTAAAAATGTCTTTTAAAAAACTATATAAAAGTTGTTTTGATTGTATAAAAAAAATTTAACAGTTTTAATATAAAAAATGCACATTTTAAAACAATTTTTTACATAACGAAAATTGTATATTTTCAACTGTTTTAAAAACACTTGAAAGAATCTTTTGTAACAAAAGAGTTAATATAGTTTTTGTAAAAAAAAAGGTACTTTTATAAAACAATTAAACATCTTTTTTTAATAAAACTCTTTTTGATTTTTTAAACAAGAAAAATGTATACAAATTAAAAGAAACTTTTTAATTATTTTATAAAAACTATTTTTGCAAATAATTATATTTACAAAGAAATATTTTTTGATAAAAAACTTTTTGCAACTATTTTAAAAGATAAAAAAATTCTCTAAAATGGTTTTTTAGCTCTTTTGTACAAAAATTGTTTAAAAATACTAAAAAATAAAATAAAAACCTATTTTATAGAAAATAAAATAAATTATGAAAAAACAAAACATTATTATTTTAAACTTATGTGAACTGTTATAAAACTATTTTTCATGTATATATATATATATATATAGAGAGAGAGAGAGAGAGAGAGAGAGAGAGAGAGAGAGAGAGGTCATCTCCTATAAGGACTCCTTATGGTGCAGATCCTGGTACATACCATGTTTTTAAAATAGTAAAAAAATGAATTTTCTGATAAAACTTCATGGATATGATCTCCATGGTGGGAAGATCATCTCTAATTTTTTTCATCAAAAAATTCAAGAAAAAAACCGTTGAGATGAAGCGATATGTAATTTTTTTTATATAAATATGGATTTTTTGGTCGTTGAAATGTTGACAATCATCTCACCCACTTTTTGATTGAATTTTTTTATGAGACTTCATGGATATGATCTTCTCACTATCGAGATCATATCCATCAAGTTTCGTAAAAAAATTCAATCAATAAAGTGGTTGGCGCCGACCCAAGATTTCAATGATTGAAAATACATATTTATACCATTTTTTATATATCACCTCATCTAAACGGTTTTTTTACTGAATTTTTTGACGAAAAAAATTGGAGATGATCTTCTCAACGTGGAGATTATATCCACGAAGTTTCATAAAAAAAATCATTTTTTTACTATTTTAAAAAAATAGTATGTACCGTGGGTCTGTAACACAAGGAGTCCTTATAGGAGACTCTCTCTCTCTCTCTCTCTCTCTCTCTCTCTCTCTCTCTCTCTCTCTCTCTCTCTCTATATATATATATACTGTTTAGCAAATTAAAAAAAAATATTTTTTTTTTAAAAATGTTTTAATTATTTTTCACGGTTTTTATTGATAGAAGAGAGTTAATAGAGTTTTTTTTGTAAATAGTTCACACTTTGTTTTTTGTAATTAAGGTAAAACTATTTTTAAGTTAAAAATAAATACAATTTTGTTCTAAAATAAAAAAAAATATGAAAATAACTTATTTTTTTATTTACAAATATGTTAAAAACTTTTTTTTATAAATTATGTAAAAAAAACATTTTAACGAGTGAAAAAGTAGCATGAGTTTTTAAAGAACGCGTATTTTTTCTTGTATATAGTAAGTAACAATGTTTAAATGGCGTACAATTTAAAACACAATTTTTAACAAATATATAGTTTTTTATATAAAAACAATTAAATAATGAACACAGTTTGTATAAAAAATAATTTTTATTTTCAAAAAAATAGTTTTTATAAACAGTTCCTTTTATAAGTCGTTTTTTTTATTAAAATTATTTTATTTTGAATACTGGTTGTTAGTTAATGAATGAGGGGTGCATTGAACAATTTAGACCTAAAATGAGCTACTTAATGGTCAACTAACAGAATCCATCAAAATGAGGGAAAACCCCAGGAAGTGAAAATAATGGGGGTTTGACTCAATAACGACTCATTAATGGGGGTTAAACTCCAAATAATCATAATTTAAAGGTGATCCTAGGCATGAGTTGAAATAATATATAAAGGAAGTGCGATAAGATAAAATCCAAAGATAGAACAATAGAAATCAATCACCAACAATTAATATTAAATAAACTATGACATAGTATTACATGAACCTCCATCAAACAACCCATAATTGTAAAGGTGCACTTGCGATCTTAATGGAATGATTTATATAATTGAATGTTCACTAAACACAAATCCAAATTTTCTTTTTACCTTAAGACATACATCTAGGTGATAAAACAGATAAAGTAAATCATGTAATCAATAAAGGCAATGTTTGAGAAAAAATTCCTTTGCAGGAAGAACCTTTATTAAACATTTTAGAAATATTACAAGACAGTTGACTTACAAACCACTTGATACTAGCCACAAGTATAATGCAATAGTCTTTGAAAATCTCTAAAGAATACCACTTATCTCTAAGCGGTCCACACGTGGCCTTCCACCCTCGGTATCCACCGATCAGCCTTTGTCTTTAGCAATGATCCCCTCGATAATCGCAATAGTCAGCAGTAGAGATGATTTCTCCACAAGAGTAGCGTATGAAAAGATACAAACTATTTAGGGTTTAAATTGATTCACAAAAATATATTTTGGGGACATGTTCTTGGAATAAAAAAGGTATTCTAAACGCAAAAGGTTGAAAACTTTTGCATAAAGTATGCAATAATCGTTCTGGAAAAAGTCTTACAAATTTTGAACACGAAATAGGTATTAACAAAATAGCACCCTTCACACGGCCACCCTTGTCACTATCAAAGACCTGACAAAAAAACACGCATCTTCTGCCAAGGTCTTTGACCTTAACAAGTCGAGTTGTCACGTACGTGTCACGGTCAAAGACCGTACCAACCTAACAAATTTGTCACGGTCATTGACCGTGATACATACATGACAACCTTTGTATATTAAAAACCATAACCACTATGTGTTCTTTTCCCCCGTGTTTCAGTTCCCTCATTTTTCTCTCGTGCATTTCAACCCCTCTCTCTCTCTCTCTCCCTCTCCCGCATTTTAGCCTTTCTCTCTCCCTCGTTTTGGTACCTTTCCTCTCTCTTTCTCTTTCCTTTGTGTGTACGGGGGGGGGGGGGAGGGGTCAGTGTGTATGCATGTTTTTGGGTCTGTGTGTATGTGTATGTGTGGGTCAGTGTGTGTGTATGTTTTGGGGTCAGTGTGTGTTAGAGGGGGATGATTTGAGAGTGTGGGGGAGGGGGGGCTCAATGTGAGTGTGGGTTAATGTGTGTTGGTCAGTGTGTGTGTGTGTATTTTAGGATCACTGTGTGTGTGTGTGTGTGTGTGTGTGTGTGTGTGTTAGGATCACTGTGTGTGTGTTTTGGGGTCACTGTGTGTGGCGGGGTCAGGGGGGTCAGTATGTGTGTGGGGGTTAGTGTGTGTATTTGAAATTGAAATTGTTATATGAAATTGGAATTTAAATTGAAATTGGTATTTGCAATTATAATTGAATTTGAAATTATTATTATACATTGAAATTGAAATTGTTATTATAAATTGAAATTGGTATTATAAATTGAAATTAAAATTGGTATTTGGTAATTGATATTTGGTTTATCTCTCTAATTGTAGCAGCGGAGACCCCCTTTTCTCTTCCTCACATCAGCGAATTTATGTTGTGTAATTGGAGAGCTTTGAGGATATGCTGTCGAATTTTCCTCAAATCGAAACAATGTGCACAAACTGCTAAGTATATTCCAGAAATATGTGGTCTTGAATGGGATAGGACCACTCACCCTTTAGAAGAGATGGAGGAAATATGCAGTCTTCACTGTGTGTATTATGAAATTGATATTCTGAAATTAAAATTTGTATAAATTGCTATTCTGAAATTAAAATTTGTATATTGAACTTGGTAATTGGTATAAATGAATATATTGTGGTAATTGGTATAAATTGGTAATTGGTATAAATTTATTTTTAGTGGGTTTACCCTTACAACTCTCTATCTTTCTCTCTAATTGCAGCAGCGATAACCCCCTTTCATCTTCCTCACATATGTCGGCGACCATCTCTCTCTCTCTAACATTTTGGTGAATCTTTCTTTCTCTCTCTCTCTCTCTCTCTCTCTCTCTCTCTCTCTCTCTATATATATATATATATATATATATATATATATATGCTCATAAATTGTTATTGAATACATGCATGCATGCACCCCAAAGTCATTAAATTACTATTGAAGATATTGTGGGCAAATGCCTTGGGGGGAGCCATTCGAAGGATGGAGAAAATACACGAAAAGACCTTAAATCATTGAAACTTGGGCCAAAACTACTGTTGAAAGAAGATGGTAGGGGAAGGACAATAATTCCCCCTAGTGCGTTTACTTTGACGAGTGAGAAAATGAAGGTGCTTTTAGAGACAATATATAATTTAAAGGTTTCATCTAATTTTACGTCCAACTTGCAAAGGATTGTGATTATTCTACCCATGATTTACATTAGTGTAAGTCCCACTATTGGCATGTGATCATGCAACTGGTTCCTCTATTATTTAAGCATTGTTTCTCGAAGCACAAGGATTTATGGAGGGCTATTATGCAAATTAGCATATGCCTCTCACTTTTATGTGAGAAGATAGTCAAACGAGATCACATAGTGGCCGCAAAGTAGCGGTGACCGAAGAGATTTGTTTGTTGGAGAAGGACTTTCCCACATATTTTTTAACATAAGTGTTCACTTATTGGTACACCTATACGATGAGGCACACCTTTCCGGCCCAGTTAGATATCGGTGGATGTATCTGTTTGAAAGGTTAATAAAAGTTCTCAAAGATTACGTTAAGAATACACAATACATTGAAGTATTAATTGAAGAGGGATATATCATCGTAGAGTCATCAATATACACTCAGGAATATATTTCTGACCCAAGCAGCATGGATAACAGTGATGAGTATGTTAGTGAGGGTGGTCAGGTGATGGGAAAGCAAGTGAAATTAATGTATTTACAACATGAACAAGTAACTCGTTATCTATTTAACACACATGAAGATGTCGAAGAATGGAAAAAGTAAGTTTATATTATTTTAACTTTTACATTATATTAATTTTTATACATGAACAATTTCGTAATACGTTCATCACGATCAATGCAAAAAATATAATGCGTGTAGGAACAATAAAAGACGAAGAATGATGCCGCAATCCAACAACTAATTTAGGTTGTAGGTGTCACATGAGGTAGTTATAATGAAAATGTCTCTTATTAAATGTCACATTATAAGAAAGCAATAAAACTAACCAATTTAATTTATTTATAATCTCAACTCAACAAGACTTGCCGTTTAGCCATTGGACCTTTGTTCATGGCACACTAGTACAAAAAGTATTGATTGAATGGTTACGTATTCGGTGAAAATGTATATAAGAAAAATACAAATGCACATAACTCAGGCATTTCATATAAGTCTCTAACTTAGTGTGAAAGATAAAAATCTCGTTGAAGCTGAAATGACTTACCATGTTGTCACTCGAAATATATTTGAATTGGACTATATAATCTTCAAAGAGGTTTGTTTTACTATGATTGGGTAAGAGTTGAGGATAAAAATGCTTGTAAAGTTGATCTTGGCACCAATTTGATCATGGTTGACTTGTCCAAGTTGAAGAGCAACGAGCACGTGAACGAGGAGCCGTTTGTTTGTGGTTTTGAAAATGTCAAGCAAGTGTTTTACTAAGAGTATATCAATAACTAGACGTGGTCAATCATCCCGCACGTGTCAAAGCGTCTAACTAGTAGTGTGGATGACTTGGCTGCTCCTACAAAATATTAATCCATTTTAAATAATAACCTGAATTTGAATCAATTTTTAGATTTGTAATGAGTATTCCAAGTATTTGAAACAATGCTTGGTTTATGATATGGATTTGTATTCTTATAATGTTAGTAACTTGTATTCTTCTATTAATTTATTAATATCAGACAACAGTTTAAGGATTTTATTCATTTGGTTTTATCAGTTCCGATGGATTTGAATCAAAAGTGATGGGTTGGTTATTGAATATGTTAATTTGGATCTTACTCAGTTTAACCATTAATTCTTAGTCCATGACATGACCCGAATTTGAAAAAACTTTTAGATTTGTAATCATTATTCTATTTATTTGAAACAATGCTTAGATTGTTTGATAATATGGATTAGTATTCTTAGAATATCGTTAACTTATATTTGTCTAGTGCCTTAATTCATTTAAATTTTAGTCAATTTAATGCTTTTATTCAATTGGAATTGATTATTATCTCATATACGTGTTTTTACTAATAATAAATTTTTTTGTGAGAAATGGCTTCATCGGGGCATCACGGTATCAGAGGCGAGGAAGGCTCATCTGCCACTAGGCCCCCAAAATTGGGAAAATTAGGGTACGTCGTCGAGAAGAAGACGACCTTACTAGCTAGAGGCCTGAAGTTTCTCAAGTCGATCATCGGCTTAAGGTACACGGATTAGATGAAGGTTCCACGGGAGCTCAAGATGGCCATCTGGGGGGCACTACAAGTAGTTACTCACTTTATTTTTATATTGTATTTATATTTATGTTTGTATTTTTATTTATATTTATATTTATATTTAATTATATTTCTATAACTTTAATATAACAAACACTTGCTTTCTTTTTGGTTTGTATTTGTTTGACAGGAATACTTTGGCCTGCCCCCACATGTCCGCGAATCCATGTTCAAAAAATTGAGAGATCAATACTAGACGTGGAAGAAAAATATGGGGGCATAATACTTTGGGCAAGACCGGGAGTCCATATTGAGGGTCCATGACATCGTACCATTGAAAGATTTGATCTCATTGTCATAGTGGGAACAGTTTTTCGATAATCAGATCGAGGAGCGGCAGTGGACATCTCATCAATTTGGGAGGGACAATCGGGCAAAAATGGTGGGCATGCACTACTCCAGGTGGGCGTCTTATGGAGAGGTGGAGCATAGGATGGTAAGTTTTTTTTCTTTAATTTTATTTTTATGTTTTCTAATTTAGCATTACTTTTCTTTACTTCCTAATTATGCATTATTTTATTTCAGGAGACGGGGAATGGCCCTGGGTAGGCCACATAGGCTCGATGCCTATGTGGCAATTCAGTTAAAGAAGGGAAAGGATAAGGAGGTGTCCTCAAGCGTGGCATCCATGATTGTAAGTTATAAAAATATCTTATGAATGTTTTATTTTTTTAATTAGGTTATAATTATTTTTATTAACTTAACTAATAATGTACTTTTTATCATTTCAAGCAAAGCTTAAGGCAGTGCAAGACAAGCATTATGATGACGACAAGGCATCTCTAGCTATGGACAAACTAAGACAAGTGATCGGGACAGATCACAAGGGGAGAACTAGGGGGTGAGCTCTGAGGTGGGGAAGTCGAAGCTCACCGAGATTGAGACGAGCAACATCGGGTTTGCACGTAAGGTTAACACCCATGGCGATAAGTTGGAAAGGTTGGAGTCGATGGTCCTCGATATGTTCAAGTTCATGAAGCGTTAGTTGGGGACCACATAATACGAGAGGAATGGGAACATGAAGTGGAAGGGGAAAGGGTAGGGGAAAGATGTAGACGAGGATGCCACCGCTCTATTCTTCTCACCCTCATCGACATTACGCACCCATTCGCTGCCTGCATATGATCCATTTCCCATTATGACCCCCGTCGAATGGCCTATGTATATAATTGGTTGGCTGAGCATGTATTTGATAGACATCTTTGGTGGCACACCAATAGCTAGGGTTTGAGGGACTTCAACACACACCCGGGTAGTGTGGTTCATGGACGTGCCATGCAAGATGTAGAGAAAAAGATTCTCGTCACCCATATTTTACCCGAAAGAGAGTTTGCACCTTTATGGTTGGAACAACGTTGCAGTGTTCGACGAATTGATGGATGTGTCTGTTAGAGATGTAAACTAAAATCGTGCTTTATGTAATAATTTTAGTTATGGATTTATTGTTATCATAAAATCAGTTATTCCTATTTTAATGAGAATCATATATGGAAATAATGTTTTGCAGTATTTTATATATTACTAGCGTCTTTTGTTATGCTCGGTAGGTATTCTTGTGTGTAGAGTAAGACTTACACACAGAGGATTATATCACCAGTTCTTATAGAATATAAGTTTTATCGTTCACAGTCTTAGATGTAACTGGATAGACCATCAGTATGGATGTAGCACAATATTTTAGTGGGTTTATCTTGATTAGAGGAAATTGTATAGTTTCAACTTATTGTGCTAGTACACTTTCTGTGTATTGAATGGGATCAATTTGAGGTCATTATTTTTGTACTGATTTTATAAGACAATTTACACCTTGTGATTATTAGGTTTACGTAAGGCTCTTAATACGGATATGATTCATGGACACATGCACTAGTTATTTATTACTTAGACTTATCGGGTGAGATTCATTATTGGATCAATAATCTTGATAAATTGGATAATGGTGATTAATGTATGGAGAAAGTATTTAATGGATGGAATCCACATCTCGGTATAGAGACTGATGATACCCCTATGAGATGCTTATGAGTTTTGTATGTTTCAAATCCTGTAGCTGGATTATGTTAATCCGACACTACAAATAAGTTAAGTTGGATCGCTTAAGGACTTAAAGAAGTTAATCAAATAAATTATTAGTAATGTATTTTATTAATGGGTGTCTGTAACCTAACATGGGGAGAATTAACTAATTAATAATAAGGAGCTTGAAACGTAATTTTCAGTTAAGGAGTGGAGTTGCAATTGTAAATATTTAGTGGTATTAATTATAATTAAGGGGTTGGGATTAGGATTCGGGAAGAGTTAGGTTTTATAAGTCCCATTATGAGCCACATCCTTATCTCTCCTTAGGTCCCTACAGAAGCCTATATATATGGACCTAAGTTTCATTCTTTCTTAACCTATCCATCACTCTTGGATACTCAAAAGACCCAATTTCAGACTTGTGAGAAAGAGAGGCACCAGAGAAGAAAGAGAAGACAAGAAGGTGGTCACGAAATAGGATCCCACTCTCTACTCGTGACTGTCCATATCAGTATCGCAATAGAAGACTATGAGGTGAATTGATCCATCACATATTCTATTTGTGCAAAGACGAGATAAAATCAAATAGATCTCGAAAGGTAAATCCTAAGTCTACCTTGTAGGATTTCATGTACCTGTAATTGTTTTGTAGTTCAATCTATACGCGTTTTCAATAGACCCTTGGACTTTAGGTCCGACAATGTCAATTCATATGTAGTGTGGCCTACTTTCCTCCTCCGACTTGCTCACGACCCTAGTCCGTGACATATTTATATTTCTTTGTATTGGATATTGAATATTAGATATTATTATTTTTTTTAATTTGGTTATGGATATTTGTTGGTTGGTTACGGTTATGAATATTTTTATTTATTTCATTTGGTTATTGAATATTGAATGTTTCTTGATATATATGCTGATTGGATAGGTTTAATATTCTTTAACAAGTACAAATTAATCTTGAGTAGTGGCAGTGACCATAATGCCCAACTGTTTTTTTAATGCTACCCAGATTTGTCACTGACTTTGATCGTGACAAGTCCGTGACAAAACAAAATTATCATGGACTTATCACAGTCAAAGTCCGTGACAGTTTTCCTTTGTCACGAACTTTGACCGTGATAAGTTTTCCTTTGTCACGGACTTGTCATGGTCAAAGTCTGTGACAAGTATTGAACTAGTCACAAACTTTAACTGTGACAAGTCCGTGATAATTTTCTTTGTCACCCAAAACATGGCATGGTCAAAGACCATGATAAGTTTGACTTGTCAATGTTTTTTATCATGACAAGTGATAACTCTTGATTTGTGTCTTCCTTGAGTTATGGATTTGGAATGTCGCTGCGGTCAAACTTCGAGTATCAAAATTCCAGGAATTACCTACAAAACTTGTTAAAAATTCAGTATCATGGCAACTTCGGGTATCAATCCAATTTTTAGCATTGAAACTGTAATCGTGAAAACTTGCGATTCCAATTTTTATTAAAAATCTTTTTGTGTTTTTAAAATTTTTCTTCTTTTTTTTTATATTTTAAAAATAATTTTCAAGGGAGCAAACAAAAATTTATGCAACTAAAATGACTATGAAAAATCAGAAAGTAATCTAGTTAGAATTTATGAGAAGAAACAAGAGGTGGGATTTCACTGCGTAGTCAAATTAATCTAAAATCCTAATTATTCAATTGAATAGTTCAAAATAATATTGAATTTAAAATTTAACTCCGGTTACAATCTTAAATTCAATTTTATCTTTTTTCAGCAATTAAATCAGGAATAGTCACACCACAAAAAAAAAAATATGATTCACACTCGTTTCAATAAAATATCCGCTAAGATCAATTTATTAAAATTTGTACGAATCTTTGAATTGCATACACAAAATTAACATTTAAATTTAAGAATAATACTTATCTCTAAGTGAAATTCAAAAATCAAATATTAATTTTTACCATCAATTTATTAACTCTCGTTACATAAATTAATGTGTGATTTTTAGCCTAGAACACATCAACGAATCATTATTCAATTAAAAAAAATTCAACATACGCGTTTCATCCCACCCCTTGAATGGGGAGTTTAGCCGACATGATTAAAATTTTAGCACAATCACAATTAATAAACAAGAAACTAAAGAGAAAGAGAAAGAAATACGATACGCAATAATTTCTTGTGTCAACTGTGTGCATGAACACGCATCCCAAACTTGTCAAAAAATCTGACTGGATTACAAAACTGAAAGTAAAAAAATGAACCTACAAATTTTTCTAGACCTAAACTATATTTTTTCTTTTTTTTCTGACTATATTTTCTACCTTTTTTTTTTCTTTTTCTGTCTCTCTGTTCTCTCTCTGTATCTGTGTTCTCTTTTTTTTTGTGCTGAGAGAGTCCCCCTTTTATGAGTTGATGCCTTCTCATTTAAAGAACCCACGAATTGAATTGTATGTGGAGATTTTGTTGGTATCTCATTTGGATAAGTGAAAGACTTCTTGAATTTTTGTTTTGAGATTTTGCAGGTCCGATTTTTTTGGGTTTGCATTTTGGTATGTTGGTCAAGATGGGCAGGACGGGTCGGGGTTTAGTTCGATCGAGTTTGGATGCATCGTCGGATTGAGATCCGGTCAGATGTGGGACGCCGAATCTGGGGGCTCGGGTTGGTATGGATCGAGAGTGGGTATGGCTATGGGTGGACACGGGTTGTAGTGGCTCGGGTCGGTAGCGGCTGGATCGGCAGGTGGGTCCGGGGTTTGTTGGTTTTCGGGTTGCCTTGAGTTGGACAGATTTGGGTTTCAATGGAGGTCTCAGATATGGGTATGGGGTTTTTGGTTTGGTGAGTTGGTAAAACTAAAAATATAATAAATAAAATAAAAACTCAATTAAAAATGAAAAAATAAAGAATGAAAATCTATTAAAACTAAAACTAAAATCCTAAAACTAAAATGTAAAGTTTAATAAAATTAAAAATAAGTGAATTCCTAAAAAAAACTAATCCTAATAAAATAAGACTAAAAACTAAAAACTAATTAAAATCAAAATCAAAATAAGATAAAAGAAATATAAAAATAGAAAATAAATTCTAAATAAATTCTAAATAAATTTAAAATAGATACTAAAAATAAAAATGACTCAAACTAAAAATCTAAAAAATAATAAAAGAGCACAAATTAACACACAACTAGCTCGGGGTATGGACTGGGCTCGGTCTGGTCTAGATTAAGGTTACAGGACAAGGTTCGGGATATCGGAACACATCGGGTCAAGCTCAGAATGGGCTTCTCACTTCACGGTTTCTTTGAATTTCTTCCATGCACATTTTTGACCGCTTATGCGTTGCAAATGACTGGATTTAGCATTATTTGTACCGCAACTGCGTATTGACCTGAGAAATAAACAAATACGAATATAAGGCCAATTTTAATTAAAACGAGTGACTAAAATGCATTTATTAGGGGTATACAATAGACACTTTTGGGTGCTTATCAACAAGTTGGCAATTTCGGTGTAGTGTTTGAACAAAGTTCAAATGGCCTAAAATAGTATGCCCTTCGATACATATTTGGTCTAAACTTCAAACGAGCCTTCGACCAAAAATGTGATCTCATTCAAATGATAACCTCATCTCGTTTGAACGAGGTGCGCGAACTTTGAAATTTTTTAAATAAAAAAGTATGCCTCAATTTTTTAATTTAAAAATGATGTTTCAGCTTTAATAAAAATAAAACCTCCCAAAATAAATTAAATGGATAAATTTAAATTCTTAAACGCTTTATACCTTCATAATGTTAAGAACTATAAAACATGGAGATTCGGTTCCTCATGAAGGCTCAAGTCGAAATGTAACGGGATACGCCAAAATCTATTTTAGCCTAAGCTATGAGCAAATGAATGAAATTATGCTCTTAAAAATCTCCACCTTTTGGCTATTGTGGTACAAACATAAAACTGAAATCAAAATTACATTAAAGTACCCTAAAATAATGAAAATAACCTAATACCCCCAAACCCTAGAAAATTGCTAGGTACAAAATAATGATGTCATAAAAATGATTTCAAATGATGTCTTCAAATCTCTACTTTTTCTTATTCTTCTCTTAGGAACTTTGTCTTCATCGAGTTTAATATGAATAAGATCTTTCAAAAGTACCTACACACTTGAAACAAATCAAATACCAATGATGCATCGAGTTTGACATATAAAATAAAATTCATAATATTTCTCCCCCATAAATCAGACTCATGTAATCTCCCCCATAATTTGTTATCCCCCTTTTCTTTTGTCCGAAATAGACAAGGAGTAGAAACTAAAGCATGATCATGAAGAGCATCAAAAATAAGAATAAGATATCTTCGCAAAAATAGATGAATGACAAACATGCAATGATAATAATAAAGTCTCCACAAACTACTTTTGAAATTTTTCAAAATTTTCAAGTATAAAATTTAGCAAATACAACACACCATGAAGAAACACAAATATACCCGAATCATGGAAATGGAATGTAGGGGTGTGAACATATCTTATAGGTTAATCAACGTCGACAAACGTAACACATGTGCACGAAGGATTGAGACAACACTAATTAAAGATCTCAAAGTCCACATTAGGTGTAAAAATGGTGAACTCAAGTGAATTTGACTTAACCTGATCAACTAATGAAGATTGTAAGTGATTTTCACAAAAATGACTCCCCAGATTATGAAAAGTCATTTGAGATTTTATATTCCAAGCAAGCCCATTGATTTTTTATTTAAATTCCTCAAAATCTCGCATATTGAATTTATTCTCCCTATTCTTTTGAAGAAATTAATGATCATTTGTAGCAAAGCATCAATGTTCTAGAAATTGGGATGGCACTTCTTTTTTTATGCGCCTTTAATCTTTTTGGCTCTGTTCATTGCAAAAGATGGATTTTCACGCAAACTCAACTTGTCTTTCGTAGCCCGATTCCATTTCTTAATATATACCAATTTTATCATAAAAATAATTTTTCATTTTTTCAATCCGAGCAATGGTTCTTACATGCACAACTTTTATTATCTAATTTTTCATATTTGGTTCATTTTAAAATCACAATTAAGATTAAAACACTATAATCGACATGTGACAGGTAAGAGTAACACTCAAATAAGTCTGTGCTCATGTACATTAAAGGTGACAAAGAGTCAAACATGTAGTAAGTTGTCATCAAATCACACCTCAATGACTCCACGCATTATAATCATGTAAATGAAATGATGTCACGTCTCAAAATACTAGAAAATAGTCACGTGGGTATGGAATGAATGAGTGACTTGGGCATTTTTAAGGTTCATCCACATATGGTGTCAAAAAATACAAAACTCCTTTTGAATTTTTGAAAAATTTTATCAAAATAAAATCTTTTTGTCTTTTTCACTTTTTCTTAAAAAGAAACAAAAAATCTTTTTGTATTGTTTCAAAATTTTTCAAGAAAAATAAAATATATTTTTTTATTTTTCAAAAAATATATCAAAATGAAAATACAAGTACAATGATAGTCCACGCTAGCAATAGAGATATATGGTATGAGCATGAAAAACATCCTATTCTAGTAAAAAGGTCTCAACGTCAATCGTTAGCCTCGGAGGAGTTATCCAAAGGAGATGACATCAAATGTTGTGAAGTCTTTACCAAATACTATAGTTGCTTTCGAAAACTCTCAAAATCTATCATATGATGTTCGGGAGCATGCAGAGTAATATGTATGGGAGTGCGTGCAAGAACTCATGTAGGTATTCGTGTGGTATCATAACGTGGAAGATACCTATGAGACACTCACCCCAACTTAAAACAAAATTGCCTAAGGATACCTCTTGGCTTATAATTAAAAAAAAATACACAGGCTTGGTTATACCTTCCTCAAAACGTCTAGGACAAGCTCTCCTAGGTGGGTCAGGTGAATGTACATATGGATCTAACACAAACTCGGGAACTCCCTCGGGTTTGACACGGTAAGTGGATGCACCATCATAACTTATTCCTAGCATTTCAACGTTACCTAAAGAGTGACCGAGGAGCATTTTTCCTACCTTCTTTTATGTGTTCTCTAAAGTGACATTGACCTTGTGATCATGTTTGAGATCACTTTCGAGTTGGGATACATTGGCTTCAAGTTTTTCATGAGTCCCCAATGAAAGTTTAAGATCTCCCATAAGACTAGCAATGATATTGGTGAAATCGATCTTTTTTCAGCCTAAAATTATCAACTTCTCATATAAAGAAACCTTCACCTTCTCGAGTTTACTATCCGATGCCTCACACATCCTCAAAACTCTCTTCTCTCTCTAAATATAACACCCTAAGAGAAAAATTCTAATTACTCTTTTTTGTCTTCAACGCCCCAATGTAAAGGTAACTAAACACTTTTTGGAGATCCCATTTTCTCTCACTCACTATCTCTCGAATGAATTGAAACATCATCGAGGCTTTCAGGTTTAGATTTGTCCTTTTTGGAATGGGACAAACTAAAATGGATAACGTGACTATCCATAAACGCAATGCATGGTTCATGCGGTTATTCTAACCCTGAACCAACCGACTTGATGTCACTAGCGTTAAGAGTGAAAACCTCATGTGCCTTGTGCACTTTGTCCTCACATTCATCACACCTTATATCTTCGTCTTTCTCACCGCTACTCTTAACCTCATTGTTATTTTTATTTTTCACACAAATCTTTTTATTGGAAGAATTTTCTTTGGAAAATTTGAGAAACTTTTTAAAATCTTTGGCAAACACGGCCAAGTCTTCAAAATCAAAATCACCCTCAAATTCAGACTCATAAATTTTTTCTTTCTTCTTTTTCTTAGTTTGAGTCTTTAAAGAAATCCATAGTTCCTTAGGTTTAATGGTTTTAGGGAACATATCTATCTCATAATCCTAAAGGCCTCCTAGAAGTTCTTTTGACCTAATAATGTCTACGATCCCAAATGATTTAAGCACGGTGACCTTAGGAATAAAGCGGGAAGGAAGTGACTTTTAAATATTTTTCACCACTTTCATCTCCGGAATTGTCTCACCGAAATTAAAACTAGAATTAACAATGTCCGATAAATGCACACAAAACTCATCGAATGACCCGAACTCTAACATAATGATGGTCTCAAATTGTGTGGTAAATTTTTAAAGTTTTGAGGCTTTTACATCATTGGTACCCTCATGAGTGAGTTGGAGGGTATCCCAAGGTTCCTTAGAAGTAGTGCACGTCATGATGCGACGAAACTCTTTTAGGGTGATGGCTCCATAAATAGCACTAAGTCCACAAGAGTTAAAATTACTCCATTTGAATTCTTCATCATTACATAAAGGTACATATTTAGGGCTAACAAAATAATCAACGGTGATAGTGGATGGAGTCCACCCTCTTTTACAAACTAAGAAGACTCGTTGATCTATGGTTTTTAAGACAAACCTCATCTTAGCCTTCCAGTAAACATAATTGGTACCATCAAATATGGGAATTAAAAAAAAAATGATATCAAAAAAATAATTTTGTGAAAAATTATCACAAAGTAAATTTGTGTAACTGGCTCCGATACCAATTTGTAAACACGCACTTACAATCTTAATGGAATGATTTATACAATTGAATATCCACCAAACACAAATCCAAATTTTATCTTTTTACTTTAATACATACATCTAGGCGATCAAACCAATAAAGTAAATCATACAATCAACAAAGACAAAGTTCGAGGAAAATTTCAATAAATGTCTGAAAGGTTGTGTGTGATCCTGATTCAAATCACCTCGCAAAATTCCAATCAAAACCTTATTTAATTAGAGTAAATTTATGAATCAAATTAATTTATCCCACAAACTGAATTATCAACGTGTGTGTCATGTCAAACCAACATAAATAAAATATGCGACAAAATTTTCAGGAAAAATCCCTTCAGGGAAAAACCATTTTATCTCACTATAATTGTAAATTGCAACCTACACGGTTACAATGAAATATAGTTGGTTGACACACCAATACCTGAAGGCATCGGTCGGCGTCGTCGGCAATGAATTACGCACAACAATCCACAAGAACAACATTCCTATCTTCAGCCCAGGAATACCGCAACACTCCCTATGAACCGTAGTCCAAATTAGCAAAGATCCACACACATCGTACCTCAAGGACACGCATCCATATGATGTATAAAATATCTCCACAAATGTATGAACACTGGAAATATTGTGTTCTAGGGTTCCAAAAGATTCACAAAAGTATATGGGAATTTGGTGAATCAAAACTGATTTTTTGGACTCAAAAATATATGAAGACTTGTTGAATATGGACTCTCAAAAACGTCTCTCAAAGTCTTAAACAAATACACACCAAAATAGGTATATATAGGATTTTAAAAAATCTAAAGCGGTGTAAAATTTTATCAGGTTTGGACCGGTTCTTTTTTTACCATTATAGGATTGGTCTGATCAGACAGAATTCTCTGTATAAAAATTCTAGCTGGATCGGTTCATTTTTCTTCTTAAACGGATCGGTCTGATCTGTAAAAAAAATATTTCTCCTTTAACTTGCCTCGGATTTATAAAAACATTTTTTGTAAAAATTTACCAATACTAAAATGAAACTTTAAAGAACTTAAAACCCAACCTTACCAATATTGTCTTGTCGAGGCTTTGATGGAGATTTCTTGACATTCGGATCCAGCTTGATGCGTGTATGCTCTTGAACATTCCTTCGATAGTTGTAGCGGTATATGACATACTAACATGTAAGAGGAGATGAGAAAAATGTCCTTACAAATCTCCACCTATGTCTATGCCTGTAGAAAATAAAAACATCCGAATTATCAATCTAAAAAATGACCTATACAAATCTACCCTCCCAAAAACAAAAGTGGAAAGATAAACTATAAAGTCTTCAACATTTTCTTCAACAATCAAATCTTCAAAGCATAAAGCTTTTCTCATCAAGGTGTGTAACATAATGATCTTCAATTGTACCTACACACATGAGACAAAGCAAATACCTCGTGAGGTATCTAGTTTAAAATGATATAAGCATAAACATGAAAGCATAATAAATTCGTCTTTATAAATAACCTCCCCCATAAAATCATAATTCGTTCTCCCCCCTTTTTATTTGTCCAAAAGAGACAAAGAAAAGAACAAATCATATAAATCAAATTAGGGTGTCACAGTAAACCAAGGCAAACAAACTATTTTTGAATTTTTTAGATTTTTAATACAAATATGCAAAAATGATGTTATAAAAATCACACACCATGAATTTTTACTAAGACAACCCAATCGTGGAAATGGAATGAAGGGTGTGAACAAATTTGATAGGATAATTGACTCAATCATGACATGTGTGCAAGATGCATAAGAGTACTCCTAGCGAATGAACCTAAAAAATAGTCCTTAGGTGTAAAAAAAATATTGAATTTAGATGACATCGTCTTAATCGTATCAACAAATCAAAGTATAAATGATTTCCACACCAATAACATCCAAAACTATGTAATGCATTTTCATTAATTCAAGGACGTGCAAACCGTTTTAAATTCCATCCAAACTCCCTCATTAAAAGATAATGCTTTTTTATTTTTTCTTATGAGGTGATGAAACTAAAAACTATTGGACCATTTTGGCATAATTTTCTTTTTAATGCCTTCCAATTTTTCTCGGGCTCTTTTAAACCTCACTGGACCTCAGATAATTTTCAATTCCTGACTTTTTAGGTCCATTTCAACGGTGGCTTTATCGCAAAGGAAAAAATAAAATACCTTTCATATCCCTTTTTTGTTTTTCAAAATAAAACACTCGAACTCACAAACGGTTTATAACATGCACTAATTTTTGTCAAGTTTTATCGCATTTGGTTCGTTGTATAGGCAGAATTGAGATGGAAGCACTCAACCAACATGTGATAGATAAGCACAAAATTCAAATGAATTTGTGCACGTGTGCAATAAAGGATAAAAGAGTCAAACATATAGGTAGCAACACTATATATCATCTTAAAGACTCCAAAGTTTGTAAAGAACATAAAGGACACAACATATTGTCTCAAAACACTATCAAATAGTCACATGGATATGGAATGAAATTTTGACTTGGTCGTCATAAATATCTATCCATAAACGGGTTAAAACAAACTACAAAAATCTTTTTGTCTTTTTAAAAAAATATTATAAAAGTAAAGTTTTTTTGTATTTTTTAAAATATTTCAAAAACAAAACCTTTTTGGGTTTTCAAAAAATATATCCAAATGGAAAATATAAATATAAAAAAAATACATACTAGCAATAGGAAAAATTTTCATCATGGAAATCATCCTATGCTAGTAAATAGTCTAAACCTCATCCATTAGGTGTGGAAGAGTTTTTCGAAGACGGTGACATATTTTAAAATAACTCCATCAAATCATGTGCAGTCTTGACTAAAAACTTTACTTGCTCCCAAATATGTGCAAAATCTCTATCATTATGTGCAAGAAAAGTATTATGAGTGGGTGCATGTGTGAGAATATGTGCAGACTCAAATCGTGACACATAACCCAACTTAAAGCAAAACTCTCTCAGGTGTCCTTTCTTTTTGCAATAGGAGCAAGCATAAACAGGCCTTGGTACACCTCTCTCAAAATATCTCCCACGCGCTCTCCAAATAGGTACAAGAAGCCTAGGTGGGTCGAGTTGAGAGCCATGTGAATCTATCATAGAAGTGGGAATCGGCTCGCGTGCAACAAAAGAAATGGAGGCACTGTAATGACCTTTTCCTAAACTCTCATCACTACCCAAAACGGGATTGAGAACCATCTTTCCAACTTTCTTAGATGCATTCTCTAAAGGGACTTTGACCTCCCCGACAAATTCGAGATCACTTTCGAGTTGGGATACACGTATCATCATACTAGACACCGTGTCGGTCAAGTCACACTTTCCGCCCTTGAACACTTCTTTCCCTCTCTCCAAATCTAAAATTCGACGACCTAAATCCCTATTATACTTCTTCGTTTTCAAGGTCTCAGTGTACAAATCCCAAAAGGATTTTTGGAGCTAACTTTCATCCCGACTTTCACTCTCTATCTCACTCGAAATACTTAAACTGTCATTGGTGCTCTCATGACTGGCTAAGAAGACAACAAACTTTCCTTGTGAAGACTCATCCTCAAAATCTTTAACATCTTCCTCACTATCACTAAGTGTGGCTGGCATAGCCACTTTTTTACCTTCTCTTCTAATTATAGTGGGACACTCAAACGACTTATACCCTCTTCCCTCATACTCAAAGCATGTCACTTTTTCAAAATCTTCCTCACCTTATTTCTCTTGCTCAATGCTTTCTTTGGCCTCATCTTTTTATTTCTTAAAAAAAAAATTATTGCAAGAATTTTGTGTCAAAAACTTGAGAAACGTTTTGAAGTTATTTGCAAGCAGGGCCATATCAAAATTAGACTCGTCCTCGGACTCAGACTCAGAAAATCTCACTTTCTTTTTCTTATCACTCGTGGACACTTTCTTTCCCTTCCTAGTTTGGGCTTTAAGCACTATCCCTCTATCCTCAGGTTTGACAGTGTTCGGAAACATGTTAATTTCGTACGTCTAGAGGTATCATACCAACTCTTCTAATTTCAGATGACTCAAATTTCCTACGGTAATTAAAATAGTCACTTTTGGGATAAGACGTTTAGGCTGCGATCTTAAAATCTTTTTGACCACTCGTGCATCAGGTATAGGCTCACCAAGGTTAAAACTAGTGTTGATAATATCAGATAAACGTGCATAAAACTCATCAAAACACTCAGTCTCTAACATAGTGATCGTCTCAAATTGAGTGGTCAAATTTTGGATTTTAGACTCTTTGACCGCTTTAGTGCCTTCGTGGGTGAGTTGTAAAATATCCCATGCTTCTTTAGACGTAGTGCACGTCATAATACATGGGAACTCGTCAGAAGTGACATCTCTGGATATTGCATCAAGTCCTCATGAATTGTAAGTACTCCACCCAAACTCTTCCTCAGTCTAGTCTAACACAAGTTTTAAATTAGTGACATTGTTCGTAGTGACAGTGGGAGGATTCCAAACTCTTTCATAAATGACCCAAACTCTTTCATCGATTACTTTTAAATAGGATTTCATTCGGGCTTTCCAGTAAGCATAAGTAGACCCGAAAAAAATTGGCAACCGATTATATAAGTTTTCACTTGGAAACATTGCGATAATTTTAAAAATATGATTTTTCAAAAAAAATCAATATCACACAATTTTGCAAAAAAATAGGAATACGCGATAAATTAGCACAACCTGCTCTGATACTAATTTGTCGGCGTGAGTAGTCAAACTGTATTATCTAAAATATGTGAAAAATCAGGATCACGCGATAAATTAGCTTAACTCGCTCTGATACTAATTTGTAAATGTCTGAAAGGCCGTGTGTGATACTGATTTAAATCAACTCACAAAATTCAAATCACAACCTTATTTAACTAGATTCAATTTATTAATCAAATTCTTTCAGCCCACAAACTCAATTATATACGTGTGTACAGTGTCAAACCAACATAAATAAAATATGCGACTCAAATTTTAGGAAAACTCCCCTTAGGGCAAAACCTTTTTATCTCACTATGATTGTAAATAGCAACTTACACAGTTACAATGAAATACAGTTGGTTGACACACAAATACCCACAGGCGTTGGTCGGTGTCGTCGGTAATGAATTACGCATAGCAATCCATAAGAATAGCAGTCATATCTTCAGCCCAGGAATACCACAACACTCCCTATGAACCACAGTCCAAATCAGAAAAGATCCACACGCAGTGAACCTCAATGACATGCATCCATATAATGTATAAAATATCCCCACAAATGTATGAACACTGGCAAGATTATGTTCCAAGGTTCCAAAAGAATCACAAAAGTATATGGGAATTTTGGTGAATCAAAACTGAGTTTTTGGACTCAAACAAATATGAAGACTTGACTCTCAAAAACTTCTCTGAGTCTTCAAAAAATACACCATCGAAATAGGTATATATAGGATTTTAGAAAATTTGAGGGGGCATAAAATTTTATCAGGTCCTGACCGATTCATTTTTTACCATTCTGGGATTGGTCCGATCAGACAGAATTCTCTGTGTAAAAATTCTAGCCATATCGGTTCGTTTTTCTTCTTAAATTGATTGGTCTGATCTGTAAAAAAATTATTTCTCCTTTAACTTGCCTCGGATTTATAAAAACATTTTTGTAAAAATTTCCCAATACTAAAATGAAACTTTAAAGAAATTAAAACCTAACCTTACCAACGTTGTCTCGTCGAGGCTTTAATGAAGCTATCTTGACATTCGGATCCATCTTGATGCGTGTATGCTCTTGAACATTCCTTCGATGGTTGTAGTGGTATATGACATACTAACATATAAGCGGACATGAGAAAAATTTCCTCACAAATTCCTTGTGGGAAAAACCTTTAATCAATAGTTTTAAAATATTACAATACAATCAACTTACAAACTACTTGATACCTGCCACAGGTATAACATGCTACTCCTCGCATATCTCTAAAAAATACCACTTTTCTCTGAATTGTCCACAAGCAGCCTTCCACCCTCGATGACCAACGATTGGCTTTTGTCTCCAGCAATGATCCCCTCGAGAATAACAATGCTCAGTAGTAGAGATAATTTCTTCACAAGATTAGTGTATCCTATTCTCGTTTGAACGAAAATATAAATTTATTTGAATGAAATTGGTTCTCGTTCGAACGAATGTGACATCTCGTTTGAACGAAGTTCAAACGACCTCCAAATGACCTAAAATAGTACACCATAATTCAATACATATTCGATGTAAATTTAAAAAGAGCCTTGAAATGAAAATGTGATATCATTGGAATGAGAACCTCATCTCGTTTTAACGAGGTGAGCGAACTTTTAAAATTTTTAAATAAAAAGTATGGCTCGATTTTTCAATTTAAAAATCCTGTTTAAGTTTAAATAAAATAAAACATCCCAAAATAAATTTAAATTCCTAAAATCTTTATACCTTTATAAAGTGGAGAACCATATAACTTAAAGATGTTAGAGATTTGGTTATTCGTGATGGCTCAAGTCGAAGTGTAACGGGATACGCCAAAATTTATGCACACCTAAGCTATGAGAAAATGACATAAATTATGCTCTTATAATAATATTTTTTCAATAGATCAATTCACAAAAATGAAACTCGGTACATGCTCCAACTAAATTGAAATAAATAGACCTCGCATCTCTCATAAGAAAAATGAATGAAACTAATAGGTAATAATTGACACCTATATCCTTTGATAAGTTTTGAGACTGGGAAATAAACTCAGTTCTCTAAGACCTGAAAAGATAAATAGGACGATCGCGAGCACCTTAAATGTGAGATCAAAAGTGATGTGTCAGTCCCACCACAAGCTAGAAAATCTAAACGACCCAAAATAGTTATATAAGTAAATAATAAATTCACAGTTATCACCCTACGCAATTCTCATCATATGAACGTTACTCATTGTTCATTAATGAATAATTAGAATTTGAATAATTTAATAAAATTCTTTATCATAAATAACCGTCATATTGTCTAGCCCCCAATTCCCATCGAAGTCAATAGTCACATGGCATGCATAGAAAATATTCGAATAAATAAATAAATTCCTATTATCATAATATTCATCCTCCATCATATTTACCCGAAAATACGTCATCAAAAATTAAAATGTCCTTAATTGGATAGTGAGAGAACTAACTAATATTTCACCTCCACCATATACAATTCCATCAATATAAATAACTAGCAATGACCTTCGCTTTGGGTCATGCACAAACGAATCATAATGTCCACTCTCGATACTCTCAAAATGTTATATCTAATGTCGCTAAAATAAATATACTATTTTACTACTTCATATTAATTTTATAATGAAATGTATATCGAGCTCCATTCTACTCAATTACACTACTTTTATTCTTTAGTCATTTCATTAAAAAATCCTATCCCTAAGACTTTGTCCATAATTATAATAACATTATCATTAGTTATCTGACATGAGTGCATCATTTATTATGAGTTAATTGTCTAATCAACACATGGAACTTAGGTTATGTTACATTAATTTGGGCATTTTTCCTATTTTTATCACTTCGTTATCCTAATAAAAATACAATTTTCCATTCATCCTATATGACGTGACATGGGATAATTTGGAAAGAAATGGTTTCCTTATTAATACTCAATGGCATTATCAACTGAGTGTAAAAAATTATATATTAGGGAAAGAAGGTGATTAGTGAATTATCAACATAGCAATTTATCCAATAACACTCAGTTGATTTTATTAACATAGTTCATAAATGTCCAAGTCTGACAAGTTATAAATCTCAAATTTTAATCCAAATTTCCTTACGCATTTACATAACTAATTTGAGTAGATGAATCAATTTAATATAGGATTAATATGGTATTCATAATTTTGCAAAATAGTGTTTAGAATGGAATATACTTGAGTTTAAATATATTGTTTTATAAAATTATCATTATTCTTTATTAAACCATAATAATATATTTATTGTAAAATTTCATTGTGTACATATACCAACCTAATTATTTTTAATTTATTGGAAGTGTTGGATTAGGTTTAGGTGAAAATTACTCTCACATACATAAAAGGAGAAGAGTAGTTTATTAACTTTTCTTCAGGATGAATCCACAAACGAAATATAGAATTTTCTTTTGAAAGTTCTCCTTAGAAAATGTAATATAGAGTATCTCCATAAATAATGTTTCATTGAAAATTATTCCCAAGATTCCTACGAAAATGTAATATAGAGTATATCCTTAAATAATGTTTCGTTGAAAAGAATTCCCAAGAGTCCTACCAAAGGTTAACATTATTCCCAAAAATTCTCGATCTTTTCTCTTCAAATTATGTAAGAAAATATGTGTTTAAAGGTGTTTTGAAAGTGTTTTTTTATTGTAAAGTGGGAAGAAAGCCCTTACTTTTTGTTTAAGGGAGAGGAGAGGTGAAGTTTTAGAAGGGATATTAAAACATAGTAATTTTTATGTGACAAAATTAGTTTATAAAGAGAACCAACAAAACCACCACCAGCTAGCTGCGAGCTACCCTTGGCCCAGCCATACCCGCGGTCGCAGGAATTGTAAGCGAGTTTGCAATTTCTAGACCCACAATTGCAACCTATATAACCGCAGTTGAGGTCCTTCTCAGCTACCGATCCTTTTCTTTACTTATTTTCATTTTAATTCCTCCAAATTTAATTAACTGCAACTTTTCATAAGCGAACATATTCACCACATGGTTTATTTATGATCTCATAGTTTTTCAAAATCTTGCTCATCATGTAATTAGCAAAAGACATTGTTAGCCTCAAGGTCAGATAATATCTCAGTCAAAATCATATGGCCCAATTAATCCAATTTACTAATTATCCCAATTAACATTAGTCCGTTAGCATTACATTAGCCTAGTAATCATAATATAAATATCTAATGAGCACCCTTAGTAACAATAACTTATTTCCATCAAAATACACATTTGAAAGTTAAATTTCCTAACACGTGATTACTTTAGAGTTTTAAATTCTCTCTTTTAGTTTAATCTCTTCCTAAATTTATTTTTGATTAATTTATGTATTTATTTATTTACCAATTTATGAGTTATTACAATTACTATGTAGTGCAACTACATTAGAACTCCATGCAATATATAATATCAAAAAGCAAAAGGGTGTTGAATAGGTTGATAAGAGAGGTTTGTCTTCTTCTATCTTGAAAGGTAAGAAGAAGAAAGGAAGTCTTACATATAACTTGTACTAGTTAAAATAGTGATTAAACTTTGGGGAGCATGGATGTAGCCGAAAGGGAAGTGATATATTAACAAAAGGTCTAGACATTAGAAGAATAAGTTCCTAATATATTTGAATAAATAGAGGAATGAAACACTAATTTATCATTTATCATTGAGGCTTATTTTGTGGACCAGGACCTGGTGTGTAGATGCAGGGCTTATTAATCATGTTTGTAATAATTTTTAATGGTTCCGGGTAACCAATAAGCTCAGTGAATGGGAAATTTTTATGTTTATAGGTGACAATTCCAAGGCATTAGTATTAGCACAAGGATATTTAGTTATAAATTTTTATGCAGATAAAATGTTAATTTTAGAAGATTATTTTCATGTTCCTACTAATAGAAAAAAATTTATTTCATTTTCTAAGTTATTTTTAAACGGATATTTTAATTATTTTAACAAAGATTTTTTTAATCAAAAATAGAAATTTTTTTATCTATTTTTGTACATGGAAAATGATCATTACATTGTAAAGCATGTCTCTCTTTGACTGCTAAATGATAAAATGAATAACTCAAAAGGAAATAACCCAATGATATGGCCACATACTTACTGAACTTAGTTCCTTTTAAGTCAGCCTCAATGATTCCCATGAAACTGTGGACCGGACAAAAGCCTAGTCTAGGACATGTTCGAACATGGGGTTACAAAATACATGTTCTAAGGAAGGAGTCAAAGAATTTAGAATCAATAACATATGTATGTCTCTTTGTAGGTTAATCAAAAGGAACCAAGGTTGGTCAATGTTATGATCTTGAGGAACAGAGGGTATATGTTAGAGAAAATGCTCGGTATTTAGAGTAATATTATTTGATAGACCACAAATCCAAGAGTAAGTTGATCTTATACGAACTAAGAGGGAAAGAAACCGTAATTTCTTTTATAAACTCGTACTGGAATAAATTTAACTTGATATCAGTGACACACTACCTAAGGGTAATGAGAGTATTATGGATGATTAGGATATAGGTGTCACCTCTACTACACCACAAGTACATCCACTCCGTAGTAGGAGGGGAAGGCGTGTAAGAGCATGATTTAAATCACTTGCTCATAATTTTGGCTACATTTAGTTTTTGGAATATCCCGCTACTGATAGTTTCGAGCCATTATAAAGAACTGATTTTCATCATCTCCAAATTCAATAAGATCTTCACTAAATAAAGGTATAATTAATGTAGGATTTAAATTTATTCACATTTATATCTGGGAGTTCTTTTTATTAAAATTGAGGCATTTTTCTAAACATTTTTCTGAGTTTGAAATTTTTCAAAAAGCATGAAAATCATTCTAACGAGATGCACATCTTGTTCTAATGAAATTGCTACCTCGTTCGATGTGGTCGTTAGATGGTTCCATCAATCAAACATGTAATGATGGCTTATTAGTTTGTCATGTTCGAAGCTCATTCAAATAAGATTAGGTTGTTGTTCAAATAACCTCAGTGTCTTTCAAATGAAGTCATCTTTTCGTTCAAATGACCTTAACCGCCTCAAAATTTATGTGGTCTTATACATACCTATTTCGTACAGAATATTTTAAAAACTTTTGCAAATTTGATTTTTGAAAACCTACTGCAAAAGTACTCACTTTAGATCAAAAACCTATTTTGATTCACAATCATCACTCCCATATTTTTATGTGAATCAGTTCAAAACCTTAGGTTTTTATATCTGAGTTATACTTATGGGGAGATTCTTTTCACTGTTGACTCGTTGTGGTTCTCGAGGGGATCACTGCTGAAAGGAGGACCAAGGATGATTGGTGGATACCGAGGGTGGACCTCCACATATGGACGAATCTGGACTGAGTTGTATTCTATAGATGTTCTTATAAGTTACGTCTTATAAAAACTTTTTATAGTGCTGATAAAAAAATTCGGAAGGGGTTTTTTCCTCAATTTGACTTGTTTGTGTTTGCATGCATAATTTTATCTTCTTTATCACCTCGTTGATTGTTTAGGGTAATAAAGATAAAATTTGGACTGTCAGGTGATGAATACTTAATTATAGAAATTATCCATTAAGATCGTAAGTGTACTCTCAAATTGGTATCGGAGATTGTTGCACAAATTTATTGTGTGATTTTTTCCGCAAAATATTTATTCTTTATATCAATTTTTCTGGAAATTATTGATCTTTGAAAAAATTAATTTCAGTGGAAAATTTGTATAATCAACTGACCATCTTTGATGGTACTAATTATGCATATTGGAAGGCTAGGATGAGGTCTACTTTAAAGTCCATAGACGAACACGTCTAGGTTACATATGAAAGAGGGTGGACACCTCCCAATATCACGATTTGTAATAGAATTGGCCCTAAACCTGTCTCACAGTGGATTGAGGATGATTATAAGTGGAGCAAAGAAAATTTAATTCCGACTGTTTGAGTGCCATCTCAGGATTCGTTACCCCTAACGAGTTCCATTATGATGTGCACCACGTCTAAAGAATATTGGGATACCCTCCAATTCACTCATGAGTGCACTAATTCTTTTATAGCTTCTAAGTTGTAAAACCTCATCACACAATTTGAAACGATGGAAATTCTTGAATTTTAATTGTTCAATGATTTTTATGCATGACTTTCCGACATAGTTGACTCGAGTTTTAATTTAGGTGAGAGGATTCCCGATACGCATGTAGTTAAGAAAATCTTGAGATTGCTTCCCGACCGCTTTATTCCTAAGGTTATGGTTTGTAACTCGCTAGGGATCTTAGATACTCTTAGATTAGAAGAACTTATAGGAGATCTTTAGATGTAAGAGATAGATATGTTCTCAAAAATAGTTAAGCCTTGCGATAAGGGGGTAGAACTAAAAGCCCAACCTAGGAAGAGAGAGGCAGTGTCTAAAAAGAGAGAGAAAGTATCATTTGATTATGAGTTTGATTATGATGTAGATGATTTATCCCTTTTTGCTAAAAATTTCAAGAAATTTCTCGAACTTAAAAAGAAAAATACTTCCAAATATAAGAAGAGTTTTTAGAAAGATAAAAAATTTAAAATGGGCAAGAAAAAGTTTGAAAAAGGAAGAAAGATTTACTAAAGGAAGATGAGGATAGATGTTATAAGTGTGAGGGTAAGGGTCACAAAGCTCGAGAGTGTGTAACTAGTTTAAAACATTAAGGGAAAGGTAAAGCTGGATTAAATGTTACACTTAGGGAGAGAGGTCGAGTCAAAAAGTTTAGGAGAAAAATCACTGCATGGATGTAACTTCACCACATTCATGGCTAGTCATGTTAGTACATCGAGTGAACCTCATGATGATGAGGAAGCTACTAAACATGAACAACTCGATAATGAGTCTAGTTATTTCGAGAAAAATGAGGGAGAGAGTGCTTTGAGTGAGAGCAAGAGTGAACTTCAGCGAGCCTACGTCGAACTTTATGTAGAATCCTTTAAAATGAAGAAACAAAATAAAGTTTTAATAATGAGAGTTTTAGCATTAGAGAAAGAATTGCATGAGGAAAGAGAGAGTGAATCCTCGGTGAGATAAGCTTTTGGAGAGAGAGTTTATTTAGTTTAGAAAGATAACAAGGACTTTACCAACAAATTGGCTAGTCTTATGAGTGATCTCTAAGTATCCATAAATACTCGTGAGAAACTTGAATACCTTATATCTCAACTCGATAAAGATCTTAAACCTGCTGGGGAAGTCAAGGTAACTATAGAGGATACATCTAAGAAGGTTGGTAAGATGCTCCTCGGCCCCGCTTTAGGAAACATTAAAAGGCAAGTAATTGGCTATAATGGTGTATCCACTTCCCACAATGCGCTCGAGTCAGTTCTTGAGTTTGTGATGGATCCTTATGGACGTCAATCGAATCCACCTAGGAGGCTTAATCCACCTAGAAGAGTTCCACTTTGAAAAGCAAACTGAGGTAGTCCCAAACTTGTCTAGGTTTGCACCTATTGCAAAAATAGAGGTCACCTTCGAGAGTTTTTCTATAAATTAGGTCAGACTGGTCGTACACATACTCCTGTAAACCACTTTAGCAACTTTTTTAGTCTTAGGGAGCAAGTTGAATTTCTAGTAGAGACTTTCCATAGTTTAATGGAATAATTTCAACGGATGTCTTTGCTATTTGAGAAAGATTCCAACATTTTGTCTAGAGTAAACAATGACAAGGGCAAAGAAAACGTTACGCTACATGGATACCTAAGAGAAATGAGAAAGTCCTTATTTTTCATATTATTCTCGAGGCTCAAAATACTTACCAATGGAATTTTGATAGTGCGTGTTTTAGGCACATGATAGGTGACGTCTCATTTTTTACCAACCTTGAGGATCGCAAGGAAGGTAAAGTCACCTTTGTAAATGGGATTAGATCTAGAATTTTAGGACATGGAAGTGTTGAGATACCTGATTTTCCTAAGCCAGATTATATGCTGTACGTGAAGGGGTTGAAAGTGAACTTGATTAGCATAAGCCAATTGTGCGATGTACTCTTTTTAGTAAAGTTAATGAAATGTTTATGATCAATCCAATAAATTTTACTACAAGGTGTAAGGACGAAAGATAAGTGTTATGGGATTTTACCCATGTCCTCTTTTATGTGAAGCAAAGCCACGGTAACCATTATAGACCCTTGCCATCAACGACTAGGTCATGTGAACTTTAAATATCTTGAGAGGTTAGTTAAGAAAGATGTAGTTCATGGCTTACCCTCACTTGGGAATCTAACTTCCTCAGTTTATGGACCTTTACATCAAGGTAAAAAAATTAAATCCCCATCGAAAGTTGAATACCATAACTACCACTCGTATTTTGGAGTTTATTTACATGGATCTTATGGGTCCTACTCGCACCGAGAGTTTAAGTGGTAAGAGATACACTCTCATGACGACTGATGACTTTTCTAGATAATTGATTGTAGGATTCCTTCGAGAAAAGTATGATGTGATTGAGTTCCTTACAATCAAGTGCCATGTACTACAAAACCAACATGGTTCACTATTGATCGAATGTATAGTGATAACGACATTGAATTTAAAGAATTTAAAGAGGATAGATATTGCGATGAAGTGGGCATAAAGCATGACTTTTCGATCGTTTGTACTCCTTAGTAAAACGGGACTATTGAGAGGAAGAACCGGATGATACAAGATATGACAAGATCCATGAATCTTGGGAGAAACGTGCCTAGACATTTTTGGGCAGAGCTGGTGAGTACCGTATGCCATACAGTGAATAGGGTATATCTTTGTTCGCACGTGCTTCACACGCCTTATGAGTTGTGGATAGTAAAAAAGCCCAACCTATCATATTTTCGTGTCTTTGGGAGTACTTTCTACATCTTTCAAGATCGTGATCCCTTAGGAAATTTTGACTCCCGAAGCGATGAGGGGATATTTTTACGATATTCATCAATGAGTAAGGTTTACTGAGTTTATAACATGGCTATACCTAAGGTTATGTATTCAATAAAAGCAACGATTAGAGATGAAGAGCCACCATCATTTATTTCTTATAGCCCGTAGTGTGAGGATAATGAACCCCCGGGTGACGATTACATCCTTCCTCATGTTACCACAGTGAACCTCATTCCTTCTTTTGGGGAGACAACATCTTGGGTTCGAAAGAGTCATGACCCATCCACTATACTTCGTGATCTTACACTAGGTGTAAGGACATATTTTATAAGTCCTCTTTACATCAAAGTACGACGTATATCGTTACAACCATCGAAGAATTATTCAAGATCATTCAAGCATCAAAACGGATCCGAATATCAAAGTTCTTCATCAAACGAGTCTTCGCAAGATTAATTTTGGTAAGGTTGTGTTTAAGTACCTTATCATTTCACTTGAAGTATTGGGATTATTTTTCATAAAATATTTTCTAAGTGTTGGAGGGAATTTTTAATGTTTTTCATCAAAAATATAATTTTCAAAGTTTTTGAACAGTGCATTTATCGAGAAAAATAAATATATTTTATTTCACTATCGTTCAAACGACAGCCTATGTCATTCAAACGAATTGGTTTGTCATGCGAAGTATCAAATGACATTGGATCTCGTTCGAACATCCAATCTCGTTTGAATGAGCCGTCGCCTTAAATCTTTTATAAATATGACTCTCCAACTCCATTTTTCATAAGAAGACTTGTGCAGAAACTGTCTACGTTTCTGCAAACAGCAGTACGAATTTGTCTTCTCACTTTAGAGGTTTGATCCTTTATTTTTCAATTAATAAAACATCCCAATCTTATGTGAATTGTTTTGGAACCCAAAATATGATCTTGTTGATATTGCTCTTATAGAGAGAGGGTAAATCTACATCATACGGCTGCGTGTCATTGAGGATCTTATTACGTGAAGATTCTTTGCCGATTTGGACTGACATTCATAGGGAGTGCTACGGTATTCCTTGGCTGAAGATAAGACTGTGGTTCATATGGCATAGCTCCGTGTGAACCACTACTGACAACACCGACTGACATCTGCGGGTATTCATGTGTCAAAATCTATTTCATTATAACCGTGCAAGTTGCGATTTACAATTATAGTGAAATAAAAAGTTTTTCCCTTTAGGGGTATTTCCTCAAATTGGTTTCCTTTGCATGCTTATTGATTTTATATTTTCAAATCACCTAGATGCATGTGTTAGGGTTTAACTAAAATTTAGGTTAATTAAAATTGGATTTATTTGAGAAGTTCCATTATTCCACAGTAGCACTCTCAAATTGGTATCATAGCGGGTTGCACTAATTTATCGCATGATCCTGATTTTCCACATACTTTTGCTGATAAAATTTGACTTCTCACGTCGTCAAATTGGTATCAGAGCCTGTTGTTGCACTAAGTTATTATGTTTTTATCCTGATTTTTCCAAATATATTTTTTGAATCCCGATTTTTCTAAATATGCCTTTGGGGGGATTTAACGATTTTAGATGTCACTTGTCTGAAGGAACTATTTGGAAATCTCAGGTGAAATCTTCTTTTAAAAATCTCGTTAAAAAGAAAGAATCTGAGGGATGTCTTTGTTGTGATGGGATTGGCCATATCATAGATGAGTGCCCCACCAAAGTTACGGAGTGTTTTAATAAACCAATTGCTTATGTCGCCACCCTTAGTGATAGTGACCAGAGTGAAGAAAATTTTTGTGCATGTAAGCGTGTCCTTCCAACTGTGTGGCTACTCATGAGAATGACGATGATACTTCTTCCATAGCCACTGGTAGTGTATCCTATGAAAGTGATGGTGACGAGAGTGAGGATGGAAGTGTACATGAGCGTAGCTTTCAAATGGCTTTGAGTGAACTTTATGCTAAAGCTTTGAAAATAAATAAAGAAAATTTGAAATTAAAAGATCAATTGAAAGGTCGTGCCTTAAAAAATAATGATGTTTTAGTTGAAGATCTTAGGGCACGTGAGAAAGTTTTAAGAGAGAAGCATGAGAATGTCGAGGGGGAGAAAGATAGTCTTCGAGGGGTGATGGAGGCTATGAAAAAAAATTCTTGCATTTGACGATTCTAGGCACGTACTTGAATCTAGGATAGGTGAACTTGAGAAAAGTTTGAGAGATTCGAGTAAAGTGAAATTTGATTTAGAGTCTAGGCCTGAAAAGCTTGATAAGATTTTAGGCACTTTAGAAATAAAAAAAGGATAGGGGTGGGATTGGTTTCGAAAAACAGGTTGCACCCATTCTCGAAGTCATCCCCACACGTGTGAGAGAGCCACGCAGGATTTTTAAGAAAGAGCCACCTAGGAATTTAAGGAGAGAGCCACCTTTAGGTAACGTTCACCTCCACATATACACGTGTACTCATTGCGGTCGAAAAGCCCACCTTAGGCGTTTCTGTTATTAACTTCAAAACACTACTAGGTTGGTTAAAGAAAGAGTCATACTGGTTCCTAAAACCCCAACACCTTGTTAAACATCGATTTGGGTTAGGAAATCGTATTTAGAAGCATATGGTCTAATTGTTCACGACTCTCGTCTGCTTGCACGTGATTCACCACATGACATATCTTTTAGTTGATAGTGTTGGTTATTTTTCATACATTATTTGTTCTCCATGATATACTCTTACTAGTGTTAAGACTCAACTGTTCCTTTTTAAATGGAAGTTCTGAAGGAGGAGGTTTACAAGAAACAACCGAATGGGTTTGAAGACCCTAAGCACCCAGGACACGTCTAGTATCTTAAGAAAGTCGTGTATGATTTGAAGCAAGAACATCGTGCTTGGTACAAGAGGATTACTTCTTATCTCTTAGCTCATGTCTTGAAGAGAGGGGGAGTAGAGTAGATAATACGTTGTTTGTGAGGGGAGAGAGAGAGAGTGGTGCTATTTTGGTTGCCTAGGTCTATATGGACGGCATAATATTTGGATCCACATGCTCACACTTTTTAGGAGGAGATGAAGAGTGAGTTTGATATGAGCATGGTAGGTGAGCTTACATTCTTCTGAGGTCTCCAAGTTCATCGTCTTATAGATGGGATATTCATATCTCAATCCAAATATGCAAGAGACCTTGTGAAGAAATTTGGTCTAGACTCTACTAAGCACACACGCACCCATATGTGTTCATCAACAAAGCTTAGTAAAGACATTTTAGGCAACAACGTAGAGAAGACTTTATATCATAACATCACAAGTAGTCTTCTCTACCTTACTAGTAGTCGCCCCAAAATTTCCTTTAGTGTTGGAGTCTGTGTAAGATACCAGGCATCCCTGAAAGACTCATACTTACATGCTCTTAAACATATTATCAAATATGTGAGTGGGACTATATCATATGGTATTTTGTGTTTCTTTGATACCGATGACCGCTTGTCCACCTATTCGAATGTCGATTGGGTCGATAGGTGTTGGAGCACTTCGGGTGGGTGTTTCTAATTTGGGAGTGCTCTTGTCTCGTGGATGAGCAACAAGTAAAACTCTATATCTTTGTCCACGACGGAGGTTGAGTATATAACCTCCAAGAGTTATTGCACACAACTTTTATGGATGAAGCAAATGTTGGAGGATTAAGACATTTCACGGGGAATAATGACAATTTCATGTGATAATACGAGTACCATTCATATTTCGTGTAATCTCATCCAGCATTCAAGCACAAAGTACATTAGGATATAAGAGAATTTTTTTTAAGATCTAGTTGTAGAGAAGGTCATGTCCTTAATATTTATGAGCATTAATCATCAGTTAGCCGATATTTTGAAGAAACCTTTAGATTTACTTTGATTTGAGAATCTTAGGAAGTCTTTAAGTATTTTCATTATTGATTGAGAATGGATAGAGTATCTAGTATAATATGCTTTTCATGCTTATTCATATTTATTCCTATTGCTAGATTGTACTATCTTTGTATTATCACTGTACTTATCTTTTTCCATTTTAATATATTAATCGAAAAATAAAAAAAGTTTTTTTTCTTGAAAAAGTTCGAAAAACAAATACAAAAAGATTTTTGGTTTCATTTTAGAAAAATAAAAAAGTTAAAAAGATCCTATTTTCAAATTTTTAAAAAGAGTTTTGTACTTTTTTGCACCATATATGGATGAAAATTAAAAATGTTCGAGTCACCCCTTCATTCCATATCCAAGTGACCATTTTGTATTGTTTTGAGATGCAACATCATCTCATTTTGTGCTTAATAATGTGTGGAGTTATTAAGATATGATATGATGACTACTTGATAGATGTTTGACTCCTCTTCACCTTTAATGCACACGAGCACGAAATTATTTGAGTATTACACTTACCTTTCACGTGTCATTTGTAGTATTTTCATCTCGATCCTGCTTTTAAAATGAACCAAATGCGATAAAATGAGATAATAGGTTCAACTGCATATTCAAGTATGAAATATTATTTCGGTTGTATACTGCCTACTCCTTTCACAATGATTTGGAAGATGCTACTGCCCCGAAGATTCAGCGAACCAACCTTGCAAATGTTGTGCTTACTCAAAAGAACCTTGGCATTGAGGACTTGATGAGTTTTGATTTTATGGACTCACCTCCAGCCAAGTCAATATTGAATGCCTTGGAACTGATCTTCGCATTTGGTGCACTAAATTAATTAGGTGAGTTGACGTTAGTGGGTAGAAGAATGGCACAGTTTGCTCTTGATCCCATGTTATCTAAATGATTGTTTCATCGGATAGGTACAAGTTCTCTGATGAGATCACATTTATAGCGGCCATGCATTCTGTTGGGAGTTCAATCTTTTACTTCCCAAAGGACAAAAAGGTCCAAGAGGATAATGCCCGGGAAAACTTTCACAGGGGTGATGTTGGGGATCATACTGCACTTTTTAATGTCTATAATGAATGGAAAGAAACTAACTACTCAAGACAGTGGTGCTTTAAAAAATTTATTCAGGTGAGGAGTATGAGACAGGAGAGAGATATTAGGGACCAACTGAAAGGGCTGTTGAAGAGGGCAATAAAAAAGGTTATAACATCTGCATATTTCCCCAACTCTGCCATGCAAACCCTATTTGTTTGTAGTTTGGTTTCCCTATGTTGCCAATATATGGGTCCATTAGTGTGAAATATATCAAGAAGTCTAAAACGTATTTAGTCCATGTAAATGGTTCTTATATAGTCCCCTCATTGTTTATTTTCAATTGTATGTTTATATTTTTTTACTTAGGATTGTTTTGTACTTCGTACATTTTTTTAGTAAAGTAACTTTCCCGTGGTAAGTAATTAAAGGCTGTAATTAAAGGGTAGGTTGTTGTACTAAAACAGAGGTGTAATTGAAGGCTCGGTTGTTATTTACTCTGTACAAATTTGTTGAATTTTAGTACTCTGTAAACTTTGTCAACTGATTATTAATTGAAACTTTTGGTGGTGCAGGTATATTGGTCGGTTCAAACTTGCTGTCCTCACACTATCTCAAACACTCTTCCCTCTCTCTCACTTGTACCTGAAATTTTTCTACTCTTTCATTTACCGCACCGCATCCAAGCCCCACACCATCTCTAATCAAACTTCGCACACAACCGTAGACAATCAAACGCACAAGAAGATGTTAAGAAAGGTATCATCTTTTGAATTATATATAATTGTTATGACTTTTTAAAAGTGTATGTTTTATGCTTAATACCATATCTTCTCCTTTTACTTTTGTCCCTTTTATTTTAATTTGTCTCTCTTCATTGTTCGGATTTAGTTCTAATGCGAGGTAATATTTATTTAAAAAAGGTTCATGATTTTCTTATGTTATGTATTAGATACCTTATGTTTTTCTATGCTTACTATGGATTCTTAATTGTGGAAAAGATCTGCTCAACAGCAGCCAACAAAGTTTGAGGTAGCCAATAAAGTGTGAGTTGTTCAACAGCAGCCAACACTTCCATGCTGCCGCCCTGACCCACCCACGCTACTGCCTGCCACCCCCATCCCTCTAACACTACAAGTAATCTCTCTCTCTCTCTCTCTCTCTCTCTCTCTCTCTCTCTCTCTCTCTCTCTCTCTCGCTCTCTCTCTCACTCTCTCACTCACACACACACACACACACACACACACACACACACACATTCACCTTATCCTCGATGTTGTTCCTTTTAATTATTTTAGCTAAAGCTGACCCGCTGTCACCCATTTAAAGATTCATTGTGTTTAATTAAAAATCTTATGTACTCATACGTGTTTGACGATTATTATATCTTCCAGTTTTTCAAAGGCACTTATTTTGATCGTATATGCATGCTTTTCTCTAGCAATTGGATATTGAATACTGCAGCATCCAGTGTGTTCCCGACTTATTGGTTTATTCTCCTTGGATGTGATAATCAGGTGATGTACTGCAAATGTAATGTTAGTTCCCTGTATGAGGTCAGTAGTTATACAATTTATTTGTGAACCACTTCATTCAAGAAAGGAATGTTGTGAAGGGTTAGTGACATCTTATACAACTAATCAGGTTTCTATTAGGTAGGGGAACTTTTAACCATTGTTCAAGGTTTTGTACTCCTTATGACTTATTTGAATGTCAAGTATACTTTGAAAAGCATGTTTGGAGTGTGAATAACCAATTAATTTACTACCCAATTACTATTTGGACTGTGTTCATCATAAACAGTTTTGTTGTGTTCAATTCTATATTCTCATAATTACTTTATGGTTGTCACCATTTATAGTTTTTATGGTTTCTAACATATAACCTCATATGTCTCATATAATGGTTGGTATTATTTAATGTGTTGCATGTACATTTTGGAATGTTATATGTTGAATTGTAAGTGCAAAGTCAATACTATTATCTAAATTTGGTGTTGAAAGTTTTCATTAAGAAATTTTTTATGCACTCATAAACCTCATGTTAAAAACATGATTATTTTTAATATTTCAATATCATTAGTATATGACTCGGTTTGTTTGTTTTAAAAATCATATAAGTACTTGATTTGGGAATTGAGGTTTCATCAGTAATTTATTTTTAAGTGCCAACTAGCAATCGAGGTGAGTTTTTTGTACGCAAGTTCTTACATAATATGTTGAAGTATCTATGATATGAATGTCTTAGTTACATTAAAATGCATAACATGGAAATAATAGGATTGTAAAATGAATCAGATTTAGCTTTCATATTTGGATTTAAGATACCATTGACACTAGATTCACGCTGAGTTGATTATTTATACTGTTTAATTTTGTCTATTGCTAGGGATTTGGCTTAGGATTCATATCCATAAATTTGCGTTACTAGACATTTCTCATATAAGAGAGTGAAGGAAAGATCCAAATAATCAATAACCTTCCATGTGACCTGCTCAAGGATCCAAATAAAAGAAAGCATGTTCAAGTTTCTATCTCTCTCAAGGCTAGATAAATGAGGAGAGGCATGGGCCCAAGCAACAACAACATCAGACTTCATATCAACTTTCAAAGTGAAAACATATGAGAAATAAATACAATCCAATGAGGTAAAAGGGTCCAAGCAAGCCCAAGTTAGTCTCCATATCAGGGCAGGATAAAAAAAATTCATGATGAACAATTCGAGCACCAGAGCAGCTATTCGGAACTGAAAATGTGTCCAAGCAAATATCAGGCCCTGTGTTGTGTTTTTATTTGAATGGTAGGAGATCACTTTTATGGTGCTTGAGTGTTTACACAAGTTTAGTAACTCATGTATGCAGTATTATAGGGGTCGAGTTGAACGAGTTTGTACGTAATAGAAAAAATTTCAGTATTAGATTTTAAAGAATCATCATGTTCAAGTTAAATGACCATATTTTCGATTCAACCTGTAGGGAACTTCAAGCTAGATTAGAGGTCAAAGAACTTGAAATTGAGTTGACCCCTTTTTTGAAGTTTGAAATTGTATGACCATCAGTTCAAGTTGTAGGCCTCAAACCTTTTTTGAAAGTTGAGTTCAAGTGATTCTTTGAAGTAGTATGACCATACTACACTAGGTTCAATTCTACAGAATTTCTTTCCAATTGATTTAAATACGTGCCCAATGGAAATGGATGGGCCTTTATTGTCTAGTTTGATGTTCTTTGCTCTTTTTACAGGAAAAAAGTTTGATATTATATCGATATAATCAATAGGCACCAAGTTTTGAGTATCATATCCGTACTTATTATAGCTTGACTTTGGCAGCAACGTAACTTGGACAATTAAGTTAGCGAGTTTGATTTAGTGAACCCCTCTGAAAATGAGTTGGGTTCATTAGGTCTGGACTTGAATTTTTAGCACTAAACCAATAAATTTACATAATGATCATCACTAAATCAATAAATTTTCTTTGGTAGTGTATTGACGCAATAATTTTTGTTGGGGACTTAGTTTTATATGTAATAACAATGTATTTTATTTAAAAAAAATGATGTCGTGATATAAAAAGAATTGTGATGTAAAAAGAACCTTTTGACATGATTATAATTTTTTAGGGGATATTATGGACATTTTTTAAAAATTACATTTGATTTTTTTTAGGAATGAAGTTTTTGCCGTTTTGCGATTACGTATTTTGGAAATTTTCGTCGAGCCTTCAGGCACGGGCATTCCGCTAGTATATATATATATAAAGTAGGGTTAAGTTTTAATACACATTGTAAGCATTAAAGATGAAAATAATGTGCACGTTTTTGTGAAGACGTGATGAGAGAGAAAGTGATATCCCTCACAAATACTCAAGTTTTCATCTCCACGAGTGCCCACATGCTAAGCTTTGGGGATCATATAATAGAAGATTCAGGGTATTTGAACAAGAATTTGGAGGGGAATGGAAAAGAAAATCTTCATCTTCTACGAAACATATGTCTCCTTATTTAGATCACTTACATGCTCCATAAAGGTATCATGATTCGAAACTCTAGATTTATGCTTTAAACCTAACTTTTTTTTATTTCTTTCTATTTCATAATCAATCAAAGATTTTTGGGATATAATTTTTTTTTCATAATATTAATACCCCATAGTAAGCCCAAGGATATGCCTATAAATAGGATCTCACATGCATAGTAAAAGGGATCACATAACTAACAGTTTTTACGCTTCACAAAGTTCACTACACAAGAATAATAATACTCTCCCTTATTAACTCTAATAGTTATAAAAATATATATTTCGCCTCTCTCAAATAATTGTAACTCTTGAAGATCTTAGTTAAATTTATTATTATTTTGCTTCAGTTGTATTCTAAGCATTGTATTTATTTCTCAGTGATTGTTATCACCTTGTTGCAAAAGGTCTAAGTTATTATAATAGAAAGTCTATTTTGATTATTTCAAGCACTTGTTAACAGTTACCATAGAAATTTCTTTCATAAGGACGGGTAACGCATCTACATTAATCCTTACGTATAGACCCCAGTATCGCTACCCTCCCTTATTTTTTGACTCCACTAGAAGGTATTATCATAGTTATGGAAAAATAAGTTCATAGTATCTTACTCTCAGAGCAGTTCCCAGATAACCTAACACCCACCGAATTAGTGATGGAAAAAGTAGATGTTGGCACAATGGTGATAAAGATTGAAGATATATTCGAAATTCCCTCACAAACGGGATTCATTAGGCATAGTGCCTATCAACATATTGGTAGTAATGGCAGAGGAAAATGGAATGGAAGATCTTGAAAATGCCATTAGAATAGACTGAACTCAAACAAAGAACAATTTCTTTGCCAAAAAATTCTTAAGCTCAAGAACTCTGAAAAAACATTTCTCTTTAAGATAAGGAAACAAGGCAAAAGATAATAGGTTGAAGTTTATTAGAATTTATAGGGAAATTCATGTACAACATCATTGTCATTTCAAAAAAATAAGCATTAGTGAGTGGCCTCCATTCTTCCCAAAGCAATAATTGGCATCCCATGATACGGATAGACGTGTTGAGAAAGATTAGCGTGTTGGAAAACTCAATGTTTTGCATGGGGAATGAGGTCAAAATATCAGTTCAAAAGATTTTAAACTATTTCATTCACAACTCTCTGTAACAAAAACGAGAGACTCTTCTACGAGGGGGATAATGTTGAGGGGTATAAGCGTAACCCTTTGTTTATAAACTAATTAATTATTCTTCATTTATGATAGGTCAGACTAAAATTTCCTTGGTCGAGAAAGTAGGGCTCTATTGACTAGAAGGCACTAAATAAGTCTTATGGGATCTTTCAAGAAGTTTGGTTTGGAGTTTGAGAAGTAAGAGTTATTGATAAAGCTAAAACTCAACCATTTCAATCACCTTAGAAAGAGAGAATATTAGTGCGAAAGTCTCCATGGGTCACTCACACATTCACACATAAATATAACTACCATTTGGGTCACTTGAATAAAGATAGGTAAGAGCATATTTTTTTTCTTTGCTCAAATAGTTTAGGCTTACATAGATTTTAGTATATCCCATTACCATTCGAGTAAAGACATCATGAAAAACTGAATCCTCAACATCTCCAACTTTCAAGGATCTCCACACTTTGAAGGTATAATGCTATTAAGAGTTTATTCATTAAATTAATTTTAGGATGTTTAACTTTTTATTAAATCTGAAACAGGATTTTTTGTTAAAAAATCGAGGTTTCTTTATTTTTAAATTTTCTCGTTCAAATGAGTTTCCCTTTTTGTTTAAAGTCTCACTTGAAGTTCACATCGAACGTGCATCGATCGAGGGCGTAGTATTTTAGTTTGTTTGAAGGTCATTCAAATGAGATGGCTCTTCGTTCGAACGAAATATTATTTCGTTCTAATGTGTTGTTATTCTCGTTCGAACGAGCCACCACCACCTTTAAATTTATTTTTGTCTTATAAATAACTGTTTCGTTTTTGTTTTGTTAAGACTTTTGTTAGAAAACCTTTTTATTCACGAATCACGTCCCCAAAATAGATTTTTGTGAATCGGTTTAAACCCTATAAGTTTGTATCCTTGCATAAAACTCTTGTGGAGAGATTTTATTCACATCGAACCATTGTGATTATCGAGGGGATCATTACTGAAGACAAAGGCTGATCAGTGGATACCAAGCTTGGAAGGCCACGTTTGGACTGCACCTTACCGAGTTGTATTCTTTGGAGGTTCTATGAAGACACTTCGAATTATACTTGCGACTGGTATCAAGTAGCATGTAAGTCAATTGTGTTGTAAACTCTTTAAAGTGCTAAAAATAAAAGGTTTTACCCGCACACGGTTTCCTCCTCAAATTGCCTTTGTTAAATGCATATTTTAATTTATTTTTTTTATCACATAGATGCATGTCTTAGGATAAAAGGATAAAATTTAGACGTTGTGTGTGTTGTACACTTAATTATATAAATATTCCATTAATATCACCATAGCGTACTCACAAATTTCTATCAGAGAAGGTTACCCAAAAATACTGTGTGATCCTTTTTTAACAAAAAAATTTCTTTGATATCAATTTTTTTTATCTTTGAACAAGCGAATTTTAATGGAGAATTTGTATAATCGAGTGATCATATATAATGGTAATAATTGTGCTTATTGGAATTCTAGGATGAGGTCTATTTTAAAATCCATAAATTAGTGAGTTTGGTTAGTTTGTGAAAGAGGGTGGACTTCTCCCACGATCATTGTTGATAATATTGTTGGCCCTAAACCTATTTCTTCCTGGGCTGATGAGGAATTTAAGTGAAGTAATTTTAACTCTCGTGAACTTAGTGCTATTTCTGGAGCCGCCACCCCAGACGAGTTCCGTCGCATCATGACGTGAACTACGTCTAAAGAAACATGGGATACCCTCCAACTCACTCACGAGGGAACCAATGATGTTAAAGCTTCAAAGCTTCAAAATTTAACCACCCAATTTAATACCAACACTATATTAGAGTCCAAGTTATTTGATGAGTTTTATGCATGTTTATTAGATATTGCCAATTCGGGTTTTAATTTGGATGAGAAAATTCTAGAAACGAGAGTTTTGAAAAACATTTTGAGTTCAAGTCCCGCCCACTTTATTCCTAAGGTCACGTGCTTAACTGATTAGGGATTTTAGATACTCTTAGGTTAGAATAACTCATAGGAGATCTTTAGACTTATGAGATAGATATGTTGCCTAAAACCATTAAACCTGAGGATATATGGATAGCTTTAAAGACTTATACTAAGAAAAAGAAAAGGAAAAAGGTTGTGAGTCTAAATTTGAGGGTGAGTGTGTTGTTGATGACTTGGCATTATTTGCGAATTTTTTAAAAATATTTCTGGAATTTTCCATAAATAATACTTATAATTAAAAAAAAAATTGAGAAAAACAAAAGGAAGGATGAGGAAAAGAGTATCGGTGATAAAGAGGAAGATATAAGGTGTTATGACTGATAGGGTAAAGGGAAGAATTCACATGAGTGCCACACTAGGGTTAAAACAAATGGAAGAGAGATTAGTGATAGTGACATCGAGTCATGTAAGGACATAATTTTATAAATGTCCATTCACAATTGAGTATGTCATATACCACTACAAACATCGAATAATGTTCAATATCACATATGCATCAAAGACGATTCCGAATATCAAGCACTTCAATAAGAAAATCCTCTAAGAGATAGATTTTGGTAAGGTCGTGTTTTAGTGACTTAACGGTTCACTTAAGGTGTTGGGATAATTTTTCTAAAAAAAAATTAATTGTTAGAGAGGAGTTTTTTGTCAAAATATTGTTTCTAAGTGTTGAGGCGGACTGGAATAAAAAAATTAAATTACACTCCAGTCATTCGAGCGATATTGCCACATCGTTTGAGTGATAGAGGCATCTCTCACGAATTCGTTCGAGTGAGATTTCCACATCGTTCGAGTGATAGAGGAATCTCGTGCGAAGTCATTCGAGTGAAAGTTGGCATCATTCAAGCAACAACCTTGTTTCATTCGAGCGATGTTCCGCCTTAGATGTTTTATAAATAGAGTTTTTCAACTTCATTTTTTATCAGAAGACCTGGGAAATTTTCCATACATGAAACTTCTTTGGAAGAATACTTTCTCTTCTCACTTTTAGAGCTTTAATCCTTTTTTTTTAATTCATAAAATCTCAGTAGTTTGTGTGAGTTATTTATGAACCCAAGAACACATATTATGTCAAGCTTATATTGTAAAGAGGATCTATATTGTTGATCTAGGTGCTCTTGAGGGGAGTACTGGGTTGAAGATGACTATGTGCCAATAGGGAGTGCTCGTGGGCGTTCCTGGGCTGAATTGGAATTGCGGTTCTGATTGACTCTAGGTTGTGGTCAATGTGGGTTTTTGGTAGTTAACTCAATTCGTATTTCTTTATAATTGTAAGTATTATAGTGAAATAAAGGTTTTACCCGAAAGGATTTTTTTCTTGAAATCTCCGAGTTAATAATTTTGTTTGTGATGGATTGAAACACACATGTAGTTGCATGTTTTTGGGATGATTTAATTTGGTGTAAAATTGACCACAATTAAATAAGTTTAGAGTTGGAATTTCGGAAGTTATTCAAATCAGTATCACGCAGGGCACTATATTTTACAAATTGGTATCAGAGAGGGTTTCTCTAACTATCGAATGATCCTTGTTTTTTTGCAAAATTGTGTGATATTGATTTTTTTGGAAAAATTTGTTTTGTGAAAAATTGCAATTTTTTCGATGGAGAACTTATGTAATTGGATGCCTGCATTTGATGATAAGATTCTTAGTTGTAACGATTTAAATAGTTTGAATTTGAAGTTTGTGAAAATAATTGATTTTTTGGAAAAAGAAAATTGTCAATTTAAATTCTCTAACAATCTTTTGCAAACGGTTCAAAGACAAAGAGATTTTTATCATTATTGTTGATACCAAATTTAGTCTGCTGACATTGCTCATTTGGGTGAAGACACGTGGCAATCTATGTGGCAACGACAAACACTTACGAACAACACCTTGACTTCGAGGAACCATACTGCAACGAGGAACTCTGCTTCCCCGATCAACTCAGACGCTCCGACCTACAAGAACTCTCCGAGGAACTTTTGAGTACCGAGGAACTTTTGAGTACCGAGGAACTTAGGCGGTCTAAGTTGCACCTCGAACAAAGCATTAATAGCAAGATAACCAACAGTTTGACTGCGCATTAAATGCTTATTATCATACAGATGTATACGCTTAAGGGGCATTGAATGTATTACCCTTTCACATTACAGCCTTAGGGATATAAATACATTGTATTATCCTCATTGTTAGGGGACCGGAATTTCTTGAGAAAACTTGTAATCGAGAATTCCCAAACAGTCAGCAATAACAGAAATAGTGGACGTAGGCCATTCTTATAAGGCTGAACCACTTTAAAAGTTATTTGTCTCATTTTATTTATCTGTGATTAAATAATTAGATATAATCTAATTTTTTACATCAACAGATTGGCGTCGTCTGTGGGAAACGACTGGTAATATCATTTTTCATCAAAAATAACTCATCACAAATGGCTGATATTCCAGAACCCAACAATCGAAACGCTGGAAGCCCTCCATATCCATCTGCCCCGCCTAATATTCCAGATCTGGCTGGAATAATGACAAATCTGGCCCAGGGCCAGATAGCCATGCAAGAAACTATGCGACAACTCATACGAACCCTCCATGGCGGTGCACCAACCCATTCAGAATCGTGAAGTATTCAAAGAAATACCCGTTTACCTTCTTCGCGTACTAGGCATACCGATTCATATCGTACTGAGGAGTCTAAAGATTTTTCTTATCAACCTGGACGAACTTCGTCGGTACGAGCCACAGATACTGAAGAACGTATTACTCTCTCTCCAGAAAAGACTAGTGCGCTAGAAAGATTAAGCAGAGTATCTCATTTTGATCGATTAGGTCCTAGGAGGAGCAAAAGTCCTCCTAGAGCCGCATCGAGGAGTTTTCGACGACCATCAGACTTAAGGGAAGGATGTGTCCAGTCGCGACCAGCTGCTCGTCAAGATATATCCCAAGAAGCCACATCAACGCGATCAGTTGCTCGAACCATCAGGCCCGAGGAAGAAAACGATGCATGGAAAGGCTCTATTCAGAGGCTGGAGGATAGATTAGGGGAAATGGCTAAGGCCAAGAACCCTCTACAATGAACTTTTATTCAAGGAACACCTTTTGTCCAGGCCATTGTAGATTTTCCAACACCATCAAAGTTCAAAGCACCTGTTTTGACCCCCAAATATGATGAAAAGACTGACCATGTCCTTCATATAGAAGAATACCAAGCTGCAGACGAGATCTACGCTGTTCCAGATGAGATGAGATGCAGAGCATTCTCGAGAACTCTTACCGGATCTGCTCAAATATGGTATAATAATCTTCCTCGGGGTAAGATCTCAACTTTTTTCCAATTGGCCGAGTTATTCATTGGGAATTTTTGTTTTGCGGCAAAACCAGTTAAACGAGTAGCGCATTTGTTAAGTGTTAGACAAAAAGCTGGTGAAAGTACCAGAGATTATATAACTCGTTTTAATAACGAGAATCTCGAAGTCATTGATTATGAAGAAAAGACAGAGATTACCACCTTGATGAGTGGACTACTGCCCAATAAGTTATACTACACTTTGGCCAAAGATCTACCTAAAACCATGTCAGATCTGATGGGAAAGCGGCTAAGATTATGAATGCCGAGGAGGCTATGCCGAGGAGTTTTTGCATTATGGGGGAGATTTGATTATATTGATTGATTTATACTTATATCATTTTAAACTCGATGCATCACGAAGGTATTTTCTTTGTCTCATGTGTGTAGGTACAATATTGAAGATCATTATTTAGCACACCCTAATGATAAAAGCTTAAAGATTGAAGATTTTATTGTTGAAGACTTTTGAAGAAAAGTTTTAGACTTACATGTTTAGTACCTTTTCAGTTTTGGGTTCATGGGAGGGTATTAGATTTATATAGGCATTTTATTTTGATAATTCAAATGTTTTTATTTTGTATCGACATAGACATAGAGGAGATTTGTAAGGACATAATATTATAATGTCCGTTCACAATTGAGTATGTCATATACCGCTACAAACGTCAAAGAATGTTCAAGATGACATATGCATCAAAGACAATTTCGAACATCAAGTTCTTTAACAAGAAAAGCCTCTCGAGACAGATTTTGGTAAGATTGTGTTTCAATCCCTTAACGATTCACTTAAGGTGTTGGGATAATTTTTCTAAAAAACTTTCTAAGTGTTGCAGCAGAGTTTTTCGTCAAAATATTTTTTCTAAGTGTTGAGGCGTACTGCAATAAAAAAAATTAATTTATGCTCCAGTCATTCGAGAGAGATTGCCATGTCGTTCGAGTGAAAGAGGCATCACGCATGAAGTCGTTCGAGCGATAACTGGCATTATTCAAGCGACAACCCTGTTTCGTTCGAGCGACGCGTCGCCTTAGATGTTTTATAAATAGAGGTTTCCAACTTCGTTTTTTATTAGAAGACCTGCGAAATGTTCCATACACGAAACTTCTTTGGCAGAATACTTTGTCTTCTCACTTTTAGGGCTTTAATCCTTTTTGTTTTCAATTCAAAAGATCCCAATATTTTGTGTGAGTTATTTTGGAACCCAATAACACATCTTATGTTAAGTTTCTCTTGTAAAGAGGATCTCTACCACTGATCTAGGTTCTCTTGTGGGGAGTACTGGGCTGAAGATGACTGCATGTTAATAGGGAGTTCTCGTGAGCGCTCCTTTGTTGAATTGGAACTGCGGTTCTAGCTGACTCTAAGATGCAGTCTATGTGGATTTTCTGCAGTTAACTCATTGCGTATTTCATTATAATTGTAACTTTATAGTGAAATAAAGGTTTTACTTGAAGGGGTTTTTTCTTGAAATTCGTAAGTTAGTAATTTTGTTTGTGATGGTTTGACACACACACACACACACACACACACACATAGTTACATGTTTAGGGGCTGATTTAATTTAGTTCAAAATTGACTCCAATTAAATAAGTTTATAGTTGGAATTGGCAAAGTTATTCAAATCGGTATCGCGCACAACACAATATTTTACAAGTCGGTTGATTGAAGGGGAGAATCACCACATGAACCGTGTGGTGCGTTCATAGCTAGTCACGTGAGTACTTTTAGTTTGTCTTATGCTGATGAGGACATATCTAAATGTGAGAGCCTTGATGATGTCGATTCATTCGGGAGAGAGTGGGAGTAAGGATAACATTATGAGCGAGGGATAATAGGATCTCTAAAAATAGTTTAATGATCTTTACACAAAGATGTTGAAGACAAAAATTATAAATAAGGATTTTACTCTTATGGTGTTAGAATTGGAGGGAGAGGTGAAAGTTTTGAGGGTGTGTGAGGCGTAAGAGAGTTAACTTGAGAAGGTGAAGTTTTCTTTATGTGAGCAGTTGATCGTCTTAGGCTAGGAAAAGAATGATTTGACCAACACCGTGGCTAGTCTTATGGGAGATCTTCAGTCTTCATTGGATACTCGTGAGAAACTTAAAGCCCGTGCATCCTAACTCGAGAGAGATCTTGAATGTGACCGAGACGTCAAATTCACTTTAGAGGACACTTCTAATAATGTTGAAAATATTCTCCTTGGTACCACTTTGGGTAATGTTGAGAGGCTAGAAATATATTACGATAGTTCATCCACTTTCCATGCAACACCCGATTCGGTTCTTGACTTTGTGTTAGATCCATATGTCCCTCGACCTAACCCACCTAGGCATCATAATCCACAAAAAAGAGCTCTTCCTAGACATTTTGAGAAATGTGGACCCAAGACCGTGTATGTTTGTTCCCTTTGCAAACAAAGAGGTCACCATAGGAATTTTTTTTATGTTGGGGATAGTGTCTCATAGGTATCTTTCACAATATGCTAGTACACGGTTTCTCCCACGAACTCCCGCACATGTTACTTCTCATGCTCCCGTAATCACATAAGTTATTTTGAGAGTTTTCAAGAGAAAGTAGAATATTTGGTCTAGACTTCACAAGATTTGATGTAGGTTTTTCATAGGATGTCATCTCCTTTGGAGAACTCCTCCGGCCCTAATTTTAAGTTTGAGACCTTTTTCTTGAATAAGGTGGTTTTCATGCTCATATCATATATCACTATTGCTAGTCTGTACTACCATTGTACAATCATCGTACTTATATGTTTCATTTTGATATATGGTTAAAAAAATCCAAAAAGAATTTTTTTTTATTGAAAAATACAAAAACATTGTCCATTTATTGTTAAGAAAAAGTGAAAAGGACAAAAAGATTTTATTTTTGATAAAATTTTTGAAAAAAATAAAAAGAGTTTGTATTTTTTTAAACACCATATGTGGATAAGCATTAAAGATATCAGATGAGGCATAAATTCTTTATATTTATCACCATAATTTAGAGACTTTTATTACCCCGTGTGGTGTAATTTGAGTTGATTTATCTCATACTCTTACTACTGATATCTTTTATCTAGTGCCTCGAGTTTTGTGTATTTCTCGTATATTTTGCAGGCATTTTATACAAGTGAAGAAAAGAGAAAACTCAAAATAAAGAAAGAAAGAAAAGAAGAAAAGTCAAGGGTAAAAGAATACTTTTACATTCGGAATGCGGAACCTAGAGAGAAGTCAAAGACCATGAGTACACAAGCGCATAGGAAGAAATGACATCCAAATCCGAGTCTAGGTTGCAAAGTTATGAAGCTTCAAAGTTAAGAAGAAATCAAAGAAAAATGAAGGAAAATTTTAGAGAACCAACCCAATGGAAGCATAGAAGAACTGGTTTTACCCACTCGAAGATACAACCGAACCGATGGAAAAATAAGGGAATCGGCTCGGCAAACTGTCAAAGCCAAACTAAACGGATGATCAAAGCTCAAAACTATTTCGGCACACTGGAATAAACGAACCGGTTCGCCCAGTAAAGAAGGAAATTTCCTAACCGGTTTGGCGTGGGGAAATATGAATTTTTATTTCTTAAATTTAGAGTTGTACATGGTGCAAACACTTAACAAAATGTGAGCGATATATTCTATTATAACACCAGACATAAGGGAGTTAGTTCTACATAGTTTTGAGATCTTCTTGAAGGCAAGAACCATAAGATTAATCTTTTTCAACAATTGTTCATCTTTTACATTGAATTCAAGGGTTTTTATTCAATACAAGTATAATTTCATTATTTCTTTCAATTTCTCTCATCTTTTTGTCTTATAATTCATTATTTCTTAGCTAGAATTCTCTTTTACATATTTGATTGCAGTTTTCACGTAAAAATGATTTCATGTAACGTAGTTATCATGACTAGTTGTCAGGCTAGAATTCTAAAGGGTTGGGGTACATTAACCCAAACTAGGAAATACATATGGATTTAAAAGTGAATAAAAAGTAATACTTCATTCAAGGGTCTGAACTTTATCGAGATAATGGTTGTAGGTCTTTTAATTCCGTTTGCATTAGGTAACCAGAATGTTTAAGGGTGCAACTGGATTTTTGATAATTCCTCATCCTCATCAAATACAATTTTTGATTTGATATGTTCGGAGTAAATTCCTCATATGTCAAATGCTTAGGGAGTATTTTATCTCTCTTGGAATGGAGGATTAGATTTTTGAAACTTTTATAATCTACGCAATTACCGACGGTTCGGGGAGTGTATCATGACTCTATTTTCTCTCATATACTTAAAGTTTAACTTAGTTATTCTTGCATACGTAGTTTAGTTATTGCATTAATTCAAATTGCATTTGTTGGTAGGTAAAATCACACTTCATCACCTTTTTTTTCGAGTCATTCGTAGGGTTAACCGATCTTCCTATTCGTCATCACGAGATTTCATCCAATTCCCTGAGTTCGACACCCGATTTATCGGATTTATACTTGAGCGACAGACTCACACTTGAGTCGATAAAAGACGCACTAGAAAAGCTTTTAAACTCGCATCAAGTTTTGGGCGCCGTTGTCGGGGAATTTCGTAGACTTGTAGGTTAGGTCGATTTAATCCACAAATTTGAGTTTAATTCTAAAAAAGCAAAAACGAAATTCATAAAATAAAATAAAAAAAATTGAAAAAAAAAATTAGAGCATCTCTAAAAGCCTTTCATGCAAAATTCGCAAGAAATTCCTCAAGCCATCCCTACCCACATTCATGAGAATTCGATAGCAGAGTACGATCCCGATAACCCACACACTCCTAACGCTCCGTAATTTTGGGTTCCACCTCCTACACCACCTAACTCCATCACGAGTCACACTCCTAGCGTGGAGAGTGAGGAATTCAAGTCATTTGGAGAGAGAGCCATGTCAGATAACGCTAGTTTTGGTACCGGAGAGGTTGAGATGCCATATAGTGCCATAAGATAACTCTTATATCCCGAGCCAACTATTACTCTGGGATGCATTCTACTTTCGTACAAAGTAGGAAAATTTCACTTTTCTAATGGTATGATCCAGATTCTTCCAACCATCCATGGTATAAATTCAAATAAACCTTATCTCTACATCCTTGAGTTCGAAGAGGCATGCGAAACATTTAGCGATGAAGCTTGCACTCAAGAAGTCATTCACCTAAGACTTTTCCATTTCTCTTTAAAGGATAAAGCCAAGAACTGGCTAGGATCTTTATCACCGAACTAAATCGAATCATGGAGAGACACTACACCATATGTTAATTTTGTGACTGATTTTTTGTGACCGCTAATAGGGGTGACAAACTAGTCACTCCAGGGAGCAGTCACAAAATTATTTGTGACTGCCATTAGGGGTGATAAAATTAATTGGTTAAAAAAAATTTGAGTCAATTAGTTTGTTACCGCTAATGGGAGTCACAAATGTTACCATATAATTAATTTGTGACTCCTATAAGCAGTCGCAAATTTATAACTGTCACAAGCACTCACAAGTTTATTAGTAGACATAAGTTATGACTCTTATGAGCAATCACGAAATTATAACTACTATGAGGAGTCACAAATTTTAGTCTTAGACTTAATTTACGACCGCTATTAGCAGTCACAAATTTGTAACTGCTATTAGCGGTCATAAATTTTGGTCTAAGACTTAATTTATAACTGCTATTGGCAGTCATAAATTTATAACCGCTCCCAGAAGTCACAAATTTTGATCTTATACTCAATTTGTGACTGCTATTAGCGGTCACAAAATTTTTCACCTACTTTAATTTCCCTCTATCTGTACATGAAGAGCTCCCGCCCTCTTCTCTCTCTTTCATTTGCCAAAACCTCTATCTGTACGTGAATCACTTCGATCGGTGAAGAAACCGTTGCGTGTGTGCGCATTTCTGTCTTTGTTCTTTCTTAATATTTTCATACATCTCTCTCTCTCTCCGAATCTTGAAAGCAAACCCTAAAATGCTTAAAGTTTCAGTTGTTGACTAAAAATTGAATCTTGGAATCGTTTTGGTTTTAGGTCTTGGTGAGAGTTGTTCTTCATCAATAACGTTCATTTATGCTTTTGAAACTGAAGCATAAACTGAATCTTGGAATCGTTTGGGTTGCTACTCTTTAACATCAGGTCTTGGTGTGTTCTTTTGAAACTGAAGCTCTGTTCTTCATCAATAACGTTAAAAGGTAACGTCTTGTTATGCTTTTGATTACTTATGACGTTAATAATTTTGTTTTTAGCCAATCAGATTGTTCGCTGTATTGTGCAAAAGGAGAAACATGAGTTTGGAGAATGTCAGGGTTTATAGTGTTGACTTCTGTTTCACAAAATGAATTGGTTATGTTAAAGGATCCTTTCTGGTAGATTTAGATAAAAGGGGCATCATAATTTATTTGCTGTTGGGTGTGTGCGCATTTCCAGAATTAAAGACTTTTTCTTAATTGTGAAGGAAATTTTTTGGGTATTTTTGCTGTCTAAAGCCCTAATTTCTGTCTAAAGCCCTAATTTCAATTCTCATTGTGTGTGCGTGCATTTCGATTCTTATTATGTGTGGGTATGTATGTATATTTGTGTGTATGTAGAGATTTATGTTTATATGTGTGTGTATGTATGTGTATGTATAGATTTATGTTTACATGTGTGTGTATGTATGTGTACGTGTAGATTTATGTTTATATGTGTGTTTATGAGTGTATCTATATACAAATTGTATTTTATGTTAATAAGCCCTAGAAATTGTATTGAGGTTATTTTTTTGACAAAATATTATTCAAAAACTCTAGACATTATATTTTTTTGACAAAATATAATCAAATGTATTTTTAATATTACGAGTTTTGCCTGAGCTTTGTGATCAACATTCTCTAGACAAAATATAATCAAATCTGATTGTTTTGTTGTGAGTATATCTACACATCGTTTAACCTCTTTCGTTTTTTTGAATATTATCTTGTTTGGGAATATGTTAGATTTTTTTCAATAATCATTTTATACTATTCATATTTATTTTATCTAAAAATTAATTAAATAACCATTGTTTTGTGCTCGTTGAAGTTTTGACGTTTTGTGTTTGGTTGTGTTTTCCTGTGAGTTTTAATGCAGTGATAGTATTAATGCAATGATAAGCCAGAGATTATGTTCTAAATATCAGCTCAAACTTCATTTATGGGAATCCATCGAGAGAGAAACAACACAAGAGATAAAGATATAACCGACCATCCTGAATAGCACAAAACAAGAGTCTACACGGTAACTTAGTGTAATGCCCCGCCCTAGTAAATAGGTATTTAACGTTATTTGAAGTGTTTTGTCCAAAGAAAAATTCGAGGAATAAAAAACCCAAGTGTAACACGTCAAGTAAATACATAAAGTGGCTTATTACGTAAATGGTTTAAACTAAAAAAAAATTCAACAATGCATGTATCGTATTAAAGCGAATTTAATCTCTAACAGTATTGGATAGGATGTCCATTAAGTTTGAGGAAAAAATATCAAGGAACGGATGTGACACAAACGAGGTTAATATGACGCGACATTTAAATTGTACGAAAAGAAAAATATCGCAATATGGATTAAAGGAGAAAGTTTTATGTTGAATGGTTCGCACGCGTTTTATTTTGAGTTTATATAATTATTTTAAGCACTTCGATCAAGTTTTGTACAATTCAGACAAGCAACGAATGATACGCAAGAATGTGTACTAATTGTCTTACGACGCTCGACATAACGAAATTACAGTGTTGCACAAATCGTTTAGGACATCTCGGAAGGTCAAAAAATATTGTGAATACGTTTTTTGACTCCAAAAAATATAAGGAATATTATTATGAAGAGAAAAATCGAAAAAAATATACTTTTGTACGGAGGTCCCGATTCTTGCGTGTCTTGTACAGGACAATCTAGGATGCCAAATGACAATTTTAAATATGATTTTTTAGCCAAAAAATGCAAGGAATATGAATCTAAAAAAAGTAAATATTTTTAGAGAGAGAAAATTATGCAAATCATCCTTTTGGGGTTGATTTTGGCTCGGTCTTGAGTATCACATGTGTTAATGTTGGTTGCATTGTATTATCTCTTTTCAACTTAAATTGCAGACCTTATTAACCCTTTTGCACCATTTGGGATACACAGACTCTTGGGTGGTTGATCAAGAGTGGAAGACTACCACAAATACCTTATAAGAGAAATGAGAGGGAAAGTGAGTTGGCCATTAATATCTCACTCTTTTCATCACATTTTCTTCATCACTGTGGTCAAACAAGAGCTCTTCCTTCACCCCAAGTTTGCATCTCTTCTTCTCTACCATCTTTACATCATGAAAACACCATTTTGGAGGTCACAAACACTATTAAAACACCTTGGAGTTTTGGGACAGCTTGTAGGAAGAGTTTTTGAGAAGCTTTTGATGAGGTTTCAGAGTTGTAGAATGGGGTTTTGAGCTTGGAGATGGAGGAAACTTGGAGATTTCTTTGGAGAGATTTTGGTAACCTCTTGAGGCCACCTTTGGAGGTGGAGGTTGCTCCTCCTACACCACCATTTCCACCACCATTTTGGAGATACTTAGGTGGCATACTAACCTTGGTTTAGGTTTGAAGTTGAGTATAATTTTAACTTCTTTAATTACATATATTAGACTTTATATATGTGTTATGTTAGTTAGTTTACATCTATGGGGTTAACTAGTTGAAATCTATGATTTTATTTGCAAATGGGTTTCAAAGATATATTTCAAATGGGTTTTGAAATTGATAAAAATTGAGATTATTTTTCTACACATTTTGAGTGTAATAATAGGTAACAAAGTGGGTATAATGAATTTATCGATTTATTATTTGCACCCTTAATATTTTGTGTAAAAAGAGGCATTTAAAAGAAGGTTTTAAATTAGTTATAAAAGTGTTCAATTTTCAGAATATTATTCATAGACATTTTATGAAATAAAATGTGTTGAAAGTGTGTTTTAAATAAAGAGAATGTGATTTCTATGATAAGTGACGTTTGAGCTTGTTTATGGTATTTGGTAACTTGAATATGCATTTTTCTACATGAAATAAAGAGATTTATATGTGAAGGAATGCTTTCATTTTAAATGGATATTTTAAAGTGTGTGTACTCATCATAAGTAAATAAGGTTGATTAAATGAGTCAACATGTGAAACTAAAGTCTTCATGTAAATAATGAAAGTAAAGAAGACTAAATGTTAAATAAATGACTAAGTATGGGTCCTTATCAAAAAAATCATAATTAAAGTGTGTGACAATAAGTTTGAAATGGGGAGTGTCAAATGCGTAAATGTAGACTAAAATGGATTTTTAGTGTTAAAACTCAAAATTAATGTGTGTAACACAACGTTTGAAAGTGTAAATATGTCAAATGTTTGAATATTGACGAAATGGGCTTTAAGTTGTGAAAAGACATAATTAAAGTGTGTAGGCTTAAATATGAGAAATAAGACTTTAATATGTAAAAAATGTGATTTTATATATTAAAAAGGGTTACAATGCAAACGTGTAATTTTGGCTAATTGAGAAGTTGAATAAGTGTGTTAATGACTAAAATACCGAAGTGTTGAGCTTAGAACCTGAAGGGGAATTTTTGTGATTAACTGTTGAAAAAGGATAAGGTTGCAAGTTTTGGTAAAGAAAAATGGTAAATTGGTAATTTACTCAAAGTGTGACATTTTTAAGAAATAAAATACTAAAGAGTGTTTTGGCACTAATATGGAATAATTTAAGTCCTTAAAGTGGAAATAATTTTCGGGATAAAAATCAATTCATGAGTGAGAAAAAGGACTTTAGTGGAATATAATGATATTTCCTAAATGAACAATGAAAAAATGGGCAGTTGAGCCCAAGGTTTTAGCTTCGGCCCCGAAAACGCAAATTAATGTGAACATTATGAAAATGTTGAATACATTGGACAGATATTGATATTAGATGATGTTGGGATACGTAATTAAGCAGGGCTATGCTGTCCCTAGTGGTGAAAGACCCCAAACCAACTGCAGTTTACTTGGCGCACGGTGCCAGAAGGTGAAATTTCATGAAACTGTGGGTGTGCGTGCGTTGTGATGTGTGTGTGTGTGTTGGAGAATTCCCTAAAGATAATGCTAAGTAATGAATTGAATATTCATGAAAGAGGTATAAATGGATGTTATTGATCCAATAATTATTAATGCAATAATAACGCATTAATTGTTTAAGGTTCATGTGGTATCATCGGATGGTTAAATATGGTAACTTAATGATACTTATGCTACCTAATGAGGCTCAAACCATAATAAACACAAGCAGGTGTTATATGAGGCTTTCAAAAGGAAAAAAAAGGAGTAGTTTTCTAACACGATGTGTGTGTGTGTGTTGATGAAAGTCTTATGATATGGTTAAATAACTCAAGCGTGGGTTAATTGAATGTAGAGAAATAAATGGTCTTAATGAAAATGAAAGGTTTTCCAAACAAATGATATTTGTTTATTATGCGTGAGTTAATGGGAATAAGTGATAGTTTTCGAAGCATGATAATATAAAATGACTATTTTGTAAGGCCAAGAAGGCCAAATGGAATCAAATAGCATTTTTTTCATAAAAAAAATTAAATACATTGGCACATATAATTTTTGAAGGTATATATGTATATATATACATATATTCACATGCATGTAGTATAGCGTGTGAGTATTCCTTTCTGCAGTTCATTTCTATACTGCATTTGTATATGCTCCCACTGAGCATTCGAGTCACATCCTTCCTTTGTTACAGCAGGTTGCATGTCATTTCGTATTTTGAGAGCATTGTATAGGTAAGTAGTTACTTGATTTACGATTAGTTGCTCTATTTACTTGACCTTGGGGGCACTCCCCTTAGGTCACACTAAGGACAAAGTATATAATGGAAATCAGAATTACTAAGTAACTTGAATATATTTTGGGTTTAGATAACCTTGACGATTTCAAGTGATTTAAGAACAAATTCATATATTCCTTTGTCCTTAGTGTTAGAAATGGTGGTGTCGAATTATGATTTTAGAAAAATGAGGTGGTATTGGGGAATAGGATCTCTTGTGTCATCAAAGGTATTAGCCTAAAAGTTTATAGGTAGTACCTGATGCCCCGTATCCTACCAAAAGTTTTATAGCGGTGATAACTTGTGATATAGAAAATGGTTGTGATGGCTATGTAGTGAGGCACGTTAGTTGTTATGGCTGAATAATCACTGAGGTTAAAGGATAGGTTATAATGATTTTGATCTTGGGTTAGCTTAATGGATAAGTAGGTGAACTGATGATTGCTCCTTAGATATATGTACAAAGGTTTATCTAATGAAGTGTTAGTGCAACTAATAGGCTTTCCCTAGTAATGGTGAAATTAAGGTTGCACCACGAAGTACAGTACTATCGACATCTCGCATTGATATTATGGGACCCCTTATGACTTTCAGAATATAGAGTTATGATTGGTATGACACATGGTGATTGGGATTAGTGTTTGGTCTTTGAGAATATAATTTAGCGGCCATGCTAGAGTCCTATACTTAAAAGATTTTTTTCATGATTACTCCTAGCTAGGATATGTATGTTCAATTGGAGTCGATTGACGTGATGACTCTTCCATGAAGCATTGGGAAAATTTATTGTATTGAGGAATGCATAAGCTATCGGTGATTGTAATAAAATTTAGTCATGTCATTTATGGAGATACCTTAGAGTTAGTTCCATGGTTTCATTTATAAGCTTGCATTATGGTATGACTTGGGGAGAATATCGAGAACAGGTTTATACATGATAGGTTTTACACTTGTGAGACATAGGACGCGATGATGTTCATATTGCTTTTAGAAATAGCAATCGAAATCGAGTGTTAGGCATAATTATAGCACCTGTGTGTGCTACCCGTATGTCTTAGTATGACTCTAGTGAAAAAAATCATTAGGTATTAGGCATGAGTAATGCTTAAAAAATCGAGGCGACGTTGTAAGTATTCTGATAGTTATGATTTAGGATTACTTAAGACGTTGCCAAGAATTGTAGCGATGGTCCCTAAGGAAGAATTTATGTAATTATTGTGTTTCACTAAACGAGAAAGATCTCGAGGTTTAATAGTTAGCACTCGCATGTTGAAATTATGGAGACTTGAGTATGTTAGGTCAGTAAATAACTTTAAGCAATGAGAAATGTAACTTTCATTTGGTATGTAGGATAACAAGTAACCTCGGTCTTGAGGAGGAAAGCCTAGCATTTTACCTTCCCAAGTGAATCAGTTCCCAAGTCGTTGTTCATGGAAAAGGACAATTGTGATTGATGATTCAATCCAGGGCACGTGGCTGGGCTAATACTTTAGCATACATATAGGTCAATGAAAATTTTAGACTTCAAGTGTACGTTGTGATTCGTACTTCACGTGGCATGGTTCGCTATTCGAATTCGATTGTTTCATTCAGGCGTGATAGTATCTTGATTCGTTTCACCTTCTTGTGTCCTCTTTGATCTCAGTAATGGGATGTTCTTTTAATTATGGGTTGGTATTCAGGTGTAGCGTTGCATAGCTCAGTAGTGATGCGGAATAGGCCAGTTAGAGGTTGTTGTATCACGGTACATAAGTACGCTCTTCTTCGGAAGCACCTTTATTTTACATCGGTTGGTGTGTATGCGTGGTCTCGCATCTTGTTACATGTAGTTGGCATGTGTACTTAATAGCTTTAGGTTAATACGGTCCTTAGTTAACAAGTATAGCTAGTTATGACGTATATCATGGACTTGAGGTCACGAATCTAAGATATAAATATTAGAACTTGATGGAACATTAAATGCTAGGGTTGCAATCTATATGGAAATTAAGGATTGAAAATGTAGTCTCTCATATGTATTTGGGTTGTCATAACTAGGATGACTCTAGGCTAATGCTTAGTCTCGTAGGAGATGTTGGTCGGATAGACCATCGTGATTAAATTACTTTCTCAAATTTTTTTTATGTGAATAGTTATTGATGTTGAGGATGTATCTGCCAAAGCTAGGCAAGACTCAAATCGTTTAATGAAATGTACGCTTGTAAATCCCGATGTTCTGAATAATTCATGATATTGAGTACTTTGGATGTTAGCATGATATTTGCTCACTGTCAGTTACTTTGAGGTAATATTTATATGGACATGTTAGGCATGCTTGGGAGTTAACAATAATATCTTAGGATCCACTGTAGTGTTGTAACCGATTAATGGTACGAAATCTTTTGGTTAGACTATAGTGTTAGAGACATCTAGGATTAGAATTTAATTGTTGGATGAATGATTTGTGAGCTTGATGATCATAAATTTTGAGGAAGAAATTTCCTAAGGAGGGAAAAATGTAATACTCCGCCCTAGAAAATAGGTATTTAACGTTATTTGAAGTCTTTTGTCTAAAGAAAAATTCGAGGAATAAATAACCCATGTGTAACACGTCAAGTAATACGTAAGGTGGCGTATTACATTAATGGTTTAAACGAAAAGAAAAATCTAACGATGCATGTGTCGCATTAATGCATATTGAATCTCTAATAGTATTGGCTAGGATGTCCGTTAAGTTTGAGGAAAAAATATTAAGGAACGGAGGTGACACCGACAAGGTTAATACGGCGCGACATTTAAATGGTACGAAAAGCAAAATATCGCAATATGGATTAAACGAGAAAGTTTTATGTTTCATGGTTCGCACGAGTTTTATTTTGAGTTTATATAATTATTTTAATCACATTGATTAAGTTTTGTATGATTCGGACAAGTAACGAATGCTACGCAAGCATGTGTACTAATTGTCTTTCGACGCGCGACACAGTGAAAGTCCAGTGTTGCGCAAATTATTTAGAAAGTCTCGGAAGGTCACAAAAATATTGTGAATATGTTTTTTGACTCCAAAAAATATAAGGAATATTATTATGAAGAGAAAAATCGAAAAAAAAAATACTTTTGTACGAAATCATCCTTTTGGGGTTGATTTTGGCTCGGTCTTGAGTATCACGTGTGTCAAGGTTGGTTGCATTGTAGTATCTCTTTTCAACTTAAATTGCAGACCTTAGGAACCCTTTTGCTCCATTTGGGATACACAGACTCTTGGGTGGTTGATCAAGAGTGGAAGATTACCACAAATACCTTATAAGAGAAATGAGAGGGAAAGTAAGTTGGCCATTAATATCTCACTCTTTTCATCACATTTTCTTCATCACCGTGGTCAAATAAGAGCTCTTCCTTCACCCCAAATTTGCATCTCTTCTTCTCCACCATCTTTACATCATGAAAACACCATTTTGGAGGTTACAAACACTATTAAAACACCTTGGAGTTTTGGGACAGCTTGTAGGAAGAGTTTTTGAGAAGCTTTTGATGAGATTTCGGAGTTGCAGAAGGGAGTTTTGAGCTTGGAGATGGAGGACTCTTGGAGCTTGATTTGAAGAACTTTTGGTAAGCCCTTGAGGACACCTTTGGAGGTGGAGGTTGCTCCTCCTACACCACCAACCACCATTTTGGAGATACTTAGGTGGCATAATAACCTTGGTTTAGGTTTGAAGTTGAGTATAATTTTAGCTACTTTAATTACATGTATTAGACTTTATATATGTGTGATTTTAGTTAGTTTGCATCTATGGGGTTAACTAGTTGAAATCTATGATTTTATTTGCAAATGGGTTTCAAAGATATATTTCAAATGGTTTTGAAATTGATAAAAATTCATATTATTTTTCCACATATTTTGATTGTAATAATACGTAACAAACTGGGTATAATGAATTTATGGGTTTATTTTTTGCACCCTTAATATTTTGTGTAAAAAGAGGCATTTAAAAGAAGGTTTTAAATTAGTTCTAAAAGTGTTCAATTTTCAGAATATTATTCATAGACATTTTATGAAATAAAATGTGTTGAAAGTGTTTTAAATAAAGAGAATGTGATTTCTATGATAAGTGATGTTTGATCTTGTTTATGACATTTGGTAACTTGAATATGAATTTTTCTACATTAAATAAAGAGTTTTATATGTGAAGGAATGATTTCATTTTAAATGGATATTTTAAAATGTGCGAACTCATTAGAAGTAAATAAAGTGGATTTAATGAGTAAACTTGTGAAACTAAAGTCTTCATGTAAATAATGAAAGTAAAGAAGACTAAGTGTGAAATAAATGACTAAGTATGGGTCGTTATGCAAAAAAGTCATAATTAAAGTGTGTGACACTAAGTTTGAAACGTGGAGTGTCAAATGTGTAAATCTAGACTAAAATGGGTTTTTAGTGTTAAAACTCAAAATTAATGTGTGTAACACTACGTTTGAAAGTTTAAATATGTTAAATGTTTGAATATTGACGAAATGGGTTTTAAGTTGTGAAAAGACATAATTAAAGTGTGTAGGCTTAAATATGAGAAATAAGACTTTAATATGTAAAAAACGTGATTTTATATATTAAAAAGGATTAAAATGCAAATGTATAATTTTGGGAAAGTGAGAAGTTGAACGAGTGTGTTAATGACTAAAATGCCTAAGTGTTGAGCTTAGGACTTGAAGAGGTATTTTTGTGGATAACACTTGAAAAAGGATAAGGTTGCAAGTTTTGGTAAAGAAAAATGATAAATTGGTAATTTACTTAAAGTATGACATTTTTATGAAATAAAATACTAAAGAGTGTTTTGGCTCTAATATGGAAAGATTAATTCAAGTCCTTAAAGCGAAAATGATTTTAGGGATAAAAATCAATGCGTGCGTGAGAAAAAAGGACTTTAGTGGAATATAATGATTTTTCCTAAATGAATAATGGAAAATGGACAGTTAAGCCCAAGGTTTTGGCTTCGACCCCGAAAAGGAAAATTAATGTAAACATTACAAAAATGTTGAATACATTGGCAAGATAATGATATTGAATGATGCCGGAATATGTAATTAAGCAGGGCTATGCTATCCCATGTGGTGAAAGACCCTAAACCAACTGTAGTTTACTTGGCGCTCGATGTCGGACGGTGAAATTTTGTGAAACCGTGGGTGTGCGTGCATTGTGATATGTGTGTGTGTTTTAGTCGATTCCCTAAATATAATGCTAAGTAATGAATTAAATATTCATTAAAGAGGCCTAAATGGATGCTATTGATCCAATAATTTATTAATGCAATAATAACGCATTAATTGTTTAAGGTTCATGTGGTAACATGGGTTGGTTTAATAAGGTAACTTAATAATACTTAAGCTACCTAATGAGTCTCAAACCGTAATAAACACAAGCATGTGTTATATGAGGCTTTCAATAGGAAAAAAGGAGTAGTTTTCTAACACAATGTGTGCGTGTATTGATTAAAGTCTTATGATAGTTTTAAATAACTCGGGCGTGAGTTAATTGAATGTAGAGAAATAAATGGTCTTAATGAAAATGAAAGGTTTCCCAAACAAAGGATATTTGTTGATTATGCATGAGTTAATGGGAATAAGTGTTAGTTTTAGAAGCATGATAATACAAAATGACTATTTTGTAAGGCCAGGAAGGCAAAATGGAACCAAATAATGTTTTTTATAATAAAAATGAATAAATACACTAGTACATGTATTTTTTGAAGGTATATATGTAGATATATACATATTTTCACATGCATGTAGTGTAGCATGTGTGTATTCCTTTTTGTCGTTCAATTATATACTGCATTTGTATATGTTCCCACTGAGCATTCGACTCACATCCCTCCTTTGTTACGGGAGGTTGCATGTCATTTCGTATTTGAGATCGATGTACAGGTAAGTAGTTACTTGCTTTACGATTAGTAGCTCTGTTTACTTGACCTTGGGATCACTCCCCTTGGGTCACATCACATAGTAATTATAAATTTGACTCGCATACTAATAAGTGCAACATTTAATACTATTAAAATTAGATTAGAAATATTATATAGGGTGTTTAATTGCACTTCACAATTAACGTACAAACCGGATCAGGTTATTCCTTTAATAACCTTTAAATCCGGTCGGGGCGTTACACTTAGTGTATCAGGCTCTAATATCAATTTGAGAACGTTGGTATCTCAAAATAAAACCCCTAAAAATCAGGATCACATGATAAACTAATATAACCCACTCTAATACAAATTTGAGAATTCCCATATGGTTTAGTCTTAGGCAATGATGGTTCCAATAAACACAAGTCCAATATTTTTATATTTTTAAAAATTTTAAAGATTAAACCTTTAAAAAAAATTTACTTAATTAAACTTAACACCGATTTTTAACTTTTCTTGCGAAAAACTAATTACCAAATTTTATCTTTTTACTTTAAATGATGCATTTAAGGTGATAGCAGGTAAAATAAATAAATCAATCCACTTGTTGTCGATGTACGAGAAAAAACACAAAAGGAAAAAACCTCGGACGACCCCGCCAAACAGTTCACTATGATACGATTTTACAAAGCATGGACAGTAGAGTTAAACAATGGCTCGATTACTCACAAACCTTGACGCTCTTCTACCTTTAACCACTCCTCCACTGTGCAATGTGGGAATCCACCCACGTAAGCTGTCACATCACACTAGTCCACGCACGCCTTGGTATCCAGTGATCAGGCTCAACAACCGTCGAACACCGCAAATAGTAAGCATAAAGTCCAGCGCACGAAACGAGTTCTTTCCAGATGAAAGAGACAAACTTTGGTTCCCAATATTAATATCTCAAAGCATATAAATTATGGACCTTGGATCTTTAAACATATATGGTCAAACTTGGGGCTCTGAACTATTTTATATAGGTGTAAAATCGTTTTTCACAAAAGTCTTTAAAAATTCTGATTCCACAACGCCTTAAATACTGTTTGCATGATTTTCGAGGCAGCGGGTCCTTCGAATGAAAAATAGGGGCGTTCGAACAAGAATACCATCTCGTTTGAATAAAAAACTGATTTCTTTCGAAGGATAATTCAATCTCGTTTGAACTAACTTCAAACGAGCTTCTAATGAATTTGGTCTTGCTATGCAGAATTCCCTCGTATGATGTTCGTTTCATCCTTGTTCTAATGAAATCCCAATGTCATTGTAATGAGCTATAAAGTCGTTCAAATGAAACTATATTTTTGTTCTAACAATCATATTTCTCATTTAGACTCAGAAAATATTTTTCTTAAAAAATATTAAAAAAACCGTTTTAAACATTTTTAAATAGAAACTAACACCCTTAAAATATTTTCAAGGACTTATAATAAATACGCATTAATGCCTACGAGATCCTCGATAAATGGTAGGACAAACTTGACACAATAAATACAGCATGAAATATCCAATATTTGAAGTTTGGTCGCAATGTCTTCATCAAATAACGTCATAGGCTTATAAGATTAACAAGACAAAGTCTATCATATGACTCAAATGTTTTGTCCAAAATAATGCCAATTACATACAAATTGACTCGGTTGAAAATTTATCTTACAATATTTTTTTTTTCTAATATGTTGCCCCATGAAATATTTGCAACATACTTCTTATAAACAATGCCTAAGTAAAGAAAATTCATATATATTTTCGAAAAGTCAGTCAAGATTAAAAGATTCTTCTACAAATTAAACTCAAAATGATTAATTTTTTTTTATTATTCTTAATACTCATAATTGTGTCATTACAATAATTAACATCGAATTATTCTAAAAATATTAAATGAAAATATTACAATATATTAACATGTACTTGTATATAACAATTTGAATTGAACGCTAAACATTTTTTTATGAATTTATAATAAGATCTCTTTTTATAAGTTTATATATATATATATATATATATAAGGAGCATAATAGTTGACACTATTCCACAAGTTGATAACTTAATCAGGGGTTAGGATTAAACCAACAATGCAAGAATCCAAGCGTTGAGATTAATTATTCATGCCCTACCTAATTTGGCTCTCAAAAATTTGAGTTACCCCTCTTTTTAACAATCCAAATTATTTTTCCGTCCTCTTCAAAATTCAAACGGAAGGGTACAATAGTATTATACGATTTTATTATAACTTTTTACTCTCTCTCCCCTCCCAGTATTTGCCCAGCTCTTCTCTCTTCTCTCTCTTCCGCTTCTCTACGTGACCCTTCTCAATGTGACATCTTTCTCAGGTGACCTCTCTCTTTCTCTGCTATGCTACACTTTGATACGCTAAGCATTTTTTATATGTAGTTCTGATACAACTTAATAGATCGACCAATCACCATAAACCCTTGCACACACAAAAATCTAAAGTCTTTAAACCATCTATTGATTTTTTTGTCCATCTCCCTTTTGGTACGAATTATTAGGCAGAAATTTGTAAGTTAGTGTTTTTTGATTTGGTGTTTTGGTTTTGTGTTTAACATAAGTTTATCAATCAAACGCTTTTTGATTTTGATTTTGAGTTTTTTTATACACAAATATTTAGGGTTTAGGGCAGAAATATTTTGATTTATAAACTTTAAGTTAAAAAATAATGAAATTTGCATCTTATTATTTGATTATGTGTAGGATTTGACAAGTTGGGAGGTCAAAGAAGAGAAAATTTATGATATTAGGGTTTATGGAGGTTTCCATTTCATATTAAAAAGCACACAAATGATTCAAAGTTTGTTTCCTTAATCAATATATGATATTGGGGTTTTTTGGAATATTAAGATAACACTGAATCATCTGACTATCTCATTTGGCATCCTAGATACTTGACAAAATGCTTAAATGATCAATTTTTGTTATATTTTTGTTGACAGGTGTCAAGGGAGCAACATTTCTTTTTTCTTCTTACCAGTACAGTAAGCCTATATATATTTCCATATGTTGTAAATGGAGTTTATATCTATAAGGAGAACATCTTTTGTATGAGATGAAATCGTGTTTTTTTATAGTTGATATTTGGACCCTACTATAGATATGTAATATTGATATTATTTGATATTATAAAAATTGTATTGTCTTATCAATGCTTATTTTTGTGTTTCTTTTATATTTTCATTCAGTTTAAGGAACTATTATTTGTTTATGGCATTTGAAATTTGATATCACAATTGGACCCTATGTTATTTATTTATGGAAAAGTTTAATATTTGAAATCACAATTCAAATGTGTGAATTGGAAAGTATACTGAATTGTTATATTATTATATTTGATGAATTTTTTTGTATGGTTTATAACTTACAAGACAATGATGAACTAAACATGAGACATTGGAAAGTTGAAAGGATAAAAGGTCTCCACTTTCATTTCAGTGTTATGATGTTTCTTAAGACTTGATTTGTTATGTGAACCTGCAATTTCTTTAAACTTTTCACTTAGCACTTGGATTCAATTTATAGATTCAATTTAAATGGTGGACCTCTACTGTCGACAAGTGTCAGCTTCTATAGCACTGCTGGACCAATTATTGTGACTGACAGGGCCAAAGATGCTATATCTATTGATGTTTTAGGCTACCACTATTATTATATGTAACATAGTCTAATAGAAGTAGGCATAACAAGATATATGATGTTTAAAAACAAAGTAAGTTGTCGAAAATATATAGCAGAGGGAGTTTATTTTGTTCAGAACAATTCATATATTTTTAATTAATATGTTTGTTTATATGATCACATGATTAATGTTGGAAGAGTTGCGGGGTGGACAATCCACTTTTTTGCATATGATGACCTGGAACGCATTCAACGAGAGATCTCATCATCAGATGAGGCCTCATACAACTCCGAGAGCTAGCTGATGAGACTGTAACTCATCTGCTTGGAAGCAACCTTTTGGATTGTCGTGTCTTTGCATATAAACACACTTGAAGATGAAAGTGTGTATGTAGAGATGATATGTTCATGGTTCAAAGTGGAGCGATATTTTTGTTTTAATGAAGGGGTCATGGCATATTTAGGCTTAGTTATAGCAGGGGCATCCTGATTTTCTTTATTTTTACAAGTTTCCTTATTTATTTAGTGTTTTTGGTTGTTTAGAACCTATATTTCCTTATTTTTGGATGTTGCTTTTTTTTTAGACATAACTACTAATATTCATAGATATGAGTTTGGATATTTATGAAGACTTATGAAAGAGATTAATGGTACATTTCTTTTTTTTTTAGACATAACTACTGATATTCATAGATGTTGCTTTTATGCTTTTTCATTTTTAGTGCCTTTTAATTCTTTAAAATACACTGATCTTACTTTGCACATCACATGTTAGTGTGTGTATTCAAAAGATATTGGACTTCCTTCCATACTATTGAGAACAATGCATTCTAGAATTATGTCTTTAATGTTGCTATCAATTTTCATGCCTTTATTTGAGTATCTATTTGACTTCTGCCCAGTTCTGTTTATGGTCACCAAAAGAAATAGTAAAGAAGAAACAGATGAAGAATCTTCATGTTTAGTGAATCCTGCCCTGTTTAGTTATTTGAAGTAAGCTGAAGAGTCTTCAAGTTTTGTATGTTTTTGTATGATTTTGCATTATTTTCCACCAATAAGCATGAAATATTATTTATTTTATTTTTAAAGCTTTAATTATCTCACAAAATTCTGAATTTTTATCTCGACTGATTTATAAAGTGTATAAATTTGAATTTCAGCTTTAATTTGAGTATTCTGTTGATGGTTACTTTGGAACCATATGCTTGACTTTAAGAGTTTTGTGGCCCTTTAAATTTTTTTGGTTCACTCTTTATTCTCTGTTTTGTATTTTTGGGGTTTCAGTTTTTTATTTATTTATATTGTGAGTTTGTTTCTAAACAACTGTTTCCCCTTTTTGTATGTATTTGTTTGGTCTCTCTATTCTCTCCCTAAATTAGGTTCTCTTTTTGTTTTGAAATCATGGTTCCCTGCCTCCCTCTTCAATTCAAAACAACAATGTAAAATGAGGTTGTTATTTAATGTAATATTATTATCATGATTCATTAGATTTCATTATGGTCCCATTATTTATTGCTATAAAGAATGAATCTGTTCAATTTTACACCACATTTGGAGATGAATTGGATTTTCCAAGATGAAGTCGTTATAGAGATAACAATTTTTTCCCAGTCATTCCGAAGTTACTCACTCCTGAGATGAATATCATGCTCACTGATATATCTGATTGATAACAGTTTTTTCGCAGTCATTTCGAAGTTACTCAATCAATTGTGAATCCAAGAGATTCATTTTTTTAATGGTACATTTAATCTCTTTGATTCAATTTGTTTTCCATGTCTCAAACTCGCACAATGGCCAAGTTAGCCAGATCAAAATATGTGTTTCAATGTATTGTCCTTTGATTTCAGCACTTCCTGTTTCGTTTTCTTTGCTTTCTTTCGATAGTGTTTTATGGCGTCTCCGTACAAAGTGGCATTTCTCTCAATCTCCGCATAAAGTGTTTTATTTTAATGTTTCCGTACTCCAAAACAATAATTATTACTTAGAAAAAAGCATTTGTATATTTTATAGGTACAAACATATGTACACATTCAATTGTCTGTGTTTCTTTTTGTGTCTGCGTTTTAGGTTTCAAGAAATTGGTTCCAAAGTTTCTTGGTTATGGGTTCGAACGTGAAAAGGAAAAAATCACGGTGCTGATACGAACATGAAAGGGAAAGATCGTTTCTTATGGGTTCCAAAGCTTGTTAAAATGGGTTCGTTGCTCTGCCTTTTGCTAATACTCTTTTGATAAGAAATTATTTTCGGTGTGGGTTTACTGTTTGAATCTTATGTATTTTATACATGATTTTTAAATACATAATTTTTGTTCATGTTCTTGATTTTGTGTTCACGTAGGTAAGCTTGCTTTATCAATGTAAAAAACAGATTTGGCCCTATAATCTCCACTTTTTCGATTTGTCTAAGACTCTTGAAAATAAATCTTTAACTAAAACAACATCTTTCGTTTTGAACCTATCAGAATTTCAGCCAAAAAATGGCCCGATGAGCATTATATTGGAAACTTTCAGTCAAAACTAGGCTCTAATCTCTACTTAACTTATCAATTTGTATTTTGCTTTATGGGGTTTCAAGAGTGTCTTTTATATTGATTTTTGTAGATTTGGGCAAAACTTAAATGCATCTAGATTTTTTGGACGCCCACCTTCTTTATTAAGGAGCACATCTAGGATGCTAAAATCATTGTCGACCACCTCTCTTGCTTTAATGTCGCAAACATGTTTGATCAAGAAGTTTTATCAGAAGAAGTGTTTTCCTATATGGCATCGAGTTAGTCTGTGGGGGCAAGTGTCGGTTCGGTGCGTGGAGTGAGTTTGGGAGCTTGGAAGGTGAGGTTCAGCTGGGTTTGAGTTCAGGTTTGGTGCTGGCCGATAGCAAGTGAGCAGCGGCTTGTCGACATGTGAAACATTGGGAGTTTTAACCGTGAATGTTTAGGGTTGTTCCAAATCACAAACAATTAGGTGAATGTACTTAATTTTTTAATTGAATATTTTTTTATAGAGTTAGTTATTGGACACATAATATATTTTGTTGGGATTCCAATTACTTTGGAGTTTATTCATACATTTTGATATTTGAAAGTTTTTTCTGAAATTTTATTTTAAGAATGCTCAATTGGATTTTTCTATTAAGTTGGGTGACTAATAATATCAACTCTGTGCGAGTTGTGGGGTCTACACTTCAGATAAACCGGGATCTTTTTGAGTAATCCCTCTTTCGTTTTGATTTTTAGAAATAAAAAAAGGAAGAACATAGTCAATTTGTGATTTTGTGGGTTGGGCATAATGGAAAATGTGAACTACAATGTAGTAACATGCTTTCTCCGTGAAGTTTAGATTCGGTGCTCTGTAAGAGGCAAATGTGGATCAACCATAAGTTTTCATCTCATAGAGTTAGTATGGATTTTTAGAATAACATAAATTGATAGTTTTAGTGTTTGCCCAATAATAAAGTATTTTTAGGTGTGACTCTATTATAAAGAAAAAAAGAAATGGCTCTTCTATCAGTAGATTTTTAAGGGTGTGAACTCATAAATGGATCAGTTGTAGGACCTTACTCTTCTTTTATTTTTGTACCATTATGATCCTCGGCTGTTATTATTTGTGGAATTATAAAAAATCAAGACTACTTCAGGCATATTTGATTGTCTTGAGAAATAGTTTTCCATTGGCATAACTGTGTACCTATATAATATCCTAAGAAAACGGTGAAGGAAAAGATGATGTCTATGATCTTTGATTTTACACGCAATGGAAACAAAAGGTGTGTAGAGATGGGTGTGCTCATAAGCAACCTAAAATTATTATCATTTGTTTGTAATGGTTTATTTATTAGGCTCTTACATGAGAAGGATGGTATGTTTTCCTGTAAAGAGTTATAGACCTATTTTTTAATATTATGTATCTGTCTTTATTTAATGGATTTAAATTGATGCAATATTTATTTATTTGTTTAAATGTTCAGTTATTATTATTATTATTACTATTATTAGGTGTTATTTTATGTATTCATTCAGTGAGGAGAAAAACAATCGTCTAAAGCCTTTGGGCCTATGCGATCGATATTTTTGCCGTTTTGCAATTACGTACTTTGAAAGTTTTTGTCGTTTTGCGACTACGTACTTATGTAATTTTCTTCGTGCCTTCAGGCACGGACATTTCGCTAGTATATATATATATATGCATGCTCATATGCACAATAAGTTTGTACACGTGAGGCACACCAATATTTTTAAAATATATAAAAAAAATTGAGCTGATTTTTTTATTTGATATTTAAATATTTAAACGAACCCATATAAAAAAATCAATTAAAAAAATAACAACGAAAGTTTAACCTTTTGAGAAAAAAAAAATATTTAGCAATTTTTTTATATGGCTCCCTTCAAATGTTTAAATATCACACAAAAAAATCAATTCAAAAATATTTTTTTTACTATTTTAAAAAAATCATTACAAACTTAGTGTGCACAGGAGTCTCCATTCTCTCTCTCTCTCTCTCTCTCTCTCTCTCTATATATATATATATATATATATATATATATATATATATATATATATATATATATATATATATATATACTAGCGGATACCCGTGCCGAGGGTACGGCGATAAATTTTCTCCCGTGATAAAATTCAAGCATAAAAAAATGCCTCCATGATAAACCCCAACCAATGAAAAAAGAAAAAATAAAGGAAAACAGATAGTTAAAAAAAAAAAACTTTTAGCATGACATTTCATGCATGGACATCAAATGTCAAAAATATCATACATGCATTTTTGTCATTCTCATATGGCTCCATATTATATGGATATATATATAATTTTATTCAGATTCAAATCCAATTCCAACTTAGTTATATGTAATTTAAACTCAACCCAAATTACAATTAACTCTCGAAATGTGGCTCAAGATCGGTCCGACTTAGACTTAAAATCTGATCAAATTAATCGGCCATAGCGGAGGAACTCTCGAGCTTATCCGACCCAATTGAAAGCCTCGGTGCGCTTCCTAATTGCCCAAAACGTACAAGCTCCTTACAAATCAAATGCGGCACATGGCACACCTGCCTGCTCCTGACATTACTTGTAGCTCTGGCCATGCATGCACGTGTAATATAAGCATATTATTGGCTAGTGAGCCATACTTACCTCTTTCTTTGACCAGTATTGGCATTGACATGTTTCCATAATTTTTATGGCATAAAATTACCTTTATTCCATAAATAAACGAAAGTGGGCATATAAAGAATATTCAAAAGTGGCTTCATCAATGAGTCAAAAAGAGAAGATTACAAGAGTGTGCAGTATCTTGGGGTGTTTTCTTTTCCAATGAACCATGAAACTTGGCAAAGACGACAAGACTCCCACTGACACACACAAATCACACACTACCAGAGTACAAAGATCATAAAGATGTCATAATAACATACTTTATCTTTTTACCTTTATGGATTTTCTATATCACAGTACATAAATAATAAATATATCACCAACCCCAAAGTAGTATTTTTGTTGATTTCTCCTAATAACAACAGATGATCTCCCAGTTCAAAGAGTGTATAGAAATGCCGAACACCTCGCGTGGTCCTTTGCTTTCTTGGAATACCATCTTCTCTTTTCTTCTAAAATAACTCGGTGTCTATATATACTGTGTGTATCCAGTGCGTGTGTTTAAAGCGCTATAGACCGACATTCTATTCTGTTCCAATCGAATGTTTCTTAAAATATCATGTGACAAGGGCCCACTTCCGCCACCGCCCTGAAGTATGACCAAAACAGGCCAACAGAGCTTATCGAAAGGGGATGACTTTTATATTTTTTTTTTATTTTTGATAGTATATCATGAAGTGTAAAGCGCACGTCGACTAATCCCTATTCGCTGTTTGTGATTGTCATTGGCCAAACATTATTTTAACCGTGTCAAGATCGAATTGGGGAATCCAAAACTTTTCTAGTGACAGTCTTATACTACTACACCAAGATGCTTAATTAACTTTTATATTGTGATTTTTAGCAATCAACCAAGGCCATTAACAAAAAGAAAAAAAAGGCCATTAATAGGAAAATAGGAGATGAGATCAATTCACAAGCAGTCGTGGATATAAGATATTGCTTGGTTACTCAAATAGGCAGATGATCACTTATGTGTAATAAAGATAAAAATGGATTGTTATCTCTTTACATATAAATTTTTAAATAACTAACTTAAAATAAATATTGAGGTTTTTTCTTTTAGAAAAGTAAATGCGGTTTAAATCCATATTCATAGTACGAAGTTTTTTTTTGTGGTTATTTATATATACGTTCCATAAAAATAAAGTTTTTCAAACTAAGTTCTATTAATTTTTCAATCATTAAATGAATCTTATTCCTAATTCGATAATTTTAGGCCGACTCACGAATCCGACTCATTTGTTGCAACTCACTTATGTGTCGCATCTCTATTGGTTTATTTTGTGGGTCCTATGATGTAGGTCCTCCAAAAAATGGACCAATATAGATGCCCTAGAAGGACTCCTCCTAATTTTTTTCAACTTTTTTTTCTACTATTTTAACATTTTAAAATCAATCATTCGTAACTTTTTGTGGAAAGTTACATAAGTAGTTTTCATTATATTTTTAATTTTCAAATGATCATAGCTTCTGATTGAGAAATCCGTTTTTCGCAAAATTATTAATTTTGAAATCTGTTCGCTAAGATCTATCAAATAAGATCCATGAAGCCTATATAATTTCAAAGAAAAATAATTGCACATAGAGCAAGGTTTTAAAAAACGTGGGATGTGACCGAGGCGTGGAGGCCAAGCCTGAAGCCTTAGAACCCTAGGCAGACGTTAGGCATAAAAAGGCGTTTAGACCTTTTTAATACATTTTAACATTTTTAACTATAACAACGTTGTTAAAAATTCTAAAATGGTACAGGCCTTAAAATATGCCTGAATATATGCAACCTAAAATACTATTTTTTTTTAAATACTAAGAAAAAAAATAAGAAAAAACAAAAAAAATACATATTTTTTTGGACGAGAGGGAGAGAGGCTTGGGATACCATTTGTCTTTTGATTGTTTCGAATGAGATATTGGTCCGTTTTTAAAAAAATATATATTAAAAAAGCAATATCGTTTCGCTTAAGCGTTTTTGTTTTAAAAAAACTGCGCCTTAAGATTTTTACCAAGAATAAGGCGCAAAAAGCTTAAGGGGGTTCTCCCAAGCCTTAACCCTAGGGCCACCTTTTAGAACACTGACATAGAGTAAACTTTATTGTATGAATAAGAAAATGGAATAGTTTTATATCTATGATGTCATCGCAAACAGTAACATTTACTGTGATAATATTACACAAACATTAAAATTTACTGTGTTCACCAGAATTTGAAATCCATACATTTATCGAACAAGATACAGGGACTCCATAATATTTTAATAAAAAAAATTACACAGACTATATTAGTATGTAAACCTTTAAAAACAGAACTTAATTAATGCCTGAATAGTCAATAGGACTTCATTAAAAAAATCTCAAAATAAGAATTACATATACTTAAACATATTAAGCGGGTTGTCATATTAGTTGTTAGGATTAAATAATAATACAAACAAATTGGTTAAATAAATGGGTCAATTAATATATAAACCCATATATATATATATACAAGATTCGTGGAGTCCATAATATTTGTATGGAAAAAATTACACATGCGGTATGATTTATTGTGTGCACCTTTAAAAAAGAACTTAAAAATGGTTTAATAGTCAGTAGGATTTAATTAAAAAAACTCAAAATAAAAATTACATATAATAATACATATTAACTGAGTTGTCACATTAGTTCTTAGGATTAAATAATAATACAAACAAATTGGTTAAATAAATGGATCAATTAATGTATAAATTGATTATACCTAATTTAGTATTAAGAAGTAAGCTTGTATGACCTCAATCCAGAACAACTTTTAATGGTGCAATAATGGTGGAAAATAAGTGTTTAAGTGAAGAAGGAGATGAGGCAAAGAGGAACAAGACTAGAATATAAGGGGTTCAGCCGCTGGCCTACTCCACTCTGCAAATGAGTGTGAATTTCATTATAAAAATGAGCACTAATAGCCTAAGCAATACCATTCTCCACCATTTTCTCTCTCAACTGTAACAGATGCAAAGATTTGGCTAGGGTTTAAATATTTCAATTCCTTTCACTGATGAAGAAGATGAGTATATATAGTGCATGGGGTGTGTATTGAACCCCCCAAACATGTAGTAAGCATGTTTGATAGTCTAACGGTAACGTAACTGTCATGTTAATCCGAGTCTTCATTTGACCCCCAGTCTCCAGGTGATGGACGAGGCCATGGGAACTTGGGTCATAAGATTACTAATACTGATGTCGTTGATTGTGTTTAAGACGAGGACAAATCCTTTTGTGATGGATTTACGGTCGAGGACGAGACCCTTCGTGATGGGTCTACGACTGAGCCATAACATGCTCAAACAGAGGGTTTGCCAATGATCAGCCTTGGCCGAGGGGTATAACCCAGGGACGAGTTCATACTTAGTATATCAATCACTCCCTAGCCCTTAGTCTTCAATGTGAATGAAAGGCTGAGGGATAAATTATCTTTAGGCAGAAATAGATAGGATGCCATTGATTTACGGTTGATATATTTTTTCATATGTCAGGTTCTAGAATGTTAAATGAGAACCTCAGATTGACACTTACTAATCATCTTGCGGGTTAACGTATTGCCCAAGAATGACAGCTCTAAGTGTGCCATATGGGGATGTGCCCTAATGATGACTGCCTTGGAAGTTGTGTATAATGATTGCCTTTATTTAAATGGTTTTGAAAATCCCATTTTCTCTGTCTTGCTTCTTTTCTTCTTAGCACTAAAACACCTCTTTATCTAACATAAATCGTTTTTCGTTTCGCTCACCATCGTTCAAGACTTTTCGGCGAAGTTGTAGGGTCTTTATTCTTCTTCAGTCGTACTCCCTTTCTCTGGTACCCTATTTTCGTCCTTCTCCCGTTCATTTCAAGGTTTCTTTGCCATTTTAGCTATAGTTTGTTTTTCCGTCGAGCTTTAATCTTTATCGGCAACCTTGAGTGGAGGTTATAGGTCTAGTTGTAAGAGGTTTGTCGGTGGTTTACGGGGCTAATTGGCAATCTTTATTTTGTATGCGCTTTCTAATCCCTCATTATCTTTTAATCTGCCACCAAAATCACGTCAGTTATCTTCTCTGACAAGTTCCAGTGGAGTGTTCTTAAACTGTTCTTGATAAAAATGATTTATTATCCCCTTCTGATCCTTATGTCAACTTAGGTTAAATTTGAAACTGTTTGTGACTTTTGACCCTTTAGTCTAACTAAGTTGAATCTCAGCCACTTGAATGTTAACAAACCTTTGTGATCTAGCAGAATAATATCCCACACTTAGAGAGGGATGCTTTCAGGAGATACGTTGAATTGAGAACGAATCCGAGGAGCGTCAAAGAGCCCGAGTCGACCTTACTCACCCAATCTTCCCCATTCTCTTAAATTTTATCCATCCTTCACCAGTCGAGGTTGGTGGGGATGTGATGTCTGACTCGTCTTCCTCAGATGCTAGTCTATCGGTCTCTGCCTGGGCCGAGAGTGGAATTCTTTTAATGAGGCCATGAGGTTTTCACCCTCAAACCCTAAGGGGTCATAAAGCGATCAAGAGTTCGTCTCGGTCTTCATCTTCTAACCATACTGAGTCATCCAGCTGAGATGACGCTTCAGTCCAATATATCTCAAACACTAATGACTCGAGTTAACATAGTAATTCCACCAATTGTCGTTCCCCTCTTAACTATGACTGAGAGAGAATTCCAAGGGAGATTCCCTAGTGGGGCCCCAAACGCTGAAGCTCCTACCGATGATGATGATTCTGAGGCTGGGGAACCACTTGACTACTCATGCGCCCAGACCTTTTCGTCCACTGTTAGAGAGTCTGACCTTCTTTTCTGGAGGAACTTATATGGCATCAGGTCAGATATCATTATGCCTGTCCCAAACGAGGACGTGAGAGTATATCACTACACCAAAATAGTCGACTTGTCAAGGTCTTTGACCATGACAAGTCTGGGTTGACGACTCGCTTTGTCACGGACTTGTCACGATCAAAGACGTGACAAGTTCATTAGACTTGTTACGGTCTTTGACCTTGATAAGTTTTATCACGGTCAAAGACCGTGACAAGCCCGTGACAAAGCAAAAAAAATATCACAGTCAAAGAATGTGACAAGCCCATGACAAGTTTCTTTATTACGGACTTGTCATGGTTTTTATCATGACAATTCTGGGCAAAATTTAAAAAAAACTATTGGGCAGTATGCCACTGCCATTGCCCAGCAGTATATTTGTACCTATTATAGCAAAATTATACATGTCCAAACAGCATGTATCCAAATAAAATAGAAATAATGTACCAAATCATGGCATATATAATCCATATCCAAATAAAAAAGAAATACAAATATTCGTATCCAAACCAATAAATAAAATAGAAATACAAATATCCAATATCCAAATAAAATGATAGAAATAATGCCATGTCACAGGGTCTTGAGCAGGTTGGAGGTGGAAGTAAGGCCACACGATATATCCATTAAGTACCCCATCAATTCGCCGAACGCGTCATTGTTCGCGCAACAACAAATGTGAGTTCTCCTTTCCAATCACCAAATGTGTGCCGAGCGGCCACCATAACAAAATAGATAATTGGTGGCAAAATAATTCGTCACCAAATGAGAAAATTTCATCACCAAAGACATTTAATGATGAAAAAATTCTCATCAAGCGTCTGACTCGAAAGCCCCGTCGCTAAAGGTTTTGGTGACGAAATATAAATTTCGTCACCAAATAGTACTCTTTTTGGTGACAAAATATGCTTTGTCACGTAATAACAGGCTTTTAGTGACAAAATTATTTGTAGCCAAAGATCTTATTTTTTGTCACCAAAAGACCAATTTTGTCACCTAATGTATATGATAATATGAAAAATTATTACCATTTGGTGACAAAATTGATATACTTAGGGGAAAAATATTTTTGTCACGAAATAACATTTACAGTCAAAAAATTATAAATTTAGAATTGATATTTTTTTTGCATTTCTCATGCCGTTATTCAATCAAATAAATGTTAATTATAGAATCAGCTATTTTTTTTTTTGAAATATAAAAATCAACTAAATTTCATCAACATTATATAAGTAATCAACTACCATCATATACATACTCAAAATTAAGGTTCAAAAGATTATATAATTGATACGAAAGCATTCATACAAATATCTCAAAATTATTGGTGAATTACAAAGTAGCCTACCTCGTTTGTTACAACACATCAACTATAAAGTAGCCTCCAAAAAACAATTCCTAAGGCATTAGTTTCTAAGTTTATATTTCCCAAGGCAGTAGTTTCTAATCAATTACAAAGTAGTCTCCAAAAAATAATTCCCAACAAGTTTGCTAAATTCTCCTTGCATCTTCATCATCCCAAAAATAATTTCCAATAAATGTCCTCACAACGTCCCAATCTACAATTCAAAAAGTTCCAAGGCATTAGTTTCTAACTTTACAAGTCTATTAACAATTGATAAATAGAATACCATCAACTAAAAAATAACACATTGAGCTAAACACCAAAAAAATTATGAAATTCAATTTTATTTTTAATATTTTAAAAAAATTCGATGGAGTTTCCTTTGTTTATAGACTAAAACCACCCCGTTAAATCAAAAAATTAAAAGATAAAGAATCCCAATGACAATCCACCAAAATACCCATTCCGTCGATTCAAAAGATAAGGTAATAGCATCACCAACATTTTTAAAAAATTCTCCAGAGTTTCCTTTGTTTATAGACTAAAACCACCCTGTTAAATTAAAAAAATAAAGAAGCCCAACAACAATCCATCAAAATACCCCTTCTGTCGATTCAAAAGATAAGGTAATAGCATCTCCAATATAAAAAAAATTCAGCAGAGTTTTCTTTGTTTATAGACTAAAACCACCCTGTTAAATTAAAAAATAAAAAAGTCAAGAAACCCAAGGACAATCCACCAAAATATCCCTTCCACCGATTCAGCAAATAAGGTAATAGCATCACCAATAAATATATTAAATAACTCAAAAGGATGTGAATCCAATAATGTAATTTTGATAAATTCAACAATGAAATTATTAAAACTTACCATATAATAAATGTGGGATGATGGGAACCTCATGCTTTTAAAGCATCACACAGCTTGTCGAATCCAATTTGACAAGCCTCTAAGCGTTCCAGGCACTCATCATGAGCCTGTAGTTGTTCCTTTAACTCACGATTCCCTCTCTGAGATTCCCTAAGGGCCTCCTCCAACTCTGTGTCTCGTCGTGATGTTTTTGATTTGGTAGCTTTTGAACCATGCCCAAGACCTATGATATATCCCGATTTAGTGCCAAGTACTTGATCAACTATCTCATCGGGAGTCAAAGGTTCACTACCCTTGGAAGTAGGCTCAGCTTGCAACTGTTTCATCTTAATCTGTAAAACAAATTAGTATATACCATTTCACAAAATCGAAGTTATGGTATTTGTCTAATATATGTTATATTCTCCCATATAGTTCCTCAGCTTCAGGAGAAGACCATTTTTCATTAGCGCAGTGGGTTTTCTTGTAGAACTCAATTCGATTTAGCTCCTCATTCACCGCATCATGCTTCATGATCGTGAAAGACAATCATTATTATCACTATTTGCGAAAGGATCAACTTTAGAAAAAAACAAATATATAAAAATATATACCAAGTGATAACGAGCTTCTACAAATGCCCTTGACCCTTGATTGTGTTTGATAGTTTGCATCGCTCGATTATTCTTATTGACGTCACATTGATGCTTCAATAATAGTTGATGGATAATGAATATGTTATGTGTCAATTAAAAGAACGAAATTGTTATATTTTATAAATTTATTATACCTGATGCTTAGAGTTAGAGAACAAATCATAAAGAACATTCCAATTTTCTTGACTCATATTTTTTGTCTTATCACGTCGTGCCTCTTCAATTGATTTGTGATTTTTGAACCTTAGTCGATGTCTATATCGTGCACCCCTGCTTCGACTCATTAGAAATTTTTCGACATTGTTTCTAACATACTCATCCTCTATTTTAATGTCAAATTTGGACTGAAATTTCATAATTTATGAAAATTAGTATATAAAATAAATCAATTACTCAAGCACGTTTAATAACATAGTAGTTTTTACTTACATCGAGTCGTTTGAAGGCTTCTTCTTTGTCATTTTCAAACATTTCCTTCCATTTCGCAGGAATCGAGATGAGATTTAGTGCAATAATTCCCAGCTCACTTGATAGTTTAGAATATTGCACCACATTTGTCGCCCTTCTCTTGTCCCTTGCAATTTCAATAGTCAACTTCTTTCCATCTGACCTAGTCAACTTCTCAAGGCCCTTTCCTTTAATTGGACCACGTATCCTTTTTGTCGTGGTGGAAGATGCAATTAAAGGATATATTAGTTCACTAAATACAACGTATAATGAGGTGAGGCACTATAAAAACACTAAATGAATATTGAATGAATGTTTAAAAAATCTGTTTATAAATATTTGTTGTTTAAAAATATTCAATCGAAACAGTTGATTCATTAACATAACTGTATAAAAGATCTGTTTAAAAACACTGGGAACCATGGAGGTTGATTCATTAACATATCTGACTCATTAACATATCTGTTTAAACACGTGATTCATTAGTTTGTTATTCATGCAAGTTGATTTGTGGTGCTTTTGTGCAATGTTGATGGAATTGTAGAATTTTAGTTGTTGTTAGCAGTACTACTATGATCTCTCAATATTCATGTTTATGTAAAATGAGACACACATTTTGTATCTCTCTATGTATTTGTTCTTTGTATTCTCTATGTATCTACACAGTTGATCCTTCACTGACCTCTTTAGGAAAAAAATCAACAGTTTCAATGTCATTGTCCCTCACAACATCTTCAGAATTTCCATTCATGGCCATAATCTCGGCATTACCGTTGATAATCCCATCTGTTTTCTCCAAAACACCACCTTCCCCCCATGGGAAGGAAGTTGTTCATGAACTCCATTTTCATGACCCATCCCAGAAATTGTGATAGCTTTAGCAACTTCCATCACACACTGTAAATTACAAAATATGAACTTGTGAAACTACATACTGAAAAATGAGAAGGAAGGTGCACAAAAATGGTGTCCTTAAGCAAGATCAAGTAGAATATTTCCTTTTCCTCATTTTTCTGAGACCCAAATGGCAGGTATACATAAACACGAATTCTATTCTCACAAAAATAAATAAATAAAATAAAAATGAGTCCTACAATATGCTAAATTTAAATTCCTACAAAATATGTATAGATTATACACCAATTACATTATACGATAGAACCTTATTGATATGGATGAACTGGTAAATACTATCATTAGAAAATCAATTTGATTCTCAGAAAAATTGTCTGAATTTATCTATTTATTTGGTTCATACTACAGTGATTTCTCCCAATAGAAACTACGTTTTCCGACTACAAAATACAAATATAATAAACAACATCAAACTTAAAATCATAATTATTTCCTAAGCTAAAATACACTTGAGTAGCTAAAAAAAACAAATCAAGAAAGAGAATCTAAAAGTACAAGATAAACACAAGAGACTAAATGAATATGCCCTAAGTAGATCTCCAAAGTGGTGCAGAATAAGGATCCATTGATGAGATTCAAATCAAGAACTCTACAACATTTAATCTAAACGACATTCATAAAGACCTAATCTATCGATTCATATTGAAAATGAAATGCATATAGAAAGATATACCTAGCGGAGGAGAGGACGATTAAAAGGCCATTGGAATGGGATTTGATGTGATCTTGGGGTTTAATGAAAATGAAATCGAAAAAGGGGAATATTTGAAATGGGAGGACTCTCAAATGAGTGTTTTAGCAGCATTTTAATTGGGAGTGAGAGAGAAGGTCACTCTTTATGTCTGGAATCTGGATGGAGAGAGGCACACACAGAATGAGGAGAGTGACCTTAAAAATATTGGGAACCATTAACAGTTGATTCATTAATTTATCCTTTAACAGTAGTTGTTACTATAAATTGGGACACATAAGGATTTGTCCTTAACAGTTGATTCATTTAAAAATGGGAACCAATAAAAAATGGATTCATGAACAGATGAATCATTCGAGCAGTCCCGTTAGCTGAATCACAAGAAAAGAATGAGGCTAAGAAAATTGATCCTCTTGTCATTGAAGAGGTAAAAAAAACTGATTTCCAAAGTTTAATTAAAATTCAATCAATGCTAAAGATGATGCTCTATTAAGAGAGTTTGACTTGAAGGTATCACATACAAGTGCTATTAATAGGGGTATTCATTGACAACGGTTTTGAAGGCAAAGCTATTATCTGGTTTGAAGCCATTGATGGAGAGGGATTTGAAGCCATTGATGGAGTGGGATTTAAAGCGATTGGCGGAGTTTGATCGGAAGTCACTAGTAGTGCTGTGTTGCGACTCTCTTATTGAACCAGTCTACTATCAACTCTCATCTGCTTACGTCCAGGAGCCATACTGCCAAACAATATATATTTCATGTTAACATACATAACAATATGCCATAATCTTGGTGCAATACTAATACAAAATTATACATAAATAAATATAAATCAATGCATTTAACTCACAAAGGGTACAAAATTACTCAATATCACAACATAACTTAAATAACATGAAAGTTTAGGAATAAAAGCACAAAAATTTAACATCATTTCATCACATCACTAAATTCAATAACATAAAAATCTAGGAACAAAAGCACAAAAATTCAACTCCATTTCACCACATCACTAAATTCAATAACATGAAAGTTTAGGAACAAAAGTAAAAAAATTTAATCTGTCACTATAATCATCATCATCCATAAGATCTTCATCATCACAATATTAAACCAATGTTGGGTCTTCCTCGTCGCTATCATCGTGAATGAAATTAATTTCATCAGATGATACATTGTTTACATTAACAACATCAACATTATTTGCATCAACATCATTCCTACGCAATTGCCCAATATCAACTGCAATAACTTGAACAACGTCAGATGTCTCGGTCTCTTGGTAGACGGTGTCATTGGGAACATCATTTGTATCTACACCAACAATTCCATGTCAGGATTATACACATGCCGATGTTGAAACTCTTGTACGACTTTCTAGTTATTACCCAACTTTGTGTCGTTAAGATAGAAAACTTGCTTTGCTTGCGCCGCTAGCACATAGGGATCATTTTTATATCACCTACCATTCACATTAATGATAGTGAAGTGGTCATCAATTTGTATTCCCACTTTCTTCCTTTTTTCTGCCTCGAACCAATCACACTCAAACAGAATAACCTTTTTACCTTTGATATATTCCAACTCAACAATATTAGTTAACACTCCATAAAAGTCGATTTCAATATCATCATGATCCCCCTTGACAACCAATCTGCTATTTTGAGTTTTACGACGACTCTCATGATCCTTAGTGTGAGACCTAACTCCATTAACAATGCAACTTGTATACTTCCTTGCTCAAACATCAGGACCGCATGCTAATGTATAAAGGTGATCTGTAGCTTCGAAAGAGTTTTGATGGTATAACTTTTTCATCTGTCAAGAAATACAAGTGAATTACATTATTAGGGTAATTTGATTACTTAATATCATATTAAACTCTTTGTAATGTCTTACATGTTTTTCAAACCATTGAGGGAATTGCTTTCTTTGTCGTTGTTCTAAGTTCAAAAGGCTTTCTTTCATAAGCTCCTCCCTAAATTCAATATATAAAACTATGAACTATAAATTCCACACCCAAATAATTAAGAAAATATATATAATCATAAAGATAGTACAAAGAACAATTGATGACTTACATCAGGTATGGTTCCACCTTCTTGCAGTTAGTTAAAACATACCAGTGAGTCATTTCTTACTTTTTCTTGGAGAGGAAGTCATACGTAATTTCTCCAAAGGTCGTACCTTTTGTGAGAACACATCAAATCCATTATCCTCTATCTCACCATTATAATTTCGTTCCACACGATTGAACTTAGTTTCAATCCCTTCAAGGTACATGAAACAAAATGACAAACACTCATTGACAATGTATGTCTCCGCTATTGAGCCTTCGGGGTGGGGTTTGTTACCTACATATCCCTTAAGAGTGCCCAAGTACCTATTTAAAACAGACACAAAGCCCGAATTAGATGTTAAAGAAATATGTAAGCAACATAAGGCTTAAGGAAAAATGAGAAAAAAAGAGCAAACTATCACCTTTCAATTGGATACATCCACCTACACTGCACTAGGGCTCCAAGTATTGCCTCTTGCGGTAAATGAACTGCTAGATGGATCATTATATCAAATAATGCTGGTGGGTAAATCATGTCAAGCTTACACAAAATCAAGACAATGTCGATTTCTAATATTTTTAGTTCTTCAATTTTTAAAGTTTTAGAACACAAGTCTTTGAAAAACTTGCTAAGATCAACTAATGTAGTATATACATCCTTCGATAAATACCCACGAACACCAATAGGAAGCAATCGTTGTAAAAGAACATGACAATCATGACTTTTTAACCCCGACACTTTTCCATCACTTGTGTTAACACACAGGGAGATATTAGAAGCGTATCCATCAGGGAACTTCACTGATTTTAAAAACATACAAAATCCTATTTTTTCCGACTTAGGCAACGTGTAACATGCCTGTGGCATATTATACACATCACCATGCGGCTTCAAATGTAGTTCCTTCCGTATTTTCATATCCTCCAAATCTTATCTTGCTTTATAAGTGTCCTTTGTCTTCCCTTCAATATCTAGCAATGTTCCCAACACTCTTTCACATATATTCTTATCAATGTGCATGACATCTAAGTTGTGATGCAACTTAAGCATTCGCCAATATGGCAATTCAAAAAATACGGTCTTCTTAGTCCAATTCAACTCTTTCGGCGTACGCTTTCTCTTGCGATTATCTCCATGCATCCCTGGTTTATAATCTTTGACATGATCCAACTGTCTCAACACATCATCCCCATTTAATTCTATAGGTTTCAATCGATGCTCAGGCAACCCATCAAACTTTTTACTCGTCCTCCATTTATGATCGGTTGGTAAATATTGTCGATGGCCCATATAACAGATCTTATTTCATAACTTATGCGAAGAACTATGTTCATTACAAGTTGGACATGCAATATATCCTTTTGTGCTCCACCCAGACAAATTAGCATATGCAAGAAAATCATTTATAGTCCATAAAATTATTATATGCAATCGAAAACTATTTCCTGTAGATGCATCATGTGTCTCTACACCCACTTCCCATAACTCTTTTAGTTCATCAACTAGAGGCTTTAGATACACATCTATATCTTTACCTGGTGCAGTAGGACCTGGAATAAGCAATGCATCATAAAAATGGTTCCTTCATACATAACCAAGGAGGCAAGTTGTAAGCCATAAGTATAACCGGCCACATGCTATATGAGTTGTGCATGTTACCAAAGGGATTAAACCCATCACTTGCGAGTCCAAGCCTTACATTTCGAGAATCTTGTGAAAACCATGCATGCTCCTTGTCAAATTCCTTCCAAGCTTTAGAATCATCCGGATGTCTCAACTCATTGTCATTATCTTCGCGCTTCTCTTCGTGCCACCTCATATCATCAGCCATTTTCTTTGACATATATAATCTTTGGAGTCTTGGTGTTAATGGAAAATAACTCAATACCTTGTGAGGATTTTGTTTGCCTTTGTTATCATTAATTTTCCATCCAGACTCCCCACACATTAAACATTCTTCTCTATCTTTAAAATCCTTTCAAAATAACTCACAATCATTTTTTCAAGCATGAATCGATACATATCTTAAGCCCAAATCACACAACATATTTTTTTCTTCGTAGTGAGACTTAGGGAGTGTCTCACCCTCAGGAAATTCTTTTTTGAACAAATCAAGCACCATGTTGAAGGATTTGTTACTCCATCGGTTCATAACTTTACAGTGAAGCAACTTCACAAGAAATGATAGTGTCGAAAAATTCATATAATTAGGATACAATTCACGTTTAACCTCTTGCAATAACTTGTTAAATGTTTTTATTTCCCCTGTAATATTTTCTTGAGGATATCTATCATTAGATTCCATATGAATGGATTCATGGAAGGTGCCCCTTTGAATGTCGTCTAACATATCATATATTCCATCACATCCTTCTACATGACATGACATTTCATCGTCATCAACATCATCATCATCATCATCATCAGAGGCACAAGATCTCCCTAATGAGTGCCTTCTCTATGATGAATCCATTGAGTATAGCTCATAGAAATCCCCTTAAAAAAAATGGTCCTCAACTTCGTCAATAAATCTAGTATCGATATTCAAACAATTGATGCATGGACATCTAACATCACTTGTTGGGCCCATGTGTCTCTTAACATACTAAATGAAAGATCTAACCCCAGTCACATATTTCTCGCATAATCTATTAGTTTCTTAGATCCAACTCCGATCCATCTCCATTTTAGAATCCTATGAAATAATTTAGCAAACATGTTATACATAAATACAACATATTAACAGGACATTAACCTTACCTATTAGCAAGCATATTATACAATAACCTTTGAGGAAAATGATTCTTACAGATATAAAGACAAACAATTAGGTACAACATCGCAAACCCTAAGGTACAAAAATGTGTTGTCACCTAAACGAATAACTAAAAGGTTTTGAAGCTTACAAAAATGTGTGTGTGTCGCCCATTGTAAATTTCATTTGTATATTAATATTTTAGTGTATATACTATTTTATAGTTTTTTTAATTAATATTTTCATTTAGTCCTTCACAACTTTTGTTTGGTTTTAATTCTATTTTTTTATTTTTTTCGCATTTTTTCTATTCCTACTAAATTTTCCCATTACAAAATACAGTAGGCTTAAAACATGACACAAGCAGGTCTTGTAAAAAAAATAAGGGCAGCAGGTCTTTAGGAAAAATAAGTAAAAATTGGCTTAAAAAATTACAAGCAGGTCTATATTTTTTTTAGAAAAGAAGCATATACTTTGCCCACAATTAGATGCAAGACATGAGAGCAAACAATCAGACAAGCTCAACACTTGCAAATTAGACAAAGAAGATGAAGTATCCAGAAACCAACCAGAACTAAACTAAAATGCAAATTAGAACAACTTTTAAAATACAAATCAGAACTAAACTAAACTAAAATAGAGAAATCACAAGAACAACTTTTAAAAAATACCGGATGTCGCCTGTGGTTGTCGGCGATGACGTTACTCAAATTCTTTATGGATGTCGCCTATGGTTGTCAATTGCCTTAAAGAAGGAAGACGAGTTCCTAGGGCTAGCGTTTAGAAATGTGCTTCAAATATTCTTCAAGACGAGTTCCTAGGGCCTGGTTGAAGGGATATGGTGGAGAGAATATTTTTGGGTGTGATATTTTTGGGGAACTATTTGGGGTTTAGAAACAAGATGTATTTTGTCAATTTTTTTAAGGAATAAGTGAGGAAATGTTTTGTCACCAATTATTTTAATTTTTTATGATAAACTAATTTGTCACACAATGTATAATAATTTTGTCACTAATAGATGGATGGAACATTTTGCAACGCGGGAATGTGCGAGCCAAAATTTTAATGAGTATTTGGTGACAAATTTTATTATTTCATCACCAATTAAACATCATCACACTCAATTCGTGACGAAATTAATTTTTCTCACAGGAAGGTTACTTTTTGTGATAAAATTAATTTTGTCCTAATTTTTTTTGTCACTGATAAGACATTCTGTTGTAGTGACCACTGCCTCAATTTCTTGGAGAGAACATCTATGAACTAGCATACCCTAGAGGAAGGATGTGTCACTCAACCCCCTCTCTATCCGATCACCACAATATATGTCAAGTAGAAATGCGCTCTGCCAATCGATTATTGACATAGGCCACTCGACGAAAGACAAAATAAAAAATGGATCATATGGCGGGGAGTCAGTAGGTATCGATGATGAAGAAGTGACGTCCTCGTCTACCTCTGTCTCCTACTTCTTCCCCTTCCCATTCTTCTTCTCCTTCTCCTTCCCCTTACCCCTCCTCAACTGACACTTTATGAAGGTGTACATATCTAGGACCGTCACCTCCAACCTTGATAGCCTATCGTCATGGGTGTCCACCTTATGTGCTAACCCACTATTGCTCGTCTCCATTCCGATGATCCTCGACTTCCCCACTCGCGAGATCACCCCCTAGTTCTCCCATTGAGATCCGTCCCGAGAACTTGGTTGAGTGCGTCCATAGCCAAAGATGCTTTGTCGGCATCAGACTGCGACTCATGCACTTTTCGAAGCTTTGCCTGAAATGACAAAAAGTACACGATTAGTTAATTAAGTAAATAAAAAAATTATAACATAATTAAAAAAAATAAACATTTATAACTTACAATCATGGCTGCGACACTCGAGGCCACCTCCTTTTCCTTGTCCTTGCCCTTCTTCGTCTGGATTTCCACATAGGCATTGAGCCTATATGGCCTAAGATGTTTACTCGGAGTAGTTCACGTCCAACGTTTTTGCCCGGTTCTTCCTCCCCGATTGACGAGATGCCAATTGTTGCTCATCGATCTCATTGTCGACAAAATTTTTCCACAATGCCAATGAGATCACCTCCTTCAGGGGGACAGTGTCACGTACACTCAGAATGGACTCCCTAGGCTTCTCAAAGTACCGTGCCTGCATATTATTCTTCCACATCTTATATTGATCCCTCAATTGTTCCAACATGGAGTTGCAAACATTTGGGGGCAGGCCGAATTGCTCTTATCAAATAAATAAAAACCAAAAAGAAAGTAAGTGTTAGTTGCTTATAAATATAAACATAAATGTAAATATAAATACACTACATGTAGTGCCCCCCAGATGCTAATCTTGAGGTCATTAGGCATGACCCTCCAATCAGTGTACCCTGGGACCACGATCGCCTTCTTCAACTTTAGCGATCTAGTAAAAAATGACGTCTTATTTTCAACGACGGACCCCAATTTTCCCCATTTGGGGGGCCTATGGGCCGAGTGGCCCTCGTTGCCTCCGCTACTGCACCGGGATGAAGACATTTTCTGCAAAAATTATTATTATTAGTACAAACATGTATATGGAGTTTGAATTAATGCGCAAAATCGATAATAACAATACATAGGATATTAATTTCAATTTATACCAATATCAATAACATTTTATATCAATTTCAATTTATATCAATTTATACTAGTACCAATACCCAATAGAAAATTCAATTTATAAACAGGTACACTGCAATCCCTCCCCCCATGCACACTGCCCCCCACCCCCCGAACACACACTCTCGGGTCATGGACTTTGAATTAATGCTTAAATTGATTAAAATCCTAATTAACATATTCACTAACCATAAACCAACTTTGATTCATATTCGATAATAAGAAAGCACTAGAAGAATACACCCACTGATTATTATAAGAATTAAAATAATCAAGTACAAATGAATAAAAAGAATTAAATTATCATTCGATAATAATAAAGTACAAGAATAATACAGTCACTGGTCATTACAAATAATTGGAATACTTATTACAAATCTAAAAATTGTTTGAAATTCGTGTTATCGTAAAAAATGGATTGATATTTGGTAGGAGAAGCAAAGTCATCCACACTACTGTTTAGACACTTTGGTGCATGTAGGACGATTGACCACGGCTCGTTGTTGATATACTCCGAGGAAAAAAAATTCTTGACCTTTTAAAAAGCACAGAAAAATGGTTGATCGCTCACATGTTCATCCTTCTACAACTTGGACAAGTCAAGCGTGATCAAATTGGTACCAGGATCAACTTTACAAGAATATTTATCTTCAACTCTTACCCAATCACAGTAAAATACAACCTTTTTGAATCTTACATAGTCCAATTCAAATATATTTCGAATTATACCACAGTAAGTCATTTCATCTTTAATGAGGTTTTTATCTTTCATGCTTACTCGAAAGAAAGTAAGAGCCTTATATAAAATGCTCTAGTTCTGTTCATTTGTATTTTCCTTGTACACCCTTGCACCGAAAACGTAACCATTTAATCGATACTTTTCGCACTCTTGTGCCATGAACAAGGGTCCAATGGCTAGACGAGCAAGCCTTGATGTCGCACCACCTGTCTTTAAGAGCTGAGAATATGGATAAATTAATTAGGTTAGTTGTAAAGCTTTCTTGTAATGTGACATTTAATAATATCCATTTTTATTATAATTACCTCATGTGACAACCATAGCCTATATTCACTGTGTGATTGTGCCATTGTTTTTCATTTTTATTATTCTCACATGCTTTATATTTTCTTCATAGATCGTAATGAACATATTACAAAATTAATTATGTATAAAAATTATAATAATGTAAAAGTTAAAATAATTTAAACTTACTTTTTCCATTCTTCGACATCTTCATGAGTGTCAAATAGATAACGAGTTACTTGTTCAGGTTGAAAACTCATTAATTTCACTTGTTTGTGCATCACATGAACATCCTCATCGACGAACTCATCAATGTCATCCACGCTGGTCGAGTTAGGCATATATTCTTGAGTGTAGATTGATGACTCCACGGTGATGTATTGCTCTGCAATTGATCCTTCAATGTATATTGCATTCGTGATGTAATCTTTGAAAACATTCATCAATATTTCAAACGAATACATCCACTGATATCTAACTAGGAAGCAAAGAAGTTCCTCATCACATAGGTGTACCAACGAGTGAACACTTATGTCAAAGAAAGACAGGGGAAAGTACTTCTCCAACACACAAATTATTTCGTTCATCACCAATTTTGTGGCCACTATGTGATCTCGATTAACTAACTTCTCACATAAAAGTGGGTAGCAGATACTAATTTGCATAATAGCCCTCCGTAAATTCTTGTGCTTGTAGAAACTGTGCTTAAATAATAAAGGAACCAATTGCATGATCACATGCCAATCATGGGACTTACACTTATGTAAATCATGGGTAACATAATTCACAATCCTTTGCAAGTTGGGCGAAAAATTAAATGGAACTTTCAAATTATATATTTTGTCTAAAAGAACCTTTCTTTCCTCACTCGTCAAAGTAAACACACTAGGGGGAATTATTTTCCTTCCCCTACTATCTTCTTCCAACCATAGTTGTGGCTTAAGTTTCAACGCTTTAAGGTCTTTTCGTGCATTTTCTCCATCCTTAGAATGACTCCCCCCAGGGCATGTGCCCACAATATGTTCAGTGATGTTCTTCTCTGCGTGCAACACATCCAATACATGGCACACCGGGTTATTATTCCAATAAGGCAAGTCAAATAAAATTGACCTCCTAGACCATGCCTTTCTTATCTTTGTTTTATTCCCAGTTGGGGTCTTCTTATACTTGACATTCTTAAATTTATTATTCTTACTTGGCATATTAGGATCACAATCAGAATATTTTCTTTCAATATCTGAGTCTGAAAGTTTTCTCGGAGGCAGCCTATGTTCAACCACATCCGATAAAAAATTGAAACCTTTATCAAATCTAAAACTATGAGCGGGGGAGGGGGTAAAAACCTCCTATGCAAATGGAATACATTTTTTGAGATAGCCGGGAGACGAAGAGATTCGGTCTCCTCTCCACAAATAGGACACCCCAAATAACCATATAATACACAACAGGATAACGTCCCATAATCTTGAAAATCATGAATTGCCCACATCAACATAGCTTTCAGCGTAAACTCTTATTTTTTAAAAGAGTCAACTGATTGCACACCCTCATCCCATAACTTATTTTCCTTTACCAAAAGACCCAAGTAGACATCGATGTCCTTAGTTGGTGCCTTTGGCCCGAGTATCAACAAAGACAACATAAAAAATTCAGGTTTCAAAAAGTGTGAAGAAGGGAGGTTGAGTGGGGATATGATCACTGATCATACACTCTGATTGAGACTTACATTTCCAAATGGATTAAAACCATCTGCTGATATTACTAAACAAAGTTTATGTTGTTCTCGCGCAAAATCGGGATACTCAAAACTCAACCTCTTCCAAGCTGTAGAATCAATAGGATGACGCATGAGACTATCCCCTGCTTCTGCCCTGTCATGCCAAGTCATTGCCTATGCTATCCATGGTACCGTGAAAACCCCTTTTAATCTAGGCCCAAAGGAAAAATATTTCAACACTTTTTAAAGCACTTTTGAGCTTGTGCCTTCCTTGCCAATATATTGGATATATGTAGGTTGATCTCACACCGGACACCGATCAAAATTTTCATACTCCTTTTCAGTACAGTATGTAGTCATAAACATAAGAATGAATTGATTTATACTTCATTCCCAAACCTTTCAAACTCTTTTTCATAGTAGGATAGCTAGTTGGGAGCGTATTCTGCTTGGGTATCAAGCCCTTCACCCAATTCAAAATTCTTGTCACGCTATTGCCAGATAAACTATATTGCGTATTCAAACTATGTAAACCAACCATGGCATCTAAAGTTGTTTGATCTTTCTCAAAACAAGAGTATAATGGATGGGTCACCTTAAATTTTAAACTTTGGTAGTCATTGTCAAGGTTTATCCTGATATCTTCATGGCCACCTGAACCTTGAACATGTTCAGTGACCTCATTCTCTTCCACTTCATGAAATACATATGCATCATCAACTAAATCCTCTAGCTTATTATGATCTACATTGTCATCCTCCCTTTGTACATCTATCCTACTTGTTGAAGGTTGTTGTGAAGGTTGCTCAGGGACAAAAGAAAATTTTTGTTCCCCGTGAAAAACCCAAATTTGATAACTATCTTACATACCCTATCTTAACGAATGTAGTTCAACTATTTTCCACTCAAACACCTTATCATTATTACACTTAACACACGGACACGAAAACTCTTCATTATCATGACATCTCTTTGTGTATTTCATAAATTCATTAGCACCTCTGTGAAACACATCCCCTAATCTATTGGTTTCATCCATCCACTCTTTTTATTTAGGATATCCCATCACATCTACTACAAACAATCACCTATTATGGGTAAGAAACGTATATTTGTGGATTAGTATATGTAAAAGTGTTAACATTTAGTTCCCATTAGTATAAATAATCATCTATTGAATGCGTACGCATAAGAACTAGAAGGCTAGTATCTATGAGAACTATATGTAATTTAAATTAGTTATAAATGTCGTGCCTTCAAATGAGAGTACATGCATGCATGCACCCCCCGAAGCAAGTGTTATATAAGAAGTTGACTTAATGTAAATTTATTCGTACATTCAAAATCATATTTCCTCCATATCCTCTAAAAGGTGAGTGGTCCTATCCCATTCAAGACCGAATATTTGTGTAATATACTTAACTGCTCATGCACATTCTTCCAATTAGAGAAAATTTTGGAAGCGTATCCGCATAGTTCTCCAAGTGCATGACATAGATTCACAAGTGTGAGTGTTATTTCAATTTATTAATTGAAATAACACTTAACATCGCATCATCTAGTATGTACCCAGAGAACATTAAGATACGACTGCAGAACTTCCCCTAAAAGTAACAAGTTTAAGCCACTAAGATTATTATTATACAGAAACTATGCAGTCTCAAACTGTCCAAACGGGACAATTCAAGAGATCTCATTACAGAGGTAGTGACTCTGAAATAGGTCTAAAGGATATTAAATTCGTATGCGTAAGAACAATAAGGCTAGTATCTATGCGTACTATATGTAATTTAAATTATGTAATTTAAAGTATGTTTCATTTAATTCAAATTCAATTCAATTCAATTTATACCAATTTACACCAATATTAATACCAATTCAAATTCAATTTCAATTTATACCAATTTTTACCAATTCAATTCAATTAAAATTGAATTTCAATTTAAATTTCAAATTCAATTTCAATTTCGTTCATTTTAAATTCAATTCACTTTAATTGAATTCAAATTCAATATCATTTATACAATTCATGTGATAAATTCGGGGCACATCGAATCGTCTAATTCAAATTCAAATTCAATATCACACACTCTAATTCATGCACACACAGACACACACGTACACACACACATACACACACCTGTACATACACACACACACACACACGTGGTCCTACACACACACACATACAAAGGAAAGAGAGAAAGTGAAGAAAAATAACCTGAAACATAGAGAGAAAGAACCGTCACTCGAGCGGTAGAGAGATAAAATGGAGGAAAAGGAAACAGTGAGAAAAAAAGAGGAGCCTAGGGTTTTAATTATTAGAGTTGTCAAGGACCTGTCAAGGTCTTTGACCATGACAACTCTTCAAAGATGTCACGGTCATTGACCATGACAAGTCCGTGACAACTGTACTTATCACGACCATATCATGATCAATAATCGTGACAACCTATTGTCACAGACTTGTTACGGTCATTGATCATGATAAAGATGCATGTGTTTTTATCATAGTCAATGACCGTGATAGGGCTAGCCAGCTCAAAGGTGATAATTTAGCCTTTTTGATAAGACATCCTTCATTGATGGCTGATATATTTTTCCATATATTAGATCTGGAATGTTAAATGAGAATTTTGGATTAACACTTGGTAGTCATTTTATGGGTTAACGTGTTTCCCAATAATGACGACTCTAAGTGTGCCATATGGGGATGTTCCCTAATGATGATCGCCTTGGAAGTTGTGTATAATGATTGCCTTTATTTAAATGGTTTGAAAATCCCATTTTCTCTTTCCCGTTTCTTTTCTTCTTCGCTCTAAAACATATCTTTATCTAATAGAAATCAATTTTTGTTTCTCTCACCACTGTTCAAGACTTTCCGACGAAGTTTTAGGGTCTTTATTCTTCTTCAAGCATACTCCCTTTATCAGGTAACCTCTTTTCGCCCTTCTCCCGTTCATTTTAAGGTTTCTTTGCCATTTTAGCTATAGTTTGTTTTTGCGTCGAGCTTCAAGATTTTTCGGCAACCATGAGTGAAGGTTATAGGGCTAGTTGTAGGAGGTTTGTTGGTGGTTTAGGGGGTAATTGGTAATCTTTGGTTTCTCTAGACTTTCTGAACCCTCATTGTCTTCTAATTTTATACCAAAATCTTATCAGTTATCTTCTCTGACAAGTTCCAGTGGAGTGTTCTTAAATTGTTCTTGATAAAAATGATTCATTATCACTTTTGATCTTTAGGTCAAATTTCAAAGTGTTTGTGCCTTTTGACCCTTTAGTCCAACGAAGTTGAATCTCAACCACTTGAATGTTAAGAACCCTTTATGAGCTAGCAAAATAATACCCCACACTTAGAGATGGATACTTTCAGGAGATACGTAGAATTGATAATGAGGCCGAGGAGAGTCGTAGAGCCCTAGCCGACCTTACTCACCCAATCTTCCCCACTCCCTTAAAGTTCATCCCTCCTTAACCAATAAAGGTTAGTTGAGACATGATGTATGACTTGTCTTCCTCAGATGTTGTCTCTTAATCTCTGCCTAGGCCAAGAACGGAGATTATTTTAGCGAGGCCTTGAGTTTTTCACCCTCAAACCCTTAGGGGTAGGAGGTGACCGAGAGTTCATCTCAGTCTACATATTTTAACCACACTGAGTCATCCAGCCTAGACAATGCTCCAGTTCAGTATATCTCGAGCACTAATGAGCCGAGAGTTAATATTGCCATTAAACCAACAACTGTTCACCTCTTAATTATGAATGAGAGAGAATTCCAAGAGATATTCCCCAGTAGGGACCAGTTCACTAAAGCTCTAGTCGATGATGATGATATTGAGTCCGGGGAACCACTTGACTACTCATACGCCCAAACTTATTCGTACACTGTTAGAGAGTCCGAACATCTTTTCTGGAGGCACTTATATGGCATCAAGTCAGATATCATTATGCTTGTCCTAGATGAGGATGAAAGAGTATATGATGGCCGAGAATGAAAAGTCACCGTCTATAAACAAATGTTTAGGGTCGACTTTCGACTCTCTTTCCTTCCCCCTATCTGAGAATTTTATCTAGTATGGGGGTTTCTCCTTCATTATTAGCGCTGAACTCATGGAGGATTATACTCATTTTCATCTATATCTGGATGAAAATTTACCAAAATGATCCTTCGATAATGTTGTTCAAGGCTTCTATAACGTCTAGTCATTAAGAACTCAACCTGGTTACTACCATTTAGGGACAGAAAGCTTGATAAGAAAATCATCCATGTCAACTAAAGCTCTAATAACTATTGGAAGACGAGGTTCTTTTTTGTATCCGGGGCTTGGGAATTCTCGATTGACATCGATCAATTTGAGGATGAGCCAAGAGTTTCTTGTGCTTAGGCCAACGATTACATATCTGCCAAGCAGGACCTGAGTCTCAGTATTTCTGATTGGGAGAAGGTTAACTTTTTAAGAAATCAAGGGAAGGATGGGGCCCTTCTTGAGTTTGAAGATTTATCGTCTCCTACCTTTTTAAATCTCATCTAGGGTATGACCCCATGGACGAGTTGTGTGAGTTATTTAATTTTTCTGATCAATGCAAGCCTTTCATCATCTTCATGCTTTATTACTAACAATTTTTCTTTTTTCTTTGCTGATCGTCCACCTAATACTTCAGAATAAGTTTGTAACATGACGAACCCGAGTCTCCAAAATTCTTTTGGAAAGAAGGGAAATAAGAAACTCGCTAATAAGACAACCGTTAATGGGACGCCCGACCAAAGGTCGATTAGAAGAGAAAAAGACAGCTGCTCCCGCAGAAGCTCACCACGATCGCGATATAAGGATGAGAAGAAACCCACCTAAGTCTATTCTAATATCATCATCACCGGGATCGTTTGAATATTTTTTAGTGGCCAATATATCCCAACTTAAGGCGAGCACGATCTTGCTTATACCTTCCGCGATGAGGTTAAAGGTTGCCATGCTTGTAGTTCCTTTAGAGGGGAATTATAAATTCATGGGGAAGATACAGACCCAAAAAGTTTATGATCTTCGTCTCTATCATTTGGCACAGGTATCAGCCTCGTCTTTGGTTTAAAATTCATATCATGTTAATTTTTACTTCATCCTTTTCTAACATATGTATATTTTATTTTTCTGTGGTATGTGTGTGCTTTTACCTCGGCTACTAAATGGATAGTTGAGACCTACCCAAAAATTCAAGAGCATGAGAGAGCTATGAAGGGCGAAGAAGAGCTGAGGATGAAGCTAAGAGACCGTAAGGCCAAATATAAAAAGGACCTTGACTCACTGAAGTTGGAGCACGACAATGCATTGACGGCGAAAGACGATGCTTTGAAAGAGAAAGACAATGCTTTCAAGGCCCTATCTGCCAAGCATGCTATCGATCTTGCTGTCGCTATTCAAAAGGCTAAGGCCAAGGATATCTCCCCAGAGGCCATACCAAAGATACAAGATGAGGCCATTGATGTTTATAAGGCATCAAAGTAGTTTTCCAACTTCGGCTGTGAATACCTTGAAAGAGGTATTAAGACGGCTTGTCTATGGGTCGTATTAAAATTTTACGATGTCATCTCATCGATTCATCTGGGATTGGAGGCCCCTAACATGGAAGATCCTCTATTCCCCCAAGCCTTGGACGATGTCGAATCAGTAGCCGCAGTCAAAGGAGAAGGAGCCATAACTGAGGTTTTGGTTAAAATAGTTAATACCAATAACACTAATGATGCTGGGGAGGTGTTGTCTAGGACGAATGTCGTTGATGGGTCATTGATAGTGAATATTGATGGCTATTAAACAACTTGAACCCTCCAATTTTTTAGGGTGGACGCATGTGGCTTGATGCCCTTTTTTGATGTAATTATGAATAGTTCCCATGTTTTTTAGTTATGATGGTTTACCTTTGTTTGAACAATGCATATGTATCCTCGTTTAAATTGCTCTTCGTCATCAAAATTTACTGAGTGTCAATGAATGTAAATAATTGTATATCTTGTTTTTTCCAACTCTTCTAGTTATGTTATGTTTACCTACTTTGAACATAATTACTGTTAAGCAACTTTACAAACTTTTGATTACGGGTATATTCTCATCCTTAGCCGAGAAGTAATTCAACCAACTTAATGATTTTTTAAATTAGATATCACCACATTGTGATATTTAAATAAACCATAATTAAATGAATTTTCAAATTTGGACCACCAAATTAATGGTGTTTAACTACAAGTCCCCTCTCGTCATTTTGAGAGTGTATGGGCGAGTGTCGTCTCATCCCGCACTGTCGTCTAGCCAAAAGAGTTTGACTCTAATACCACAAAATTAATGATGTTTAAATGAAAAATAATGAAATGATTTTCAAATTTGGACCACCAAATTAATGGTGTTTAACTGTAAGTCCTCTCTCATTGTTTTGAGAGTGTATGGGCGAGTGTCGTCTCGTCGAAAGAGTTTGACTCTGATACCACCAAATTAATTATGTTTAAATGAACCATAATTGAATGATTTTCAAATTTGGACCACCAAATTAATGGTGTTTAACTACAAGTCCCCTTTTGTCGTTTTGAGAGTGTATGGACAAGTGTCGTATTGTCCTGCACTAGCGTTTCGTGTAGAGAGTTTGACTCTGATACCACCAAATTAATGATGTTTATATGAACCATAATTATTTTTTTAAGGATTCTTTGTGTTTTACACGACCTTAGTGATGTGTCACACTGTTCCCCCCTCTTGGTGTCATTGAGAATCGATGGACGAGACAAGCCCCATCTGGATCCTCGTGTCAACAAGAGTAAATTAATGCTAATTCACCATATGAATGATGTTTTTTTAGCTTAAGAAAACTTGAAACTTGCAATTGAACACTTCAGACAAGAAAAATATGAGGGAACACTTCAAAAAATTTCATTCATCACTTTTAAAACATTTCTCATACAAAACTCAAATAACATTTATATAGAATCTATTGATAGTATTTCTTTAAATGGTCGGCATTCCATGGGTTTGAGAATTGTTTTCCCTTTAGATTATCAAGTCTATAGGTGCTTGTAACGACTTCTTCGATGACTCTATAAGGGCTTTGAAAATTTGCATGGAGCTTATTCTGCCTCTGCCAGGTCTTCTTCAGAACTAGATCCCCAACGTCTATTGGCCTAGCCTTAACACTCTTATTGTAAAACTTTGTAGCCCTATGCTGATAAGCAACCTGTCTGACCTCTACATCTTCTTGTCTCCCTTTAATCAGGTCCAGTTCTAGTCTGCGATTCTCAGTGTTTACCTCCGGGCTATATGTTTGGACCCTATGACTTGGAAGGACGATCTCAGTGAGTATGACGGCCTCTGAGCCATAGGCAAGCATGAAAGCGGTCTCCCTTGTTGGCAATCTCTCTACCGTCCTATAGTCCTACAGGATGACATGCACTTCTTCTATCCAAATACCCTTGGAATCTTCCAATTTCTTTTTGATCCCGTCTAAGATAGTCTTGTTGGTCACCTTAATCTGGCCATTTTCCTGAGGTCGGTGTGGTTCTGAAAAAACTGTTTAATGCCGAACTTCTTATAATAGTCCTCAGGGACGAGTTCTTAAACTATTTACCATTGTCGAAGATCAAAGTGTTGGGAAAACCATACCTACAGATGATATTCCTCTAAATAAATTTAAAGTTTTTCATCTCGGTTATAGTGATCATGGTGTCATCCTTTACCCACTTTAAAAATTAGCCAATCGCCACTGTTAGGTATTTATAATTACCTGTAGCCCTAGGCAGGGGTCCTATAAAGTCAATCCCCCTCACTTCTTATGACCAAGAGGAAGTGATAGATGGCAAGGGTTGATGAGGTTGATGAGAGATGCAGGCATATCTCTGACACTTGTCGCACCTCTTCACATAGTTGGCTGCGTCTTTGGCTAAGGTGGACCACCAATACCCTTAAGTATCTATTCTCTTTGCCAAATACCTCTTTCCTATGTGGCTTAAATAGGAACCCTCATGCACATCTTTCAATACGTACTACACCTATTTTGGATGAACACATCGTAGTAAAGGGAGGAGGAACCCTTTTTTGTACAAGACATATCCTATTATCAAAAACTTTGTTGCCTTGTATCTCAACTTCTTCCTCTCAACCTTTGACTCTATAAATTAACCATCTCTAATCTATCTGAATCACTCTATGTAGCTGACTCACTTTAGTCTATGCTATAAAGGAGCTCAACTAGTTTGAAAAAGAAGACAAAATTGAGTCACTCCTAATACTTCATTACATCTACAAAGAACTTCAAGAATATCTACATCAGCAAAGGTCAATGGTCTTCAGGTAGAAAACCAACACACAACACACTCTAGGATTGCACATTTTCATATTTCATTTCATATATGAGGTATGTTTGTTACTATGGATTAAAATGAATTTTCTACATTAATTAGGAATTTTTAAAACATTTAAAATCTATTTTTAAAAGAATTAAATTTAGGATTTTAAAATGTTTAGGGTTAATTTTCATATATTAAAACTTCCTAAAAACTGCCTTGGGTAGAATCTGAAAGCGCTAGAGACATTTGTGGGTGCGAATGGTATTTTTAAAAGAACCAAAACACGCATTTTTCATTCGCTAATAACTAACGTGTTGGTCTTTTGATGGATGGATTTATGTTTCTTATGTGTCTGAGATCAGAGTTTTAATATTCACCGTTCGATCATTTTTTAATCTAATGCCTACATGTTATCTTAATCGATCCTTGAGACATTAATAAGAACCAATCAGAACGTTAGCTTTTGCAGTGCATTAGTAGTCACAAGATTGAGAGTTCGAATAGTCGAATTAATCACAACCCTTGATTTGCCTTAAGCTTCCAGACCATTTCATCACCAGTATAAATAGAAGCCTTCGTCTTTCACAATTCCAATCTTTGAAAGACTGAGGGTTTGAGAGAAAAGAGATAGAAAATATAAATAAGAGAGAGAGAGGGAGAGAGAAAAGATAAGAAAAATAAAAAAGAGAAAAAATAGAAATCAGAAACGAAACTCTACCAAATTTTCTTTAGAAAATATTTTTAAGAGTTAGGGTTTTTCTGGTTTACTTTTTCTATCCTCTTAGGTCTAAATCTCTCACCCAACAGTCTCACAAGAATTAAATCTCGTTTCTATTTTAGAAAATTGTAGATCAACTTTAGTGACACATTAACTTAGATCGTAGGTTGTTTTGATTTCTTTATTAAGAAATCATTCTCTCATGTTGGATCTGTTTTAACTTTTGTAATCCTGTTTATACAATATTTCTCTATTTTTTACACACCTAAAATAGAGACTTATATATTTCAGATCTGTTAAATTTTTTAGTTAAAAATTTTTGGTATATAAATAATTTCTAAAGAATCTCTATTTTAAATATTCTAAAGAAATACAGATTCGAAATCATTCTGAGAAAAAAGTCTAAAAGTCTAATTTTAGTAGTGTGAAAAAGAGATTTCATACTTAGAAATTTTGTAATTCGTAGGTATTGTTTGTAATTAAGTGTGTGTGAGTGCATGCATGTGATTTAGACACAACACTCACAACACAATCACCCACCATCACTTAATAGTGTTGTTGGTTGAGATATTCTGGCCATTGAAGTCGATGCAAAGCTAAAGGAGAAAGTGAGCCAAGATAAAGAATGGAGAGGACAACATTAGATCCTTAAAGAAGTCAGAAAATAACCGAGGAGTGTAAGTATATTTTTGGACTTAGAATAGGTCTGTTTTATATGTGTATCTCATTGACTGCTTGTAACCTTAAAATTGTTTTAGTGGATTTTTGTTTTGAGGTGTAGAGACCTCCGTGGATGTTTCCCTAATTTGGGTGGGGTTTTACCACGTAAAACATCTTTGACTCTTATGTGTGCGACTTTATTTTCCATAGCTACAATCTTCTTCATAGACTTAGGTTTTAAACTAAAAACCTATTTCCAGAAATCTTGAATATTTTGTTCTAACAAAGTATTTTTAACACACCCTGTGTATTACTCAAGATTTTTACAAGAGTCTCTTCAAAAACTAGTTTGAAACTCATTTAACCTTTTTAACAAAAGTTAAAATAACTTAGTGAGGGTTTTTCAATTGGTATCAAAGCTTGGTATTTTGTTTTCTCAATTTTTTTTCGATCCTGTACTTTGAGACTATTTACAAAATCGTTCTATGGACGAAAAATTTGAGCGTCTTGGAAATGTATCTAGACGTCCTCTCTTTGATGGAACCAATTTCCATTATTGGAAAGTAAGGATGAATACTTTCATCCAAGGGACATTGGGAGATGATGTCTGGGAAGCTATTGAAAATGGTTTATCTCATCCAACCAATCCTATAATTGAAGGTAACACTGAGAGGATAAAGAAGCTCCTCGGTGAATTCACAAAAGAAGAATAACATTCATATTTAAGTAATAATAAAGGGAAGAATGTTATTTTTATGTCTGTCAATGAACATGAATTTAAATGTATCTCTATCTGCTCAACATCTAAGGAAGCCTGGGACACATTAGTCATAACCCATGAAGGGGATTAACGTGTTAAGGATGCCAACACACAGATTTTGATACAACCATATAAGACTTTGCTTATGCATGAGACTGAGACCTTTGATGAACTTTATATTTGATTGATTGATATCATAACAAAATTCCATGCTAATGGTATAATGTACAATAGGAAATAAATTGTACGTAAAATCCTAAGATACCTTCCCCTTAAGTTTGGCGATGAAAGGTATACAATTGAGGATATAAACGATCCATACTTGACCCCTGAACTCCGAAGTATCAACATTAGGATTGTAGCAATGGAACTTGAATTTAAAAATCATCTATCCAATTATCAAAAAAGGTAGTCTAGTTCTAATGTTTTATTTCAGTCCAAAATGACATCACCTCAATTAGTTATGCCTAATATTGACCTGGACTCTGATGAGGAATGTGATTTGGAAAACTTGGATAACCAGATAGCCCTTATGTAAAAAAAAATAAGAAAATTTTAAAGTTAGAAACAAAGCTACTTCTAAACAAGGGAAATTTTCGTATCCTAACCATTTCAATAACAAGCCTTATGAGAGGAATCTGGACAAACAAAGTACTAAGACATACCATAGACCTCAAAGAGACCTTAAAAATACTCAGTGTTTCAGATGTGGTAAAATGGGTCACTTAGTTACTAATTGTAGCGTGAAACTGAATAACACTGCTAGATAACATATTAGTAAGACTTGGGATGATTCAAGAAATTTTAAAGAAGATGAGTCTGAATCATGCAATACTTTTGACCCTTAAATGTCCTTTTTTGCTGAAATTATCTATGCCGATGATATGTCTACCAGTAATAATGAACTTAATGTTATCATGCCTAGTACTATTATGTCTTATGATGTGTTCACTATTTCTGGTTTATTTGTACTATGCCTAGATAATATGAATGGTATTGATACTACTAGTAGTAACTCTATGATGATGTGTGTGACTCAAAGTGAATGCAACAATAATGAATTGAATGTGTGTGTGAGTACAACGAATCAAACGTTAGGGGACAATTCACACACTACACTTAATAAGTCTGATAATGATGAACTCCCTGACATTCACACACTATACACTAAGACTCTTAGGAAGAGCGCAAAACTAGAAATTACTGTTAAGGACTTAACTGAAAGAATTGAAGCTTTAAGCCTAATGGTGAAGAAGAACGCTGAGGATTATAGAAATCAATGTTTGGCCTATGAATCCAAAACCAAATCTTTTGTTGAAAAAATTAAAGAACTTTCGGAGTCAAATGAATTTTTGGAAAATAAATATAAGGCAACTTTTATAGAATTGGAACAATATAAAGTAAAGGTTTAAACTGTCTTTAAAATTTTTCTAAGTTTGAAAATAATTCCAATTGTTTTGAAGAATGTGTTGCCTATAGTAAAACCAATTCTGAAGACAAAACAAACATAGGTTTTGAGAAAAAAACTAAGACACAAACCAAACCTTTACAATTTTTTTTTTGTGTCTTTTGGAAAAAAAAACTTTTGATTTATGTCTTGATTTTCAATCCTTAAAACTTGAATTTTGATAATAAACAAAAAGGTACAGATAACTTGATCAAACATTGTCCAAAGCCTACTGCTGAACCTAAGGCCAAATATGTTTGCCCCCTTATAGGAGATTTGAACCTGAATGGAAAACTATTGTAGTTAGACCTAAGGTCAATGTCCCGCAAATGGATAAACCTCTCTTCAAAGATTTTAAAAATTAGAGACAACCTTCTAGCCACTAATACTATTCATACGGTGATGTTTATGGACACTGTCTCGATGAATATTTTAAAAAATGACTGTATAAGCCTATCTATAAATCACTTGTTTAGAAAAACTTTAACTATTCTAGACAGAGCAGAAATAATTATGCACTTCCTAAATAGCCGAATAAAAAACTCTAACTATAGGAATAGGAAGAAACGACCTCACGCTAAGAATAAGTCTAAGAGAAAGAGTCATAGATCAATTACTAAATCGAAATCTCACAAACCTTTTAAAACTAGAGCTATATGGATTACAAAGGACGATCTAATACCCCAGTTGAAGTGTAACATAGTGATAAGTGATTTAAAAGCTGAACACACTGATTCTGGTTGGTACTTAGACTATGAATGTTCCAAACATATGACCGAAGATGATACCAAATTAACCAACAAAACTAACTTCTTAGGATGAAATATTTTGTTTAGGGACAGAGTATCAACTCAGATCATAGGCAAAGGAACACTCCAAGAAAAAGGACTTCCTATTCTCAAAGATGTTTTTATTAGTGAAAGTTCTTATAGCTAATTTGTTAAGCATATCACAATTATACGTATCCAATCATACGGTCGCATTCCCAAAAACTAATTGTAAAATATTAAATGAGAATGGTGATTTCATCCTTACTGGTCACATGACCCCAGATAACTATTACACAGTAAATCTGGGTAATGAGACTTGCAGGTTAGCCAGACATGATTACAATGAAATTTGGCACAATCATTTGGGTCACATAAATTATGGTAATCATATAAAATTAAGCTCACAAGATATAGTTAGAGGTTTACCAAAAATAAAACCTATTTCAAATGTTGTTTATGGGCCGTGTCAGGAAGGAAAAATAGTTAAATCTGCTCATAAGAAAGTTGAAGAAACTTTAACAAAAAAAACTCTAGAGCTAATCCACATGGATCTCTTGGGTCTTTGAGGAACTGTAAGACTTTGTGGTAACAGTTATATTTTGGTCATGGTGGATGATTTTACTTGATTCACCTAGGTAGCATTTTTAAAACAAAAATCAGATACATTCTGAGAATTTTTAAAAATTCTTTTAAGAATCGAGAATGAAAAAGATACCCAAGTTAATCAAATCCGTAGTGATAAAGGAGGTGAATTTAAAGACTTAAGCGTAATAGATTACTATAACTATAATGGCTGCTTACATGAGTTCAATGCAACTAAAACACCTCAGCAAATTGGTGTTGCCGAGAGTAAAAATTGCACAATCAAAGAAATGTCTAGGGTAATGATACATGATAGGAACTTGCCAAAATACTTTTGGGTTAAGGAAGTTCAAACAGTGCGTCATATTATCAACAGAGTATACATTCGTAAAAGTACCAAACAAACATCCTATGAACTTTGGTATGGCAAAAAGCCCAACTTAAAATATTTTTAAACTTTTGGGAGTATTTGCTACGTTTGAAAAGACAAAGAAAACCTTTCTAAATTTGAAACCCGTGGTAATAAAGCCATATTTTTGGGTTACTCCCCTAATAATCGGGCTTATCACATTTATAATTTTCGTTCCAAAGTCATAATAGAATCGATACATGTGATAGTGAGTGACACAAATGTCGAGAGTAAAGAATAAGGGCCAACTATAGTGGGTGAGTCTGAAAATAATTTTACCTATGACTCTCCAGAGATAAGTGATCCTTTACCAACTGAGATTCTTGAAGTACCTAACTAGGTTTCTAAAGATCATCCCTTAGACAATATTATTGGTAACCCTGAAGAGACAGTGCATACAATATCCCAATTATGCAGTGTTGCTCATTTTGAATGCTCTGTTTCTTTGATCGAACCAAAGAATATAAATGAAGCACTCAATGACTCATTTTGGATAGGTTCTATGAAAGAAGAGGTAGTCCAATTCAAAAGTCATGGCGTGTGGTATCTTGTGCCTTGTCTAGAAAATAAAAAGGTTATAGGAACTCGTTGGATTTTCAAAAACAAAACAGATGAATCAGGGATGATAGTTAGAAATAAATCTAGATTAGTTGCCCAGGGTTAGTCTAAAGTTAAAGGAATAGATTTCGAGGAGACTTTTTCCTCAATCACACGCCTTGAATCCGTTCGCTTGCTCTTGGCCAGAGCTTGTCACTTACAATTCACACTTTATCAAATGGATGTGAAATCCTCCTTTTAAATGATATTTTAACAGAGGAGACTTATGTTGAATAGTCAAAAGGCTTTATTAACCCTCTTTACCCAAACCATGTTTCTAGATTGGAAAAGGCTCTATATAGTTTAAAGCAAGCCCCTCGGGCCATGTACAAATGTCTGTCAACCTTTTTAATCAACATAGGGTTTCGACGAGGTGGAAATGACTACACATTATTTCTTAAACACTTTAACAAATAGGTCTAAATAGATTAGGTATAGGTTTATTACATAATATTTAGTTCCACTTCCCCGTATGAGGTTAAAAAGTTTTCTAAAATTATGCACGGGGAATTCCAGATGTCACTAATGGGGGAGATTCAATATTTCTTAGGACTTCAAGTCAAACAAAATTATAATGGGTTATTCATATCACAATCTAAGTATGCAATAGAGTTAGTGAAGAAATTCGGCCTAGATAATGCCAAAATTGCTAGAATTCCCATGAGTACTTCTACGAAGCTATCCAAAGATGAACTTGGGAAATCTATAGATCCTACCCTATATAGAAGCATGATAGGCAACCTACTATACTTAATAGCCTCTCGACCTGATATCATGTATGTTTTTTGTATTTGTACCCATTATCAAAGTATGCCTAAAAAAGTCACCTTCTATGTGTTAAACTCATAATTAAATATGTTATAGGTACAATAAACCTAGGTATATGGTACACAAAAGATACATATAGCACAATTATAGGATACACCGATATTGATTGGGTCGGGTGTTCTGATGACAGTAAAAGCACATAAGTTCTTGTTATTATATAGGTAATAATTTGGTAGGATGGAGTAGTAAAAAGAAAAATTTCACTTCACTTTCCATAGCAGAATCAGAATATATAGCAATAGGAAGCTATTGCGCTCAATTAATGTGGATAAAACAGATTCTTAGTGATTATGTCATCAAAGAAGAAAAGCTAAACGTATACTGCGATAAATAAAGGGCCATAAATATCTCTAGGAATCCTATTCAACATTCCCATACAAAATATATTAAGATAAGACATCATTTTATACGAGAATTAGTTGAATCTAAAGAATTAGAGATAAACTATTTACCCACTAAATATCAACTAGCTAATTTGTTAACTAAATCTTTAGATAATATACAATTTGAATGAAGAAAATCCATTGGTATGATAATGCGTGAATAGAATTATATCACATATTATCATTTCCTCCCGCTGCTTTCTTGCTTATAATTGGCCTTTAAGGATACGGTCATTTTAAAAATGACAAAAGCTGCCTCTTATCTCTATTTTATGTAGGAGACCTTGAGGGGACTCATTGTATAATTTAGGTTGATAGATTTATTTCATACTTCACATTTGCTTATTGTGATTATTCACCCCTTGTCCATTTGAGACAAAATGGGGGAGACATATTTGAATCCATCTTGGACATTTTATTGTACAAATTCAACTAAAATTCTTGATATTTGAGATGAGATGTTTTATTTTTTCAGGATTCAGTACCTATACTACCATCGGATACATTTAGGGTATTGTTATGTATATAGTTGAGTTATATACTTTTTAATTTCTAAGAAATAGGGTAGATAGACTTTTGGGGTTTTCTTATCCTTTGTTATCCCTATGAGTCCTAGATGACTCAAAGGAGATTTTATTTCCCATTTTCAAAGGGGGAGATTGAAGCACTCTATATAGTTGACTCACTGAAGTCTATACTATATAGGAGCTCAACTAGTTTAGAAAAGAAGACAAAATTTAGTCACTCCTATTACTTCATTGCATCTTTAAGAAACTTAAAGAATATCTACATCAACAAGGATCAATGGTCTTCAGGTAGAAAACCAACACAAAACACACTCTCAGCTTTCACATTTGCATATTTCATTTGATATATGAGGTGTGTGTGTGTGTGTGTTAATTTTGATTAAAATGTTTTTTGTACATTAATTAGGAATTTGTAGGAATTTTTAAACATTTAAAATCTATTTTATAAAAAAATAAATTTAGCATTTTAAAAAGTTTAAGGTTAATTTTCATATATTAAAACTTCCTAAAAACTCGTATTTTTAAAAGAACCAAAAACGCATTTTTCAGTCGCTAATAACTGTACACGTGCTGGTCTTTTAATGGATGGATTTGTGTTTCTTATGTGCCTTAGATGAGAGTTTCAATCTTCATCCTTTGATCATTTTTTGATCTAAGGTCAGCATGTTATCTTGATCAATCCTTGAGAAGTTAATAAGAACCAATCCGACGTTAGCTTGTGCATTTCATTAACAACCCTAAGATTAAGAGTTCGAACAATCGAATTAATCTGAACCCCTGATTTTCCTCAAGCTTCCAGAACCTTCCATCATCTATATAAATAGAAGCCTTCGTCTTCACAATTCCAATCTTTGAAAGGTTGAGGGTTCGAAAGAAAAGAGAGAGAGAGAGAGAAGAGAATAAAAATAAAAGAGAGAAAAAAACAAATCACAAACGAAACTCTACTAAATTTTCTATAGAAAATATTTTTGAGAGTTAGAGTTTTCTGGTTTACTTTTTCTATCCTCTTAGGTCTAAATCTCTCACTTAACAGCTTCATAAGAATTAGATCTTGTTTCTGTTCTAGAAACTTATAGATCTATTTCAGTGATACAGTCACCTAGATCATAGGTAGTTTTTATTTCTTTTATTAAGAAATCATTATCTCATGTTGGATTTATTTTGTAACTTTTGTAATCTTGTTTATCCATCATTTCTCTATTTTCTGCAAACATGAAATAAAGACTTCTATATTTTGAGATATGTTAAATTTTTTAGTTCGAAATTTTTTGTATATAAATGATTTCTAAAGAATCTCTGTTTTGAAGATTCTAAAGAATTACATATCTAAAAACATTCTGAAAAAAAGTCTAAGTCTAATTTCAGTAGTGTGAAAAAGAGATTTCATACTTAGAAGTTTTGTAATTCATAGGTATTGATTGTAATTAAGTGTGCGTGAGTTCATGCATGAGATTTAGGAACAACACTGACAACACAATCACCCACCATCACTTAATAAGGTTGTTTCTTGAGAGATTCTGGCGTTTTGAATTGACGTTAAGCTAAAGGAGAAAAGGAGCCAAGCTAAAGAACGGAGAGGACAACATCAAAGCCTTAAAGAAGTCAAAAAATAACCAAGGAGTGTAGGTATATTTGTGGACTTAGAATATGTCTATTTTAAGTGTGTATCTCGTTGAATGCTTGTAACTTTAAAAATGTTTTAGTGGATTTTTGTTTTGAGGTGTAGAGACCTCCGTGGATGTTCCCCCAATTTGGGTGGGGTTTTACCACATTAAAAATCTTTGACTCTTGAATGTGCTGCTTTATTTTCCATTTTTACAATCTGCTACATAAACTTACATTTTAAACTTAAATTCTCTTTCCAAGAATCTTGAATATTTTGTTATAACAAACTATTTTTAACATACCTTGTGTATAATTAAGATTTTTATAAGATTTTCTTCAAAAAGTAGTTCGAAACTCATTTAACCTTCTTAACAAATGTTATAATAATTTAGTGAGCATTTTTCAGTAATGGATGAGGGGATCCATACATAATGCCCATAGGTTTAGGTTTAAACGAAACTCAAATACATTATTGTCTTCTTTAATGATCGGTCGATATAGGACCTCCACTGGCACTAACCAAATAATCTCAATTCTTGTCGCATATGCTAACCTTATTAGGGCATCGTCTCGGATGTTTCTAGCCAAGGAATACTTTTCATCTTTACCTTTCTAAATTTCTTCAGCATTGTCTTCACCCTTGCCAGGTATTTGGCCATCCTTTCATCTTTTGCCTCATATACTCCTAAGATCTTGTTTACCACTAGCTAGGAGTCACTGTGAACTAACATTTGTTCGACATTTATCACCTGGGAAAGGGAGAGTTCTACCAAAAGGTTTTCATACTTCGACTCATCATTAGATAATTTGAAAATGAACCTCATGGCGTACTCCATGTCAGTTCCATATGGGGCCGATACTATCAACTCGTTTACACTTTTTGTTTCACACGAGGTTTTATAAACAAGCTCCAAACTATGCCTTTTTTGAGAAGGTACCTTCACCAAGGACACCATTTTTAAACAAAAACTTTCCTTCATTAGTGCTGACCGTGTCAGGACTTGCAACACTAGTCTCGGTCTCAGTCAGGGTTTCACTTTCTTTCTCTATCTTAGTTGTTGGTTCCACAAACTCTTCAACGTCATCCTCATCCCAAGTGAACTCAGCTATGAAGTCGGCTAAAGTTTGCCCTTTAATTGCTATTCTCGACTGGTATACAATATTAAATTCTCCTAACTAAACCGACTAGGCCATCAACCTACCTAATTTCTCGGGTTTATGAAAGACTTGTCTTAGGGGGAGTCAGTGAGGATGACTATTGTGTGAGCCTAAAAATAGGGTTTTATCTTTCTTGAGGCATGTATAAAGGAATAAGATAACTTCTACATTTTAGGGTACCTTTTATTGGTCCCTTTAAGGGACTTACTATTAAAGTAGAGTGGCTTCTACACCCCATCATCTTCTCATACCATCGTTGCACTAATAGCTGACTCTGATACAACCAAGTATAGATACAATTTCTCTCCTTGAACTAGCCTGGAAAGCAACAATAGTGAGACCTAGTAAGCCTTAAGCTCCTGGAAGGATTTTTCACATTCTTTGTTTCATTCAAAGGATTTCCTCAATATTTTGAAGAAGGGTAGACATTTGTCTGTGTCCCTTGATACAGACATATTCATTGCATCGACTCGTCCTGTCAATATATAAACAACCTTAATGGTCTTAGGAATCTTCATCTTAATCAAGGCTTTGATCTTTTCAGGATTTACCTCTATTCCTCGCTGGTTGATAATGAATCCCAGTAATTTTCTCGCTCCTACCCCGAACACACACTTAGCAGGGTTGAGCTTTATCCAGTATTCATACATGGTGTCAAAGGTGTGCTTAAGGTAGGCCACGTGTATCTCTACCTTGAGGCTTTTTGTCAAAATGTCATCCACATACACTTCTATGGTTTTTCTAATCCGTTCCTCATATTCACGAGTCTTTGATATGCTACCCTAGTATTTTTTAGGCCAAAGGAATTGACTTTGTAGCAATACGTTCCTTCATTTGTGATGAGCAAGTTCTTCTCACCGTTGATTGGATTTATAAATATTTGAATATAGCCTAAATAGGCATCCATGAAACTCATTAATTCATTCCCAGTCGTGGCATATGCCACCTGATTAATCCTTAGGAGAGGGAAGTTGTCTTTTAGACAATCTTTATTCCGGTTGGTAAAGTCTATACACATCCTCCATATATCGTTTTGATTTGGTACGATGACTGCATTAGCCAACCACTCTGGATGGACCACTTCATTGATGAGCTCGAACTTTCATAATTTTTTAACTTCCTCCCTTATTACCTCATACTTTTATCTAGAGTAGATTTTTTGCCTCCATCTAACTAGCTTCATCCCTCCATCCACATTCAGCTCATAGAAGAGAATCTTTAGGTCTATTCCTGGAATGGCCTCATGACTCGAGGTGAATATACTCTGTCTCTTCTTTAGTAACTTAATCAGTTCATCTTTTATTTATTTCTTCATGGCTTTGCTAATTAGGATGGTTTTTTCTTCTCATCCTCGTTGAGGACAAAGGATTTTACCTCCTTAGTGGCTTCACCCGTCTTTAACTTTATCTCATCCATTGGATCTAGAGTATCAATGCTATATGTGGAGGTGGATTTTTATAATCTTCTCTCTCTTCATTCGAGTTAAAATAGCATTCTCGTGCCTCTACTTGATCAACCTGAACTTCCCCTACTCCATAGGGAGTCAGAAATTTTATCATTTGGTGTACAATAGAGGGCACTGCCTCAAAGTCCTTGAGATCAACTCTTCCTATGATTATACTATAAGATGAATATACATTCTCATCCATTATAAAGAAGTTTATCTATTTGGTGAAGCACCTCGGCTAGGTCCCCATACAAACATCCATCTCATATACCCCCCAGAGGTGGACCTTTTCACCACTGAAGCCGCTCAAAGGTTGGTGGTACAGGATAAGTCTTTTCTTGCTAAGTACTAATCCTTTAAAGCATTCCCAAAACATCACATTATGCAAACTTCCTCCATCGATGAGTATTCTATGAACGTCATATCCATACCCTTATAGTAATCACTAGTGGGTCATCATGAGAGGCCAAGATCCCTTTAAAGTCTAATCTTGAGAAACCTATCACCAGGGTGTTCATATCTAACTTCTTCCTCTTACTCGGCTTGGAGTCAACTGGGATCGAGTTTAACACATCACTTTTTGAGAGCTCTTTAGCCTCTACGACATGGGCCTTCTTGTCGGTTATATCCTTACCACCTCCTACTAGCCACCACATATCATCTTCACTCCAAAGGAGATCATTTTCAGCCAACCCTTGGGTGCAAGAACCTTTGACAAAAGATCATGGTTGGCCTCATCATCATCATCATCATCATCATCATCATCATCATGATCATCATCATCATAATCAGAGACATCATCGTTTCTGTTTGCCTTAACATCCCGTATAGGCTTGTCGTCTTGTCTCTTCCTAGTGTCATCTCTGTTACCTAGGGCACCGCTCTTATCAATATGTTTTCTAAGCTTTTCCTAATTCAACATTGTTTTGATTTCATCCTTAAATGCAAATAATTTATTTTTAGTGTGGTCGGGATCCTAGTGAAGCTCGCACCATTTTCTTTTATCCCTCTAATGAGGAGGGGCTTTCAGCTTTTCTGGATTTCTTAGAGATCGGTCATCTTTGATCTCGTTCAATATCATATCTGGACTGACCATTAGTGGACTATAGTCTGTGAACTTATCATCCTCCGACATCTTCTTGCCTCTTTTTCCCTTGGATTTTTGGGACTTACTCTCACTCCATCCTTTATCATCCTCTCCATTGGCACCCATAGCCTCCTTGGCACTCATGACTCTCCTAGTCGTGTCCAAGAGTTCTTCCATGGTTTTTGGAGGATCTTATGACAACTTCCATAGGAATTTCTCCTTCTGTAGTCCACCCATAAGGGTACTCATAGCGATGCTTTCAGCGTAGTCTTCTACTTCAAGCATTTCTTTATTAAATTGGTACCAACCAGACCCAAGCAGACGATGTCTACTGGTTGGTAGTGAGAGGACTCTTAGTACCTGCATAATCAAAAGGGGGCGCTAGTTAAAAAATAATCATTTTTCTTTCTTGCTCTCCCTTAGCAGCGGGAAAGGAGTATATCTAGCTGCCTAGATTTTATAGATTTCCCCCAATTCAATCCATAGAAATTCCACAAATTCCTTGGTGGATACCTCCAACATATAGTATCTCAGAGGCTTATTTTTCCTTTGCTTGACATACAACATATATGTGATCTTATTCCAAGGTTTTACTCCAAAATATAAATTGTGGATGAACCTCTCAGCCAACTAGTTAAAATTTTTAATGGAGTTCTTGGGTAGAGAGGTGTACTATACATGTGTAGCACCAATAAGGGTTCTTGAGAAATTTTTGTAATTTCATCTCATTAGAGACCAAATAGATGTCGACTGTCGACTGGTACATTTCCACATGATGAAATGGGTTTGTGCTGTTATCATATTATGACGGGATAACTGGTGGCTTGAAATTGGCCAAGGTTGGGTAATTCACTATTCTTGTAACAAATGGAGACCCTTCCATGTAGCCCCAATGCATAGGGTCTTCTCTCTTCAAGATATCATTAATTTTATCTTCAAGACTACATATGGAGTTGTTCTATGGCATGTCGATCGCTACTAGATTGTCTCCCTCAGCTTCCATAACATTTTCCCTCGCCCCTTCTCTATTGGATGTACAGGGTAACTGCTAGCTGTCCTCTAGCGGATATTAACTTCTCTTTGTCTATCCTCTCAGCTGAGTGGAGGCCAACAATAACCACATCATCCATTTCCCTTGGAACTAGTAATACTGTGTGACCTAGAGAGTCGGTCTCGTAGATCACCAACTGGGTCGGGTTTGTCAAAGGCTGACCCTCTACTAAATCTATCAAGCGCTGAAGCTCGAGTTTGGCCATCTCGACTCGGCCTACCATTGTTTCCTCTACTGATAGGGATTGGTCACACTGTATTTCCAAAAAATATCATAGGGTTCCCAATACTCATCGTCATCATAATACTTCCCATCTTGGAACTCTTGACCTTGTCTTCCCAGGAACAATCGCCTAAGGTTGTCCATGTCTCTATGTCTTTACTATTGTTTCATTTCTTTGTGTGGGGTCGGTTGTGGTCCTCCCGTCATCGGATTCACACCTTCTCTGGAGGCTGGAGATCAGTGTCGATGGGTCTAGTCATTATATTTTGGTTTAAACTAGCAAGTTTTTCTTGCAATTTCGGTTAGATTTCTGCCAACGTGCGCAACGCTACCGCAACCTCATCCATCTATGACTAAGGAGGTGTCTGGCTAGCGCTGGGGCCAGTGACTTGAGGTAAATTAGAGGACATCACCTCCGACGAATGAAAAGAACAAAGGTTAAAATTGATGAGCTAAGTGAGCTGGAGAAAATCTTGAAAAACTCAACAAGAGCTCTTTAAATGGTGATATAGATCTAACCAAGTGTGGAACTATATCACCAGCAGAGAATCAAGTGAGGAATAAGCTAAAAATAAAGAGGAAAAAGATGAAAAAATCTTTGTTTCTCACAAACAGTGCCAACTGATGATACCTGATTTAGTATTAACACGTAAACTTGTATTAACTCAGTCCAAAACATCTTTTAATGGTGCAATAATGGTGGTAAACAAGTGTTTAAGTGAAAAAGGAGCCAAGGAAAAGAGGAATAAGACTAGAATATAAGTGGTTCAGCCACTGGCCTACTGCACTGTGCAGGTGAGTGAATTTCACTATAAAGATGGGCACTAATGGCCTTAGTGATACAATTCTCACTACTTTCTCTCTCTACTGTAATAGAATCAAAGCTTTAGCTAGGGTTTGAATATTTTGATCCCTTTCATTGATAAAGAAGATGAGTATATATAGTGCTTGGGGTGTGTACTGTACCCCCAAGCATGTAGTAAGCATGCGTAAAATGTATTTTCCAATAAGGATCAACCACCTGTCACTAGAAAATGTAGGTCATGATGATGAAATATTCCCTCATGTGTGAGGGAGATCTTGTTATAATAGTTTTTTCCAAATGTGATCTGCAACCCACGCGCACTCTTTCATGCGTGCCCCATTCCACGTGCTCTCCCACATGTCAACTATCGATTATCTAGACCAGGTCGAGGCCGAGTTTTCAAGTTCGACAGTCTGACAGTAAGTTAACTATCATGCTGAGCTGAGTCTTCATTTGACACTCGACCTCTAAGTGATGGATGAGGCTGAGGGAACTTGGGTTATAATATTACTGATACTGATATCGTTGACTGTATTTGAGATAAGGATGAGTCCTTTTATGATGGATTTATGGCCGAGGACAAGACCTCCATGTCAGGTCTACGACCGAGCCATAACATTCTCAAATAGATGATTTTCCATTCTTCAGCCTTGTCCGAGGCATATAGCCCATGGATGAGGTCATACTTGGTATATCAATAGTCAATAGGACTTAATTAAAAAAAATCTCAAAATAAGAATCTCTATACTACTCTAAAATGCTACACAAGCATTTAAGAGCCTCAAATTCTATTCACCCACGTAATCATTCAACATGGACATCCAACTTGGCTAAAATCCATGTAAGCATCCATAAACCTCTCGCATTCTAGCCCTTCCAGCCCCATAAACCTTTCACCTTCCAGATTTACCTACCTTTTTCACTTCCCGTCTTTTCATCTTCGTTCTTTCTGTGTGTATACATACACAATATGCCAATGTCAATCATCAATACACCTCTCTCATTTGAATTTTTTTATTTCATATTCCTACCTTTGCTTGCTTATTGCTCATGATAACCATTTACATTCATCTAAAACTCAAATGTTATCTAGAATTTCTCGATTTAACCTCCTCTATAACCCCACATTTCATCTTCCATCCATTTATAATACCAACGTATCCACCTATAAAACACACTGGTAAAATTATTTTCTGAACCATTAGTAGATTAACGAAGAAAAATATTTTCCACAAATGATCAAAACCCAATTCCAATCTCAAACAAAAAAAGTTCCAGATTGATCAGTTTGGAAGGGTTAAATATTTTGGAGAGGGAAGCGAGGTGCTGGTTGAAGCTGTAAACAACGCACCCCTATTGGCCATGAAACTCCAACAATGGATGTGCATATCATTATGAAGGGATAAGGATTCATCTCTTCTCTATTTATTGAAGCTGAAAAGATCATACGTGTATTTATTTGGTGTTTTGACATCATTTTTTATTAGGACTAATATTTGGTTGTTGTTGTTGTTTGTGATGAGTGCTTAAGTTATTGCGATAAAGGAGGCATTAAAATTATGCTTTTTTTTAAAGTTATTAAATGCTTCGTAAGTGTCAAGGATGAGGCTAATTTATAAACTTTAAATGGGTTTGTTCATATTGAGTTAGATGAGTAAGGTTCAACTATTATTGCTTTAGTCATGGAATATATTTATGCTCTGTTATATAATTCTGGTTGATGTCCTTTTTAATTCCCCTTTTGTTTGATTTATATTTCTCATTTGGTTAATGAATTGAATATGTACCATTTTACTGGACATTCATAACTAAGGAATCAAAGTTGAGTTCCAAAAGTAAAATCAAACCAATATCCCCTTTTACTTTAAATATAGTTTTTCTTTTATTCTTTAACATTTGTTTTTAAGCGTTTTATCAAATTTGTATGTAATTTTTTATTATATTTGTATGTACAAATTATTAATACTTTGTTACTATAATTATATTCGCTATTATTTGACACTCGCGCATCACGCGGGTTTCAAACTAGTTACATATAATAATACATATTAACTGGGTTGTCACATTAGTTGTTAGGATTAAATAGTAATACAAACAAGTCGGTTAAATAAATGGATCAATTAATGTATAAACACACACATACACCCATATATATATATATATATATATATATATATATTGTATAAAAAAGATACCTATTTTTAGTTTAACCCATTTAGTTGCTTAAACAACCATTTATCCAATATTTTCTTATTTTTAATAGGTCTGCGCCAGCGACACCCAATGCCATCCCCCAACCGGAGCTCCGATGGATCTGCCTATCAAACACCCATTTACTCAATATTCTCATATTTTTAAAGGTTCATGGAAGCATCACCCAATCCCCACCCTCACCAATCCCCAATGTAGGAGCTCTAATGACCATTATGACAACTCCGATTTGGGGTGGGTAGGGGTGGCATGGGTTGCCGCTGGGGAGAACCTTTAAAAATAAGATAATATTGTATAAATGGGGTTTGGATTCACCGGATCTCGGTTTGGGGTGAGTAGGGGTGGCACGGGGTGCCGCTGTCGCAGCGCTTTAAAAATAAGAGAATATTGGATAGATGGATATTTGAACGATTAAATGGGTTAAACTAAAAATAGGTGTCTTTTTAACAATATATATATATCAGTGTTCTAAAAGGGGCACCTAGGTTTGAGGTTTGGGAGAAACGCCCCCCTCCCAAGGCTTTTACGCCTTATTCTTGGCAAAAGCCTTCATGCACAATTTTTTTTTAAAACAAAAATACTTTAGTGAAACAATACCACCTTTTGAAGGATTTTTTTACAAATCGGACCAATATCTCGTCCAAAACAATCTAATATTATTTTAATTTTCATATATTCAAACATATTTTTAAGGTATGTACAATTTTAGTATTTTTCATAGCCTTGTTATTGTTAAAAGTATTAAAATATATTAAAAAGGGCGTAAACGCCTTTTCACGCCTAATGCTTGCCTAGGCTTCTAAGGCTTAAGGCTTGGCCTCCACGCCTCAGTCACGCCCCATATTTTTTAGAAACTTGATTATATATATATATATATATATATATATATATATATATATATATATATATATATATGCGTGTGTGTATGGGGGGGGGGGGTATATATTAATTGACCCATTTATTTAACCAATTTGTTTGTATTATTGTTTAATCCTAACAACTAATGTGACAACCAAATTAATATGTACTATTATATGTAACTAGGTGTAAACCCACACGATGCGCGGGTTAGACGATTTCGACAATCCTTCTGTAATCTTGTCTAGCCGAGATTGCGATAACCCCAAGGTAACACCCATACACATATATAAGACTCCGATTTTACATTAATTGCATTCTAATATCTCATCAATTGAGAAAATACCTATTAGAAATTGCACTTTGAAAACAAATATTTGTGCATGTTTATACTTGGAGTGTAAATTGTATATATATCACTCATATAAATTTATTATGATTTGAAATAGTGAGAATACTGAAAGTCTGAAATAAAAAAGTTTCGTCCTATGATTTCATCACATTGGATACTAAATATCATATATCAATTCTGGAAAAAAGAGGATAAAATGGAAGTACAAATTGTGAGGTTTAATATTATTATATTATTAGGCCCCAAACACCCGCTCCTCATCAAACAGTGTGAAGGGAGTTATATTCTAAACGCATATAAGTTCAATAGATGTTATTGGTTGACAATAACATGTTATTGGTTTAATCTTGATATAATATTATCATATTACTGATTAACTTTGACAATATCTAGATTCACTCCACTTTAAGTTGAATTGATATAAAAAAAGATTAAAAAGAAATACTAAAAACATAATGAAATTCTTGATTTATTTTAAATATTACTCGAGGCTCAAATAATTACATATTTTTCATTTAAATATAAATTTAGGATATGTTTATAGCCCATTAAATCATTGGTGCTATGTCGTTCCATTGAAAATGAAAATTACCGTCAATAATGTGATTAAAAAAATAGGTTCGTGTCCATTATTTGTTCTAATTACATTAGATATTCCTTTGGTATAGAATTTCAAGGCTTGTGAGCATGATAATATATGAAAAATTTGTAAAAACAAAATAAAATCACAACTCTCTTAAACTAATCATTTGATTTTCCATGAATAAATTAAACATTTAGAAGACAAAAATATTAACAATAGAAAAATCCTCTTTACAATACTTTACTTTAGTGAAGAGGATGTTTGTCTTGCCCGAGAAAGAGTTCGTTATTTATGGTTATCGCTAGAAGGACTGGAATGTACAAATATTCCCTTCGGCTAGACATTTTGTAATTAGTGAATACAAGGATTTTTCTCTTGTACAAAAGGTGCACAAACCAAAAAGCACATGAACCCCACAAAATATAGATTTTGGGCATTTTAGTATTTTGAGTGGGCATTGATCCTATGTTTTTTTCAAGCTAAAATTAGTCATAGTAGCACCTAAAACAACAAAAAATAAAAAATAAAGAATGGGAATGACTGCAATTCTCATAAGAGTGTGAACAAACCAATATCCCCACAATTAAAAATGATAAAAACACACAAAAAAATGTAAAAAGTTAACACCCAGAAACAGATCTACAAGTTTAAAATATCATCCACTGATTTAACATACATTTATTGAGAGTCTCACCTTCATCATCGGTGATCTGACCTCCAAATAACACCTTTCTAATTCCATCTATTGGTTGAAAACAATGTAATATAATGTTAAGATAACAAATAAAAAATCGCAGATGGTAATTATAATAAACATGTGAGGGTGAAAATGAAAAAAGAAAATATATACCTGGTAAGAACGAGCGACGGAGTGAAAGGTGTGGCCGAAAATAGGCACTGGAGAATCAGGGTAGGAATTTGAACACTCTTAACAAATTTATATTTTAGTATATCAAACATGCCAGATCTGAGATTCGATTTTGTAAAAATAAAAACAAATCCTTGCCAATGCTCAATTGAAGTCACCCAACATCAATTGTAACAACGATAGCAACTGTGGGTTTTGAGGAGTGAGTATTGAGTGGAATAATTGACAGGGGGTTATGGGTTGTGGGTGGGGACTGAGTAGAGGGACCTTTATATATAGTAACGATCGAAGAAAAGTAAAAAAACAAATCGAAATTGATAATAAAAGTGTTTAATCAAAAGTTAGCAAAAAAATAAACAAACTGAGATCTGCAAATCTTATGGATTTGCCTAATAAAGTAAACAGGAAAAGTAAAAAAAAATAAATTTTCTCAACTAATGTTGAATATAGAGATTCGTGTTTATGTTTACAATATCAAGAAATGAAGGAGAAGAAGGGACACTGAAAAATAAATAGGGTGGGAAGGGAAATGGTGGAATGAGTGTAAGGAGATGAAGAAAGAGATGGGAGATGAGAATACTTGAGGGAATTATTTGTTGAGAATGAGAATAGAAAGAAAATTGGAGATGAAAGGCTTTCGTGAGAATAGGGATACTAATTATTGGGTAAAAGATGAAAGTGCCACATGGAAAATCTAAGAGCATATTAGAATTAATGCTTTGTATAGCATTTTACAGGATACTAGTTGGAAACCCGCGTGATGCGCGGTTTATTCGTAATTTAATGCAAAATAAATGAAAGAAAGTTTGAAATTGAAATTAGAAATAAAAAACTGCAATAAAGTCATAATGTAGAGTAGTAGTGATAGTTAAAACGCATGTAGAAACGTTTTGAAACATTTTTAATATTTTATATAGTGTGAGACAATAAAATAGAAATTGAATGTAGTAGAAGAAGGTGTAATATACTGATGAAGATGGAACTCCTAAAAATGAATCTACAACATCCTTTTTTTTTCCTTTCATCAATGTTCCTACAATGAAGGAAAAATATATGTTAAAAAAAATGATAATAGTGTATTCTAAAGGTGAATAGAATTTTAATAGATAATAAAATGAAAAGACCTTGACGCATGCTTCTTTTTAGGGAGATGTTCGATTTCGATGTCAGTTCCATGAAAGTTGATTTCATTGTTTGTGATAATGATGGATCTTGAATTGGAGTGACTGGAGTTTAGTCCTTTTATATAAATGGGATATGATTAAAGGAAGGTAAAAAATGAAGTAGAAATTTTTTAATGGTTTTTTGTACAATACCTTTTGAATGGGGTTATTACTCTTTGAATTATCTCCATTTAAAGAATTTTGGAAAATGCTTGACACGGTGAAGTTTTCATAACCACAGAGTAAGTTGTAATTAGTGAGCTTGAGGAGGAATCTATGAGAGGTACTGATGATCCTTGTGATTACAAGTGGAAGTGGATTAGTTGTTACATAGAAAAAATAGTAAATATAATGTGTGAATAAGAAATGTGTAAAATGAATGTTGTGAGACAATATTATAAATGATTAGGAAAAACATACGCTAACATCATGGTTAATTTGTGCAAGCTCAAAATATGGGACATTGATTAAATTCAACTTCTTTGTTGAAAAGGACAAATGTGGTGCAAGCTATTTGGTCCTTGATAAAGATTTGCAGTTTGTACCTATTTATGGAGTAGTGTACTTTGTTATAAAGTGTTAGATTGAATAATAAAGAAAAATGACTTGTAAGAATGTAATACCTAGGATAAGGAATCACATTATTGGTGGTTCATGGTTCATAGAAGAAGGAAGTGCTATTATGTTTTAGTTTCTTATTGTAGTGGTTGCATGCTGCATAATACTAGCCAACATGTTCTTCTACATCTGTGATTCTTTCTTGGCAAATGACATATAGAACCTGGGACATTTATAATATTAGGAAATAAAGAAGGAGAGATAGGAATCGTATATTTCAAATAGGACAACTCATTTGGAGAGTCTAAACGAAGAGCTAAGATATCATCTAGAGATCTAAGATCTCCCTCACTTTGAAGCTTTGAAATGTTGTAATTTGCTGGATTAGTTAAGAGGAAGAATAGTCGTTGCTCGTTATGAAGTTTGTGTTAATTTAATAGAAGTTGGTAATGGTCAGGAGAATTGATTAATGATGAAATGGTGTGTGAAAGATAATGATACAGTGCAAATTAATAGAATACTTAATTTGGAAATGAAATAGGAATAAATGAATAGGGATGTGAAAAATCATATGTGTGAAGTTAGTAACGATAAAAGAAAACAAGGATCATTATTATATGACTCATGATAAAGTAGTTTGTAGATGTAAAATATCCCTTTAACAGTAGCAAGTTTATGCATTTGGTAAAATAGCCTTACGATAAAATACAATGATAAACACATAGAGGAAAAAACATAAGTAGTCGTACATGTTTGTGCTCTTTTTTCTATACCCCTTAATCAAAGATATATAAGAAATATGAGCATCATAATGAGCTTATGATCCCATCGAAGCCATTGGTACTATACCATTTTGATCATGCGATTTCCTCTATCCTCTAAAAACTAAGACTGCAATAACTTATCATGGTAGTAAGTGGCACGACAACCAGCATGTAGACACTTAACATAATTAGGTAATGTCTGCATTAAGTTGCAAAAATGATAAAATCAAAAAATTTCAAAAATAAACATAACCGTAAATCATGAAATATGAATTTTAATTCTATCATACATCGTTCTCAGTCAATGCAGGGTCACCCCAAGGGGACCACTGACCTAAATAGGCTAGAAACTTGAGTATGGGTATTATTTTGTCCTCTTCCATATTGAGAACTATAAGTTACACTAAAATAACAATCATTAAGGTTAGGTATATTGTCAAACCCATGTGATGTGCCAAAAGGCACAAATTCATCCGTGCAGGATTGATATCAAATTGAACTCTTCCTACCCAGGTGCAAAATAACAGGAAAAAGGCATATGATATGACTATGATGAGACTTATACTTGTGGGCATAAGTGAAAGCTTATGAGCATATTGATGTATAATATATTAATGAGTAGTTGCAGATGTAAAAGAGGCAGTTCATTGTACTATGTTTATGAATTTGATAAAATTGCATTACGATAGAGGAACAATAAACACATAGAGGCAAAAACAGAGGTGAACGTCCATGTTGATGCTCTTTTCGCTATCACCGGGTCACCATTTGAATCTAAATTGAACCAGGTATTTTTTTTCTAGAGAATGTGATATAGCACTGCTTATGTGAACTATGAAGGAGGGTTGCCCAAAAAACTTTGGTTAATTAAGGTAATGATGAAATTTCATAACCCTAGAAGCTGATGTAAATCCGTACTAAACAAAGATGCAAATCAATATTTTTTAGTGAACGATTTAATATCTATACAATTACAATATTTTACAGAACCTGTTCACTATAATAGTAGTAAATTTATGTAAGGATGTAATTTTCCATTTAAGAATCTCATTATTAAAAAAGGAGCATATGGAACTTTATCATTGCATAGGACATAAAGCTTCTTCTGAAAGAAAATTTTTAATAGGATCATTCATACAGGTGCAAAACAACAGGTAAAAAGGCTCATGAACAAATTTCATAACCAAAGACGTTGATACTAATCCGTACTGAACAACGATGCAAATTAGTAATTTTTTAGCGAACGATTCAATATCTACACTCTTAAAATAATGGGGGATCCGAATTTGTAAAGCCTTTATACAATTATTACCAAAATAGTAGACATGATATAAATATTAGATAAGAGAAGGTCTACGAAAAAAATATATTGTACTTGAGAATCACATACAAACTATGATGACAAAAGAACTGGATAACATGTATTGAGATAGTAATCATGTACAAAGCCATAGTTAAAAAAATATGTTAAGAATCCAAAGTATAACTGTTTTGAACGTATGTATGGCATAGGGTAGCAGAGATAAAAAATTTGTTGATTCATTTGTTTTGAAATCTAAAAAACTAAAGTGTTGAAAACATATCTTGTTGTTGTGCAATACTGCTGGATATCCGAATAAATTAGTTCAAATTAAAAATTCTTTAATAGTTACGAAGAAGAAATTTTGTATAGTGTTTTGATACACTAGTAGGTACATAGGTTGTGAAGTGAAAGAGTTATGAATTTTATTTCTTCTGTTAGTGATCATGGTCTTGTAGTTTAAATGTAGTTGTAGATTATATGTATAAAGAAATAAAAAAATATTATAAGAATTGCGAGCTTAGTGTAGTGTAATGAATAAGATGCATAAATATGCAATGATTAGTCAAGTGAAGAATTAATATGAGAACAAATAAATTTATAATATTTTATCTTATAATTAAAGAGGAAAATTTCTTACGTAGTTATAAAGTCTTTAGTGTCTTGAACATCGGGATTTATATAAACTTTGGATGAGTTTGTTGCAGACAGATAGATATACCTTATGAAATAGACGTGATATGAATATTAAAATGTTTCATTTCAAATAGTGAATAGATATAAATATGATAAGATTAAAAATAAATTAGAAGTACCTCTAAATTGTTTGACTGTAGTTGAAGTAACGGTTACAATAAAATGATGTGTGAAATTCTGGCATATATCTTCAGTTATGAGCGCAGTTTCGTCGGCCCACATAGTGACAAAATTCCTTTCCCCACTATAGAATGACATATGTGGTTAAGTAATTATGGATATTAAATCTTGTCATTGAATTAATAACACATTATGAAAATTAGAAATAATTACCAAGGATTTTTCAAGCTTTAAGTCCTTTTTTACTATCGATCCCCTATCAGGTTGATCCTCAATAGGTGATATTGATATCAAAAGACCCAACACTTCTGATGACACAATTAGTGATTAGATACATATAAAGTGCATTTAACGTATATTATAAAAATAAAGAATGATAAATGAATATAATATACGTGTGAGGTATGTGTCATTGCCCAATTTAGATGTCAATTCCTCGAATTCCAAAAATTGGAAGTGATATTTGGGAATGAAATAAGTTTCAGCTTCAGAATGTATCATCCTTGATGATGGAAGGAATTCAATCATTAGATTGTTGGATGAGGCCCTATAGTTTTGCTTGTTCTGCATAACACTAAAATTAGTTATGGTGTAGACTTTTCCATCCTCTAGTGTATTGTTGAATTTACCTAGTAAGTATTTCCTCATAAATACATGTATCGAGTCACCTCGTGAAGGTAAACAATAATGATTATTAAATGAAAAATATTGATTGACACATTGTGATTTTGAGTGACATAACATGTATTAAAACGATAATGTCTAAATAGCTTTGCCTGTTCATCAACTAAGAGAATGCCATCTAATAGTTTTTGCGCTATTGCTATATCTAGTCTTCAATTCCCATTTTCGAAAAACACGAACAAATATGGTCCAATCATCCCTCCCTTTTTTAGGATCTTTAAGTTTGTAACTTGTTTCATGTTTTTGATTATTTTTATGAGAACAAAATTAATGGTAAAAGATTAAGGAAGTTGAATCAGAAGTAAAAGGATTAAGAATATTAAAATTTTATTAAAGTATGTGAATATACCTATAGATATTGAGGAAATAACTTCACCGTAGATAACATTTTTTGTTTAATGGCTATCGATTTGGTCTTCATTATTTATGAATAGTTTCAGGCCATTGTTAGAAGTTCTAGATATAGTGACATATAGCTGACCGTGACTGAATATATTCTTTGGTTTGTAAATGGGAACTTGATCGAGAGTTTGGCCTTATTTTTGTTGATTTTCATAGAGAAAGATAGCCAAACTGTAAATTGACGCCTTCTTAGAATAAATGGCCATTTGGAGTTCGTTGCAGATATGATTATTATTGGAATGATTACTTTTGTGCCTATATTTGATCATATGATGATTTTTGCCTCAATGACTAATGCAGATAATTATGTAATGATCAATATTGTCCCATTGCAAAGGTCGGCACTTTGGTTTATGTTTATCATTATCATAATAGGTGCACCTATCTTTAGTTTCAAGATATGACTCGGGAGGCCAGTAAAGTTCAAGATATTTAAAAATTCATTAGGGAAAAGAATATCTTGGTCACGTATGTCCCCAAAACCTTAGATATTGAGTCTGAATTGAAATATGTTGTAGCATATCCCGGAACGTCATTTAGTACATAAGCGTTGATGTTGTCAACCATATGGTTCATTTGAGTAAGAATAGCTCAATCTTTGATGTAATCTGGATCACTGTATATGATGACTAAATCAGCGTATGTACTTGAGATAATATCGACAATTGGGCTATCTAAATGGGGTATAAGGTTCGCATTTGGTATTTTTATGCATGATGGATAATACTCATCTCCAAATGACTTTATTGGCAGTTTACTGTCACCTAGTGCAAGGAACCAATCTCTGAATGAGGTGGAATCTTGTATTTGCATGTTTTTTGATATGTTGAATACATGACACAAACTCGAGACCTTTGATTTGTTAATTAATGCATTTACAATTTCTTCTCTACTTCCCATATGAACAACATGTAGGGTTTGCCGAAAATCTCCACCAAGAAGAGCTGTAATTCCTCCAAAAGACTTTTTCAAAGAATTTTCATCATCGAACTGCATTATGTCTCTTAATGTTCCATCAACAGCTTCAAGATATTGATGGTGGTTCAAAGGAGCTTCATACTAAATAATTAATCTTTTTCTTACTAATGAGATCTACAAGACGAGTCCAATGATTCTGCGTGAATATCAATTGAAATCTAAGATCTTGAATGAGCGGTTTTTCCATCGGTTAGCAATAACGATGAAATTCCAGAATATGCAACTCCAATAATCACATTTCCTTTTGAACGCAAATGTGAAAGAATTATTTTGTACAAAAAGTTTTTCCCTATGCCGCCTGTCCCATTTACGAAGTAAAATCCTCCTTTTCTTTCACATACAAATCATATAACATGATTAGAGACATCCAATTGTTCATTATTCAATGTGTTGAACATGTTAGTATGGTCTCATGCCAATGAATACACATCATATGAAGGTTCCTCTCTTAAGAGCCCATTATCCTTTTCTTGAATCAGTGTAGCATTCGAAAGTGGCACTGATGAGAAATCTTTTAGGCATTTCCTATTTCTGTTTAAAATCTGCTTAATTTCATGAAAAGCATAGTTCTTCGATTGATTTTCACTCAGAATAAGATCATGTAAGCATAAGATTTTTCTTTCATGAAGATGCAAATCTTCTGATAGAACCTCCCAATTGTCTTCCCAATGTCTTTTTGGATCGACAACTTTACAAAAAATAAGCATTACAACAAATAGGTCTCGCAATTGATTACCCATAGCCCATTCTAAAGCTTGGTCTAGAGGTCGTTCTATTCTTTGTCATCTTCTAACATCCCAAGAGCGTAACATGTGTATTTGCATGTTGGATAAACAATTCCATTAACCGTCTTCACCTCATTGTAATTTTTTACTCTGCAAACAACTTTGAAGAGCATACAAAGGTAAAATCTCTTATAGAGACTGGATGAGCAGATACTACACGCCCTAGGTAGGTGTATAAATTTTTCCTTTAAAACCATTCCTTTGCCTTTGAGTCCCAAACCCAATTTGAAGGAAATTCATCATAGGTTAACTCCCTTGCATCCTTGTGGATGAAATTTGTTTCCATCCATTGTGTAAACAGAGTCTTTTCAATATCTACCCTTTCAATCACAATATCTAGATTGTCAAAACCTTTAAAAGTGACAACCTACTCATCTGGCAGATGGATGTCAAACGCTCACCGTCGATGCTTAGATATTTTATATGAAATTGATTAATTCTTCAGTAAGCTTCACATGCCGATAGGTGACGATAATCGAGGAATGTTTTAATTTCATCAACCTCTAATTTTTGGTCATTACAATTATCATGATTTCGTACAATTGATTTTGTGATATCCATTGTAGTTATGTTTGGTCCTTTATTTATGTACTTGAAAAGGTACTTAATTGCCCTTTATTTATTGCAACATTCCAAATTTATGTGAGCTTGATATTTCACAACCAAGTCAATATTGTGGGGAATAAAGTGCATTTAACGTATATTATCAAATGAAGAATGAGAAATGAATATAATATACCTATGAGATATGTATCATTGCCCAATTTAGATGTCAATTACCCAAATTCGAGAAATTAGTAGTGATATTTAGGAGTGAGATAATAATCAACTTCAGAATATATCATCCTCGATGATGGAAGGAATTCAAGCATTAGATTGTGGGATGAGACCCTATAACTTTGCTTGTTCTCCATAACTCTAAAATTAGTTATTGTGTAGACTTTACCATCCTCTAGTGTATTTTCGAATTTACCAAGTAAGTATATCTGCATGATTGCATATATACCCTTGGAAGGTAAAAAATAGTGATTATTAAACGAAAAATATTGATTAACATATGGTGATTTCGAGTGACATGACATGTAGTAAAATGATAAGGTCTAAATAGATTTACCTGGTCATCAACTAAGAGCATGTGACCTAATAGTTTTGCGTTATCGCAATATCTAGTCTTCGATTCCCATTTTCGGACAACACGAACTAATATGGTCCAATCATCCCTCCCTTTTTTAAGATCTTCAAGTCTTGTAACTTGTTTAATATTTTTAACTGTTTTTATGAGAGCAAAATTAATGGTGAAAAGAATTAAGGAAGTTGAAACAGAAGTAAAAGGATTAAGAATATTAATAATTATTGAAGTACGTAAATATACCTATAGAGTACTTATAAATATAGAGGAAAGAACCTCATCGTAGATAACATTTTTTGTGTAATGGCAATCAATTTGGTCTTCATTATTTATGAATAGTTTTAGGGCGTTGTTTGAATTTACTCTAGTCGTAAGTAAATGGAAACTTGATCGAGAGTCCGGCATTGTCTTTTGTTAATTGTCATAGAGAAAGCTAGTCGAACTAAAAATTGACGACTTCTCAAAATAAATTGCCATTTGGAATCCGTTGTAGACATAATTATTCTTGTAATGAATACTTTTGTGCCTATATTCAATCTATATTTGCCCCAATGACGAATGGAGATAATTGTGTAATGATCATTGTTGTCCCATTGCAAAGGTCAACACTTTGGTTTATATTTCTCATTAGCATAATCGGTGAACCTATCTTTAGTTACAAGATATGAATTGGGAGGCCAAGAAATTTCAAGATATTTAAAAATTCAATAGGGAAAAGAACATCTTGGTCACGTATGTCCCCAGCAGCCTTAGATACTAAGTTAAAACTATAATATATTGTAACATCTCCCGGAATGACATTTAGTACGTAAACGTTGATGTTATAAAACCAATGGTTCATTGGAGTAAGAATAACTTGACCCTTGATGTAATTTGGATCACTGTATATGTTGACTAAGATTAGGGCATGTACTTGAAACAATATTGGTAATTGGACTATAAGGTTCACATTAGGTATTTTTTCCCATGACTCTATTGTTAGTTTCCCATCACCTAGTGAAAGGACCCAATCTCTGAAAGAAGTGAAATCTTTTATATGCATGTTTTTTGATAAGTTATATACATATCACAAACTCCAGATCTTTGATTAGTTAATTAATGCATTTATAATTTCTTCTCTACTTTCTTTATGAACAATAGGTAGGGTTTACCGAATATCTCCACCAAGAAGAACTGTAATTCCTCTGAAAGCCTTTTTCGAAGAATTTTAGTCATTGAATCACCTCATTTCACTTAATGTTTTGTCAACAACTTTGAAACAATGATGGTGGTTCATAGGAGCCTCATCCCAAATAATTAATCTTGTTTTCCTAATGAGCTCTACAAGATGAGTTTTGTTGATTATGTGTGAATATCAATGGGAATCTTAAATCTTGAATGAGAGGTTCTTCCACCAGGTAGCAATAATGACAAAATTTTAGAAGATGCAACTGTGAGAACCAATTTTCCCTCTGAATGCAAAGGTGAAAGAATTGTTTTGAATAAAAACGTTTTCCCTGTGACACCTGCCCCATTTAGGAAATAAAATCCTCCTTTGCTTTCGTATACGGATCGTATAATATGATTATAGGCATCTAATTTCTCATCATTCAATATGATGAACACGTTAGTATGGTCTCGGGCCAAAGAATCTGTATCATACAAAAGTTCATCTCTTAAGGGCCTATTATCCTTTTCTCGTATCAGTGCAACATCCGGAAGTGGCATTTGTGAGAAATCTTTTAGGCATTTCCCATTTTTGTGTAAAGTACGGTCAATTTCATAAAGATCATAAATCTTTAATTGATTTTCACTCAGAACAAGATCAGGTAGGCATAAGATTTTTCTTTGATGATGAAGCAAATATTCTAATAAACCTCCCAATTATCATGCCAAACTCTTTTTGGATTAGCGACTTCTAAAAAAAAAAAAGCATTCCAGCAAATAGGTCACTCAATTGATTACCTATGGACCATTGTCAAGCTTGGTCTAGAGCGTCTTGTCGTTCTTTGTTTTCTTCTAACTTCCCAAGAGCATGACATGAGGCTTTGCATGTTGGGTAAAAAATTCCACTAACCGTCTTCACCTCATCATAATTTATTTCTCCGAAGACAACGTTGAGGAGCATACAAAGGTAAAATATCTCACCAGAGGCTAGATGAGCATATACTATATGCCCTAGGCAGGTGCCTAAATGTTTCCTTCTACACCATTCATTTTCCTTTGAGTCCCAAACCCATTTTGAAATTAACTTGGCATAGGTTAAATTCCTTGGATCCTTATGGATGCAATTTGTTGCCATCCACTGAGTAAACATAGTCGTCTTAATATCTACCTTTTCAATCACAGTATCTAGATTGTCAGATTCTTTAAAAGTAACAACCTGCTCGTTTAGAAGATGGAATGTCAAATGCTCAATGCCGAGGCTTCAATATTGTATATGGAATTGATTAATTCTACAACAAGCTTCACCCGCAAATAAGTAATGACATTTGAGGAATGTTTTAATTTCATCAACCTCTAATATTAGGTAATTACAATTAGCATGATTTTGAATAATTTATTCTATGAGCTCAATTGTAGTTTTGTCTCGGCCTTTATTTATGTACTTGAAAAGGTACTTAATTGCCCTTAATTTATTGAACCATTCCACATTTACGTGAGCTTCATATTTCATGGTCAAGTCAATATTGTCGCATCTGTTATCAACTCTGATTCCCATCTTCTCTACAAATCTCCCATTATCTCTCTATATATAAATTGGGAATCCATTTTCATCAAATTTTGTCATTCTTATGAAATTTTTGGCAAATATTTTGGAGAAACATTCATTTTCGCTGTTAAGGATTTACGTGCCCGCAGAGCCCATGCATCATGAATTGTGAAACAATTGCATATCTAACTGGGTCGCTAATATAATATGGTAACTCAACAGAAATAATCTTATAAATATCATCTGATGTTGGTTTCTTTGCATCTTCATGTTAGAATAGAAGTATGTGGGCATGCGGCAATCCTCTTTTTTGGAATTCAATTGTGTAGAAAGATGACATAAAAATTATATATTGTTATAGTTATTGAATTAGTATAGATGGTTAGGACCACAAATAATACAATTTGTAATTACGGATCATTAATTATTAAATATAAAATACGTACATGCCATTACTTTCCCAAAGTGTTTTCCTTTGACTAAATCCTTCATTAGAGCATCAAGTTTTATTTTAAAAGCTCGTCCGATAATATATGGCAAGGAATGAGTTTGAGAAACATTGTGATTTTGGGCCATTTAGGATTCGCTGTGAATGTGATAAACATATTTGGATTACCAAATTATCTACAAATACCCATTCCATCTTGGAAGTTTGGTGCCATATAACGTGGACCTCTGATGAAACATAATAGAAGGACAATATGTTTTCCTACATACAATGGCGTTGAATATCCTTCAAGAATATCATCTTTGAATCCTTTATACAGGTCAACCCTTAATCATGGTTTGTTTGTTGTAATCCACCTCAACCTTTCTTATTCTATTCATGTATATGCATCAATAACATATTTTTGAAAAAGTCTTCCGGAGCACAAAATGATGTGAGCTTCATTTTTCTTTGATGTAAATGGTACCCATAATATTCTCTCATAGTCACACAATTTCGTTTAGTCTTACGTTTCCCACTATTATTTCTATAAGGTATACCCAGATGGTAATCATCTTCCCCTTATGGGAATAACAATGTGTATTGCATAGCCATAAAGGATGGATGAAGATAGCCAATTATTTACGAACCATTTGACTTATGGTCAACAATAATATCTCTCATAACATTCTCCTTAGTACAGTCAACAACAATAAGTGCGGGTATTTCGGAAGCGGCAGGCAAATTGTAAATCAATGGGTCTTTGGAACAATTTTTAATCAACCTTATTTTCACAGGCATGACATTTGAATGCTGAAAATGCTCACGTGCCATTCGAAACACTTTTGCAATCTTATTGTTCTCATCAATCATTGATAGTAATTTTAAAATCACTCATGCATCCAATTTTGATGTCGGACTATCTCCTCTTAATGATTTTATTTGATTACTCAACTCATTCTCTGTGTCATAAATATATAGTTGGGAAAATTTTGGGCTTTGACCTTCAACTCTAAGCAATGAACCAATCAAATGATGATTTTGACCACTAATGCGGTAAATATACAGACCGAATCCATTATATATTCGATGATCAACTTTAGCGTCCGTAGACGTAATGGCGAACATTGAATTGTATGGTCTAATATTCTCCTTCAATTTAGATGACAAACATTCATATTCAGAATCTAGTAGATCGTTCAAAATCCGAGGTGAGACATTTATAGTTGATAATATGATCTTGCTTTTTTGGCAACACAATGTGAATTTAGGCAATGGAGGATTATGGTGCTTATCAGTTCTCTCCTCATACCATAAAATGGCTCTACAGTTATCACAAACTGCACTTAAACCACCCAAATCCCATGCTTTATTAAACTTCCTTATAACAATCATTAAATTTTTGCATGTGTTAAACCATAATTGAATTAAATGCAAAAAATTTTATGAGTGTATGCAATGAGCGCTTACTAATTCCATACTTACTTTTCGGCATCCTATTCAATTGATCCTTACTTCGATTCATACGCTTGGTTGGTGGCACCGACCCAAAACTTCATAGATACATAAAATAGTCATAAATTATATTGATAATAACTAAATATTTATTTCTAATATAAATATATGTTATTGTTTCGTAGAGTTAATAAATGACTAACCTGATCTAGTTATAGAAAGGAGTGATTCCAACGTATGGTCTGCAAAGGTAATGTTATATCCACAATAGATACAGGGAGGAGTAATCACATCTAATACGTCTTTAGCAATCATTGTTGTTATGAAAACTCCATTGTCTAGTACTTTTGTTTGAGACATAATTATCTTTTTTTATTTGTTTAGAGAACTCCCAAGCTTACTTATATTGTCAGGAGCACAATTCCAACGCTGAATGGACAGCATGTTTTGAACCGATGGATGTAGGTTATATGACATATTACTTAAAGTAATACTGGGCGATGCCATACAATGTATGTTACTTATGCTCTTATTTAACATATTCATCCTATGACTAAATCTAGCAATGCGAGATTCAGACGCTTGATCCATCTAAGTTGAACGAAAATAACAATTTTGTTTTATCAAATGACTAATAACATGCAATATATATATATATATATATATATATATATATGCAACAACGTTTTACATCATGAGTATAAAGATGGAAAAAGTTAACATGAAACAAATAGTATGAAACAATATTTGGACCTTATTATAGGAAAGTGTACTATTACAATAAATGAATGCTCCTGCATAATTAAATAATCAATGTTGGAGAGCAACAAAAATTATAAAGGAGGATGAAATTACAAAATGTGGAGAAAAAGACAATGAATTTAGTTATACTATGTGTAACTCCGCTCAAATTAGAGGACCTCAGAAAAATGCTTTTGCAAATGATTAAATCATTTACAATAATAAGAGAAAGGGTACTGATTATAAAGTTAGGAAGGGTTTCAATTGCAACGAATACAGAGAAACAATAATGACACCTACAGAAATTTGTAAAATAATTATAGCAGTTTAAGTTATGATGTCAAGGAGGGTAGATAATGCAATAGCTGATTAAGTTACTTAAATTAAAAAAAAGGTTATGCGTTTATTGATGGGACATATAAAAATATAAGAAGTAAACATGAACCAAATACTATATAACAATCTTTGGAACTTATTATAGGGAAGTGTAGTGGTATGATAATAAGAGGTTAAATGATTAGTTGTGAATTATGCGAAGAAACGTAAAAGGTGTGAATGTACATTTCCAAAAATGAGAATTGAGATAACTAATAAATAAATTTTTTAAGTATTTCAACCAAGGCATTATTAGTAGTAGAGTTAACTTCCATAGCATTAGACGTCAAAGAATAACTGGAAAACGTAGTATAAGAACATACCGAAAACTGGAGTAAAAGCATCAGCGAAATAAGAGATAAGTTTCAGAGGGTTAGAGTAGGCAGGGGTCATGCCACAACCAAAAATTGATTAATTAAAATCTTAAATCGAGTCTTCTTGGTAAGTAACCACATTAAAGTCTCCCATCACCAAATGAGGAAAAAAGGAGTAGAGGTATGCTAAACTTTCCAGTTGAGAGCACAACTCAATCCTCTCCCATCTAGTGCATTTGTAAAAACAATAAAAATTATAACCTCTTCTTCGAGTTGGAGGTGACTAATTTTTTACTGTTACAAATTGAGAACTTTTTTAGTTTAAATAAAAATATTGTATTAATCTTGAAGAAGTGATAAAAAAAATCTAGGACTTTTCTTCAAAACTTAAGAGATTGAAAGGAATCCTCAAATAGCAGAATAAATATCTATCAAAGACATATTTCTAATTGTTAAAGAATTAGAAGATGAGTTGATAGTAAAAGACCATGTATTTAATAATTGTCCTACTGAGACTAATAAATCAAAGAAGCCTTTGTTAACCACTTCCAAACTTACCTTAATGTCGACTGGTCCACCTACAACTCTACAATCATAGAGGTCATTCCTAATCTTATTTCTACAGAAGAGAATAATATCCTTTCTTACTTTAATTAGGCATGTTTTAAGATTTATTACTATTTTTAGTTTGGGTTCTCTTAACACTACAAAGGCAGTGCTTAAGAGAATTCAAAGTCTCTATAATAAGTTTTTATATGGAGGAGGCAATGACCAATGAAACTCTACCTTATGAAGAAGGAAGGTTGCAATGCAGAAGTTTTGAGGAAACAACAACAATGAATTTAGCTATACTATGTGTAATTCCGCTCGAATTAGAGGACCTTAGAAAAATGCAAACTACCACTGCTTCTTTATTATCATGATTATTTTATTCGTAATGGTGAGATCTTGGCTTCGTAAAATGTTCTACTCCATTGCAACAGAATAGGAAACAGTGTGCCACTAAATCAAAATTATTTTATTCTTTTTTGCAGTTTTTTTTACCTATCATCAGAAAGTTAAACGAGTGTAGAGAAGACTTTTGTGAGAAGAGAGTTAACTTCATAATAATTGGGATACCCTATTAGCACTATGGCATAGAGACTATGTATTATAATCATATAATTAAGTCCTGTGAATGAAAACAAATAATATGATCCGTGCAGATTGTGAAATATGATCATGGGTTGTCAAATATTCCCATTAGGGATATAAGCCTAAACATACTCAATCGATAATTATTAGTTGAATCAAAATATATACAAAAAAATAATTTTACCAACTTAATATGTAATTGAACCTCACATTGTATGTGTAGTCCATACGAAAAACATAATCACTCCCTCCAATTATCTATTCATGAGTATGGTGAAAATAATTATCTTAGGCTTTTCATTTCTTATTATTTTAATTGTATCGCTGCAGTTATTTTTTCATAAGTATGGATGAATAATTTATTTTCTTCTTTCCATTTCTTACTTTTGAACTCAACACTCTACTCTATTGCAACAAAATAGGAAACACAGTGCCATCAACTCGCAGTTCTTAAATTCGTTTGTGCGGATTTTTTTTTATCTCTCACAGAAAGTTAATTAAGTGGAAAGAAGACTCTTGTGAGGTAAGAGTTAACTTCGTAATAATTGGGATACCCTATTAGCACTTTGGCATAGAGTCTATTTATTATAATCACGTAATTAAGTCCTATGAATATAAACAAATAATATGATCAGTTCGAATTGTGAAATATGAGCATGGGCTGTCAAATATTCTCATTAGGGATCTAAGCCTAAACACACTCAATTGATAAAGTGCAATTTACAATTAGGTCCCTCATAATTTTTTATAAACATTTAAGGATAATTTAATATTAGGTCCACTTGTTATGCCAGTAACACCGACTTTCACAAGAAGAGAATTAGTGGACTTGAGTGTTTAACATTTGTCAAAATTCTGTGACAACCCGCTCCAAATAATAACGGGTGGCCAGCCCTATACTACATAAATCAGGTATCTCAGATGGTACAGTCTCAACATTAACAACTAAACACTATAATAAGGCTAACTACCCGAAATCATAAAGTGCGAATTGTCAAAAATTTTAAAACTTTTATTTTTAACAACAACAACAAAACCAATAATGCACATAACCAACAATATACATCTAACTATGATGAGTGAAAAGTGCACGCTCCAATAATAAAATAGTACAATACATTGTACAACAAAATCTCAACAATGAAATACCCGAATATGCTGTCGCGTAACAGACAATACAATAATCTGTGAAAATGAAATATGAAAGTGTTAATCTATAACACTTGAATACTAACTCAATACAACTAAATCCTAATCTAGATATATAAAGATAGGAATAGACCAAGGCAAAGTGCCGCAACAGTCCGCTACTGCCACAGCTCCATAACTCCTGAATGGAGGGACACTAAAGGCGTCCTTGCGGAGGAACACCTTAAGTAATACAATATATATACATAGAGGAGGAAAATATAAATGGGTCAGAACCCGAGTTTTGAAAAACAGTTTATAGCAAGTGTATTAAAATGCATAATAATTATAAATGCATTATTACATGATTTAGTTGGAATCGAACACTCCATAAACATTCAACTCACCTCTCATCTAAAGCGCGCACTAAGCGTATGCACGTATCTCCAAAGGGATGTCCGATTCTAATTAGGTAAGAGGATTCTAACTTAAACCCAAAAGAAGTATTTAAGTGAAACCGTCTAACCTATGTCCCAATCTACATTTACCTCAATTTTGTTTAAGTTAAATGCCTTAACTTTAATGTAATAGTTACAGTTATCTTTATAATGTTCACGTGTTGAACATATAAAGTTACATGATCCAATCATGTCCACATCATCACAACACATCAACAATCTCATTTACTAGAATTTATTCTAGTGATGCCCATATAAGGCATGAAACCATATATAATAACTATTATATGAGTTATTAGCATCAAGAGTTAAGTACTAAACTCCTCTCGATTCTCAACACGGCACTGCGTTTCGTGCGTGGGACGTCTCGCCGAGGCGAAATCCAAATAAGGAACCCCCCCGTTACACTACTCCTGACCGTATTAATCCTCGAGGCTCATTATGCCCTCAATGCAAGATGCATGTAACCCAAATTTATTTCTAATTTTAATTAATTAATATTCCCAATTCTCAACAGTACACGGCGTTTCATGCGTGGGACGTCTCGCCGAGGCGAAATCCAAACAAGGAACCCCCCCGTTACACTACTCCTGGCACTGTCGATTGTCGGGATAGGTGACATATATATAAATAATTATGAGCATTAAGGACTAAACTTAACCCCAAGTTCCAACATTACACTGCGGTTCGTGCGTGGGACGTCTCGTCGAAGCGAAATCCAAACAAGGAACCCCCCCGATACACTAATCCTGGCAATGTAGGTCGTTGAGGTCCATTATGCCCTTGACACTCAATACAAGCACAAGAAATAATAACCATCCAACTGAGCTATAAGTTGAAGGACGTAGGTTCACATGCTATCATCTTCCAGCAGCCCATATACGTAGCTGGGGCCACCTGGTGGGGTTCAACGACACCCACCTCGTGATCAACTCACGCACACAACGTCCTTGGAAGCGGTCATAGTTCCTAACCGATAAGTGAGAGCGTCACAAACCCCCGACCTCTCACCCCCAAAATAATTAAATATATATATATATATATATATATATCATAAATGTCATTTGCTAACCACAAAGGACGACTATGACCTGGGGAATATCCAGATTCTGCTTTTCTAGTCAGAATGCTCACCCTTTACGCACGAAACTTCCCAATGATAGCAAGGAGGGAGTATACTTAACATGTATATACACCATCATATAAGGTATACATACCTCCCACATAATAAAGATATACCATTATATAAGGTATACCTGAAACATCATATTCATGTTTATAATACGCCCTTGGGCGCAATTTGATTAACATCATTTGTTTAGTATATTACTCTTAAGATATACTAACGCCCAACCTCACACATTTACCCCACTTAGTATATGCTATACTAATTCTCGCTTGAAGCTCTCATGTCGCTCCTAGTATGAATTGTCTTTCAATTCTTTTAAGTTAAGGATATTCTATATCCTAATGCACCTCAATTAGCATTTCTCGTTGTAAGAGACATCTCCCAAATCAATCATTAATAAGGATATTTCTATATCCATATGCACATCAAATAGCATTCATAATTCTCCATCTATTATAGGGTTCAATTTATTTTATGAACCTTTAAAGTTATCCCAATTGGGATTGGATCCTAAGATCCGGCATCTCTAAGTCAACCTCATCTTCAAGTCGTGAAGTTGTTATCATCACCAAACAAACCTCAAATAATAGTGGGCTTCCCCACTTAGAAAAATACCAAAGTCTCTAATTGGTATTCCTCAAATTTAGTCAATGTGACTCCAAAATTTCTTTTAGGGAAACTCGCTAAAAGTCTCCAAAACATGCTCCAAATATCTCCTATAGAGATCCCCAATCGATAACCTCAAACAAAACGGGATGAGATTCTTTTCAGAAAAACAATCCCTCAAAAGCCCTGTTTCCGAATCGATTCGGGCCTATTCCGAATCGATTCGGCCTAGCGAATCAATTCGGCCAGGAAGGCGAATCGATTCGGGTCATCAGACCTGGGACTCTGTCTCAGGCCGAATCGATTCGGCTGGTGTCCGAATCGATTCGGTCACTCAGACCTGGGTACCTGCATATTTCCGAATCGATTCGGCTAGGGGGCCGAATCGATTCGGCCCTGCTGAACCTCAAAAATGGCTACTTTTTAAGTAAGCCAAAATACCCAAAAAATCATTTTTATGGTTTTCTCTCCATTTCTCTTCAACCCAATCACAAATATATCATCAGTATTCATCCTAGGATACATATAAACTAATTTCTAACCTTAAATCCATTTATACACTACAAATCTAAGGTTTTTCCCAAAAGTTAGGTTTTAACAATTTAAACCTAAAACCCAAAATTCAATCCACAAATCATGCAATAATTGATACACAACAATTATTTAGCAAGTTTAATAACTTGCCTCGGGTTCGTAGGGTCTGAATCCGCGGGAAAATCCTCTATCTCTCTCTCTCTCTTCTCCTTCTTCTTCTTCTTCTTCTTCTTCTTCTTCTTCTTCTTCTTCTTCTTCTTCTTCTTCTTCTTCTTCTTCTTCTTCTTCTTCTTCTTCTTCTTTCTTTTCTTTTCTTTTCTTTTCTTTTTCTCTCTTTTGGAGAAATAAATCTCCCGTAGGCTTTTTAAGCCTAAAACCCAAGATACACATCTATAAATTATAACACACACTTTAAATGACTCGGTGACTTTAATTCGAGTCAAACGGTCCTAATTTATTTCGGAACCTAAATAGACCCCAAATACAGTCATTTCGACTTTCTCAACCCTTCCGGACACAATGGTACCCTCAAAATTTCCATTCGAGACACTTTTTGACGACTCTAAATTTTGACCTCAATTGCCAATTTTAATTATTCTCCAATAAAATATTATTTATTTCTCCCAAAATAAAATAATTACTGTTCCGAAGGTCTTGGGTTGTTACAAACTTCCCCACATACAAAAATTTCGTCCTCGAAATTTAGCTACGCCTAATTCTCCCAAAGCTCCACTATTTCTAATCTACCCATCATCACTAATCCTATCTCCAAACTTCTAACTTCCCACGACGAATTAATTTAATTTATTATATTTTAAGTTGATTATGAGTTAAATAAAACCAATTTCCACAACATGGGCACCCATACACCCTTTAAATTTGAGCTTTATGCTCACAACAGTCATAATGAGGCTTTATCTGCCTCTAAGTTCCACAATTTCAACAATAAGCAATACTAAAATTTTAATAAAGTAAAAATTTGAATGGTCCAAAGAAATAACTCCTCTCAATTCCTGACAATCGCCAATTTCATGGGGGGGGGGGGGGACGTCTCGCAAAAGCGAAATCCAAACAAGGAACCCTCCCAATACACTACTATGAGGCGACGTCGGGATTGAGAGTTTGTAAAATCCGGACTAGAGTTCGAAAAGTTTAAATTTTTTTTTTTTTGTGAAAATCATTTTGAAAGGGCCCGAAGGCCGATAAAAGTTATATTTTGAAAACGTCTCATATATTATAATCTAATATAAAATGCCTTATGTCCAACACAAGGTCTTTTGAATCATGATATACATAACATATAGCTCACAAATATTATCATACTTATGAGCTAAAACTTTTACCTGCGTCCCATCAATCCACAATCTCAACTTTCAAACATAAACAACATCTTACATCATTTTAATATATAGCCTTTTTTTTTATAAGGCACATCCATATCTGAAATACCACAATTATAATAGTCTATCTTGACTATATAAAGAGAAGTAGCTTTTATCAAAACTACTTATCACCAAAACCATTCTTACATTAACTACAAGGGTTAAAGCACTTTTTGAGCACCTTGTAAAACCATCTATTCCTTTTTAAAATCATAGAATAAGAGCCTATTTTGCTCAAAATTTCCCTTAGGGTCATTACATACCATGCATAAACAAAAAGGGATAAAGCACTACCCAATTCATATATATCTCCCATACGATATTCCAAAATTTCTTATAGTAATAATCCTATTAATAAATGAAAAATTACTTACAATATCCATCTCTAGTCCGATTGCCCATCCTCATCAATGGGCTCCCAAACATAGTCCCCCGGTCTAAAGCGACCTCGAATCTGTTATAGGGGTTGTACTTCCAAAATTTCATCAAAATGTGGTCCTTTACCTCTATTAGGACAATCTTTCTTTTTATGACCTATTTCTTTACAAAAGAAACACTTACCCATAAACCCTTTCTGCCCACTCACATCACTGGCACTCTCTTTGCCAAACTTACTTGATGAACTCGAATCTCCAAAGTTCTTACTCTTTTGAGAATGAAAACGATATTCACGACACTTTAATAGTGCCGCATTCACTACCTCGATGAAAGTCATTAACTTAGGACTTTCTAACAAATGTTGTTGGATTTTCCAATCTAAACCTCGAACAAACTTTGATATACGTTTCTCTTCCGTATTTACCTCATTAGGTACTAATCTCTCCCATAGAGAAAAATCTTCTTCATATTCTGCCACCGTCCTATTTCCTTGAAAAATCCCCATATCCTGAGTAGGGGAAGGCAAATACCTTCGATCAAAAAGTTCCCAAAATTCTTTTATAGGTAAAGTATCTCTATGTTCAGATGTGGTGACAGACTCCCACCATTGAAGAGCTGCACCCGATAACTTAAAGGTGACTACAAATTGTTTCTGCACCTCACTACACTCAACCATACGAAGATGCCTCTGTATAATATTTTTCCATTGACTTGTAGCCATCGCATCAACTCCCCCTGCAAACTCGGGAGGATGCCCCTTACTAAAATCTTCCTTCACTCTCTCCCATAAGGACAATCCTAAATGGGGTGGGGCTGCTCGAGCGGCAGATTGCTGAGCCATCGTAGAAACGGCAGCAGTTACTACTTGTGCCACAATATTGGCAACATCATCCGTAGTCATGTTCCTTTGAGGCATTTGGGGTTGCCCTTTGTTTGCCGTGACTGAACGACCCCCCTTCGGTGGCATCTGAAACAAGAACAATTGTATCAGAACGCCTTTCAAATATTCTCGAATCACAGAAAGATATGGACGTATGAATGTAATCGTCCTAGCAATAAGGCTCTATATCAAGAACGCTTACGGAGGATCGTAGTAACACACACAGATCCTAAAGACACTAGAACGTGATGCTCTGATACCACCTGTGACAACCCGCTCCAAATAATAACGGGTGGCCAGCCCTATACTACATAAATCAGGTATCTCAGATGGTACAGTCTCAACATCAACAACTAAACACTATAATAAGGCTAACTACCCGAAATCATAAAGTGCGAATTGTCAAAAATTTTAAAACTTTTATTTTTAACAACAACAACAAAACCAATAATGCACATAACCAACAATATACATCTAACTATGATGAGTGAAAAGTGCATGCTCCAATAATAAAAGAGTACAATACATTGTACAACAAAATCTCAACAATGAAATACCCGAATATGATGTCGGGTAACAGACAATACAATAATCTGTGAAAATGAAATATGAAAGTGTTAATCTATAACACTTGAATACTAACTCAATATAACTGAATCCTAGTCTAGATATATAAAGATAGGAATCGACCAAGGCAAAGTGCCGCAACAGTTCGCTACTTCCACAGCACCATAACTCCTGAATGGAGGGACATCAAAGGCGTCCTTGCGGAGGAACACCTTAAGTAATACAATATATATACATAGAGGAGGAAAATATAAACGGGTCAGAACCCGAGTTTTGAAAAATAGTTTATAGCAAGTGTATTAAAATGCATAATAATTATAAATGCATTATTACATGATTTAGTTGGAATTGAACACTCCATAAAATTCAACTCACCTCTAATCTAAAGCGCGCACTAAGAGTATGCACGTATCTCTAAAGGGATGTCCGGTTCTAATTAGGTAAGAGGATTCTAACTTAAACCCAAAAGAAGTATTTAAGTGAAACCGTCTAACCTATGTCCCAATCTACATTTACCTCAATTTTCTATAAGTTAAATGCTTTAACTTTAATGTAATAGTTACAGTTATCTTTATAATGTTCATGTGTTGAACATATAAAGTTACATGATCCAATCATGTCCACATCATCACAACACATCAACAATCTCATTTACTAGAATTTATTCTAGTGATGCCCATATAAGGCAACAAACCATATATAATAACTATTATATGAGTTATTAGCATCAAGAGTTAAGGACTAAACTCCTCTCGATTCTCAACACGGCACTGCGTTTCGTGCGTGGGACGTCTCGCCGAGGCGAAATCCAAATAAGGAACCCCCCCGTTACACTACTCCTGACCATATTAATCCTCGAGGCTCATTATGCCCTCAATGCAAGATGCATGTAACCCAAATTTATTTCCAATTTTAATTAATTAATATTCCCAATTCTCAACAGTACACGGCGTTTCATGCGTGGGACGTCTCGCCGAGGCGAAATCCAAACAAGGAACCCCCCCGTTACACTACTCCTGTCACTATCGATTGTCGGGATAGGTGACATATATATAAATAATTATGAGCATTAAGGACTAAACTTATCCCCAAGTTCCAACATTACACTGCGGTTCGTGCGTGGGACGTCTCGCTGAAGCGAAATCCAAACAAGGAACCCCCTCGATACACTAATCCTGGCAATGTAGGTCGTTGAGGTCCATTATGCCCTTGACACTCAATACAAGCACAAGAAATAATAACCATCCAACCGAGCTATAACTCGAAGGACGCAAGCTCACATGCTATCATCTTCCATCAGCCCATATATGTAGCTGGGGCCACCTGGTGGGGTTCAATGACACCCACCTCGTGATCAACTCACGCACACAACGTCCTGGGAAGCGGTCATAGTTCCTAACCGGCAAGTGAGAGCTTCACGTACCCTCGACCTCTCACCCCCAAAATAATTAAATATATATATCATAAATGTCATTTGCTGACCACAAAGGACGACTATGACCTGGGGAATATCCACATTCTGCTTTTCTAGTCAGAATGCTCACTCTCTACGCACGAAACTTCCCAATGATAGCAAGGAGGGGGTATGCTTAACATGTATATACACCATCATATAAGGTATACATACATCCCACATAATTAAGATATTCCATTATATAAGGTATACCTGAAACATCATATTCATGTTTATAATACGCCCTTGGGCGCAATTTGATTAACATCATTTGTTTAGTATATTACTCTTAAGATATACTAACGCCCAACCTCACACATTTACCCCACTTAGTATATGCTATACTAATTCTCGCTTGAAGCTCTCATGTCGCTCCTAGTATGAATTGTCTTTCAATTCTTTTAAGTTAAGGATATTCTATATCCTAATGCACCTTAATTAGCATTTCTCGTTGTAAGAGACATCTCCCAAATCAATCATTAATAAGGATATTTCTATATCCATATGCACATCAAATAACATTCATAATTTTCCATCCATTATAGGGTTCAATTTATTTTATGAACCTTTAAAGTTATTCCAATTGGGATTGGATCCTAAGATCCGGCATCTCTAAGTCAACCTCATCTTCAAGTCGTGAAGTTGTTATCATCACCAAACAAACCTCAAATAATAGTGGGCTTCCCCACTTAGAAAAATACCAAAGTCTCTAATTGGTATTCCTCAAATTTAGTCAATGTGACTCCAAAATTTCTTTTAGGGAAACTCGCTAAAAGTCTCCAAAACATGCTCCAAATATCTCCTATAGAGATCCCCAATCGATAACCTCAAACAAAACGGGATGAGATTCTTTTCAGAAAAACAATCCCTCAAAAGCCCTGTTTTCGAATCGATTCGGGCCTATTCCGAATCGATTCGGCCCGGCGAATCGATTCGTCCAGGAAGGCGAATCGATTCGGGTCATCAGACCTGGGACTCTGTCTCAGGCCGAATCGATTTGGATGTTGTCCGAATCGATTCGGTCACTCAGACCTGGGCACCTGCATATTTCCGAATCGATTCGGCTAGGGGGCCGAATCGATTCGGCCCTGCTGAACCTAAAAAATGGCTACTTTTTAAGTAAGCCAAAATACCCAAAAATCATTTTTATGGTTTTCTCTCCATTTCTCTTCAGCCCAATCACAAATATATCATCAGTATTCATCCAGGATACATATAAACTAATTTCTAACCTTAAATCCATTTATACACTACAAATCTAAGGTTTTTCCCAAAAGTTAGGTTTTAACAATTTAAACCTAAAACCCAAAATTCAATCCACAAATCATGCAATAATTGATACACAACAATTATTTAACAAGTTTAATCACTTGCCTCGGGTTCGTAGGGTCTGAATCCGCGGGAAAATCCTCTCTCTCTCTCTCTTCTCCTTCCTTTTCTTCTTCTTTTTCTCTCTTTCTTTCTTTTCTTTTCTTTTTCTCTCTTTTGGAGAAATAAATCTCCCGTAGGCCTTTTAAGCCTAAAACCCAAGATACACATATTTAAATGATAACACACACTTTAAATGACTCGGTGACTTTAATTCGAGTCAAACGGTCCTAATTTATTTCGGAACCTAAATAGACCCCAAGTACAGTCATTTCGACTTTCTCGACCCTTCCGGACACAATGGTACCCTCAGAATTTCCATTCGAGACACTTTTTGACGACTCTAAATTTTGACCTCAATTTCCAATTTTAATTATTCTCCAATGAAATATTATTTATTTCTCCCAAAATAAAATAATTACTGTTCCGAAAGTCTTGGGTTGTTACAAATTCCTTCAGTGTTTAAAATTTGTTTACGAAGGACCTAAAAGTACTTTTACCATTGATAAATTATTAGTCGAATCCAAATATATACAAAAAGCTAATTTTACCAACTTAATATGTAATTGAACCTCACATCATACATGTAGTCCATGTGCAAAACATAATCTCTTACTCCAATAATCTATTCATAAGTATGGTAGAAACAATTATCTTAGGCTTTTCACTTCTTATTACATGAATTCTATCGCTGCAATTATTTATTCATAAGTATGGACAACTGATTTATTTTGTTCTTTACAGTTCTTAATTTTGTACTCGGCACTCTGTACATTTGCATATTTATATTTTGGGGTTGTCTTAAAATCAATTTTATTGTTACTTTTTACAAAGTTAATCATCAATTAAACTAAAACCATGTCTTTCATAATTTATTGAAATTCTAATTTGTTCTTGGAGATTTATAATGTCAAGTACGTGTTAGCAAACTAACTGGAAATGTCATCCTCTTTACGGAATTGAAACAAATAGTCAATGTGCGTAACTTAGTATATCACTATCCTATAACATATAATCATTTGTGTATCCAAATCCAAAAATAAGTTGCAATTATACAGAAACTCAATCAATTTTTATATCATTGCTACAGAGAAAAAAATCATACTTTTAAACTCAATCATATTCTATATCATTTCTATAGAGAAAAAACCATACTTGTATTGATGCTACATCACTTGTTTCTTCAACAAAAGCTGACAATCCAAAAGCAGATAATTCCTCGAATGCTCCAAATAAGGTTGACTCAACAAAATTTGAGATTCCGAGTAGACGGGGCTTCTTAGAATACCAATGATTTACACGAACATATAAAATAGGGCCAAAGGATTTTATATATTCCATTAATAATACGGGATAATAGTTGTATGGTGAAGGAAATGCCGGATAATTGTCGTATGGTGAAGGAATAACTTAGGAGCTGAAGGGCCTTATGTAAGTTATACCATTGAAATTTACTGCTCGAGTTAAGGTGGCACAACAACTGTGTAGATAAATCTCAGAAGAATGGTTAACATGGGATATAAATGGTCATCCTACGTGGATAGCTTCGATGAATAGGACTCTAAATGCTTTGTATAACATTTTAGAGTATTATAGAGATAATACATTCTTATTTTGAGATTTTTTCAATTAAGTCCTACTGACTATTCAATCATTAATTAAGCTATATTTCTAAAGGTGTACACAATGAATATGACTGTCTGTGTAATTTTTTCAATGGAATAATATGGACTCCATTGATCTTGTTTGATAAATATATGGATTTTATTTTCTTATGAACACGTAAATTTTATTGTTTATGTAATATCAATACAGTAAATGTTATTGTTTGCGAAAATATCACAGATATAAAACTATTTCATTTTCTATTTCATATAGTAAACTTTATTGTATGTGTAATTTTTTCTTCTTTGACATTTTATAGGCTTCATGGATCTTGTTTGATAGATTTCGACGAGAAGATTTTAAAAATAATAATTTTACGAAAAATGGATTTGTCAATTAAAAGTTATGATCATTTGAAGATGAAAAATAGGATGGAAAAAATTTCAACCACTTATGCAACTTCCCACAAGACGTTACAGATGGAGGGTTTTAAAAGGGTAAAATTGTGAGAAAAAGTTACAAAAACTTGGGAATAAGACCTATTTAATGGTTGAAAATTCAATAGGACTTAGTTAGGGAAACTTTATTCTTATGGGACCTTTATATAAATGACCTTTTATTTTTTCTTTTGACAATTTTTAGACATTGTAATTTTAGTGTCATGTACCGTGATCATTTAACCCGAAACTAGACATTGGGGTTATAATCGGGATATACAGTTCCCTTCTTCCCCAAACTCAATATAAATAAAATCCTAAACCCCTCAAAAATGTCTCCATCCTACCACTACAAACCTCCACAATCTTTAACGATTTGGATAAATCAAACAACCATAGTTCCCGATAACCTTCTACCCATTCTTTTGTGTAATTTTGATAGATGTGTAAATTATATCAATATATAGCTATGTTTTTTATTAAGTTCTCACAATTCTTACATTTCCTTTCCAATTTATTTCCACTTATGTTTGTGTGCATGTTATTGAAATTTGGTTTCAGGTTTGTGAGGGTTTCATTGCCTAGTTCACAATAGATTTGTTTCTAATTTGTAATTGTTACTATATTTATAGGATTTTGGTGGTCCAAAATCGAGGGGATAAGATGTTAGACATTATCAATCATAGATAGGTGACTCTTGCAGTATTCTTTTATTTATTTAATCTTTGTGGTCGAAGAAAAATTACCGTTACTTTAGGGCTCAAAGTTAAAACAATCATTTAGTTTCCAATTTATATGTTGTTGTATATGAGAAAGTTAAGGTTGTGTCATTTTTTTCCATTGAAAATGTCTTTGCTACTATTTCCCCCCTTGAAAGCATACATTAATAAAAAATTTAGAATATTGACAATAAAATATTATGTCTTGAATGAAAACAAAAACAATAATACTTCCATCGTATGAAAGTTAAAGTAATGAGATTACATTTATTGTCAGCTCCATATTATTTTACTAAAAAAATAAGCAGTACATGGAATTTGTTTTACTGTACTAGTTTACAGGCTACGCGTTGCGTGACCATGGTTAAAAAAATTATGTTTGATCATTTTTCATAGAATTCATACAAGTTATATGGATTAAGTTAATTTTTATTATGCTAATGTTATTTTAAATAAATGAAACTTAATATTTAACAATATAGAAAATCTAATGAATGGCACTATTTTTTGTAGAAGTAAATTCATATATGTTAAATATACGAACCAAAATGCAATCCATAAGCATTGAAAATGTAATTATAAATCCTCCTTATTTTCAAAAACCAAATGTATTGCTTGGATGTGTTTGTATATCTTCATGCTATAGCTTGATGTGAGTTCACTCCTTCCTGAAATATAGCAATGAATATTTATGAATATTTGACTTACGTTAAAGAGATGTAAAAAGATTTTTTACATGGTAATATAATTGACTTATTATAAGATACATTTTAAAATATCCATTTTGACAATGTAAACAAAATTGCATACATAAATTAAAAAAATTAAATCTAAGATACATTTTAGAAGAACCATACCTGACACAAAGAATAATAATAAACCATTCACAATGGTCTTTTAGACATTGAGAACAACAAAAACCTATAATAAATAAATGCAATTAAAAAATTTAAGTGCTAACTAATCACAGTTAAAAGATCCCAAAAAGAAATTAAAGAATAAATGTAAATATGCCAATTAAAGAAAACACAAATATACGTTGTTTGGCAAAATTGCCTACGTCCATGGGGGGGTTATTATTTTCCATTAGTTTCTCTCTAGATTTTTGAAAAGACCTACCCATTGGCCTTACAATGTGGGTTGTATTTATAGTTGTTTAAGACCATAGTAGTTTAATAAGTAAAGGAATTACCTTGGCTTGATATAATCTCGTGTGGTGAGTCCTTGAATATATTATCCGAGATTTTGGGTAACCAGCATGAGATGATTGTAACAATTAACATGTTTGTAATTATCCATGTGATGAATGATGGTAATAATCCTTGTTATTAATAAGATGGGATGACGTGCCCCAAGCGCTATTGGACTTGGTCGGCTAATCTTAAATTGGGCCCAATTTGTATTTAGGTCCCCACAGTTCCCATAAATTTTTTGGCCGAAAGGTATTGGGACAAAGGATTTTACTACTATCCTGGGTCCATTGATTAATTCTCACCGGTGGATCACACTTATAAATAAGTTAAAGTTACAAGGCTATGCTCATCTGAGAAAAGAGTGAATCTTCCAAAAATACCTTTGTTATTACACCTTATGATTGTTCACGATCTTTCAAACTGGGGTTGTTTCCATACATGACACCAAACCGTCATCTCTACCCCTAAAGTTCTGCTGTCAAAAAAATTTAGACCTTTTTTATTTTCATTCTTTTGATTTCATTGTAAGTCTCTATCATCCCCATGCTCATCTATTATTTTCACAACGTTCCTCTTCTCCCTTCTATTGTCTTCAGTGGTAGTAATCAGTTCTTTTGAAATTGTCAAACTCTATTCATGGCAAAAGTGTAGACGAGTTTAGAAAAACTTATTCCATTCTTTATTGGGTCACAATCGACTTTGTCCTCATGCGACACTGGATTCACACCCTCATTGTGGTCCTTCGGGGAATTAATCGTTCCCCCAAATCCTCTATCTTTTTTTTGAATTATTGGTCCGAGCTCAATGTGCCCCTAATACTTGGTGTATAGTCAATGGGGTAAATTAAATAAACGATCTTTATGGGACCAATTTGGGCATCTCGGAGATCAAGTATTATTACACTTGGTCTCATACTACAGATTGTCTTGTTTACTTGAGGTGGGAAAGGATAACAAAGTGTTGCTTGTAAACCTCCCTTATTCCAGCAAAGGATATTAGGATTAGGGGTTTATTGTTTGAAATTGACAACATCCACCAATCCCAGAAGTGCAAAGAATATATAGTTTTTTTTTGTTTTCTAACTAAGGGGTGATATAGATTAAGTTTTGAACCTTTATTCGCTTATGTTTATTTATCATTTTGTTTCATTGTTGCTAATAATGCCTTTTGTTTCTGCCTTTGAGATGCTAATAGGAAGAACAAGGAGAACCCCCAGAAAGTCATCAATCGTTATAACCTGTTGAAGAATTGGAGGGTGAAAGTATATCTTTCTGATGGAGAGCACCCAAGATCAGCCTCCCATCTTTTGGAGTACACTAATACTACCTGTAGCAATACTTCTCACTCGATAGACAATATATCTAATCTTCCACTCCCTGATGAGAAAATGTCCTCATCCTTTAAGTCTCTTGACATTGGTTCCATCCATCTAAGGAAGAGTATTCAAGGGATCCTAATAAGAAGAGGGACTTCTTAATCGAAGATGACAATGATGATGTCCTCCTTTATGCTAGAGCCAAGTCCCAGAAGAAGGCTGAGAGGGAGTTCTCCACGGCAGGTTACTAGAATTTGGTCGCCAAGTAGAAGAAAAATGATGAGGAAAAGGAGAAGAATAAGAAGGAGGAGGACGAGGAGGACGAGGATGAGGAGAAGAAGGAGAAGAAGTCCCCCACAACCCCTTGCTCAAAGAAAAATGAAATCCCTCCCTCTTTCTCTAATATCCATCAGGCCCAATCCGTATCCCATAATCCATCCTTGGCCCCGAGCCTACTAAGGGGGCAGTGCTTGCTTGTGATCGTGATCAATTAAGGATGGTGGGACCTAACTAGATTTCCATATGTTCTTCTCAAACTCTGTCATTGGTGAGAATCTTTCTCTTTTTTATTTTATCTTTTTGTATACTTGATTTTGTCTTGTTAATTTTTCTAACACTTTCTTTTTCTCTGTCTTGTAGTTTGTGGAAGATTTTACCAGCCTCTTAGATAGTCGCGCCAACCAATCCAAGTTAAAAAAAGAGTTGTATGAGGCCCTTTATAAATTACAAGAGGATATGGATAAGGCCGTGGAGGCCCATTATATAGACAAGAAGTCTACCATCAAGGCCATGGTCTTGCTTAAGACTAAGAATAGTCTATTGAAGGTGGATAATACTCGCTTGAAAATAGAAAATTCTTAATTGGCTGCTAAAGTGTCTCGAATTCCTCTTGCTATTGTTGCCAATTTCGAGCAAGGCTGGGATGAGGCCTATATTGATGCTAAAATACAGATAGACTATGCTCGCAAGGATATCTTTAAAAAGGGATTGAATCAGGCCGTAGCAAAAGTTAGAGTCCTTGTCATGTCTGAGCTATTTGGTGAACACCATCCAGTTTCCCCCTTCCCAAGGTTGATGACCAGTAACCCTTCCAACCAGGCCAAGGAGATAACGACCAAGTAGAAGGGGCTGAGGCAGAAGAGCAGGTTAATAAGTGAAGTCCATTGTCTCTAGGGTTTTTCTTTTTTTCTTATACTTTGTACTCCTTTTGTTTCCCTTTGGTGTTGGAATATAAATGGCTTTGCCTATATCTTTATTATTGAAAACAATATTGTCTTCACTTTGAGGGTGTCAATTTTAGCATTTTTGAGAAATTATTTCCTACTCTACTTTCATATTGTAGCCTATTATTGATGATATTCCCTCTTTTAGCAATAAAGATAATGTGCTCGAGCGGGATGCTAGTGTACAAGCTTGCCAAGCATTTTTTTTACTGCCCGTAAGGATTAAACAAAAGGACTGAGGCCTAAAAGGAATAGTCCTTTTTGGTTTCCAAGCTGAAGGAAGACCTTAAAGACCCGGAGGATATGGGCTCCTGCATGCAAAAAAATGACTCGAAGGCACAGTTGGCTGAAATGAAGGAAATGGTGGAGGCCGACGTTCTAGTTTAGTCAGAGAATGATCATCTGAAGAGGAAACTTGGTGAGACTGAGAAACTCCATGATAATGGGCCTAAGCCGCGATTTAAAGAATCTTCGATACTTGTTCAGGATGGGTCCCCGAGTAGCCTGGGTGATTGGTTATGAGGAGGGATGGATAGATTCCCCTATTTGACCACAAGAATCTCAAGATATGGCCTATAAGCATGGCTAGCTGAATGCACTTAAGGTTGTTAAAAAACCTAAGGATTCCTAGCTCTGGTATATGTATCACATTGAGTGTCCAGCGTATTGGTGACCTCCTTTTAGGCGAGATGAGGCGTGGGTCCCCTTGGAAGCTATTACTCTTCATCTTGTTGGGAGATACTTGGAAGATCATGACAAATAAGATGTATAAAAGCCAGATGTTGACGATGGTCGGAGGACACATATCAAATAGTTTTTGGTGCACCGACCTTAAACCGTTGTAATTATTTTTTAATTGGTAGTTTTTGTAATCGGACATTCCTGAAGAATCAAGTTAATACCAATATTTCTGCATTTTCCATTTCATTATTCCTTACATGTGTTATGTTTATCTTTCTTACCTTTTAGGTCGTGTCGTCACACTCACTTAAGCCTAGAGGAGATAATGGTAAAAATGCACCGAGTCTATGGGATTTTATTTAACCAAACAAAGTGGGTGTACTGCCTAGGATCCTCCATAGGGCTTTTAGCTTTCCTGGGAAAGTCTTGAGGTCACCTATGTTGACTTTAAAAAAGACCTGAGAACTTTAATTTTTATTTTAATAAGCCAAATTGCTATTCTAATAAAGTTAAAGCCTGATTGGTGCTTTCAAAGATTAATACCAATTATGAGCCTGTCGCTTTGGAAACATTGTAAATCATTGGGATAATTAATATATTGAGTGAAGTAACGAAATAAGGGCCCTTTTTCATAACCAAAATAATCAAATACGAGCAACATAAGTTTTGAAATGAAAATTTGCAAAAACTAAGTGCTAAAAAGTAAGACTAAAAGTAGAACTTATTGAGGTTGGCCTCATTCCATGTTCGTGGAATCTCTTTTCCCTCCATTATTTCTAAGTTATAGGCTCCCTGTAGATCATCTCTGATTACTTTGAATGGTTCCTCCTAGTTAGGCCCCATGACTTAATGGCTCCGCCAACAACTTTTCTAAGGACATAATCCCCTACTTAGAATTTTTTCGAATTGACCCCTTTATTGTACCATTTTGCCAACTGTTGCTGTATGAGGCCAACTTGATCATAGATTTCTCCCTTCATTCATTAGTCAGGTCAAGTTCATCGCTAAGGGCATCGTCATTAAGTCCTTGGTCGACCACATTTATTCTCATGGTCAAGGGGCTAACTTCAATTGGTATGACAACTTTCATTCCATATGTGAGCACAAAGGGAGTTTCCACAGATAGTCTCCTGCGCGTGTTATGATATTGCCAGAGAATATGAGGAAGCTCGTCCATCGAAGAGACTTTTGCCTTTTCACACTCGTTTTAAATCCATCAAACATGATTTTTTTTGGAAGCTTATTCTTGGCCGTTGCTTTGGGGGTATGCTACTAAACTGAAATGGTGCTTGATTCCATGTTCGTTGCATATTTTTGCAAAGGACCACTTTTAAACTTTTTTCCATTATCAGTTATGATGGTCCTTGGTACCCAAAAGTGTCTTATGATATTTTTCTAGATGAACCTTATCATATTCGCATCTTTAATATTGGCAAGTGGTTCTGCCTCAACCTACCTAGTGAAATAGTCTATACAGATTAAAAAGTACTAACGATTCCCTGGTGTTGTATGTAATGGCCTCCATAATGTCCAACCCCATTGCATAATAGCCATGGGCTAGTCAATGGTCTTAGGTCATTGGACGGTTGATGGACTAGTTGAGAGAATTACTGGCACTTTTCGCACTTCTGAACATAAACACTTACATATTTATACATATACGACCACCAGTAGCCCTCTTTGATTGCTCTTTCCTATGTGACTTTTGCATATCCCATCATGAAGTTCGTGAAGAATTTGCTCAATATCCTTTGGGTTCACACATTGGAGGTAGGGTCCTGTGAAGGATCTCCTATAAAGTTTCCTCCCAGGGTCCAAGTATAAATGAATGACTTTCACTTTGGCATGTGTAAGAGGGGAGTCCTCTTCGGGTTGGGGGTATTATAATACAATCATAGACGTAATCCCTATAGATATGGTAATAAACCACTGACCCAAATATCCTCAGCAATCACAGATGAACACATAATATTGTATATAACAAATACTCAGATTGAACTCACAAATCACTCATGTTTAACTCAAGTAATAATAAAATAACCTAAAAAATAACTCAGTCAAAGGGAGAGAGAATTAATCACCCTAGATACACCTTGGTAGGTAGCTAACCCACCAACAACCTTCAGTTTCTTTGGTTAGCTAGTAAAAGCTTTGTAATCAATATCAATGGTAGGTGATTAAACACTTGATTTGCAATAACTCTTTTTCTCTTAGGAAGGGCATTTTCTCTCTTTCTCTAGGACGAACTCTCCCTTCCAAAAATGGTTGGGGTTAATAAATAGGCCCAGACCTCTCCCATGATGTCTTAGTCCTTATAAATGTGAAAGACATTCCCCTCATGCTTTAAGTCACAAACATTAAATGCCTAATGGATCAACCCATCCTACGTCATAAACATTAAATTATAGTACATTACTTTTGGATACCAACTGTACGTAAAAGGACTATCACGATAGTGGTAATCCACTAAACCATCTAACAGCCCCAATACAACAGTGGTTTACTCAAGTTTGGATTGGATAGTGGGTAGGTGGTTCATGAAATCACTCAGAGTAGATGTGAGTTTTAGTAGAGGGTTGTTTGGCTCAAGGCTCAATGTAAGATGGAAATCAAGTTTAATTTGCATAAGATTTCATGATAAATGGTCTTTTTGTGTTTTACTAGTTGCATCTAAAATGGTTAAAACAATGCTTAATGCTACCTTACTTTTCAATCCTCCAAACCTGGTACATTTGAAGTTTATATGGTGAGGTCATTCTGTAGAGCATGTAAGCTCTCCCAAGACCTGCGTGGCTTGGTCTCTCGCGAGTACTGTTTGACCTCACACTAAAAGTTACAACCGTTATAGGTTACAATCAATGCAATTAAAAGATACAATTTGAGTAAGTAATCAAAACTAAAAATAAAGATGATCTCTGTCATTAAGCTTCCATGTTGAGCTCCCTCATTGTGCTCCCTTGCTGAGCTTATTAGCTTCCTTCTTGCTTAAATCATTCGCTTGATTAACTTCAAGACCTCCCTATATTTACCCTTTTGTGTAAATATTTGTTATGAGCACAAGAAACGTTTGTACGAAACTTCTCAATCCAATAAACAACTTATTATCCCATGAAAAATTCTTCTCAACGTGCCTCAATAGCATTTGTTGATATTATGCCTATTCAAAAAGGAAAATTCTCCCTGACGTACCTGAGCCAAAGCTCTTCAACGTCTAGGCTTATGCCGAGGGCACATCGTGAACTTTTTGAACTACGAGTGGAAGCCTGGCGCCCATTTTCTGCAAGTAGCCTATATCTAATAAAACTTATTATTTATATTGATTTTTCTCCCCAATGTATCTCTGTATCTAATCCCATTATCATTTTAACTATTTAAAAATGAAAATTCTCCCCGACGTACCTAAGCCAAAGCTATCAGCGTTTTTCCTTATGACAAGGGGACATCGTGACCTTTTTAAACTTTGAGTGAATGTTGATGCCTATTTTCCATGAGTGACCTTCATTCCATATACCTTCATACCGTTACTAAGAATTCTGCTCGATGTATCTCAACCCGTTCTATCATTATATAGGTTTTTAGCGAGGAGGAAGCCTTCACTTAGGCCTTTGGACTTCTTATCAAATTTAAAATTTGGCACCAAATTATTACTTCTCCTAGAAGAAATGTTCTCTATCTTCCACACGCGACCTTATTAATGATGCGGCGATATCTCTTCAACATCCATAGAGATTCCTAAAGTGTCACATGCCTTTCGAAATTATTACTGACGGCTAGGCATGTTGTTTACTCAAAAATTCTCCATCTACGAGGACCTGTCAGAAAAGGACACTTTTCATCCTACATGGCAATATTTATACTTGTTCTGCAGCCGAGGAGAGTTAGTCGGCACCCAAGGAGAGTTAGTCGACACCCGAGGAGAATTGGTCGGCATACCAACCAACACATGGCATACCAAGCAACTCAAGGAAGACCAACCACCATAGAAGGACAATAGTTATATTCATTGTATATAGATATAAATGTCTGAATGTATAAAGACATTGTATCTCTTTAACTCCCATCACTATAAATACATGCATCCCCTTAGCCAAAGTGTGGGGGATCTGGACAGAAAGCAATTCTCTACACACCTCTCTCTATACAACATATTGTGTTATTGTGAACCCATTGGAATAAAATAACAGTGGACGTAGGCTTTATTCATAGCCGAACCACTTTAAAAACCTTGGTCTCTTATGTGTTTGATGTGATCACCATTTTATCTTCAATCATCATCTTCATACCTTCATTTTTATCTGTTGTTGATGCCGATAAGATAACATAGATGCTATTTCTAGTCATCAACAGATGGGCGTCGTCTGTGGTAACGTGTTACAAGCATTTTTCTCCATAAAAAGGTGAGTTTTTTATTTTCTCTATGTATAATCAATTATATATTGTGCATAAATCTTTTGATTTAGTAATGATATAAATTAGTTGTCCAATTTTTATAAAATCCGCAAAATATCGCATATTATGATTTTAAAATCATAACTATTAGATTAATTCTTATTGAGAAATCTTAGAATGGTGGATTTCATAAATCATAACTTTTTTCTTGATTCTCAAGTTTAAATTTTATATCATGGAATAATCATTTAGAATGATTACATCTATGAGTATATATGACGATGGTACGATATGATAATTTTCATTGTTGTTGATTCTGAAACGAATTTCGAAATGTCTTTGATGACTATTCAAATTCCCATCATATTTTTAATCAAAGAATAGGAAAAGTTAAAGCGATATAAACGATTTTCTTTCTCCAGAAAATCACAATTCTAACCCAGATCTACTGTTCTCATCAATTTGATCAGATATATTGTTCTCGTCAATTTGATTTATTTTAGAAAATACATATTGTATTCAATTTTAAGATATCTAAAAATCTTTGTCCCTCTTTTTCAAGGCCATTTTCTAGACAAACTCGTTTATAGGGTTACATAGGGATCACGATTCACCTATTTTGATATTTCACATCTTCTACAAGAGAGCAAAAATTCAAAACCATTCCCTTTCCTCAGGGATATAAATCATATTTTTAAATATAGATCTGATTATTTCAATTTATTGGTTATTTCTTATACTCTCTCTTACATCTGATTATGCTGATTTATTGGTGTAATAAATTTATTCTTAAATCTGGCGCTGAATTTTTCACTGGCCGTCTAAATCAGACTCATACAGGCATACAATTTTAATCCCCCTGATTCCAATGTTCTACGACAATAATTGGATAGAATATGGAGAATTCCATGAGGTTATCCCCCCAATCAACAATTGAAACTCCTAGGAGAAGAAAATCAATCAAGAACCCCACTATAACAACGTCGGAGTTATCCATCATGATCTGCAACCAATATATTACGGCTATATGTAAGGAGGGATATCACCCATGAACATTATCACTAGTCGGCAACAATGCCAACAAATTTTCATATATTCACCGGTTTCAACCATCAACAAAAAACATAGCAGTCGACCAGAGATCTCATCATACGAACATGGCCGACCAACGTTTGACACCCATTTCCATTTCGTGGAAAGCAAAAGAAAAAGTATCTCATCAACTGGCTTCATTAGTACACCTATTTTCTTGGTCGGTAGCATCATCATACCATTATTTCTTTGTCGGATATTCAATAGTTGAACAATTCACATATTAAAGGCTCTCCCGACCTACTATTTGTTAGTCAGCACCACCATTGTTGATCGGCCATATAAATTTTTGATACCATTGTTGCTTGGAGACGAGTTTTACACATCAAGAGGAACTCCTCGACCTACTATTTACTGATTGGCATCAATATTCGAACACGGTTTTACATGTTTTTATGAATCGGAGGAGTGGTACTGCAATATCCCAGCGATCTGTAGCTTGTCGGTGTTTCACTGGTCGACGAAGTCAATTTGTTGCTCGGTGACCCCTAACTTCTTGGTTGGGTATACTTATTCATGATCAAAAACACATAATTCTTGGTCGGCGTATATATAGTTGGTCGGCAAAATCAATTTTTGGTTAGCGACATCTCAGCCTTGGTCGAAGGTAGTAGAAAGGAAATTTGGATATTCCTTTGGTTCTCCCATTTTAACTTTGTCAAAAGATATTAAAAACATAAAATGACCGCCTTATATTACTAGCTTTCTAATGAACTAAATCTTTAAAGGCTAATTTATAAATATTTTAAAAATCAATCTATACTTTGTCTTTTGCTTAAAATTAAAATTATTTTGTAAAAAGTCCAAATCAAACCTTATGGCATCACATTTGATAAAAATCTGCTCACTTGACACACATTTGGCACAAAACATATTATTTCATATTTTGAAATTTTTATTGCCTTATGCTGATACACATCACATTTTTTTGGCTGAATAATTATTCTCATGAAAATGACTGTTTGATTTAGCCTCAACAGGTGTTCTAGCAGCTTATTAAAATTTTATAGGTACAAGATTCAATCTTGACGAAAGCTCGACCACAATCTTAAACTTCTGGAAACTATTATTTCTCGACATAGGGATATTTTGTCTCGACATATTAGCCAACATATATTATTTCCTATTTTGAAATTTATATTCTTATTTCCCGAGTATATACATATCATATATTGATTGGATGAGTAAATTATTCTCATGACTAATAAATTCAGCCTACACATATGGTAGGGCAAGTTATTAATTTTTACAGGTACAAGATTCAGTGCCGATGATTGCTCAGAAATAATCTTAAATTTATGGAAAATATTATCAATGCTCGGCATTATGAAGTTTTACATCAGCGAGGCATTATGATTGTATTATTTCTTTGAAATCTTCTCAAGCACAAATTATTTTATATATCCGTTCGGATTCATATTCTATATTCATCTCAACATGGAGCTCGACAAAATATGTATTATCATATATTGAGCTCCAAAGAGATCTACAACATTTATTATATTTCACCCCCAACGGACAGTTGGTCTGGGTCATTCTTATTTATATTCAGGACCGACAATGTTCTCGGCCATATTCTTATGTTGTGGAAAATATTATTCTTGTTCGGCATTATGCAAAATTTTGCCTCGATAAGATACTTATTCAGCTCCGAGGAGAACTACAACATTTATTATATTTCACCCCCAACGGATAGTTAGTCGGGGTAATTCTTATTTATATTTAGGCCTGGCAAAGTACTCGGCCATTTTCTTATGTTCTGGGAAATATTATTCTTGTTCGGCATTATACAATTTCGCCTCGACAGATCAGCGAGACACTTTATTATTATTATTCTGAATCATTCTTTATATCTATTCGGATGCATATTCTATATTTATCTCAGTATGGAGCTCGACAAAATATTTATAATCATATATTCAGCTCCAAGGAGGTATCCAACATTTATTATATTTTATCCCCAATGAACTCTTGGTCAGGAAAATTCTTTTCTCTATATATATTCAGCAAACTAATTAAGGTTAGTTGGCATCAACAAACCACCACCTTCGGTTGGTCGGCAATAACCACCAACTCCGATTGGTCGGTAACAATAAATTTAACCAACAATGTTGGCATCATGGGTGATCTCAAGGGACACCCCAAACTAGGCAAGAAGATGGGTGACCTCCCGGGGCATCCACTGTCTAGGCAACAAGGTAATCCTGGTAAGATTACTACAAATAGGCAAGAAGATGGGTGACCTCCCGGGGCATCCACTATCTAGGCAACAAAGTAATCCTGGTAAGATTACTACAACTAAGCAGGAACATGGGATGAAAATCATTCCATTGCTTAGGCCCAAAGAGTGACAAGTCACTATAATTAAACAGCAGGTGGAGCAAGTTCCATTGTCTAGGCAAAATAGGACAATTTGTCCTTCTACAGATATATACATATATATATTCATCAACAAACAACAAGGAAAACATCTTACAAAGTATTTCCAAGAAAATAAAAATGCAAACATGCAAAGATCTCAGGGAGTCATTTCAGGGAACATTTCCTCGGACTTACTTTTCTAGCAAGACCAGCATACTTCAAGGCCAAAAAAGCACCCAAAGTTCATATTCCACACTCGAGGGCTTCTATTAGAGATTTAGTTATTCATTTGGTGGTACATTCTCATAACATCATGCAGTCGAGCATTAAATTCAACTCCACAAACTTACATGGTCGGGGCCCCGACCAATCATCATTCATGAATTTTTTTTCTTACTAAGGAGTGAGTTTGGCTATTAAAGTTTAGGAGGTGTATTCAGGTATTGTTTTTCTTACTCAAGAGTTAGTTTGGCTATTGAAGTTCAGGAGGTGTATTCAGGAGTTGTCTTTGCTCAGGAGTTAGTTTTTGCTATTGAAGTTCGGGAGGCATATTCAGGAGATCGGGAGTTGTTTTTGCTCAGGAGTTAGTTTTTACTATTGAAGTTCAGGAGGCATATTCAGGAGTTATTATGAACATGCTATTGAAGTTAGGGAGTCAAATTTAGCATCTACATCACTGAGATCTTTACTACTATTATCCCGACCTTCACTGAAGGAGAAGTTCTACTTATATGCAAAGACTGTTACTAGCTTGGCACAAAAGGCAGTTGGTCGGCTAGAAAACCAATCAACATACTTGAAGATTATGACAAGCTACAAGCTACAAGATGCATACTATGGCATGGCTGCATCCAAATTCCCAGGGATGATACATAGCACACGTTCGCCTGACGAACAGAGTTCCTCAAAAGAGAGAATAGCAACCATTGATCAACCTGCATCATATGTCATCCAAGAGATAGTGCACTTTATGTTTAACAAATCAGTAAGACAGATAAAAAATTTCACGAGCACCGAGCAACATTGCAGAATAAATACTCCATCCTTTAAGTGAACCATCAAGCATGGAGCATTGGGGGCTTATGTTGACGTAAAAATTCTCCATCTACAAGGACCAGTCAAAAAAGGACACCTGTTATCCTATATGGTAATATTTATACTTGTTTGGCACCCGAGGAGAGTTGGTCGGCACCCAAGGAGAGTTATTCGGCACCCGAGGAGAGTTGGTCGGCATACCAACCAACACATGGCATACCAAGCAACTCAAGGAAGACCAACCACCATAGAAGGCCAACAGTTATATTCATTGTATATAGATATAAATGTCTGAATGTATAAAGACATTGTATCACTTTAACTCCCATCACTATAAATACATGCATCCCCTTAGCCAAAGTGTAGGAGATCTGGACCGAAAGCAATTATCTGCACACCTCTCTTTCTCTACAACATATTATGTTATCTTATTGGCATCAACACATGTGTTAGAGTGGGAAACCCAAACATTCTTTTGAAACTGTCAAATAAATAATATCTCCACACTTAGCTTTTTTTCTTCTCATGGCTTTCATTTGCCTTCGTCTTATCGAGAGCTTTTAGAGAGAGAAAAGAGCATTCGCCATTATTGAACTTCGTTTCAAGCTTTAACCTTTGAAAAACTCTCTCTTTCCTCCATTACCATCGCATTCATCCCTCTCTTTCCTCTATTTTTTAAAGCATGACCCTCTTTTCACACTTCAAGTTCCACTCTTGGCTTCTTCAAGCGCCCGTACTCTTCCAGCCACCATCATCCCCAATGATTCTACCCTAGATGCCACCACCTAGATGGTGGCACATCAGGAACAACTACGTTTTTATCATCACTCACCCATCTTTGGTGAGGGAAATCACTTTTTTGGAGAGTCTAAAACCTTCTCTACCAATGCTAAGTGTGACCCTTTCTTCTTAATGATAAAGAGACCAATGATCCAACATAGGAGTTCTTGCCCCTAGAGTGAGATCTGAGGTTACGTTTATACAATGGGTACTCCCTATTCCAAGATAGATTTTGAAGGTCCTAGAGGTTTCCCCGCTCACTTTGCTACTTAGAGTAGCTACATACAGGCTACTTATGCTGATACCCTCACAAAGGTTGGGATTGATTATCCCCACTCATACTTTTGTTACAGCCTGAGGAGAGTTCACCATTACCTTAGATGATGTCTGCTAGTTGATTGGGATTGAGCCCATAGGCAATTCATCTTACTCTGATGTGGCCTTGGATGTCAAAAACAACTTCTCGTGTGGAATTGTACCAGATTTGTCGAAGCTACACTAGAACTTCAAATAAGGCCACCTTTACTCCTCTCATTAGTTACTTATTCCATGCCCCTTCTGCCAAGAAAGGCTCTTTTGCTTATGGTAAGGGTAAGGATACACCCTTAGAGTTACCTGCGTAGATTCTGGTCTTTATTTCTCCATTTATGTTGCCTGGTAAACCCTAATACCAACCTCAAAGGGACTTGATAAATATTTCCATTAGACTGTCAAGGGGTTCAAGCTCCCTCTAGCTGTAATGACTTTGGGTTCCTTCTATACATGGCTAGACATGACTCATCTTGATATGGATTATTCTCTCAACCAGTATAATGTGGCCAACTTTTCTAATGCCTTACTTAGAAAGAGCTTCCTGTATAACCATTTTCCCAAGATAACTCTAACAGAGGTATTTATGTCAGTACATGAGAACCTTAAGCCCCGTCACTTGCTCCGTTGGGCCAAGAAACAATCTGTAAGGATATTTTTCCAATCTTTAACATGTCCAATTGTTTCTTCATGAGTTTGTATAGTGAGGAAACTTATGCACATTCCTTATCATTATTTTTTAATGAATCCAGAAAGGGTTGAAGCTGCTTCTGAAGAGGTCATTGCTAATGATCCATCCTTAGTTGTTGTGCTTCTTATGACCCTAAGATTCTTACCTTGGAACACTGAGTGGATTAGTAATTCAGACCCTTACAACCACAAGCTATGTTGATGGAAGTTTGGCAATGATAAAGGAGCCTCTCACCCAGTTTATTAGCCTTCTCACCCCAAGTTGACATTCTTCGAAGCTTGCTCGTGTTATAACTTCTTAGCCACTTCGAACCTATGTTTTGAGTTTAGTGGAAAAATAATCTTTCCTATTTTACTGAGGAAGGGTGATGTATTGGATAACTTTGCAATGATGTTTTGGCCCATACAATTGGCCAAAATTGATGAGTTCATCAAGATTCCCCCTAGTTATCCCCTAATTTTTCATTCCCACCCTTTGAGCTTTGTCTCAATGGTAACTATGTTCTACGATTGAGTCCCCCTTATTCCCAAAGAATGTCCAACTAAACTATCTCCTTATACTACACTATTCATTTCCACTTCGAAAACAAAAAATCCCCTGCCCCAAAATAACCTGCACAAAAGTAGCTTTCCCCTACTATTTATGTCGGTGGTGCCCCTGGAAAGGGGTATTCTAATCCAACCCATCAAGGGCCAAGACCTCGAAAAGTTGAAATTACTTTAAGTCCAAAACTTTTTATTTTTGCTTCTCCAACTGCCATTATTCCTCCCATAATTACTGATCCTTAATGCAAAGAAATCGCTGAGAAATGTCGTGCTGAGTTTGAATGGATTCAACGTTAGTTTTGTTAAGTAACCCCTTTGGTGCCTCCCCCTGCCATTTTTCTCCCAATCTCTATATTTACCACTATAGGAGAAACCTCATGGTGCAAAAGCTCCAAAAGAGCATTCGTCACTATTTTTTCGCTCAAAGAATGAAGGCTTTGGTAACAAAGACACAACAAAAGCGTGCATATGAGGTAAAACCCAATCCAGTTCCTTCAAGTCCAAAAACATCTTTTCCACCCCTTCCTCTGAGTCAATAGAGATAGATGACATTTTGGTGGAGGAGAAAGGTCCAATTGAAGGAGCATCTACGCGGATCCTAACAGTTCCTCTCCTATAGCTCTTTCATAGCCCTCTTCTCCAAATCAAGCGGTAAGTTTCCCTTTCCGTAATATGCATGTTAGTAGTCCTATGTATTATTTTTTCAATACTTCGCAAGAAAATTAGTTTATATCTTTGCAGGAACATCAATCAAGTGGGTATTCGGGGGAGGATAATTTTCTGAACCCATTGTACCTCCTGTTCTCCCATGAATGGACTTAACTACTCTCGGCGTCCCCCTTTGTGGCGTGCAGAGGAAGCTTCTCACAAGGTTGTAACTTTCATTGGGACATATTGATTTTCCTTTTAGCTAGAGGAGACTCCATTGGTTTCTTTTCAGGCATCTCATTTACATGTACTTCCTCTAACAGTGGTTTCAACTGCTTTGCCACCTCTAGAGGTAACGATTTCTACCCTTAAATGATCTTTTCCACTTGACTTCTTTCCTCAACACTAAGTATTATATTATCTCTATTTTTTAGCTGATTATTTCTTCTTTGTCCACTTCCCTCGCTGGATAATTGCTTCACTTTACTTTGGCAAGGTCTATCATTGGGTTGGTTCCTTCCCTCATAACTATTGAGGTAACGTTAACATCTTTTGTATTTGTCGTTACTCATGTGGTGTTTCTTCCATTTAATAGTTTGTGATTTAGTATATCCTTCTCCGGATATTTCTTAACCTTCTACCCCTAAGGGTCTGAAGTTTTAGCTCCTTCGACCTCTGTGGTAGTTAAGACTATTAGGAGACAAGAAAATTCAATGGGACCTTCCCCCATTTTGGAACTTATGCCTTTTCATAGAGAAATGGCTTCATGGGGGCCTCAGGTTCCTCTGCTGGGCGGTCCATCTGAGGTCCTTTGGGGTATTGAGGTCTCCTTTTGGCGATGTGACCGTTACTAGGATAATTTTTGTTTTCCTTTCTTTTGCATAAGTTTTAGCATTATGCATGTGTTAAAAATAAAGTGGAAAACATAATTCATACCTATTGGTGACTTAACAATGAAAACCACTGATTAAGATTTTTTTTCTTCAGAATCTCACACCTGCGAGGTGACGTAACAATGAAAAAAACGTTGTTAATATTTTCTCAAAATATCACACCTACGAGGTAACTTAACAATGAAAAAACACTTGTCAAGATCTTATTAGAATATGACACCTGCGAGGTGACTTAACAATAAAAAAATACTTGTTAAGATTTTCTCAAAATTTCACTTTTATGTATCTCATTTCAGGTCACGAGGAAGCTGATACCCGTTGAAGGGTAACCTCAACGTTCTCCCTCTCTCATTGTCTCATCACTTTGAGAACCTGCTTCCCCGGATGAGTCCATCCAGAATGATCATGGTTGAACGATTGATGTTTCGACTGATAGTGAGTCAATTTGGGATGTTCCTCTACCATATCTGGCTCCTCATGAATTCTGCAACTAGGTCATTTAGCAGTCTCCTCAAATCCCTGCATGCCACCGATCAATCATTAAGCAATTAGCCTCCCATCATCTATAGACCTTTACAACTGGCTGTTTGGTATCCAAAAAAGTGATGATGAGCTATAGGCTCCACAATATGGCTAGGATCATCTCTAAGATTATAAAAACTTAGGCTATTAACATCTTTAGTCCCCTCATTAATCAACATTTGGGAAATTTCAGAGAACTGGCCAAGGATAAGTTTCAGTTCGGTTGGCTAATCAATCATATGAATTTATTGAAGGAGGCTCGATTGGATAGTCAAAGGGATTTTTATCTCAAGATCATGTAAGCCTAACAAATAGAGTATGTTGCACTGATGGATCTAGTGACATTACTTGAGACTACTAACAAAGAGGTCAAGGTGATCGAGGAAGCTGTGGTCAAATCCATGTAAAAACGGGAGGCTTTGGTCATTCAACGCACTCAAGTTGAAACTAGATTTAAGGGTTCCATTTCCTCTCAACAAATGTGTCTTGAAGATTCTTTGAGCCTCCCTGGGGATTTCTTCTCTTCCCTAGATATCTTATTTCTCTTAGGATAATGACTTTCGATCATTCATGTATATTTTTATGTAATTTGGGGAAGTAGTTCCCACACTTATAATTTTTTGAATGTGGAATATATGGAAGAGATATTTTTTTCCATATTATGTCTCAAGTTATCTTTCAAGTTGCTTCTGCTATATTATCATTACAAAGAAAAACTCTTACCATTTATAGTTTATTCTTTCCCTTCCAACTTTAACTTCTTAGAAGAAAAGAAACAACAAAAAAATAATGGACTTTAACATGATAGTGAACAACTTAATACAAAATCCCCACTCAAACTACACAACTCTAGATATTATAGACCTTTAACCACTTGTTATTAATTTTGAAAAAAATAATAACCTCTTCTGCCTTTTTGATTGAGCAGTAACCTGAATAGTGAGCCTCCTTCACTATAAAAGTTCCTTCCTAATCAGCTGCAAATTTGGAAAATAGGAGCCCTCGAATATTCTTTGCATCTGCCTTCAAAACTAAGTCCCCCTCCACGAACTTTCTTGGTCTCACTAGGTTTTCATATGCCCTAGAAAGCTACTTCGTATACCTTTGGAAGTTCTACATCGTGTTCTCTCTGTGCTCACCAAGTGCTTCTAATTGAACATGTCTACTTTGAGGAAGCATGCAGCTTCGCAAGGTATATCTAGTCAAGGGGACTTCCAACTCTACTAGAAAAATGGCTTTAGATATAAAGACAAGTGAGAGCGGTGTATACCTTATTAGCTTCCTCTTAGTTGTTCGATAGGTCCATAGAACTACTGGAATCTTATCATTCCACGACTGTGGGAAGTCTTCCATAATCTTGGTCAAAATATTGACAAAGGTCTTGTTAGTTGCCTCTCCCTGACCATTGGCCTTAGGATACGCCACTGTTGAGGTGTGGTAAACTATGGAGTATTTTTCTCTGAGCATCTTTGTTAAAAAATAGTGTTCTATTATCTAATAGGATAACCTTTGGAAACCCAAATCATCAAAGCATGTACTCTCTAATGAATTCTTCAACCACATCTAATGTTTCTCTCTTCGATGGTATTGCCTCAGTCCATTTAATGCAGCACTCCGTTGCCACTAGTATCTAGATCATTTCTTTCGAAGATGAATGTATTGCCCCTACCAGGTCAAATGCCCCAGTATGAAATGAGGAAGAAGTAGATAATTAGTGGTGGTCCACCAAAGCAACATGAATCATATTTCCATTTAGCTGGCATGCCTTTCACTTATGAATGAACTCAACAAAATCTTTCTCCATAGTTGGAAAATAATAACCTAACATCATTAATTGGTCATATAGCTTTATCCTTCTAATATGAGCTAGTTTGTGAGCTTATTTCAAGACTTCTGTTGCTTCCTCCCTTATGAGTTTATTTCAAGACTTCTGTTGCTTCCTCCGTAGTTGAAGTATCTTCTATGATAGAGCTACTCCTGTTGAATGTAGAATCGTGGGACCCTCCTCCTGATCCCCATAACATTTAGTTTCTCTAAACTAATAACTCCATCTTTGATGAAATCAATATAAGGCTGCCTCAAATCTGATTGAACCTTAACAAATTACATTCAATTGCCTAAAAGAAAAGTTAAAATTTATCACACCTATATTGTACCTTTGCTGCATCTTGATTTATCATTGGAGGGAAGTATCCCTCTCTTTGGATTCTTCTGTATAGAGGGATCTCCGTTGTCTTACAGTGTTCATCGTTTGTCTTCTTCAATGTGCGTTCTGCTTCCTCTGGCCCGATGCATCATGATAGCCATCCTCCCATAATCCTGAAATACAGACTTCCTTAGCTTATAAAGTATCGTTCCAACTCTTTATGTTCCATATTTCCCTCTTCACACTCCATATACTTCCTAATATTACCTTTCCAATTATAATCTTCTTCCATTAGTAAGATCAACTGTATAACCAAAGGAGTTGTTCATCATTGAATCACCACTATAGTTTTATTGATGTTCATGGCCACCTTTTAAGTAATAGGGGTATAAGCATCAACATGCTTTTCCATTGTTCTAGGATGCCTCTTTATTTTGTCCTGATGGAACTTGTTGATCAACTGTTAGATGATGGATCTTTAGGGCACTGGGATTATATCAACGCGTATTCCTTGTTGACTTGCTTGATAACTAAGTTCGAATCACCTTTAATGTACAGTGAAGAGATGCCCCTTCAAAGAGCTTCTAGCAATCCTAGTACTAATTCCTCATACTCTACTTTATTACTGGTACCAGGTAAATCTAACTTGTAGGAAATGAAAAATTCCTCCTTCCCCTTTGAGAGAATAAAACTGCTCCCAGTTTTCTTTGCACCAAAGAACCATCAAATTCCAAGGTCCATTCTTCCAAGTTTGGGCCCAAAAAATTGGCCTAAAAATCATCTATCGAAATGCTCTCACGACGCGGATCAAATACCCCTGATGGAAAGATCGCCAATAAGTATGCATATGCCTAGCTCTTGATCATGCAAGGGACCACACACTTCAGTCATACTCTAAAATAATGACGAACCACCTATCTGCTCTTCCAATAAACAGTTCCAACAAATAAAAACTTAATAGGGTCGCATCTTGTTACAATATAAATTGTGAAAGATAACATATAATGTCTGTAATACCCTGCCTCGATAAATTAACCAAACTTTATGTAAATTTTATATGAGGAGGAACCAATCAAAATAATAGGCATTTGTGGGTAACAAATTGAATATAAGATAGTATTAGAAAAGACAAAGAAAAAGAAAAGAAAAAGGAAAGGAGGAGACATCATTAGCAATAAAAAATCATTATTGATGTAGTCATTCAAATAATGAGTCTGATCGTTCGAATGACATGTCCGGTCGTTCGGACAATGACTAACGAGAAGTCCTCTTAGTCTTCTACCAAGCTCTAAATCGTGGATCATATCTGGATTGATGTGATTTAACTGAAGAAACATGTTTGGGGTGTTAGGGTTTTTTGTAGTTTGGTTGTAATTAAGAGAAAGAGGCATGGATTGGAACCCCAAGGCCAAAAGACTCTAAACCGAATCTCTCCACCCTCCCTTAATCATCTATTACCCATTTTCCCTTCTAGTGTAGCTCATTCACCATATCTAACTTCCCCCACTATTAAAATATAAGCTACGATATATACATAAATATGTAGAAGCTAGTTATTGGGAGGTTTTAATGTGCATTTGAAAGGGGTTTATTTTAGAAGAGGATGTATATTCTTGGAGGTTTTGAAGGTGGTCTTAATGGAGTTCCTTAGAGCAAACTTGGTGGTGCAAGACAACCCCTTTAAGGGAGGGTGAAGAGAGGGTCTTAAGGGAATCTTAGGAGGTGGGGGTTATCATCTCCCTTGATCTTTCATGCCTTCGACTAATTTGGGCTTTATTTGAGGTGGGAAGACTAATTTTGATTTAAGTTTAATGTGTAGTATATTTTCCGCAAGATATTTACATATATTAGATTAAATATATGTGTGTAAGATATTGGCATGCATCCTAGTGCTGATTATTAATCATCTTAGTATTTGTATGTAATGGTATAAAAATAATGGTGTAAAATAGGTCTTGAAAACAGAATAAATTTCAGAATATAATAATGGAGATTTTTATGGAATAAAAATGTGTGATATGGTGCGTTTTCTAGTAAAACAAATAATAATCATTTTTAAGGAACAAAAATGTAAGAAATGCTATTTTGGTGTATTTGTAGTGAAAAATAAATAATAGTAATTTTTATGGAACATAAATGTAAGAAATATTATTTTGGTGTATTTCTAGTGAAAAAGAAATAATAATTTTTTTTAATGGAATAAAAATGTAAGAAATGTCATTTTATGAAATAATGGGCATTTTATGAAACAAAAATGTAGAGTAATGTTAATGTTATCAAACTAGTTATGAAATAAATATTTCTAAGGTTCTTACAAAATGGAGACTTTTCGAACAAATGGACATTTATTGGGTTTAAAGAAATTATTAAAATGTCTTTATTAATTGAAAAGTAAGTATGTTGTGACAGTATAAAGTTTTAGAGGAAACATGTATGATTAATCCACTTGATAGGATTTTAGTATTTAAAGTCCACTTTCTATGCACATAAACTTTTATTATTTTGATAATAAATATGTGTGCAACTGTGAAGAAAGTCTTGTTGGGTTTTAACATAAAATACGACAAAAGAGATATTGAGAATATGAATGATGTGGATTACAAAACTACATGTGTTAATGAAAGAAATGGTAATTTCTAAGGACGAAAAAGTAGTTTTGTGTAAATTGTGATATTAAACAAGTGTTAAAATGTCTAAAATGTTTTAAATGTCAAGTTGAAGACTTAATAACCATTTTAGGAAATAACGCTTATTAAGGAACTAAATTGCAAGTTTGGTACACAAAGGATAAATCGGTAATTTACTTAAAATGGAACATTTTTATGAATTAAAAATGTTAAAGAATGTCTTTACACTAATGTGTGTGAAAATGAATTAAGTCTTAAAAAGGTGAATGATTTTAGTATAAATAACATGTGTGTGGATAAGGGATTTAAAGAAGAAAAGAAACAATTTTCCAAGTGTTAATGAAAAAACGAACGGTTAAGTCCGGGTTTTGCCTTCAGTCGGGTAAAAGGATAAGTGGAATAATGTGGACATTTGTAAAATGTAAAAACACATAAAAGGGAACTCGAATGACACCGGGATAAATTAAGAAGGGCCAGAAGCCCTTGGATGAAAAGCCTTAAATCACTGACCAGAGCATATGGTGCGTATAGCTATCAGTGTGGATTCCGTGTAAGTATGCGGTATAGGAAGATTTTGAGAAAAGATAAAGGAAATATGGAAGATATCAAGAAATGGGTTGTGTGGTAAAATGTGTTAATACAACCTAACTTGAATGAATGTAATAAATGTTCCAATATAAGGAAAATGGATAGTTAAATGCATAGATATATTAATGTATATAAGGGAAATTAAAAAGGGAGTAAATAAATGGGTGGTCAAGCAACCAAAATGGTTAAATCCATAATACACACAAGACTTTGTTGTGAAAAGGATTTTCAAAGATTAAATAAGAACTTTCTAGCAAGGGGACTGCATGTGTTGAAATGGCGATTTTCAATGAAACTAATAAAGGGTGTTGGAATGAATAAAAGGGTAAATTTCGATAAAGGAATGGTTTTAATAAAATTAAGTGGGAGGGTTTCAGGTGTTAAACCAGGTATGTTAAACAAGGTGAAAATGCTAAGTATGAATAAAAGAAGTCTTTAATAGATCAAGGGTTTCAGGTATTTTCTAAAGGTATACGTATGTAGATATATATATACATATTTTCGCATGCATGTGGTTGTATCATGTGAGTATTCCCTTCTGCCATTCGTCTTTATATTGCTCGTATAAATTCCACTAGTCATAGGCTCACACCCTCGCTTTGTTATGGCAGGTTGGGTGTTGGTTCGTATTTTTAGGGAGTTGTATATGTAGGTGTACTTTATTTATTTTATGTTAGTAGCTCTGTTTACTTGGACTTCGGGGTGCTCCCCATGGATCCCTCGCGTAGTTTATCTTGAAACTGGAATCACATGATAACAAGTGGAACGTAATTAAAATAAAACTGGATTAGCAACATTATATAGGTTGTTCCATTGCACTTCACACCTAACGTCTCGATTTGATCCGGGTTGACCATGGGTAATCCATAAATCCGGGTTGGGGCGTTACAAATAGTATTAGAGATATAGGTTCAAGGTCCTTTCGGGAGTGACGTGGTGAGGTCGGTAGCGGATCTTTCGATGTCAGTGTTTGCTTGGGCTGGTCATGCTAGTTTCATGACAATTTAGTTTGTGTCCTCGACAGAAAGGTAAAAAAACTGAGCAAGAAAAGTAATCTAGTTTCAAGTGGCATGCGATCAAGTTAATTATTATAAATTTCTTTCACATTTCTGATTCAGTATGTAAATAATTTACGAGTGTCAGTGTAGGCCAAAAATGGTGACATCGTGGTTCGTAGTATGAGGTGTTTGTGTTCTAGCCTTCTTGATGTAGAGTCTTTGGAGATATTGATAGAATGAGATGAAGCCCATTGGGAAAGTGGCATAAATTTTGTGCATAATCAATGATAGGGATTGATTATATAATGTCACAACTATGTTATGGGAAATCGTGATCTGAATTATATGTAGCCTTGGGTGTCACACATATGAGGAGTCCATATCAATATTATGATTAAATAAATCCGATCCTTCGGGTAAAATTGTGATTGATGGATAATTGATAGGATGTTTTCCTTGTGGAAGAATTTCCTAGTGATTGTTATCATATGAGTATATGATATAAGTCTTGAGTGGGCTCATGAAGTGACAATAAGGAGTAATGTGTTTGGAAGCGTTAGTTCTTTGGTAAGAACGTATTGCATCCCTTGGTTGTGGGCTTGGATTTATTATATCTCAATCCATGTGCCTTGACTATAATGTGGTTTTAGAGAGTCTTGATGATTGAAGTAAACTAGGAGTCAACCTAGATAATCGTGGTGACTTGGTATCAAGTAAATGATTTGTGACATTTTTGAATAGGACCTATTATGGCGTCGTTAGGGTGGGCCTCCTCTTAGGCAATATCTGATGTTCTGTATCATACCAAAACCTGGATGATAGTAATATAAAATTTTGGTGATTGTAGTTTGGCATTGAGAGATAGGATCCCTATGACATTCATAAGCATGGGCCTCAGTGTTCTTAGGTAATACTCGACATCCCGTATCCTACCAGAAAAAAAAAATTAAAATATATATATATATATATAGTTGTGTCAATTAGTAGATTAGCACGTAGTATGAGGTCTACATAGTAAGGCAATTGAGTTATAGTGGTTGAACACTCATTGAAAATCAAATGATGTGGTCTAGTAAAGTTAACTACATGTTGGCATTTTGGGTACGCACGTGAGTTGTGTTAAATGCCCTTTGGAGATAAGTACTAAGGTGGTTTGATAAAATTGACCTTGGGTTAGTAATTTGGATAGGCGTGAAAAATCAATATTGATAATTCCTCGGAGGTGTATACTAGGGTTTAGCTAGCGAGATGTTAATGCGATTGGTAGTCGTTCCCTTGTGAAAGCGAATCTAAGGTTATGTATTGTGCATTACAACAATGATAGTATCTCTCTTCGAAACCTTGGGATTTATTGTTGCATTGAGGTTTATGTAGTGATGTCCATTTCATGGTGGTAAACTCAGGGTTGTGTAGCATATGTCATGGTATGATTGGTAGTTTTTTTTAATAAATGTGTAAGCAGTTTAGAGAAACATTTGAGTTTGATTTCGTCACCCATGAGATATCCCAACCATTGTTATATTGAAGCTTACATAGGTTATGGTAGGCCATTAATGGTTGTAGTATGATTAGACCATGTCGATTAGTAGCATACCTTGGATTTAGTGCTATGACTTAATCTATAGGCATGCGTCATGATATGACCTTCAAGGATAATTTCGAGAATAGGTTGATCAATACTTGGTGGTACACCTGGGAGACTTAGAACACGATGGTGTTCATCACAACATTTAGAAATATCCCCGGAATGAAGTGTTAGATTTGATTATAGAACTTAAGTGTGATACCTACGTGGTTAGTAATGACTCTATTGAGGGAAATCATTAGCCATGAGTGATGCATTGAATTTGAGATGCCATTAGAGTGATTATGATTTTTGATCACGTTGGCGGCTCTAAGGGTGGTAGCAACGGTTCATGAGTTAGATAATTGAGACTAAGTGAGTGATATGTTTCACTTGATGAGAATGGTCTCGAAAACTGAGGTTAGCCATCACGTATTGAAAATTTGGAGGTCGAGCTGTGATAGGTCGGTAACTAATGATAAGTATTAAGAGAAGTAATTTCATCCTGATTTAATATAGTTGTGCTGACCAATGATGGATATGTAGAATTAGTTTAAAGTAGGGAAGTATAGTGTTTCATTTTCCCGAAGGAAATGGTTTGTAATTCGTCTGCCCGACACGGGAAAACCAATCTTGAGTAAAACTCATAAAGGTTAAGAATCCAAGCCAGGGTACATGGCATGGATAAGGTGCTTAACTTGTATCAGTAAGGAGTTAGAGAATTTAAGAATACATCGTGTGTTCATACTTCATGCGGTTCAATTTGTGGCTAGAGTTTGATAGATTCCCTTGGCATAGTATTCACCCGATTCATTGCATTTCTTCTGTCTTCTTTGATCCTGGTAATGGGAAGTGTTGATTAGTTTTGATTTAGGTGTGGCACTGCATAAGTTTGGCAGTTATACGAGTTAGTCTTGTTGTGGCCGATGCATCACGGTATGTGAGTTCGCTCTTATTTGAATCCACCCTTATTCTACACCAGTCTATGTCTGCCCGTGGTCTCGCGCTCTTGCATTTAGATGCATGTGTTACTTTATTACTTTAGGTTAACATGTTAATTAGTCGGTATAACTAGTTATTACTTGGTCGAGTGTCCCAAGGTTGTGACTTTATAGTATTTTAAATATTGGAACCTGATGAACATTGGATTTAACATTGCACTTGGTTCAAAATGTTGGAGACCTAGGTGAAGCCCTTATACTTTTGACTCATTTGAGTCTAGACTGTATAAGAGCTCATCTAGTTTAGAAATTGTGACAAAATTGTGTCCATCCTAAAAACCAAAGAGCCTCAGAGATTGGTTTGCTTCTTCTCTAATTCATCTTGTAATGATCCTGAGATTATAGCCATCACTCACACACTTAGAACTTACTTTTGCATATCATATTTCACCTTTATGTGTATTAATGTGGTGAGTGTGTTTTAATCCCTCAATTTGATTTTTATTAATTTTTTGGGAATTTTAAACATATTTTAATTAAGGTTTTATTAAAATAAAACTTGATTTAAAAAGTCTTGGGGTTAATATCTAAATATGTATTGTTGTGATTTTTGGCCTTAAGTTACTTTGGGTAGAAACCAAAAGCGCCAGAGACTCCAGGGTTGGCTTTGTAATTAGTTTGGGACGCGCGATTGCATTCTACCTATGGCCAACACATGCTGCTCTCTGATTGGCCAGAGTTGTGTTTCTTTACAGAGACAAAAGCTTCGTATGTTAACAGCCCTTGGATCATCCCTTATCAATGGCCTGCATGTCGCCTGAGTGAGTCCCCGTGTAAACCCTTAAGCCAATCACAGCCTGTTTAATCCACCGCCTGTTGTGAGCTCTTAGATTGAAGTCAAAGGAGCTTGACTCAATCTCAGCCTTTGTTTTTGAACGATAGTCTGGAACCTTCTCCTCTTCCTATTTAAAGGACTCTCATCTCAGCCTTCGAAAGCTTTTGCCACTTTGAAATTTCTCAGAGAAAGAATAGAGAGAGAGAGAGAAGAGAGAGAAGAGAGAGAGAGAAACCAGAGATCCAAGTTAGAAACCCTAACTTCGTCTAAATCTTCTCCAACCTAAACCACTTACCTCTCCAAAAAACACCATAACCAAATAAACACCTTCCTTAGTGTTTCTTGTGTTTATGAGAGTTCGAGTTGAGTGATTTTTGGGTTGCTGTAACCTTGTGTTCATAAAATCTTATTTCCAACTTAGACACTTACTCAGATCTTGTTTCTGATTCAATAGAAATCATAGATCTGAAGTTTTTCATGTCACAACACACTAAGTTGCATTTTATTTCTCATCTTGAGAAGTTCGTTGTTGATTGTTTTCTGTTAAAACTTTTTCTTACTTCAGAATCAACAATAGATGTTTTTCTGTTTCTGTTTTTACAAAACTTAACCTGACCTAGTTGGATTCGCACTTGGAGGGTTTTCAATCTCCTAAATATTTTCAAAATAGATTGAAAAAGGTCTTGACCGATTTCTTAAGCAAGATCTCCGTGGAATCTGGGTTATATTGAAAGGTCAAAAGGTTTTTGGTTTTGTAAGAAAGAAAAATAACAAACTCACTGCATATAGACTTTATATGTACTTTGTTAGGATTGTTTGTAACTAATAAGAGTGCGTGTGTGCATGCATGTGTTATAGAACACTTTTCACAAACATCTTCACACTACATACACTGAAAGTGTTGGCTATAAGATTTGGTGAACATAAGTCGACGTATACTGCTGAAACAAAGGAAGAGTTGACAAACTGAGAAGACTACATCAACAATCAAGATCTGCAGAAAAGTTTAAGGACACCAGAGGGTATAATCCTGAATTTGTATAGACTTGTTATTGTGTGCATGTTAGTTAAATAGATTGTAACTCACATATTTGTTTTAGTGATATTTTCTTGTTTTACTCCGTAGAGGGAGTCGTGGATGTTTCCTCAAGGTTGAGGTTTTACCACGTTAAAAATCCTGAGTATTAATATTTCTACATCTTCTCATCCCATTCAGATGTGTACTGAGTTTAAAATATTTTAAACTGTTTACTAAAACTTGTTATCAAATCTTGTCCATATCTCGTACATAATTTTTGATTAACACATCTTGTGTTCAAAATCAGTTTGATTTAAGTAAAGAGTTTCTTCAACAAACTTTCGGAGTTGCTTAAATAGTTTATTTTCAATAAACGGCTTTGGTAATGCTATTTTCCATTGGTATCAGAGCTTTTGGTGAACTTTTTCAAAAAGATCCTGAGTTTCTGAAACTGTTTTCTCAAAATCAATCATGGACGAGAAAAATGAAAGATATGGTAACTTGACCAGACCTCCAGTCTTTGATGGAACCAATTTTTCTTACTGGAAAGTAAAGATGATTGCTTTCATTCAAGGAACTTTGGGAGATGATGTCTGGGACATTATTGAAAATGGATACTTTTATCCTACTAAACCAGCCACTGAAGGAAGTAATGAGAGGGTTAAAAAAATATTAAGTGAGTTTACTCAAGAAGAGAAATAAGTTTCTCGCAATAATAATAAAGGAAAGAATGCTATATTTATGTCTATAAATGAACATGAGTTCAAGAGAATCTCATCTTGTACCACTTCTAAGGAAGCATGGGATACCTTGATTACTGCCCATGAAGGAGATTCTAGGGTTAAGGCTGCTAAAACTCAGATGTTAATTCAACAGTATAATTCCTTAATCATGTCTGAATCTGAGTCTTTTGATGACTTCTATATGAACCTGACTGATATTGTCACTAAACTGCATGCTAATGGTATAACTTATGATAGACAAGAAATTGTGTCTAAAATTCTGAGATCATTACCACAGAAATTTGACAATAAAAGATATGCTATTGAGGAAATGTGTGATATAAATCTCACTCCTGAATTACTCAGTAGTAAATTAAGAACTGTGGAAATGGAATTGGAGTTTAAGAAACAATTGACCCACACTCATAGGAAACATACCAATTCCAATCTTAGCTTTACTTCTAAGATGATTAAGCCTGAGTTAAACACTTCTAGTAATGATTCTGATGAGGACTGTGACTTAGAAAGTCTAGATAATCAGATTGCCCTAATGTCAAAACAATTTAAGAAAATTGTTAAATTTAGAAACAGTATTGCAAATAGACAGGGCAAGTCTAATTATTCAACTCCTTCAAATCACAAGCCTCATGAGAAACCTCATGACAAACAGAACAAGGACAACACAAGACCTCACAAAGACCTCAAGAAGACTGAATGCTATAGATGTGGTAAACTAGGACACATTGCTTAAGACTGTAGAGTTAATTTAAATACCCAAAACAAACACTCTAGAGCCAACATCTGCAAAACATGGGATGACTCAAGTGACTCTGAAAATGAGGAACCTGAGACATCTGATGGTTTTGATCCTTGTTTATCCTTCTTTGCCAAAATCATATATAATGATGATATGCCTGTGCTTGATAGTGAGGATGAGTCTAGTAATTCTAGCTCTGTTGTCTTGAATCATACTTTAATTGGTTTAGATGCTTTACTTACTGAGAACATTAATACTTCTTCCTCGGGGTGTGTGAGTCAAAGGGGAATCGATACTGCTGATGTCAATGGGTGCATGAGTTTAAGAAATGAAACCTTAGGGGTCACTTCACACACTTCACTTAGTGACTCAGACAATGAAGATCTCCCAGATATACACACTCTATATTCTAAAACTCTAAAGAAAAGCACTAGACTAGAAAAGATTGTGAAAGATCTTACCAAAAAGCTAGAGGATCTAAGCCTGATGGTAAAACTGAATGCTGAAGAGTATACTACTCAATGCATGTCTCATGAAAGTGATATCAAAGTGTTTGATGAAAAACTGAAAACTTTGACTGAAGCTAATGTGATTCTGGAGAAAAAATACAAAGGGACATTATTAGAATTGGAACAAACCAAAGAAAAGACAGCAACTGTGTTAAAAAAATTTACAAAATTTGAAAACAATTCTAAATGTTTTGAGGAATTCGTTGCTGATTCTAAAACCAATTTTGATGATCGAACTGGTATAGGGTTTTGCCCCAATTTGAAGACACAAACAAAACATGTTGAACCTATCAAATTTGTGTCAGGAGGCAAAAGACCTATTGAAACATGTCCAGACTTTCATTCACTAAAAAATGAGTTTGATCCTCAAAACACTAACACTGGAGATGCAAGTTGCTCTAAGCATGAAAGTTTACCAAAAGAAAAATATGTCTGCCCCCCAATTAGGAAAAGTGAACCTGCTTTCAAACCTGTGCTACCTAGGAATAAAATTCAGCCTCAAAATCTCTCAAAACCTTTGTTTAGAGACTTTCCTAAGGAAAACCCCATTCTGAGCAATCTTTATTGTTCCTATTGTGATATATACGGACATTCTTTCGATGATTGCTATTCTAGGAGACTGATTAAGCCTATCTACAATACTTCCATGTATCAAAACTTTAACTATTCTAGGAGGAGTCGTAATAATTATGTCCTTCCCAGGCCACCAGACAAAAACTCCAACTATAGGAATAGAACGACTAAACCTAAAAGGACATTTACTAGAAGGAATCCCAGAAACTTTTATAAATCAAATGCTCAGGTGTTTAAATTTACTCAAAATCATGCGCAAAATGTTTTTCAACAAAAATCTAATGCTCGCAAATTTTATCAAATGAGAGCAAACAAGCACAAACAGAAAACCAGAGCAATTTGGGTTAGAAAAGATGATCTAGTATCCCAGATGAAGTGTAATATTGTTATTTCTGCCTTAAAAGCTGAACTTACATCTTCTGGTTGGTATTTGGATTCTGGATGTTCCAAGCATATGACAAGTGATGATACAAAACTTTTAAATAAAACCCACTTTGATGGTGGAAAAGTTGTTTTTGGTGATGGAGTATCATCCCAGATCATAGGCAAAGGAACTCTTAAAGAAAAAGGACTTCCTGTTCTTGAAAATCTTCTCTTAGTTAAAGGTCTTAAGGCTAATTTACTTAGCATTTCGCAATTTTGTGACTTAAACCATACTGTTACCTTTTCAAAGAACAATTGCAAGGTTTTAAATGAAAAGGGAGAATGCGTAATTACAGGATTCAGGACTCCTGACAATTGTTATACTGTCATGTCTAGTTCTGAAATCTGTAATGTTGCCAGAATGGATGACAATGAGATATGGCATAACAGAATGGGTCACATTAATTACGAAAATTTGAGTAAATTGTCCTCTCAACAAATAGTTAGAGGAATACCAAAAATTAAACCTATTCATAACATTGTCTGTGGTCCCTGTCAAGAAGGAAAAATTGTTAAAGCACCTCATAAAAGGGTTAAAGATATCCTTACCTCTAATCCCTTAGAACTCATCCATATGGACCTAATGGGTCCTTCTCAAACTGTTAGTCTCTGTGGACACAGTTATATTCTAGTTATGGTTGATGACTTCACCAGATTCACTTGGGTAGCTTTCTTAAAACAGAAATCCGATACTTTTCAAACTTTTTTAAAGATTCTTTTACGGATTGAAAATGAGAAAGACACTCAAGTAAATAGAATCCGAAGTGATAGAGGTGGTGAATTCAAAGACACTGGTATTGTAGAATACTGTGACTATAATGGTTACAAACATGAGTTTAGTGCTCCTAAGACCCCTCAACAAAATGGTATAGCTGAGAGAAAGAATCGTACACTTCAACAGATGGCAAGTGTCATGCTCCATGCCAAGAACCTACCTAAGTATTTTTGGGTAGAATCTATTCGTACAGCTTGCCATCTTATTAATAGGGTCTATCTTAGAAAGAATTCCAAACAAACTCCTTATGAACTTTGGTACAATAAAAAGCCTAATCTTAAGTACCTTAGAAACCTTTGGTAGTACCTGTTATGTGTGCAATGATAGGGAACAGTTATCTAAATTTGAGAGTAGGGGAGATAAAGCCATATTCTTAGGATATTCACCTAACAGTAGAGCTTATCGGGTGTATAATCTTCGCACTAAAACCTTAATGGAATCCATAAATGTAATTGTTAGTGACACTACTGTAGAAAGCAAGACTAGTGAATTAACTATAGAAGAAGAATCGTCAAATATTTTAGAAAATGACTCTTCTGAAATAGATAATTCATTACCTATTGAGCCACCTGAAGTACCTAACTGGGTTTCTAAAGATCATCCCATGAACAACATAGTTGGTAACCCTAGTGAGCCAGTACGCACAAGATCCCAACTTAGAAATTATGCACTCTATGCATGCTTTGTTTCTCTTGTGGAACCAAAGAATGTAAATGAGGCATTGAATCACTCTCACTAGATTTCTGCTATGCAGGATGAACTTTTACAATTTGTCATTCATGATGTATGGTATCTTGTTCTACGTCCTGATCACAAAAAAGTTATTGGTACTCGTTGGATTTTCAAAAATAAAACCGATGAAAATGGGATGATAATTAGAAATAAAGCTAGACTAGTTGCTCAAGGTTATTCCCAAATAGAAGGAGTTGATTTTAACGAGACGTTTGCTCCTGTTACTCGTTTAGAATCAGTTCGTCTGCTTCTTGCTATAGCTTGTCACATGCATTTTACATTATATCAAATGGATGTTAAATCTGCGTTCCTTAATGGAATACTTGCCGAGGAAACCTATGTAGAACAACCTAAAGGGTTCATTGACCCTAATTATCCTAATCATGTTTTTCAGTTGAAAAAGGCTTTATATGTCCTTAAGCAAGCTCCTAGAGCTTGGTATGAGCGCCTGTCCAGTTTTCTGCTGGATAAAGGTTTCAAAAGAGGTGGAAATGACCAAACCTTATTTGTCAAACATTTTGGCAAACACATTACTATCGCACAAGTCTATGTAGACGATATCATATTTGGATCCACTTCTACCTTAGAAGTAAAATCTTTTGCTGAAACTATGAGTAAGGAATTTCAGATGTCCCTTATGGGGGAGTTACAGTTATTCCTAGGTCTCCAAGTCAAACAACAACCAGATGGATTGTTTCTTTCGCAGACTAAGTACGCATTAGAGATAGTTAAAAAATTTGGCCTCGAGAGTGCTAAAAGTGCTAAAATGCCTATGAGTACTACAGAAAAATTGTCAAAAGATGAAAATGGAAAATCTGTAGATCCTACTTTATATCGTAGTATGATTGGCACATTACTCTATCTGACTGCCTCGCGTCCTGATATCATGTATGCTGTGTGTGTTTGTGCGCGCTATCAAAACAACCCCAAAGAGAGCCATTTAAACTCTGTTAAACGGATAATTAAATATGTTAAAGGCACTCTAAATTTAGGAATTTGGTACACGAATGACACACCGAGAACTATTATTGGGTACACTGATGCTGATTGGGCTGGTTGTACTGATGATAGTAAAAGCACTTCAGGCGCATGCTGTTATATTGGTAATAACTTGGTAGGATGGAGTAGTAAAAAACAGAACTGCACATCTCTCTCGACTGTTGAATCTAAATACATAGCCGCTGGTAGCTGTTGTGCCCAATTATTGTGGCTTAAACAAATGCTAAGTGATTATGGTATTCTAGAACCCACACTTCATCTCTATTGTGATAATCAAAGCGCGATTAATATTTCTAAGAACCCGGTTCAACACTCGCGGACTAAGCACATTAAAATAAGACATCACTTTATTCGTGAATTAGTTGAAACCAAGGAATCAGCGATAAATTATCTTCCTACTGATCTACAACTTGCAGATTTATTTACCAAACCTCTTGATTATAATAGATTCATTTCTTTACGTAAATCTATTGGTATGATTTGTGTTGAGTAAATACCTGTTATTCTTCCAAGTTCCTTCCCTTTGTCCATTTGAGACAAAATGGGGGAGAAATTTGAGTCTATCTCTGCTTATACTAAACAGCTTGATCTTAGTAATTCTTTGCAGGTATTTTTATTGTACGGTCATTCTTTATTGTAATAATAGGATGTTAAACTGTATATAGTTGAGTTATGTAATTTTTGCTTTCTAGGATTTGGGTAGATAGAACTTTTATAGGAATAGGTTTTTCTTATTTGCTTGTCGCCCTACGAGTTCTAGATGATTCAAAGGAGATTTTGTCTCATATTTCCAAAGGGGGAGATTAAGCCCTTATACTTTTGACTCATTTGAGTCTAGACTGTATAAGAGCTCATCTAGTTTGGAAATTGTGACAAAATTGTGTCCATCCTAGAAACCAAAGAGCCTCAGAGATTGGTTTGCTTCTTCTCTTATTCATCTTGTAATGATCCTGAGACTATAGCCATCACTCACACACTTAGAACTTACTTTTGCATATCATATTGCACCTTTATGTGTATTAATGTGGTGAGTGTGTTTTAATCCCTCAATTTGATTTTTATTAATTTTTTAGGAATTTTAAACATATTTTAATTAAGGTTTTATTAAAATAAAACTTGATTTAAAAAGTCTTGGGGTTAATATCTAAATATGTATTGTTGTGATTTTTGGCCTTAAGTTACTTTGGGTAGAAACCGAAAGCGCCAGAGACTCCAGGGTTGGCTTTGTAATTAGTTTGGGACGCGCGATTGCATTCGTCCTATGGCCAACACTTGCTGCTCTCTGATTGGCCAGAGTTGTGTTTCTTTACAGAGACAAAAGCTTCGTATGTTTACAGCCCTTGGATCATCCCTTATCAATGGCCTGCATGTCGCCTGAGTGAATCCCCGTGTAAACCCTTATGCCAATCACAGCCTGTTTAATCCACCGCCTATTGTGAGCCCTTAGATTGAAGTCAAAGGAGCTTGACTCAATCTCAGCCTTTGTTTTTGAACGATAGTCTGGAACCTTCTCCTCTTCCTATTTAAAGGACTCTCATCTCAGCCTTCGAAAGCTTTTTCCACTTTGAAATTTCTCAGAGAAAGAATAAAGAGAGAGAGAGAGAAGAGAGAGAGAGAAACCAGAGAGCCAAGTTAGAAACCCTAACTTCGTCTAAATCTTCTCCAACCTAAACCACTTACCTCTCCAAAAAACACCATGACCAAATAAACACCTTCCTTAGTGTTTCTTGTGTTTATGAGAGTTCGAGTTGAGTGATTTTTGGGTTGCTGTAACCTTGTGTTCATAAAATCTTATTTCCAACTTAGACACTTACTCAGATCTTGTTTCTGATTCAATAGAAATCATAGATCTGAAGTTTTTCATGTCACAACACACTTAGTTGCATTTTATTTCTCATCTTGAGAAGTTCGTTGTTGATTGTTTTCTGTTAAAACTTTTTCTTACTTCAGAATCAACAATAGATGTTTTTCTGTTTCTGTTTTTACAAAACTTAACCTGACCTAGTTGGATTCGCACTTGGAGGGTTTTCAATCTCCTAAATATTTTCAAAATAGATTGAAAAAGGTCTTGACCGATTTCTTAAGCAAGATCTCCGTGGAATCTGGGTTATATTGAAAGGTCAAAAGGTTTTTGGTTTTGTAAGAAAGAAAATAACAAACTACTGCATATAGACTTTATATGTAATTTGTTAGGATTGTTTGTAACTAATAAGAGTGCGTGTGTGCATGCATGTGTTATAGAACACTTTTCACAAACATCTTCACACTACATACACTGAAAGTGTTGGCTATAAGATTTGGTGAACATAAGTCGACGTATACTGCTGAAACAAAGGAAGAGTTGACAAACTGAGAAGACTACATCAACAATCAAGATCTGCAGAAAGGTTTAAGGACGCCAGAGGGTATAATCCTGAACTTGTATAGACTTGTTATTGTGTGCATGTTAGTTAAATAGATTGTAACTCACATATTTGTTTTAGTGATATTTTCTTATTTTACTCCGTAGAGGGAGTCGTGGATGTTTCCCCAAGGTTGAGGTTTTACCACGTTAAAAATCCTGAGTATTAATATTTCTACATCTTCTCATCCCATTCAGATGTGTGCTGAGTTTAAAATATTTTAAACTGTTTACTAAAACTTGTTATCAAATCTTGTCCATATCTCGTACATAATTTTTGATTAACACATCTTGTGTTCAAAATCAGTTTGATTTAATTAAAGAGTTTCTTCAACAAACTTTCGGAGTTGCTTAAATAGTTTATTTTCAATAAACGGCTTTGGCAATGCTATTTTCACTAGGAGATGAGTTCTTGTATATGATTCCATGTTGTGATACCAGAGTGACCTTAGGTCATCATAGGGATCTCATAGTAGATACCGGTTGGGTATAACTATGTGATTAGGTGATTATCTTTGAGGTCTGTATCGAGGAGTTCCAGAATTGTATCAGCCTACATGATCCAAGATTTCTTGAGGAAGCATGGGTCTGGGATTATAATGTAGGAATGATCCATATTAATGAATTAGTTGTTGATATTGTGATATTTGATCGTATCAATCATCTCGAGGTTTTGTTAAATAGATATGTTATCCACACTTGAGATTTTTGCAATAAGACCTTAGTGTTGTCGTGATTGGACTAATAATAGTGATTAATTAAAATGAAATTATTGGTTTAGACCATAGTGTTAAGGACGCTTAGAATGAAAAATTGGTCATGAGTAATTGGAGTATAAATTGTGATGAACTAAGAATTTTGAGCACCAAATTCCCTAAGGAGGGAAGTTTGTAATACCCCACCCCGGTAAATTAAGCAAAATATATGTGGATTTTAATGAGGAAGAACCAATAAAAATTATAGAGATTTGTGGGTAACAAATTTAATATAAGATAGTGTTGGGGAATAAAAGAAAAAGGAAAGTAAGAGACGTCGTTAGAAACAAAAAATCAGTATCGCGCGATGTAGTCATTCAAACGATGAGTCCGATCGTTCGAACGACATTACCGATCATTCGAACGATGACTGAAGATCATTTCTCTCAGTCTGTTGTCGAGCTCTAAACCATGGATCATATCTGTGTGGATCGGATTTAACCGAAAAAACATGTTTCGGGTGTTAGGGTTTTTGTAGTTTGGTTGTATTTAAGAGAAATAGGCGTGGGTTGGAACCCCACAGTCAAAAGACTCTCGACAAAATCTTTCCTCCCTCCCTTATTATGCTATTTTCCATTTTCCCTTCTAGTGTAGCTCATTCACCATATCTAACCTTCCCCACTATTAAAATATAAGCTGCAATATATAAATAAATATGTTGACGTTGGTTGTTGGGAGGTTTTAATGTGCATTTGAAGGGGTTTATTTAGGAGAAGAAGATGTATATTGTTGGAGGTTTTGAAGGGGGTCTTAATGGAGTTTCTTGGAGAAAACTTGGTGGTGCAATAGAACCCCTTTAAGGACACCTTAGGAGGTGGGGGTTTTCATCTCCCTTGATCTTTCATACCTTCTACTAATTTGGGCTTCATTTGAGGTGGGAAGACTAACTTTGATTTATATTTAATGTGTAGTATATTTTCAGCATGCCATTTACATATATTAGATTAAATATATGTGTGTAGGATATTGGCTTGCATCCTAGTGTTGGTTATTAATCATGTTAATATTTGTATGAAATGGTAACAAAATGATGTTGTAAAATAGGTCTTGAAAACAAAATAAATTTCAGAATATAATAATGGACGTTTTTATGGAATAAAAATGTGTGATTTTGATGTGTTTTCCACTAAAATAAATAATAATCATTTTTATGGAATAAAAATGTAAGAAATACTATTTTACTGTATTTCAATTGAAAAGAAATAATAATCAATTTTATGGAACAAAAATGTAAGAAATATTATTTTGGTGTGTTTCTAGTGAAAAAGAAATAATACTCATTTTTATGGAATAAAAATGTAAGAAATGTCATTTTATGGAATAATGGGCCCTAGAACATTGCTAAGTGTTAATGAAGGAAATTGTAATTTCTAAGTGTAGACACCACATTTTAGGACCCCCTAAGTCTCTCCTTAGGTCCCTAGCACCTCCCCATTTCACTACAAACCTTAAGTCATACTCTGAGTATTGATCTAGAGGCCATCGGGCGCTCCTGGGCCCTATTTGACTCGGATAAACTCTATCGTTAGAGAGAAAGCTCAATGAATCTTCTATGGACTCTAAATCCCCTTTCCAACAGTCTACCCCATGCGCAAATCGACATAACGGTTTGGACGAACGAACCATTTTACCACAAAGAATTGATCTCGAGTCCACGGGGCGCTCTCGGGCCCCGATTTGATCCCAATCAACTTCATCATTAGGGAAAATTCCCATTAAATATTTTAAGGGCACTAAATCCCCTTTACAAAGATCCACCCCGTGCACAAATTGACATAACTGTTCAAACGAGCGATCTATTTTTCCCCACAATTTGATCTGGAGGCCACTAGGCGCTCCTGGGATCCGTTTGACCAAGGTTAACTCTTCAGCCCGAATGAGACTAAATGAATCTTCGATGGGCACTAAATAGCCTTTCTAACAGTCTGCCCCATGTGCAAATATGTCTTACGGTATGAACGAACGATCCATTTTACTCCTGAAGTTCATCGAGCTCTTTCCCCGATTGACCAAAGTCAACTTTCTAAACTGACCGAAGATCTTTGGAATGTCAAAATACCTCACATAAAACTTCCAACATTCCACCCCGTTCTTGATTCTGACTTACTGTTCAGACGACCAATCTATTTTCATCCGATAATCTCCCGGGCAAAGTACCGACGAGCGCTTTTGAGCCTTGTTTGATAGAAAGTCAACTCCCGTACCCAGGAGCGGTGCAAAGTACTCTTGAAGTTCTCGAAATTACCTTTTTAATGGTTCTCCTTGTGCGTGATTTGGATTAATGGATTGCCTTCTATGACTATTTTTTAGAAAAATCTACACGAGACTTTCGATTGGCAAGTCCATTTTTGTTCCTATCGGCAGTGTGCCTTGGGTTACCTACCGATTGGCAGGGTTAGGGCTATGAGGATCGTCACCCACGTAACCTATAAATAGAGGGCATGACCTCACTCCTAGATCACACCTCATATCCATCAGCATCATCAGTGATCTCAATAACATTCTCTAGCAATCAACGAAGTTTCCTTGTGTGAAACTCCTTTATATCTTACATTCCCATCCTTTTCATACCAAATTTGGCAAAATCTCATTCTCTCACATCCAACATTCATCTCAACATTAGAGTAAGCTCATCCAATATCAAGATTAAGCTTCAATTCTTCAAAGAAGCTCTAAAATCCCTCCATCTCTCTTTAAATTTATTATTTTCGCATTAATTACATTAAATTCATAATTTAGTTATTACTTTGATTCATACACATTAACATCTCACCTTTTTTTAGTTATATTGTACATACTTTATTTTCTATAAAAAAACCCAAAACAAACAAAAGAGGGTTACACATAAAAATTCCAATGGGATTATCCATCACAATTTCTCAAAACTAAAACACATTTTCTACACACACACATATAATAAGATCCCGCCTGAATCTATGGGAAAAACCCCACCCTTATGCCACATGAGAACTATGTGGACTTTGACGCCTTTATAGGCTTCGTAGGGATTTTGGGTTAAAACTTGATACTCGAGTCCAATTTTCCAGTTTTCCAATTTTCCCAAATTTTCCCATCTTCGCATACATACATTATTGTAATACATATTATGTTTGTGATACTAATTAGCATTTTATCTAACATATATTATCGTTTCTTCATAGCGATCAATATTTCAATAAATGCATAAATTGTATTTTTTCTAAATATTATTTTGGGAACATTCCTATGGATGGCCTCACTCTATCTCTTCTAAGATATGAGCTGGGCGATTCCGATCTCCATTATATATACATGCACACACTTCACGAAGAAATAAAGGAAACGATTAACACAAGTTATATACCCAAACATGTCATCGTCTCCATATGAGACCTCATGACCCTAGACAACTGAGCTTCCAGAAGGAGCTCACAGGATGGTTCCAACACTCATCCAGATTCAGGGTTGGCCTCGTAAATATAGCTTTGGACACCTAATAGGCCGATGATTGGGGAAAGTGCTTCAGAAATATGGGCGGCTCTCATCTACTCATAAAGCCGACACTGGGAGACAGTCAGTTTGTTAACCTCGGCCTAGGCTACTCAGTAGGGACCACACTTGCATGTTTCTTATGTTAGGCCACGTGTTATATCGGAGACATCATACTCGGTCAGGAAGAGACTCTTCCAAATGACATCTACTATACGAGAAGTACAAGGTTCTAGCATGGCAGATCCCATGTGGGCAAAACCACTGCAATAAGATCATTTGCTCACGTGAAGGAATATTACACATTATTATACACATGTGCCAGGGACAAGTGTCTTCATCTTGGTGGGAGCCTCCCCATGAACATGCTGATTACATACTTAAGGGGGTACATTACACCCCCAAGCCCTATATATACTCTTCATCTTCTGCATGAGAAGGGATGAATCTCTCTTAATTTAAAACCCTGACAAAACTATGTCCAATTGTATACAAAAGAGAGGAGAAATCTTTTTAGTGTTATATCAATAGCCATTAGTGCCCTCGTTTAATGGATTTCTCACACACACCCACAGTGGATGTAGGCCTAATTGGCTGAACCACTTTAAACATCTTCTTATCCTCATCTCCTTCTCTCATATATATACATATGTCCATCTCCATTATTGTGCTATGATTGAGCTAAGGCTATTCGTAATCTCATCTTAATCTGGTGGTGCTGATTACAACATCATCAATTTGGTGTCGTCTCTGGGAACCATGATAGTTATATCTTCCATGTTTTAGTTTGTACTCATCGGATTCTTTGGTGGTGAACCAATCCTCCCTCTTTGTGGAGTTGTTTCACCATTTAAGGAGCTCTTATTGAACTTTTTAAGCTCTCCTTCTTTAGTTTATAGCTCACACAGTTTACACCAATGGCTATGGATCCACTTCCTCCTCCTGAAAATGAACTGGTACCACCACATGGAGGTGGTGCAATATCCAGTCAAGCATCACCTCAGTCTAAAATGGATAAGGTAGCGATTGCGCTCCGCTCCCTCATAGCTAACCAACAGTAGATGTAAAACCAATTTTCTATGTTTAGCCAGAATTTCACGGCTAGGACTGGTGGCGCAAGAGCTGAGTTTGTGACTCCAGACGTCAGAGAAGGCATTGAGGATCAACAAGCCAAGGGACCACCATCGACACTATAGAAAGAACTCCCTCCACAGTAGAGGCGGAGAGACGTTGCTAACCCTAAGAATTTATGCCTGGGTAGGCAAAGTCAATAAATCCATGATGATGAGGTGGGGGACAATCTTTATGAGGAAGTCGAAGAGATAGAATGATGGGAACCATATCAGATCTCTAGGGGCACTATTTTCCCTCTACAGTCGAGCCGGGAATAAGAGCATCGGCAAAGAAGAGAGGGTAGACAAAGGCAATCAGCCTTGGATAGGCTAAGCTAAGGGTCGGTCTTTGATAGGCTCGACCCCCAACAATATCTGAGGAACCATCTTTCCAGATCAATGAGTGTTGTCGACTCAGGAAGAAATCATAGGGGAGATGACTACAGACCTCCTTAGGATCGAGAGGATCAAATAGAGTTCATAAGACGACCTAGGTGTGCATAGAGGGTACCCTCAGCCCGTCTAGATGACAAAGAACGATCAGCTCGACGAGATAATAGAGAAGGGGTCAGGGAGAATGTTATCCCTGTAAAAGCCGACGTTGCAGCAGAAAATCCTTGGAATGGGTCCATACAGAGGTTAGAGAACAAAATAATTGATATCATAAATATCCGAGACCCCTTGCAGAGGGGATATGCTGAAGGATCTCTATTTGTGGCAAAGTTCAAACTTCCGGCAAAGTTCAAACCACCGGTAGTTACTCTGAAGTATGACAGGAGCACAAATCTAGTGCATCATGTGGAGATGTATTGGTCAGACTTCGACATCTATTCACTATCACAGGAGATGAGATGCCGAGCATTCTCAATCACGTTGATAGGGCGACCCACGTATGGTTCACCTCTCTACCTAAGAACTCTATAGGGAATTTTAAGTAGCTGGCTGATTGTTTTGTCCCTAGCTTCTACTTTGGGGTAGAACCTAGGAAGTATACGACCCACCTATTGTACATCAAATAAGGGAAGGAAGAGATTCTGAGGGAATATATTACCCATTTTAACAAGGAGAAGCTGGAAGTAAAAGATTATGAAGAAAGTATCACAATGACATCCCTTATGGGAGGTGTTCAGAAAGGAAAGCTACTCTGGAAGCTGGTTGTGGACCCTCCAAAGTCTGTGGCTGAACTCCTGGATACGGCTGGGAGAGTCATGAACTCAGAGGAGGTGATGGAAACCAAAGAAGATGAAGGAAAGAGAGACCACAGTGATGGAAAGGGTCAGAAGTCCAAAGGGAATGATAGCAAGAAAAGGTCGATAGACGAGAAGTTGGTAGACTATACGCCTCTAATAGTTAGTTGTGAGCACATTTTGAATAAGCTAAAAAATGATCGGTCTCTTAGGTGGCCAAAAAATTTGAAGACAAATCCTCACAAGAGAAATATAAATCTTTGGTGGGAATTTCACCAAGATCATGGGCACATCACTGATTAATTCTTCGCCCTCAAGGATGGGATAGGAAAAATGATAAAAATTGGTAAGTTGAGAAATATGTGGAGAAGAGCGGTTCAGGCTGAGGCCGAGATGACCAAGGACGAGACAACCCGAGGAAGAGGAGAAATAACAGATGTAGAGAGGACGCTCCAACCAAGAGAAATGATCCTACGAATGATGATAGTGATGGTTCGAATCTCCCACCAAAGGAGATAATGTACCATGAATATGCTCAACATGATTTCATTTGGTGTGGGCATGATTTGTGGAGGCCTAGAGGGAGGAGGCTTTGAGGTGACCGATCGCAAGGCGCACATGTCCTAGGCGAAGGAAATAACTAAGGTTGAGGTTGTAAAATCAGCCTCTATTGATGTTAAGCCCTAGAAAAGTAAGAAAGTGGATATGGAAACCCTCATGGTCGGATTTTCAAGACTATATTTCAAGGGTATCCTAGCTCCCCACAATAACCCGCTCGTTATTAAGACCAGAGTACTTGGGTGTGAGCAACCGAGAATCTTAGTTGATGGATGAAGCTCTGCAGATGTCATATTTTGGCCGCGATTCAAAGGCTTAGGACTTAGCCGAGCCAAGCTAGGCTCGTCCTATACCATGATCCCCTGATAGGATTCTACGAAGAAAAGGTTCAACCTCTTGGGATGTACAAAATGGACGTTATAATGGGAGACTAATGGCCGAAGAGGCTGACCAAGAGGATCAACTTTTTTATGATGGATGAGAACATCTTCTCGACTTACAACCTCATATTGGGATGGGTATCTCTCAAAGAGTTTGAGGTCAGTCCTTTAACAGTCCACCAGAAGATAAAATTACCGACTCCATATGTGGTAGGGGAAGTTCAAGGTGACCAAACGTTGCCACGTGAATGCTACTTTAACTCGGATGAGGAAAGAGAGGCATACAAGAAAGTAACAACCATATACAACGTTGACACCCTTGATCCCAGAGACGAGATAAAACTTAAGAAAGGGGAGGTTGTGGAAGAGATAGAATCCATCGTCCTCAATGAGGATGAGCTAAAAAAAACCATCCAAGTCGGCAAAATCCCTAAAATAAGGGGTCACGGATGAGCTGATCAAATTTCTGAGGAAGAGACAAAGCATCTTCGCACGGAGTCATGAAGACATGCCTGTTATTAACCCAAAATTAATGTCCCACAACTTGAATGTAGTTGATGGTGCAAAGCCGATTAAACATAGAATGAGAATTTACTCAAGGGAGAAGTATGAGGTTATTAAGGACGAGGTTAAAAATATTGAGAATGATGAGTCCATCAGAGAGGTGATATACCCTGAATGGCTTTCAAATGCTGTCATAGTACCTAAAGCCAATGGCAAGTGGAGAATGTGCGTGGACTTCACTAATTTGAACAAGTCTTGTCCTAAAGACAAATTCCCTCTCCCTCATATTAATCAGATGGTAGATGACACTACTGGGTATGAATTGATGAGTTTAATGGATGCGTAATCAGGCTATAACCAAATTTTCATAGACTCGAGCGATGAAGAAAAGACAACGTTTATTACCGATAAAGGGACCTACTGCTACAAGGTCATGCCCTATGGTCTGAAGAATGCTGGGGCCACCTATCAGCATCTTCTAAACAAGATGTTTGAAGATCAGATAGGGAAGATGATGGAGGTGTCTGTCGATGATATGCTTACGAAGAGTCTGAATGCCGACACACATATGGCGGACCTTGAAAGAACGTTCAACACAATGGACGAGTATATAATGAAGCACAATCCAACAGAATGTCTGTTTGGTGTGGGAGCTGGTAAATTTTTGGAATTCATCATAAATCGGAGGGGAATAGAGGCAAACCTTGAGCATGTCAAAGCCTTGATAGAAATGCAGACCCCAAAGACAATCAAGGATGTTCAGAGGCTCACTGTACGAGTGGCTGCTCTAAACAGGTTAGTCTCTAAAGCCACTGATAAATGTTTACCATTCTTTAAAGTGCTCAGAAAATCTTTTGAGTGGGATGAGGAATGCGAGAGAGCCTTTATGGAGATAAAGTCTTATCTCGGCTCTCCACTTTTACTGCCTTGTCCTGTCCAAGGAGAGAATTTTTTCAATACTTGGTCGTGTCTGAGTCAGGTATTACCTCGGCGATAGTAGGAGATGATGAGGGTGTAAAAAAATCAGTGTATTTCAATAACAAGGTCCTCCAAGGGGCTGAGCAGAGGTATCCCAAGATAGAGAAACTGGCATATGCCTTAATCCATGCTTCAATAAAGATGAAGCCATACTTTCAAGCCCACACTATGGTCATCTTGATAGACTCGCACCTTACATAGGTCATCCATAAACCTGAGAAATCTGGTAGAGAAGAAGAAGATAGTATTGAAAGGTCGACCGAAACCAATACCGAACTGAGAGAGGGAGAGACCTCTTACAGCCAAGACTGACAAGTCTTTTCTCAAAAAAGGTGTTATTGAAGAGGGGTCATTTTCAAAAGGGACAGTGTGGAACTTGTTTGTTGATGGTATATCCTGTGAAAATGAGAGTGGAGTCGACCTGATTATGTTGACCCCTGACCAAAAAGATATAGAGTACGTATTGAGGTTCAGTTTGAAGGATTTTAATAGTGAGTTAGAGTATGAGGACCTAATAGCTGTAATCTCCCTCTCCAAAGCTCTCAATGTTAGCCAACTCTTAGTCCATTGCGACTCTCAACTTGTAGTTAATTCGGTCCTTGGGATTTATGAATCCAAAGACGATATAATGGCAAGGTAACTAGAAAAGGTGAGGAAGATGATGAAGGACTTTAGTGAAACAAAATTCAAAAGGGCGCCTCAGCAGGATAATAGACGAGTCGACGCTTTGGTAAGGCTAGCCTCGGCCACATGGATAAAGACTAGGAGTTCGGTGCGAGTTGAAATCCTTCCTCTGCCAACCATAGAAGTGGATGACACTAAGCTAATTTTTTTTTTCAATTTAAACCTAGGACCATCTTTGATGGACCCCCTTATTCAGTATATCAGAGAGGTTAGTTTGCCGGAGTTTAAGGCTGAAAGAAGGAAGTTGAGATACAAAGCCACTAAATTCTCTATCTTAGGGGACGTGTAATACAAGGGGGGGGGGGTTATTTTACCTCTGCTCAGATGTGTCCACACAGCCTAAGTAGATTATATTTTAAAGGATTTACATGAAGGTTCTTGCTCAAGCCATATTGGGGGAAGATCATTGGCAAAGAGGGTCGTCACTCAAGGGTATTGGTGGCCGACCCTGGATAAGGATTCAACCAAGTACGTATAGAAGTGCGACAAGTGCCAGCGGTTTGCCACCATCCCTTATCAACCTAATCAACCTCTGACATCTATCACCTCACCATGGCCATTTGCAGTGTGGGGGTTCGATTTGGTTGGACCTCTGCCAAGGGCCATGTGCAACTACAAATATTTGATTGTGACGATAGACTACTTTTCAAAATGGGTAGAGGCTGACGCCATGATCAAGATCACATAAAATAAGACCTTTCAATTCATGTGGAAGAACATCATTTACAGACACGGCTTGCGTAATACACTCACCTCAGACAATGGTACCAAGTTCAAGAACATCCCCCTAGAAAAATATTATAATAGGGTCGACATCAAACAATTCTTCTCAACATCAGGCCGACCTCAGGGCAATGGTCAGACTGAAGTTAACAATAGAACTATTCTTGATGGAATTAAGAAAAGGTTGGAAGATGCTAAGGGGAGTTGGAATGAAGAGGTACATGTTATACTATGGGCTTACCGAACGATAATGAAAATACCAACATAGGAGACCCTGTTCATGTTAGCCTATAGTTCAGAAGATGTGGTGCCTACAGAGATTGGTCTCCCCACTCTCAGAGTTCAGACGTATGACCCTGAGGGAAATATGGTAGAAATAAGACTTAACATGGATCTGATTGAAGAGAGAAGAGAAGATGCAGAGGTTAGGCAAGCAACCTACCAACAGAGGATGGTTAAGTTCTATAATAAGAGGTTTAAAGCAATGATGATAGCTATAGGAGATTTAGTTTTGAAAAGGATGTGGAAGAAACCTAACAAGCTCCATGACAATGGGCATGCTCCTTATAGATTTATTGATGAAGTCATCCCAGGGACATACCGGATAGAAAATCTAGAGGGAGAGCCCTTCTCCAACCTCCTGGAACGACGACTATTTAAGAAGATACTACTAATAAAAGATCTTGGAGATTATCTTGTATGTTTTTCTTTTTCCATTGTATGGTATAGTCTATCAATGAAAATTATCCTCCATGTCTTCCCTTATATATTGTTTATAGCAATTAAATTATATGGTCCAAATGTCCTCAAGCTATAAAACATCATTCGTGGTGAAATAGCAACAACCCAAACTTAGTGAAACGATAACCTAGAGGGGCCAACCCCATCCATGGATTTTCAATAACACTAAGAGGGATCAATTTCATTATTAAAACATCATTAACTTGGTGAATATGAGATGAAACACCATTAGTTTGGTGATATCATACCTTAAACATCATTAACTTAGTGAAAAAAACCTCTCTCGGTCGAGAAAAAAGTGCATGGATGAGACGATGTTCAACCGTGAACTCTCAAAATGATGAGATGGGGTACGACATAACATCATAATTTAGTGAGTCCAAATTCAAAATCACTTAGGTGTGGTTCATTATTAAAACATCATCAATTTGGTGAATATGAGATGAAACACCATTAGTTTGGCGATCTTAAACCTTAAACATCATTAACTTGGTGAAAAAACCTCTCTCGGCAGAGACGACAGTGCATGGATGAGATGATACTCAACCATGCACTCTCAAAATAACCAAAGGGCATATGGCATAACACCATAATTTGGTGAGTTCAGACCCAAAAATCACTTGCTGCTCATCCTTATATTGCCTCATATACGAGATGAGATTTCAAACATTATGAAATTTGTTGTTGAAATTACTACCAACACAAAGCATATAGTAGATGAAATAGATAGATGAAGAAAGAAAATATTTATATTCCAAAGACATATCAAAACAAAAGAAATGTGTTCATGTGTTACATCAGATAAAGGTAAATAGGTCACAGACAACCTCCGTAACAAAAATGAAAAACATTAAGATAATTCTAGTCCACTAATCCTCTAGTGTAGCATCGACATCTCTAGGGGCCGAGCCATCAGCAGGAGGAACCTTGGCCCCATCAATAACCTTAGTCTCTTTAGCAGTGGCATCAATCCTGGTTGTTTTCCATTGAGCTCTAAGAACGTCGGGGTTGACCTTAACACCCCCAAGCATCTCAACGTCAACAAGAGCCATTTCTAGGAGAGGGTCACTAAAATCGAGACTCACGAAGTCTCGAGAGGACAAGATCCCAGTTTTGGACTGCCTCAGAGCAGCCCATCAGCAAGAAATTCTTATGACCCTCTCCAAGTACTCAAAGGCATGGTCATTATACTTATCTAACTCCTTATAGCCGTCCACAGCAGCCTGGAATGCATCATCAATCTCAACTTTCTTGTCATCAGAGAGGTTCTTCAGGGTTTTGGCATGTTCTGCCTCGAGGTTTGTTACCTCGTCCTGAGAGTGCTTCAGAGCCTTCTGGGAATCCTCAATATTTTAAGGACACAAGTGTCCAATTGAGTCTTATGTAGTGTTGGCTGAATTTCGAACAAAAACACTTGAGTCATAAGATAGAGTTCTTGACCATCCATCAATCCTATGACATGTTAACATTGAAGACGTTGCGACCTTGTTTTCAAGAGAACATCATTGCCGAGTTTAAGTGCCACGTTTCACTTCATCAACATCATATTTCAAGTCTCCAAAGGTATGAATGATTTTATATATTTATAGGAGACTTGGAATAATTTTCATGGGTGAAATTTTTATTTAAGTTTAAAAATTTTGGGCTTAACATTGAAAAATGAACATTCTGTCATTTCGTTCAAAATTTTCATTTGAACGAGTTTGCCAACAAGTTTCCCATTTTGGACACTGACTTTTCGTTAGAAAAGTCATTCGAACGAAAATCTCGTTTGAACGAGATTTCTGGGCGGGAACAACTTTGGCAGTTTTATCCCATTTTCCCACTCTTTTGTCCCACTCTCTTTTGATAGTTTTTAAACCAACTTTGGGACAGACTTTCCTCAAGACTTTTGCAACATCGTTGAGAGCTTTTTGAGAGAAAATATTTCAAAACAAAAGTCCCAGTTTTCATGTGTCAAATTTAACTAGAAAATTCTCTCATACACATGTGTTTACACCCATAAAATTGTTTAGTTTAGAATTACAAGTATATATATATATATATATATATATTTATTTATTCGCTTGTAATGTTTGGAATCGGGTTCACTTTTCTACCCAAGAAGAAAAGAGTTTGGGTCTTGTTTCTCTACCCCAACAAAAGGAGAATCATTTTGGTTTATGATGCGGTGTTCCCTCTTGAAGAAAGGCTTTGTGTGATGGTGATGGTGTCCAAGAGCTCCATTGGAGGAGTCTGAGACTATGGAGGAGTCCTGTAATACCCCGTATTTTCATGGTTTTTAAATTTAAGGATTTATTAAATTTAATTGAGATAAATTAATTTAATTTTAATCCGGAATGTTATTTTAAATATTTACTAGCGTGACAAGAATTAGTAATTATTGGAAATTGTTATTTGTTGAATATTACTGGATGAGTATAGTAATATATGAGATTTATTTTTATAATATTGTCACGTGAGAATAAAATGACGATTGTGGAAATTTAAGTCAGGACGCGCCTGTGTCGTGTCGGGCTAAATGTAAATTAATAAAAGTGAATATTTTATAAGTCATCCGTATGGTCATTTTGAGTGCGCCAACACATCCGGAAGGGTCGAGATAGTCAGAAAAGTGTACCCGGGGGTTTAGTTTGGGTCTCGGGGAGTTTTTAGGCCTAATTGGTACCCCGGCAGGGCGTTTTGGACATTTCACCTTTTTGGGTAATTAAACCCACGAAAATTCAAAGGGTTAAATCAGATATCTGGATTGTCATCTAGGGTTAGAAACTCAAAACACAAGTGACGGCCATAGGAGAGGAAGGAGAGAACTCTCAAGGCAAATTCAAGCCCGAAATCCACCCGTTTGCACCGCAACCACCACCAACGCGTAGATCGCGCAACGGGCTACGCAACCACACCAAAACATCTGCAAATCAGAACATCAAAAATCCCAGGAAAGTGTTTATCTTGCTTATTTCGTTGGTGCATCCTTCATATTAGTTTAGGGATGATTAGGGCTGAATTTCATTGAAGAAAACCTAAATTGTGATAGGAATTTGCATGTAGTGATGACTTAAACCTTATTCTGGAAATTGTTGGTGATGTAGGAGAATAATCCATGAAATTTTAATGTAGTATAAGAAGGAATTTCTGGAAAAACAGATTGGAACCATGATTTAGAGATTTCTACAGTTCTTGTATGTCTAAATGAATTATGGCATGATTAATCCATGTTTAGTGACGTAAATTGACATGCTTTACGTTGAAAATACCTAATATGACGATATAAGGTTAGTAGTATCAATTATGGGACGATTGAGATTAGAAAATATGGAAATTGTTGAAGTTTGGAGATGAAACCCGTAACTGCAGAATTTCAATTTTCACAGACCTGCTTGATCGATCGATCGAGCCCAGAGCTTCGATCAATCGAAGATTCGATCGATCGACCCCTCCTGGCAAACTCCTATTTCCTTTTTAAAATGAGTTAAATTCAATTTATTGTGAGATAATTCTTGGGCATCCTTAATAAAATGTTTTGGGAGATAGGGAGGACTAGTAGGATATGTGAATAGATTTTGGGACCCTTGATGTCGGGCAAAGATTGTATTTTGGGATAATTACATAAGGGTCGGTGAATTTATGATTTAAAGAGAGAGAGACACGTAAGAGAGTTACTTTGGGACAATTGTGTATACCTACTGAATTTTATAATTGGGAGGATATAATCCATGAAGCGTTATGTAGTAAGTGGAAAAGTTCTTCAAATTAAAGTAAGATGTGAATGGTTATACGTGATAACTATATAATGAGAAATAAATGCAAATGACGAAATTATGGGAATTGAGAATTTACCCATTATTGATATGGTAATATTAGTATAGTTATATGAATGTGTATGCATATACTATCTATGTGTGAAAATCATGCCCACGCTACTTGCTATCCCTGAGGTTTCCGCACTGGGACAGTCTTATCTCGATGGGACCTTTATGGGGGATATTGACTTGTACCCTAGAAGATAAATATCCTTGGTACAGGCTATCGGAATGATAGTTCAGACGGTCCTAAGAGATGCGGGTATGTGCTTTCCTCTTAGAGACTTGGAATCTATGCTTCGCCTCATATTGTTTGTGTATAGGTATCCTTGGTACAGGCTATCGCAGTGATAGTTCAGACGGTCCTAAAAGACTTGGAATTTATACTTTGCCTCAATATTGTTTGAGTATGTGTTAATACACTTCGAGAGTGATTCCGAATTTGTATTCCCTTAGTACGAGTGATACGGGGATTGGATAGTAGAGTATGCCCTCACCATAGTTATTATTTGGGGTGCTGTTATGATATATATATTTTCGAGTAGTTAATATATATATATGAAATTCTGAAATCTGGAACTGCCTACTGTGATTTGATATGTAGGACATGGGTGATGACTCAAATTGTAAATACTTGTTTTGATAAAGTATAATATGAAATTGGAAAACTTTATTGATTAATAAAGTCAAAATGAGAACTTTGGTTACTAGTTGAAATATTCTTTTCAAACAATGAAATCGTTAAATTTTGAATCTTACGAGTAATCTAAGATAAGTTAAATCATTGGGAAGATTAGTGCGATAACTGATAAGACAAACCGTTGGGAAGGTTAGTGCGATAGGTGTGCACATTAGAAGAGAGGTGAGAATTTCTCAAGAGAGTGTCGCACTAATATGTTGTTGCTTTGGCCTGTATCAGTTTAAATACTTGCTAAATGAATTTTAAATCATACACACTATCGGGCTCTGACCTGTTTCTTTTTCTCTCTCTCTTTTATATATATGTATGTATTACAGGTGCCCAGCCACAGGGGCGTCTTGCTTAGGATCTCTTAGAAGGAATTCTCTGCAGCTTAGGTGGGAGTTGCAGATCTCTTGATTAGACGACTTCGTTCATTCAGATCTACTCTTAGTACTTTCATCTAGTTGGGCATGTGTAGCTCTTTCCATTATCCCGTTGTTATTGGACATTTGTATTTCAGTTATTTCTAGTATTGTTACTATGGGATTTATTCAGTTTGGATGTGTGACTTTAGATTTCATATGTTGACATTCGATTGACGAATGTATTAAATTAATTGGATTATGTTGCAGAATTTAATGTGGTGCGATTCTTACACATTGAATGTTGTTAATAAAATAAATGATTTTTCTTTAAATAAAATTTGGAAAGTATGTATGAAAATGGTTTTGACACTTAGCTTAATTAATTAGGGTGTTAAATTGAAAAATATTTGTTTTTCGACAGTGATGCTAAGAATGGACCAACTGCTCACCTTGATTTAATTTAATAAAGGAGTGATCGCCCGGTATTTAATTAGGTGGGGTGTCACAAGTCCAAGGTTATTCGCTAGGCAGAGGTTGAATATCGAAGGAGAGCGTCAAGGCTTGGACGGACTCAAGTCTGTTTGTGTAAGTCCTCTTTTGTCAAGTCTTTGTAAAACTACCGTACTTAGTGAATTTGTGTCCAGGGCCGTCCGACGTTTATCCCATTTGGGTGTTCCTCGTACATCGACGCGTCGTGTGATATTTGTTATTTTATATTTCTCAAATCACCTTAGAACGCGTGCATAGGTTAACAAGATAAAAATTGTTTAACTGTCACAGTTGTCTATTTTTGGTGCTAAAATTAAATTGGGTGCAATGTAAGTTATTTTAACTCAAGTCATATATTTAATTTGGTAGTATTGAAAATATTGGGTAAGCAAATTTTAGGACTTGAATTAAATTAATTTCGGGCAAAAATAACTTTCTCATATTGTACTTTAAGTCTAAATTTTTGTTTTTGAGAAAATCTAAAATTTGGTTTGAGTGAATTTTGTGTGTGTGTGCGTTCACCATTATTCACTACTTTAGGTTTAATTTTAATTTAGTTTTTAAAAATTAAAATTTGGGTTTAACTTAATTTTTCACCTTCTAAATTTAAGAAAATTTAATAAATTTTGGAAAATTAAATTGTTCTTAGTAACCATCTTTATTCCACACATATAGGAAATTAAAGTGAAAGATTTTAAAATTTGGGGTCTACCCTTCTCAACAAGTGGTATTAGAGATGGAGAGCTATTTTGTTGGGTTAAGGTCTTTTAAAATATTTTTTTGTTAAAAATGGAATTTTCTCCATTTTCCAAATTTCTGTTTTCGATGGTTCCAATTACGCATATTGGAAAGTGCATATGAAATCGGTACTAAAGTCTATCGACGAGAGAGTTTGGTTGTCAGGTGTTAACGGGTGGTCCCCGCCCACATGTTTGATAGAAAATGAGTGTGTTCCCAAACCCGTAGATAGATGGAGTGAGAATGAATTTAAACTTGCTAATTTTAATTCTTGAGGTTTAAATGCCTTGTTTCGCGCAGTCACACCGGATGAATTCTGACGTATCATGATGTGTGAAACCGTTAAGGAAGCTTGGGATATATTACAACTCACTTACGAGGGAACTAGTGTCGTTAAATCTTCTAAACTTCGAAACATCACCACTCAATTTGAAACCATCAAAATGAATGAAAAAGAAAAATTTGATGAATTTTATGCTAGACTTACCAATATAGTTAATTCATCATTTAATCTGGGAGAGAAAATACCCAACGACCGACTTGTAAAGAAAATTCTTACGTCCCTACCTGATATATTTATCCCTAAGGTGATCATTTTAAATTCTTTACCCACCTTGCACTCTACCAAACTTGAGGAAGTAGTAGGTGATTTGCAAACCTATAAGCTAGATATGTTCCCCTCCAAAAATGAAAAGAAAATTGATAAGGGCATTGCTTTGAAAGCCCGTAAGGAGGAAAAACAAGTTGCGGATGACTAGAGTGATAGTAACTCGGAAGATATGGCAATGTTTGCTAGGAAATTTCGTAAATTTCTTAAATTTAACAAAGATAAATTTAAGAATGATTTTATGAAATTTGAAAAATCTAAGCATCACAAAGCCGAAAAGATCCCTAAAACCTTTAATAATAATTTAAATAGGGACGAGTCAAATAGGTGCTATGGTTGTGAGGGTTATGTCCATAGGGTGAGAGAGTGGCCCACTAAACTAAGGAGATAAGGCACACAAAAAATTTCCTATAATGCCACCCTTAGTGATGAAAGTGAAAAGGAAGAGGGACCCGAATCCCCCATCGAGCGCAACTTTATCGCGTTCATGGTTTGTCTTATTAGTTATGGAAAGAAATTTTCCAACGATGAAATCTCAGATCATGACACTTCATAGGCCTTTGTTTGTGAATCTCTAAAGGATGATGGTAGTGAGAGTGGAGAAGAGAAAGAGGGAGAGAATGAAAGTGAAAATGAGGTTGATATGAGTGAACTTCAATTTGCATTTCAAAAATTATATGTCAAATCTCTAAAATTAAAAATGGCAAATTTGAAGTTAGAGGTGAGTTTAAAGGAGCGTGCCAAGGTTATCGATGAGAGTGCGTTAGTTGATGACCGTAGGACACGAGAGAGAGCCCTTCAAGAGAATCTTGACTATGTAGAAGGAGAGAGAGATAACCTTAAGGGCTTAATGGAATCCTTGAAAAATGATCTTCTCGCGTTTGAAGAGCGCAATGTTTTATTAGAGTCTCACATTTTAGATTTAGAAAATAAATTAAAAGACTCTAGTAAAGTCAAATTTGATTTGGAGTGTCGTTCAGAGAAATTTGATAAAATATTAGGAATGATCCAAATTAAAAATGACACGTTGGGTTAGGCTTCGATACTTGTAATAAATCAACTCATAAAGCCAAAACCAATGTTTTAAGAGAATCACCTATGAAAGCCTATATGGATTGTCAACGGTTTGCACAATGTCGTTTATCCTAGGTGTACTTTAAATATCATGACTCTATTGGTTTGTAGAATCATCAACATGCTGGGCTTGTATGAATTGTGTTTGTTTGTTCATTTGTTCACTTTATCTTGTCACATAAACACTAAATTATATTTGATAAAGTTTTACAATCAAATGCGAACTACGTGAATATGTTTAAGTGATTGGGTTTTAAATTCATTAGTATCTAGTTCACACCCTTTCACTTCTGTTTCTATATGACACATTTATGCCATAAGATTGTGGAAAACTCATATTATAATTTTTTGTGTCATTTGTTTATTTATATCTATATATGTGTACTTGCATATATTTTCTATCGAGTGTGTATACATATATATGATATTTCCTTTTTGTTTCAGTCTTTGCCATTTTAGCTAGTCCACCTATGCTTTAATTCATAATTGGAATTTTAACTGGTTGCAAAATGTTTGTTTAATATCACATGCTTACTTTTTTATGTTTCAAATTGATATCGTTTGTTCGCATCATAGTTAGCATCCATTATTCTTGCTTGGATTAGTTATTGTCTATTGTTGTCCATGTGCTTTCATGTCTTTAACAGTTTTGACAGTTTTATCCCATTTTCCCACTCTTTTGTCCCACTCTCTTTTGACAATTTTTAAACCAACTTCGGGAGGGACTTTCCTCAAGACTTTTGCAACATATTTGAGAGAAAATATTTCAAAACAAAATTCATAGTTTTCATGTGTCAAATTTAACTAGAAAATTTTCTCGTACACATGTGTTTACACCCATAAAATTGTTTAGTTTAGAATTACAAGTATTTCTACACACACACACACACACACACACATATATATATATATTATCTTGGAGTGTTTGGCACCGGGTTCACTTTTTTATCCAAGAAGAAAAGAGTTTGGGTCTTGTTTCTCTACCCCAACAAAAGGACAATAATTTTGATTTATGTTGTGGTGTTCCCTCTAGAAGAAAGGATTCGTGTGAGGGTGACAGTGTCCAAGAGACCCATTGGAGGAGTCTGAGACTGTGGAGGAGTCCACGACTAGGCGAAGGTTGAAGATCGAAGGAGCGCGCCAAGGCTTGGACGCACTCAAGTCAGTTTGTGTAAGTCCTCTTTTGTCGAGTCTTTGTAAAAATACCATACTTAGTGAATTTGTGGCTAGGGTCGTCCGAGGTTTTTTCCATTTGGGTTTTCCTCATACATCAGCACGTCGTGTGATATTGTTTATTTTATCTTGCTCAAATCACCACATAATGCATGGATAGGTTAACAAGATAAAATTTGTTTAATATACACACTTGTCTATTTTTGTTTCTAAAATTAAATTCAGCGCAATTTAAGTTAATTTAACTCAAGTCATATATTTAATTTGGTTTGGTCTAATTTGGTAATATTGAAAATATTGGGTTGGCAAAATTTTAGGACTTCTGTAAAATTAATTTCGGGCTAAAAGTAACTTTCTCATATTTTACTCTCAGTGTTAATTTTCGTTTTTGAAAAAATCTAAAATTTGGTTTGAGTGAATTTCGTGTGTGTGTGTGTTCACCATTATTCACTTCTTTATGTTTAATTTTAATTCACGTTTTAGAAATTAAAATTTGTGTTTAATTTAATTTTTCACCTTTTAAAGAAAAAAAAATTAAATAAATTTTGTAAAATTAAATTGATGTAAGTAACCATCTTTATTCCGCACATATAGGAAATTAAAGTGAAATATTTTAAAATTGGGGGTCTACGCTTATCAACAAGACATATCTGAGTCGGAGCGCTAATTTATTGCGTTAAGGTCTTTTTAAAAATTTTTGGTTAAAAATGAAATTTTCCCCATTATCAAAATTTCCTGTTTCCCATGGTTCCAATTACGCGTATTGGAAAGCGCGTATAAAATCGGCACTAAAGTCTATCGATGACAGAGTTTGGTTGTTAGTTGTTAACGGGTGGTTCCCACTAACATGTTTGATAGAAAATGAGCGTGTTCCCAAACCCGTAGATGGATGGAGTGAGAATGAATTTAAACTTGCTAATTTTAATTCCCGAGGTTTAAATGCCTTGTTTAGTGCGGTCAGACATGATGAATTCCAACGTATCATGACGTGTGAAACCCCTAAGGAATCTTGGGATATATTACGACTCACTCACGAGGGAACTAGTGTTGTTAAAGCTTCTAAACTCCAAAACCTAACCACTCAATCTGAAACCATCGAAATGAATGAAAAAGAAACATTTGATAAATTTTATTCTAGACTTTTCGATATAGTTAATTCATCATTTAATTTGGGAGAGAAAATACCCAACGACCGAGTTGTAAAGAAAATCCTTAGGTCCCTACCCAATAGGTTTATCCCTGAGGTGACCATTTTAAATTCTTTACCCACCTTTCACTCTCCCAAACTTAAGGAATTAGTAGGTCATTTGCAAACCTATGAGCTAGATATGTTCCGTTCCAAAAATGAAAAAAAATTTAATAAGGGCATTGCTTTGAAATCCCGTAAGGAGGAAAAACAAGTTGTGGATGACGAGAGTGATAGTAACTCGAAAGATATGGCAATGTTTGCTAGGCAATTTTGTAAATTTCTTAAATTTAACAAAGATAAATTTAAAAATAATTTTATGAAATTTGAAAATCTAAGCATGACAAAGCCGTAAAGATCCCTAAAACCTTTAATGAAAATTTAAATAGGGACGAGTCAAATAGGTGCTATGGTTGTGAGGGTTATGGCCATAGGGATAGAGAGTGCCCGACTAAACTAATGAGAGAAGGAAAACAACCAATTTCCTATAATGCCACCCTTAGTGATGAAAGTGAAAAGAAAGAGGGACCCAAATCCCCCATTGAGAGCAACTTTACCGCGTTCATGGCTTGTCATGTTAGTGACGGAGAGAAATTATTTGATGATGACATCTCAAATCATGACACTTCCGACGCCTTTGTTTGTGAAGCTCTAAAAGATAATGGTAGTGAGAGTGGAGAAGAGAGAGAGAGAATGAAAGTGAAAATGAGGTTGATATGAGTGAACTTCAATTTGCATTTCAAGAGTTATATGACGAATCTCTAAAATTAAAAAGGGAAAATTTGAAGTTAGAAGCGAGTTTAAAGGAGCGTTCCAAGGTTGTCAATGAGAGTGCGTTAGTTAATGACCTTAGGACATGAGAGAGAGCTCTTCGAGAGAAGCTTTAGTATGTATAAGGCAAGAGAGATAACCTTAAGGGCTTAATGGAATCCTTGAAAAAGGAGCTTGTCGCATTTAAAGAGCACAATGTTTTATTTAAGTCTCACATTTTAGATTTAGAAAGTAAATTAAAAGATTCTAGTAAACTCAAATTTGATTTGGAGTGTTGTTCGGAGAAATTAAATAAAATATTAGGAACTGTACAAATTAAAAATGACACGTGTGGTTTAGGCTTTGATACTTGAAATGAATCAACTCATAAGTCCAAAATTAATGTTTTAAGAGAATCACCTAGGAAAACCTCTATGGATCATTCTTTTGGTAAGTCCTTTCGCCGAGTTTTTAGGTCCTCTGGTCGAAAAGGTCATCTTAAGAAATTTTGTTTTGATCTTAAAAGATTTTCTATAAAATCCCAACGTAAGGCAACTGAGGTAGCCAATATTCCTATATCTCGAGATCGCCATTCATCATTTGTTTGGGTTAGGAGATCCGACTTGGTAGCTTTACAAGATAGGATTTTTTATTCTCATTTTCTTTCACACGATACCTCCCTTGCTAAATCTAAACGTTGAATTTGTTAATTGTTTGCATACTATAGATTTTTGTTCTTCATATCATATATCATTGCTAGGTGTATGCATGTTTAGTCTTTTTCTAGTCATTGCCTTATTTCATATCACATGCTAGAAATTATGACTTGTTTATCTTTTGTATTTTACTCTTTTCATTTTAGTTTGCTTTAAATGAAAAATACAAATGATTTTTATTTATCTTTTGAGTAAATTTTTATATTTATCTAAAATTTTGAAAAACTCAAAAAGATTTTATTTTTGTGTGTATTTTGGTTTTACACACCCTTTTGTGGTAGATGTTTGCGTTTGAATCCTTCATACTGCTTCCATGTGACTAGAACTTTTGGTTACAATTTTAATCCTTAAAATATTCTTTATCATGTTTACATGGAGTAGTTTAGGTTTGACTTGCTTAATGGATTCACTTTTATTTGCATTTTTCACACACATGTACGAGCTTTTTGATCCATAACTTCACATGTTATATTTGAGCTTTGTGAGGTCTTCTCCTACCAATCCAGTCATCCACATACTATGACCTAGGAGGACTAGTGCATGTTAAAATCCGTTGCACGTGAGAATTAAGAGATAAAAAAATGATATATATATATATATATATATATATATATATATATATATATATGTGTGTGTGTGTGTGTGTGTGCAGAGAAGGGATCCGAAAGGAAATACTATCCTTTGTGAGTAAGACACCGTTTGGAATGGAACTAAAAGAAATATGTGGTCCAAAGGCCTAAAAGAATCTAGCATTAAAAAAAAAATATTTTCCAAGTCCTATTTTGTTTTGTTGATATATTCATTCAATGGAAAATAATAATATGATTATTTGAGGGAGATTGGATGGGTTGTCAACAGTTTGCACAATGTCGTTTATCCTAGTTGTACTTTAAATGTCATGACTCTATTGGTTTGCAGAATTATCAACATGCTAGGCTTGTATGCATTGAGTTTGTTTGTTCATTATTCACTTTATCCTGTCATAAAAATGCTAAATTTTAGTTGATAAAGTTTTTCAATCAAATGCGAACTACGTGAACATGTTTAAGTGATTGTGTTTTAAATTCATTAGTATCTAGTTCACACCCCTTCACTTTTGTTTCCATATGACTCATTTTTCCATAAGAGTGTGAAAAACTCATATTATTATATTTTGTGTCCTTTTTGTGTTTATATACATATATATGTACTTGCATATATTTTCCATCGAGTGTGTATACATATATATCATATTTTGTTTTTGTTTCAGTCTTTGCCATTTTAGCTAGTACACCTATGCTTTAATTCATAACTGGTATTTTAACTGGTTGCAAAATGTTTGTTTGATATCACATGCTTACTCTCTTATGTTTCAAATTGATATCGTTTGTTCGCATCATAGTTAACATCCCTTATTCTTGCTTGGATTAGTTATTGTCTATTGTTGTCCACGTGCTTTCATGTCTTTAACCCTTTATGCATCTTCGCTCTACCTGTTTTCCCATATATATATCCCTTGTGTAGTTTTTAGGTAGTGAATTCATACTTAATTTTATTGGGGGAGAAATGAGTATTTTATTAATTCTATCAAATTTGTCTATTCCTGAACAAAAAGAGGGAGAATGCTAGGGGGAGAAATGATATCTAATCCTATCATAACCATATCTTAGTTTAGGATATTTAACTTATGGGGAGAGAGCTATCTTCTTAGGTTAATCATAGTTGATACAGGATAATTAATTCAGGGGGAGTATTTATTTTACATGCATTTAATATTCTTGATATTCTCTATGCGTTTGATAGTTTGCTTAAGTGTGTAGGAATTTTTCTAAGTGACAACTTTCACCGGCAAAGCTATTTATCCTTAGTGGTCTTTGAGTCAAGCTTCTTATTTTTATTTTTGGGTGGGAAGTTTTTTATTCTAGCGGAGCTTGATGGCCCTTTAGGATTTTATTTTGATTTTTGTACTGGAATAGCCAAAGGGGGAGATTTGTAAGGACACAAATCTCCAATTGAGTCATATGTATTGTTGGCTCAATTTAGGACAACACTTGAGTCATATGATAGAGTTCTTGGCCATCCGTCAAGCCTATGCCATGCTAAAGTTGAAGACGTTGCGTCCTTCTTTTCAATAGAACATCATTGCCGAGTTTCAATGCCACTTTTAACCTCATCAACATCACATTTCAAGTCTCCAAAGGTATGAATGCTTTTATATATTGTAGGAGACTTGGAATAATTTTAATGGGTGTAATTTTTATTTAAAACTAATTTTTTTGGGCTTAACATTGAAAAATGAACATTATGTCATTTCATTCGAACACGAATGTCGTTTGAATGAGAATTTCGTTCGAACGAGTTTGCCAACGACTTTCCCATTTTGGTCACTGACTTTTCGTTAGAAAAGTTGTTCGAACAAAATGTCGTTCGAACGAAAATCTCGTTCGAACGAGATTTCTGGGCGGAAACAGTTTTGGGAGTTTTCTCCCATTTTCCCATTCTTTTATCCCACTCTCTTTTGACAGTTTTTAAACCAACTTCGGGATAGACTTTCCTCAAGATTTTTGCAACATCGTTGAGAGATTTTTGAGAGAAAATATTTCAAAATAAAAGTACTAGTTTTCATGTGTCAAATTTAACTAGAAAATTCTCTCATACACATGTGTTTACACCCATAAAATTGTTTAGTTTGGAATTACGATATATATATATTAGCTTGGAGTGTTTATAATCGGGTTCACTTTTCTAGCCAAGAAGAAAAGAGTTTGGGTCTTGTTTCTCTACCCCAACAAAAGGAGAATCATTTTGGTTTATGATGCGGTGTTCCCTCTCGAAGAAAGGCTTCGTGTGAGTGTAATGGTGTCCAAGATCCCCATTGGAGCAGTCCAAGGTTATTCTCTAGGCGGAGGTTGAATATCGAAGGGGAGCATCAAGGCTTGGACGGACTCAAGTCGGTTTGTGTAAGTCGTTTTTTGTCAAATCTTTGTAAAACTACCATACTTAGTGAATTTGTTGCCAGGGCCGTCCGATGTTTTTCCCATTTGGGTGTTCCTCTTACATCGACGCTTCGTGTGATATTTGTTATTTTATATTTCTCAAATCACCTTAGAACGCGTGCATAGGTTAACAAGATAAAATTGGTTTAATTGTCACACTTGTCTATTTTTGGTGCTAAAATTAAATTGGGTGCAATTTAAGTTAATTTAACTCAAGTCATATATTTAATTTGGTTTGCCCTAATTTGGTAATATTGAAAATATTGGGTAGGCAAATTTTAAAACTTGTGTTAAATTAATTTCGGGCTAAAAGTAACTTTCTCATAATTTACTTTAAGTGTTAGTTTTTGTTTTTGAGAAAATCTAAAATTTGGTTTGAGTGAATTTTGCGTGTGTGTGTGTTCACCATTATTCACTTCTTTAGGTTTAATTTTAATTTAGTTTTTAGAAAATAAAACTTGTGTTTAATTTAATTTTTCACCTTTTAAAGAAAACAAATTAAATAAATTTTGGAAAATTTAATTGTTGTTAGTAACCATCTTTATTTCTCACATATAGGAAATTAAAGTGAAAGATTTTTAAATTAGGGGTCTGCGCTTCTCAACAAAGCTTATTCCTCAGATTCCACTCAGTGGTCTCAGCCTCTCTCCCTTTTTGGATCAAAGGAATCTTCTTGTTAATCCAATACCCATGTCGATAAAGGGATAAAAGACCCTACAACCAAAGAAAAGTTAATCAGTATTTGAAGGGAAGTACGAGACTACTCTTGACTTAACTTTAGTAAAGGTACCTGAACGGTCCCATGAATGAACAACTCAGTAAGAAGTGAGATGTCCATGGCTTGCAAAAAGCGCTTGTCAGCGTCGGCTATCAGAGAGGTAACACTGTCACAAGCCTTCCCGGGACTGTTGATGACACTCTCATTATCCAGTTTCAGCTGTGATGGATGAGCCGCAAGAACCTCATCCATGGCTCGATTAAACCGACTTTGTTTTGGGAGACAATAAGAGGTTATTTCTTCCTCTCGACCTTTTCTCTTCTTTGTGGCCTCAATAGTTCATCCAGGGCCACCTGAAGAGGTCTTGGCGGCAGTAGTAGCACAGGGGTTGGCTCCCTTGCCATGTTTGATGACATGTTTACTAAAATTCTTGGCCACCATCTCCCAAAGATAACCTGACGCATTTTCTGGACGATCTGCAAAAAGAAGATGAAGTTATCATTAAAAAATTAAAAAAATATTGCACATCAGTTCAACAAGATAAGTCACTCATGTAAGTCGGTTAAGGGGTTAACCCCTAAACCCGTCTGAGATAGGTAATAAGGGGTCATCAACTATTCAAATTTCACGAGGCGACCTTATTCGCCTTGATCCCTAATCTTCTCTACTTTTTCAGAAGCATCAGGGTTTAAGCCTGGATCAAGCTTGGCTGACGCAGAGACTTTGGCCCACCTCAGAGGTACCACAAGCTTCATTGGGACCAAATTCCTAAGCTCCCGAAATAAAGAAATAATGGGTTTCCAATCATGGTTGGAAGTCTGGGTGACCAAAAAGACCTTCTTGGAAGACTTCCTGGCTACGAGATTATAGTAGCCAGGTTGAGTTTTGAGGGATGACAGGGTATAAAAAGCCGTAAAGATATTAACTGGAAGGTCGGTTTGATGAACTATCTTGCAGAGAGAGAAAAAGCTGAGAATAACTCTCTAGGCATTGGGAGAAAGATAGGATGAGGCAACTCCTAAGAGGGCTAAAATTACGATTACGAAGGGGTGAATAGGTAGTCGAACGCTATAGACACATAACTCGCCCTCTCTGCTGTCAAAGGCTCTCTCATTCGCAGATGGTTTCCTTATAGAAATGGAGGGACCAATGTCATATAAGTGTCTCCATGTCAGCAAATTGACCTCAGTGACCGAACTTTCGTATGACTCCGCTATGGATAGGTCAAGATCGATCTCTTCTCTATCATTGCCCGACTCTTCAACCTGTGGTTGGTTTAAATCACCACTTGGAAAGTCTTGCATAAACTCATCTATCATAATAGCCGACAGAGGAATGGCATCAAGTGGAGGAGGGACGAAAACATTGGGCTCGTCAATCTCAATGGAGGCGTCAGACCGATTTGATGACTCGGCCCTCTGAGAAGACAAGGTGTGATAAGAGACCTCATCTGCCTGAGACCCATCATCATGGTATGAGGAATGGTCCATAGACTCGTCAGAGGGGTGAACATTATCAGATGGTTCAAATATGGACATACTTTCATTTTCAAAAGAAACTGACTCAAGTACGGGATCACTTGCTTCGAAAGTTAAAGGGAGGACAATAGCTAATGGGGGTGGAAATATAGGTCCGAGGGAAAAGGCCTCGTCCTTTATTTTCTCGGCTTCCTCAAGATCAATCTTCCTACTCTCTTTAAAGTACCTCTCTCTGAGGTTTGGAAATTCCTCAGTCAGTTCGTAAAAATGCCTTAACATGAACAAGAAGAGGCTACACTTGGCTAAATTATCAAGGGGGACAAACAGGTTAAAAATTTGACTTTTGTTGACCTAAAGATCAAAGACCAATCTCAATCGTTCATAATGAAGTACAACCAAGAACATACCAAAATAAACCCACCAGAGAAGGTGAGATGAGGTCACCAGAAATCTGTCAAGTATTGATTAAACACCCAATCCCACTTAAAACCACCTCTACCATTACCAGTAAGTCACTAAAAGCGAAACAAAGGGAAATCCAAACCCTAAAAGCTATCCTAAAACCTCGCCGAAGAAATTAAGAACCACCAAAAAATGCAAAAATAAGAAATAAGAAATTAGAACAGAAGAAAAGTTGTAAAAAAAAGGGTTACCTTGAGAAGATGAGCCACTAAAAGAGAAGAAGGGCTTAAAGAGCTTAGAAAATGGAATTGTGAAACGTTTAAGGGATGGTTATGGCAGTTTTACAAAAGAACGTGAAGCGGGGATGTGTTTTTTTAAGTGAGGAAAGATAAGAAGGTAAATATTTTATGGTTTAAATATCTCCAAATGATTAAGCACACTTCCCTACACTCATCATTACCTAGGGCCCAAAGCCCAAAGCGCCCAGATGCCATATCATACTTGGGGAAGACGTTAACCAATCAAAACTGAGACATGTGTCGCTTGCATGACCTCTTCAAAAGACTCATCTAACTCATCTCCCCTAGTCACCTCCTCACGTAGATGGCTGAGAGCTAAGGGTGATTAATATACCCAAACATGTCCTCGTCTCCATATGAGACCTCCTGACCCCAAATAGTCGAGCTTCCAGAAGGAGTTTACAGGATGGATACATGACTCGTCCAGAACAAGGCTCGGCCTCATAGATATAACCTTGACCACCTAATAGGATGATGATTCAGTAAAGTGCTTTAGTAACAAGGGAGACTCTCGTCTAATCATAAAGTCGACACTGGGAGACGGTAAGTTAGTTAACCTCATCCTTGGCTACTCAGCAGAGACAACACTTGTCTATTTCCTGTGTTAGGCCATGCGTTATGTCAGCGACATCGTACTCGACCAGGTTGATACTCATTCAAATGACACATGGGAAATACCGTTGCAATAATATCATTCCCTAATATGAAGTAATATTACATCATTATTATACATATGTGCCAAGGACATGTGTCTTCATCTTAGTGGGAGCCTCCCCATGCACATGTTGATTACATGCTTAGGGGAGGTACATTACACCCCATAAGCCCTATATATACTCTTCATCTTATCCATTAAAAGGGATAGATATCTCTTAATTCAAAACCCTAACGGAACTCTGTCCAATTGTATACAGAAGAGAGAGAGAGAGAGAGAGAGAGAGAGAGAGAGAGAGAGAGAGAGAGAGAGAGAGAGATTTTGAGTGTTGTATCGATGGCCATTAATTCCCTTGTTTAGTGGATTTCTCACACACACCCAAAATGGATATAGGCCTAATTTCCTGAACCACTTTAAATCATTGAGTTCATATTCTATACTCATCTCCTTCTCTCATATATACTCATATATATACATATGCCCATCTCCATTATTGTACTGTGATTGAGCTTAAGCTATTCGTAATCTCATCTTAATATAGTGGTACTGATTACAGCATCATCAACAAGACCATGAGAGACCAAAAGGGCGGGATGGGTTCCTAACACATTTTCATTCCGTAACATAGCCAGCGAACCTTCAAACTATTTGTTTCATAAGCATCAGTTTGTCTTTGATGCCGCTCTCTCGAAGGGGTGAAATGTTCTTTTGCCGATTTTGTGAATAATGGGCTGGCGACTCCATCTTTTTAGATTCATCCCACACCAACAACTCTTAAATAATTCCTAGAGCATAGAGGGCACGAGACCTACACCCCCTCCCCCCCGAGGATTGAGGACAATGGAATGGCCACAGTGGCGACTCTGGTGGGGATTATTTTTCATAAGAGGGATAGACTCTATATGCATGGGTGTTATTATTTTATACTTGTGTGCATATGCACCAACTTGTATATTCCCTTTGTCCTCAACAATTATTTTTTGCAAATATATACCTTATGATTATATCACTACTCACTCACACACTCGTAGATACTCTCCATGTACACTTCACACTACTTACACATAGGATAACTTCTATCCATATGTTGAACACACCACTTAGAATATCCATGCTTAGGTGTCACTAACACACACCTCCACTTATCACACTTGTATATATCCATGCTCAATCACACTTTCCACACACCGCTTATAGTTGATCGATGCTTAGGATGACTACCACATACTCACTTGTAGATATTCACACATCACTTACATATCCATGCTTAGTGTAATATTCATACACCATGTTAGATTTAGTTTTTATACTTGTACATTCTCCCTTATTTAGTATAATGCTCATCATGCCAAATAATGATACTCTCTCCATAATATTCTAATCAATAATCATGCGTTTTGCACATTACATCACCAAAGAACATGGCTATTGGCCAAATTTTGTCCCGTAACTGGGGGGGTCACTTCGTGATGGGTGCTGGTCCAGCAAGTTGGAGTTAGCCAAAGCGATATGAATCTCACCTTCCATTAGCCAAGTACCTTTTATGTATATCGAACGGTTCCCCCGCATTGTACCGCTTGGCTGAAGTCATGACGGGAGGTATATCGTAGGGAACTCGTTGACGTATGTCGAGTATATCGAATTCTCTCTACACGTATTATCCCCATGAGGTATATAGTGAGGAAATTCACGTACACTCGGGTATATCAAATGGCTCATCAACATGTACCGATTTCCCTCAAAATCATGATGTATTTCGTAGATGTCAAGCCAAAGGGGAGAACCCTTCCAATTAACCCAACAATTTCAGACCTTTATATAAGTGTCACACCTAGGTCACTCATATTTAGTTTTTCAATTTCTACCTGAAACTCTATCGAAATGATAGGTGAGCATGCTGCTCGAATTTTTGCACAATTTTGTCTTTTTTTAAAATGGAACCCTGTCCATGAGCTTGGAAGGAAGTCCAATTATGTCTTTACATATTTTTCAAACACGATTTTCCCAGGCTCGGGTCCCGTCCGACATTTCCTTTTGCATTTTGGTCAACCAAATACAAGCTAAAACATAATAAATAATAATAATCATGCTGAGACCCCTTTTTCTCATTTTTCATCTTTCTTTACCAAGAGTGTCGAAACATTTCCCCCCTCTTTTATCAAAATACCAAAAACATTTTCCCTTACTCATACCAAAAATAGTTTTCCTCCTTTTTACACAAAAACATTTTTTCTTTATCTTTTCCAAAAATGTCAAAAATATTTTCCTTCCTTTTCAGTAAAGTTTCTCCTTTCTCTTTCAAAAATAAATTCAAAATTTTCTCCTTCTCAGGTCAATCGCATACCTGATCCTTGGACTGGATCCCTATTGGATTCGATCTTTCTTTGAATAACCCCGAGGCTCTGTCAGTCCCCTTACTACTTTCTCCGATTCCAGAATTCATCTTCATTCACTTTCCATAGAGAATACAGACCAAGCACATAATGTGCAGCCTAATTTAATGACGATTCTATCCCAACTTGTTGCCAAGATTGACCACCTTCAAACTGAGGTTCACGAGATGCAATGGAATTAGGGCCCCATTCCCAAAGGGATCGAGGTTCTCTTCCCTCGTGATATGGGTCCCTGATGAATATCATTAAGCTCCATGTGCCCCTCCTATTAATGGGTGGCCACCAACCTAGTTCCCTATGTCGAATCTTGCCCAGCCAGGGGCTAACCACCCGTTACAGTTGATCCAAAGGAAGAATAATTGAACAAGGTCGAGGAAGACCTCAAGATGTTTACCAAGAAGTTTGACCAGGTTTGAAACTTTGACAACTACATGGATTACACCCATATGTCTCCCTATCCTAAAGCAATTCTACCAAAAACGTTCAAGATGCCCACCATCGAGAAGTTCGGGGGTAGTGGACCCCTAATTGTTCATCTATGAAGTTACCACCAAGCCGTAACTCTCCTAGGCGCCTCTAAGGAAATAATGTCCTAAATGTCCCAGCATACTTTGAAGGACAACACTCTTTGTTTGTTCTTATCTCTCTAGGAGTTAATGATCCGCAAATCGAAGGATGTTGCTCATGAATTCATGTCAACATAAAAGTATAATAAAGAATTGAAAGTCACCCTCCATGATTTAAAACTTCTCAAACAAAATCTTAGAGAATCAGTCAGTAACTTCATAACAAGGTGGAGAGAGAAAACAACCACCATGACACCCCTACCTTCTTAGGAGGAGCAAGTCAGTATCGTAAAGAATAATTTCTTACCCCATGTTTGAGCACCGATGGGAGGACATTAATACCATTATTTCTGATCTCTCTAAGAATTCGTAGTAGAGATTGGATAAGGTCTTGCCAAGACAAAACCACCCTAACCCAGTCAAAAATGAATAAACCATGCTTCATTCTCCCCTCTCTAAATTTTACCAAGCCCATTATAAGATGAAATCTAATAAAACAATTGGAGCCTCGTCTATTACCAAACCCACTTCTCAAAAATTTCAAATCAGATGCCCATTCTGATTTTCACAAAATTGTCAGCCACACCACTTATCAGTGTTTCCATCTCCGAAATATAATTCAAGGTTTGATTGACAGTGGTATCATCGCCCCACCAGCTAATACTAAACCAAACACCACCCACAATACACTACCAAATTATACAAATACCATCTTCTTAGAAGAAGACCCATAATTTGATCTGTGTACCCATATAGTACCTTGTAAATCACCCATCATACCCATATATTCCTCGAAACCCCTCCACATTTTCCCATATTTTCTTCTGTATCCTACCTATTATGCCGAGCATGCACTGTTACTTATTACTAGAGCATGTATTGTTTGTTCATACCCATTCTAGAGGGAAAGATATGGAATTATTAGTAGTATTGAACCAACTCCTAGAGTTCGGGCTAAAATATCCGTCAGAAATGACCATTAATTGTCAGAGATCCAATACACTTTTCTTGGAAGCTCAAAAATGGGCTCGAGAGTCAGATAATTGGGTAGTACTTACCGATGAAGTGAGATTAGATAATGTTATCCAGATTATGGGAGACTTATTTCGATAGACCAGTGAAATTTACAGTATGTCTAATCTACTTGATGCTTTGAAACTACAAGGGGACCTGGTCCCTTCACTGTTGCATCTCCCTGTTGAATGGGAGGATCAATACGAAGAGCCCATTGAGATTATGGAGTGTATTGACTTGTCATGGGAAGATAATGTCATTACCTCCAGATAGGAGGACGAAGTCGATAGTTTAAATGAAGAGCAAAACCCAGAAACGACTACCCCAATAGTCAACATATGTGGAATGATATCATTCGAGGAGTTTCTAGGAGGAATCAACAAGGTGGCTGAATAATCCGAGATAGATGATAAAATGTATTTTTTATTTTCCCCCTTATCTGTGAACCATATGACTACATCGGGGAGTCATTACCAGGTTCTAATCCCTCAATAATCAGCGATCGATAAAGGAAAATGTGTTAAGAATCTTCCTATGCAAAATATGACCCTTGAGGAGAGAAAGATCCTCGATTAGTTGAAGAAGACCCAAGATAACATCACCATTTGGAGACTTTTTACGTCTTCCCAGCTACACTATAATGCCTTGATCAAATTAATCATTGGGCCCACTGTCCCTCATTTAACCACGTCAGAAAAAATTATGAATCTGGTCGGATCCCTAACCTCTACTAGAATGTTATCCCTCTCTGACGAAGAGATCCCTAAGATTGGACCAAACCATAACTATGCTCTCAATATCTCTATCGAAGTTATGGAAAAGACCATCTCACTTTCGCTTGCTCCAACCTCTATCGTGGTGCGCGCCTATGATAATACTCATCAAGAAGTGATGGGATCCATAAAAATTATAATAGGGGCTGGCCTTATAAATCCCGTTGTGGAATTCTAAGTCATTGACATACTGGCTTGTTTCAATCTGTTTCTTTAACAACCATGGCTCCATAGTATGAAGGGTGTGTCTTTTTTTGCTACATCAGAAACTAAAGTTCTTCGCTAATGGGCAGGTCATCAACATCATGGCAATGATAATAACAGTGTGAATGCAAGCACCAATAATCCAGTACTTGAGATACAACATGGGATGAATAATATAATTTCGTCATGTTTTTTAGTCAAATCGCGTCTACTACCTCAGAGAGTTATTTCAATGATAGGGTTTGTCCGGAGTATAACCCTCATGGAAAAGTCAATATGATCCAAATGTTCCAAAACATGCACTTCATGCCCATATTGGGGCTAGGAGGACGACAACATGGAATACTTGAACTCATAGTGTTGAATAAGTCCTTTCCTCCTTGTAGCCTAGGTTATCAGCCATCAGTAGAAAAACTTAGAATGATCATCTAACCTCCGCTTAAGAGAAGGCTAAAAAGTGCCAAAACTGTCTCAAGAGATTCCTTGAATGGCAAATTCGTTAGAGAGGATGAATGTTTCCCCTTCTGTGAATTTCCCAAATCGTGGTATGATCATGTAGACAAGAAGAACCAGGAATGGAGATCTTTTTCTAAGACAACTACACATGGGGCGAAAGTTCCCAGCATCATGTGCCGCCACTCATTGATAAGACTATAGCTGATACCGAAGATTTCGATGGAAGTGACTCCAAGGATTCATTCAACTTATAGACATTAGGGATAACACTCTGCATCAAATACTACATCATCAAATCCATCGCTCCTGATCAATGTTGTTGATGCACTCATCCTCAACTCGCATGTTGTACCAGTTCCACCTACTAAAATGTAACCCAACCCTGACGATTATCCTATTTCCTGTTATTTTGTTGTTCTTCCCTATTCTGATGTAACCGAGACCTCCTTTGATGAGGTTCTCAACATTGTTTTTTCTATCAAATGAAATAAATGAAGATTTTGAGTATCATGTTGTGCCTTACATTAATTTTCTGAATTCTAATCAAAGTCTTGAGAATGATGATTTTATAAATAAATAATTCTTAATTGATCTTAATAAGGTTAATAACAAATAATGAAGATGAAACTATTATTATTAATCTCGGTTCTAATAGCCAATTGTGTGAGATTAGGATAGGGTTCACCCTTGATGAGCATAAGCGTGCATAACTGGAGGAATTACTGAAGGAATTTATAGATGCCTTCGCATGGTCCTATGATGACATACCCAACATTTATCCCGAGATAGCTCAGCACGAGATTCTAACTCTCTCAGAATGCAAACCGGTTAAACAAAAACACCGAATTATGCACGCTTATGCCTCAAGGTTAAGGAAGAAGTGGTCAAACAGTTGAACATGGGTTTCATTAGTGTGATCGAATATCCTACATGGCTAGCCAATATCGTACTCGTGCCAAAATTCGGAGGAAAGGTTCACATGTTCGCTGACTACTAGGATTTGAATATGTCCTATCGGAAGGATGATTACCCGCTACCCAATATCGACATGATTATGGATAACACGAGTAATCGTGATCTTAATTCATTTATTGATGGGTTTGTCAGGCATAATCAGATCAAAATACACTCTAATCATCTAGAGAAAACCATATTCATCACCCCTTAGGGAACCTTTTGCTACACCGTTACGCTATTTGGTCTAAAAATACAGGGGCTAACTACCAGAGGGATGCCATAACCATCTTGCATGATCTGATACACAAAGAAGTTGAAGTCTATGTGGATGATATGATTATCAAATCTAAGACTAGGGAAGGTCATGCTCCCGCTCTCAGAAAGTTCTTTGAGAGAATACAACAGTACCAGATGCGACTTAACCCACAAAAATGTATTTTTGGAGTTACCAAAGAAAAGCTCTTAAGATTCATGGTTAGTGAGAAAGGGATAAAAGAAAATACTATAAAATTGAAGGCTATACTCTAAATGCCACCCCCCCAAAACAAAGAAGGAAGTCCAGGGATTCCTTGGAAAACTATAGTATATCATCCGGTTCATCAACCAATTGACTTCTATCGGTGAACCCATCTTTAAAATCCTCCGAAAGGATTCCCCCAAGGTTTGGAATAAAGCTTGTCAAGAATCCTTTGACCGAATTAAGCAATAGTTAACCCAACCTTCGATACTCATGATACCATAACCTGGTCTTCCCTAACTCCTATACCTGACCATAACCGATATTATAGCTCACGCTCTTCTAGACCAATACCTTGAGGAGTCCTGCAAAGAAAGAGCCATCTACTATGCCACTCTCAAGTTGCAAAGGTACAAAGCTAACTACACTACCTTGTAAAAATCATGTGCCTTCCTTATCTGGGTCACCTAAAAACTACGTCACTGGATGGTCGCCTTTCCCATCAAACTTGTGTCCCGAATGGATCCCATCAAGTAATTTCTTAAGAAACTTGCTCTTTCTAGTCGAATTTCCCTATGGTAGATCTGTTAGCCGAGTTCGATAGTGTGTATGTCATGCAAAAATCCATTAAAGGAAGATCCATCTCTAACTGCCTCACTGAATACCCTATGGAAGAAATAGATATGTGGATTTTTGAGTTCCTAGATGATAATATACTTTGTACCTCCAAAGAAGACCTCCGATGGAAAGTGTTCTTTAACGGCACTGCCAACAATAAAGGATATGGCATTGGGATACTCCTAATCACCCCCAATGACTCTCACACTCCCATTGCTATCAAATTAGATTTTTCCTACACCAACAACATGACTGAATACGAGGTATGAACGGTAGGCCTCAAAGTCACTCTCAAAAAAATAATTAGATACCTAGATGTTTATGGGGATTCAACCCCTCATCATCGGTCAAGTATTCAGAAAATGGACAGTCAAGGATGAGAAACTCTTACCCTTCTATGCCCACCTAGAATAATTGGCCTCATAATTCAAATATATCACCTTACACTACATGCCCCAAGCAAAGAATAACCTAGTCGATGCCCTTGCTACTTTAACCTCGATGGTTGACATGTCAGATGGAATAACGATGGCCCCCTCTAGGTGCAAAAGTAAACCAAACCTAACCACTTCTACCATATTGAGCTCGTCATAGAAGAAGATCCTGATATAGCAAATTATTGGTAATATGATATTTGACACCTCCTCAAGAATGGTAGATATCCCTAAGATTGTAACTAGAAATAACGAACAAATCTTTGTAGACTTGCTGCCTAATACATTGTTTGTGATAAAGAACTGTTCAAGAGAAACTTTGATGGAACTCATTTACACTGCAACACAGGGGCTGACATTGAAGAGATAATGGATAAAATTCATAGTGAGGAGTGCGGACCCCACATGAATGGCCATATTCTCACCAAGAAAATCATCCTACAGGGTTACTATTGGACTACCATGGTTTAAGATTGCACCACCTATGTTCAAAGATGCCTTAAATGCCAATAATTTTCCAACCTCCATCGCTTTCCTACGCGAGATTTATACAACATGACTTTTCCCTAGATGTTATCCACACGGGGCTTCGATATCATAGGGAAAGTTACACCCAAATCCTCCAATGGGCATGAATTCATCTTAGTTGCAATTGACGACTACACCAATAGGGTCAAAGTCGAGTTCTATGTTGTGCTGAATGCCAAAAAGTGGCCAATTTCATTCACAAAAATATCATCTCATGATATTGGGTACCGCATGAGCTGATATCCGACAACGGGTCACATTTTGAGGCAGAAGTCATAGAATTAGTCGACGAATATAGGATCCAGAGGCACAAATATTCTCCCTGCCGACCTTAAACCAATGGAGCAGTTGAAGCTGCTAATAAGAACCTTAAAGAAATCATCAATAAGATGTCCGAGAGTTGTTGAGATTGTGCCAATCAGATCCCTTATGCCCTCTGGCACTACCCCACTTCAGTTTGAACATCTACTGGGGCTACCCCTTACTCTCTAGTATATGAAATGAAAACATTCCTACCCGTGGATCTAGAAATTCTTTCACTATGTGTTATGCTTGAAAGAAAAGTCAGCGAGGGAGACTCGCAGCAAAGCCATCTTGACAAGTTGTCACTCCTGAACTAAAGGAGAATAAAAGATTTTTATCATATTCAAGGGTACCATCGCTGAATAGCACGATCATTTAATAAGAGAGTCAAGGACCGTGGTGTCCCATAAGGGGACTTAGCCCTTAAAGAAATCGTAGAACCCATTTTGGACCCCAGGGAAAAGTTCAAGAGCAGTTGGAGTAGCCCCTATATTGTAAAGAAGATGCTATTTGGCGGTTCCTCCCTGCTTAACGACCTCGATGGAGAAGAGATGGCGTGTCCAGTCAACCTGGACTGTCTCAGGAAATTGTACCCCCAGTTCAAAATCTCGGCGCGCTATGACTCTTCGCATCTCCTTTCTATTCTAAAAAAATTAAAAAAAATCTTAATTTCTCTCAACTCATAACTACTTAGGGCCCGATCCTCTAAAAATATTTTTACTTAAAAAAATAAAACTTATAACATTTTCAAAATCCTCGGAGGTACATAGGTAGCTCATACGCTTTATATGAGCATCATCTCCTTCTTTTTCAAAAAATGTTATTATTTTCTTATTCCCGAGAACGATAATTCATTTTCATGATTTACAAGAAGAAAGGGATTATGTAGCCCTAGCGATTGGTATAGATAATTCAAATGCAAAACTCATCAAGAGGCATAACAATATAATTAAAATTTTCTTTATTTCATTAACGAAAAATTCCGTTACAATTACATCGACATGGGGAGTCAAATAACTTCCCTTGCCAATCTAACCCTATTTTACTAAAACAAACAAAAAAACAATCCAAACAAACCTTCCAAATTTATTCCGATACATAACCAAACACATCATAAAAAGATTCACAAAAAAATTCCCCAGGGATCATACCAGCAGCTGCTAGAGGAGCTGGCCCCATCATCATTTACATCCTGGGATCCCCAAACCTCCCCTGCCTGAATAGAATACTGTAGGCACTCCATGGAACAGTAAGCCCGGACTAACCTAGGGAAAATAACAACACCTCCCTCCATCGTGTCACATATGGCAAACCACTTTTGCCCAGTCTCCATAACCAACATTATCTAACTACCCTCCTCCATAAACACTTCATGCAATACCCAAAAACATGGAACAATCTACCAATAGATTAGGTAGGATAAGTGGATGGTTGGTGATTCTCCCAAAGAGAGCCCAGTTGCATGCATAGACGCTCTGTCAAATCCTTAAAGGGAAAAAATCTAGTGTCCGAGGTGTCACAGTCTCCTCCCAACCAAATTGGCACCAGAGCTGATAGGAAAGGTAGAAATATGTCTTCTGGAGCATGACCAACCGAACATACTGGCATTCCCCCAGTTCTAGAATGGGCATCAATTCTCCCCACCAAGGCACTAACCAATGCAAACCTTAAGCCCCATGCTCCACTAACCAGTTCTCCCAACTCTCGATGTCCAAGCCCACGTTGATAAATAAGCGAGAAAATGAATTTGGCACTACTTCCAAAGGATATTCAAGAGGGAACGCCATACAAAATTTGTTCAATAACCATATGAACATCATAACAGGGTTTCCGCTCAAGAAGTCAAAACATATTTCTCGCCAGGCATCCAGACCATTTAGGGTCTCCGCCATTATCACCGCCGTGGGATTGCGATAGTATGATATCCATGAAGTGATGGATACAATTGAGGATCCATCAACAGGTCCTCGATTACCAGCAAGAGCCTCAAAGTTAGACCCAAAGTCGCACCTCCAGCAAAATCGACATCTGTAGAGTCTCTCTCCAACACACAAAATTCATCACAATCCATGAAGGCAACAAGCACCACTTTAAAAACCAATTTTCTATCTCCCAATGACAATCGAGCCGCCAAGGCCTTCTAATAATCAAAAATTTCAAAAAACTCATTTTTACTACTTCTCAAAATAAATCCCTTCGAAAGGGAAGTTATTTTTCAACCAATCTTCCAAGGCCATCTTCTACTCAAACATATTCAAAAAAATTTGAAAACAACATTTTTCCTACTCTTTCTCAAAATAAAAAAACTCAGTTGAAAATTAAAGTGCATGTAGAGTAAGCCATTAAATCAAGATAAAAAAAAAAGTATGCATTTATTTTTGCCTTTTTGAGTCTCTTTTCAAGTGCAATGCCACTACATTAAGCATGTAATATGGTTAACAGCAAACTCCCACAATTAGTGATGAACCTACAAGAATATTTCAAATGGGAAAGAACTAGAATTGGATGTTACCTCATTTACCCGAACTACCCTCTAGATATCAGGAGTAGCCGAACTAGTGCTCCAATAGACGATACAGCTACACGTTCCCCCCAATCACCCTGTGTGCTGGATGGCTGTCACCCAGGGATAGAAGGTCACCTGCAAGATCCCTCATGGGGAAAATCAATATCTGAAAAAGGACATCGAAGAAAAGTGGTCTCAAGAGGAAAGAAGAATTTACCTGATCGGCACTGTTCCTTCACCTACTCAAGGTACCCCAAAATACCGTGTCACTATTGTTTGGCACCTCCTAAACCCTATCGGTCTCCTTGAAATTTCATACAAAAATCCCCCAAAAATGCAGAAAAATCGCTAAAAATGCATAGAAAATTCCTCAAATTACCAAATGAATTTTAAAAACATTTTAACTGAGTGTTTTTTTTAATACCACACTTACTTCCCCCAGCGGAACACTTACTTCCCTTGAGGATCACTTACTTCCCCAAGCGAAACACTAATTCCCAGAATCAATAGGATATCTCCCCTACAATGTCTCCAAAGGACATCGCAGAAATAAAAAAAATCTCCAATAATCCTTCACCAAATCCTTGGATTAATACCTCTTCCCTAGTGGAATCTCCAAATTTCCTAATAAAACTACAACTTAAGCCCTCGAAATTGGCTTTGACCCTCAAAATTGGTCGCTTCAACTTAAAGCCCTCAAAATTAGGTTCGACATGCAGAATTGATGACTTCAACTTAAGCCCTCAGAATTGGCTTTGACCCATCAAATTGGTCGCCTCTACGTAAAGCCCTCAAAATTGGCTTTCACCCGTCGAATTGGTCGCCTCTACATAAAGCCCTCAGAATTGGCTTCGACCCTGAGAATTGGTCACTCCCTACTTAGGTCTTCAAAATTGACCTCGGCCTGCAGAATTGGTTATTTCTACTTGAGGTCCTCAGAATTGACTATATCTTGTAGAATCGGTCTTTACCTACCTTAAGGTCCTCATAATTGACCTCAGCCCGCAGAATTGGTCGCTTCTACCTTAGGTAATCAAAATTGACCTCGACTCGCAAAATTGCTTGTCCCCTACTTAAGGACCTTAAACTTTTTCCATCCCCATCATTCCCTTAAGTCCTTATAATAAACCTCGACCTTATGAATTGATCATCCCCGTCCCTTAGGTCCACATAATCGACATCTTTCCTAAACATCATTTGGTGTCGATTCGATAGTTGTCGCTCATTCCAAGCTCACTCGTCAATGGGATCTATATACACCACATTCTACGACCCCCTAACTCTCTCCGGAGGTCCCTAGAACCTCCCCATTTTACTAAAAACCCTAGGTCATACTCTGAGTACCGATTTAGAGACTATCGGGCACTCCTGGTCCCCGTTTGACTCTGATCAACTGTATTGTCGGGGAAAAAGCTTAATGAATATTCAAAAGACATTGAATACCCTTTCCAACAGTCTACCCTGTGCGCAAATAGACATAAAGATTATGATGAATGGACGATTTTACCACCAAAAATCGATCTGAAGGCCACCGGGTGCTCCCGGGCCCCGATTTGACCCCAAGCAACTTCATCATCAGGGTGAAAGATCCTTAAATCTTTAAAGGGAACTGAAACCACTTTCCAATGGTCCACCCTGTGCGCAAAATGGCATAACCATTCAGACGAACGATCCGTTTTCCCCCAAAAATTATTCTCGAGGCGACCGAGAGATCTCGGGCTCCATTTTACCAAGGTCAAATCCTTAGCTCGAATGAGACTGAATGAATATTCAAAGGTCACTGAATATCGTTTCCAACGGTCCTCCCCTATGCGAATCAATGTTATGGTGTGGATGAACGATTCATTTTACTCCGAAACGTCACTGGGCACTTTCGAGCCCTGATTGACCAAAGTTAACTTTTCAAAGTGAGCGAAGCTCTTTGGAATGTTAAAATACCTTCCATAACCTTTCCAATGGTCCACCCATGTGTGATTTTAACTTACCATTTGGACAAATAATTCGTTTACGGTTGATAATCCCCCGTCCAAAGGACCGATAAGCACTTCCGAGCCACGATTGACCCAAAGTAAACTCCCGAACTCGAGAGCGGTGCAAAGGACTCTTAAAGTTCTCCGAATTAAATTTTTAACAGTATGACCCGTGCGCGATTTGGATCAACAGAATGAGTTCCATGAACATGTTTTCGAAACAATCTGCACGAGACTGTCGATTGGTAGGCCCATTGCCCTTTCTATCGGCAGTGTGCTTATGGTTACTTATCGATTGGAAGGTTTATAGCTATGTCGATCGGTAACGCCCTAACCTATAAACATAGGGCATGACCTCACTCCCAAATCACACCTCAGATTCATCAGTATCAGTGATCTAAGCAACCTTCTCTTGCAATCAGCAAAGTTTCCTTGTGTGAACTTCCTTTCCACCTTACATTCCCATCCTTTTCGTACCCAATTTGGAAAAATCTCATTCTCTCACATCCAATATTCATCTCAACATTCAAGTAAGCTCATCCAAGAACAAGATCAAGCTTTAGTTCTTCAAAGAAGGTCCAAAATCCTTCTCCATCTCTCTTTAAATTTCATGTTTTCGCATTAATTACATTAAATTTATAATTTAGTTTTTACTTTAGTTCATACACATTAACATCTCACCTTTTATTAGTTATATTGCACATACTTTATTTTCTATAAAACAACCAAAACAAACAAAAAGCGGGTTATAGCAATAAATTCCAATCGGATTATCCATTAAAATTTCTCAACACTAAAACACATTTTCTACACACACACATATATAAGCTCCTATTCGAATCTATGTGATAAACTCCACCCTTATACCACATACGAACTACGTGGACTTTTATGCCTTTATAGGCAACGTAGGCATTTCCGGTTAAAACCCGAGACTCGAGTCCAATTTTTCAATTTTTTTAATTTTTCAATTTCTCAAATTTTCCTACCTTCGCATCCATACATAATTTTAATACATATTATGTTTGTGATCCTTATTAGCATTTTATCTAACATATATTATGGTTTCATCATAGTCATCAATGTTTCTATAAACTCATAAATCGTATTTTTTTCTAAATATTATTTCGGGAACATTCCTATGGATGACCTCACTCTATCACTTCCATGGTATGAGTTGGGTGATTGTGATCTCCATTATATACACACCCACACACACTTCATGGAGAAATAAAGGAAAACAGTAACACAATCCCACTAGAGACCGAAAGGGCGGTATTGGTACCTAATACCTTCCCATTTCGTAACTTAGGCCCCGAACCTTCAAATTATTTGTTTTGTAAGCATCCGTTTGTCTTTGATGCCGCTCTATCAAAGTGGCGACATGTTCTTTTTTCTTCTTTGTGAAAAATAGGTTGGCAAATCCATCTCTTAATATTCCCCCCACACCGACAATGGTTGAAGCATTCCTAGAGCAGATAGGGCGTGTGACCTTCAACCCCTCCCCCTGGCATAGAGGATATTGGGATGGCCACAATGGAGACTCCGCTGGGGATTATTTTTCATAAGAGGGATAGACTCTATTTGCATGGGTGTTATTATTTTTTTCTTGTGTGCATATGCACCAACCTGTATGTTCCCTTTGTTCTCCTTTATTATTTGTTGCACATATATACCTCATGCTTATATCACTACTCACTCACACACTTGTAGATACTTCCCATGTACAGTTCACACTACTTACACATAGGATCACTTATATCCACATGTTGCACACCACTTAGAATATCCATGCTTAGATGTCACCGACACACACCCCCACTTGTCACACTTGTATATATCCATGCTCACACACACTTGTCACACACCACTTGTAGTTGATCGATGATTAAGTTGACTACCATGCACTCACTTGTAGATATTCACACATCACTTACATATCCATGCTTAGTATAATATTCATGCTCTATGTTAGATTTACTTTTTATAATTGTACATTCTCCCCTATTTAGTATAATGCTCATCATACAAAATAAAGATACTCTCTCCATAATATGGTAATTAAGAATCATGCATTTTGCACACTACATCCCCAAAGAGCATGACTATTGACAAAATTTTGCCCCGTAACTTGGGGGTAAATTCGTGATGGGAGATGGTTTGGTAGATCATAGTTAGCCTAAGAGATATAACTCTCACCTTTCATTAGTCAAGTACCTTCTACTTATATCGAACGGTTCCCCCCATATCATACCACTTGATCGAATTCATGATGGGAGGTATATCGTAGGAAACTCATTCACGTACGTCGAGAATATTGAATTTACTCTCACTCGTACTATTAACGTACACTCAGGTCTATCAAATGGCTTGTCCACATGTACTGATTGCCCTGAAAAGCAAGACGTATATCATCGAAGTCAAGCAAAAAGGGGGGAACCCTTCCAATTAACCCAACAAGAGCATACCCTCTCATCGGTGTCAAACCTAGGGGATCTCATATTTAGTTTTCCAGTTTCTACTCAAACTCTAACGAAATGACGGGTGAGCATGTTGCCTGAATTTCTGTACGATTTGGTCTTTTTTAAACCAGAACCCTGTCCATGAGCCTGGTAACAAGTCCAACCATGTTTTTACATATTTTTCAAACCCAATTTTCCTAGGCTCAGGTCCTGTCCGACTTTTCTTTTTGCATTTAGGTAAACATAAAATAAGTGAGAACGTAATAAATAATAATAAAAATCATGTTGAGACCTTTCTCATTTCTCCTCTTTCTTTACCAATAGTGCCGAAAACATTTTCCCCTCTTTTATCAAAATACAAAAAACATTTTCTCTTCCTTATACCAAAAATAGTTTTCAGCCTTTTTACACAAAAAACATTTTGTCCTTCTCTTTTCCAAAAATGTCAAAAATATTTTCCTTTTTTTCCAATAAAGTTTCCTCCTTCTCTTTCAAAAATAAATTCGATTTTCTCTCCTTCGCAGGTCAATCGTATACCTAAACCTTGACCTGGATCCCTATTGGCTTCGATCTTTCGTCGAATCACCCCGAGGCTCTGACCTTTCTCTCTCTACTTCCTTCGAGTTTAGAATTCATCTTCATCCACTTTCCATGGAGAACACAGACCAAGCACCGAATGTGCATCCTGATTTGTTGATTATTCTAGCCCAACTCACTACCAAGATTAACAACCTTCAAACAGAGTTTCACGAGGTACAACGAAACCAGGTCATTGTTCTCGAAGAGCCAGTGGTCCTCTTCCCTCATGTTATGGGTCCGCCTACACCTAAGACTATTTGGGTCCCTGAGGTATATCAACATCCTCCATGTGCCCCTCCTGTTGATAGGCCACAACCACCCCAACTCCCTATGCCAAAACTTACCCAGCAAGGGGCTAACTTACACGTGGCTATTGATCCAAAGGAAGAATAATTTAACAAGGTCAAGGAAGTCCTCAATATGTTGAATAAGAAGTTTGACCAAGTCCGAATCTCTAGGAACTACATGGATTACTCCCATATGTCTCCCTATCCTAAAGCAAGGCTATTAAAAAAGCTCAAGATTCCCAACATCGAGAAGTTCAGAGGTAGTGGACCCCCAATTGTTCATCTTCGAAGTTACCATTGATCCATGACTCTCCTAAGTTCCTATGAGGAAATAATGGCCCAAATGATCCAAAAGACTTTGAAGGACATCACTCTTCGCTAGTTCTCATCTCTCGAGGAGTCAAGGATCCACAGTTGGAAGGATGTTGCCCGCGAATTCATGTCACGGTACAAGTATAAAGAAGAATTGGAAGTTACCCATTGTGATTTAAAATTTTTTAAACAGAATCCTAGGGAAAAATTCAGTAACTTCATAACAAGGTGGAGAGATAAAGAAGCCACCACGATGAACTAGACTTCAGATGAGGCGGAAGTCAGTATCGTAAAAAAAAATCTTTACCTCATGTTTGAGAAATGATGGGAGGACATTAGTACCCTCATTTCTGAGCCCTTTGAGAAGTGGGAGTAGAGATAAAAAAGGTCATGCCAAGACAGAAGTTGAGCCGAAGAAAGTATTTAGACAGTGCAGTCCCAAAAAGTATGAGAAGCTTGACAATATTTTTCTTTCAGGCATCAGTAACATTTCCCAGCCTACACTTCATGGGCACTAGAAAGCCTCCCTAACCCAGTCAAAAAGGAATACACTGAGCTTCACTCTCCCCTCTTTAAATTTTACCTAGCCCTTTTAAGCCGAAATCTCATCAAACTATTGGACCCTCATCCATTACCAAACCCACTTCCCAAAACTTTCAAACCATATGTCCATTCTGATTTTCACCAAAGTATCAACCACACCACTGATTAGTGTTTCCATCTCTGAAATGTAATCCAAGGTTCGATTGACCGGGGTATCATTGCCCCACCAGCCAATCCTAAACCAAACACTACCCACAATCCACTCCCAAATCATACAAATGCCATCTTCCTAGAAGATGACCCATAATTTCATCTATCTACAAGATTGTACCCAGTAAATCGCCCATCATACTCATATATTCCCCTAAACCCCTCAAAGTTTGCCTATATCTTCTCTTGCATCCTACCCGTTCCTCCGATCAAGCTTTGTCACTTCTTACTAGAGCGTGCATTGTTGTCTGTACTCGTTCTGGAGGGAAAGATATGGAATTATCAGTAGTATTGAACCAACTCCTAGAGTTCGGGCTAAAATTTCCCTAAAAATGACCATTGATTGCTAGAGATTCAGCACACTATTCTTGGAAGCTCAAAAATGGGCTCAACAGTCAGATAATTGGATAGTACATATCGATAAAGTCAGTTTAGATGATGTTATCTAGATCATGGTAGACTTATTCTCACATACTAATGAAATTTGCAGTATGTTCGAACTACTTGTTGCTTTGAAACTACAAGGGCGCCTAGTCCATTCACTACTTCATCTCCCTGTTAAATGGGATGATCTATATAAAGAGGCTATTGAGGTTGTGGAGTGTATTGACTTCTCAGGGAAAGATGATGTCATTTACATCAGATGGGGAGACAATTTCAATAGTTTAGATGAAGATCAAAACCCATAAAGGACTAGATAAAAAGTTAGCATATGTGGAATGATATCGTTTGAGGAGCTGCTAGGAGATATCAACAAGGTGGCTGAACAACTTGAGATAGATGAGGAAAAGGGGTTTATATTTTTCCCCTATTCTATGAACCATATGATTAGAGTAGGGAGGTAGTACCAGGTTCCAAACCCGCAATCATCAATGATCGATAAAGGAAAAAGTGTCTAGAATCTTCCTACACCAGAAATGACCCTCAAGGATAACAATATCCTCGATAAGTTGAAGAACACCCAAGCTAACATCACTATGTGGGTACTTTTTATGTCTTCCTAGCTACAACGGAATGCCTTGATCAAAATACTCACTGAGCCCACCGTCCCTCCTTACACCACGCTAGAAGAAGCACTTAATCTGGTTGGATTCATAACCTCTACTAGAATGCTCTCCTTCTTTGAAGAACAAATCCCTCAGAATGGACCAAACCACATTTATGCTCTCAATATCTTTGTCGAAGTCATGGGAAAACCCGTCCCACTTTCACTTATTGATAATGGATCAGCTCTTAATATTTGTCCGTTGATAACCCTTAATTGCTAGGGACTGAAAGTGAGCGACCTTCCTCCAACCTCTGTCGCGGTGCGTGCTTATGATAATTCTCATCGAGAAGTGATGGGATCCATAAATCTTACAATAGGGGTTATCCCTATTAATCCTATTATTGAATTCCAAGTTATTGACATCCCGACTTGTTTCAATCTTTTACTTGGGAGACCATGGCTCACCACAACATAATACAAAAAAAATTATGAAAAATTATTTTTGTCACCAAAAATTACAATTTTATGAGAAAAAAAAATTCGTCACTCAATTCAAAGTGATACATTAAATTGGTGACAAATTAATGAAATTTGTCACCAAATGACTAGAGAAAATTGGCACCTTACATTTCCTGCGCCGGATAAAATTACACTTTATTATTTGTGAAAAACTAATTATTATTTAATAACAAAAAATTTTGTCACCAAATAAATGTATTATTGGTGACAAAACATTTCCCCACCAATTCTAAAATGGGATATTAAAAAAAAAAAACTCAAGACACTAACAAAATAAACCCCCTCTTCAAATTCTCCCGCTAACCCCTGAAGCCCAATAGCCCTTCCCCCAAAACCAAACCTAACCCTAAAATCTAGATGCCTCCCAGCCTCAGCGCTACCTCTCTCCCTACCCTGGCGCTGCCTCTCACTCCCTCCTCAGGCGCTACCCACCCCTAGCTCCGTTGCTTCTCTCTCCACCCACCCTCGGATTAGTCAATTATGACCTATTTTTTTGCATGTTATTTGATTTCAAATGTAATTTTCTTCATGATACACACACAAACACCCATGTATAGATATAATTTGTGTATGTATAATGATTTTATCTGCTAAAGGAGAAGTTTTCAAAGAAAAGTTATCCTTATAACAACCTTGTTTGTTGTTTTCGTAACGCTTGGTGGCATTATTTCATCCTATTTTACTTCACTAAGTATGGTCCTTATATTTTTTCCTTTCTTAGAACACCTCAGGTGTACTTGTATCATATACAGTTCTTTTATGTCAATTTTCAAAACTTTTAAAAAAACTAACCCCCTTTAATGGTGTAGAAGGGTGTCTACCTATAAAAAAGTAAAAATATTATTTTATTGGAAATACTGAGAAGAAACCCAGGGTCCCGGTAGAAACTCATATTGAGTAGGAATCCCCCAGGATCCCGACAGAAACTCATATTGAGGAGGAGCCACCCCAGGGTCCCGGCAGAAACTCGTATGGAGAAGGAACCACCCCAGGGTCCCGACAGAAACTCATATTGAGGAGGAGCCACCCCAGGATCCCGACAGAAACTCATATTCAGCAGGAGCCACCAGCGCCGCTGCAAGGGTTAGCGCTGCAGAAAGTGTCAGCGCCGCTGCGAGGGTCAGCGCCGCTGAAAGTGTCTGCGCCGCTGTAAGTGTCAACGCCGCTGCAAGAGTCAGCGTCACTAGGGTCAACGCCGCTGCAAGTGTCCACACCGTCGGAAGGGTCAACGCCGCATCAAGTGCCAGCGCCGTTGTAAGGGCCATAGCCGCTGCAAGTGTCTGCGCCGCTGCAAGGGTCAGCGCCTCTTCAAGTGCTAGCGCCGCTGCAAGTGTCAGTGCAACTGCAAGGGTCAGCGCCGCTGCAAGGGTCAGCGCCGCTGCAAGTGTCAGCGCCACTGCAAGTGTCAGCGCTGTTGTGAGGGTCAGCGCAGCTGCGAGCGTCAGCGCCGCTGCAAGCGTCAGCGCTGCTTCAAGGGTCAGTGCTGCTTCAAGTGCCAGCACCACTGCAAGTGTCAACGCCGCTGGAAGAGTCAGTGTCACTAGGGTCAGCACCGCTGCAAGTGTCTGCGCCGCCGCAACGGTCAGCGCCGCTTCAAGTGCCAGCGCCGCTGCAAGTGTCTGCGCCACTGCAAGGGTCAGCGCCACTGAAAGTGTTAGCATCGCTGCAAGTGTGAGTGCCACTGCAAGTGTGAGCGCCGCTGCGAGGGTCAGCGCCACTACGAGGGTCAGCACCGCTACGAGCGTCAGCGCCGCTTCAAGGGTCAGCGCCGCTTTAAGTGCCAGCGCCGCTGCTAGGGTCAACGTCGCTACAAGAGTCAGCATCACTAGGGTCAGCGCCGCTGCAAGGGTCAGCGCCACTGCAAGTGTCCGCGCCGCCGCAAGGGTCAGCGCCGCTTCATATGCCAGCGCCACTGCAAGTGTTTGCGCTACTGCAAGGGCCAGCGCCACTGCAAGTGTCTGCGCCGCCGCAAGGGTCAACGCTGCTTCAAGTGCCAGTGCCGCTACAAGTGTCTGCGCCGCTGCAAGGGCCAGCACCGCTGCAAGTGTCTGTGCCGCTGCAAGTGTCAACGCCGCTTCAAGTGCCAACGCCGCTGCAAGTGTCTACGCCACTGCAAGGGTCAGCGCCGTTGGAAGTGTCAGCGCCGCTGCAAGTGTTAACGCCGCTATAAGAGTTAGCATCACTAGGGTCAGCGCCGTTGAAAGGGACACCGCCGCTGCAAGTGTCTGCGCCGCTGCAAGGGTCAGCGGCGCTTCAAGCGCCAGCACCATTGCAAGTGTCTACGCCGCTGCAAGGGCCAGTGCCGCTGCAAGGGTTAGCACCGCTTCAAGTGTCGGTGCCGCTGCAAGTGTCAACGCCGCTGCAAGGGTCAGCGCTACTGCAAGCGTTAGCTCCACTACAGCAAGGGTAACTGTAGAAATGTTATTCGAGAAGTGCCGCTACAAGGGTTTCCGCAGAAACTCATATTAAGGGAGTAGCTATCACAAGCAACTCCTCATCATGAAACATCAGTATCTAAATGAAAAACATCACTAACACTTTACTTTCTTGTACAGGTTGCCTAGTCGAGCAAGCATGGCTCGAACAGGCGAGTTGGGACCTCCCGGGAGTTTTGGCTTGGCAGCTGAGGGACAAGGTATGTTGAGCAAGCTCAACCACTTAGCACTATAGGATTGAGAGAATACTAGTAGGAGACCCTAGGGTCACCCATCCCTCACACACCTCACACTTAGTCACAAGTGAAGTGTGCAGCCAAAGGGATGGCTGCTCATAAGAAAAGAACGGTTTATAAAATGATTTTAGAGGAGAGGGTCCTCTAAACCCCTCTCAAGAAAAATGATTTTAGAAGGGGTTCCTCGAGACCCCCCTCAAGCTTGCAAATATTTTAGAGGAGGTGGTCCTTGAGACCCCCCCTCAAGTTTACAAAGTTTGTATCAAAGTTACCGTTTCAAAAGATATTTAGCAAATCAGATATTTTGTCTCCATTAGAAGACATATTTTCTTTTGAACTTTGGTTGGTGCCAGGGGGCATCTCCTAGAGGGGACAAGCAGACCTGCCTACAGGTAGGGACAAATAGTACACTGCAGACTTTGTCCCTCACCAACCTTATAAGTTTTGGCGCCAAAAGTTCCAACCCAGCCTTAGGGCCCAAGTATAAATAGGACCCCTGGTCAAGGTCATAGATATGATAGAAGACACAATAGAAATTGCACTGTTACTCTGCCAAAATATCACCAGACCTACCTAAGTATTCTCTCCCTGCTCATTCTCTTAGTGCTGAGTGCCTTATTCCTTCACTTCCCACTGACAACCATCACTCTCAGGTGTTTCCCTTGAGAAAATTATAATTTTTGCTGTGAAAGTTCATCTTCTTGCAGGGAGTGAGTTGAAGCTTGAGCTCCATTATTACCAGAAGGAGAAGTTTTCTTCAGAAGTTGAACCAGGAGACCTTGAAGACCTTGCAGGCAGCGTCCATTGGAGTGGGTCACGCCTCACCCTTTCCAGTTATTCATAGACCCCAGTCTCACTACCCTCCTACATTTGGCGACTCCGCTGGGGAGGTATCCTCACTTCCATGGACAAAAAAGGTTATACGGTTTCTAAGCAGCTGGTTTTGGAAGACACTCCAGCTGGAAATGGATTTCAGAATGACCAGAACACCCAAGAGGAGGTGGTAATGACCGGAGCTACAAAACCTACTCCTCATGGAGGATATACTAGTGCAACAGTAGTTGCTCCATTAATAGCAGCGGCCCCCTCTGGAGGGGGCAGCCTCTGCAGCACCAACAACTATAGAGCTAGCTTCTCTGCGGATGGCGATGCCGGAACAAATAGTTATACCAGTTAAGATTCCTATAGGTGAAACCAGCGGCGCCAGAGGTGGCGCCGACAAAAAAAATAAAAGTGGTGGCCGAGTAACACTCTAAAAAAAAAGTGGTAGTGAAGGATTCACCCTCAAGGACACCTTAAAAGAGACTCTACTCACTTGCAGGACATATCTTACTCCCCATCAGCTAAGTAAACTACCTTGCTTTATAACTTGTTGAATATGTTGATTTCACAAGTCTTTGTTTATGTCTTAATAAGCATTTCATATATATGCCAAATGATTTAGTTGGTAAAAAAAAAAAGTCACACATGCTATAAATTCTTGAGATGCCCAATGATAAAATTCAAGAACATCCATAATAGTTCTTTGTTGGTATAGCTCACTCAAGAAAACATATCCATAATTAATTTTATGGATTTTATCCACATAAATGTTTCCAATTTTCAAAGCCACATGCGCTTTTGTTAAATATTATGAATATTTTAAAAAAAAGGACAATCATAACATGTTATTTATTGTTTTATTTATATTATGATGAATAATATAAAATAGAAAGGCAAACACAGATTCAATGGAATCATTCGTTAAATCATGATAAGCAATGGTGTAATCACATATGACTTTTAGAGTACATTCATTATACTCATAAATAGTACCATGTATGGGGACAAATCTAAAAACTTTACACAAATAAATGTTAACATCGACTTTATAAATAATCTTTATCAAGATGCTTTGGGTTGCTCGACTCTTAAATTAGAGAAAAAATCAGCTGACCGTAGGGTGGGTTCTCGACAGGACTTGCCAGGATAAGAGATTTGCGAGGATAAGTTCTCCCCCCCAAAAAATAAGAAACTAGATGAGTTTAGTTGGGTTGCTCAACAGTTAAAAATGAGACCCACTAGTCAAATTATCGCCAAGTATCCTCCTCGATTTATCGCCAATAAATGTTATCCTCGAGACCCCCTTCCACATCTGACGAGGAACCCACCATATATGAAATATCAGACGAGGAAACCCCTCCCAAAATCTAACATGCTTAATACCTCTCCCCAAAACATCCATTCACATCAACTCTTTCTGCCCATCTCTCTTTTTCTCTGCTTTCTTTATAAAACAGCAAACAATAGTCTGGTTTGGGTTTTATAAATGACTTCTTTTACTTCAACCCGTTTGATGATACTGATACAACTCTTGGTTGTGATGATGTCACTCTTCCATATTTCATTTGGTGCAAGAAAGCTAAATGAACTCATGGTAGATCAACCCAATCTCTTACAATACCACAATGGCCCACTTCTCTCCGGCAAAATCTCAGTTAACCTCATTTGGTATGGCAAATTCAAGCCATCCCAAAGAGCGAATCATAGCTGATTTCATCATTTCACTGTCATCATCTACCCCATCTCAAAGTCAACCCAGTGTTGTTGCGTGGTGGAAAACTACCGAGAAATATTACCATCTCACCACTTCTAAAAAACACTCATCCTCTCACTCAATTTAGGCAAACACGTAATCGACGAGAGCTTAGAAACAAATTCTTCAGATAGCATCCAAGGGTGAGCTTAGAAACGCCGTTAACGTTGTATTGACTGCCTCTGATGTCACAGTTGATGGGTTTTGCTCAAGCAGGTGTGGTACCCACGGCTCATCCAAAGGTTCCCATGTTGAAGGAAAGAATTACAAGTTTGCCTACATCTGGGTCGGTAACTCGGAGACTCAGTGTCCGGGTTATTGCGCGTGGCCCTTCCACCAGCCAATTTACGGCCCACAAAGCTCACCCCTTATTGCGCCGAACAACGATGTGGGCTTGGACGGTATGGTTTTTAATCTAGCTAGATTATTGGCTGGAACTTCTACAAACCCATTTGGAAATGGGTATTATCAGGGAGAGGCGGGTGCACCGTTGAGGATGCGTCCGTGTGTACTGGAGTTTATGCCAAAGGGGCTTACTCTGGTTATGCTGGGGACCTTCTAGTGGACCCAGCTACTGGTGCCAGCTATAATGCGCATGGGGCGAATGGGAGGAAGTATTTGGTGCCAGCTTTGTATGATCCTTCTACTTCATCATTTTCCACTTTGGTTTGAGGAGAAGGATTAGTAAGATGTTGTTGTATACGTAGGGGGAATACTGTAATAATTCATTCATTCGTTTATTTTGTTTTAGCTTCGCCATTAGTTATATGATATAAAAGGGAAAATTGGTTTGGTTTGCCTTTTAAACAAGTAAATAAATAAATATAAGGTGCGTCAGTTGAGCACCTAAAGCTCCAAGGGCACCAGAGTGCTCACAGTCTTGAGCAAGTGTCAAGGTATACCAAACTAATGTTTTCTCTTTCTTAAGAGAATAGTAGAACCTCTACTAGACTAGAAGAGGGTTAATGACATGAAGGTCTTTCCTCATTATACTGGGGGGAATATCCATCCATCCCAAGGGAAAAGTATGTTGAGCAAAGTCTTTACGGACACAGCAGATAAATTGTTTTACACCAGACCAGCAGGGGGTTATCCTCCTAGTAATAATAAAAAAAAATTCACTACATTTTTTATTATTCAATACAGATTTGTAGCCTATAGAACAAGTCCTAACCTTTGTTCTCAAGAAAAAATTTACTTGATCAGTTTTCAGAAAATAGGGAGAAGCGGGTCTACCCCCCTCTCTAAACTTGTTATTTTTATAAGACAAAAAAGGTTGCTAAGAAAAGTTTGGAACAAGGACCTACAGACCAAGGGAAATTTTTAGTATAAAGAAATAATTATTTCTTTATTTATAATATATGTGAAATTTTATTCAAAGTTTATGGGAAGGATATGGGTTAATTCCATCTCCTAGTTACTACCTAAGAAATGAATGTGCATAATAAAATATCCCAGAGTCACATGGGGTTCCTCTAAAAAAAATATACCCCATAATTACACGGGGGTGCGCTAAAAAGTACCCCACATGCACATGGGGCTGCGCTAATTTTTGTTAACTATCTCAGCTCATATGCAAGTACCCAATATGTAAGTACCCCGCAGTTAGAGGGGTAGCTTCAAATTTTTTAACTTGCTCATCTCATATGCAAATACCCCACAGTTAGAAGCGAGAAGTTCAATCTTGAGTTTCTCACATAAAAAAGAGAAACTCAAAGTATTGAGCAGGTGCAATTATACATATAAGGTACGACAGTTTAGTACCTAAGGCTCCAAGGGCATAGGAGCGCTCACAGCCTTGAGCAAGTGCCAAGTATAAATTTAAGGTACAACTATTTAGTACCTAAAGGCTCCAAGGTCATGTGAGCGCTCACAGTATTGAGCAATTGCCAAGTATAAATATAAGGTACAAAAGTTTAGTACCTAAGGCTCCAAGGGCACCGGAGCATTCACAGTCTTGAGCAAGGGCTAATTATAAATATAAGGTGTTCCAGATGAGCACCATAGGCTCCAAGGGCACCAGAGCGCTCACAATCTTGAGCACATGCCAGATATAAATATAAATATAAGGTACGACAGTTTAGTACCTAAGGCTCCAAGGGCATCGGAGCGCTCACAATATTGAGCAATTGCGAAGTATAAGTATATATGCGACAGTTTAGCACCTAAAGCTCCAAGGGCGCCGGAGCGATCACAGTCTTCAGCAAAGGCCAAGTATAAATATCAGGTGTGCCAGTTGAGCACCTAAGGCTCCAAGGGCACCGGAGCGCTCATAATATTGAGCAACTGCCAAGTATAAGTATATGTGCGACAGTTTAGCAACTAAAGCTCCAAGGGCGCCGGAGCGCTCACAGTCTTGAGAAAAGGCCAAGTATAAATATAAGGTGTGCCAGTTGAGCACCTAAGGCTCCAAGGTCACCGGAGCGCTCACAATATTGAGCAACTGCCAAGTATAAGTATATGTACGACAGTTTAGCACCTAAGGCTCCAAGGGAGCCGGAGCGCTCACAGTCTTGAGCAAAGGTCAAGTACAAACATAAGGTACAACTGTTTAGTACCTAAGGCTCCAAGGGCATCGGAGCGCTCACAGTCTTGAGCAAGTGCCAAGTATAAATGTAAGGTGCTCTAGACGAACACCTAAGGCTCCCAGGGCAATGGAGAGCTCATCATATCAAGCAACTACTAAATATAAATATAAGATACGACAGTTAGGTACCTAAGGCTACAAGGGCACCGGAGCGCTCACAGTCTTGAGCAACTTCCAAGTATAAATATAAGGTATAACTGTTTAACACCTAAGGCTCGGGCATCGGAGCGCTCAAAATAGTGAGCAAGTGTCAAGTATAAGTATAAAGTGCGACAGTTTAGCACCTAGGGCTCCAAGGGCGTCGGAGCGCTCATAGTCTTGAGCAAAGGCCAAGTATAATGTCAAGTACGATAGTTTAGTACCTAAGGCTCCAAGGGCGCCGGAGCGCTCATAGTCTTGATCAAAGGCCAAGTATAATGTCAGGTACGATAATTTAGTACCTAAGGCCCCAAGGGCGCCGGAGCACTCATAGTCATTAAGAAAGTGCCAAGCATAAATAAAAGGTACGACAATTTCGTGCACATGTCTCTCGACATTGCAAGACACTTCTACACGAGGGGGCTAATATTGAGAAGTCCTCAAGCAAGTGAACAAATAATAAAATAAGCTTGGAGGGTGGGGACCCACTTAGAGTGGCTCCACCTGATATGCCCCAAGTGTATCCTCGGCCAAGAGACACCAACCTCAGCCGATATTATGGCCGACCCTGGATAAGCCATGGGCCCACGATATCAGCCCTCGGCCTTAGTAAGGTCATCCCAGGCCGACACTTCCACCTACATTTCCAATGGACACTACACGCATCACAGGCATCAACAGCATTCTCATATACCTGGGTATGGAAACCTCGACCGAGTGTAGGCCGAGGTGACAAGAAGCCTTGGTAACCTTCAACATGGAACCAGTCCAACCTTGGCTTGGGCCGAGGTGACAAGAAGCCTTGGTAATCTTCAACATGGAATCAGTCCAACCTCGGAAGGGGCCATCCCAGCATAATGTATCGCCTGAGATCAGGACGAGACGCCCTATGGCACATCTCGGAAGACGTTTATCGAACCTTTACAGCTCGACCTCTCCCAGGCCGAGGTCATGCACCAATATGGCAGCCGAGCATCTGTTGACATTTGGATAAGGACACATGGGCACAAATCAGTTGTAACAAGATTATTCCCCACACGTGGGGAGAATATTTCATCATCATTCCTTACATGTGACAGTGACAGATGACACTCCCACATTGGTGAGGTTACCACACACATGCTCATTGCATGCATGGGGGGTACATTACACCCCCTAGGTACTATATATAAGGGGTCATCCCCTACCTTGCAAAAGGATCCCATATATTAAACCCTAGCAAAAACTCTATCTAGATATACAGTAGAGAGAGAAAGCTTGAGAGGTTGTATCCATAGCCATTAGTGCCTTCATTCAGTGATATTACTCACACACACTCACAGTTGACATAGGCCAAATTGGCTGAACCACTTATATTCTGGTGTTGATCCCTCTTCTCCTCACCTCATTCTCTTATCTCTTTATATAACTGTGCTGCCATTGTTATTCTTATATTGATCTTGAAAACACCTTACCTGGTGGTTCTCATTTCAGCATCATCATTTTGGCGCCGTCTGTGGGAACGAGAAGCTATCTCTTCCTCTTTTTCTGCTTAACCTCACCGGAGACTCTGGTGGTGAACCAGGCCTCCCCCTAGCGTGGAGCTGTTTCACCATTGAAAGAGGTCCTGTGAGGTGCTAAGCTCATCTTCTAATCAAGCTCTATAGTGTTAACATATGGCACCAGACTTACCACCGCCTCTTTCGCCGCTCGGAGGTGGAGGGCCTAGTTCCAGTCTGGCTCCTCCCCCCAGTTCGAAATGGCGGAGGTAGAAGCAGCCTTGAAATCTTTGGCTGCAACACAACAAGCCATGAAGGAGCAATTTTCTCAGCTCAGTCAAACTATGATGAGGCCACCTGGAGTCTCACCGGACATGATCACTCCGATGGCAGTTCAGCCTCATACTGACGCCAGGGGACCACCCCAGGCGCCAATGAAGGACCAACCTACACCCCAGCAGAGAAGGGACGTTGCTGACCCTAGGCTCTTGCGCCTGGGGAGGCAGGGAAACCCTTGCCCAGAGGACAGGTATGATGACGTAGAAGCTGAAGAGGCCCCAAAAGACTGCTGGGAGCCGTATGAGGTGTCAGATAACACTATACGACCTCTTAGGCAGAGTCAAGGATGTGTCGACCGAAGAGGAGAAGAGGCCCAACAAAAAGGGTCGGCCTTTGATAGGTTAAGCAGAGGGTCGGCCTTCGAGAGGCTGGGCCGGGTGAATGACCTAAGACAGAGGCTGTCGAGGTCAAGGAGCACAGCAGGCTCTCAGAGAGGGGGTAGGCAGGGCCATCCAGACCAAGGTCGACCCTGTGAAAGAAGAGGCCGAGAACAAGAAGAGGTCAACAGCCAACGTGTCGCTGCTGGGGAACCCTCTGTCCATCGCAGGGAGGTGGCAGGGGATAACCTCGGCCAAGTTGATGATAGAAGACCCTGGAATGATTCTATCCAGCGCCTTGAGGAGAAGATATGAGACCTCATTAAAAGCAGGGACCCATTACAAAGGGGTTACTCGGAGGGCTCCCCATTTGTGGCTAGGATAGTGGGGTTCCCAACCCCATCCAAGTTCAAGCCTCCTATAGTGACTCCCAAGTATGATGGCAGCACTAACCCTGTACACCATATCGAGATATACCAGTCGGCAACAAACATTTACTCGATACCCGATGAGATGAAGTGTAGGGCCTTCTCAGGGACCTTGACAGGGGCAGCGCATAGTTGGTTCACCTCCCTTCTGAAGAACTCAATTGATAACTTCAAAGGCTTGACTGAGCAGTTCATCCACAACTTCTGCTTTCAGGTAAGACCCCAAAAGAAGACTACCCACCTGCTGTATGTCAAACAGGCCAAGGGTGAGAGCCTAAGAGACTATAGAAAGATTCAACAAAGAGAAATTGGAGGTGGAAGATTATGAAGAGAGAATAGCCATGACCGCCCTTATAGGAGGCCTCCAGAAGGGGAAGCTATTGTGGAAACTGGCGGAAGAGCCCCTTGGTCCATGGCGGAGCTGCTGGCAACCGCAGGGAATGTGATGAATGCGGAAGAGGCAATGGCCGCCAAGTATGAGGAGGAGAACCGCGGTAGCACAGGAAAGTACCAAGGTAAGAAAGAGGGGAAGAAGAGGTCAGGAGATGACAAGTTCGCTCATTACACTCCTCTGACTGTGAGCTGTGACCACATCCTTAATAAGATTAAGACTGACCGGACTCTGAGGTGGCCTAAGAAACTTAAGGCCCCACCACATAAGAGGAACAAAAACCTATGGTGCGAGTTCCATCAGGATCATGGCCATATCACAGATAGATGCTTCGCTTTAAAGGATGAGATTGAGAAGATGCTGAAATCTGGAAAGCTGAGGAAGTATGTGGATGGTAAGGTTCCAAAGGGTGGAAGAGATGACCCTAAGAAAAGAAGAGATGACAGATGCCGCAGCAATGTCCCGGCCCGAAGGGGCGATGATTCAGAAGGAGATGATGAAGACGACCCGGATCTTCCGCCAAAGGATGATAACACCCCGGTGAAGAGGGTCGGTATGATCTCCTTTGGTGTTAGCACCATATGTGGGGGATTTGTAGGAGGTGGCTCTGAGGTAGCTGACAGGAAGGCTAATGTAGCAGAGGCCAGGTCATTGGCCAAGATCGAAGTTGTGAATCTAATGTCTTTTGATGCAGTGCAGAAGAGGAAGAAGGTAGACATGGACACCCTCATAGTGGGGTTCTCCAGACTCGACTTCAAGGGTATCTTAGCCCCCCATGATGACCCTTTGGTCATAACAACAAGGGTGCATGGGTGCGAGGTACGGAGGATCCTCATAGACGGGAGAAGCTCAGCAGACGTTATGTTCTGGCCTTGCTTCAAGAGCCTGGGTCTTAGCAGGGCAAGGCTGGTGCCCTATCATCACCCATTGATAGGCTTCAGTGGCGAAAAGGTCCACCCATTGGGCATATATGAGATGGATGTACGGATGGGGGATGAGTGGCCTATGAGGCTGACCAACAAGATAAACTTTTTTGTTATGGACGAAAATGTCTTCTCGGCCTACAACCTCATCATAGGAAGGGTGGCCCTCAAGGAGTTTGAAGCTGTGCCGTTGACGATCCATCAGATGCTAAAATTCCCGACTCCTTATGGAGTAGGGGAAGTGCAAGGGGACCAGACCACGGCGCGAGAGTGTTACTTGAACTCGGGCGAAGAAAGAGAAGCCCATAAGAGAGCAACCACCACTTACAGCATTGACACTCTTGACCCAAGAGACGAAACAAAATTGAAGAAGGGTGAGGCCGCAGAAGAGGTAGAATCCATCGTCCTCAATGAGGATGAGCCGAAAAAACCCGTCCAGGCCGGTAAGGCCCTAGAACCAAGAATCAAGGAAGAGCTGATAAACTTCCTCAGGAGGAGACAGAGTGTCTTCGTATGGAGTCACGCAGACATGCCTGGCATCGACCCTGAGGTCATGAGCCACAAGCGGAACGTGGACAGAGATGCCAAGCCAATCAAGGAGAGACAAAGAGTCTACTCTCGGGAGAAGTACGACGTCATCCGGGAAGAGGTAAAAAAGTTGGAAGAGGCCGAGTTCATAAGAGAGGTTACCTACCCGGAGTGGCTCTCAAATGCAGTCATCGTGCCTAAGGCCAATGGGAAGTGGCGAATGTGTGTAGATTTCACTGACCTGAATAGGTCTTGCCCGAAAGATAACTATCCCTTACCTAGGATAGACTAGATGGTGGACGCAATGGCAGGGCACAAGCTCATGAGCTTTATGGACGCTTATTGAGGCTACAACCAAATCTTTATGGATGCTGAAGACTCTGAGAATACATCCTTCATTACTGACAAAGGGACATACTGCTACAAGGTGATGCCCTTCAGCCTGAAAAATGCGGGGGCAACGTATCAATGTCTTGTCAATTAGATGTTCGAAGAGCAAATAGGTAAGACCATGGAGGTATATGTAGACGATATGTTAACGAAGAGCCTGAAAGCATGTACTCAAGTAGCTGACCTTGAGAAGACCTTCGACGTCATGGACTCATACAAAATGAAACTCAACCCAGCAAAGTGTGTCTTCGGAGTAGGAGCTGGGAAGTTCCTAGGATTCATTGTTAATCAGAGGGGGATTGAAGCGAACCCTGAGAAAATCAAGGCATTACTCGATATGAAGACTTGTAGGAGTATCAAGGAAGTCCAGAGACTCACGGGAAGAGTGGCGGCCCTTAACAGGTTTGTTTCTAGGGAAACAGACAAGTGTCTTCCATTCTTTAAAGTTCTAAGAAAGGCCTTCCAATGGGACAAAGGGTGTGAAAAATCCTTCAACCAACTCAAGTCCTACTTAGGGTCTCCCTTATTGCTGTCTCGGCCCATCACGGGGGAAAGGTTGTTTGTGTATCTGGCAGTCTCTGAATCAGCCATCAACGCGGACATCATACGGGAAGAGGATGGGGTCCAGAGGACTGTGTACTTCAATAGTAAGGCCCTTCAAGGGTCTGAACAAAATTATCCACGAATGGAGAAGTTGGATTATGCCCTAATACATGCCTCAAGGAAAATGAAGCTTTACTTCCAAGCTCACTCCATGGTAGTCCTCACTAACTCCCCACTCAGGCAGGTTCTGCACAAACCTGAGAAGTCCGAAAGATTGATGACCTGAGCCATCGAACTAGGAGAATATGATCTGACCTACTAGCCTAGGACAGCCATCAAGGGGCAAGCCCTCGCAGACTTTGTCGCAGAATTCACCTGGGAAGAGGCCGGTAGAAGTTTGGAAGAGGCCGAGATAGTGAAAGGCTTAGATGACGGCGAAGAGACGAACCGTAGTGTCTTCTGAGATTCAGAAGAGTCAAACCGTAGTGTCTCCCGAGATTCGAAAGAGACAAACCATAGTGTCTTCCGAGATTCGAAAGAGACGGCACCAAATGTCTTCCGAGATCGGGAAGAGGTCATCTCAGGAAAAACCCGGAGCGGAATAGAAGAGAACGAAGAGGATCGATACCTCTTCAAGAAGGGGGTTATGAGAAAAGGGGTCTTCTCATCTGATACAGACGTCTGGAGCCTCTTCGTCGATGGCTCTTCCTGTGATAGTGGAAGCGGGGCGGGACTAATACTCTTGGCTCCAGATGGCGCCAACATTGAATATGCCTTGAGATTCAACTTCTAGGCCTCAAACAACGAGTCCGAGTATGAGGCCATGATAGCAGGTCGCTTATTGGAAACAACTCTTCGAGTAAAGCGACTCCTACTCAATAGCGACTCAAGGTTGGTTGTCAATCAAGTATTGGCGGTATACGAGGCCAAAGACGAAAGGATGGCCAAGTACTTGAAGAAGGTAAGAAGGTTGTTAGAATATTTTGAAGAGGCAAAACTAAAGAGAGTGCCTCGACTGAGCAACAATCACGCTGATGCATTGGCAAGGCTGGCCTCAGCAGTAAAGACAGATATGGGAAGGACCATTCGAATCGAGGTCTTAGGAAAGGCAACAATCAAGGAGGACGAGGTATGTAGCCCTTGTCATAATGTGAACCTAGGATACTCATGGATCGACCCGCTCGTCAGATACCTAAGAGAGGGAGAGCTGCCTGAGTCCAAGCTAGAAAGGAGAAAGTTGAGGTACAGGGCTGCCAAGTTCTCAATGATAGGAGACGTCTTGTAAAAAAAGGGGTTTCCATTGCCTCTCCTCAGATGTGCGCATCCCATGGAAGTACCCCGGGTCTTACAGGAGGTTCATGAGGGTTCTTGCTCTAGCCACATAGGGGGAAGGCCCTTAGCCAAGAGGATCATCACTCAGGGATACTGGTGGCCTACCTTGTCTAAGGATGCTGCAGACTATGTGAAGAGGTGAGACAAATGTCAAAGGTTCGCCACTATCCCTCATAAACCCCATCAGCCTATGACGTCAATCTCTTCTCCATGGACATTTGCGGTATGGGGAATTGACTTGGTAGGACCTTTGCCAAGATCTATCAACAACTATAGATTCTTGATAGTTGCCATTGACTACTTTTCAAAGTGGGTGGAGGCAGAACCGATGATAACAATTACAGAGCAGAAGACCTTCCAGTTCATTTGGAGGAACATCATATGCAGATATGGCCTCCCAAACACTCTCATCTCGGATAATGGGACCCAGTTCAAGAACTCCTCCTTAGAAAAGTATTGCCTAAGAGTGGAGATTAAACAGCTCTTCTTATCTCCTGGTCGACCTCAGGCAAATGGCCAGATCGAGGTCACAAATAGAACCATCTTGGACAGAATCAAGAAGAGGTTAGAAGATCCGAAGGGGAGATGGACAAAAGAGGTCTACGCTGTGTTATGGGCCTATAGAACCACGGTAAGGACACCAACAGGAGAAACCCCATTTATGCTGGCACATGGCTCAGAGGCCGTCATACCAACGGAAGTAGGACTACCAACTCATCGGATTCAGACCTACGACCCAGACAACAATGGGGAAGAGAGGAGGCTAGACCTGGATCTTATCGAAGAAAGAAGAGAAGACGCAGAGGTCAGAAAAGCAACCTACCAACAGCGGGCAGCGAAATTCTACAACCAAAGGGTGAAGTCAAGACCCATTGAAGTAGGAGACCTAGTGCTAAAGAAAACCCTACAAAAGGTGAATAAGCTACACCCAAACTGGCATGACCCCTACAAAGTAACAGAAGAGGCTGTGCCTAGAACTTACAGGATAGAAAACCTAGAAGGAGAACCTTTCACCAACCCATGGAAGGCTGACCACCTGAAGAGATATTACATATGATGTTGCGTAGAATTTTATGTAAATGTACTATCTTACCGAGAAGAGGTTATTAATAAAGATCAGTTTCCATAACAGTTCTTGCTTCATTCTTAGACCAGAGATGTATTATGGGGATAACATCTTAGGTGATGACCTCAGACCTTCATAACATCACTCAGTGGTGAAGAGGTCTGATCTCAGACACCTTAGCAGATGACCTCAGACCCTTAACATCATTAATTTGGTGAGATTAATCATGGGGATAACATCTTAGGTGATGACCTCATACCTTCATAACATCACTCAGTGGTGAAGAGGTCTGAGCTCAGACACCTTAGCAGATGACCTCAGACTCTTAACATCATTAATTTGGTGAGATTAATTACGGGGATAACATCTTAGGTGATGACCTCAGACCTTCATAACATCACTCAGTGGTGAAGAGGTTTGATCTCAGACACCTTAGCAGATGACCTCAGACCCTTAACATAATTAATTTGGTGAGATTAATTATGGGGATAACATCTTAGGTGATGGCCTCAGACCTTCATAACATCACTCGGTGGTGAAGAGGTCTGAGCTCAGACACCTTAGCAGATGACCTCAGACCCTTAACATCATTAATTTGGTGAGATTAATTATGGGGATAACATCTTAGGTGATGACCTCAGACCTTCATAACATCACTCGGTGGTGAAGAGGTCTGAACTCAGACACCTTAGCAGATGACCTCAGACCCTTAACATCATTAATTTGGTGAGATTAATTATGAGGATAACGTCTTAGGTGAGGACCTCAGACCTTCATAACATCACTCGGTGGTGACGAGGTCTGAGCTCAGACACCTTAGCAGATGACCTCAGACGCTTAACATCATTAATTTGGTGAGATTAATTATGAGGATAACGTCTTAGGTGACGACCTCAGACCTTCATAACATCACTCGGTGGTGACGAGGTCTGAGCTCAGACACCTTAGCAGATGACCTCAGACCCTTAACATCATTAATTTCGTGAGATTAATTATGAGAATAGCATCTCAGGTAATGACCTCAGACCTTCATAACATCACTCGATGGTGACGAGGTCTGAGCTCAGACACCCTAGTTAGATGATCTCAGACTCTTAACATCATTAATTTGGTGAAGTTGGTTATGAGAATAGCATCTCAAGTAATGACCTCAGAGCCTAATTACAATTCAGTGGCGAAGAGACCTGAGGTCAGAATTATTGACTGAGTATAAACAAGACATCACTACAACAAAATAATAGAAGAGATCACATGGCATTCAATAAAGGGTAGAGATATAGCATTCAGAGGTTGAAATACAAAGAAGTAACAAATATTCCTTGAATAGAAAATACCATGGAGTTACAAGTTATGAGTTACAAGTTACAAGATACAAATCCTAAAGGTTTGGGGGGGGGGGGAGGGGAACATTAACAGCCTCGGCCTGATTGGCTTGATCAGAATTAGTAACCTCGACCGCGTCATCAGTACGGTCTGCCCCTCCGACCTCGGTTCCTCCCAGAGTTGCAGTCTCGGCAGGAGCAGGAGCCTTGTACTCCACCTCTTGAAGCGCCTGAGCAAACTGAGGGTTAGCAAAGCCGAGACCCCCAAAGTCAGAGGCCTTTAGAGTACCGACCTCCCTCTCTCTGACTTCAGCCCATTTGGTAGTGGCCTTAATACCTCTTTCAAGATATTCAAAGCCAAAACCCATGAATTCGTCTGAGCCTTTGTAGTCAGAAATTATTTTGTCCGAGGCATCTTTAAGGGCAGCCTTAACAGCCGAGCTGACCTTCTGCTGCAGAACGTCATCTTTGGCCTTCAGGGATTTGGCGTGATCTTTGACAAGCAGAGAAATGTCTTTCTCCAACCCCTTAGCCTTATTTTCAGAGTTTTGTAGCTCTGATTTCAGACGGTCGACCTCAGCATTTAGGGCGCTCTGAACCTTCTCGGCCTCTTGCCCCTTTTGGATTAGGGGCAATTTCCTCAGAGTCCAGTTTGATAGGTGGTGCATAGCAGTCACTCCCTGCACATTTAATGAAGAGGTTAAGCTGGACAAAAGTCAGATGTTGCACTTATAAAATTTTGACGAGGGGACAAGTCATACCTGGATGGCTCTGTGAAGGCCGAACTTAATCAGCAGGGGGTGTCCATAGCCCTGTAAAAGCGCTTGTAAGCCTCGGTCATTATAGAGCCGATGGCATCCACAACCTGCATGTTGTGGCCGACCACACTATTGGTTAACTTCAGCTGATCCAGACGTGCCGTCAGGTTGTCGGCCGAGGAGATTGGAATTACAGCTTCAGAGGCCTTCTTCTGTCTCAAGGTCGGCCTCTGATCCTCAGAGGCATGGGCTTCTGGGGCCCTCTTCTTTGAGGCCTGAGATTTGGATGTAGAGGGAGCTGGGGGAGGAGCGTTCAGACCAGCTTTTTTGGCAAGTCTCGCTAAGCTCGGTGCAACCATCTTCCACAGTTCGTTTGTAATGCCTTGTGGTCGCTCTGTAAAAGTTAAAAGATATGGGTTAGAGATCAGATATGAATGAGTTCAGAGGTTAAACTTAAAAGAAAAATCCTTACCAAAGTCAACAAGGAGACTTCCACATAGGCCCGTCCCCGATAGATAATGGGGGGTCAGCAAATGTTCGAACTTAACAAAAAGACCATGTTACCCTTGGTCTTGCAGGGCCTTCACCTTCTGGACATTCTGAAGACTTAGACCAGGGTTGGCCCTGGCTGACATGGAGACCTTACCCCATTTGAGGGGTATCCTCGGCTCAAGTGTGGAAGAGGGAACGCGTGGGCCAAATTCCCATGGTTCGGAGGCGAAAAAATAGCGGGGCTTCCAATTATGGTTTGAGGTCTGAGTCACCTGGAGTATTTTCTTCTCAGGCCTCCGAGCCACAAAATGATAGTAGCTCGGATGGTTTTTGGCCGAGGTTGGGACATAACAACCAACAAAGACCTAAACTGGGAGGTCAGAGTGGTGGACTGCCCTCCACAAGATAATGGCCCCTATGATAACTCTCCAGGCATTGGGAGATAGCTGTGAGGGGGCCAAGTTGATATAAGAGAGAATGGATTTGATGATGGGATGAATGGGTAGGAGAAACCCTAACTTAAACATCTGCTCCTCAGAGGTCTCCTTAATTTAATGGAGGGACTGATGGAGTATAAATATCTGAAGCACAGAAGATCCACCTCAGTTACCGTGCTCTCGAATTCGGCCACCTCAGAGACGTCCACATCGCTTTCAGCATCGTCATCATCATCAAGCTCAACGTCAGTCGGAGCATATGTAGATGGGTTACTAGCAAATCTCTGAACGAACTCTGCCCCTGTGACGGCCGACAGGGGGATGGCGTCAAGAATGGGTGGCACAGCCACACTCGGCTCAACAATTTCAACCTCTGAAGAAGAGGCTGAGGTGCTTGAGCCACTATAGGATGAAGCTCGGCTGGAGACCTCGGCCTGATCAGAGGCCTGTCCCGGACGAGGTGTGAAATCCATGGCTTCCTAAAAAGAGTCCACAGACATGGGCTCTGAGGTAGAAGATTCAGACTCAGACATAGGTGTTGGATCAGCAGGAACCCCTATCTGATAAAATTTCTCCGGGGGGTCAGGATATATCACTCTCAGAGGTGGTGGAAATAAGGGTCTAATGGGAAACTCTTGTGACCTACGAGATTCCTCCTGAGCTATCTCTATTAGCCTAATCTTTTCTAGGGTCTTCTTTCCGAGAGAGGGGAAATCCTCAAGAAGCTGGTATAAAGGTCTGAGCATCAGAGGACGACCCTAAACTTGGGAATAACTCCTAAAACTACAAACATAATTGACTTGTAAAATAAAGGAGTTTAAAGATCAAACCAAGAAATTCGAAGCAAACATAGTTCGCCTGAAATATGGTGCTCGCCGGAAAACGATGAAACTCGTCGAAAAATGCAAACCAAATACGAGAAATAAAGGAAATGGAAAGGAAAAAGTACCTGGAAATGAAACGATGAAGGCAAATGAAGAAAACTCGCAAGAAAACCAACAAATGCCTCTGCAGAAGAGCGTTGATTAGAGAAGCTTTAGACAGAGAAAATTGCAAGAACAAAGCGTGCACAGGAATGAAGTGAAGAAGAAGGAGGGAAAAGGGTTTTGAAACCCTTAAATACGTGGGCACGTTTCCCAAGGCCCATCATTGCCTTGGGAACCCCAAAGGGCAGCTGACGGCACACGCCTACCAAGTAAGCACGTTCTAGCGTTGGACAGGTGTTAAGCAGGTATTGGCTTGGAATAGACAGTCCTCGGAGGTGTAGTAATCCCCTAGCCACTTGCTCTCACATATGACTAAGGGCTGGGGGGTGATTGATATGCCCCAAGTGTAACCTCGGCCAAGAGACACCAACCTCGGCCGATATTATGGCCGGCCCTGGATAAGCCATGGGCCCACGATATCAGTCCTCTGCCTTAGTAAGGTCGGCCCAGGCCGACACTTCCACCTACATTTCCAATGGACACTACACGCATCACAGACATCAACATCATTCTCATATACCTGGGTATAGAAACCTCGACCGAGTGTAGGCCGAGGTGACAAGAAGCCTTGGTAACCTTCAACATGGAACCAGTCCAACCTCGGCTTGGGCCGAGGTGACAAGAAGCCTTGGTAATCTTTAACATGGAATCAGTCCAACCTCCAGCATAATGTCTCGGCTGAGATCAGGCCGAGACTCCCTATGGCACATCTCGGAAGACGTTTATCGAACCTTTACAGATCGGCCTCTCCCAGGCTGAGGTCATGCACCAATATGGCAGTCGATCATCTGTTGACATTTGGATAAGGACAAATGGGTAAAAATCAGTTGTAACAAGATTATTCCCCACACGTGGGGAGAATATATCATCACCATTCCTTACATGTGACGGTGACAGATGGCACTCCCACATTGGTGAGGTTACCACACACATGCTCATTGCATGCATGGGGGGTACATTACACCCCCTAGGTACTATATATAGGGGTCATACCCTACCTTGCAAAAGGATCCCTGATATTAAACCCTAGCAAAAACTCTGTCTAGATATACAGTAGAGAGAGAAAGCTTGAGAGGTTGTATCCATGGTCATTAGTGCCTTCATTCAGTGATATTACTCACACACACTCACAGTGGACGTAGGCCAAATTGGCTCAACCACTTATATTCTGGTGTTGATCCCTCTTCTCTTCACCTCATTCTCTTATCTCTTTTTATAACTGTGTTGCCATTGTTATTCTTATATTGAGCTTGAAAACACCTTACCTGGTGGTGCTAATTTCAGCATCATCACCACCTGCCCAAGATTGCAAGTTTGACAGAAAATAGCCAAGGGCGAGGGACTCACCACGAGCAACCCCTCTGCCTAAGATGAAAGGCCCCAGAAGAAGGCCAAGGGCGAGGGGCTCACCGCAAGTAACCCCTACGCCGAAGAAAGAAGGCCACAGAATAAGGCCAAGGGCGAGGGGCTCACCATGAATAACCCCTCCGCCCAAAATGAAAGGCCACGAAAAAAGCTAAGGGCGAGTGGTCCACTGTGAGTAACCCCTCCGCCCAAAAAGGAAAGGCCACAGAAGAAGGCCAAGGGCGAGGGACTCACTGCGAGTAACCCCTCCGCCCGAAATGAAAGGCCAAGGGCGAGGGGCCCACTACGAGTAACCCCAATGCCCAAGGTGAAAGGTCACAGAAGAAGGCCAAGGGCGAGGGGCCTGCCGTGATCAACCCCTCCGCCCAAGATGAAAGGCCCCAGAATAAGGCCAAGGGTGAGGGGCTCACCGCGAGTTACCCCTCTGCCCAAGAAAGAAGGACACAGAATAAGGCCAAGGGCGAGGGGCTCACCGCGAACAACCCCTCCGCCCAAGATGGAAGGCCATAGAAGAAGGCCAGGGGCGAGGGGCACACTGTGAGAAACCCCTCCGCCTAAGATGGAAGGCTGTAGAAGAAGGCCAAGGGCGAGGGGCCCACCGCGAGCAACCCCTCCGCCCAAGATAGAAGGCCACAGAAGAAGGCCAAGGGCGAGGGGCTCACCACGAGTAACCCCTCCGCCCAAGATAGAAGGCCACAGAAGAAGGCCAAGGGTGAGGGGCTCACCGCGAGTAACCCCTCCGCCCAAAATAAAAGGCCGTAGAAGAAGGCCAAGGGCGAGGGGCTCACCGTGAGTAACCCCTCCGCCCAAGATAGAAGGCCACAAAAGAAGGCCAAGGGCGAGGGATTCACCAAGAGTAACCCCTTCGCCTCAGATAGAAGGCCACAGAAGAAGGCCAAGGGCAAGGGGCTCATCGTGGGTAACCCCTTCGCCCAAGATAGAAGGCCATAGAAGAAGGCCAAGGGCGAGGGGCTCACCGAGAGTAACCCCTCCGCCTCAGATAGAAGGCCACAAAAGAAGGTTAAGGGCGAGGGGCTCACCGCAGGTAACCCCTTCGCCCAAGATAAAAGGTCACGGACGAATGCCAAGGGCGAGGGGTTCACCGCGAGCAACCCTTCCACCCAAGATGGAAGGCCATAGAAGAAGGCCAAGGGTGAGGGGCTCACGGCGCCTAACCCCTCCGCCCTAGAAAAAAGGAAACAGAAGCAGGCCAAGAACGAAGGGCTCACCGCGAGTAACCCCTTCGCCCAAGTTGATACCCAGATAAGGAGGTCCACTATAAGTGGCCTCATCTACAAAACTTGGGATGAAATGACAGGACATTTAATGACCCTAAGGGGGAATGATGAAGGAACCCTAGGTCCCCCAAAATAAAAAAATAAAAATCGACTTTATGGCGTACAAACCTTTTTTGGTCTACCCAACCTAAAAAAATTTACACGAGGGGCTAATATAGAAGGGTGTCTACCTATAAAAAAGTAAAAATATTATTTTATTGGAAATACTGAGAAGAAACCCAGGGTCCCGGCAGAAGCTCATATTGAGCAGGAACCCCCCCGGGGTCCCGGCAGAAACTCATATTGGGCAGGAACCCCCAGGGTCCCGACAGAAACTCATATTGAGGAGGAGCCACCCCAGCGTCCCGGCAGAAACTCGTATGGAGAAGGAACCACCCCAGGTTCCCGACAAAAATTCATAGTGAGGAGGAGCCATCCCAGGGTCCCGACAGAAACTCGTATGGGGAAGGAATCACCCCAGGGTCCCGACAGAAACTCATATTCAACAGGAACCCCCTGCACCGCTGTAAGGGTCAGCGTCGCTGAAAGTGTCAGCACCGCTGCGAGCGTCAGCGCCGCTGCAAGTGTCAACGTCGCTGCAAGAGTCAGCGTCGCTAGGGTCAGCGCCGCTGCAAGGGTCAGCGCCACTTCAAGTGCCAGCGCCGCTATAAGTGTCTGCACCGCTGCAAGGGCCAGCGTCGCTGCAAGTGTCTTCGTCGTCGTAACGGTCAGCGCCGCTGCAAGGGTCAGCACCGCTGTAAGGGTCAGCGCCGCTGAAAGTGTCAGTGCTGCTGCAAGTGTCAACGCTGCTGCAAGTGTCAGTGCCGCTGCGAGGGTCAGCGCCGCTAAAAGTGTTAGCGTCGCTGCGAGGGTCAGCGCCACTGCGAACGTCAGTGCCGCTTCAAGCGTCAGCGCCGCTTCAACTGCCAGCATCGCTGCAAGTGTCAGCGCCATTGTAAGTGTCAGCGCTGCTGCAAGAGTTAACATCACTAGGGTCAGTGCCGCTGCAAGGTTTAGCACCACTGCAAGTGTCTACGTCGCCGTAAGGGTCAGCGCCGCTTCAAGTGCCAGCGCTGCTGCAAGTGTCTGCGCCGCTGCAAGGGTCAGTGCCGCTGAAAGTGTCAGCGCCGCTGCGAGGGTAAGCGCCGCTGAAAGTGTCAGCGCTGCTGCAAGGTTCAGCACTGCTGCGAGCGTCAGCGCCGCTGCAAGCATCAGCACCGCTTCAAGGGTCAGCGCCGCTTCAAGTACCAGTGCCGCTGCAAGTGTCAACGCCGCTGCAAGAGTCAGCGTCACTAGGGTTAGCTCCGCCGCAAGGGTCAGCGCCGCTTCAAGTGCCAGCGCCGCTGTAAGTGTCTGCACCACTGCAAGTGTCTACGCCATCGCAAGGGTCAGTGTCGCTTCAAGTGCCAGCTCCGCTACAAGTGCCTATGCCGCTGTAAGTGTCTGTGCCGCTGCAAGGGTCGGCGCCGCTTCAAATGCCAACGCCGCTACAAGTGTCTACTCCACTACAAGGGTCAGCGCCGCTTCAAGTGCCAGCGCCGCTTCAAGTGCCAGTATCAGCGCCGCTGCAAGTGTCAACGTCGCTGCAAGAGTTAGCGTCACTAGGGTCAGCGCCGCTGCAAGGGTCAGCGCCGCTACAAGTGTCTGCGCCGCTGTAAGGGTCAGCACTGCTGTAAGGGTCAGCGCCACTGCAAGTGTCTGCACCGCTGCAAGTGTTTGCGCCGCAGAAAGGGTCAGCGCCGCTGCAAGTGTCGGCGCCGCTGCAAGTGTCGGCGCCGCTGCAAGTGTCGGCGCCGCTGCAAGAGTCAGCGCCACTAGGGTCAGCGCTACTGCAAGCGTTAGCACCACTACAACAAGGGTCACTATAGAAATGTTATTCGAGAAGTGTCGCTACAAGGGTTTCGATAGAAACTCATATTGAGGGAGTAGCTATCACAAGCAACTCCTCATCATGAAACATCAGTCTCTAAATGAGCAACATCACTAACACTTTACTTTCTTGTACAGGTTGCCTAGTCTAGCAAGCAGGGCTCGAACATGCGCGTTGGGACCTCCCGGGAGTTTTGGCTTGGCGGATGAGGGACAAGGTATGTTGAGCAAGCTCAACCACTTAGCACTATAGGATTGAGAGAATACTAGTAGGAGACCCTAGGGTCACCCAGCCCTCACACACCTCACACTTAGTCACAAGTGAAGTGAGCAGCCAAAGGGCTGGCTGCTCACAAGAAAAGAACGGTTTATAAAATGATTTTAGAGGAGAGGGTCCTCTAAACCCCTCTCAAGAAAAATGATTTTAGAAGGGGTTCCTCGAGACCCCCCTCAAGCTTGCAAATATTTTACAGGAGGTGGTCCTCGAGACCCCCCCTCAAGTTTACAAATTTTGTATCAAATTTACCATTTCAAAAGATATTTAGCAAATCAGATATTTTGTCTCCATTAGAAGACATATTTTCTTTTGAACTTTGGTCGGCACCAGGGGGCATCTTCCAGAGGGGACAGGCAGACCTGCCTGCAGGTAGGGACAAATAGTACACTGCAGACTTTGTCCCTCACCAAACCTCTAAGTTTTGGCGCCAAAAGTGCCAACCCAGCCTTAGTGCCCAAGTATAAATAGGACCCCTGGGCAAGGTCATAGATATGATAGAAGACACAATAGAAATTGCACTGTTACTCTGCCAAAATATCACCAGACCTACCTAAGTATTCTCTCCCTGCTCATTCTCTTAGTGCTGAGTGCCTTGTTCCTTTACTCCCCACTGACAGCCATCACTCTCAGGTGTTTCCCTTGAGAAAATTACGATTTTTGCTGTGAAAGTTCATCTTCTTGCAGGGAGTGAGTTGAAGCTTGAGCTCCATTGTCACTAGAAGGAGAAGTTTTCTTCAAAAGTTTCACCAGGAGATCATGAAGACCTTGCAGGCAGCGTCCATTAGAGTGGGTCACGCCTCACCCTTTCTAGTTATTCATAGACCCCAGTCTCACTACCCTCCTACAAATGGGTATAGTTAAATTTAACATTTTGTATATGAATACTCCATATGTCCCAAATTAATGGTCAAGTTTTCTACTTTTGTCTACCCCAAATTAATAGTTTTAGTGTATAAAACTACGAGAATTTTCAAATTTACTCATTTCAACAATACTATGGGTGACATTTTTGGAAGCAAAGCGAAATCATAAACACAATTAACAAATAATGAAGTCTTCGTGCTGAGTCTTTTGACCCAATAACGTGTCATGTTATTTCGGGCCAAAAATTTGAATCATACTATCATGTGGTGTTTTCTTTGTTTTTGTTCATGTTATCACGTTTATTTATGTTTCATTAAATGTAAAATTTAAGATTTAGTATTAATAGCATGCTATCTTATAAATTTTATTTTTATGATTCTTAATATCTTATTCGTTGGAGAGATTCATACTCATTTTAAAGGTAAAATGTCATATGTCGCTGTCTTTTCTTTTTTGTTTTTGTTTTTGTTTTTTGCATATATTTTCTTTGTTCTGCAACTATGTTCCTTAGTGCAGGTTAAAGTCGTAACATTCTATAAGTGAAAGGCCTATGTTTGATTAAATTTGTATATGAATTTTGTAACATTACTTTTTGATTTGGATGGTTTTGTAAGTTAGTATTTTTCTTGCCATAAATCTATTGAGAATGTGTTCCTTCGTGTAATATTTTTTCTTAGTGAAATTGCTCAGGCCAAGTCTCTCCGCTACATGCTTCTCGGTGGCCTTGAATTTAGGAAGTAATATCATCATATTCTCGTGTGCCACTGCTTTGTATTTTCTGTGATTTATATGTCGAAACATACATGTTTAGCAGCGCACTCTATAAAATTTATAATTTTGTTAAAATGAATTGATATTATTTGTAGGGGGTGTCCTCACCAAAGGGTTATTAACTTAGTTAAGAAAATTGATTCATTCGCGAAGAAATATGGGGAAGGCTGCCTTACAGACCCACCCCAACGACTCTTTACAAACGTATCTTGAAGGACCCACCTCAAAGATCCTTCATAGAAGTGGTTCGAAGGACCCACCTCGAAGATCCTTCACAGAAGTGGCTCGAAGGGCCTAACTCGAAGATTCTCCAATGTACCTAGTCCGAAGGATCCAATTTATATATCAAAGTCACCTGGATGATAATAGTTTGTAACAACGAGTAGAATACTGCATCATTTACTTTATCTTATAAATGTATGTTGACTGAGGTTATTTGATACCCACGAAGGGCCATGCCTGGCAGGGCATGGGAGATCTAACACACTCTATCAAGCAACCTCGTCTTGGAAATCTCGCAGGGACATGGTTTGGAGGATTGAGAACAAGGGAATGCTGGGAATATAGTTACTAACCCTCTTGGCACACTTAGGCAAAAACTTCATTCAGAACAAATGGTCACTCGAGCCACAATAAACGATCCACCTTAACACTTACCTATTCGAAGGAACCTCCTCGAGATACCTCTGTCTTGAACCTTGGTCCCAAAATAACCCTTAACCAACAAATAGATGCCAAGGCACTCGAGCCACCTATTAGCTGAGCAGCCTCGTAATAGATACTAGCCCTCCTGAGTTATGTGATCAGATACATGACAAAGTCACTATTTAAACCACTTTCTGACGTCATAACATCTGGCATTTAGGGACTCAAAAATGTAGCGCTTAAGTGGGTTTATCCATAGGATGACAGGCCTAGTTCACTAAACCTGACCATTTAGCCATCATCATGAAAGCCTCAAACCAACATGTCCTGTCCCTCATTAATGCCCATAATACATGCAGCTAAAAGAATGGCTTACCGCCAAAGTTATGAGATCCCATGCATTTAATGTAATATCTTCTGCATTTAATGAACCCAATCAGATCGATGGCATGCGAGCTTACTCGAGCATCCTTACCCCCCATATATATACTATATGAACAAGTTAGAGGGGAGAGCATTTTGAGCCTCGAATTTCTGCCCAAATTCCTCCACAATCGAGAACAACCGGGAGAAGATTAACACCCCATGCCCATTTAACACTCTCATCATTGAGCATTAAGTGAGCTCGAAGTTCCTGCCTTGCCCTCATTATGCCTAGAGTGCTTATTCTTTCTCCCTCCAACCACACTTCCTGCTGGTCCTATATGTTTATTGTGCTTGTCATGCATCTTTTGTGCTAATATGCTATTTAATATAAGTCTGAACATTGAATTCTCTTATCTCTGATTCACCTGTGGCCACTGCCGACATTTAATACTTAACGCTGTTAATCCCGATCTTGATAAGGGGTTATGCCTCACTTAATACTAACTATATTTGAATAACCCACATCTTCCATTATTTACATGTATATCTATATCTAGTTGTGTATTTTATATTTATGTTTATCGATGTGTTATAGATTTATTTCTACTTATCATCATGCTTCAGTTTCTATATTCAATCTATTTTTTTTTATTCACAATTTAAGTTGTAGGCTAGTAGTAGTTTATTTGTATAGTTCAATGATTATTAAACTATGTAGAAAATATTCTGACGAAGTTGGGTTTGATTCACAGTAATCATAATTTTTTGGGTGTTTATATTATATTATCCATGTCATTCACAAAGCAAATTGGTATCTCTTTACCAATTTTGATCATGGAGCTATGATTGGCATATAGAGTATCTGACTTCAATTTGGTTTGCTCATTTCATTGGACTTGGTGAGGACCGACTTTAAAGACTGTGACAATTGGTTGAAATCAAAGTGGTTGGTTCCATGTTATTACGGAAATTAGTTGTGTTAATGAATTTGTAAATGTTTTTATACACTAGATGTTGTGAAACTTCATGATATGAAGTATTCTAAATATTTCAGTTGTTTGTCTCTATTCTTAATCCCGCTGCACACAAGTACTATACTTCTCATCGCATCATGCGGGATTGAAAAATAGTATCATATAATAAGGATAAAGAAATATATTATCATATTAAATTGTACTGTATTTCTTAGGCAGTTAATATGGGAATGGTATGGACAATTATGAATTCATTGTATTTTGTTGAATTCATTATGACGGTTAATATTTTTATGTCATAAATCAGTAGTTTTGTGACAGTTTAGTGCGATTAAATAGAACTAGGTTTTCAAATCTCACCTACTTGATACATGTTTGAAGGACAGGATTAAGGCACCAAAGTTAAAGGGAAGTAAATGCTTGCACTAAGATGACCTACAGACAATATTTAGCAACAATATAGTGACTAGAGATAATGCCTAATGTGGTGGTGATGCTTTCTCCCCAGTGGTGGTAAAATAACATCCACGACCCTTTTTTTTAGATTATTTATTGATAACTGTTTAGTTTAATGAAAAATTTTCTTTTTTTTTACATAGTGATAGAAGAACCTAACAATGAGAGCGAACATGTTTATTCGTCTTGCACTAAATTTCCTCTTAGTGATAGAAGAACAACTAAGTCCACAAACTCTACAAGAACATGCGCCTCTTTGTTGTTTACTCATCTTGTATCAAATTGCAGTTAGTACAACGTGTGAAGAAGCTATGGTGGAAACTAGTATAGGAACATCCCAGGTATCTTCCTATTAAACCATCATATGACAGTAGGGGACCAAGTCAAAATCTTCCACAAACAATAGATGTATGAGAGTTCAAATCTCAATAGTTAAATCATGACTAGTGGTCGGCTATATATTTATTTAATTCTCCGAAATTCGAAAGATGCTCTGGATTATTTAGATACTACTCTCCTTTCTCACTTAAAACTCTATAACATTCATTATCCTCTTATCTAAATAAGCCTTAATGGATGGTCTGGGGGGATATTTATGATTATTGCACGAAAATCCTGATGGATTGTCAGACCTGATGGCGATGACTCACTGGACCTTACTTGGATTGTGTGATGCTAAAATTTATGTTTTTGTATGAAAATCTACTTTAGCAACATGCATTTATGGTTCTTTGTGCAAAGTAATTATAAATAGTAAATATCTTCTCCTCCTGTGTTTTTATGGATTGTATATCTTCTCCTCCTATCAGTTTTGGTATAGGATTTCAAATGCGATTAGGGCCCAATGACCCGGTTAACCCACGATTATGGGAGAACTCAAACGAAATCATTTGCATTAATATTGGGAGAAGGAGAAAAATCGAATGAAGTGTCCATCAAAGCCCCGACTCCGTACGAGGGAGAAGCAATAGTCATCTTTACTCAATCTGAACTCCAAAAACTTGCCAAACCGTACAAATACGCTTTGGTTGGGAAATTTTATTTTGTCCGACCAACTATGGAAACTATTCAAAGAACAGGGACAATGGATTTTTGAGTGATAAGGGACTCCATGATTTCTCCAGATTGGGTAGGTCATCCTTATCTTCCAGTTCATCTATTCAAACTGATGTGACTCAAGAAATTAATCATACTCACCCAGTCAATGATGTGGAGTCTGGTTTGGTCACCAAATTAACTCTTGAGCAGTCTCCTATGGCCTCTGCTTAGATGAGTGAAAAGTAATTGGGGTCTAGCTCAGATGTAGATGTTGGGGCTATGTAGTGGAGTGTTATCTGAGCAAACTCGTGTGGCATCTAAATAGAGGAGTGAATTGGTAATTGGGGGGGTTCCTGATTCTCCGCAATTAAACACCTAACTATCATTTGAACATGAAGTGAGTTTCAACTCTTACACTATTTCTGAGTAGTCTTATGGGGCCTACTCTCAAGAGAGTGGGTTGCCAATTGGATATTTGGAAATGGCATCATCCAAGCCTCTTTATCCACTCCCTCCTAAGAATCAATGGGATAAATTAGAATGCGTTAAATTATTGAACTTGTCCCCCAGAAGAATTTCTACCATCTCAGAAGAATTGATAAAAATTAATAACTACTATTTGTTGTATTATTTTAACTCTGTGTAATTTTCTTCTACTACTATTAGTATTGATTAAGTGACCATTTATCCTAACACGGATGAAATGAGAACAAATAAAAGAACGCAACATTATCATGTGAAAGTAAGTTATACAGAAACAAAACATTTTGAGTATGAACAAACATACAGGAAATCTTATCATATTACTGTTAAACGCATGTTATACTATGCTTATGTGAAACCGTATAAATTAATTGTAAAATGCGAATGGTTAGTAACTACTCATAAAAAATTAATTTCCAAAAATAGAACGTATTGTACTATTTATGTCTAGTTTTTCCAGTCTAACATGTTTGTTAAGGGTTTTCGGATGGAACTTGCAGGGTATGGACTCCGTCAAAATGTGTACTAATAAGAATGGTTACGTTTTAAGAACTAGCAAGATATATATATATATATATATATATATATATATATATTGAAGAGGCACGATGTGATAAACCCAAAACATGAGTCAAGAAAATTAGAATGCTCTTTGTGATTTGTTCTCTAACTCGATCTTTAGGTATAATAAATTTATAAAATATAACAGTTCTGTTCTTTCAATTGACACATAACATACTCATTATCCATCGACTATAATTGAAGCATCAATATGATGTCAATAAGAATAATCGAGCGATGAAAACTATCAAACACAATGAAGGATCGAGGGCATTTGTAGCAGCTCGTTATTACTTGGTATATATTTTTATATATTTGTTTTTTCTAAAGTTGATCTTATCTTTAACAAATATTGATGATAATGAATGTCTTTCATGATTATGAAGAATGATGTGGAGAATGAGGAGCTAGATCTAATTGAGCTCTACACAAAAACCCACTGCACTAATGAAAAATGGTCTTCTCCCGAAGAGGAGGAACTATATATAAGAATATAACATATATTAGATTAATACCATAAATTCGATTTTATGAAATTATATATACATGTTTGTTTTACAGATTGAAATGAAACAGTTTCAAGCTTAGCCTACTCTCGAGGGTAGTGAACCTTTGACTCCCGATGAGATAGCTGATTGAGTACTTTGTACTAAATCGAAATATGGCATAGGTCTTGGGCATGGACCGAATGATACCAAATCAAAAACATCACGCGAGATACAGAGTTGGAGAATTCCCTTAAGGAAACTTAGAGAGAGCATAGTGAGTTAAAGGAACAACTACAGGGTCGTGATGAGAGTTTGGAATGGTTAGATGCTCGTTAATTTGGATTCGACAAGATGTGTGATGCTTAAAAAGTATCGGGTTCCCTTCCTCCCACATTTACTATATGGTACGTTTTAATAATTTCAATGTTGAATTTATCGAAATTACATATTTGAATTCACATCCTTTGAGTTACTTAATATCTCTATTGGTGATGCTATTACCTTATATGCCGAATCGGGGGAAGGTGTATTTTGGTGGATTGTCATTGTATTTCTTGACTGTTTTATTTTTTAATTTAACAAGGTGGTTTTTGTCTATAAACAAAGGAAACCCCGTTAATTTTTTTAAAAATATTGGCGATTCTATTACCTTATCTTTTGAATCTGTGGAAGGGGTATTTTGGTGGATTCTCGTTGGATTTCTTGATTTTTTTTATATTTAATTTAACAGGGTGGTTTTAGTTTATAAACAAAGGAAACTCCACCGAATTTTTTAAAAAATATTTAAAATAAAATTGAATTTTGTAATTTTTTAGGTGTTTAGCTCAATGTGTCTTATTCCCTAGTTGATGTTATTCATTTATCAATTTTTAATAGATTTATAAATTTAGAAACCAATGTCTTGGTACTTTTTGAATTGCAGATTGGGACGTTGTGAGGACGCGTTTTTGGAAATCGTTTTTAGGATGATGATGAAGATGGAAGGAGAACTTAATAAACTTAATGGAAATTATTTTTTGGAGGTTACTTTGTAATTGATTATAAACTAATGCCTTAGGAATTATTTTTTGGAGGCTACTTTGTTGTTGATGTGTTGTAACAAACGGTATAGGCTACTTTGTAAATGATCAATGATTTTGAGATATCTTTACGAATGCTTTCATATCAATTATATAATCTTTTGAACCTTAATTTTTAGTATGTATATGATAGTCGTTGATTACATACATAATGTCGATTCTATAATTAATACTTATTTGATTGAATATTTATATGAGAAATGAAAAAAATTATGAATTCCAAATTTATAATTTTTTCACAATAAAATTCATTTTGTGACAAAAATATTGTCCCCGAAATATATTATTTTTGTCACCAAATGGTTATCCTTTTGCATATTATCATATACATTAGGTGACAAAAATAACATTTTTGTGACAAAAAATAATATCTTTGGCTACAAATAATTTTGTCACTAAAGGCGTGTGTGGCCATCCCCGATCCTCATGGCAGGAGAGACGAAGAAGATGGGGGTCTTCATGTCGAGAGGATCTTGGTCCTGCGCATCCCTCTCAGGAGCGCTTCGACCGCCATCGATGATGAGGTGAAAAATGTAGAGAGATGGACTAGCCAGTCTATTTTACTCAAAACAGACAAAAGAAAAGGGAGACATCCTGAAGGATAACATCCAAAGACATACTGATACATACAAAACCAAAATGATTCGAAAAGGGTCCGGGGGCTAAGTTACGAAATGGGAAGGTATTAGGCACCCATTCCGCCCTTGCGGACTGTCATAGGTTATTGCTATTTTCCTTTATTTCCCCGTGATATGTGTGCATGTATATATGTAGTGGAGATAGGAATCATCGACTTGTATCATGGAAAAGATAAAGCAAGTCATCCATAGGAATATCCTTAAAAGTAATATTAGAAAATAGGATTTATGCGATTATCCTTGCATTGATCGTTATAACGGAACGATAACACGTATATAATAATACTCAACTAAGAACGAATATATGTATATGTAAATATAAAGAATCTAAGATAATTAAGTTAAATGATATAGAAAAATAGAAAATGGTAGAAAAGTATGAATAGGACTCGAATATCGAGTTTTACATCGAGACGCCTACGTAGCCAATAGAGGCATCAAAGTCCACGTAGTTTGTATACAAAATGAGGGGTGGGGTTTATCCCATAAATCCAATTGGGGACTTCTCTTATTTATGTGTGTGTGTAAAAAGGTGTTTTAGTTGTGAGGAAAATGCGAGAAAAGTGTGAGAATTCCTGTTTGGGATTTATAAGCAAACCCTCTTTTTCTTATTTTTTGAGTTTTATTTATATGAAAATAAGATAAGTGAAATAATACTAAATAAAAAGTATATTAGGATATGTGAGATGAGAGAATAAAAGTGCTAAGTAATAAAATAAACTAATGCGAATTTAGGAGAATTTGAAGAAGGAGTTGAGAAAGTTGGACCTTCTTGAAGATCTTGAGCTTGGTCTTCAATGTTAGAGAGCAGCCCTTGCACTTGGATGATGATGAAGGGTAGTTAATTCACCAAGTTTGGTCGAAAAGATGATGAAAAGTTATGGTTGGAAAAGGATTTGGATGTGAAAATCACGCTGACTTTGAGAGAGGTTTTTTGAGTTCGTTGAGAGTGATGGATTTAAGATCTTGGGTCTTTTGCAATGAAGCCAGGCCCTCATTTTTATAGGACCAGGCCATTGCCGATCGGCATAGCCCTGGTCCTACCAATCGGTAGGTGTTTTTAGGCACACTACTGATAGGTAGGGTTTGGACCTGCCGTTTGGCAGCCTCTTTCAGGTTCCTTCGGAAAAAAGGTCATAAATCGCAAACCGTTGATCCGAATCACGCACGAGTTGAACCATTGGAAAGGTATTTTTTAGACCATAGAAAGTCCTTTGGACCGCTCCCGGGCCCATGAGTTAACTTTGGGTCAAATATGGCGCTCGTCAGTCCTTTGGACGGGGAATCGTCGGACGCAAACGGATCATTCGTCTACATGGTAAGTTAGAATCGTGCACAGGGTGGACCGTTGGAAAGGTTAGGAGATGTACTTAGATATTACAAAGAGTTTGAATTGGTTTGGGAAGTTGTCTTTGGTCAATTGGGTCCTGGAAGCGTTCCATGATCTTTCAGAGTAAAACGCATCGTTCGTCCGCATCGTAAGTTAGAATCATGCACGGGGTGAATCGTTGGAAATGGGTGTCAGCACCCTTTGAAGATTCATTTTATCTCGGTCAAGTTGAAGAGTTGACATTGGTCAAATGGAGACTGGGAGTGACCTATGGCCTTTAGGTCTGTACTCAGGGTATTACTTAGGTTTGTAGTGATGAAGGGAGGTGCTAGGAACCTAAAGAGAGTTTAGGGGTGATAGAATGGGGTGACTATAGAGCCCCTCAATGGGTGAGTTTGGAATAAATGATAGTTATTGAATACACACCACATGATGCCTTTGAAAGATCATAACCAATTCCGAAGGTCGAGGTCAATTCTGAGGACCTAAGGATGAAATGACCAATTCTATAGGTCGAAACCAATTCTGAAGGTTTAGGTTGAGATAACCAATTCTGTGGGTCGAATCCAATTCTGAGGGCCTAAAGATGAGGGTGATCGATTCTGCGGGTTGAAGCCAACTTTGAGGGCCTAAAGATGAGGTTGATCGATTCTATTGGTCGAAGACAATTCTGAGGGCTTAGAGATGTGGGTGACCGATTCTGTGGGTTAAATCCAATTTTGAGTTGGCTAAAGATGAGGGTGACCGATTCTAGGGTCGAAGGTAATTCTGAGGGCTTAAGTTAAGATGACCAATTCTGCGAGTGGAAGCCAATTCTGAGGGCTTAAGTTGAAACGACCAATCCTGCGGGTCGAAGCCAATTTTGAGGGCTTAGGTTGAGATCACCAATTCTGCAAGACAAATCCAATTCTGAGGTCTTAAGTTGAGATGACTAATTCTGCGAGTCGAAACCAATTCTAAGGGCTTAAGTTTAAAATGACTAATTCTACGGGTCGAAGATAATTATGAGGACTTAGGTTAAGGTGACCAATTTTGTGGGTCGAAGACAATTTTGAGGGCTTAGGTTGAGATGACCAATTTTGTGGGTCAAAGCCAATTCTGAGGGCTTAGGTTGAGATAACCAATTCTGCGGGTCGAAGCCAATTCTGAGGGCTTAAGCTGAAAATGACCAAATCTACGGGTTAAAGCCAATTCTGAGGGTTTAAGTTGAGATGACCAATTCTGTTGGACGAAGCCAATTCTGAGGGCTTAAATTGAAATGACAAATTTTGTGAGTCGAAGCCAATTCTGAGGGCTTAGGTTGAGAGTGACCGATTCTGCGGGTCAAAGCCAATTCCGAGGGCTTAGGTTGAGATAACCAATTCCGCGGGTCGAAGCCAATTTTGTGGGATTAAGTTGAGATAACCAATTCTGCGGGTAGACAAGTCTGAGGGATTAAGTTAAAATGACCAATTATGCTGGTTAAAGCCAATTTTGAGGGCTTAGAGATGAGGGTGACTGATTATGCGGGGTGAAGCCAATTCTGAGGGCTTAAGTTGAGATATTCTTGGGGAACTCTATCGGGGAAATTACCTCATGATTTTAATTTGAGATGGCGAGATGATTGCAGTGGAAAATTTTGTGTCTTTTGGAGACTTTGCGGGGTAGTAGCCAATTTGATGCTGTAAATTCCACTAGGGACGTGATTAGGTTGTCTATGGTTTGGATGCTTTGTTCGGGGATACTTCAGGGGTACATGGAGATAACCTGAGGTTTGGGATACTTTAGGGACCCCCGGAGACGTGGCCGGGAGGAGATTCACTTGGCTTTTGAGAGTTCCACTGGGGAAATAGGGGTTCCGCTTGAGAGAGTGTGAAATTTTCTTAGTAAAAATGTTTTAAATCCTCCCCGATATTTTTTAGAATTTTTTGAGGATTTTTCAAGTTTTTCTGGTATTTTTTGGGAATTTTTGTACGAAAATTTGAGGGGAGTGCCGATCGATATGGTGTGGAGGGTGACATTCAGTAGTGGCATGGACTTTTAGGCTATATAAAAAAGGTAAAAGGGCAGTGTCAATCAGTAGGTTGGGGGTCAGTGCCAATTTCCATGACCCTTGGCTTGCTATAAAAGGGGCGGGTTCCCCTTATTTTTCACAGCTTCTTACCTTCTATCTCTCTAAATTCTTTTTATGCCAATCATTCTAGGAATCCGTAATTTGAAAAATGGCTACTTTTGTGAGCATTGTAGTACACCAGGAGTGGTTGGCTATTGACGACAGGGCGAACGTGGAATGGAAGGCTAGGGTGCCTCTTGCTTTGGGGAGTGAGAACTCTTTTGACTCATTTGAGCCAATTCCGGATGAGCGAACCTTGCTGCAGGATCCGTCACTTCATCCCTCTTCGAGGGTGGTGAACCCTGGTGGTTATGTAAGTAAAATGACTTTTGGCATTCTTTTTTGGTGATTTCTTTTTTTCTTAGATTTTTATGAGGTTTTTCTTTAACAGCCTGATGTTTCTTTGTCGACCATGCATGCCCGCGGGATGACGGGGCTTACGGATGTCTGGGAGCACCTTCCACCTATGGTGCATTGGGTGGTATCAACAACAGGCTTTGGGAGGTTGGCGTCTGTGCTGGATGAAATGCCTCGTTCGACGACGGTTCTATGCGCTCTGGGGGAGAGGTGGTGGGACACTACCCATACCTTCCATTTTAGATTTGGGGACATGATTGTGACTCCCATAGATGTGTAGCGGCTACTGGGGCTGGATTTTGATGGAGAGTGGATAAAGGTGGATCTTTCCCTGCGGGTGAGGCCGGAGGCGGTGCGGGCAGTGCTCAGTGATATGGGGAGGATAGTATCTGGGGATTGTATCTGGTTTTCCCTGATGAGGGATGTGTTGTCGGGTAGGGTGATTGACACGGAGGATGGGCTGCAGGTGAGAAAGATGGCCCGATTGTTCATTTTTATAGTGCAAGGGGGATTTTTTGTGGCGACGAGCGGCGACATTATCCACTTATTGTTTTTACCATATTTGAGGATGTTTTCGAACATCCCTCTCTATGATTGGGGGAGCCGGACTTTGGCGAACCTTTATTTTTATCTAGATGCATTTAGCCTGTGTTACTGATAGACTTTTATTGGAACCACGTATCTTCTTGAAGTATTCTTTAGTTTGCGCATTTTCCTTTCATGCATTCGCATTTTCATTCTGCATCACTTTTTGATTGCAAATTTTTATCTTTGGGAGACGTGGTTCTATGAGGTGATTGGGTGTAATACCCAGTTGATTTCTCTGAAGGACGAGACCTTTGGGGACTTTTTCCGGTTGTATCGGTGGCAAAAGGCCAATCAGCAGTCGAGGAAGGCTCGTTCTTTAGAGGCGATGTGTCAGGTCTTTAATGTCCTAACCAGTGATAGGGTAAGAATTTTTCTTTTTTCAGTCTTGGACTTTGTGTGCTCTGATTCCATATTGACTTATATCTGCTGTGGATTTTTCAGGTGACCTTTTACCCTTGGGGAATGGTTGTTCAGGATACGGGGTCAACTGGATGAATGTGCATATGAGGCGCTTACTAGCGCATGAGTTTGGACACTCATGTTATCTCGAGGAAAGGGTGGTCTGATAGATTGCTGAGGAGTATTTGGTGGTGCCACCTACGAGGCCCCCTATGTCCGTGAGTCGAGAGCGCCTGCTGCCAGAGGATGCGAGGATTGCGGCAATGATTGGCGATTCTTATCTGTTGAAAACTAATACAGCTGTGTCATACGATTATATGGATTTCCTGATGAGTTGGTTGATGGTGCCCAGCATATATGATGCACTGCCTTTCCCTCGTTTTGGTTCGAGTCGGCTAGTGGGGTCTTCCCACAGCAGTGATGATCTGTCGACATCTGCGATGGTGACGACCTCGGAGGTCCCCTTTGTGAGGTTGCATACCCCTTCGTAAAATATCCGGCGGGGTGATGGAGGGATGGTTCCTAAGTTGTATCATCCTAATGCGATGGACCCGGAGGAGTTGGACTTTATAGAGGAGGTTCTTCCTCATTTGGTATATCTTTATATTATTCTCTCTTGGTTTCTTTTTTATCTTCTCTGCTTGATACTGATTCTGCCTTTTCTTACAAAAAGTTCGGGTGTCCACCACTTGGCTGAGGGACATTAGGGACTGGATATCTTCAGCGACTGCCTATATTCGGGACGCGATTCTTGTTCCTTCTTACTTGTTATCATCTGCCTCATTCGAAGAGGAGTCTGGTACGGGTAGCGGTGGTGCGTCATCTCCCCGCAAGGGAAAGAGAGCGCATCGTGGGGGTGGGAGATCTGAGAGAGAGAGAGAGGAAAGGGTAAGTGAGAGAGAGAGAGAGAGAGAGAATGTGGGTTTGGGATGAGTCCCGTTGTTTTTTTTTCTTTTCTTTATTTTACTACAAAAATTGATGTAACACATAAAAATATATATGCAATGCAATGGAGTTTTTTATTATCTTCTGTTAATGAATGAATGAATGCATATGCGCTTTTTACTTTGTTGCTGACATCGTAAAATATTTTTGGAAGTTTGAAAGAATGTTTTGATCATAATGAGAAATTGTATAAAGATGGAAAGGGAAATTGAAATTCTATTGAGAATATCAATTTATTTTTATTGAGTTTTCAGATTTTGACAAAAGAGGAAGAAAGGAAGTTTCTCAAAATAGAGGGTTGCCGATCGACAAGACCCTTGTCCTGCCTATCGGCATGTCAGTCTAGTCTAATCAATCAAGGCTTTGATTGGTACTCTCTTCATCCTTTGGTACCTTGTGGGGAAGGATTTCCGCCGATTTTTACAGGGGTTATGTCTTTTGTGAGGGTTTTCAAGTATAAAAAGGGTTAAGGTGTGTTTTCATAACACCTTCACATTTTTACTTTCTCATTCTGCGAGATGGATCTCCCTGGCAGTGCTGAGTTTTCCAACTACCTCGAGACTTTAGAGGCGATGTGTTTTTACAACGTCGACTACGATGCTTTCAACATGCGTTGAGTCTCTTTATGGCGTAATCGGCCCATAGAATGGAACATACTGATGGCAGCGGTACAATTTTGGTACCCCGAAGACCATGTATTTTTCTTTATCTTGGAAGAAGTTTGTTCGACTTATGAGGAATTTCCTGCCATGTTGGGTGTAAATCCTATTATTGCGGCTGTTATGCCTGAGTTTTTTCGATCTCCCCGAGAGTTTTTGGCTGGACTTCTCCACGTCTCGCCCTCGGCGGGTAGATCCTTGGTTACTGGAAGAATGATTTTTCTTTCGGTGGTGTTCCAGTCTGTGCATTTGTAGGAGGTTGGTGATGTTGGATATGTCGAAGCCATCATTCTCTCAAAACTTTTGCTGGTGATTGGGGAACTTCTGGTGGAAGTCATCACTTCATGGATGTCATACCATTGCAAACCTACGGCGGTGATACTGGCTAAGACTCTAAATGTCCTAGATGCCTGGCGAGAAGGTCGTTCTGACTTTCTGAGGGGTAGCCCAGTGATGCTGTTCATGTGGTTGTCTGAAAGATTCCACCCGAAGACTCCTCCGAAATACCCTTTGTCGGCTGTACCAAACTTCTTTTTGCATGATTTCATCAGAATGGGTCTGGATTTTGAGAGTTGGGAGAACTGGTTTGTGGAGCACGGGGCTTTAAATCTGTATTGGTTAGTGCCTTGGTGGGGATAACTGTTGCCTATTCTAGAACTGGGAGAATACCTGTACGTTCGGCTGGATGGTCTCAGACAGACCTCCTTCTATTTCCCTTGGAAACTTCTACGCCAATTTGGTTCGGAGAAGATCGTGTTACCTCGAACACTAGATTTCTTTCCGGTAGAAGATCTGACAGAGCGTCTGTGCATGCGGCTTGTCTCTTTGTGGGAGAGTCGGTGTCCGTCGAACCGTCCCTTTAAGTCTGTTGGGAGAGTCTGGTACATCCCTGGGGATTAAATAAAGTGGTTGTGGATGAGAGAAGTCCGTAAGAAGTTTCAAGTGGAGACTGGACAAAGGTAGCTGGTCTTATCTAATACCATGGAGGGAGGGGTTGTGGTGTTTCCGAGGTTGGTTCGATATTATCGATCTATGGAGCGTCTACGACACTCTATTCAGGCAGGGGCTTGGGGACCTTAGGATAAAGATGATGATGACAGAGCGGGATCCTCTAGTAGCTGTGGGTAGGACTCTTGGGGAGTTTATTTTGTACTGGGGAATAAATTGGGGAATTTTATTTGGCTTTCTAGGAAGGTAGGGGGAAGGTAGTTATCCCTTCCTTTTCTTATATAATTGCACCGTAATTTCTTATTAGTGAAGTAAATAAGTTTTTGATCATCTAGCTGTGCCTTGTGATGAATTTTGTATTTTTGAATAATTTTATACCGATCGTTAAGGCATGCATAATCCTTTTGTTCAAGTATATGTTAGAATGAACTGTCGTTCTCGGAGATAAGAAAAGAGTAGTTTTTTGTAAAAAAGGAAGGGTCGTGCTCATGTAAGATGTATGAGCTGCCTACGTACCTCTGGGGATTTTTGAAAGTTTTTAATTTTTCTAAAAATGTTTCATGCAGATGATCAGGCCCACATAGTTCTAGGTAGAGGGAAATGAAGATTTTTTTTAGAATAGAAGGGAGATGAGGAGAATCGTAGTGCGCCGAGATTTCGGACTAGGTGTATAATTTCTTTAGACGGTCCAGGATGATTGGATGAGCCATCTCTTCTCCATATAGGCCGGTAAGCATGGCAGAATCGCCGGACAAGTAATTCTTGACGATGTATGGGCCTCTCTAATTGGGCTTCAATCTCACTTTGGGGGTACCAGATGGGCTCTACTATTTCTTTGAGGGCTAAATCCCCCTCTTAGACACCGCGGTCCTTGACTATCTTATTAAATGATTGCGTTATTTGGTGATGGTACCATTGTATTTGATACATCACTTTCAATCTCCTTTCATATAGGATGGTCAACTCGTCAAGACGACTTTGGTACTAGTCTTCTTCACTGACCTTGCGTTCAAGCATGTCGCGCAACGAGGGTATTTCCAGCTCCACGGGTAGGACTGCTTCCATGCTGTAGACTAGAGAGTAAGGTGTAGCCCCAGTAGAAGTTCAGATCGAGGTTCGTTATCTCCAGAGGGCGTAAGGAATTCCGTCAGTCCAATCTTGATAGCTTTCGTTCATCTTGTTGATGATGGATTTGAGGTTTTTATTGGCAGCCTCGAGTACACCATTGGTCTGAGGTCAGTAGGGAGAGGATTTGTGTCTCTAAATCCCATAGTTGTTGACGACTTCTGTGACTTCTGCCTCGAAATGCAACCCGTTATCTGACACTAGCTCGTGCGGGACCCCATATCGACAGATGATGTTCTTCCTGATAAATTTGGCCACTTTTTTGGCATTCAGAACTACGTATGACTCGGCTTTGACCCATTTAGTGAAGTAATCAATGCAAACTAGGATAAACTCATGCCCGTTGGAAGCCTTGGGTGTAACTTTCCCTATGATGTGATACCCCAGGTGGAGAACGGCCAGGGAGAAGTAATGTTGTATAATTCTGGCAGAGGCAAGTGCTAAAGGTTGGAGAACTATTGACATATGAGGCGTCTTCGAACATAGGGGGTGAAATCCTGGACCATGGTGGTCCAAAATTAGCCTTGGCGGATGATCTTCTTGGCATGCATGTGACCGTTCATATGGGTCCCGCATTCCCCACTGTGGATTCTCTTCGTTTCCTCTTTAATGTCATCCCCTATGATGCAGGGTAGATGGGTTCCATTGAAGTTTCTCTTAAATAGTTCTTTGTGATAGATGATGTACTGGGCGGCCAGTCTTCCGAGGGTTGCTCGGTCTTTCTTGTTGAACCCTTGGGATACCTCTAGTACCAATAATTGGCTTTCTCGGGATTTTTTGTGCTGATGAGCTCAATGTGGTAGCAATGGGTTGGTTTATCTTGCTTTTGAACTAGGAAGGGGGCCATTATTATTCCTTCAAGCATGTTGACTATGAAGGCTAAGGTAACAAGGGCATCGGCTAGGTTATTCTTTGCTCGAGGTAGGTAGTGGTAGGTGATATCTTGGAATTGGGAGGCTAGTTTTTCTAAGTGGGCATGGAATGGTTAGATCTCGTCCTTGACTTTCCAATTTATGAGCACTTGAACAATGATGAGGGTAGAATCCCCATAGACATCTAGGCACTGCATACATTTCTTGAGAGCAACTTTGAGTCCTACCATACATGCCTCGTATTCAGTCATGTTGTTGGTGCAGGGGAAATCCAATTTGATAGCAATGGGAGTGTGGGAGTCATATGGGGCGATCAAAAGTATCCCAATGCCATATATTTTTTTGTTGGAAGCGCCGTCAAAGAACAACTATCATCGAAGGTTGTCTTGAGCAGTGCAGAGGATGTTCTCATCTGGGAATTCGAATATCCAATCATCAGCTTCTTCCATGGGGTGGTCAGTGAGGTAGTTGGAGATGTCTCTTCCTGTCATGGATTTCTGTGTGACGTACACAATATTAAACTTGGCTAGGAGCATCAACCACCGGGCCATTCGGCTAGATAAGGCGGGTTTCTCAAGGAGGTGCTTGATGGGGTCCATTCGGGATACATGTTTGATGGGGAAGGAGAGCATGTAGTGTCGCAATTTTTAGGTGACCCATACAAGCTCAACACATGCCTTTTCCAGAGCAGTGTAGTTGACTTTGTACCTAGCCAATTTATGACTCACGTAATAGATGGATTTTTCTTTATAGGAATCTTTAAGGTATTGGGCTAGTAAAGCCCCTGCTGCCGTGTCAGTTATGGTAAGGTATAGGAGCAAGGGGAGACCAGGATATGGTGGAATGAGTACTAAAGGTTGGGTAAGATATTGTTTGATTCGGTCAAAAGCTTCTTGGAAGGCCTCGTTCAAAACCTTAGTTAAATCCTTTCGGAGGAGTTTAAAAATAGGTTCGCAGATGAAGGTTAGTTGGCTGATGAACCGACTAATGTATTGTAATTTCCCAAGGAAACCACGGTCTTCTTTTTCCATTCGGGGAGGTGGCATCTCAAGTATGGATTTCACCTTAGCACGATCTGCTTCTATCCCCTTTTCACTGATCAGGAATCCTAAGAGTTTCCCCTTTGTAACGCCGAAGACACATTTATGTGGATTGAGTCTCATCTGATATCATCGTAATCGTTCGAAAACCTTTCGAAGGGAGGGAACATGACCTTCTCTAGTGTTGGATTTGATAATCATATCATCCACATAGACCTCGACTTCCTTGTTAATTAGATCATGCAAGAAGGTTGTGGCTACCCTCTGGTAGGTAGCCCCAACATTTTCTATACCAAATGGCATAATAGTGTAGCAAAAGGGTCCCCACGGGGTGATGAATGTTGTATTTTCTTGGTGATCTGGGTTCATTTTGATTTGATTGTGTCCGGCAAATCCATCGACGAATGACTTCAGATCATGACTGGCTATGTTATCCACGATCATGTCGATATTGGGTAACAGATAATCATTCTTTGGAGAGGCTTTGTTCATGTCCTTGTAGTCTACACACATCTAAACCTTCCCTCTTAATTTTAGCACAGGCATTATGTTGGCTAGCTATATGGGATATTTGATAACACGAATGAAGCCCACGTTCAGCTGTTTGACCACCTCTTCTTTGACCTTGAGCGACCATTCGGTGTAGAGCCTTCTCAACTTTTGTTTAACCGGCTTGTAATCTAGAAGAGTGGGGATCTCATGTTGAGCTATTTTGGGATCAATGCCAGCCATATCGTCATAGGACCATGCGAAGAAATCCATGAATTCATTCAGTAATTCTTCGAGTTGTGCGCTCTCATGCTCGTCGAGAGTAGCCCCTATACTAATCTCGCACAATTGGCTACTAGAACCGAGGTTAACAACAACAGTTTTTTCTTCACTAACTTGAATACGATTATGTTGTTTATTATTAACCTTATTTAGATCAGTGAAGAATTGTTCATTTTCAAAATCATCATTATTAAAAGTTTGATTAGAATCTAAACAATTAATGTAAGGCACAATAAGATACTCAAAATCTTTATTTATTTCATTGATAGGAAAAACAACATAGAGAACCTCATCAAATGAGGTCTCGGTTACATTTGAGCAAGGATATACAACATAAAAAGATATGGGGTAAACATTGGGGTTAGGTGGGATTTCAATAAGAAGAACTGGCGCAGCATGCCAATTAAGAAGAGGTGTATCAACATCTTTAATCAGGTGGGATGGATTTAGTGATGCATTGCTTGAATGAACCATGCAGAGTGTCAGCCCTAGTGTCTATAAGTTGAATAAACCCTCGAAGTCACTTTCCTCGGTCTCTATGGTATCTCTGATGAGCGATTGCACATGGTGTTAGGAATTTTCGGCTCATGGGTAGCTGTCCTGGAAAAAGATCTCCATTCCAGGCTTCATCTTCTTATTTTATGGTCATACCATATTTCTGGTAAGCCACAAAAGAGAAAGTGCTCGCCCTCTTTAACGAATCGTCCATTCAAGGAGTCACCTGGGATAGTTTGGGTGAAGTCTAGTATTCTCTTTGATTGAGAATGGCATATCATTTTGATCTCTTATTTCGATGGTTGATACCCCAAACCCCATGGAGGGAAAACTTTTTTTAGTACGATGGGCACAATTATCCCTTGTTGTCTTTGTCCTAGCCCCAGTCCCGGCATTAAGTTCATGTTTCTGAACATCTGAATCACATTGACATTTCCATGAGGGTCATATTCTGGACAAACCCATTGAAATTGTCCCCTGTTGGGAGTAGAAGTGGTTCAACTCGGAATCCTGATAGGAGCATATAATTTGACCCGTGTTGTATCTCAAGGATTAGATTGTTAGTACTCGCACCCTCGACATTTCCATCATCGACCAAAATGGTGATAACTCGTCTGTCGGTGAAGAACTTTAATTTCTTATGGAGTGAGGATGACATACCCTTGATACTGTGGAGCCAAGGTCATCCAAGCAACAGGTTGAAATAAGTTGGGATATCAATAACTTGGAATTCAACGACAAGTTTATACGGACAACCCCTATTACAAGTTTTATGAATACCATCACCTCCCGACGGGTATTATCGTAGGCACGTACAACAGTGGAGGTTAGAGCGAGGTCACTTTATTTCAGTCCTAAGTATTTTAAGGTTCTTAATGGGCAGACATTCAAGGAGGATCCATTATCGATAAGAGAGAGTGGTACGATCTTCCCCATAACTTCGACGAAGATGTTGAGTGCATGATTGAGGTTTGGCCCAATTCTGGGGATTTCTTCTTCAAAAAAGGATAGCATTTGGGTAAAGGTTAGGGATCTGACTAAATTTATCGCTTCTTCTAGTGTAGTGGAAGGAAGAACTATGGGTCTAGTGAGCAACTTGATCAAAGCATTTGTGTGTATCTGGGAAGACATGAAAAGCGCCCATAGAGTGATGTTAGGTTGAGTTTTCTTCAATTGATTGAGGATCTTGCTCTCCTCGAGGGTCATTTTTGGCATATGAGGGTTTTTAACGCCCTTCCCCTTATCATTGGCTGGTAGTGGGCTTGGGATCTGGTAATGCCTCCCTGATCTGGTCATATGATTTACTGAAGAAGGGAAGAACATGAACCCCGTTTCCTCGTCAATCTCAAGTTGTCCTGCCACCTTGTTTATTTCTCTGAGGAGTTCTTCAAATGATATCATCCCACACGTGTCGGTTATCGGGCTATTTTTTCTGAAGCTTCCCCTTTATTTGAGTCTTCAAATTCTTCCACCCATCCGGTGGAAACAATTCTGTCTTTCCATGTAAAGTCAATGCATTCCATAACTTCAATGTCTTCTTCATACATGTCTTCCCATTCTCTGGGGATAAGTAAGGGTTAAGGGACCAGTCATCTTTGTAGCTTCAGAGTATCAAGTAACTCGGTCATATTGCTAATAGTTTTGGTTTGTCTAAATAATTCTTCCATGATCAGGACAATATCATCTAGGCTAATTTCATCGGTAGGTACTACCCAACTGTCTGACTCTTGGGCCCATTTCCGTGCTTCCAAGAATAACATATTGAACCTTCGACAATCAATGATCATCTTTGATGGCAATTTTAACCCAAACTCTAGGAGTTGGTTTAACACTTCTGATAATTCCATACTTCCATTTTCGGAATGGGTACGGATAGCGATGCATACTCTGGTAAGGAGTGACAGTGCCTGATCAGCGAGGCTAACAGGATGTATGGGTGTGATTTGAGTTGAGGGATCAAATTGTAGGTTCTCTTCTAGGAAGATAGCATTGGTATGCTTTGGGAGTGGGTTATGAGTAATGTTTGTCTTAGGATTAGCTCGTGGGGCAATGGTACCCTAGTCGATTAGACCTTGGATTATGTTTCGAAGGTGAAATCATTGGTCATTGGTATGGCCAGAAGTTTGATGAAAGGCACAATGGGCATCTGCCTTGAAGTTTCTTGGGAGTGTATTTGGTAATCGACAAGCCAAGGGTTTGATAAGATTTCGGCTTAACAGGGCCTGATAGACTTTGGAGAGGGGAGCTTGGAGCTCGGTGTATTCCTTTTGGACTGGGACAGGGAGGATTTCTGGTGCCCATGAGGTGGTTGGTTGAGATATGTTATTTATATTCGAGACTGCAGCACTGACAGGTTTGTCATATTTTTTGGGGGTGAACTGTCCGGACACTTTCTTTAGTTCAAAATCTGTTTTAGCAAGACCTTCCTCGATTTCTACACCTGCTTCTCTGAGATCTCGAAAGTGGGGATAGTATTGTCTTCCCATTTTTATTCGAACATGGGGTAAGAAATTCTTCTTCACTATGTTGAGTTGTTCTTCCTCGGATGGCCGATTGGTCATGGTGGCTGCTTTTTCCCTCCATCGGGGTATGAAGTTACTGACTGATTACCTAGAGTTCTGTTTGAGCAGCTCTAAATCACGACGTGTGACCTCAAGCTCTTCATTGTATTTTTACTGCGACATGAATTCTCGGGCTACATCCTCCCAGCTACGGATTTTGGACTCCTCGAGAGATAAAAACCATAGGAGGGCGCTATCCTTTAAAGTTTGCTAAAATAATTGGGCCATCACATCTTTAAAATCCCTTAGGAGAGTCATAGAATGGTGATAGCTAAGAAGATAAACAATCGGGGGTCCATTTCCTCCGAATTTCTCGATATTTGGCATCTTTAACTTCTCGGGTAACCTCGCTTTAGGATAAGGAAACATATGGGTGTAGTCCATGTAATTTCCAGAGATTTTGACTTGGTAAAACTTCTTAGGTAGCATCTTGAGATCTTATTTGAATTGTTCAATTCTTCCCCTTTCGGATCAATGATCATAGGAAAGTTAGCCCCAGGCTCGGGAAGGTTTAACATAGGAAGCTGGGTAGGCGGTGACCCATTAACAGGAGGGGCACGTGGAGCGTGCTAATATTCTTCAGGAACCCAGATAGGCTAGGGTGGACCCATAGCACGAGGACCTCGGTCTCTTGAGGAACAAGAACCTGGTTTCTCTGTATCTCTCGGTCCTCAATCTGGAGGTTGTCAATCTTGCATGAGCTGAGCTAAGACTGCCGTCAGATCTGGCTGCACAACTTGTACTTGATATTTGTTTTCCATGGAAAGTGGATGGATTCCGTACTCGAAAGAAGTAGTAGGGGAATAGACAGAACTCCGGGGTGATTTGACTGAAGACCGAAGCCAATAAGGAGCCAGGCCAAGGGCGTGCGATCACCTGAGAAGGAGTAAAATGGGATTTATTTTTGACAAAAAAGGATGAAAATATTTTTGACATTTTTATTTATTTTTAATTGAAAGACAAAATATTTTTTGATATTTTGATAAAGAAGAGAGAAATGTTTCTGGACTTTTGATAAAGAAGGGAGACATATTTTTGGGAGACGGGTCTCAACAAGATTATTAAAATTCTTATATTCTCACATGTATTAAATTCTCCTAAATGCAAAAATGAAATATCGGACGGGACCCGAGCTTGGAAAAATCGGGTTTGTAACATATGAAAATTTATGGTTGGACTTGTAACCAGGCCCACGGGTAGGGTCCCGTTTTAAAAATGCGCGAAATTTTAGGAGACAGGCCGACCCAAAATTTTGATAAAGTTTCGGGTCGAAACCGACAATCTAACATGTATTTCCTAGACTTGACACCTATGTGTGGGTATGTAGTTGGTTGGGTGAATCGAAAAGGGTTCCCCCCTTTGGCGTGGATTCCACGATATTTGTCTTTCTTTTGAGGGAAATCGGTACATGTGTACAAGCCATTTGATATACCTAAGTGTATGTGAATTGCCTCACTATATACCTCATGGGGATGGTACATGTGAGAGAAAATTTGATATACTCGACGTACGTGAACGAGTTCCCTGCGATATATCTTCCGTCATGACTTCGGTCAAGCGGTACAATGCGGGGGAACCATTCGATATACGTCAAAGGTACTTGGCCAATGGAAGGTGAGAGCCACATCTCTTAGGCTAACTGCGCCCTGCAGGACCAGTGCCCATCACAAAGTGACCCTCCAGTTACTGGACAAAATTTGGTCAATAATAATGCTCTTTGGTGATGTCGTGTGAATCATGCATGATTCTCTTATTAGTATCTTAGGATGCGAGTATCTTTCTTGATCATGCCAAACAGGGAGCAAAGTACAAGTACTAATGGTATACCAAGTATGGATTGGTGATGTGTGCAACATGTGGACATATGTGATCCTAGGCGCACGTGGTGTGAAGTGTACATGGAGAACCTTCTACAAGTGTGTGAATAGAAGCATAATCATAAGGTATACAAGAATAGTAAAAGGGAGGCATGAAAAATAGGGGAAAATATAAGCAAATATAACACCCATGTAAATATATTCTAGCCCTTAAAATGAACATCCCCACTGGAGTCTCCACTGTGTCCATCCCCGATCCTAACGGCGGGAGACACGAAGAAGAGGGGGGTCTTCTTGTCGAGAGAATCTTGGTCCCGTGCAGCCCTCTCGAGAGAGCTTCGATCGGCAGTGATTATGAGGTGAAAAATGTAGAGCGAGTCTATTTTTATCAAAGCAGAAAAAAGAAAAGGGAGCCATCCCTAAGGATAGCATCCAAAGGCATATTGATACAAACGAAAAAAAAATGATTCGGAAAGGGTCTGAAGGATGAGTTATCAAATGGGAAGGTGTTAGGCACCCATTCCGCCCTTGCGGTTTCTCATTGGTTATTGTTATTTTCCTTTATTTACCCGTGATATGTGTCCATGTGTATATGTAGTGGAGATAGGAATCATCGACTTGTATCATGGAAAAGATAAAGCGAGTCATCGATAGGAATATCCCTAAAAGTAATATTAAAAAATAGGATTTACGCGATTACCCTGGCGTTGATCATTATAACGGAAAATAACACGTATAGAATAATACGCCACTATGAACGGATATATGTATATGTAAATACATAGAATCTAAGAGAATTAAGTTAAATAATCTTGAAAAATTGAAAATCGGAGAAAAGTAAGAATAGGACTCGGGTCTCGAGTTTTACTCTGAGATGCCTACCTAGCCTATTGAGGCATCAAAGTCCATGTAGTCCGTATACAAAACGAGGGTTGAGGTTCATCCCATAAATCCAATTGGGGAATTCTCTTATTTATGTGTGTGTGTGTAGAGAGGTGTTTTAGTTATGAGAAAAATGTGAGAAAAGTGTGAGAATTCCCGTTTGGGATTTATGAGCAAACCCTATTTTCCTTATTTTTGGGGAATTATTTATATGAAAATAAGAGATGTGAAATAATACTAAATAAAAAGTATATCAGGATACGTAAGATGAGAGAATAAAAGTGCTAAGTAATAAAAATAAGCTAATGCGAATTTAGGAGAATTTGATGAAGGAGTTGAGAAAATTGGACCTTCTTGAAGATCTTGAGCTTGGTCTTGAATGTTGGAAAGCAGCCCTTGCACTTGGATGATGATGAAGGGTAGTTAATTCACCAAGTTTGGTGGAAAAGATGATGAAAAGTGATGGTTGGAAAAATATTTGAATGTAAAAATCACACTGACTTCGATAGAGGTTTTCTGAGTTCGCTGAGAGTGGTGAATTTCAGATCTTGGGTCTTTTGCAATGAGGCCAGACCCTCCTTTTTATTGGCCCAGGGCATTGCCGATCATCATAGCTGTGTTCCTGCTAATCGGTAGGTGTTTTTAGGCACACTGTCGATTGGCAGGGTTTGAGACCTACTATTTTGCAGTCTCTATCAGGTTCCTTCAGAAAAATGATCGTAAAGCGGAAATTGTTGATCCGAATCGCACACTGGGTGAACCGCTGGAAATTTATTTTAGATACCTTCAAAAGTACTTTGGACCACTCTCGGGTCTGGGAGTTGACTTTAGGCCAAATATGGCTCAGAGGCGCTCGTCGGTCCTTTGGACGGGGAATCATCGGACGCAAACGGATCGTTCGTCCGCATGGTAAGTTAGAATCGTGAATGGGGCAGACCATTGGAAATTTTAAGAGATGTAATTAGACATTCCATAGAGTTTGACTTGGTTTGGGAAGTCAACTTCAGTCAACTGGGGCTTGGAAGCGTTCGGTGACCTTTCAGAGTAATATGGATCGTTCGTCTGCACTGTAAGTCAGAATCGTGCATGGGGAAGACCGTTGGAAAGTGGTTTTAGCGCCCTTTGAATATTCATTCAGTATCGGTTCTAGTTGAAGAGTTGACGTTGGTCAAATGGAGCCTGGGAGCATCTAGTGACCTCTTGATCAAGTTTCGGGGAAAATGGGTTGTTCCTCCGCACTGTAAGTTAGAATCGTGGATGAGACAGACTATTGGAAAGGGGATTTAGTGCCCTTTGAAGATTCATTCAGTCTCGATCGAGATGAAGAGTTTGACTTTTGGTTAAATGGAGCCTGGGAGTGCCCTATGGCCTCTAAGTCAGTACTCGGGGTATGACTTAAGTTTGTAGTGATGAAGGGAAGTGCTAGGGACCTAAGGAGAGGTTAGGGGGTGCTAGAATGGGGTGTTTATAGCATGCTAGTACGTGATAAAGGATATTTTTTCACCAAAAGGTGTATTATTCGGTGATGAAATTTGTATTTCGTCACCAAAACCTATATCGACGAGGCTTTCATGACGAACGATAGACAAAAAAGATTTTGTCACCAAAAGTTTTTGGTGACGAAATTTTTTCAATTGGCAACAATTTTTTTTCCACTAATTATCTATTTTGTTATGGTGGATCCATAGTATCAAGGGTGTCCTCTTATCTACATCAAAAACTGAAGTTCTTTGCCATTGGGTAGGTCATCACCATCCTGTCAAATATAATAACAATGAGAATTCAAGCACCAGTAATCCAGTACTTGAGATACATCATGGTGTGAATGATATACTTCTATCAGGTTTTTGAGTTAAACCACTTCTACTCCCATTAGGGAATGATTTCAAAGATAGGGCTTGTTCGGAGTACAGCCCTCATCGCAAAGTCAATGTGATCCAGATGTTCCAAAACTTGTACTTCATGCCCAAACTAAGGCTGGGACGACGACAACAGGGAATACTTGAACCCATACTGCTGAATAAGGCCTTTCCTCCTTATGGACTAGGTTATCAGCCATCAGTAAAAAAAATCAGAATGATCCTTTAAACTCAGCTTAAGAAAAGGCTAGAAATTGCCAAAACTGTCTCAAGAGATTCCTTAAATGGATGATTCATTAGAGAGGGGGAAGATTTCACCTTTTGTGACTTTCCCAAATCATGGTATGAGCATGTAGACAAGAAGATGAAACCAGGAATGGACATCTTTATCCAAGGGAGCTACACATAGGCCGAAAGTTCCAAGCACCATGTGACACCACTCATTGATAAGACTATAGTTAATACCGAAGATTCTGGGGGAAGTGACTCCGAGGATTCATTCAACTTACAGACATTTAAGATAACACTCTACATGATCAACTCAAGCACTACATCATCAGATCCATCGCTCCTGATCAAAGTTATTGATGCTCCTCTCCTAAGCTAGCATGATTTACCCCTCGGGGAACCTTTTGTTACACCGTTAATCCATTTGGTATCCAAAATGCAGGGGCTACCTATCAGAGGGTTGCCATAACCATCTTGCATGATCTGATACACAAAGAAGTTGAGGTCAATATGGATGATATGATTACCAAGTCTAAGACTAGGGAAGGTCATGTTCCTTCTCTCGGGAAGTTATTCGAGCGACTACGGCAGTAACAGATGCAACTTAACCCATATAAATGTGTTTGTGGAGTTACCAAAGGAAAGATCTTAGGATTCATTATTAGTGAGAAAGGGATTAAAGCAAATACTGCCAAACTGAAAACTATACTCGAAATTCCACCACCTTGAATGGAGAAGGAAGTTCGTGGATTCCTTAGAAAATTACAGTAAATCAGTCGGTTCATCAATCAGTTGACTTCTATCTATGAACCTATCTTTAAAATCCTCTGAAAGGATTCCACCAAGTTTTGGAACGAAGCTTGCCAAGAAGCCTTTGATCGAATTTAGCAATATTTAACCCAACCTTCGATACTCATGCAACCATATCCTTGTCTTCCCTTACTCTTATACCTCATCATAAACGATATTGTATCTGGGGATTTACTATCCCAAGACCTTGAGGAATCCCACAAAGAAAGATCAATCTACTACTCCAGTTGTAATTTAGTAAGGAACGAAGTTAACTACACTGCCTTGGAAAAACCATGTGTCGCCCTTGCCTGGGTCACCTAAAAACTACAGCACCACATGCTCTCCTTCCTTATCAAACTTATGTCCCGAATGGATTCTGTAAAATACCTACTCAGGAAACCTGCCCTGTTTAGCCAAATGACCCGATGATTGATGTTGTTAGCCTAGTTCAAAATTGTGTATGTCACGTAGAAAGCCATGAAAGCAAGATCCATCTTTGACTACCTTGCTGACTACCCTATGGAAGAAATCGAAGTTTGGATTTCTGAGTTACTGGATGAGAATATCCTTTGTACCTCCCAAGAAGACCTCTGATGGAAAATGTTCTTTGATGGCACTACCAACAAGAAAGGATATGACATTGTGACACTCCTAATTACCCCTGATGACTCTCACACTTCCATTATTATCAAATTGCATTTTCCCTACATCAACAACATGAATGAATATGAGGCATGCACGGTAGGCCCCAAATTCATTCTTAAAAAAGGAATTCAATACCAATATGTCTACGGTGATTCATTCCTCATCCTCGATCAAGCACTCAGAAGATGGAAAGTCAAGGAGGAGAACCTGTTACCCTTCCATGACCACCTAAAAGAGTTAGCCTCCTAATTCCAAGATATCAACTTCCACTACCATCTTCGAGCAAATAATAATCTAGTCGATGCCCTAACTACCTTAGCCTCCATGATTGACATTCTCGAAGGAATAATGATGGCCCTCTTCCTGGTGTAAAAGCAAGCTAAACATACCCACTGCTACCACATTGAGCTTATCACAGAAGAAGATCCTGATATAGCCAATTACTAGTACTATGATATTTGCTGCCTCCTCAAGCATGGTAGGTATCCACAAGCTTCTAACAAGAAAGACTTAACAACTCTTCACAAACTGGTTGTCCGATACATTATGTGTGATAAAGCACTATTCAAGAGAAACTTTAATAGAACCCATTTACACTGCATCACGGGGGATGACATTGAAGAGATAATATAAAAAATCCATAGTGGGAAGTGCGGAGCCCACATGAATGGCCATGTGCTCTCCAAGAAAATCATCAGACAGGGTTACTATTGGACTAATATGGTTAAAGAGTGCACCACCTATGTTCAAAGATGCCTTAAATGCCAGCAGTTTACTAACCTCCAATAATTGCCTCCGCAAAAATTATACAACATGACTTCTCTCTGGTCGTTCTCGACATGGGGCATCGACATCATTGCAAAATTTTCACCCAAAGCCTCCAATGGGCATGAATTCATCTTTGTTGTCATTGAATACTTCACTAAATGGTTCGGAGCCGAGTCCTACACAACGCTGAATGCTAAAAAGGTGTCCAAAGTTCATCTGAAAAAATATCATCTATCGATATAGGGTCCCCCATGAGCTAATATTGGACAATGGGTTACATTTCGAGGTTGAAGTCACATAATTGGTCGACGAATATAGTATCCAGAGGCACAAATCTTCTCCCTACCAACCTCAAACCTACGGTGTAGGAGAAGCAGCCAATAAGAACCTCACAGAAATCATCAGCAAGATGACCAAGAGTTGTCAAGATTTGGCCGATCAGATCCCTTACGCCCTCTGGGGCTACAGAACTTCAGTTCGAACATCTAATGAGGCTACCCCTTACTGTCTAGTATACGGCATGGAAGTAGTCTTACATGTGGAGCTAGAAATTCTTCAATACGAATCATGCTTGAAAGCAAAGTCAGTGAGGGAGACTGGAATCAAAGTCGTCTTGATGAGTTGTCACTCCTAGACAAAAGGAGACTAAAAGCTCTATATCATACACTAGGGTACCATCACTGAATAGCACTATCATTTAACATTAGAGTCAAGGACTGTGTTGTAAAAGAACAGGTCTTCTCATTTAAACAAAATTATAGACCCCATCTGGGATCCCAGAGGAAATTCAATCCCAATTGGAGCGAAACCTACATTTTAAAGAAGATCCTATCTGGCGGCGCCGCTATGCTCACCTACCTCGATAGAGAAAACATGGCGCGTCCATTCAACCTGGGTCATCTCAATAAATTCTATCCCTAGTTGTAAATCTCGGTGTGCTATGACTCTTCTCATCTCCCTTATATTTTAAAAAAATAAAAAATAAAATAATTTCCCTCTACTCAGAACTTCGTGGTGCCCGATCCCTTAAAAATCTTTTTACTTTCAAAAATTAAACTAAGGAAATTTTCAAAAGCCCCAAAGGTACATAGGCAGCACATAACCTTTATAAGAGCACAGTCTCCTTTTTTCATAAAATGCTAAAATGCTATTCTTTTCTTATCCCCGAGAACGACAGCTCATTTTTAGCATTTACATGAAAAATAGGATTATTTATCCCTTAGAGATTGGTATAGATAATTCAAATGTAAAACTCATCAAGAGGCATAAAAATAAAATTTAAATTTTCTTTATTTCTTTGACGAAAAATTTCATTACAATTACGTCGGTGTGGGGTGTGAAACAACTTACCTTTACTAACCAAAACCATATATAAACCTTCCAAATTTATTCCCATACATAACCATACATAACAAAACACATCACAAAAATCTTCACATATAAATTCCCCAGGGATCCTACCCGAGTATGCCAGAGGAAACGGCCCCATCATCATCTACATCCTGGGATCCCAAAAACTCCCCTGCTTGAATAGAATGTTGCAGGCACTCCATGGAATAGTAACCCAGACCAACCTAGGGAAAATAACAACACCTCTCTCCATAGAGTCACATATGGCGAACCACTATTTCTCGTTCTCCACAACCAGCATTTTTCAAACTATGCTCCTCCACAAACACTTCACGTAGTCCCCAAAAACTTGCCAGACACTACCAACAGATTGGGAATGATGGGTTGATGGTCATAGATTCTCCCAAAGAAAGCCTAACTGCATGTGAAGATGCTCAATCAAATACTTCATGGGAAAAAGTCTAGTGTTTTAGATGTTATGGTCTGCTCCCAGCCAAATTGGTGCAAGAGACGCTAGGGAAAGTAAAAAGAAGTTTGCTGGAGGTCAACCAACTGGACATGCTTAAAATTCCCCCTATTTTAGAATTGGTAGAAATTCTACCCACCAAGGCACTGACTAACACAAACCTTGAGCCCCGTGCTCCATAAACCAGTTCTCTCAAATCTCGGTGTTAAAGCCCAAGTGATAAAGTAGAGAGGAAAGAAGTTTGGCACGGCTGCCTAAGGATATTCAGGAGGGAATTCCATACAAAATCTCTCCGACAATCACATGAACAACATAACAGGGTTATTCCTGAAGAAGTCAAAACGGCCTTCCCGCCAGGCATCCAGACCATTCAAGGTCTCCGCCAGTATTACCGTCGTAGGATTATGATGGTATGACATCCATGAAGTGATAAATTCAATTGAGGGTCCACCAGTAGGTCCTCGGTCACCAGTAAGAGCCTCAAAGTTAGGCCCAAAGCAACACCTCCAGAAAAATCAGCATCAGTACAATCTCTCAAACACACCAAATTCAGTACAATCCAATGAAGGCAACAAGCACCACTTTACAAACCAACTTTATATCTCCCAACACTAATCGAGCCTCCAAGGCCTTCCACTACTCAAAAATTTCAAAAAACTCATTTTTACTACTTCTTCTCAAAATAAATCCCTTCGAAAGGGAAGCTATTTTTAAACCAAGACTTTGAGGCCAACTTCTACTCAAATATATTTAAAAAAAATAAAAAAAACACATTTTTCCTACACTTTCTCAAAATAAAAACTCAACCAAAAATTGAAGTGCATATAGAGTAAGCCACTAAATTAAGATAAACAAACAAAGTATGCATTTATTTTTGCCCTTTTAAGTCTTTTTTCAGGTGCAATGCTGTTACATCGAGCATGTAATATGATCAACACCAAGCTCCCACAATTAGTGATGAACCTGTAAGAAAATTCTGAAAGGGAATAATCATAATTTAATGTCACCTCATTTGCCCGAACTACCATCTACCCTAGATACCAAGAGTAGACGAACTCATGCGCCAAGAGATGACGCAGCTACCCATTCCCCCTAGTCAACCCTGTGTGCTATATGACCATCCCTGAGGGATAGAAGGTTGCCTGCAAGATCCCCTGCGAAAAATCAATATCTAAAAAAGGACATCGAAGAAAAGTGTTCTCAAGAGGAAAGAAGAATTTACCCAATCAGCACTTTCCCTTCACCAGCTCGAGGTACCCCAAAACAACATGTGATTGCCATTTGTCACCTCTTACACCCTACCGGTCAGCACCCTCCATGAAATTTCGTACAAAAATTCTCAAAAAATGTCAAAAAAATCCTTATAAAATTCTTAAAATTACCAAATCAATTTTAAAAACTTTTTCATCAAGAAAAACATTTTTAACACCACACTTACTTCCCCCAGTGGAACACTTACTTCCCTAGCATAACACTTACTTCCCCAAGAGGAACACTAATTCCCAAAATCAATTAAATATCTCCCAAAATCAATTGAATATCTCGCAGAAATAAAAAAAATTCCCCAGTAAGCCTGCACCAAATCCTCGGATTAATACCTCTTTCCTAGTGGAATCTCTAAATTTCCCCAGGAAAACTATAACTTATGCCCTCAAAATTGGATTTGACCTGATAAATTAGTCTCTTCAACTTAAGCCCTCAGAATTGGCTTCGACTCGCAGAATTGGTCACTTCAACTTAAGCCCTCATAATTGGCTTTGACCCTTAGAAATGGCTATAACCTGTTGATGATGATTTGGTCGCCTTTAACTAAAGCTCCCAGAATTGTCCACCTGCTGAATTGGACGCCTGCTGGATTGGTCGCCTTTACCTAATGGCCTCCCGGTCAACCTCCTAATGGCCTCCATATCATCCTGCTAATAGCCTCCAGATCTGGAGGCCATTAGGAACTCCCCGACTCCATTTGACCAAGGTCGAATATTCAACTCAAATGAGACTGAACTAATATTTGAAGGTCACCCCGTGCGCAAATCAACCTTACGATAATGACGAACGATCTGTTTTACTCCGAAAGGTCACTTGGCACTTTCGAGCACCGGTTGACCAAAATCAACTTTCCAAACTGAGTTAACCTCTTTGAAATGTCGAAATACCTCGCATTAACTTTCCAATGGTCCACCCCATGTATCATTTGGACTTTTCATTTCTGACGAACGATCTGTTTCCGTTCGACAATATCATGTCTAAAGGACCGATGAGCACTTCCAAGCCACGTTTGACCCAACGTCAACTCCCAGACGTGGGAGTGGTCCAAAGGACTCTTGAAGATCTCTCAATTACTTTTCTAACAGTATTCCTCATGCATAATTTGCATTACTTTTCGAAAAAATTTGCATGAGGCAGCCGATTGGCAGGTCCATTTCCTACTTATTCGCAGTGTGCCTAGGGTTACCTGCCGATGACCTCACTTTATCTCTTTCATGGTTTGAGTTTGGTGATTACTATCTCCATTATATATTCACACATACACAATTCATGGTGAAATAAAGGAAAACAATAACACAAGCATGTGAGAGACAGAACGGGTGGGATGGGTGCCTAACACCTTTGAATTTCATAATTTAGCCCTCGAACTTTTGAACTATTGGTTTCGTAAGCATCAGTTTGTCTTTGATGCCACTCTCTCAAAGAGATGCTTATTATTTTGTTTGTTTTGTGAAAAATAGGTTGGCGACTCCATCTCTTTACATTGACCTCACACCAACGACAATCGAAGCGTTCCTAGAGCAGAGAGAGCGCGAGACCTTCATCCCCCCCCCCCCCCCCCCCCAGGAGAGAGGAGATTGGGATTGCCACAATATGGAAGAAAAAGTAGTCTTGTGTAAATTGTGATATTAAACAAGTGTCAAAATGGATAAAATATTTTAAATGTCAAGTTGGAGACTTTATAACCATTTTGAGAAAATAACACATATTAAGGACCTAAATTGCAAGTTTAATAAAGAAAGGGTAAATTGGTAATTTACTTAAATGTGACATTTTTATGGAACAAAATTTTAAAGAATATATTTACACTAATATGTGTCAAAATTAATTATGTCCTAAAATATGAATGGTTTTATTATAAATCACGTGTGTGTGGATTAGGGACTTAAAGAAGAAAAGAAACAATTTTCCAAGTGCTAATGGAAAAACAGACGGTTAAGTCCGGGTTTTGGATTAGGCCGAGTGAAATGATAAGTGGAACAATGTGTACACTTGTAAAACGCTAGAACACATAAATGGGAACTCGAATGACACTAGGATAAAGCAAGAAAGGTCCAAAGCCCTTATGTTAGAAGCCCTAAATCATTGGCCAAAGCATATGGTGCGCATAGCTATCGGTGTGGAGCCCGTGTAAGTATGTGGTATAAGAAGATTCTGAGAAAAGATAAATGAAATATGGAACATATCAAGAAATGGGTTGTGTGGTAAAATTTGTTAATATAACCTAACTTGAATGAATGTAATAAATGTTCCTGTAAAAGTAAAATGGACAAGTAAAGGCGTGAATCTATTAATGTCCATAAAGGAATGGAAAAGGGGTTAAAGGGAGTAAATACATGGGTGGTTAAGAAACCTAAATGGTTAAACCCGTAATTAACACCAGAATGTGTTATTAAAAGGATTTTCAAAGACTAAATAAGTTATTTCTAACACGGGGATTGCGTGTGTTGAAATGGTGATTTTTAATAAAAATACTAAAGGGTATTGGAATGAATAAAAAGGTAAATTTCAAAAAAGGAATGGTTTTAAGAAAATTAAGTGGACGGGTTTCAGGTGTTGAACCGGGTGTGTAAAATAAGGTGAAAATGCTAAGTATGAATAAAGGAAGTCCTTACTAGATTAAGGTAAATTAATATGGATAAGTTAGATTTTTTGAAAGTCAAATGGTTAATGCATTAGCATGTGTATATTCCAAAGGTATACGTATGTCAATATATACATATTTTCACATACATATGGTAGTAGCGTGCGAGTATTCCTTTTTTCCGTTCATCTATATACTGCTCGTATAAATTTCACTGGGAATAGGCTCACACCCTCACTTTATTACGATAGGTTGGGTGAGGATTTGTATTTTGAAGGCATTGTACACGTAAGTTTACGTTATTTATTTTACTTTAGTAGCTCTATTTACTTGGACTTCGGGGTGCTCCCAATGGTTCCCTCGCGTAGTTTATCTTGAAACTGGAATCTCATGCTAACAAGTGACACGTAATAAAAATCAAATAGGATTAGCAACATTATATAGGTTGTCCCATTGTACTTCACACCTAACGACTTGATTTGAACTGGGTTGATCATGGGTAATCCATAAATCTGTGTCGGGGCTTTACAATTTTTGAGACACAAACACTAAGGCTAAACAATGACTCTCTATACTAGTGTACATTGCCCCCGTTCCATGTATGATCCTACTCAGACACTAAACTGGCCTTTCTTGTCTATCTATATCTTGTGACAAGAGATCCTCGATAGACTTGGTGGTAGATGTAAGGTAGATCTATAATGGTATCCCTACCCTAGGATAAATAATCATTTATGGAGAAGTGGGAAGCTTCTTAAACTTGTTGAGGGCTTTTTGGTGAGCTTCTTCCTAACTAAACCATGTGTCATTTCACTGTTCATCCATCAATAGATGAGTTATCTCGTCCAGTCCTGGCACAAACCTCCTAAGATAGGAGACTTTTCTGAGGAAACTCTTGAGATCCTTCGCACTTCTTGGACATGGCATCTCTAGAATTGCTTGCAATTTATCTTGATACATCTACACTCCTTGTCGATCCACCATGAATCCCAAAAACTTCTTGCGCATTACCCCAAATGCGCACTTCAACGAATTCATCTTTAGTTTGTAGTTTCTGCACTTGTTGAACATTTTCCTCAAATCATCCAGATGGGACTCTTCCTTCTTCGACTTAATAACAAAATCATTCACATACTATTCTAAGATATTATGAAAGAAGTCATGGAAAATTTCCACCATTGTTCTCTGATACGTTGCTCCAGCATTCTTTAACCTAAAAGGCATCACTTTATAAATAAATTACCCAGCGGAGTTCTGAATATTCTCTTCTCTGCATCAGTTGGATCCATATTGATTTTGTTGTATCCCACATACCCATTCATGAAATTATATATTTCATGCTAGTAGTTGCATCGATTAAGCTGTCAATAGAGGGCAGAGGGAACTTATCCTTTGGGTAAGATCTATTCAAATTCGTGAAGTCTAGACATTATCCTATTGATTTTTATCCTTCTTACCCACTAGGATAATGCTAAACAACCAAAGGAGGTGTTTTATTGGTTTTATAAACTCTAACAATAATAGCCATTTCACCTCTTCCTTGATCTTCATATATAGCTCTGGCTTGTAATTCCTCATATCTTACTTCACCGCTAGGGCGAAAGGCATAATATTTTAACTTGTGGTAACTTACTTATTTATCTAATCCCTCAATCTCAGTATATTTCCATGAAAAGACACCCATGCACTCTTATATCAGCTCAATCAAAGCCCCTATTTTCTCTTCCCTCAGATCCTTTAAAATAAAGACGGCCCGTGGGTCTTCCCCTTATTCGGCCAGATTAAGTTGATCCAACTCTTATACTTATGGCTTCGAATGATCCATCATGTATTCTTATTCATCTTACACTTCCTCCACAAACTCATGTATGTTGGAATTGACAATGACCATACACTGCCCTTGATTGTCCACTAGAGAGCACTCATACTCCGGGTCATCCCCTTCAACATTTCCTTCGACTTCCCGATCATTCTTTCAGTGGGAACTCTTAAACCCTCCATGTGCCTCATTAGTACTTATTTATCTTCATCTAACTCTGTGTAAAATGCGGCATCAACTAGGTGAGCCTCCTCTTGTGAAAACAACTTCTTTATTATCCGTATGACAATCTTCATCCCCTTCACATTTGCTTTGGCACACTGGTAGTATGTCGAAGGAACCCAGACATTATTGTGCATCCACACCCTTCCTATTAAGAGATGTTAGGAAGTAGCACTCTCAATAACATGGAATTTGATATTTGAGGTGAGGTTACCCATTAATATCCCCATATTTACATATCTGATCGATTTTGAAGACCGATTGTCATAATCCAAAACCACAAACGAAAATTTTATCAACCAAGCCCCAGTGATGTTGGAAGCATAAAATGAGCTAATAGGCATGATATTTATGTAATCCCCCTTATCCATTAAAACTCTCACAAAGCATACACCATTAACGCTCGTCGTTACGTACACTGGTCTGTTGTGAGGGAACCTCACTGCTCTATCGGCATCAAAGAAATTTACCTTAGATAAGAACTTTCTCACCAGCCTAGCCATAGGCCCTATCAACCTGAACGATGTAACTTCATTCTTACTAGCAATATCTAAGTTTTCCTGAGTGATCTCTATCATGTTCTCCTTTGGCATCCCCACTTGATCAAAGAACCACATGAACTTGGGTGACTGTGATACAACTTGGTATTCCACTCCTCAATCCATATGTTCATTATTAACATTATAAACTTCCTCAATATCCCTCGCGCTTGCTTCATCGTAGTCCATCATGACATTCTCTATTCCCCTTGTATAATCTTCTAGATCTTCTTCAAACTCTTCGTGTGCTGTTATCAACTCTCTTACTTCACTCCCTGCTTCCTCATCATAGGACACTACCAAGTTTACTATGTGCACTGGTAATAGGTCATTGTTGATATTTCCTTTAGGGATCTACAAAGTCCCTGCCTTCATGTATTTGTTGATGATCTTTCTCAGTGTGAAATATGACACCGTCAGATGACCAATATTCTAATATACTTGATAATATTTAGGGTTTGTTCTTACTTCTAGTTCTATCTCCATGGCTAGAGCTTTTTTGGGTTCATAAACTACCCCTCATCATAGCATGACATTATTTTAGCTGACAACCTCCTCAATGGTGCAAGGCAGTAGCAGTGGGTTCTCTCTTTTTGCCAAAATTTCTTTTGTTATCTATCTTTGGCTATTTACCTCCTTCTTCTCCTGCATCGGCATAAACCACTCGTGGTGGATGGCCACGTTCCCCAGTGGGCTATACTTGTTTCCTGAACATAATCGGCACCAAGATGGGGCTTGGGCGTACCACTAAAGAGATGTTCCTTGTAGCCTTTAGAATCTTTGCAAAAGTTCCTTTACGTATATTATTTATCAAATGGCATATATACTCCAAGAGCAAACCCTTGGCGCAAATTTAGAGTAACTTGGACTCTTTGGCCTCCTCCCTCACATCAAGGGACATTTCCTTAAACCTTCAAATGTATTCCATAACCTCTTCATCAAGTCGTTACTTCTCCCTAGCCAATTGAATCAGAGTGAACTCATTATCTGCCAGAAAGAACTTTTGGATGAATAGAATGTGCATTTCCTCCCACATAGAAACACTCCTTGAAGCTAGGTGAGTGTACCACATGTATGTTTTATCGTTGATAGATTTAGAAAACTACCTCAAATATAATTGCTTATTGTTTCACTGAGCCCACATATGTTCCATGAACTTCTTAATGTGCTCCTTAGGATTCCATCCTTTTCAAGTGTACTTGTTATTGATTTGTGGCTCATAATCTTTGGGATATGGTTCCTTATTATACTCCTCTGGGTAAGGAGTACAAAAATTATTATATACTGAAGATACCTCGTTGGATGACTATGAGAAAGCTACTATCATTTTCAACATCTCATTTCTCATTTATTCTGAGGAAGATAAAGGAACCTTCTCTTACATTGGGGAACTAGTTTCAAGGACCACAGGTAGAACATTGGTTATGTTTGAATATCCCACCATTGGCACGGTGGTGGGGACAGTGGTCATGGGGACTGTACCCACTGGAACGAAACTTGATGGGGCTATCGGAGAATCCATTAGAGTGAAAAAATATCTAGGGTCCATCCCTCCTCCCAAATCCATTGTTGCTCTGAGAGTCTGTAAAAACTCCATAAACTTACCCATCAGATGGGCCATCTGGACTGGTCCCATCACAGCATTCGTGGAAGCCTGCATGACCTTTGGGACTACTGTCATCGTTTGGACTTAGGAGGCCTCCACCCGAGGCACCCCTTCTCTGGAGGTTTGATTCTCCCTCACTGCGTGTTCTTCCCTCCATTGAATATCATCAAATTTAAGGACACAGTTAACGTGATCTTGCACCATATTTCTAGAAAAATGCCTCCCAAGTTGAGTCATCAACTGTAAGAGGGGAGTCTTATTCAGGCTGGGGGTATTATAATACAGTCAGAGGCGTAACCCCTATTGATATGGTCACTTCTAGAAAAATGAAAAATTAAGGACAGCTAATTTGATGTCACAAAAGCTCAATTGCGTTCCCCAATAGTATTTAGTAGAGTCATAAGGATAGGAACAACTATCCCAATAGATGGATGTCATAAAGGGCTAAAAGGTAGCAATTGATGTCCTTTTTGAATATTTAGGACAACAACTACCAACCTTTTTGTTACGTCCTTTTAAATCCAAATACTATTTCATATTTATAAGGACAATGGTTGTTGTCCTTTAAAACGAAGTATTAGGGACAGAAGAAGTTTTCCCAAATATATTTTGACGCCAAATAAATATTTAAAAGACAATTGTAGTTGTCCTAAAAGATACACACACACACACACACCCACACACACACACACAGATATATATATATATATATACACACACACACACACTAGGGTAGGCCCGTGCCTGAAGGCACGTTGAAAATTTCCAAAGTACATAATCTCGAAGTGGCAAAAATTTTGAAAGTACATAATTGCAAAAAAATTCTGATTACAATCTCTCTACCGGGACAAAAAAATTGACATTACCAAACATTTATTTGATATTTACATATTTGTATTCACTTAGTTCCTCCAACAAAGTTTTTCGACTTTGTGGCTATTTCTCCTATAAATGGATACTTAGATTATCTGCAAAAGTTCGTAGAAGATAAAATGGATAAAAAGATCGGGTTTCAATCTGATTTGGAAATAAGGCCATTTTCAGCCAAAACGTCAGTCTTAATAAACATAAATAATCATCAATACACAGAGAACATTAAAAATGGAGAGGCCATGGTTAGTGATCGAGTAGGTTGTTCAATAATCAGCAATACATAAACATAAATAATCAGCAGTACTCTTTTCTTGAGACTTTACAAAAATTCAGATCCTAAGTCTAGGCTAAAATATGAAATTAACAATACAACACCATATTAACCCATTAAATATAAGCACACGCGCATACATTAATTATAAAAAAATCAAAGAGTGAACTCTCTTAACAATTGAGGTGTGTTAGAAACCCAATCAAGACATAGGTTCAGATTAATTTCATCGCCCATTTTTGTTAGCTTGACTACATATCCAAGAAAGGGACAACTGATTTTGTTCTTTTAAATCCCAAATTTTATGGACAAAAGCTTCAACATCCCAAGGTGTGTCATAAAATTTCTTGCCAAATTAAAGTCTTAATTGTTTATGAGCAAGACCACTCATTTCTATAACAATGTGGAGAGTTGAGGACTGGACAATGAGTGTGACACATGTCTTTTCAACTTTGGAAAGTGAGGGGTTCACCATTACATAATACTTTTAACAGTGATTAGAACTCAGCCTTATATATCTGTTCTTCCAAAAACTTTGTGAGGCTCTAGGAGAAAAAAATGGCAACAAAAATAACATATCAAATTATAAAAAGAAAAATGTTAATAAACTCAAATGGCTTTAGGTCATACATCAAAGAACAATACCTTTGAGTTGCCAAAGAACAATACACATATTACTGTGTGAGTTGCCAAAAAAATGTATGAGTTGCACAAAAAAAAATCACAACCCAACCACTTAAACAAAAAATATAGATCTAAACAGTATGAGCACAAAACTTACAAAAACAAAAACAAATGAGTTAATGTCGACATTTCCCACAATATTTTTTATCACATCCATCTCCTTTTATCTCCTTTTTCACCTGACAACTTTCAACAAAATTTCAAACTAAAATTAATAGAACTTCAAATTTACAATAGTCAAAAATAGCAGGTAGACTGCAAGACGGTGATGAAAAACAAACCTCAAAAGCTCTGGATTGTGAAGGTCGGTTGACGGTGAAGGTCCTGAAAATGTCGTATTGTACCAGATATAAACAGTGATGAAAACAAATTAAAACTTGGATATAAAATTAACATCAGTCGATTGTGAAGGTCGGTCGATGGTGAAGCGCTTGAGAGACTGAGGTAGACTTCAAACATTATGTTTTCTAGAGTTCTAGGCAAGTCGCGAGCACCACCTTAGGACGGGAACCCATTGGGTTATGAGAACAGCAGCTCAAAATGCCAAAAAAAAAAAGCAACAGCAAGATAGAAAAATAGAAGCCTTAGTGGATCTAAAAATCTCCAACACCACGAAGGGAACCCAGATCTGTATTGGTTCAGGCGGCCGAAGATCAAAATCGAATATCTCCCAGATCAAAATCGAATGAAATAAAGGAAACCCAGATCTATTGAAGAAAGGTACAACTATAGTATATGAGAGAGAGTCGGTTTTACTGAATGAAATAAAGGCAACCCATATCCGTATTGCAATCCGAAGATCAAAACCGAACATCTCCGATGTATGTTTTTCCTGTTGAAGAAAAGGACACATATAACATATGAGAGAGAGTCAGTTTTACTGAATGAAATAAAGGAAACCCACATCTGTATTTCAATTAATAGATTATTTTTACTGAATGAAATAAAGGGAAGATATAGTATATGAGAGAGAGTCGGTTTTTCTTCCGATCTATGTTTTTCATGTGAATCCATGAATATCTTTTCGATCTAGTATATGTGTGTGTGTGTGTGTGTGTGAGAGAGAGAGAGAGAGAGAGAGATAGAGAGTTTCAAAATAAAGTTGAAACCTTCTCTAGCCATGTGATGAAGAGTGAAAGGCTACTCATTTGTGTGAGAAATGAAGGAGGGCATGAGCAGGAGAGAAGTAGGGAATCATTTTTTTTTTACCAAAATACCCTCCATTTTTAATTAAAGTGCAAGTTTGGGAAGAATTAAAATAAGGGGGAATCCAAATTTGTAAGGGGTAAAATAGGTATTGTAAGATAAAATCATATTGATGACATCATCTTTCCATCTTATGACATACATAAGTTTCCTACTTTATTATATATATATATATATATATATATATATATATATATATATATATATTAAAGTCTGCCTAAATTCAATCTTTAATATAATAACATTAAATTAAAAAAATAAAATAAAAACATTATACAAAAATTTAACCTTGAATATAATAACAAAACCAAATAGTATCTTATACCACTTCAGAATATAAACACCACCACATACTTTCAAATTGTCATTTCCAATTCTAAGTTAGTTACATTAATACATAGTCAAGTGTGGTTATCGATAGTATCAACTATTGGTGGTAGTGGGATGCCCGCCTCTCGTATCATACGAGTGATTTCAAGCCTAACTTCAGGTAGAGTTTCTCTCTTGGCCCTCATGACTCTTTCTTGTATTTCATTTTCTAAATCGGCACACAACATAGAATTTTTTTCTTGATGGCGATTCTCTCGCACCTCAACCTCTTCCAGACAATGAGTCTCTCGCTCATTGGCCTTCTTCTCTTATGTTGTAATCTCACTATGATAATAATGAGATAATGTGGTTGAACGTGAAGAAGTTGGTTTAATGCCTACTCCCATACACATTGCTCGTTCATGTTCGTAAGGTTATATCACGTCCTCAAATATATCATTTCTCACTTCAATCCGATTTTGTTGATCAATAAGCAGCACATCCAATTATCTTTTAATCATTTCCTACAAATTGAGAAAAAACATATAGCACAATAAACCTCTTTTCGTAAATAAAACTTGCAAACATCCACCAAAATAAAATTTGTAATGTAACTAAGTCGTTTACATTGCAATTATCAACATATTTATACCTCTCTCCCAACCGTTCCATCATCGACATCGTATATGAGATCCTTTTTCTTACGTGTCCATCTCTAAACACTCAATTTGTCGATGGACTCCTGTTTTGACTTCATATAATTTATATATAAATAGAAAACATAATTGGAAAACATCAATAATTAAAAAAAAAATAACATGAAAAATTTCGTCTATGAATTCAATGTGATACCTTTGTTCATTCTTGACCCCATTGTTTCACTAAAACTTTCCATTGATTCGTGTTGACTTGGCTGGGTGTATTTTCTAAACGCTCTGCATCTGTGTTATATTCTGTATAATACTTCTTCTTAGTCTCATACATAAAGGATCTCCATTGAATTCCAAGCTTACGACAACACATGTTTTTGTAATTGTCTTGCGCATTTGTGTTAATCTAAGAACAAAAAAAATACATTACTTATAAATACTAATAATTCTAAATATTTGATTTTACTAATACGCGATTAATTTAATCCAACCTGCACACTTGTTTCCAAATAAAGTCAAGCTCTCGTTGATTCTCTTTTGGCCAAGAAGGAAAAGTCAAAGGAAACAAATCCCCTTGACATGCATAATAACTGAGTTGACTCGCCAACTTTACCGCATATGGTCCTATTGGTTGTCAATCTTCATCCAACCAATTATCTTTTTCTCAACATTATCCCATTCATTCCATTGTTTGGCATTCCCTCTAACATTCCTCTTAAGAGAGGATGCACCATTAGTGTCACATATTCAAAAGTAATGAGCAAGCATATATAAAAATTTACAAAATTCTGATGTATAGATATCTTTTAGTATATGCTATCATCTAAGATGTCCTGCAAGTCATTTGTCATTCCACAGGAGGGTGTACTATCGATACTTCCTGTTCAAAAAATAGTATACTTCTTGTAAATGCCATCACATAAAGGAAACTGTTCAACAGGATTATTGCACATAGAGATGGTCAATTTGGAGGACATTTTTGGCACTCCTTATAGGGAAAGATTAGTGCTGATGCATATGGGAATTAGTCTTATTTTCAAGTGCAATATTTGAACTCCTCAAGAAGTAAAAATTTATATACCTGAATCTGAGATGGGGGTAATGCATGTGCCGCTCCAATAGTAGACGAGGATCTAATCATATTGAATCTATTACAACATGAAACAAACACGAAATGACTCGTAGTTATTTCAAACACCCTAAGTAATATAGTTCATCCAGCTACAAAATTCTGGATCCCTAAGAATAAAAAATTAATGGGAGATGGGACCAACAAATTAATCAATAGACACTGTGTTTTTTCTTGTGTATCAAATTATGGGGGAGCATGCACATGCATATATAATAAAGATATTCTAGATCCCACATGACTGATGAACCGTTGCATTGGGAGTTATTGTAAAGTCCAAGGTAATTTTTCCAGGTGTAATTTACCATTTTATATCAGATATGCCTTTAATGTCAATCCATTTTATGTCAATCAATTTCATGTTAATCTACAGATTCAAGAATTTTTTGATTCAAGAATTTTTTTCTGAGATTGTGAATGCGTTGCATAAGATAAGTAGTTGAGATCACCATATTATTAGGCAATATGTCGATACTGGAATAATATATTGTGTTAATATAATACATATCCAACCATTTAGTTGGTGATTTGAGAACCAAAGATGAATTTTTATAATCAGATTAAATACTTTCACCAAATAAATTTGAATATCAACTCTGATGGATTAGACTAACATAAGGTGCCCGCCTCTCAAGTTCAGTGTGCTTAGACTAACGTAAGTCTCAACTCTGATGGATCAGGTTTATGACCAAGAAGTTGAGTGTGTGTCATGCCATTCATTAGTCCCATGATTAGTGTCTAACCATAATTATAGGTTCCCCATCTACTAGTAACCCCAGTCAAATGTATACATCATGTAGTATAACAACCATCTAGCCCCCTAGTAGATGGAATGTGTGTCTCCTGGACCAGCGCTCCAATTTGTGATTAGATCATGATTTATTTGGATAGGGGTGACTCGATATGCTCAATCGAATCCATTCATAATTAAGTACTATTTAACCCTATCATCGACAATAATCACGAGATAATATCCCTTCATTTGGGTTCTACATTTTTTCCCTTAAAACATAAATTCTCTTTTTTCTTATTAGTAAATATTCTACTTTACTATAGTTTGTACAAACAATTCTTATCACCTATAAAGGTTTTCGAGATGTTTAGATAGACGAGAAGAATCAATCCCTACACTTGATAGATTATGACAGAACAAAGTATAAATGAGAGTAGGGCAAAAGTAAATATAACTCTATTTGGAATTTTAATAGAACACATTATCTGAAATTTCATATAATGTTGATTGCAAATTCCTAAATTTTGCAGGAACAACTCCTAGGGGGCAGTGAAAAAGTGCAAAATATTTCGAAGGTTAAAGGAGAAGCTAGTTTTATCACACAAGTTAAAGGAGAACCATTGGTACCTGGAGAGGTATCTTCAAGTAAGGAAACACCCTCCATAGATGATAACTTGTTTGTTTATGAGGGGGAGAGCTTTGTACAATTGTCTAACAGCATCTTTGGGAGTTTTATTTTGGAGAGAAAATGAATGGATATTATGCTTCCTTTTCATCGTTTGGGAGTCTAAGAGGAGAGAAAAGAAAGGAATTTTTTTTACAAAAATTCCCTTCTTTCTGTCCAAAACTTTCCTTCCAAATCGGAAAGAAATGAAGAGAAAGGAAAGTTTTATAAAGAAAGCATCTTATTTCCCATAAAAAAATTATTTTCCTTCCAACTTCCGAACACTAGAAAAGAAAATTATTTTTTCTTCCTTCCTAAATCCTTTCTTTTCTCTCTTATAAATTTTCCTTTCTTTTCTTTTCTCGCCTAATAAAACATTCCTTTCCTTTCCTTCCTCTAAAAATCTCCCAAACAAGATGTAAAAGTGATGAAGTTTTTTAATCAGAGGACAGAGACAAAAATATGCTTGATTCTTGTAAAGGGGAAAGAAGTTTAGTCTCATATTGTCAAGGTTGATGCCATTTTTGTTGTTATAGTTATAATTTTACATATTAAATATCTCCTCTCCTTAGATATTATAACATATTGTACATTTATTTTGTGATTGCAGAAGAGAAAATATCCAACGGATATCATATCCCTCATTCTGACACGTTTGAAACATTAGAAAATAAAGAAGAAACTTCAAGTCAAATGGATGAAATCTAAGTTGGAGTAATGTTAATTCTGTAGAATTCCTTCATTAGTGCCAGTGTTGCAAAATCCGATCAAGATGAAATAGATGAGGTTGTATTGACAATGAAATATGATTCTGAGATTGGAGTACACATGGGAAATGTTTCAGCAACCGCGTATGAACAGGAAACTTGTAATAACGATACGTATCATTGTTAAATTTTGAACAAACTGGCATCGATCAATAATTGGAAAAAAAAAGTCTTTAGGAGAGAAATGTAAACAAGGGTCTGGGGCTTATATTTCTTCATTTTCGGGTATTCAATAGTTCGATTCAGGTGCATTATCATGATTCGCATTTCGCAATTTTTGTCTATCATTTCTTATGTGTCTCTTTTACCTCTGTGCACCTCGTCCTCTTTTAAAACCAGAGATAAGTGTGCAATATTTATATTATATTAAAGCAAAGTTGTATAGGGATATTATTAAAGCTGAAATATATATATATACTAGGGTATGCTCGTGCCTGAAGGAACGCTGATAATCGCAAAATGGTGAAAAAATTTAAAGAACGTAATTGCAAGAAGACAAAAAATTCGTTTTCCAGCAAAACAAAAATGTAATTTAAAAAAAAATTGGCCTTAATATCATTTGTTTATATGACTAACCCCTTTGCTTAACAAATAACAAACACCGTCCAAATAGTCTAAATTCATCAATAGAATTGATATTGTCCCTCAAATTAACAAAGTGTCAATTCTTAAAAAAATGGACATAACCTCTTTTATTTATTAGACTATCCACCCTACTTTAGGGGTAACAACCAATCATACAATATTCAAAATGTCCAAATTCATAAAACAAATACTTGAACAAAACAAACTTCTTTAAAATAAACATGATGATATTCGAGAAAGCTAACGTCATAACAACAAAATAACAGTCAACCTGACTTAATTCAATATAAATAAGTTAAGTTTTCAAAAAAAATGAACAAAACTTCCTTTCTTTATATGACTATCCACTTGTTTAAGGTATAAAAAACACTTCAATAACAAAAATCATGACTCATACATCACCTATTTAACAATATTATTTAAAAACGCCTTGTGCAAAACATAAGAAATAAAAAAAAATGGGCAAAATTTCATTTGTTTATAGGACATTTTGCCCTGTTAAATTAAAACAAATACTAATAAATATATCATCACTTCAGAATAAACATCGTATAAAAAATTAAAAAGAACTTAATCCATCGCGGATTATAATTAGCACCACAACCGAATGGCGACACAAATTTAGATTTTTTACCACTATGAAGTTTCATTCCTTAAAAGTAAACTCCCTTGTAGTTTCGAGTTGTCGACAATTTGCTGAAAAAATAAATTGGAAAGACAAAATGTTAGTGCGACAGTATGAAAAACACATCAAGAAAGGGTTAAATTACTCAAAAGTGAGGCGTCTTCATCGACCTATCAGAAAATAATGAACCAAAAACAATAAGTTAAAAAGGTCATAAGATACATCGGAAATGCGAATGAAAAATAGCGTACACTACCGAATACGGTGAAAGGAAATTTAAACCAAATAAAAATTTCAAAAATTGTGCTAAACCAAAAGCTAAATGATTATATAGTGTTATCTTTTGTAAAATAATAGTCCAATATAAAAAAAATCCCCGTTTACATTGCTAGCATAGTAACAGTGTCAGTGGAAGTTCAATGACATTATCATGGTAAATCATGCATGATGTGCGTAAATCTAGAGATTAAATTTAGCATGCATCCGTACAAATACATTTAATGCAAAAACAAAAACAAATAAGCAAGGAGAGTAAATTTTTGAAAGAATATATGATTATTGATACGTTTTAGTGCAGTTTCTGAGATTTGCATATTCCAAACTGATTTTCCATGACATTCATATTTCAGCATTCACATATTAATCACGTATTATTTTACATCATATTGATCTTTCACACTAGAATGTCGTACAATCTTCAATAATTGAATGATACATGATATAAAATAAATAAATATCCTTATTATTTCTAAACAAATAGTATCGCTACTATATTCACTATTAGTACTGAACAATAATAGGGTTATAGACCATTAAGAAGAAAAGAAGAAAAGAAGAAAAAATTAAGAATTGGAAGAAACATAATCGAAAGCTCCAAATCAGGGACAAATCATGTAACCAACTCCCAAATCTTGAAAATCTAACCGAACTAAAGGATAACAAGTACTGTAAATCTACAGGTTCATTTCAAAATGCAACTGTATAACTATATTGTAAATTCAACAAAATTTGAAACCATAAAATTCCAAATATAAAGAAAACTAAGAGAAACCAGTAGTTGCAACAGATTTACCATGGAGTTCTAGATCCATTTGAGGATTCTTCACTGAAACCGTATCTCCCCTGTCCTCTGACTCATTACTTTGACCGTTTGATATTTAACAACATTCTTCACACCTCAAAAGTATGTTATTGTCCTCATTGTGGTTGGTTCTATAATACATATAGAAGGCTTGAGAGGTTACCACAATAATATATTCTCGAATATGTCAAAGTGCACTATGAAGAAAGTCCAAACTTGAAGAAAATTTCTTTTGAGCACAAAGAATCATGTTTTGGAGTTCTTGTTTGTGTCCCCAAGAAGGTGAGACATAAAGTTTAAGGAATATGTTCATCTGGTTTGGCTTATAACCTGCGTTTCGAGTACATTTAGTTGGTGATTTGTGTCCTTCCTGTGAGAAACACTACAAACTACTTAGTTACTGTGTCACTAAGTATTCATTACAAATCAACTAAATTTTTAAATAAAAGAAAATCAGATGAAAACATTCTAATTTTATATTCAAACCAAAGGAAAACAACTATAATTATTAAATAAAATAAAAACATTCACAAACATTATCTTTATAATAAAAAAAGAAAGAGAATCTACTAACGTGATGAACAAACATGTAGCGCCACTTCCACCGAAAGCATCATTTGTGGAAGTGAGTCACGGGACTCCGCCTTTCTAAGATTCTAATACCAAATATCACGTGCTTGGTTATCTTCTATGGCTCGAAAAGTCGTGGATGGGGTGAGGTTAGAGAACTGTGGGGCAACCCTCCATGGCTATAAAAAAATGCTAATAAAATGACCAGGCCAGAAACAATTAAGCATAGAGACAATTACATTCTTCAAAATCACATCTCACTTGGCACACTTCTTGACTATAGCCTTGGTGACTAATAGAAACAATTTGACCCATGTCCCTCACAACAAAACATCCTAGGGTAGGGTACTCTATGACTGTATCCACCACTATAGGGTTATTCGGAATCATCTTGACCTAAGGCTCCTCCTCAAGCATCTTTTCAGATCGCATATCTATCTTGGTCAAGAGCTCTGTAAACTTAACGACAAACTATGTGTGGCACTCAAGCTCCTTCTTGTGTATCAAAAAATATTCACGAAAATCAAAACACAAATATGAGATGAACAAAATATGTTATTGTTATTGTTATTGTTATTGTTACTCATGCTTCCTTCGTAGTTCAAAGGCAATGTTGCACAAATTGGAAGATTATGAACAAAATATTGAATATGGTGCATATTAAGAAGGGTTGAATATTGAATATGGCACATAATTATTATGAAAAAAATATATAGAAAGAATTTTTCTAACTGAGCACCCTTAACACTGACATTCTCCAACTGTTAGCATAACAAACGAATGATATTTTTTGAAAGAAGAAATTGAACTGAAATCATACTTAATTTACACATGACGAAAAAAAAATGCAAGTCAGTGGAGACATGAGGATCATGGTAAAACTCGCAACCAACTGACGTGCCAAAATAGCTTAGCCACGACAGCACTGAGATGAGAATCATGGTCAAACTTCTTAAGTGCATCCATGCTCTTAGTTTTTCGTTGAGGGCGTGGGACCATCTCAATCGGGCCCATAAGATCCCACTGTTGGGGCACTTATGCAGTTCCTTTGCCATCAATATATCAAATTCTCTCTTGTAGTCATGCCTTGATTCCGCTCGAATAGCAGCAAGCCAGAGTTCAGGGTTCTGAGGGTTCTTCCTAGCCATAATGAGAATAGTCTATGCTTTGCTCAGCCCATTCATTTTCTCTTGGGTTAGAAAGCGAAAGCCAGAGTGGAATACAACTGTGGCATCTTTCAAACCCAACTCATATACTTCCTTAGATTTATGCAAGCGACCGATCCGTTCTTCAAGCTATCCGAGCATCAACCAAAGTTTGAAAAATAAAGGGAACGATTTCAGCAGAAAATCATACCTGGGAGAAAAGCATAAAACCCCCAAAATGTAAACATGAAATAAGTTCCTGCAAAAAGAAAATAAATTTACCATATAGAAAAAAATAAGGATTTGAAAGAGCTAGTTTCTATAAATAAAATGTGGAAAATTGTAGAATAAACTTCTGAAATTTAACACCAGTATATGACCTCCAAAACAAAAGGTTCTGGTTAGCAAAGACTGGATAGTGTTGTGATGAAACTTCCTGGACAAAAGTAAGAAAACTAAGATCATTTGAAATCAACCCATGGCATATACCTCGATTGCTTGGAACCATTGTAATTCCATCATAAGCACCTAGTACGTACAATTTTTCATTCATAATAGACAAAGAATGACTACACCTCTCTGTTTCCATGGTCGTAATTTTTGTCTGAGAATGTTCTCTAAGTCAAACCTTTCAGCAGGCTTTGAGTTGTCCTTTACATCGTATCCTACAACAACATAGAGTACCCAGTTAAGCTCTGCGGCAGCGAGAGCAAGTCGCTTAATGATGTCAAATCGCTGATAGAAAAGGTCAATCCCTAAATCAAAACCACAAAAATCCTTATGAAAATACGAAGAATAAAATGATATTAGACACACACACACACACACACAAACACACACACACACACACACACACACACACATATCTTTAGGTTATACATACTCCAAATGTTATATAAAAATGAACGAAATATCCTCCGACAGCATTGTAATAGACATAATAGATATCGTTGTATGAATTAATAAAATAGCAGATTATAGCTGTGGAAGTGACATCTTAATCATTAGTCTCAATTTGAATCACTAAAATAACTCATTTGAAAATGTCTAATATGTGTTGCTATAAGAATAAATAATATTAAGTTCACACTAACCTGGGATAGATGTATAGAAATTTTTTTGGTTGACAAAAATATTCAAACCACTGATCTATACATCTATCCGAGGTTAGTGTGAACTTAATATTCAAAGCACTGATATGTACAACCAAAGTATTTCAAACTACAATCTTGACTTCCATGATTCATGTGCACAATGACGTACTATTACAAAGAAGCTTGTCATTCCAGCCCCTATCCAAGCCCAAGCCAAAGGAAGTAGATACCATGGGGATTTGGCAATCATGAAAATCCCCAATGTATATGAAGTTACAAATACAAAAACTGACTTCCATGCTTTCATATCATCTATCTCAAATACCTTTTTTGGGAGAAAATTAATAATGATCCTCAACATAATAGTATCGGGAAGTGATGCAAGTGGGAATGCAACAACTTTTATAGTATTGGCCGTTATTAAGGTAGATAAACATCAACACATGAGCACCATCTACATCAGCAAAACATTAATTTGTACGAAGTGTGCATATTTGATATTAGTAAACAATCTCTTGCAAAACATTATGTCTTAAAAATATGATAATCTACGACCTATGTAATTATTATACATGAGTAAGGCATCATATTTTGCCTCGACTAACATATTATAACATTTTATCAGTAGATAAATAACAAAATAACAAAAGGCATCACATTTCACATTTTCAAAAGAAAACACGTCAAAAGTATGTCAAAAAATGAAATATAATGAAAGATTGAAAATCTTGGGAAATACAATAAACTGGAATCAAAAAAATGAATCACTAATTGGAAAAAGATGAATCACTAATTGGAAAAAAAATCATATTGAAATCAAGCATAATTTTTTATGACAAACTGATTTATAGAAAAACATGCAGTGAGTGAATGTAATGAATCTAAAAAAATACTAAGCTAACCAATTGAAACGATATCTTACAAACACTATATAAGTGTACCTTCTATCTATGGAAAAAAAAATCGAAGTTATAATAGAGTTCACCTTCTAACACTCAACTAGTGCACCTTCAAGCTATAGAAAAACAAAACTATTACTTTATAAAACATAGAACTATAATCAAGATAATTATAATGAAACAATTATCACAACCTCCATTCTAATGAGTAATCCCCTGTCCCAATTATCACAACCTCAAAAATAGTGTTTTTACAAAATAATTTGATGAACTTACAGAGGTAAAATAATGCCTAAACTTCATAGAATCAACTTCTACAATCGGCGGGAGAAACTTTGTCAAACACACCAAAATCATTAGAATTTGAATACTGAAGCACCTTATACCTTTGACTTACTTAAGTCTATATTGTATAAGTGTTCATCTAGTTTGGAAATAGTGACAAAATTAGTTGTATAACCTAGAATCCAAAGAACCTCAGACTTATTCACTCTCTAATCCTCTTCAACGATCCAAAAAAGGTATAAATTGAATCACACTTCACACATTAGAAGTGCATACATGTGTATATATTGCTCATATTGATTGTGTGTTAAATTCCCCTTAAAATGTTGTTTTAATAATTTTTTGGGAATTTTTAAACATTTTTAAAATAATGTTTTCTTTAATAAAAGTTTGTTTATAAACTTTGTGGGGTTAAAATGATATTATGCAAAATTATTTTTTCATTAAAATGTTTGATTGGGTAGAATATCAATGCGCCAGAGACATTAGGTTGTTGCCTGTAATTAGTTTGGACGCTCGTTTGCCAGCCAATAACATGCCAACACTTGTCAAGCTCCTGTTATCTCTTTTGTGTTTGTTTTGTGAGAAAGAAGCCTGGTGAATTATGGATCGTTAGATAAAACGTTATCAACAGCCTGCATGTGTTTAAAGACTATCCGTGTGTTATCACTGTGGACCAATCATATTCATTTTAACCACCGCTATCTTAGCACCCTTGGATCAAAGTCAATATAGGAAGACTGAATCTCAACCATTGATTGCTATCTTCAATCCAGAACCTTCCTCGGCTCCTATTTAAGCCCTCTCATTCTCAGCCTTTTAAGACTTTTGGCAGTCGTCTAAATTGAGAGAAAAAAAAAAGAGAAGAGAGAAGTGAGAGAGAAGAGTGAAAAGAAATGAAAGAAGAGAGAGAAAGGGAAACTGAGTTAGAGAAACCCTAACCCTAATCAACTTCAAACCATATTCAAACCTTCGTAATTTCAACCCCCAAACACAACCTTGAGTGTTTGAGAGATAGTGGTCTTACTGGTTTGATAGTTTGTAGCTGTAACCTCTTGATCTGTGATCTTGTTACCAACTTAGACATTTTGGTGAGATCTGTATTTCTTTTTTTATAGAAATCTTAGATATACACTATTGCATGTTATATATCACTAGATCTGCATATTTGTTTCTCGTTTTGTGAAAATCTTTGTTGATTTAGATCTGTAAATGTTTTCTGTTTCTTGTTCTTGTGAAACTAAACCTTAACCTAGTTGGATTCTCACTTGGAGGTTTTCAATATCGAAAATCTTTTCAAAACTGAGATTGATTAAGATCTTAACTGATTTTGAAGCAAGATATCCATGGAATCTGGGATAGATTAAAAGGTCAAAAGGTTTCAAGTTTTGTAAGAAAGAAAGAAAAGAAAATCACAGCATATAGTCTTTATATGTAATTTTCTAGGACTGTCTGTACAAACTAAGTGTGTGTGAGTTCATGCATATGGATAGAAATCACATCACAAACACTTGACACACTACCACACTGAAAGTGTTGAGAATAAGATCAAAGATTATTGAGTCGACGCAAAGAAAGCTAAAGCAAAGTGGAAGTTATCAAACTGGAAGAACATCATCCACAATCATATCTACAAAGAAGTTAGAAGGACACCAAGTGGGGTATATTCCTAAACTTAGAATAGGCTGAGTTGTGTGTATGTATGTTGTATTGTTTGTAACTGCTATTTGTTTTTAGTGGATTTTTTACTTTCGTGACTTAGAAGTTACCATGGATGTTTCCTCTATTGGGAGAGGTTTTACCACGTTAAAAATAGTGTGTTCTGATTATCTTCATCTCCTCATCTCATTCTATAGTGTGCTGATTTTTTTGAAACTTTCTTAGTTTTAAAACTGATTACAAAGTCTTGGTTATTCTCGAACATAAGTTTTTGTAAACACAACTTGTTGTTTATCTATTTTATTTTCAAAAGAAAAGGGTTTCTTCAACAAACAACTCGGAGTTGCTTATACAGTTTAATCTTGTATTAAACGGCATTAGTAACGTATTTTTCAAATACAAATGCCCTTATGTGTCTATATGAGATTTAACTAATAGAATCATTACACTAAAAGACAAATATTACCCTCTGATGAAAGGACTATTGTTTAAAATATTTTATGGCACTGCAAAACATAAATGAACTATTAGAATATATTTTTGCAGATTTTACCATATTCAAAACAAAAATTTATGAATCCCAATCAAACCTAAAATCAAAATAGAGAAAATATTGAGCACATAGGAGGGAGAGTTACGTGAGTGCGTGGAAGAGAAGTTAGAGAGAAACAAACTAAAATGTTCTCCAACTCTAAATATCCTAACCGTGATGTTGAAATATAATGTCAGTTATAATGCCATGTCATCTCAGCAAATAACATATAGTAATCAAATAAACAAATCATGAACCCTAATGACATATAGTAATCAAAAACCTGATGAATGCAAAGCACGAACAATGATATAACCACCAAATGAATGCCATACTCCGTTTAAGAGACGCTTAGATAAAACTGAATGAATGTTTAATGTGTTGTGCACCCAAAGTGTATTATAAAAAAATCGTTGCATTATTTGCCAAGTATATAAAAACCATCACCTATTTGAATAATGACTGAAAAACACCAACTAAGATCACATAGTTGAGTAATGATAGAAAAATTTAACAACAAACACACTAAAGGCTGCCTAGATCAAATTTTCCTATGTGTACACATTTATACACAGTGCATCAGGTATTCATAATATAATGAATGAAAAAAACACATAAATGAAGAAAATGTAAGACAATAGTATACCTTACCTAATGTATTAACGAAATACACAAAATGTAGGCCAAAAGCATATATGTTTTTCACACCATATATATATTTTTTTTCAAACTCATGTAACTAACCCAACAAACTCAGTGTAGAAATAGTACCAAGCAAAGTCAGTTAAACATTCATGAATAAGATCTCTACGAAACAATTGCCTATACTAGTAATCCGAAAATACAAAACCAAATGAATTAAAAAATCAAAACAATGGACTGCATTAATTATGGATCCATCACACACGAAAGCCTTAATTCCAAAGACAACGACAGGCTGTAATGATCAAATAACTTACTACATAAAAGGATCAAGTCATAATTGTGTATAAGACACCAGGTAGTCATGTTTCTTTCATTTTCTTCATCTTCTCCACCTACAAACAAAACGTTAAGCCATTCATGTTGAAGTAAACAAAATGACATGAGCACATAAATCCAAAACGCTATAGATTTTAATATATCCCACCACCACCAAAAACTCATGAGTCAAACCAAAAACTTAATTGAATAGGTGAAGATGAAAAAAAAATAGAAAAAAGAAGATGCAAACTAAGAAAACTGGGGAAAAACAACAATGAAATAAATGAAAATGCAAATAAAAAATAGAGAGCAGAGAGCATGCTTGTGTGGTTGTGGTTAGGGTATTGCCAGATTTGAGAGAAAGAGAGCAGAGAGAAAGAGAGTAGTGAGAGTTGGGCAGAGAGAAAGAGAGAGAGAGAGAGAGAGAGAGAGAGAGAGAAATTTATATCTTTTGCATATACCAAGGGTATGGGTACACAACAACGAAGTGTATAAGACTTATGAAGATGAACAAAAATCAAATATGAAGATCAACACAAATCAAATCAAACATTAATTCGAACGAAATGGGTATTCATGTACAATATTATCCAAACATAAAATCAAACATTATCCAAACACAAATCGAAATCAAAATGCTCAAACAATATTATCCAAACACGAAACCAAAAATTACAACCCTCAAACAATCTTACTAGGTGTGCGCGGGTTTGTGAGGAGAGAGAGAAATGGAGGAGAGATTCGAGTATCTTGCGTGTGTGTAGGTGGTACAGGAAAAATGAGGGAATTTTTGGAGAATCAAACCAATTTAAATTCTTACCCATGTTTTTGAATTTTGAAGAGAATGGGGAAACAAATTAGAGTGTGTCAAAAGTGGGGGAAACAAAAAATTTCAAAGGTAAAATAGGAAGTGAATTTTTTATTTTTTTTATAAAGATGACATCATAGTTCAAACTTGTGACATACATAACTTTCCTAGTTTATTATATATATACATATATACAGTGTTGGGTCATATGTACTACAATTAGAATATTAGTATAATAATATATAGATGTATGTAGCTATCGTTACACCTGTAATGTAACATAATATATATTGTGTTCTATCATGTGTAGCACATCTACAAATCTTATATAATGATATATGAGAATGAGTATGAGTTATTTTGATTAGCCCCTGTTTTAGTACATCTATGTAAACATCATATTGTTGCTTTTACTCTTCTTTTAGTTCCGTGAACAAAATATTTGTTCTCCTAGTTGTAGTGGGGGTAGTCAAAATATGATTTCTTAAATAGTCTAAAATAACAGTGGTGATATAAATATCCCCATGCCTTCGATCCCAATGTTTATTAAAAAAACCACTGCCGATACCAACAGTAGCTGCCATTTAAGTCTTACCACTGTACAAGATAGTTAGATTTAGAAAAAATGAAAATCACGTGACAAGAACCAGATAACACTACACTTATCTTCCACTGGGGCCTTCAATAAAACATGTAACCAGTGGGCTTCCTCTACTCACTTTGAGTTGCTCTTCCAACAATGCTTACATATAAATTTCCAAATTATGAACCCTCATTCTTCCTTTATATCGTCCTCACAATCATCAATATCAGGCATAGATGTATCAATTATTGATCCATCTACATCTTGTCTCACACAAGATACATTTTAATCGTTCTCCAACTCTTGAACACTAAACAACTCGTATGTATGCGCTTCTAATTCTTATTCTCTGGTTGAATAACTATCAAATCTATCTCTAGGCATCATTCAAACAAGTTGTTGTCAATCTGGCTCCAAAGGGTATTGCATGTACCACACTTGTTCTGCTTCAGATGCAAAGATAAAAGGCTCATCGCTCGATTTATTATCTTTGTACAATAAGTGGTTAAAATTTACTAATGTAAAGTTGAACTCATTTACTCGTTTACCCAAACAATTTTCTATCCAATTGCATTTGAATTGTACAAACTTCTTTCCATTAAAATATTGAATTTCAATAATGTCAGTTAGTTGTCCATAGAAAGTAACATCCCCAGACAAAGGATTAGAGTCTTTTCGACTAGCATAACTCTTTTGTTCTGCTTTTAAAATAACTCCACTATTCTGAGTTTTCCGATGAATATCAACTTGCTTTATTCGAAATCTCAACCCACGAATGATATATGACTTGAAGCTTAACGCATCCTCCCGAGGACCTAATGCCAAACTCAATATTTCGCTAGATAATTCGATATCTTTTGTCAATCCATCCACCTAATATTTCAATAAATAAGAAAACTACGATATGGAAATATAATTAGAATACTAATAATGAATAAAAATACTTACGTAATCCTTAAACCACATGTGGAAATGTTCATTGTGAAGGCGTTGCACAAAATGTTGTTGTGAAACGTGAGGATATTATTTTGTAAGTTCAACAATGTGTATGTGTTTTAAGTTAGAAAGGGCATTCAACAATTCACTTTATATAAAAATTACTTATTGTTAATATATAACTTACTCAATAAATGGCGTAATTGCATCACTATTAGCAAGAACATACCGATGCGCTTGTATACGAGTTACTGAATCAAGCCGGAATCTCCGTCCTTGCCTCACACCACACCCAAGGTTATTACCTCCATCATCATTTCTAGAAGGCCGGTTAGACTTAGTTTCCACATCATCAGCCATATATCTCGAACAAAATGTGGTGCATTCTTCAATAATAACAGATTTATCAATTGAGGCCTCGGGATGAGAACGATTGGGTACAAAGAGTTTTAGAGTATGAAAATACCTTTTAATTGGATACATCTAACGGTAGATTACTGCACCAGAAAATACTAACTCATCAACCAAATGTATTGGCAAGTGTTCCATCACATCAAAGAACCTGGGTGGGAGTATTTTCTCAAGGGTGCAAAGTGTAAGAGCCATACGATCTTTCAATTTTTTTATACGAGATAAAGTATTTGTATTTTAGCAAAATACTAAAAAATAGTTGCTAAGATGAATTAATGATTTGACAACATGTTTCGGCAATACCCTCCGTAGTGTTATTGGAAGTAATTGAAGTAATTGTTGCATTAAAATGTGATTTCCATGGCTCTTTTATCCCCATATACTTTGCTCTTGAGGGTGAACACATCTCAAAATATTCAATGAATAGCCATCTGGTACTTTAACATCCTACAGCACATTTAGAAAAATATACTTCTCTTTGTTGCTCATTGTAAACTCCGCTGGAGCTATATACTCAATTTTTTCCTTCATGTTTGGGGATGTAGTGGTTGTCTTATGCGCATCTCCTGCAGGTCTTTTCGGGACTTCAAATTGTCTTTGGTTTTATCTTTAATGCCCAGCAATGTAAATAAGATATTCTCACATGCATTTTTTTCAATATGCATAACATCAAGATTATGGCGGATCAAATTATGCTCCCAATATGTCAATTCGAAAAAGATACTTTTCTTTTTCCAATTTAATTTCGTCTTCGGCACTATACTCCTTTTCTAATTATTCACTTTTCCTCTTTCTAAAAGCATCTTCCTTCTTGTATTCATTTTCAATGTCGAGATCATTTAACTATTACAAATTTGTGATACTGATAATTTCAACGGAGGTGGTTTAAAATCAATATTTCCATTAAAAGTTGTTTTCTCTTTCCGAAACCTATGGCCCCAATAACTATACGTTTTACCATTCTTTAATCGAGTCGCTTGATGATCTTTGTTACAATAAGGACATGCGAATTCACCTTTTGTGATCCATCCCGATAGCATGGCATATGCCGAGAAATCATTAGTTATCCACAACAACGATGCATGCAACTGTTAAAGTTGTTTACTCGATGCACCATAAGTAGTCACTCCATCCCTCCATAACTCTTTTAGCTCATCAATAAATGGTTGTAAATATACATCAATCTTATCACCAAACCCTTTTTTCGCATCAATAAGAATTGATAAAATTAGGTTTTGTTACTTCATGCACATCTATCGGCTCACGTTCAAGGGCGTGATCACAACCGGCCAAGTACTATGAGAAACCCTCATATTACCAAAAGGATTGAATCCATCAGTTGGTAGCCCAAGTCTAACATTATGACTATCACTCACAAAATATTGATTACACTCGTCAAATAATTTCCAAGCATGAGAATCAGCCGAATGCCTTTGCAAACCATCATCAATACAATCCTCGATGTGCCATAATGCCATTTCATTATCGAAGCAGTATGTGATGACCAAAACAATCTTTGCAATGTTGATTTTAAAGGAAAATACCTTACCTTTTTAGCAGCTACTTTTGTACTTTGATTACTCTGTTGCGCTTGATCAACATCACTGTTGACACCACTAAAATGGCCACAGATAAATGATGAGGATGAGATTGAAGATGAAGATAAACATTCACATCAAACATATAAGAGACAAAGGTTTTTAAAGTGGTTCGCCTATGAATAAAGCCTACGTCCACTGTTATTTTATTCCCAGGGGTTTACAATAGCACCATATGGTGTAGAGAGAGAAAGGATGTGTATCTTGGGTATGGTGTTTCTTGGTTTCTTGGTTCTCCTCCTTTTGGCTAAGGGAATACATGTATTTATAGTGATGGGAGATAAAGAGATTCATTGTATGTAGACATTTATGTCTACATTCAACGAATCTAATTGTTGAATTGCTTGGTATGCTATGTGTTGTCATCTATTAATACAGTATAAATGTACATTAAGGCTCATTAAATGAGCTGCCATCTTCATTAATGCACATTAAATGCGTAGTTATCCTTTGATCTTCCTGGTTGATATGCCGACCAACTCTCATCGGGTGCCGAATAATTCTCCTCGGGTACTGACCAACTCTCCTCGGGTGCCGACTAACACTCCTTGGGTACTGACCAACTCTCCTCGGATGCCGACCAACTCTCCTCGGGTGTCAAATATTACCATGTAGGATGACATGTGTCCTTTTCTGATTGGTCCTCGTAGATGGAGAATTTTTGCGTTAACAGAAGCGCCTAATGCTCCATTCTTGATGGTTTACTTGAAAGGATGGAGTATATATTCTGCAGTGTTGCTCGGTGCTCGTGAAATTCTTGATCTACCTTCTTAATTTGTTCAACATAAAGTACATTATCTCCTGGACGACATATGATGCAGGCTGATCGATGGTTGCTAATCTTTCTTTTGAGGAACTCCGTGTGCTATGTATCACCCCTGGGAATTTGGATGCAGCCATGCCATAGTATGCAACTTGTAGCTTGTCATAATCTTCAAGTATGTTGATTGGTTTGCTAGTTGACCAACTGCCTCCTATGCCGAGCAACTGAGTGCTAACTTCACGTGCTTGATTCTTCTGATTTATGATCCTCTGAATACTTTGTCGAGTAACATACTAGGTTTTGAACCCAACTCTTCAATTTGATTAGTACCAAGCTAGTGGTGGACTTCGAAACATTTTCATACAACTTCTTCTTCAATGTTGGTTGGGACAGTAGTAGTAAAGATCTCAGTGTTGTAGATGCTGAATTTGACTTCTGAACTTCAATAGTATGTGCATAATAACTCCTGAATATGCCTCCTCAACTTCAATATACCTCCTGAACTTCAATATTCCTCCTGAACTTCAATATTCCTCCTGAACTTCTGAATACGCCTCCTGAACTTCAATATACCTCCTGAACTTCAATATCAAAAATAATTCCTGAGAAAGAAAAACAACTCCTGAATGATGATTGGTCGGGGCCCCGACCGTGTGAGTTTGTGGAGTTGAATTTGATGCTCGACTGCATGATGTTATAAGAATGTGCCACCAAATGAACAAATATATCTGTAATAGAAGCCCCCAAGTGTGGAATGTGAACTTTGAATGCTTTTTGCTTGGTCGCTTTCACATACTCATACTTTGTTTAAATAAAATGTTTCCGACCAACTGTAGTTGACAGCTTCTTATTTTTGACCAACCTAAGTTGACATTTTTGGGAATAGATTTACTTCCTAACCAACCTTAGTTGGCATTTTTAGGAATAGATTTACTTCCTAACCAACCTTAGTTGTCATTTTTAGGAATAGATTTACTTCCTAACCAACCTTAGTTGGAATTTTTAGGAATAAATTTACTTCCTAACCAACCTTAGTTGGCATTTTTAGGAATAGATTTTTGATAATAAATGATAGAGACTTCCTCATAGCTGACCAACAGATTATTGGGAATAAGATAATAAATGTTGGAGACCTCCTCGGAGCTGACCAACAAATTGTTGGGAATAAGATATAATAAATACTGGAGACCTCCCCGGAGCTGACCAACAGATTGTTGGGAATAAGATAATATAAATGTTGGAGACCTCCTTGGAGCTGAATATATGATTATAAATATTTGTCGAGCTCCATGCTGAAATAAGAATAGAATATGCATCCAAATAGATATAAAGTGCCTCGTTGATCTGTCGAGGTAGAATTATATAATGCCGAACAAGAATAAGATCTTCCAGAACATAAGAATATGGCTGAGAACGTCGTCAGGCCTGAATATAAATAAGAATTATCCGACCAACTATCTGTTGGGGATGAAATACAACGAATGTTGTAATTCTCCTTAAAGATGAATAAGTATCTTGTCGAGGCACAAGTGCATAATGCCGAATAAGAATAATATTTTTCAGAACATAAGAATATGGCCGAGAACTTTGTTGGGCCTACATATAAATAATAATTACCCCGACCAACTATCCGTTGGGGGTGACATATAATAAATGTTATAGTTCTCCTTGGAGCTGAATATGATAATAAGTATCTCGCCGAGTTCCATGTTGAGATGAATATACAATATGAATCCCAAGGGATATAGAATAATTTGTGCTTGAGATGATATCTCCGAGTAATAATAAAATATATAATGCCTCACTGAGGTGAAATGATAATAGTTTCCAGATTGTTTCCGAGCATTCGTCGGCGTTGAGTCTTGTACCTGTAAAAATTAATATCTTGCTCTACCATTTGTGTAGGATGAATTGATTAGTCATGAGAATAATTTACTCATCCAATCAATATATGATATGTATATGCTTGAGAAATAAAAATATTAATTTAAAAAAATGAAATAATATATGTTGGCTGATATATCGAGGCAAAATTGCCTGATGTCGAGCAATAATAGTTTCCCGAGTTTTAAGATTGTGGCTGAGCTTTTGTCGGGATTGAATATCGTCCCTATGAAATCTTAATAAGCTGCCCGAGCACCTGTCTAGACTAGATCAATATTATCATGAGAATAATTATTCAGCCAAACAATATGTGATGTGTATCAGCATAAAAATTTCAAAATATGAAATAATATGTAATGTGCCAAATGTGTCAAGTGGGCAGATTTTTATAAAAAATGCTAGGCATTTTAATTTTAAGTAAAAGACCAAAAATAAGTTGGTTTTAAAAATATTTTTGGGGGATGGACGTCTCAAGTTGCAGAATACATGATGACGACCAAGAAGCAAATGGTCCCCGAAGAGCAGAGCGATTTTGCTGATCAACAAAAATGGTGCATTGATATTGCAGACCAGCTGTTGGATGGTCACCGAACAACATCAGGTGTCGCCGACCAAGAAGTGGATGGTTGGATAGTTGCCGACCAGTAAATTGGACCCTTTGAACAACACTGAGATGTCACCGATCAAGAAGTAGATGATCGTCGACCTGTAATTGGTTCCACCGAGATACAATATGGGTCTCCGACCAACAATAAGATACCTCATAGTTGGATAAAATTATTTCAACGTTGCTGATGGATCTTCACATCTTATCTCCGATAAACAAAAGTGGTCTGGTTAAGCTTCCTTTTAATAAAAGATGGCCCAAGATGATGCCGACCAACAAATAGTAAGTTGTGGAGCTCCTCTTGATGTATAATACATGATAAAAGGATAACTGTTTGGGGTGAATCTTGTACATGAGGCATTTAATAAGTTGCTCGAACACCTGCTGAGATTGATTCTCATAGAAATTATCATTAGCAAATTTTTTTAGATAAATATCATATAATATGTATCAGCTCATACATAAGGCAATAAAAATTTCAAAATATGAAATAAAATGTTTTGTGCCAAATGTGTCTCAATGTGAGAAATTTTTTATCAACTAGATATCATACGGTTTGATTTGAGCTTTTTATAAAATAATTTTATTTTTAAATAAATGCTCAATCTTTATCAGAATTAATAAATCGTAACAAATCAAAATTCTTAGATCTAAGAGATAACCAATAGAAATCATCAGATCTAAGAGAAAATATGATCAATATCCAAGAGGAAAAAGAAAGGTTTTGAATTTTTACTTCCTTGTAGAAGATGTGAAATATGTGAATCAACATATGTCAAATATTTTTCCTTGATGTAACTCATTACATAAACGTGTTTGCCCAGAACATTTTCAAGAAGAGCCATAGATGCTTAACGTTCATGATGAAAATTGTCTAACACTGAATATATATATATATATATATATATATATATATATATTATTTTTTTTATGAATCAAATTGATGAGAACTTTTAAAGCAGATCTGGGTCGGAATTGTGATTATCGAAAGAGAAATTGTTCTTGATTTTAACTTTTCCCATTCTTTGATTAAAAATATGATGGGAATTTGAACAGACATCAAAGATCTTACAAAATTTATAATGAAAATTATCAAATCTTACCACCGTCATATATATTGGAATATGCAATCATTTAAAATATTTATTCCATGATATAAAATTGAAACTTCAGAATCAAGAAAAAAGTTATGATTTATGAAATCCATTATTTTTCAGATTTCTAAATAAGAATCAATCTAACAGTTATGATTTTAAAATCATGATATGCAATATTTTGCAGATAAAAATTGGACAATTAATTTATGTATATAAACATAAAAATCATGATTGAATCAACATATGTATGTATAATTGATTATACGTAGAGAAAATAAAAAAACTTAGCTTTTGATGGAGAACAATGCTTGTAACATGTTCCCACAGACGGCGCCAATCTGTTGAAGACAGAAAATGGCCACTGCCATTTTAGTGGCGTCAACAACAGATAAATGATGAGGATGAGATTGAAGATGAAGATAAACATTCACATCAAACATATAAGAGACAAAGGTTTTTAAAGTGGTTCAGCTATGAATAAAGCCTACGTCCACTGTTATTTTATTCCCAGGGGTTTACAATAACACCATATGGTGTAGAGAGAGAAAGGATGTGTATCTTGGGTATGGTGTTTCTTGTTTTCTTGGTTCTCCTCCTTTTGGCTAAGGGAATACATGTATTTATAGTGATGGGAGATAAAGAGATTCATTGTATGTAGACATTTATGTCTACATTCAACGAATCTAATTGTTGAATTGCTTGGTATGCTATGTGTTGTCATCTATTAATACAGTATAAATGTACATTAGGGCTCATTAAATGCGCTGCCATCTTCATTAATGCACATTAAATGCATAGTTATCCTTTGATCTTCCTGGTTGATATGCCGACCAAATCTCCTCGGATGCCGACTATGACTCCTTGGGTACCGACCAACTCTCCTCGGGTGCCGAATAATTCTCCTCTGGTACTGAACATCTCTCCTAGGGTGCCGAATAACACTCCTCGGGTGCAGACCAACTCTCCTCGGATGCCGACCAACTCTCCTCGGGTGTCAAATATTGCCACGTAGGATGACATTTTTCCTTTTCTGATTGGTCCTCGTAGATGGAGAATTTTTGCGTTAACAATCACGACCAACATTTGATTTATATTTGGAAGCCCCACAAATGACACACTTCTCCAAAGTCTTATTTTCATTTCGAAATAACATACAACTCTTAGGGAACGTATCCCACGTTTGATACTTGAATCCCAAATCAGTAGTGAGCTTGCTAGCCTGATAAAAGGATTTTGTAATTCTGCCATTAGGGAATGTCTTCTCTAATAGTTTTAGAAACATTGTGAAATAACTATCCGTCCATCAATTTAGTTGCTTGAAGTGTAAGAGTTCAACTACAAATGAGAGTTCAGTAATGCCCTCTGGACAATTTTTATATAACATTATTTCCGCATCTTTTAGGAGTTGAAATACTTTGGCAAGTCACTATCAAGTATCACATCTTCTACTCCATGTTCATCCCTATATGAATTTTCATGTGTCTGTGGAACCCCCCTTCCTTCTTGAACCATTGCAATCATATTTCCCCCAAGGTCGATTCATATGATATATCATTAAGTGACACATCATTACCAAAATCACATGTATTGTCCTCCAATGCATCGATCAACTCCCCGTGATAAATCCAATCCTTACAAATTATGTCAAAACCATGCATCTCTATGTGACCCTTCACAGTGTGTAGGTTATGGTATACTCGATTTACACATTTACTACATGGGAATTTGATGCATGACGATAGCATATTCTTATTCCTATATGCAAAGCTAATAAGCCTTTCAACCACATCTACGTATTCTTTTGAATTCCAATCACGTGATCTGATCCAACTTTTATCCATATCAACTCCTAAGACGTAATTCGATAAATAACAAAAATATATTAGCATACATCTATAAGATATACAATTTAAACATAACAAGTGTGCATGCATATACATATACAAGATATAGAGAGTTTGTGTGACATAATATTAAAGGAAACATCGTTTGAGCAATATATAAGGCTTTTTATGTATTGTAGTGATGAACCTCCTTGATAGTGGTATCAACTAAGAAACACGTACACTCAGTAGGTAGTTCCTTAAGTGTCATTGTAGGATGTCATGTTCTAAACCTTCCCAAACACATGTTGACTTGTTAAAAAAGAGTAACATTTTATTATTTTGGACATGTTCAAACATGTCGGGGATACGCTTACAAATGGCATGGTATCGATATAAGGAGTTTTGAATGTCGAGATGCTTAATTCATGAAATCAAAGTATATACATTATCTATGCATATGATTTTTGTACTTATAAAAAATTCCATTAACTTATGTTATGATGTGTTTATAATAGATATTTATGTTTTGATGTCAATATAAATTATCAAATCAGTGATGTCAATATAAACCATTCTAAATTCACTATGATCAAATTCTCTGCACTGTTTATGTAAGCATTCTTTTTTAACTAAATTGTGGCTTCATGGTGAGATTCACTGCATGTGGATCCCATAATTTCACTAAATAATCCGATAAACCATGAGGCAATTAATTCACAAAATTGTAGAAGCGGAAGGAACAAATCTACATGTTTGTGTGTATATAGAGAGAGGACAATATGAGATACTCATTAAGAGCACCAACAACGACAAACATGTAGAGTAAACTAAAGACACATTGGCAACCAAAAAGACCAATAGAACACAAACACAATGAAAACATGGATTTTTTTGGTAAAAATCAAAGTGTACAATTACATGTATATACATACATGTGCAAGTATCATATAGTCATAGCAATCAAAATCTGATCTTTACTGCACTTCTTTAATTCCACCGCTAACTTCACATAGTGTGCATGCACACATATATACATAAATAATCAATTCATTAATGAGAACACACACATGCACGCGTGTGATGATTAATTATAATTCTAGATTTCTCTATAAACATTTATTTCTCATTTTATTCAAAATTTTCAATGATAAATCTCATCTTTATTTCATTTCTACCCTTCCAACTCCAATTCCACACACACACACAAACATACATGCGATTACTTCTAAATCCAAATCATTCCACAAGGCTCTATTTTCTCATTCTAAAAAATCTTATCTTCATCATCACATTTTCAGACATACATATATAAATATCTTAAATTACATCGCAGAAAAGAAAACTGCAAACTCCCAAGCTCAGACTTATAAACATCAATTTCCAAAACAGCTTGAAAGCGAAAGGGCATGGCACACAAAATTTGCAATGTATGATTCATAACTATTCTATAATGTAGTTCATAAATTATGAACTTGAATGACTTTGCATACAAAATCAGTCTATAATCAAACACAAAATCTTTGCACAGAAAATCAGTCTATAATCAAACACAAAATCAGTTCTATTCAAAATAAGTTTTATAATCAAACACAAAATCATTTCTATAATCAACAACAAAATCAGTTCTATAATCAAACACAAAATTAAATAGAAAAATATGCTTTATATGAGCAAGCTCGCATACCTGTTAGGAGTTTTTCACTACTTTTTCCAGGCTAGAGGGGGAGAGAACCCGACGAGTTTCATGAGAGAGAGAGTTGTCACGAGTTTAACGAATTTTTAACGGTTTCATAAAGAGTGAGAGAGAGAGAGAGAGAGCTGAGGTTTCACCATCCAACGATTTCACGATAGAGAGAGTGAGAAAACAGAGATTTCACCATGGTGTACGATTTGGGTATAGGGTTTGGCTTTGATCGGATGAGGGGAGGAGAGAGAAGAGGGCGAGTACATTATTTGATCAAAGATGGAATGAAAAAATAAATGAAACAATAATTTCGGGGATGGAGGGAAAAAAGAGGAAACAAAAATTTTAAAGGAGAACTATTTATTGTCCTATTAGAGGACTTATAAAGGATAATAAATATTTGATGTGCCTAAATCTATTATAAAGGTTGCTTAAGAAATTAGTTGTCATTTATAGTAGATCTAAAAGGACAGCCATAATTTACTGTCCATTATATATTTTTTTGACAGCTTAAAATCTGTCCCTAATACCGGTGTCCTTAATTGTCATTTTTCTTGTAGTGGGTGATAAATCACTAATTCAATTATACTCAACAATCACAAATGAAAACACAATATTGTATATAACAAATACTCATATTGAACTCACAAACCACTCGTATATAACTCAAGTAATAAAAAAAGAACCTCAGAAACAACTCTGTCAAAGGGAGAGAGAAACAAGCACCCTAGATACACCATGGTAGGTAGGCAACACACCAATAACCTTTAATGTATTTGGTTAGCTAATAAAATCTTCGTAATCAATATCAATGGTAGGTGAGTAAAATACAGTTTAAAATCATTCTTTTGCTCTTAGGAAGTGTAGAGGGAGGTCCCATCCTAAAAAGGATTATAACATTGCCAACACTCTACAACAAAATTAGAGATGGCTACTCGAGTAAACACATGAAGAAGGTCCCTCGAAGGGAGATAGTCTCCTTGAAAGATACACAATAAATACCAAGTCAACAAGATACACCTAGACACTGTAAGATTGTAATAGGAGCAATGTTGTAATTGTATTTGGCTCTCTCTGTAAATATTAATATTATGTTATAAAGATGTAAGGTTACCCAGTATCCTCAAGGGACCATGTATGGTAGTACATGGAGAGATTACATGCTCTATCGAATAACCTCACTCTGGGCATCTCGCAGGAATTTGGTTTGGAGGATTGGGTGCAATGCAATGTTGGAAGAGACAAACCCTTTAGGGTACTTAGGCAAAACCTTGGTTTATACACAACACAGCTCAGCAGTATCTCGAGATACAATCACTGGGAACAGTCCTAAATAGATACACTAGAAAATTAACTTGTTTTCTTAACAAATACATTGTAGGTTGCTCACGGGACTCGTAGCTCGAGCAACCATCAAAGTAGATGAACTACCCTTTTTGAGTGACGTGATAATACATCTTGTAGAGAGTACTGTCAACCAACTTCGTTGACATCAATCCGACCAACATTTCAAAACTCGATGAAATAGAACTTGTGTTAAGATATTCCTAGGATGGTAAGTCCACAACTGGCACATCACATCTCATTTAATGCGCTTATAACTCTGATAGCCCAAACACTATTCCCGCCTAAACCAGTGTATCTATCTCATTTAATACAATATCTTTGGAATTAAATGCATAAGACTAGTAAAGTCACACGGGGTCAATCGCATTAATTATAGCAAGGTTACTCGAATGACCTTCATCACATATAAATACCCAGAAGAGTATAACGGGAAAGGTTCAGACTCTTTTCTCGATCAGGAATCGCTGCCAAAATACTTTCATACATGAGAGTTTCTAAAGAGGACATTGATTGTGTAGTCCAGCCCAGTTATCGAGTGTATGTTTAAGGTTGCTGCCTTGACTTTATTGCCTTGAAGGTGCTTACCTCCACTCCCTCCGACCAAGTTATCTGTGGGACCTTCCTCATTGATTGTTTTATTATAGCATTTATGTCAAAATAATGTATTTAATACAAGAACTTCGTATCTTGAATGAATTGACTTGAGACTAGCTTTTAGTATTGTTAATCATCGTCTCCTAGCCATAATTTCCATCTTGACGAGGGGTTACCCCTCCCTTGATACTTAAGTCTCAACAAGAACTCACATATTACATTTGGTGACTCCACCGAGGAGGTATTCTCTTTTGAGAGATGGCTAACGATAAAGTGGCAAGGAAGATTACCTTCGATGCTGAACAACACGAAGAAGGGGAGAATCTCACCCACTTATCAGAATGAGACTGGGTGGGACAAGGAGAAACCATAGCGCCAGCTATCGTGGGAATGGTTGTGAGTCCCACGCAAAAGACTGGGCTAATGGGTTTGTTCACTGAGTTTATCAAGACTCCGGCCACCCAGGCAGTGTTGGGGGTTACGGTAGGATCCGGTTCATTCTTAACCCCACCAGGGGAAGGGGAAATAAGAGGAAGTTCGATAAGGAAGAGACCCCGGAGTTGCCTTGCTCATTAGAGAAAGATATCGAGACCTACGAACATATGATCCGAGATAACATGTGTTGGCCCATTATGGCAGACACCGCACCCATTGATCAAGAAGATAGGGAAGGTCCAAAGCTTTTTATGGTCCGTAATAGGGTGGGACACCAAATGAGCTAGTTTTTTGCTCCCAAAAATATAATCGACCAGCACGTCACGAAGGTTGGCATCAAGTTTCCTCAGACCAACGTCAAAGATGACCCCCCACCCAGGCATGGGGAAAACATGGCTAGTACTTTTGACGAGGAGGTAGAACAACTTATGAGAGCGGATAGGTTCTACGAGGAAGATTTTGTGGACTCCATCAAAGGATATCCATCTTAGATTTCTTATCTTACATTAGAGGAAGATTGGGGACATGAGCGGATCCCCATCGATGACCTGATCAAGCAACTTGAGTCTTATTTCTTAGGTGGTGAACGTGGTGATAGCATACGATGAGTCAGCTTAGAGGGGAGCAGAAAAGTTCTATGAGTTGGAAGAAGAACAAATAGACCCAAGGGTGGAATGCGCGACAGTTGTTAGGTCACATAAGTTCAACTGGTTCTTTGAATAGGTAGGATTTCCTAAAGGTTCTCAACTAGAGGCCATGCGAGCGATATTGGAGATCGACAAGAAAAACATGGCCCCAAGCCTACGGTGGAGAGGGCCGATGGCCAAACTGGTAAAGAAGTTCCTTTCGGAGGTTAAATTTTCTAAAGCAAATAGTTTGGTTAGGTATCCCCATAATAGGCCGCTTTACGTGACATCAAGTGTGAATGGATGCAGCTTTAGTCGAGTTCGGATGGACGGGGGAGCCTCCATCAACATTATGCCTATGGTCTCAGAGTTGTAAGAGGAAAATGCATGAAAGAGGCCTCGCCAGGAGGAGAATCCACGTCAATGAAAAAGAGTGGTCTTGGCTAATGGAAACATTATCTACAAGCTCTGAAGGTGTGATCGGGCAGCCGAAGGCCTGGATGATGAGGCAGACCTGCTTTGTGAATGTTTCCTAGTGGACAATTTAGGTCAATTCTTGGTAATTGACAATTCCAACATCTACGAGTTCATGGAGGAGATTAAGGAAGAGATGGAATGTATGAAGGATAGACCAAGACCCCAGGTACAGGAGCTAGAGCAGATAGACCTAGTAGAGAAAAGGGGCGAACTAAGGCCCATGTTCATTTTGAAAGACCTTGATGCTGCTGCTAAAGGAGCGTTAGTGGGGCTACTGAGTGAGTTCAAAGATGTATTCTCATGAAAGTACACTGAGATGCTCGGGATGGACCAGGAGTTAAGATGCCATAAATTAAACATCATACCCTCAGTAATACCAGTAAATCAGGCCACTCGAACTTATAAACCCGATATTGACATAAATATAAAGGAGGTGATATAGAGCTTACTCGAATCAGGCTTTATCACCCCTATTCAACATCCCATTTGGCTGTCCAACATTGTGCCATTAGGTAAGAAGGACAAGAACCAAATCCCTCTTTGTGTGAACTTTAGGGAATTGAACCGAGCTTGCCCGAAACATGAGATCCCTTACCTTCCATTGATATCTTGATAGGTATAATGACGGGGCACGAGATGTACAGCTTCATGGACGGATATGTGGGGTATAACCAAATTAAAATGGATCTAGAAGATGCTGAGAAGACAGCCTTTCGCACGCCTTTAGGTAACTTTATGTACACCGTTATGCCTTTAAATTTAAAGAACGTAGGGGCTAGTTACCAAAGGACAATGATGGCCATATTTCATGATCTCTTTCATGAGATTATGGAATTTTATGTGGATGATTTGGTGATAAAGTCCAAAATAGAAGCCACCCACCTGACAGATTTGAGGAGGGTGTTCCAAAGGTGCAAGAGATACAAGTTAAAAATGAACCCTTTAAAATTCGCCTTCGGGGTGACTAGTGCCAAGTTCCTGGGATTCATGGTGAACAGGCAAAGGGTGCAAATGGACCTAGACAAGCGAAAGGTCATCCTCAATATGCCAAGACCAAAGACGATAAAAGATTTGAAGATTTTACTGGGAAAAGTTTCCTACCTAAGGAGATTTATGCTAGGGTTAGCAGAAGTTACCCACCCACTGATAGAGCTACTACGAGCTAAGACGAAGTTCGTATAGGATCAACCACATGAGATAGCTCTGGAGAAGTTGAAGAAATTTCTAACCTTTTCCCAAACGATGGTTCCCCCTTGAGCAAGTATTCCTTTACAACTTTATCTCACATTCACTAAAAGATCAATAGGGGCATTGCTAGCTCAGGAGGTGGAAGGAGTAGAAAAACTGGTGTATTACCTGAGCTGAATTATACACGGGCCTGAGGCCTAATATACCAGTATTGAGAGGCATTATTTAGCCTTAGTATTTATTTCTCAAAATCTTTGGCATTACATGTTGTCTTTCACTTTCCACATCATCACTAGATGTGACCCCATAATATTTTTGCTTGATAGAACTATGCTGATAGGCAGGGTTGCTCGATGGTTACTGATTCTTCGAAATATGATCTCAAATGTGTGATTCCTCGAGCAATAAAGAATCAGGCATACGCAGACCTTTTGGACATATTCCCCTCAGGGACGTTCGAACCACCCATCGATAATCTATCGGGGTATGATCTCCATGCCAACTACCTCGACATAAACCTAGACGAATGGAACATGCAGTTTGATGGATGTTCAGCTGAAAACACAGGAGGGACAAGAGTGATTATGCGCCAAGGTGAAGAAGAGGTCCGTCTATCTTTTAAGTTGGACTTTAAATTCTCAAATAACAAATCTCAGTATGAGTCCTTGGTGTTGGGATTATTAGAGGCGTCGCAAAGGGTCACCCATATGCTGACAATAAAAATGGATTCCAATTTGGTGGTACAGCAAATCAACAACGAGTATGCTTTGAAACATATGACACTAGCGACCTATCGAACAATTATTGAAAGGTTGCTTGGACAATTCCAAAAGGTAAAGATTAGGAGGCACCTGCGAACTGAAAAAGTACCACTTAGATTATTTAATTCAAGATTAAGCGGTCTAAATGGCTTTGAACCGTTTTTTGAAGAAACTCTTTTCTTAAAACAAGTATCAAATACAAGATGTGTTCAAAACAATATAAACGAGTTATTTAAGATATAGGTTTACCAGTTTTGAAAACCAAAACTTATAAAGAAATTAAATCAACACAGTCTCAATAAAGGGATGAGAGGAAGAGGAAGCAACAAGTACAATTTTTAACGTGGTAAAACCCCCACTCAATTGGGGAAACGTCCACGGAGATCTCTACACCTCAAAAGTAAAAATCCACTAAAATAGAGTAAAAAGTTACAAACTATTTAACAATCAAGACACACAATCAAGCCTAATCTAAGTTCAGAAATTATACCAACTCCTCTGTCATTTTCTAACTTCTCCCAAGGCTCTGATGTTGTTGATGTTCTCTCAGCTTTGTAACTCCACTCCTTTTAGCTTTGCAACACTCTTTCAAGCTTTACGTTAACTCAAATGTTCATAATCTCTCTACCAACACCATTTAGTATTGTAGTACAAAAATGTAAGTGGTGATGTTCTCTAAATCACATGCATGCAACCCACACACACTTATTACAGACCAAATGATTATCAAATTCTAAAGATTCTAAAAATGAATAGAAGATTTCTAAAATCAATTTGATCTAACTCAGACTTTGAACCTTTCAATTTATCCACTGATCAAGAGGTAATCTTGCTATATAAAAGAGCCAAGATCCTAAACACTTTCATTATTAAAAAATGTTTATAAATATTTCACAATATGTGAAATAATTGAAACTGTAAATCCCCAATCAAGATCTTAAATAGATCTAAGTCAAAGTACTCTAAAAAACTGAGATGATAAATGATTTTGTTTGTTTAGGGTTTGAATGAAACATAACAGTTTAAAATAATCGACAAAATTGAGATTTCTCAAAAGAAGAGATCCAAATCAGTGAGATAAAATGTGAATTGTATCGCAGACTCACAAATCTCAGATTTCTATGAAAGAAAATGAGATTTTGAAAGCATGACTTGGTTGGACAAAAGATTAAGAACAAGGGAGGATGGATCTTCTCAAATCTAGAACAAACTCAACTCTCTGTACTATTTTTCAGGTGATATTTGGCCGGAGTTATGTTAGGGTTTTGTTTTCTCTCTCGTTTTCTTTCTCTCTCTCTTCTCTCTTTTTCTCTCTCTCAAAGTTGAGGTGAACAAAAGTTGGAAATGAACAAACGAAGTATCCTTTTATACAAGGAAGATAAGGATATTGAAAGTCTCAGGTAAATGCATGATGAATATTTGATCGAAGAAAATCTCATGGCTACTAAAGAACCATATTTAAAAAAGCTCTTATTGGTTTAAAATGTTAACATATGGATCAAGTAAGAACGCATGTAGGTCATAGATTAAAATGATCCAAGGTTTATCAATCATACTCAGGTATGTGAGTGTAAACAAACACAGATCCAACCGTTTTAAGTCAAACACGTGTAACGCTAAGATGACTTCAAAACGCGTGTTTTTGGTCTTTTAGAAAAACAAATTTTACCCATAATATTATCTAGCGCTTTCGATTTCTACCCAAGACAAGTTTTAACATCTTTTACTAATTACAAAACATCCCACAACATTTGTAAAAACTAATTTGAAATTTCTAAAAAATTGTTTAAAAATTGTAGAAATTATTTAAAATAACCCAAAAATTATGGAAAAATGATTTTAATGGGATTTAACTCACACACACCCAAAACATGAAGACTGAAACACATGAATGCAATCCTAGGTGAGGTGTTGGTGTTCTACCTGTAGGAACAATTTAAGGAATTCAAATGAAGAGTCCGAAGGCTTTTTGGTCAATAAAGATATGACTCAATTTTGCCACTATTTCCAAACTAGATGAGCACCTATATAATATAGACTCAAGTAAGTAAAAGATATAGGTTTTTTCAATCTCCACCTTTGAAATATGAGACAAAATCTCCTTTGAGTCATCGAGGACTTATAGGGATACAAAAAAAATAAGAAAAACCTATTCCTATACAAAATTCTATCTACCCAATATCCTAGAAAAGGAAAATTACATAACTCAACTAATTACAGACTAATGCCCTATCAAAATTCTGTTGTAAATGAGGTACTGATTCCTCAAAATAAGGTAACTAAGATCAAGCTTTTTAGTTGAGAATACAACAAGAATGTCCAAGTAGACTCAAATTTTTTCCCCATTTTGTATCAATTGGACGAAGGGAAAAGAAAGAAAGTATGAAACAATAAATCATTATTCTTCCATAACTATACCAATAGATTTGCGAAAAGATTCAAATCAAAGATAATCCAATGGTTTAGTAAATAAGTCAGCTAATTGTAATTCAGTAGGTAGGTAATTAATTTCTAACTCCTTAGATTCAACTAACTCACATATGAAGTGATATCTGATTTTAATATGTTTGATACCAGAGTGTTGAACTGGATTTTTAGAAATATTGATCGCACTTTGATTTTCGTAATAGAGATATAACTTATCGTCAATTATACCATAATCTTTCATCATTTGTTTTAGCCAAAGTAATTGAGCAGAACAACTTCCTACGGCAATATATTCAGATTCGGAAGTAGACAAGGAAGTGAAGTTTTGTTGCTTACTACTCCATCCTACCAAATTGTTACCACTACAGTAACATGTACCTGAAGTATTCTTACTATCATCAGAACACCCAGCCCAATCAGCATCAGTGTATCCTACTACAGTACTAGAAGTGTCTTTAGTGTACCAAGGTCCTAAGTTTAGAGTCCCTTTAATGTATTTGACAATTCTTTTAATGCATAATAGATGACGCTTTTTTGGATTGTTTTGATTTCGGGCATACACGCAGACAAAGTACATGATATCAGGACAGGAGGCAGTAAGGTAAAGTAATCTTCCTATCATACTGCGATATAAGTTAGAATCGATGGATTTACCAGTCTCATCTTTAGAATGTTTGAAAGAAGTACTGATAGGAGTCCTAGCTTCTTTTCCTATTTCTAGGCCAAACTTCTTGACAATCTCTAAAGCCTATTTGGATTGCGTTACAAATAATCCATCTGAATTTTGCTTAACTTGGAGTCCTAAGAAGAATTTTAACTCCACCATAAGTGACGTATGAAATTCCTGATGCATAATGTCAGAAAATGTTTGGAAATTTGTAGGGGAGGTAGTTCCAAAAATGATATCGTCAACATAAACTTGGGCTATAGTAATATTGTTATGAAAATTTTTAACAAATAAGGCTTGGTCATTCCCTCATCTCATAATATCGTTGTCTAAAAGAAAGGTGGATAGACGTCGATACCAAGCTCTAGGAGCTTGTTTTAACCCATAAAGAGCTTTCTTAAGATGGTAAACGTAATTTGGATGATGAGGGTCAATGAAGCCTTTGGGTTGTTCTATGTAGATCTCCTCAATCAAGATGTCATTAAGAAAAGAATATTTAACATCCATTTGATATAGTGTGAAATTTAAATGATAAGCTTTTGCAAAGAGTAAGAGAGCAAACTTGAGGCGAGTGATAGGTGCAAAAGTTTCCTCGAAGTCTATTCCTTCAATCTGAGAGTAGCCTCGATAACTAATCTAGCTTTATTCTGAATAATCATCTCAGATTCATTTATTTATTTTTAAAAATCCAGCGTTTGCCGATAACGCTTTTATTTTCTAGCTGGGGTACAAGATACCATACATCATGTATGACAAATTGAAGAAGTTCCTCCTGCATAAAACTTATCAACAATGGGTCATTCAGTTCTTCATTAACATTCTCTGGTTCTATAAGAGAAATAAAGCATGCATAATGAGCAAGGGTACATAGTTGGGATCTTTTGTGAAATGGACCAGTAGGATTACCAACTACATTATCTAAAGGATGATCTTTGGAAACCCAGTTAGGTACTTTAGGTGTCTCAGTTGGTAAGGATTCATCTATCTCTGGAGAATCATAATTTAAAATGTTTTCGAATTCATCCACTATAGCTCATTCTTAGATCTTACTTTCTACATTAGTGTAACTTACAACCACATTAATGGATTCCATCATGATTTTGTTATGGAGATTATAGACATGGTAGGCTCTACTATTTGGAGAATATCCTAAGAAAATATCTGTATCTACTCTTGTTTTGAATTTGGACAGATGTTCTATGTCCTTACAGACATAACAGGTGCTACCAGAGGATTTAAAGTATTTTAGGATAGGTTTCTTCCGATAGCACATCTCATAGGATGTTTGCTTGGTATTTTTCTTTAAGTAAACTCGATTGATTATATGACAGGCTGTACGAATGGACTCTACCAAAAAATATTTAGGTAGGTTCTTCGCATGAATCATCACACGGGCCATTTCTTGAAGACTGTGATTTTTACGCTCAGCAATGCCATTTTGTTGAGGTTTCTTAGGGGTACTAAATTTTTGTTTGTAACTATTATAGTCACAGTATACGATGGCATCTGAATCTATGAATTCTCCTCCTCTATCACTATGAATCTAATCTACTTGGGAATACTTTTCATTTTCTATACGAACTAAGATTTTCAAAAACTTACGAAAAGTTTCTAACTTCTTCTTTAAGAAAGCAACCCGGGTAAATCGAGTGAAGTCATCAATCGTAACTAAGATATAACTGTTGGAAAAAGGACTAACAATACAAGAAAGACCCATTAGGTCCATATGAATGAGTTCTAGAGGTTTAGTGGATATAACTTCTTTAACTTTCTTGTGGGGATCCTTAATAAATTTTCCATCTTGATAGGGACCACATATGATGTTTCAAATTGATTTGATCTTAGGAAGACCTATAACTATCTCTTAGGAGAACAATTTACTAAGACTGTCATAATTAATGTGACCCAACCTATTATGCCATATTTCATTCTCATCCATTATGGCAATGTTACAAACCTCTGTACTTTGATTGACTATGTAACCGTTATCTGGAGTACGAAGTCCTGTAATAATGCAATCACATTTTTCATTTAAAAAATTTCAATTGTTCTTTGAAAATGTTATAGTATGGTTTGAGTCATAAAACTGTGATATACTTAGTAAATTGGCTTTAAGACCTTTTACCAAGAGAACATCCTCAAGGAAGGGTAATCCTTCTTCATGGAGTGTTCTTTTACCAATGATCTGGGCTGATACACCATCTCCCAACAAGACTTTTCCTCCGGAGAAGTTTGTTTTATTTGAAAGTTGGAATCATCCTCGGTCATATGTTTGGAACATCTAGAGTCAAAATACCATACAAATGTAGTGTGTTCAGCTTTAAAATCACTAATCGCAATATTGGATTTCAACTAGGCTAATAGATCATCTTTTCTGACCCAAATTGCTCTAGTTTTCAATTTGAGCTTATTAGCTCATATTTGATAAAACTTGCGAGCTTCTGTCTTTTCTTTAAAAGATTTTTACGCATGTTTATGAGTATTATAGACCGTTTGAGCAATTGGTTTAGAAAAGAATCTAGGATTCCTTCTTGTTGATGGCCTTTTAGTATTAGTCATTCGTGTTCTATTTAAATAGTTATAACTCTTGTTTGGCTATCTAGGAAGGACACAGTTATTTTGGCTTCTCCTAGAATAGTGGAAGTTATGGTAAATAGGAGAGTAATAAATTGGATTACATAGACATTTGGAATAGCAACCATCAAGGGAATGTCCACAGACATCACAATAAGAGCAGTAAAGATGGCACATAGAACTCATAACCTTAGGAAAATTGTTATTCGAAAGCTTGTCTAGCTTTTGAGCTCTACTCTTGTTCCTAGGTGGCAAAGGATAAAATGATGAATCAACTTCTTGAATAAAGGGGCAGACGTTGTTAGCCTTATGTTCAACATTATTCTTAGAGTTACCTGATTTACCAATGTCTAACTTTTGTTGTTTTTCGTCAAAATCATTTTTAAAATTTTGAAAATCCGGACAAGTTTCAACATGTCTTTTGCCACCAGAGACAAACTTGATAGGTTCAAAGGTTTTTGTTTGCTTGGAATCATTGGGGCAAAAGCCTATTCCAGTCCTGTCATCATAATTGGTCTTACTTTCAGCAACACGGTCTTCAAAACATTTAGAGTTATTTTCAAATTTAGCAAACTTTTTTAAGACTGTTGATGTATTTTCTTTTGTTCGTTACAATTCTAACAATGTTCCTTTGTATTTCTTTTCAAGAATTTCATTTGATGCACACAATTCTTTTAGTTTTTTTCCAAAATTTTTAGTTTCATACTCATGAGTTAGATATTGAGAAGTGTACTCTTCATCATTTCGTTTGATCATATGACTTAGGATTTCTATCTTTTGGGTAAGATCTTTGACAATCTTTTCAATTCTAGTGCTTTTCTTGAGAATTTTTGTATAGAGTGTGTGAATTTTAGGAAGGTCTTCATTGTCAGAGTCGCTAAGTGTGCAGTGTCCCCTATTGGTTCATTTTTAGGACTCACACACCCATTGACATAAAAAAAAAGAGTGTTCCCTTTGACTCACACACACCGTGTTTGAAGCATTATCAGCATTCTCAAGTAAAAAAGTAGACAAATCAGTAGGAATAACACCATTTAACATAGCATAATCAGGTTCCTTATCATCAGGGTAAATGAATTTAGTAAATAAGGACATATAAGGGTTATAATTGTTAGATGACTCAGGCTCATCATTTTCTGATTCACTTGGGTCATCCTAAGTCTGGCATTGACGATCCCTATTATGTTTGTGAATTTTGTCTAAATTAACTCTACAGTCACTAGCCATGTGTCCCAACTTCCCATATTTATAACATCCAACATTTTAAAGATCTCTCTCATGTCTCTTGTGATTATCAGTTTGGTGTTTGTCTTGTCTTCTCTCGTGAGGCCTATTATTAGATTGGTTTGGATAAGTAGGTATGCCTTGTCTTTTTACTATATTATTTCACAATTTTCTTAGACTGTTTAGACATTAAGGCAAGATGATTATCCAGACTATCTAAATTACAGTCCTTATAAGAGTCTAAGTCAATATCAGGTATACTAAGTTCAGATGTGGTCAACTTAGATGAGAAAATAAGATTAGAACTAGAGTATCTGTTTTTGGACTGGGTAAATTGTTTCTTAAATTTTAATTCCATTTCCAAAGTTCTCAATTTGCTACTAAGGAGTTTAGGTGTGAGATTTTGATCATCCATCTCCTCAATTGCATATCTCTTATTATCAAATTTCTGTGGAAGTGATCTTAGTATTTTAGAGATAATTTTCTTTCTATCATATACAATCCCATTGGCATGGAATTTGGCCACAATGTATGTCAATATAATATAGAAGTCATTAAATGACTCAGTCTTAGTCATGATCAATGAGTTGTACTGTTGGATTAAGATTTGTGTTTTAGCAGCTTTAACTCTAGTGTCACCCTCACATGCGATCACTAGGGTGTCCCATGCTTCCTTAGATTTAGTACATAATGATATCCTCTTAAATTCATGTTCATTGATAGACATGAATATGGAATTTTTTCCTTTATTATTGTTAAGGGAAGTTTGTTTCTCTTCTTTAGTGAATTCACTTAGTAACTTTCTAATCCTCACAGTACTTCCTTCAGCTGCTGGTTTGGTAGGAAAAGTATAACAATTTTTAATAGCATACCAAACATCATCTCCCAATGCCCCTTGAATGAAAGAAACCATCCTCACTTTCCAGTAAGGAAAGTTGGTTCCATCAAAGGGAGGGGACCTGGACAGGTTACCTAATCTCTCCAATTTTTCGTCCATTGTTTGTTTTGAGAAAATAATTTCAGAAACTCAATATCTAAAGAATTTGAAAAATCAAAGCTCTGATACCAATTGAAAAAGTATCACTTAAGTGGTTTAATTCAAGATTAAATAGTCTAAATGGCTCCGAACAGTTTTTTGAAGAAACTCTTTTCTTAAAACAAACGGCTAACACAAGATGTGTTTAAGATAGTATAAATAAGTTATTTAAGGTATAGGTTTACCAGTTTTGAAAACCAAAACTTATAAAAAATTAAATCAACACAGCCTCAAGCAAGGGATGAGAGGAAGATGAAGAGAAAGTAACAAGTACAATTTTTAATGTGATAAAAACCCACCCCAATTGGGGAAACATTCGCGGAGGTCTCTGCACCTCAAAAGTAAAAGTCCACTAAAATAGAGTCACAGGTTACAAACCGTTTTACAATGAAGACACACAATCAAGCCTAATCTAAGTTCAGAAATTATACCAACCTCTGGCATTTTTTGACTTCTCCCAAGGCTCTGATGTTGTTGATATTCTCTTAGCTTTGTAACTCCACTCCTTTTAGCTTTGCAACACTCCTTCAAGCTTTACGTCAACTCAAATGTTCAGAATCTCTCTACCAACACCTTTTAGTGTTGTAGTGTGAATGTGTAAGTGGTGATGTGCTATAAATCACATGCATGCAACCCATACACACTTATTACAGACCAAATGATTATCAAATTACAAACAGATTCTAAAATGCAAAAAGGGTTTCAAAAATCATTGTGATCGAAACTCAAACTTTGGACCGTTCAATCTATCCACAGTTCAAGAGGGAATCTTGCTATATAAAAGAGCCAAAATCCTAAACACTTTCATTATTAAAAAATACTTACAAATATTTCATAAAATGTGAAATAATTGAAAGTGTAAATCCCCAATCAAGATCTTAACTAGATCTAAGTCCAATTACTCTCAAAAACTAAAATTAGAAATGATTTTGTGTGTTTAGGGTTTGAAAGAAACATAACAGTTTAAAACAACCAACAAAATTGAGATTTCTCGAAAGAAGAAATCGGAATCAGTGAGACAAAATGTGAAGTGTATCACAGACTCGAGAATATCATATTTCTATGAAAGAAAATGAGATTTGGAAAACATGACTTGGTTGGACAAGAGATTAAGAACAAGAGAGGATGGATCTTCTCAAATCTAGAACTAACTCAACTCTCAGAACAATTTTTCTGATTGGTTTAAAATGCTAACACATGGATCAAGTAAGTACACATGAAGGCCATAGATTAAAATGATCCAAGGGTTCTCAATCATACTCAGGTATGTGAGTGTAAAGAAACACAGATCCAACCGTTGTAAGTCCAATGCGTGTAAGGCTAAAATGACTTAAAACGGGTGTTTTTGGTCTTTCATAAATAAAAATTTTACCCCCAATATTATCTAGCACTTTCTATTTCTACCCAAGACAAGTTTTAACAGGTTTTACTAATTACAAAACAACCCACAACATTTGTAAAAAACCAATTTTAAATTTCTAAAAAGTTGTTTAAAAATTCTAGAAATTATTTGAAATATCCTAAAAAATATGGAAAAATTATTTTAATGGGATTTAACTCATACACACCCATAATATGAAGAATGCAACACATGACTGCAATCCTAGGTGAGGTGTTGGTGTTCTACCTTTAGCGACAATTTGAGGAATTCAAATAAAGAGTCTGAAGGCTTTTTGGTCAACAAGGATATGACTCATCGTTATCACTATTTCTAAACTAGATGAGCATCTATATAATATAAACTCAAGTGAGTCAAAGATATAGGGTGCTTCAAGAACAATCAATAGACATGCTGATGCTTATGCCACATTTTCTCGAAAGATTGCCTTTGAGGGAGAGTCAATGGTCATTCCAATCACAAAGAGGACTGTGCCGTCAACTATAATGAAGATGCTACCCTCTAATGATAGCTACGACTAGAGGGGAGAAATGCGAAAGCAACTGGAAATGGGAGAAGAGTCCCTAAGTTCATTGAATTGGCTCAATACTTCACTATCGTGGGCAACATATACTTCAAGAATAAATAAGGGTGGATATCGAGATGCGTGGGACCGGAGGAAGCTCAGAAAAGGATGGTCGAGATATACGACAAGGGGTGCGAGACAACAAAAATTTTCTTATATCATAGAATCCAGCGGGCAGGATATTTCTAGCCCACAACGAAGCATGATGTTGCATGGCTACAGAGAGATTATGGGAAATGCTTCTTATATTATGAAGTAGTGAAGTGAAATTTCATAGATCAACCGACAGATTGGAGGCAACTTTATTTGGACATGCTAGTCAATGGGATTGTACCCATTGACAAGGACGATGACACAAGATTGAGAAGACGAGATCCTAGGTATTATGTCCAAGAGGGGCAGCTTTACAGAAAGGGTTGCCACGATAGACCCCTAAGATGCATCAGACTAAAAGAGGCCAAGGAGGTACTGAAGAAAGCACATGAGCCGGGACACATTGGGGGAGCCTGACTCTACGGCCAATTGATGACATTCGTCTACTTTTGGCCCACTATGGAAAAAGATTCAAAGGAGTTTATTAGAAAATGTAAGGCATGTCAACCCCACGGGAACATGATACAAGCTACCTCGGTGGACCTGCATTCCCTTTATACTCCTTTTACATTCCACACATTGGTCTTTGATCGAGTAAGGGCAATTAACACCTCCTCGAGGGGCAAGATCTGGATATTGGTAGGAACGAAGTGCTTCACCAAATGGGCCGAGGCTATACCATTAAAGAGGGCCACAACTGGGGTAGTGGCATACTTCATGAAGGATTATATTATCTATCTATTTAGCATTCCAAACATATTCCTTTCAGATAATGGAACACCTTTCGTTAATAGTGAGGTACGATTTCTTACAAATAAATATTCCATCATTCATCACAAGTCAACAGTGGCCTACCCCAAGTGCAACGGACAGGCTGAAGCCACGAACAAGACCCTGGTAAACATTCTATCAAATATGTTGAAAAATTTCCCAGGAAGTTGGGATGATAAAATATCATAAGTCTTATGGGCATATAGAACTACGAAGATAAAACCTACAGGGTACAGGACTTTATCGCTAGTGTTTGGGGCTGAGGCAATATTACCCGTAGAACTCGAGGTACCTTCTACATGTTACAACTTGAGAAGTGTAATGCTACCTCATTGTCGCCACGTACAATTAGAAGCATTGGAGGAGCATAGAGATCACATGAAAAGGCACTCCGAGATGTATCGAAAGCAACTATCTAAATCCTACGATCATCTACTCAAGATAAGAAAATTCAAAGAGGGAGATCTAGTGTTGAAAGCTTGCATGAGACATATAAGGGGTCTCTCGTTGCCCAAATTTGAAGCTAATTGGTTAGGTCCCTATATTGTTCGAAAGGCTCATGACTCAGGCTACTATGAGATCTCGAAGGTAGAAGATGAAGAAACCTTTAAACTCAACAATAATTGGCCCAAAATTTAATATATTTAAGTCTTGAATCGGCCATAGCATTTTGTTCTTTTATTTTATAAGCAATGACTATATGCAGGGTTGAAAAGAGAGCATGTTCTCATAACTCAGTTAAATTACTTTGTGTTTAATGCTTATGTATGAGAAGAATGTTTGTTCAACCATAAGATTATTATTCTTTTCCTCTTATTCAATAATTAACATCAACGCAAGACACAAGACAATTTTATCGAGGACATTCATAAAGCACAGTTCATTCAAGCATATGAGAGGAACTTCCACCTAGAGATACATGAAAACGTTAAAACAAACATAAGGGGCATTACTTTGTTTTTAACTCCATCAGCCCTATCAATAATCACTTGGGTTGTCTATAACGAATCATAAGATATAAGAATCTAAGATACAATGTCGGGCAAAACAGAAGCCAAGGAAACGTCATCGTTCGATAAGTCAGCCATTTCCTATTGATGGCGAGTCAACTCCTGTTGCATATGGTCAACCTTTGATTCATCTTCACCTAGTGTTTTTTTATTGCCACAAACTCTGCCTCGGCTTTAATGAGCTCAAAATTAAGGGTGGCCATCTTCTCAGTTATGGCGTTCTACGAACGAGTAGTAGCCTAAATCCTAGCATTAAAGGAGGGAAAATCAGCCTTCTTAAAGAAGTTTAACAAGTCAAAAAGCCATTTCAGCGCAAAGCCTTGACCCATGAGAACATTGATTTGACCCATCATTTCTTTAATGGTTTCGGGACTCAAAGAGGAAAGCGGAGCATGGATAATTTCAGCTAAGATAGTGGCAAACCCAGAAGTCTGCAGACCATCATAACCGAAATGACTTAAACGCAGCGAGGAGTGAAAGTAGAAAGATGGTGTTCTACCAAACGAGTAACCAATATACTATACACAGGAGTAAGGATATAATGGAAGTCCCTCATAATCTGTTGCACAAACTCAATTGGGTTTAGCTCGGGAGGATGGACACTAAATGCACTATTGCTAGCAGAAGGGAAGACAATGTTGGAAGCCCTATCATCCTCCTACAGAATGGGTGTAGTGTCGGCTCACCCGCTTCAAAATTTTGGGCAGTCTGAGAAGTAGCTCGAGGCTCAATAAATTCCCCAACCGATTTGGGGGGAACATGCTCGGAGGTTACCTTTTCCAATGGTGAAATAACGTTTCCCAATGATTCGGGTTGATTAACTTCAACCTGAGAGAAGGATGAATGAATGAAAGAGAAAAGAGAGGAGGAAGTATGAGATAAGAAAATTCTTAAGCGATTGTTTGCCTAAACCACCTATATGGTTACTCGACTAGGTAAACCGCAGTCACTTCAAAAGTCTTAATTTTACTTAAAGCTCCTTTATGGTATCTCGACTAAGTAAAGTTAGGCATTCTTAATCCATAGTTGGCCTAAAGCACCTATATGGTAGCTCGACTAGGAAAATTATTGTCGCTTCAAAAGTCCCAATTTTACTTAAATCACCCTTATGGTAGCTCGACTAAGTAAAGTTGGGCATTCTTAAGCCATAGTTTGCCTAAAGAACCTATATGGTAGCTCGACTAGGTAAACTGTTATCGCTTCAAAAGTCCCAATTTTACTTAAAGCACCTTTATGGTATCACGACTAAGTAAGGTTGGGCATTCTTAAGCCACAGTTTGCCTAAAGCTCCTATATGGTAGCTCGACTAGATAAACTATTATCACTTTAAAAGTCCTAATTTTAATTAAAGAACCTTTATGGTAGCTCAACTAAGTAAAGTTAAGCATTCTTAAATCGCAGTTTACCTAAAGCACCTATATGGTAGCTCGACTAGGTAAAGTGTTATCACTTCAATGGTCCTAATTTCACTTAAAGCACCTTTATGGTATCTCGACTACGTAAATTTGGGCATTCTTAAGTCATAATTGTCCTAAAGCACCTATATGGTAGCTCGACTACGTAAACTTTTGTCACTTCAAAAGTCCTAATATTACTTAAAGCACCTTTATAGTAGCTCGACTAAGTAAAGTTGGGTAATCTTAAGTTGTAGTTTGCCTAAAACACCTATATGGTAGCTCGACTAAGGAAACTGTTGTTACTTAAAAAAAGTCCCAATTTTGCTTAAAGCACCTGTATGGTAGCTCGACTAAGGAAGATCGGGCATTCTCGAGTTGTAGTTTGCCTAAAGCAAGGAAAGCGTTTGACAGAAGAGAAGGAAAGTATGAATACCTCAGGGATGATTGTAAGATCACGAGCAATCTCGGAAGGAACAATAACTGGTTTCTCTGAAGTTTTGACCTCAACACCGACTTCCCCCTCCTCATGAGCGGCTGCTCTGTGTGACATGCCCACTAATTAAATACCGGGTAGCTACTCCTTTATTCAAATTAATTCAAAATGTCAAGTTGGTTTAGTTCGTAGCGTCACTATCTAAAACATTATTTTATAATTACTAGCCACCTAATATTTAAAAAGTGAGTTGTCAGTTTTAATTAAATTCGATTAACATGCAATAAGTAGATTATGAAATACTAACATAACCACCACAACATAGTCACAATAGAATAACCATAAAATAATAATGAAAGCGGAGGAATACTCCCCATAACAATCCGAGTAACTGAAATAAACAAATACCAAGTCGGCATCCCTAAATTAATTACAACCCAAAATCTGAAATAATTGAATAGATAAAGTATGTCTAAAAGAAAATAGGGTGACATGCCCAACATATGAGAGAACCTGATAGTATAGAGTCAAGATCGAAAATGGAGGCATCTACTGTCAAGGTCCTATAACTTCCACAACAGCTACAGTACGTCACCTGAATGGAACTCTTATGCTTGGTGTCCTTGTGGTTGGACACCTAAAAGGTTTTTACAAGAAAATATATTTGGAAGCAAATGGGTCAGAGCCCGATTGTGAAAACAGTTTAAAATATAGCAAGTGTTTAATATCATTAAACAGTGAATATAAAGTACATGATAGTGTGTGCACTCACATGAGTTCCTCACCTCTCAACTAATTGTGCACTCTTATCGTACCCGTACCCATTCTAGTTATTCCCATACTTAACCAGTCTAATATAAAATCTAACATTATTATACGATTCCTGATTTAATTCCGGCATCTTCATTGAAACAGAGTGTCTTACATTTCTTCTCCGTTTCCCATATTAGTAATACTACTTACTAGAGGGTTTCCATTTTTATCTTCTTTACGAAAACATTACTATTATTTATACTCACATTTATACATGACAATGCATTTCAAATTACAGTATATTATTCTCATCATAAATATACAATACTAGCACCCCCGAGGCTAAGCTGCGGTGCCCACATACTCTACTATCAAATCCCGGTACATCACGTACATTAGGACCACGCATTTCGAATCTCTCAGGAATCGTTCTCAAATGACAACAATCACACATAATGGAGGCGAACATAGTTCACATCACATGGGTCATGCACATACCTACGCTCCCATGATCAGCAGACTTATTAACTGCTCAATAAGTCCTTCTCTGACCTATTTCCTCGAGGTATCAATCTAAATCCCCCCGTAGGCACACAGAGATTAGATGGCCCTGATCGAATGCCGACCTCCCATGATAGCAGGTACGGTAGGTATGTTATACACAGATAACTACATATTCTAAGCATTCGCACATCTTAGATACCTCAATATTTTAATAGAGGCATACTTCTCGTTCTTGTTTCTTCATTTAATATCATACACTTATAAGTCCCCGGTTTATATACATTAAATTAGTAAACTCTTCTCACGTCGTAATTAGGCACTTGTTTCCTAATTCATAAGGGTCATTCGATTTACTATAAGGTTCTAGGTTTTACTCCTCAACGCACTCCAATCTCCCAAATATACTCACTAGTCAGTAAGGGAAGGTTATTACTCCATTAAATGAGTCTACGGGACATTTGAAATGAAATCAGGCCTACAAGGCCATTCTGCCAACTCGTTAGAAGTCTCGTTCGAACGAGGTCGTTCGAATGAAAGGCTTCGAATGAACTACCAACTCGTTAGAAAGGGTACTGTCATCTCGTTAAAGCTCGTTCGAACGAGGTCATTCGAACGACCTGGGCAGGTCTTCTAACGAGATGGCAGACTGCGCCCAGAATTTTCCAAATTCGATTTTTCTACTTTCTCCTCTTCTCTAAATCCACTTTAAGACTCTCCAAATACTTTTTTAATGTTTGTAACTATTTTTAGTCACCCTAGATCATTCCTTAACATGCTTTTGGGCCAAATCTTACAATTTAACATGCCAAAATCATAAATCCCCAATTCTTATTCCAAACCCTATGAACTTGAACCCGGAATTTTAATTTCATAAAAAGACTCCTTATTAATCCAATTTCAGGTCATCAAAAGTTATGTTTTGTATATTAAATTCGTCCATAATCATTTTACTTGCAAATTCCTACCCAAAATCACCAATTTCATAATAATTCCATTGGGTATTCTTCATCAAAATTTCCAAGACATAAACAGTTTTCTACACTATACATAGAGGAAATATTCAATGCAAATAACGACATCAAAACACTTGCCTTAGATTTGTTTCTTCTGAGTTGATGTTGGTGAATGAAGGTTGATTTCTCCCCTTTCTCTACAGAATTCTCTCAAGGATGGTGATGGTGGTTGGAGGTTCCTTTTGGAACCTCTTCAAACTCTCCCTATAACTCCCGTAGCCCTATAACTCACCTAATGTTGATAATGGACTTAGTGGGTTCATTAGTAATATATTATTTAACCCTAAAGTTTGTGGGTTTAAAATTACCAAAATACCCCTCTAGGTAGTCGGTTTGGCCTAAAAGTGCCCCGGGACCCAAACTAAACCCCTGGCTAGTGTTTTCTGATTATTTCGACCCTTTCGGACACGTTGGCGCCCTCAAAATGATGATTCGGTTGATAAAAAATATAATTCACTTTTTAATTTAAATAATTTCATTCCTGACACGATTGACATGCGCGTCCCAACTAAATTTCCAAATTTTCGTATTTCTCGTGACAATTTAAATATTTGCCATTCTCATGTATTTCCATACATACTCAGAAATATTAAATTTTAACATCATAATCAAATACCACCTCACATCTCGCTAGTATTTATACCCGGATTAATTCTCATTTAATTTAACTAATCCCTTAAATAAAATCATTAAAATTACGGGGTATTACACTCTGTTCTTCGAAATGGCAGACACAAACAATCCTACTAGAAGTTCCTCAGTAATAGTGTCTTTAGGAGGAACAAGCACAATATCTATACAAATATTTGGGTTTAAATATTCGATAGGGGCAACCTTCAAGAAACATCAAGAAACATGAGTCCAGCATAGATATGAACAAAAAATTAAAGGATAAGAAAGAAAGGGTGCTTACTAGGGAAACTGGATCGATGGGTGTTATTGATCCACTCTTAGGGTGTTCAAGGAATTGAGGGGTAACTCCAGCAGAAGGGATGGGTCCCGATATGATGAGAACATTAGTCCCATGACCATGGGATGATAAATGGGGATCAACACTAGGAGAGTGTTGAAAGGAATGATCTTAGGCACTAAGTAGGGCTTGGGCCCGCTCCGGACTTTGCTCACCACTATAGTCAAGAGGAATGGATCCAGGCTTCGCGGTCGAGTACATTCGATGCAGTTTCCTCGTAGGCCTTACCAAAGGAGAATCTTCCTCTTCCTCTTATTCTTCTTCTTCCTCATCTACAACTTCCTTTTTTCCTATTCCTTATCAAACTCATCTTCAACCTCTTCATGGGAAAGCTGAATCATAGAAACGTACCCTATTCTTTTCTTGCTAACAGCAGGTGCAGCAGGAGTGGAAGATATACCTCTCTCATCCATTTATTGAGCCAAAATAGATCTGGCATCGAGTGAACCTTGATCGAGCTGTCGCAACAAATTGTCCAACAACTCAGTACACTGGTTAACTACCGATGGGGTTACGGAGGACTGAGATTCGAAAGCCTCGAAAGAACTAGGGAACACAAATTTTTTCTTCTTGCCAGGAGTTTTCTTCTTCTCTTTAGCCACAGAAGTAGTATGAATATCAACTGGGATATCTTTTGGATCAATAACTTGAGAAGGCAAAGGGGGATCCATAACCTCTTCCACTGATAGAGAGCAAGAGGGCCATTTCTTCTTCTTCATAATGGTCTCACTCAAAGGGGCTAAAAGGGGGAAATTCTTGAGGGATGACAATGTTGGTTTTGGTCAAGGGAAATTGGGTTTGGTTGATTGTACATGTTCACAAACCTAACTCTGAAGGCAGAAAATGCTAAACAGGGGGATAGATGGATTCCCTCTCAATAACATTCGGAAAATAGCCAAGAGTGTTAGGCCAGAATACATTTAGGTACTCGTTGGACCTATCACCCTTGGCACGTGTGGGGGGAATAACAAGACCTTAAATTTGAGTAGAAATGGACGCAACTATCTCAGTAAGAAAGTGGGAGCAGACCTGTGAAAAGGTATTGGGTTTTTTTGTGGTATTATGGTTAAGGAGGGGAACCCCCTAGTCAAAGCCAAATTGCATGACCACGCGATGAGGGTGATAGGCAACACAAAATCTTGACCATTCCGTATAGGACGAAAGGTAAGAGGGAGTAAGAACTAAAATAATATTTGATGAGGGGAAGTTTAAAGAAAATGATTGATCAACTACCAAAATTGGGCGAGCACCATACTCAAAGAACGAGTTGGTAAAAACCTGATGAGTAATGGAGTAAGGGTAGAAATTGAAATGCTTGACATTGTCAAGATAAGAGTGGAAATATTTCCTTGACTGCTTGAGAATCTAGGCGAGAATTAGAGGAACCTTGATGTCATGAGAAGAAGGAAGAAAGATCTCTAAGGCATAGTCAGGAAACCGGGCATATACGAAGGCTATTAGGAGAACATGGTTGGTGTAATTAGATACATCAAAGGGGCCAATAGATCGAGTAGAATCTGTCTAAACCTTATCCAGCCAAGTGTATAGGGAACCGACGACCATGGTAACTAAGGGGACTTTGACCCCTAAGGCAAGACGAATGATTAAGTTAACAAGATCCCTCCTCGGACAATCATGTGTCTTCCCTGACAAGTACTGTTTGGAAAGAATAATCCCGATATACCCAACAATTTCAGTCTTTCTCCCATAATCTTCCCTATTTTGGGGCATGTCGAGGACATTCTTGCCTTTAGGGTCTTTCTTAGCCTGCTCACGAGTAAGAGCACTGCCTCTGTCCTCCATGTAAAAGAAGTACCTTATGATTTTTGCGCAAGTGCATTTGTTATACATCTTCATAAACTTCTTCACCATGCTGACCAACTCCTTGTGCTTAGCTCCCTCATCCTTGGTGATAGGATCCTCAAAGTAGGTGTCTGTACAATCATCTTCCAACCCTAACAGCTTGCACATGTCCTCCAAAGTGATAGTAAACTCACCCTAAGAAGCTACAAAAGTATGGGTCCTACGGATCCATCGAGAAACCAGAGTCCTCAGAGTGTTATTGTTCTTGGGTAAAGTAAGATTGCTAAGCCACTTCTAGAAAGATAAGCCAGCGGTCAATAGCTTCCCGAAAAATTTTCCATGAATATACTCCATCATGCAGCCAACCCCTCAGAAGCCCCACCAGTAAAACCAAAATCGACGTTTGAGTAGGGATAATCCCCCCTCTCAGTTTCTAACCCGGGTAATAGAAGAACCAAGAAAATAACAGTAGTTCTATATCACATCATCCTCCCCAACCAACAGCTTAAGATTGGACGACTTAAAAACTAAGGAACCTAGGAAATCATTGGCTTACTCCCAAAAAATTTCCACGGCACCAAAGTAAGGGGCACGACAGTACTTTGCCCATTGCAAGTGACGGTCAGTAAAGTCGACAAAATCCGCACCGGAAGTAAAGATAGGGGACATGGAAACAAGTAAGGAAGAGATGAAAAAAATCTTGGGGATGAAACAAATATGGGTATGCCCTCACAAAAGTTAAAAGACAATATGCCCAAGAAAATACCCAAAGGTAAAAAATAGTTGGAACTAAGAGAAAACCCTTTTATAAGGGTTGGGTTAATTTAAAAGAAGGCCCGTGTGGGAATTACAAATCATGACGCTTAGTCTTTTTGCCGGTCCAAGTGGCTCCCGTGAGACACACGTGCGGGCAGATCAACCGATGCATATACGGATAGGGAAGGAGCGTCAGATACGTTTAATATAAAAGGGTGCAGTAACGATTACCTTTTTGGGTAAACCGAAGAACCCCGTGGGGACTAAGACTCTACTCCCTTTAAGGGGAAATGTTATTATAAAACTACTAAAACTCCCCAAGACAAAAGATGTACAAATACAAAACCGCTGGAAGCGTCATGCCACGCGAGAAGGGATATATCCCATATACCACGAAAAAAATAAGGGGGGAAGACACTGGTGGGTGGTTTTTATTTTTTAGAGATATTTCTACTATTACATAACAAATATATGTGTATAACAATCGAGATAGAAGGTGACGTTACTGGTTATTTTCTTTCGCATAGATATTTCTTTAAATAAACAAATATCTCTATGAAGGGGTAAATCTAAAGGGAGGTCAAATCCTAAAGAGGATTATAATAGAGCCAACACTCCACAACAAAGATTAGAGATGGAAACTCGAGTAAAAACATGAAGAAGGTCCCTCGAAGGGAGATAGGATCCTCGAAGGATACATGATAAATACCAAGTTAGTAAGATACACTTGGAGAATGTACGATTGTAATAGGAGCTTTATTGTACTTCTATTTGCCTCTCTCTGTAAATATTTTGATTATGTTATAAAGATGTCAGGTTGCTCGGTACCCTCGAGGGACCATGTATGGAAGCACATTGGACATCTTACATGCTCTATTGAATAACCTCACTCTGGGTGTCTCGCATAGATCTGGTTTGGAGGATTGGGTGCAAGGAAACATTGGAAGAGACCAACCCCTTTAGAGTAATTTGGAAAAACCTTGGTTTATACACAACACAGCTCAGTAGTGTCTCAAGATACCATCTCTGGGAACCCAATCGAGAGTCACCAGTCCTAAACAAATACATTAGAAAATTAACTTGATGTATTCACATATACATTGTAGGCTTCTCGTGAGACTTGTAGCTCGAGAAACCTTCCTAGTAGATGAACTACCCTTTTTAGGGATGTGATAGCACATCTTGAACGGACTACTGTCTACGGACTTCTTTGACGTCAACTCGACTGACATTTTAGAACTCGATGAAATAGCACTTGATTTAAGATATTCCTATGATGGTAAGTCCACAACTAGCACGTCACATCTCATTTAATGTGCTTAAAACTCTGAGAGCCCAAATAGTGTTCCCGCCTAAACTAGTGTATCTATCTCATTTAATGCAATATCTTTTGCATTAACTGCACAAGACAGGTAAAGTCACATGGGGTCAATTACATTAACTACATGAAGGTTACTCGAATGACCTTCCTCACATATAAATACCCAGAACAGTATAAAGGAAAAGGGTCAGACTCTTTTCTGGATTAGGAATTGCTGCCAAAATACTTCCATACATGAGAGTTTATAGAGAGGACATTGATTTTTTAGTCCAGCCCAGTTATCAAGTGTATGTTTAAGGTTGCTGCCTTGCCTATTTTTGCCTTGAAGATGCTTGCCTCCACTCCCTTCGATCAAGTGATTTGTGGTACCTTCCTCATTGATTGTTTTATTATAGCATTTATGTCAAAAGAATGTATTTAATACAGGAACTTCGTATCTTGAATGTGTTGACTTGAGACTAGCATTTATTATTGTTCATCATTATCTCCTAGCCATAATTTCCATCTTGACGCGGGGTTACGCCTCCTTAGACACTCAAGTCTCAATAAGAACTGACATCTTACATAAAGGGTATTTTCTATCTCTCTAGGAAGAACTCTCTCTTATCAAATTTGGTTGGGGTTAATAAATATTTGCACACCTCTCTCGAGATGTCTTAGTCCTCAAAAATGTGAAAGACTCCTCACGCTTTAAGTCATAAACACTAAATGTCTAGTTGGTCAACCATTCCTACGTCATAAACATTAAATGCAAGTACATACGTTTTAACTACCAACTCTGCATCAGAGGATTGTCACAATAGTGGCAATCCACCAAACCGTTTAACACCCCCAATACAACAGTGGTTTTCTCAAGTTTGGATTGGACAGTGGGTAGGTGGCTTCTGACATCACTCAAAGAAGATGTGACTTTTGGTAAAGGGTTATTTGGCTCAAGGCTCAATGTAATATGAAAATCAAGGTTAATCTGCATAAACTTCCACAGAAAATGGTCTCTTGATGTTTTACCAGGTGTATATAAAATGGTTAAGATAAATCTTTATGCCGCCTTACTTCTTAATCCTCTAAACCAGATCCCTCTGAAGTTCCTATGGTGAGTTCATTCGATAGAGCATGTAAGGTCTGCCAATCCCTTCTAGGCTTGGTCTCTCGTGAGTACCATCTGACTTCACACTAAAAGTTACAACCATTACATCTTACAATCAATGTAATTAAAAGATATAATTTCACTAAGTAATTAAAATGGAAATAAAGATCACGACAAGCTTTTTCGTTGTTCTCTTTTTCTAATATTCTTCGCTACCTTCTTCATTCTTCCTTCAATCCTTCTCTTGATCTTCTTATGTTAATAGGGGAAGCTCCTTATAATCATGGGATTACATTCAAGCCCCCTACAACCTGATGGTATATTTTTTATCGATCAACGTCATTTTGTTTTATAAATGTGCTATGATTTGTTCCATCCAGCTCGGACCCTTATCGATGGAGAAGACGTGCTCGGTTCTCACTATTTTATTGATAATGGGTCTAGTGAGGAATTCCACTTCAGTTATTCTCTTGATATCTGAATCCACTACTGATCTTAGGGCTGCTAATGCACCAGCATGACTGTTGTGCTCCCGGGAGAACTATTGATCGTGGACCTCCTCAACTTTTGTAACCAAATTATGCACAACTCCAAGGTAGTTTGTCATCATATCATCATTGGTATTAAAATCCCCACTATCCTTATTGGACACCAGTTTGGTATCATAATAAATGTTAAGCCATCTTGCCCCCAACAAATGGGCCTTGCACAAACCAGCTACAAGTGCCTCATATTCAGCCTCATTATTAGAGGATTCCAATGTCAATCTATTCCCTTGCTCGATCATCACATCCTTTGGAGTTACAAGGAAAATTACAATGCTTGGCCTCTTAGAATTGGCAGTATCATCAACATACAACATCCATCTTTTGTCCTTGACCTGCTCGTGCATCTCTAGTTTATCGACCAACTGTTGGTCAATGGGTCCATCACTAGTAAATTTTGCAATAAAATCATCTCTTTTATTATTGCCCTTAATTGAAAGTGAAAGTCAAGCATCCCAAGCTCAACTAACCATTTAGACATCTGTCCAGAAAGTTTAGATTTGCAAAGGACAACTTTAAGGGGGAAAAAATTAATTACAATAATGGAGTGGGCCTGAAAATAATGATTCAACTTTTATAAAGCGATTACCAATGCGTAAACTAGTTTTTCCAAAGTCAATTATCATTGCTCGATATCTAGAAACATTTTTTGGCATAGTAAATAGGAAACTTCTACGCTTTCCTCTCATAGACCAAGGTTGAACTGACTACATGACCTGATCCTACGATATGAAGGTATATGGGATCCCCCTGATCGGGGATTTCTAGCAACGAAGGTTTGCGTAAGTTAGATTTGATTTCCTCGAGGTCCTTGGAGAACTCATCATTCCAAGTGAGTCTTTTCTCCTTCTTGACTAACTGTAAGAATGCTAGGTAGTGTTCAATTGAACTTGAAATAAAGCGGTTACGCTATGTGAGCATCCACGTGAACTTTTGGACCTCACGCAACGTCTTTGGCGGCAGAACACCATTAATAGCCTTTATCTAATCTGGATTTTCCTTTGTTTCTTTCTTGCTAACCAGATCGTCTAGAAACTCACCTGACTGAACCCCAAATGAACACTTGCTGGCATTGAGTTTCATTTAATAGTACATGAGGATTTCAAGGATGTCATCTACCTCTTAGAGATAGTCACTCTTATTTCTTCTTTTAATGAGCATGTCATTAATATACACCTCCATGGTCTCTCCCACCCAATGTTGGAACATCTTCATAGCCAGCCTCTGGTATGTATCTCTTGTATTCTTGAGGCCAAATCTAATGACCGTGTAATTGTATAGACCCAATGGTGTTATGAACGCAGTCTTTTCTTGGTCGGGACTGAACGGAGGAATATGGTTGTACCATGAGTAAGCTTTTAAGAAACTCATCCTCTCATGGGCTATTGTGGCATCGACCAACTAGTCTATCTTTGGTAGGGGAAACTATCCTTGGAGTAGGTCATGTTGAGGACTGTGAAGTCAATTCAGACTCTGTATCTTTTCTCCTCTAGTTCTGGACTTTATCAAATTAAATCAGGATTCACATATGGTTCATTCTTAGCATCACTATCGCGATATTATTAATTACTAACCACCTAATCTTTAATTATGTTAATGCCAAATTTTATATGATGACTTACCCAAACCAACAAGTATAATAAGAAACCAAAATAAACAACACAATAAGAGAATCTAATCATGCCACAAATCTACTAAAAATGTTAGCCGAATATCATCGACTATACAAGCAAAAACCAACAAGTCCAAGGTATATAAAGAGTAACTGATACATGCAAAACCAAAAAGTATCAAATACAAGCTAAGGGAAAAAAGCCCAAAAGTACAACTATATTATTTATATCTAGAGGAGAATGAGATAGGTGTCTAAAGAAAATATCCTACACCACCCACATATACTTCATCTGCGTAACCTCAAAGAAGATCAGGCCTGGCGCCCCTATGGTAGGATGCCTAAAAAGTTTTTGAAAAGATTTTTATAGCAAGGGTTATAACCCAAAACATTTGAAAATATTTAGCAAGTGAATTTAAATGCAGAAAATTAAAATACATGAATGCAATTCATATTTAAGTTAGTGTTGCACACTCTCTTGAGGACACCTCGTCCCTCTACTAATGTGAACGCCTAATGTAACTATATATGACCCATCTAACTAACTATCCCGTAACTCATCTTTTCAAATATATCATACTATTTCCCACTACTTTATCCCGAGTGATTTAAATATATTCTTTATAAGTTATTAATCATATTAACTTAATTAATTCAATTCTGATTTAATGTTATATACCATTCTTTCAAGTTATATAATAATAAATTTCAGATCATGTATTCACCCGTATATAAATTTGCACCATATATACGTATCACTATATCACAACATTCACGAGTGTGTCGTAGATATATAAATGCTATCATAAACGCGTAGGAGGCGGCCATAGTTCCCCTCGAAAGTGACCATCCCATACCATGATGACTCAGCCCTGATAACAGAATCTATGACCTGGGGATTGTACTCACCCTGCATTCGTTAGCCAGGGGACTCACCCACATCGTGCAACCTTCTAAGATAGCATTAATATTTGTATGCTTTACTATAAATATTATTCAGACAAATATTTATAAATCATATATATATATATATATATATATATATATATAATAAAGTAGAAAACTTATGTATGTCATAAGCTTAGTTGATGATGTCATGAATATGCATTTTTTCCTACAATATCCATTTTACCCTTAATTCTTTGATTTCCCCCTCTTTTTTTACTAAACAAATTTACACTTCAATTCAAAATTAGGGGTACTCTTATTAAAATTACTTTATGAGTTTGTTCCCCCCTCATATTCTCTACTCCTCTCCCTTTCTCTCACCGTCAACTCTAAATAACCCTACCCCAAACATCAACCCATTCACTCCATCTCCAATCCACCATTGTCCCTACTCTCACCCTACTACTCCCCGCCCCTCTCCCATCACCCCTTCTCCCCAGCTTAATCAACTTCCCTCCGCCGTAGCTCTCACGCCACCGCCTTCTTTTCATGATACCTCACCACTATCCCTGTCACTGATCCTCTCAGGTAAGTTTCAAATAGATTAACTTTCTATCTGTGTGGTTTAACATTCTCTTTAAGTTTCACATCAGAATAAACAAATTAGAAACTAGGGCTTATTTAGGTATTGTACATATTTGAACTTTTTGTAATAAAACATTTGAGCTATGTTTTCACTGTGTCTATCTTTTGGATTTCATATTTTTGATTTACGATTTCACACTCTAGACTTTTGGGTTAGATTGTTTGGACTGATAAATTGCTAATTGACTTTTGGGAAATCTGTTTTTACAGATTTGATGTTTGTACTTTCAGATGGTGGTTGGGATTAAATCACGATCCGAGCATATGCCCCATTTGATCAGGTATTTTTTCTTAGCTTAACATCACTGTACATTATTTAGTTTTTTTTTAATGTAAACAAAAGTCATATATTCACTTGGAACTCATCTGATTGGGCCTAGCCATACGTTAGTATGCATATATGTGGAATGCAATTTTTAGAGTTGGACTTTGACATCAAAACCTGTTTGTAAATTCATATATGTCGAATGCATTGTCATGGTTGAATGCATCAGTACCGAACTCGTTGTTGGCGCTTATTTTGTAATGTTTTGCCATGGATTATGCGCCCAAGTAAAGACTTGATGAATATTGGTGCGCTGTAAAAAACTCATTTCCAACCTGCCCAGTGCTTGCTTGAAACCACCCCTCCCATATTGTGATCTTTATGTTGGTCAAGAGAAAATCCGATTTGCAAATTCATATATGTCAAATGCATTGTAGTGGTTGAATGCATCAGTATCGAATTGGTTGTTGGTACTTATTTGGCAATGTCTTGTTGTGGATTATGCGTCCAAGTAAAGATTTGATGAATATTGGTGCACTGTAAAAAACTCATTTACAATCTGCCCAATTCTTTCTTGAAACCACCCCTCCCATATTGTGATCGTTAGGTTGGTCAAGAGATGGAGTTGTGCATATATATGTCGGAGTTAATGAATATTAATTATATTTCTGTTGTTAACCATATGCCAAGTTACATATATTTTAACATATTTTGTCAATGAATCAATTTATTAATTTTCTTATTAAATCCTCTACTATTTTGATTAAATATATTTTGAGTGATTTTAGTTTGGTATTTGGGTGTTTATGCAGAGTATTTCGCTAACTAGATTTTTATGACTCAATATGGTGTTATATATAAGGACTGATGTCGAGATTCACTGTCTTTGTCCCTGTTATTATAAAACTCAACGAGATTAACCTTTTTTTGTAAAGGAGATTCAAATTCCACTCTCAAAGTTTCCAGAATGGTACATAACTAGACATGTTTTCCTTTTCAAGAGTCCCAGAACCAACACCTCGAGTAAAGTCATTGCTTAAATAGTATTAATGTTATAAATTAGGTCTTTTTGAGATTTTGAATTGGGGATCTACATAGTTACGCATCTACACGAGAATCATTAATTATGCATTTTGAAAAACGCAAGTTTTTCACAATCAATGCTCTGATAGCACTTGTAAACGATAGGACCCCCAAATTTTAATTTTTAAATTTTACAAAAAGTAATTTCCTTTTTGAGATGCAGAAGCTTGATGGTTCAATTAAACACACACACACACACCAAATTTTAATTCCTTTTAAATCAAAATTAACCCAAGTGAAATTATATTAATCACCAAATATGTTTTTTCACTTAAACCAATTTAACCAAAGTCTTAGAAATTTGCTTAAGTCATATTTTCAATATTACCAAAATAGGCCAACATAATTTTAACAAATTAAATGATGAGTTGAATTAACTTAACTTTTACCCAAATTAATTTAGCATCAAATTAAACAAGTAGTGATTTAAACCAATTTTATCTTTTTACCTAAGCATGCATCTAATGTAAATTGCAAAAGATAAAATAAACAAATAACCACTACGCTGTGATGTACGAGGAAAAACCCACAACTGGAAAAAACCTCGGAAGGCCCTAGCCTTAAGTCCCTTAAGTATGGAATTTACAATTACAAGCAATATGACTTACAACACTCAACTTGACTCCGTCAACGCCCGACGCATCTTCTTGTAACTACCTCCGCCTAGCCGATAATCTCGAACTCTATCAGAACCTTGGAATCCACCAATTAGTCTTTAGGAACCACCGTCAATCACACATGGTGCCTTTCACCATGTGAGAATGCCGCAGCAAAACAACGAACTTCTTCTTTGACGGATGTATAAGGAAACCCAAACTAACTCTTCAAATTGGTAGAATAAACCCGGTGCCAAGCACTCCAATCAAGATGTTTATATGGAAACTTGGAATAAACATTGTGGGTGTAAACCAAAAGAGTTTAAGGGTGATTTTCTTGGAAAGCAAAACACTTAAACCATGAACCTTTTCATAGAAAAGTTAAACTCTCAAAACTCTCTCTAGGAGATATAAGAATATGAAAAAGTTGGTTCCAAAATGTTAATTCCCGCACTTGATAAGTCTGTCAAAAGATAGTGGGGAAAAGTAGTGGAAAAAGTTGGAAAACCGTAAAAAACTGCCAAATTACCTGCTCCCGCCAAATCTCATTCGAACGAGATTTTTGTTCAAACGAAGTCTCATTCGAATGATACTTCTAATGAAGTTCCAGTGACAGGTTATTAGCAAACCTCATTCGAATAAAATTATCGTTCGAACGACAATCTCGCTGGAATGAAAAACTAGTTCGAACGACAATTTCGAACGAACTTCCAGAAAGCATAAAATTTATTTTTTAACCCAGAAACTTTATTTTAAAGATTTAAAGAAACCTTCTAAATATAAACCTCAATTTAGAATAAAAATTCTCCCAATTAAAATTGTTCCAAGATCCTATATAAATATGTAGTGCACTCATACCTTAGAAGTAAACGGAACACATGTTGTTGACGTAGAAACGAGGCACAACAAACTCGACATTTGATGAAGCTTTAATCTTGGCCTCTACGTCTTCAACTAACACGTCATAGGCTTGAATGGATAAACTTGAACACTATCCTATGACTCCAATTTTTTTGTTCAGAATTGAGATAACACTACATTAAGACTCAATCGGAGACTTGTGTCCTTACAAATCTCCCCATTTGGCTATTCCGGGACAAAAACTAAACAAAAATCCTAAAGGGCCGTCAAGCTCTACTAGACTCAAACATCCTACCCAAACTTGACTCAAGACCCAAGGATCAATATCTTTGCCGATGAAGAAAGTTACCATATTTAGAAGAATTCCTACACACTTAAGCAAACTATCAAATGCATAGGGAATATCAAAATATTAAATGCAATTAAAATAATTACTCCCCCTAAATTAATTCTCCCATTTATCAATTATGATTTGCCTAAGAAGATCGTGACTCCCCCTAATTTGAATCTCCCAAACTAAGATATGATTACAATAGGATTAGATACCATTTCTCCCCCTATCATTCTTCCCCTTTTTGTTCAGGAATAGATAAAGGATAAAAGAAATTTAAACACAATGAAGCTTAGAGTGATATTAATATGAAAGCATACAGGCAACAAAAGCATATCTAATCCATATAAAGAACAAGGATAACAACTAAGATGCAAGAAAATGATACGAATATGATACATAAGTATTAAGCATGTGATATCAACAAAGAATGCAACAAGATAGATACCAATTATGAAGTAGAAGCATAGATGGACTAGAAAGGAAGGGAAAGACAAATAGAATACCTCGTATATGATTACATAATAAATATCATTAATGCACACGCACATATACTATGTATAAACACCACACATGACACAAAATAAAATAATCTTTTCACACTCGTATGGCAAAAATATGTCATATGGAAACGGAAGTGTTGGGGTGTGAACTAGTAACAATAAAATTTAGACCCAATCACTTAAAATATATTCACGGAGTTCTCATTTGATTGGAAACTTCATCACATTTGAATATAACCTCATGTGACATTAAAAATTGAACTCAATGAACAAACATACACAATTCATACAAGCCTAGAATTTTGATGATTCTACAAACCAATAGAGTCATGACATTGAAAGTACAACTAGGATAAATGGACATTGTGCAAACCGTTGATATATCATAAAATCTCCCTCAATAAGAATATATATTTTTGAATGAATATATCAATTAAAGCAAAATAGGCCTTGGAAAAAATTTTCTTTTAATGACATTATTCTTTTAGGCCTATGGACCACGTATTTCTTTTAGCTCCAAGCAAGCAGTGGCTTACTCGCAAAGGATGATATTTCCTTTCGGAGCCCTTCCCTGTGCACATATATATAATTTTTTATATCTCACACAAATCTTACGTGCAATGAATTTTAACATGCACTGGTCCTCCTAGATCAGATAATATGTAGATGACTAGATTGGTAGGAGAATAGCTCATAAAGCTCAATTATACATATGAAGTTAAAAATTCAAGTGAGCTTGTGCATGTGTGAATTGAGGCATATAAAAATAGAATCCATTATATCAACACATAATCCAACTACTCCATGTAAACATGGTAAATAACTTTTTAAGGATTGACAATCTAAACCAAAAGTTCTAACCACATGGGAGCGAGAAAGATGGGATTCAAAATATGAGTATATCCCACATAGAGTGTGTCAAACTAAAATACACATAAAAAAATCTTTTTGAGTTTTTGACAATTTTTAACCAAAAATAAAAATTATTTACTCAAAAGACACACAAAAATCATTTTTATTTTTCATTAATCTTAAATTACTAAAAAGGTAAAGCACAAATGATAAACAAAATATTTTTGTATTTTTAATTTAATGCAAACTAAAATGAAAAAAATATAATACAAAAGATCAAAAGAAATAATAATTCTAGCATGTGATTAAGCATAGAGCATAGACTAGAATATGATTAAAACAAGCATACAATTAGCATGGTGATATATCATGAAGCACAAAAGATGAAGTATGCAAACAACTAACACATTTAACCTTTAGATTTAGAAAGTGAGGAAGCATGTGAAAGTAAATGAGAATAAAAAATCCTATCTTGTAAAGCTACCAAGTCGGATCTCCTAGCCCAAACTAATTATGAATGACTATCTCGGGGTGTAGGAATCTTGTTTACCTCGGTTGTCTTACGTTGGGATTTTCTAGGACCTCATTTAAGATCAAAACAAAATTTCCTAAGATGACCTTTTCGACCACAATGTGAGCACCTAAAGACTCGGCAAAAAGACTTACCTAAGGAATGATATCTAAAGGCTTTCCTAGGAGATTCTCCTAAAACATTGGTTTTGGATTTATGAGTTGATTTATTACAAGTATCGAGGCCTAAATCACAAGTGTCATTTTTAATTTGGACCGTTCCTAATATTTTATCTAATTTCTCCGAACGATACTCCAAATCAAATTTGACTTTACTAGAGTCTTTTAATTTATTTTCTAATTCTAAAATGTTAAACTCTAATAAAACATTGTGCTCTTCAAACGCGAGAAGCTCCTTTTTCAAGGATTCCATTAAACCTTTAAGGCTATCTCTCTCGCCTTCTACATATTCAATCTTCTCACGAAGAGCTCTCTCAGGTGTTCTAAGGTCTTCCACTAATGCACTCTCATCAATGACCTTAACACGCTCTATTAAACTAGATTATAACTTCAAATTTGTTCTTTTTAATTTAATAAATTCTTCATATAGTTATTGAAATGCAAATTGAAGTTCACTCACATCAACCTCTTCTTCATTTTCACTCTCTCTTTCTTCTCCACTCTCACTACCATTATCTTTTATAGCTTCACAAATAAGGGACTCGGAAGTGTTATGAATTAAGATGTCATCAGTGGAAGATTACTCACTATCACTAACATATCTAGCAATGAACGCGATAAAGTTGCGATCAATGGGGGAATCGGGTCCCTCTTCCTTATCACTATCACTAAGGGTGGCTGTATAGGAAATTGGTTTCTTACCCTCTATCCTTAGTTTACTGGGGCACTCAAAATCCCTATGGACATACCCTTCATAACCAAAACACTTATTTGACTCGTCACTATTAACATTTTCATTAGAAGTTTTAGGGATCTTGGCATGCCTTGATTTTCCAAATTTCTTAAAATCATTTTTAAATTTATCTTTGTTAAATTTAAGAAAATTTTGAAACTTTTTAGCAAACATAGCCATATTTTCCGAGTCACTATCACTTTAACTCTCCACTACTTATTTTTCCTCCCTTCGAGCTTTCAAAGCAACGCCCTTCTCAATTTTATTTTTGGTTTTGGAGGGAAACATGTCTAGTTCATAGGTTTGTAAATCACCTACGAGTTCTTCTAATTTCGTAGAGGCTAAAGTGGGTAAAGAATTTAGCACGATCACCTTAGGAATAAATCTATCGGGTATGGACCTTAAAATTTTCTTTACTACTAAGTTGTCGAGTATTTTATCTCCCAAATTAAAAGATGAATTAACTATATCAGAAAGTCTAGCATAAAATTCATCAAAAGTTTCTTTTTCATTAATTTTGATGGTTTCAAATTGAGTGGTGAAGTTTTGGAGTTTCGAAGCTTTAACGATACTAGTTCCTTCATGAGTGAGTTGTAAAATATCCTAAGTTTATTTAGCGATTTCACACGTCATAATGCGACAGAATTCATCCCGTGTGACTGTGCTAAACAAGGCATTTAAACCTCGAGAATGAAAATTAGATAGTTTAAATTCATTCTCACTCCACTCTCGGCGGGTTTGGGAACACGCTCATTATCTACTAAATGTGTAGGTGGGGACCACCCATTAACAACAGATAACCAAACTCTCTCATCGATAGATTTTAATGCCGATTTCATCCGCGCTTTTCATTATGCGTAGTTAGAACCATCGAAAATAGAAAATTTTGAAAATGGGGAAAATTTCATTTTAGCCAAAAATATTTAAAGGATCTTAAACGCAATAATTTAGCGATCCCTCTCTGATACCAATTTGAAAAATGGGAGCTTTTCACAATCAATGCTCTGATAGCACTTGTAAACGATAGGACCCTCATATTTTAAAATTTAAATTTTATAAAAAGTAATTTCCTTTTTGAGATGCGGAAGCGAGATGGTTCAATTAAACACACACAAACACCAAATTTTAATTCCTTTCAAATTAAAATTAACCCAAGTGAAATTAGATTAATCACCAAATATGTTTTTTCACTTAAACCAATTTAACCCAAATCCTAGAAATTTTCCTAAGTCATATTTTTAATATTACTAAAATACGCCAAACCAATTTAAACAAATTAAATGATGACTTGAATTAAATTAACTTTTACCCCAATCAATTTAGCATCAAATTAAACAAGTACTGATTTAAACCAATTTTATATTTTTACCTAAGCATGCATCTAATGTAAATTGCAAAAGATAAAATAAACAAATAACCACTACGCCGCGACGTACGGGAAAAGCCCACAATGGGAAAAAACCTTAGACGACCCTAGCCTTAAGTCCACTAAGTGCGGAATTTACAATTACAAGCAAGATGACTTACAACACTTGACTCGACTCCTTCAAGCCCCGACGCATCTTATGGTAACTACCTCTGCCTAGCCGACAATCCCGAACTCCACCGAAACCTTGGAATCCACCAATGAGGCTTTAGGAACCACCGTCAACCACACATGGTGCCTTTCACCATGTGAGAATGCCGCATCAAAACAACGAAATTATTCTTTGAGGGATGTAGAAGCAAACTTAAACAAACTCTTCAACTCGGTAGAGTAAACCCGGTGCCAAACACTCCAAGCAAGATATTTATATGGAAACTTGGAATAAACAATATGGGTGTGAACCAAAAGTGTTTAAGGGTGATTTTCATGGAAAGCAAAACACATAAACCATGAACCTTTTCATAGAAAAGTTAAACTCTCAAAAATCTCTCTAGGAGATGGAAGAATATGAAAAGGTTGGTTCCAAAATTTTGGTTCCCGTACTTGATAAGTCTGTCAAAAGATAGTGGGGAAAAGTAGTGGGAAAAGTTGGAAAAACGTCAAAAACTGCCAAATTACCTGTTCTCGCCAAATCTCGTTCGAACAAGATTTTTGTCTCATTCGAATGATACTTATAACAAAGTTCTAGTGGCAGGTCGTTGTCAAACCTCGTTCGAACAAAATTCTCGGTCGAACGACATTCTCGTTCGAATGAAAAACTAGTTCGAACGACAATTTCGAACTAACTTCCAGAAAGCTTAAAATTTAATTTTTAGTCCAGAAACTTTATTTTAAAGATTTAAAGAAACCTTCTGAAAATAAACCTCCGTTTAAAATAAAAATTCACCCAGTTAAAATTGTTCCAAGATCCTATATAAATATGTAATTCATTCATACCTTAGGAGTAAAAGGAAGACATGTTGTTGACATAGAAAGGAGGCACAACAAACTAGGCATTTGATGAAGATTTAATCATGGTCGCTACGTCTTCAACTAACACATCATAGGCATGAATGGATAAACTTGAACACTATCCTATGACTCAAATGTTTTTTTCTGGAATTGAGCCAACACTACATTAAGACTCAATCGGAGACTTGTGTCCTTACACATTTTGTATTAATACTCAAATCAACACTCAGGTTAATGATGTTGATGTATTCTTAGAATTTCAAGTCATTACTGCATTTTGTTTTTAATTATTAATTATGTGATTATACCATTCACCAGCCTCAAGTCCACCTCAGCATTCCCCGTGACCCGCAAGCTTAACAAGGACTTTACTTATATTGGTACCAACGATGGAGGAGTTCAGGGAAGGAAGGTAATATATGGATATATGTAAACTATGATAAATTGTTTTATGGATATTTCCACTCAAGTATCTATATATAAATAGGTTTATGTTTTAGTGTTGAGTTTATTATGATATTGGGTAACTGCAGATGGCCTCCAATTGGAGTGAAGAAGTTTGAGTGTTATATGTCACATTTGTGACACCGTCAACAACGATCATGAAGTTTGTGACACTGATAACAACGGACATGGGTAAATTAACTTTTAATATTAGTTTTTCTCCTAATCTGTTGCCTACCTGCCCCTCTCCTCATTCTCTCCTTGTCCCTAATCAGCCACCCTACTCCATAATTTCATATTAACATTTGTTTATTTCAGTTTTTTTTTAAGGAAAAGGGTTAAAAACCCCTAGATTTTATTAATATAGGAGAAAAAGCCTCTCCTAGGTGGCATAAATGTTTTGAAGAATAGTAAAGAGAGAAGATCTTTGAAGGGCCCAATGCAAAGAAATATAAGAGCAGAAACAAACTATGATAACACAATCCATAAAACTAGCAAAATTGTATAATTGAAGGCAAGGCAATCTTATCAATCTTGAAGCATCCATTTGTGATTCTTGGCAGCTAGTTGAAGGAGGTGTAAGATGCTGAACTTCAGGAAGAAGCAACTATATTTGCAAGTCTATCACCAACATTACTACCCTGTCTATAGACATGCTTAATCTGGAACTGATGTGTTGAAATAATCATTGAAAGGTATTCAATGGAGTTTTTTAGCTTCCAAGGAGGTTTCCATGTCTTTTGCACCATATGGAGAAGAGATTTAAAGTCAGTTTCAATGATGATCTCTTTGATGTTCATCATTAGGCATAGATCAAGGCTTTCTTTTAAACCTTCAACTTCAGTAGACCGGCTAGTTTGATATCCCAAGAAAGAAGAAAAAGAAGATATAAATTCACCTTTATGATTTCTAAGGATACATCCACATCCACTTTCTCCTGGATTGCCTTTGGAAGATCCATCTGCTTTTAATTTGAATAAATTTTGATGAGGCTTTTCCCAAGATATAGTTTATTTCAATTTAATGTTTGTTTATTTCCGATTAATGTTTGTTAGATTAATGTTTGTTTATTTCAGATATTGAGCTTAATGTGTTTTCTATACAAGCTCAAGCACAACAATTTCAGAATTTGATGGGTAACGACTCGATTGTGGGTCCTAAGGAGCTTGGAAATAAGGTGATGAAACCAGATCCGGGTATGGAGAATGGGTGGGCTGATTATGAAAAATTTGGTGGAGATGATCATTTGGATTATGGGGCATGCGGGTATGGAAATGAGTCCGAGTTTGAGATGATTTGCACAATTTCGAGAACCACTAGCTACCCTCCAGTTGTAGCGGCCGCGATAGCAACTGTAGCTGACAAAAATAAAGGGAGAAAGAGTTTCAAGAAGAGAAAATCTGAATATACCCACAATCTAAAGGTGTGTGCTCTATTTTCGGAATTGTATATATAACTAAATTTTGACGTCTTAATTGGAGTTTGACACTGATGTTATCCCTCTATTATGTTAAGTTGTTTCCACATTCAATATGTTCTAGGAAGTCACACACGAAGTATATCAGAAGATACCCTCAATCTAAAGGAGTTTGTTTTAATTGTTATTTTTACTGTTATTTTAATTGTTGTGCTTGTTTTATCATGCTCAGTTGATTCCATCTAGGCTTATGTTGGCTACTTTTCTAAAGAAGCATAGTCACATCGACTGATGCACGTATCCCTACATAATCGTGTGCAATTTTATTAACATAATAACTCTTTACTTTTTCCTACTCTTTATATTAATACTATTATTATGTGCAGAGTACAATAATAGGCAGAAAAAATAGTGTCTATCAAAGTTTCAGTGGTCGCTAATGCATAAAAGGAAAATTTCTTGGGGTATGCAATATTTAGCTTTACTTCTGCCTACTCTTTATATTAATACTATTATTATGTGCACGGTATAATAATGGGCATAAAAAATAGTGTTTATCAAAGTTTCAGTGGTCGTTAATGCATCAAAGGAAAGTTTCTTGGGGTATGCAATATTTAGTTGCTTTCTAGGTAGTTGAATAAATATTTAGAGTTATAGATCATATGGAGTTCTGGTATTCCCCAAACAGTCATGATGTGAAAACTGAATATTCCCCAAACAATCCTTAGTTACAGCATGATAAAGATGTTTTAATGACTTCAAAGTCTTTTTATTTCAACTATATTCTTGAAATAATTTTTCCATATGTTAAAAGTGTCTTGAAAATATAATTCTTTGTAATTACCCCACCAAAACTCTAAATTGGGACATGTTTTCCCAAACCAATTTATGTTATATAGGTGCACATATAGAGTTTTTCAATTTTGAGCATTATTGTGCAAAAATTCTTATTGTCGTTATGTTCAATCAACTATTATTCTAAATATTTTTTATATAATAGGTATTAACTAAAATATCTAACCCAGTGGTGGAAAGCATGTGAAGTCCGAGTTAACGGTTGGCCGTATTGGTTTTATCTAACTATGTCACTATTGATATGATGATTCAAAAAGTTGAAGTCTTCATCTATTTATATCAAGCCCTGTAGCTGCTCATATTTGGAATTTCTTCAGTAATTTGATGAACTTCAGGTATCAATCTAATTCAATTTATGGATTTTATTATACAATGGTGGCTTCATATAGGTGATTCGAAAGTATCTCAGTGGCTGCATAAAGTCATCCCAGTTAGTATTCTATGGAAATTATGGTTTAGTAGGAACAAGTCTCTATATGAGGGAATTTCTATGAAAACATCAACAATCACTCACAACATTATTCATAGAATTTCAGAACTTGCTCAAGGACTTTCATTCAAATATGATGAGAACTGAGTGGATCAATCAATTTTGAAATTATTCAACACTAATGACTATCGAAAGGATGACTCGTATTCATTTACTTTAAACCCCTATTTTTCGTTGTTCCCCTCGTTTATGTTTAATTTACGGTGATCAAAATTTGTATAGGTAATTATGATTTCTCTTTTGCTTCAAAATTTTATGATATATTTATACCTACTATTTTATTTTTATCTGAAATTTGATAGGTGTTTAATAATAGTCGAGATGAGACAGCTTACTTTCGCATGTCGTTAAACTGGGAAAACATAACAAATTCAGTAGTCATTATTCTGCCATCACTAATATCATATTCATTCAATTCGCTTCCTACTCTAGCTTTGTTGGATGTGGCATCAATTGCAGCTGATTGTATCCTTTTTTTGGATTCATTTCGGTAGGTTATATAACTCATTTTGGCACCAGGCTTGCTATTTGACTCATGGGCAATGCGACCTCATTTGTCCCGATCTAGAACAACATTTTTGGCAGGTTATGTTTACCAGCATTATCAGTTCATCTTTACCAGGAATGGTTTCTTTTCCTCTACACTGATTTGGCTTTGAGAGAGAACATTTTAAAAAAATTAATTCAAATCATTTCAACGATGTCTGGAATATCAGAGCGTATGTGCGGGTTACACCATTACCCTAGCTCCAAATACAAGTTAACACAATTGAGGTCTTTAAAATTAAATGTCACTAAACCAGTTTAGTAGCCTCAAATTGTTCTTTATAGTTCATCCAGTGTTACAGTCACTATTCCAGCATCATGTGAATCGAAAGTTGCTACAACAGACATTATATGTAGTCCGTCCATCATTGCAGTCACTATTCCAGCGTCATGTTAAACGAAAGCTGCTACAACGAACATTATTAATCAGCAAAGGGTCCATACTTTGAACATTTTAGGAGTTAATTATGCAGCGAACGAAGCTCATTGAGTGTATCCACATTCCATATGATGATGTTATCATTTTTGTTTCAGTGGGCTGGTGGATAGGAGTGTAACAAAAGATGTCTATTACGTATCAGTTGAGAAGATGTGATGTGATGATGGACAATTTTTTCGTGTATCAAATGATAAACTTTTGTATTGATAGATTTGTGTATGTTTAAAATAAATAGATGGTAAAAATTTTGTATGCCTCTTTGTTGTGTTCGCTATTCAGTGCATTTGCAAAATTTATTTTTTTTATTCACTTTTCGAATAAAGGCTATAACTTTTGAAAAATAACTTGGGATCAGACAATCCCGAAGTCATGAGATTCATATCGACTGTGTGTAACTAACTAAGTTAGGGGTTGTTTCCGACTCTATTTAAGGGTTCAAATCTGACTTGAATGCTAACAATTTAATTTTTCATGTGATGTTCAACTTAATTTATGCATGTTGTTGTAATATTTCATCACTAAATGCTTTTATCCTCAAAATTACATAGTATTTTCATTTAGAATGTAACCATTATACTAGATAACTAAAGTGATGCAATTTATAAGCAATCTGCGTGTCTATTTGCATAACGCATCATTTTCTTTTGCAAACAGGTCATGTCTTTATTTTGCAAACAGGCCATGTCTTTCATTGAGAATGTGACCTTATGTAGTATAAGTGGAAATAATAAGTTATGTTACAATATTTTTTTCATTTACATCACCCACTTTATTAATTCTAATGACTTCAAAACTTTTATTTTTTCACACGATGTTGAAAATTGTTTATGTAGTTCCTAAGTTTTTGTTTATTTTCTTTAAAGGGCGGGTCTTACAGTTCAATATGACAAAATGGAAGTATTACTTCTAACTTACAACTAGATGATAATCCCAACGAGGTTTTGTAATTGACAATCATTATATTGAAACAACGAATAACTGTTTGCGATTTACTCATATTAGCGGTTTATTACGTAGTTTATATGAGTTTCTATGGTCAATAATCGGTTATTTATATGATTGTTGTAATACTGTTTTGTAATAAACAATGGATACTCTTATAAATATAGGAAATTTTATGCACTTTTTAAAAAAATAACCTTAATTTGTTTATTATTGTTAGATTGATAATGTTGTTATTTCGAGGTCATGGATTGACTATTGATACTGGTATTGTAGTATTTTTTATTTCTTAAATAGTGTGGATAGTCCTACAAATAAAGTTTTTTCAATTTATTTTTTTAGTTTTTAATGCTTATTTATATTGTAACAATTTCATGACTTTCCACAATTATATTGTAGAAAATTATTTGCGTGCCTTCAGGCGGTGAGTGAAAGCAAGACATAATTTAAGGAGTTGTCTGCAACTTGTATTTCGGTGATATGAGTTATTTACTGACTTCTTGCGCTATCGATGTAGCACATGGTCCGTGTTAAAAATGCACTACATTGATGAGTGGAGAACACAAATAAACCAAAATAATCTCACAACCTTTCCACTGGGATTTAGGTGATGTGTAGGTGATTTGTTGTTGTGACTCAATTAGTACTTTAAGTTGGGATAGTGAACACCACATATGTTTGGGACAATTCCTATGTTACGTTACAATACGCAAAACCTTTTATTTGTTCTTTATTAATATTACATGTTTGTCTAAATTAACATCAAAATGTTGGGGATGACACAACTTTTTGTAGCTTTTTGGTTACCAAAAACTATTTATTTTTGAGTTGCTAAATTATCAAAGATGACCTATTTGTTAACTATATGAAAGGTCTGCGAATTACTATTTTGTAAGGTTTATGTGATTATTTTATTAACGTTTTTTATCCTGAGATCAGTCGTAGTTTTGGCGAGGGCACTTTCCGTCGCACCAAGGCACGACTTTATGCTTTTCAAAATTATTAGTGTTCCTTCAGGCATGGGCATACCCTAGTGTGTGTGTGTGTGTGTGTGTGTGTGTGTGTATACACTACACATCACCGTATATATATATATACTAGGATGTGCCCGTGCCGATGGCACAGCGATAAAATTGTTCCCGTAATATTTTATATCGGTACCAATGGCACGACGATAATTTTGTTCCCATAATATTTTGAATTTTAAATGTGTCTCCAATAGCGCAAATATAAATATTGTTGATCATCCCATAGAACACTTACTCATCATGGCTAGGAGTAACCCGTGTTATGTGCGTCTCCAAATTTTGACTTGCGATCTTAATGTAAAAGAGTTGGTATTTTAAATAGATCAAAGTTTTTTTATTATTATAAATGCAAAGGCGGTACAAAAATTGAATATTTTAAAAATAATGAAGAACATGAAGCAATCCATTAAAGACAACTCAAACCGGGTCAATCTTCGTAAAGCTTAAAGATTTTGTTATAATAATTTTTTTTTATTAAAATGGACATTAATAAAAAAAAAATCTTTCAATATTTATTTTTTAAAATGGACATTATTTTTCTCCAAAAAAATTGATGTTACATATATTAAATAAAAAAAATGGATACCGTTTTTTAATAAAAAACTCAACGAATTAATCGTTTCAGTAGAGGTCGTGTTTTTAACCTAACATTAATACAATGACGCGATTAATTCATAGGTTTACTTGTGTTATTCGTGTCAAATAGTATTTTAATGTGATGTGCAAATTATAAATCACGTTATTCTATATTAATTTTCACACTACAAAATATCCATACCGCAACAACACTTGAAAGTGAGAAAAAGTTTAATTGCTATATGTTGTCTACCACCAATGTACTTCTTCACTGGAGCACATCATCGTAGCAACTAAATATGGCAGAGAACTTACAAAAGATACCCCATTAATCATGATTAGGCAAAGTGAACAACAAAATGGACATACATATTATATCTTGGATAATAATAATAATGATTCCAACAACAATAGGAATTTATGAAAATCACACTAAATTTTAAGAAATACAAACATGGATAGACATCCTAATCAAAGTTTAAGCCATTTTATATGAGATTAAGCACTTGATTTTACAAACCTTAACAGTTCAATTAATTATAACTTCAATCAAGTTTATATTAAAAATATTCATTTGATGACACTAAACTATATGCATGAGTCCATTAAAACCTTTACAAATATGAATTTCTGATGATTACCTTTCATTCGTTCTAGAGGTTTCATTAGCATACACACCACATCAGAAGAAATATTCGTGAGATAAGAAAAAAAAATGAACAAAATTAACATAAGAAGAGTAGAAGTCATGTTCAAAACATCAAAGAAATTAAGAGAAGCAAACCCATGAATGAAATTAACATAACCAAATAAAAAAATACATTAACAAATCACTTAAGTTCATGAACCAAATAATAATACACTTTAAATTCATGAATGAAATGAAAAAAGTGAGGCTGGAATGTTGACGCCTTCACTTAAATTCATGAACCAAATATTATGATTTTATTCAAATCATAATACAATTTTGACGCCTTCACAATCTTATAGCCACATCTAAGAACCTGCAAAATCAAACACCAACTACTCAATGAAAAATCACCTGGGAAGTTGTTTTGGTAGAGAACATCTTACTACTGTGAGAGAAAATTTAGAGTTTTTAATATATATAAATGAAGATGATGATTATATGACTTTTCAATATATATAAATGAACTCTATTACCAGTCAATTTTCCCCATATACGGGGGATCTGGGAAAAATAACTACCAAAAAAATCATCGGAGTACTGTTTATGGGTTTTTAACGCATTACTAGAGATCTGAAAAAAACTGTTTATGGGTTTCTAACGCATCACCGAAAATCTGAAAAAAAAATGCTCATCACCGAAGATAACTTTTCGGTTGGATCGAACCTCAAATCCGGAGAGACAGTGATGGATGCAAACCGAGTTAGAGAGGAGGGGGCGGAGAATGCGTAAGAGAGAGACAGGCGTAGGTTGTTGGGTTTGGATTGGCGGGGTCAAGGTGTGGAAAATCAGGTTCGGATTCATGGTTAGGTCAGAATGGGGCTTGAGTTGTGGATATGAGGGGTTAAGTAGGTAATTGGTTCAGGGTTTTGATGATGGAGGTGATAGAAGAGAGGTTTTGGTGTGTGGGCTTCGTCGGAGGCATGGGTGGGTTATAAGGTGGCAGGTGGTCTGCCGGGAGGTTTGACCGGCATCGACGAGGTGTGTTGGCCGGATTTTTGTTTATGTGGGTTTACATCGACTGGAGATCGTCGATGGTTTTGGATTTTGGATGTTGGTCTTGCCGGGTTTTCAATAGAGGTTTGGAAAATCGGGGTAGGAACATGGAGGTCGTCAGGTTGGGTTTAGGCTTGAGATAGTGTTAGGTAAGATGTGAATAAAATTTTGTAGTGATAAAGTAATGGAAGAGAGAAAATGATGTAGTGGGTAGTGACAATACCTTAGGTTCGGTAGTGACAATACCTTGCATGAAGATATCTGACCCATATCTTAGGTTAGGTACTCCAAATACTCTACTCTAGTGGTTGTGAATCCCAATAAAAAAGAACATGTCCAAAGGTTTTTTAAATTGTGCAATGGAACATTCACAAAGGCTCAAAGCTTCCAAGAGCTGGCCAGAACAATTCTGAGTCGTTAGATTCAAACTCTTAACATTAAATTTGAGCCGCTAATTAGCAAAAGCTGTTTGTATAGATATAGATACAAAATTTGTTTATAAGGTTTTGTAAACAAACCTTATGACATGGAAAAAACACCCACCTGCTTTATTTTATATATACTAGGGTATGCCTATACCTGAAGGCACGCTGATAATTTCCAAAGTACATAATCACAAAATGGCGAAAATTTCCAAAGAACGTAATTACAAAATGGAAATTTTTTTGTTCCCTGGCAAAACAAAGTATAATTTCAATGGTCATAATTTCAAAGTTGTATGCAGCACAGCGGTGATTTTTGAAAGTGTACACCGTTTAAAGGACCATACGTCATATTTAGCTCACAATAGATAAACAATTTTTGAATTAACCTACGGTACGAACCTATTATTTTTAAACAAGGTTGGCAATATATCCATTGTTTATGAGACAATACATAATGTTTAAGAACTAAAATATCAACTATACTATTATTAATTCATGTATAATTTAAGTTTAAAAAAATTATAGCATATTCTTTTTTATTCCACATAGCATGTTCTTTTTTATACCACTTGAGACAATACTACCAAATCATCAATATGGACTCAACAATTTGAAATAAAGTCGAGGGGAAAAGATCATGAGAATGAAAGCACCAAGTATAAACAAAAATAAAACAACTCATATCAACATTAAATAATTTTTTTCTTTTTTTTATAAAAAACATTAGTTTCTTAACAGAATTCTCAAAATACACAGCATTTTTCTAAGAAAAAAGATGTATACATAGTTTAGCTTCTCTCCTATATATAATATGAATGTCCTCTCTGGGGACCAATAGAGAAAAACAACCCATAAAATAAAAGAAAAAAAAACGACTCGAGCATACTCTCATCATTTATTTTCTTAAAAAAATGCCCATAAAATAATATGAATATACAGCTTCCCCTTTATGAATGACCTTTGGTATACGGGCATACTCACTGCTTGATCGTTTTCATACCAACACCTTAGTTACAACTCTTAATTCCTCGTGGGCCTCCTGGAACATTTTGAGTAGCTTGTCCACTTGTTTTAAGTCAAATTGTAGACATTTTTAATCTCCTTCCGGTCAAAATGTTATGCAGGTATGCCTGTAGTAAATCATTGAGGCAAACAATTTTGTCAATGGTGGATCCGGAGGTATAGAACCTTTAGAGATGTTCCCTAGCCTATCAAACTTGATAATACTAAAAGAACTACACCTACGTGACAGGTTACATATGACTTTTTTCTTTCGAACTATATCAATCAAACTTATTGATTTTGGAATCTTTAGAGCTTCTTGACATGATAGGGTACATATAACTAACACCGGACCTGTCAAACATAAAAAAAAATTTAAAGAAACTAAATATAATATAAAAAATAGACTATAATAAATAATAAAGGCAGTAAATAATACAATGTGCAGTCATATTATCCAAAATAATACAATAATGGGAATACTCCGTTTGGTAACTGAGAAAATGTAGAAATAACAATTTTCTTGCCAACCAATTATCTCTAATGGAAAAAGGAAATTATCTGTAAAAAGAGATAATGTGATAGAAAAAAACTCAAGTAGAGGAAGAAAGTCAGAGAATCAGAAAGAGAACATAGGGTATAATGTAAAACCAAAGATCAGTTTCCCAAATAGAAAGCGGTTAATGGAGAAATGAGATAGATTATACCTGTTTAAAAGATCATCAAACTATATTGTTTTGATTATACGTGTTGGATAAATAGCAACATTCAAAACGTTCGATAAAATGTGGGACTTCGTCCAGCAACATGAACCTTGCACATTGTGTCACAAAACCTCGTCATGCTCCTAATTGCTATTTAATTCAGTAACAACTTATTTATGAGTTGATTACAACAATATATTTTAAAAAATGAAGGAAAATAAACAAAGAGTTATGACAGTAAATCCTCTTACTAACATAAATTTCACCTTATGAAATAATTCAGTCTGTTATTTAATAACCTCGAAAGCCTTGTGCATGCTAAACTTTATGTTCAAACTATATAGTAGGCATAGTTTTCATGAGACAATATCATAATTAGTGTTCAAATTCTAAATTGGGTAAGTTTGATTGTGAAATACATCAAATGATGTTATTGCTTTGTTGTGTTTATTTATTTATATCTATGCTAGTCTCAAGTGTTGTTGGATAATCCATTTTCTGGTGTGGATTGTTGTCCGGATGATACTACCTCGGATGGAGGTGAGTTAGTTTTTGCACTTAAAGCTTTCATTTAGAATTGTTATATATTACAAGAATTCTAAATTCCTTCCTTTCCATCGTTTTTGTTCAATCATGAATTCTGGTTAATTATGAAGCACATCCAGAAGAAACATGTCACTAACTTTCGCATAAACTTAACCTCATAAATGATATATTAACAGCTGCTAAAATTAACAAAATGCATACATATGTACAGACTGGGGGAAGGTCGACCTTATAGGCATTTTTTCCGTGACAGTGCAGAATGAGGAATACATTGCTCATTACTATTGCCATCGATGCGTTCTTATAGGGTTGTTTCCTCATGGATCAATGAGAATAAATGTTTTTGCCAACAACATTTCCCTTTACTCTAATGAGTCCAGAGGAGCCCACCTGTTTGAGTAGCCCACACGCAATGATCTATCGCACGATGTTCATGGTACATATTTGGTTGACACGGGCTCCATCTCTCTAATGGTTAGATTTGGCAGCTTACTTATATTATTTTCCTAACAAAATGAATTCAAGCAAGACTTTGAAACATATCCGCTGCAAGACTTTGTAATCCTTATGATGTTGTTGCTCTAAAGATACAAAAGCCTCCTTTCCCTTGAGAGTTCTACATGTACCGTCAACTTGATAAGAGGATCCCAGATAAGCATAGACTGCACTTTGGTTTTGCTCACAGATTGCATCTCCATTCTAACTATATCATACTCGTCTCTAATAATTTGTCTCATGGAACACTTCAGGATGCCATAAATTCCAATGTCGTCATTGGTGGATCCATGGAAGAAGTTTTGCGCATTTATTACACCATTGAGATGCTTTCCATCCTGGAAATTCTGCATGGCACTGGTATTGTTCATTGTGATTTGAAGCCCGACAATCTGATTATTCACTATGCTGGAAATTTTGCATGGCGCTTGGCATGATAAGGGTCTTTTCCTTATTGACTGGGGTAGAGGAATAGACCTGAGTCTATTTACTGATAATATGATGTTCACGGGAGACTGTCAAACTTCTGGCTTTCGTTGTATCCAAATGTAAGAGAAGAATCCTTGGAAATTTCAGGTAGACGCCTATGGCCTATGTGTTATAGTTCATGTGATGCTTCACAACTCATATATGGAGATAGAAAAGAAAATATCCTCAGATGATGGCTACGTCTATCTTCCCAAATCACCTTTCAAGCGATATTGGAAAGTTGATCTCTGGAATAACCTTTTCACAAAGTTGCTTAACAGTAAGCCCATTGATGATAGCGTCAAGTTGCAAGGGAATTTAAAGGAGTCATTCCAGGATTATATGGACTCAAATCCACGGCAGATAAAAAAGCTAAGGCGGTTACTTGTCAAGCAAAGAGCTTCCTTGTGTTCTCCTTAGTCATAATTAATATCTATGTATTTATTACTATTAATATCTTATGTCTCATGTAACTCATTCAGGGGTTGAAAGAAACTGTTGGTTCACATTTCTCAACATGTATATAAGCTCTCATGGATTCTAAGAAAAAAAAACAATAAAAATGATTATAGGCAGCTTCTTTGTAACTTCAAAAAGGTAAGAAGCCAATGGTTTAAAAGCAACTTCATATTTTTATACTATAATTTGCAAGTCAAACTACTCAGTGGAGTATTTAACTTATAAAAGAAAACTTAATGCAGTGATAATAAGAACGAACTTAAGACGTATATACAAATAATTTTATAGTTATAAACCAAATCTAGTGGCTTGAAGAAAATGCCAAAAACAAAATAAATCACGCCGAAAATTTTATCTTAAAAGGAATATGGAATATATAGGGTAAATAGTGGCATAAAGAAAATAGATTTGATAATTGTTAAAAAAACATATTGAGAATCCATATAATCAAGAAAATAAGATTGAAGACCAATGCTCGGAATTATATGGAATTTTAAGACATTCTAGGGGAGAGGTTTAGTCGTGTACCCAAGAGGTCTTCATTTAGGCATTCTTCCTGAATAGTGGTTATTTAAAAAACTTTTCTTCTTCAGTGTTTAGTTTGTCTCGTAGCCCAATTTACTCAGTTTCTATAAACTCCACTACCTCTTTAGTTCCATCTACGCCTACATTAATTTATCCTTCTTCAAAGTCAGACTCCTTGAAATGGTAAACATTAGGAAATTGAACCGTTTGTATATTATTTGTGATGAATTTGACTAAATCTGTTTTGGTGTGAGGATTATCATCATGTTGTGTTGGAGTTTGGGGTTTAGCTTGGGGTAACTCTTCACTAATATTTTGTACCTCGATTTCCACCTCTCAAATAGCTGGGATTTGGTTGTCCTGTTTTCTGGAAATTATTTACGTTTAGATTATCACCACATTTCCTACTTCTATGGTTTCTTCTAAAGTTCCAATTTACTTTAGAGGCGTGCTATTATTGTTATAAGTTGTAGGGTCGGGATTACCTTGCACCAGTTTGTTCATACATTGGCTAGCATCTTCAATTTTGTACAGGATAAGGACATGCAGTTTAGTAACTCATGCATGAACATAATACCTATGTACCTAAGATTCTTTCGGCAACGCGTCCTCTACTTCTATTCATTAATATTTCAACAATCCATTTATTTGTCAACAAAATTACAATTAAAATCTAAAAATCAACAAAATTCCAAAGGTATTATGAACATACATGAACAATAAGAGTAGAATGATACCTTAACTGAACTCCAAGGGAAAATTTGTACTCCATTAACCTGCAATATTTTGTGATTTAGGTTCCCCGGTACTTTGATCTTCACAATCATCCTCTCCAGTTATTTACAGGAAATAATTACAATCTCTAAATAGTTCAAAATAGTAACATAATCCCAAGCGCCAAAACTAAAAGTCCAATGGTAAAATTCTTATCTGCCAAAACTAAAAGTCCAATGATTCTCAATGTACTTTTCTTTCTATTTGGGAAGATTTGAAATTCACGATTTAAATAGTAGATGAAATCAACTAACTAACGCACTATTGGAGCTTATTTTTCAAGAATCATTCAAGAATAAAGACGTTTTCTTCTTAGATGGAGAGTTGTTCGAGTTCGAAGAAAATAGGGAACCAAATTCTGAAATCCATTATGAAATTGATGATGATTGTGCTGTGAACCAGCCATTTGAAGCTCATCAACCCAAATGGTGACTAAGTTTGAAGATGAAAAATGGTGACATTTAATCTAAAATGGAAGCTTATACTTTTGAACTTCCATTTGAAGATGTGTAATATCCAAGTTTACAGCATGGAGGCAGGGGATGTAGGTAAAGGAAGAGAATATGTTAGTAAGGTATCAAATAGATTATGACACACTTTTTATTATACCCCTAATGTACCTATTGTGACCCCATGTCATATATCACCACAACAAACCCGAAAAGACAACCACAAAAGTAACCAAATCAGTAACAAATACACATCATCACATAATGATTTATACGACGTAATTAGTATTTCCTTGGCATTCCAACGACATTTTAAATTAGAAACAAACATACTTCCATAAAAAAAAAGGGTGAAATATTAGTTCCCACAAAAAAAATATAATTTCTTGCAAGAATTCGTATCTCCATCAAGAATAATATTTCAAAAAATAAATAAATAAAATATCACATCTCCAATCAAGCTAAACAGTAACCTAAACAATAATATAGAGGGCCTTGAATAATGAAAATTGCAAATTGATCGTTTCCAACTACCATATTCATATTGTTGTCAAATACCTTCATAGTTTCCAATGAAAAAATTCATTAGTAGTAGTAAAATTTCCATATCATCTGTCAACAAACAAACAAGAAAGTTAGTGATTGTAAATAAATCAAACAATGAAATGAAAAAAAAATCAAGCTAACAATTACATAAACTTTAAACCACTAATTTAACTATAAATCATCACCACCATTAGCTTCTTATGAAATAATCCATATCTCTCCCCAAAATCAACCTACGTATATTCAAAATCTGGCTTGGATATTATGTCAAACAAAAATGAAAATGTAAAATTTTAGATTCAGTCAACTTACTAAGATTTGAGACATGTATTTGTAGGATTCTTGACTGAGACCGTCACCAGCATTAGCTTCGTATGTCATATTGATTTAAATCTCTGAAGGACCAAAATAAAATCTCATGTTCCATAAAGTAACAATATATACACAATAAACATGAAAAAAATTAACCAAACCCCCAAATTATTAATGTATCTATACCTACTACAAAAAGAAGAGAGACCTAACCTTGGAACCAAAATTCGACATTTAAAAAAAAGTACCAAAATCGAATATACCAGATCTGCTAGGAAGTTCAAAAACAAAAGGTATTGTTCAAAGTCTTTAATTTCAAACCAAAATGAGAACGTGTGTGCTCGTGTTCAAATGATCAAATTATATTTAAAACACTTTTTAACCCAAAAAAAACCCTAAACATGCAACTAGGTGTGATTAAAACAATATGAAATCATGCAAGAGTTATTCAAACACACATAATTGAGGAAAAATCCCCCACAGGGGCAAAACCAATTATTTTCACTATAATTTGTAAGAAAACGGCTTACAATCGGATTACAATGAAAATACAAGTTGACTAAGAATTACCCTCAGGTATCGGATTCTGTAGTCGCGGCTGGAATTATCCCTTTCCAGTAGGGCTGCAATGGAGAAGAAGAACGGTCTCCTCCACAAGGGTTGAACTGCAAAACTGCGTTCCTGGGTTACCAAAAGGATTCACAAATGTATGGATTTTGTGTGAATCAAAATACCTAGAGTATTGGTACTCAATAGGTGAAGACTTGGGACTTTCTCTACTCTGGAAATCATGTATAGAAGTCTTAAATAAAACCACTTCCCGTAGTGGGATTAAATAGGAGAACTTGAGCCCTAAAATTCGGAACATGATGTGAACACGATCTGTTTGAATTATCCTCGTCGGATCGGTCCGGTCTCTTTAGGCGGATCGGTCCGGTGATATCGGATCGGTTCCTTTTTGAAGGCAGATCAATCCTGTTGGCATCGGATCGGTTCGGCTTTTTAGCTTCATCGGTTCGCTATGGATCCGGGGTACACTGGCCTCACCTCAACAGGCGGATCGGTCCGGTCTCTTTAGGCGGATCGATCTGGAGGAACCGGATCGGTTCTTTTATCTGGGCCGGATCGGTCCGGTCTGTTCCCTAATTCCTTTTATGCCTTTGATATTCGATGTTGATACCAAAATTAGTATGCTGATGTGGACGAATAAGACGAAGACACGTGTCAATCTACGTGGCACAATAGCATCGAGGAAGATCATTTCCCGACCAACCATGCTTCTTTCCGAGCAACGAGAATACGCCGAGGAACTCTATCACATCGAGGAACTCTAACACACCGAGGAACTCTATAGCACCGAGGTACTCTAATGTTCCGAGGAACTCCTAATCAGCGAACAGCTATGGCGGTCCGAGCTGCATCTCGGTCGTATCATTAATTGCCAGATAATCAACAGTTCAGATATTCATTGAATGCTTATATTTTTGGCACGCATTCTGCATTAAATGTATTACCCTTTCATATGTATGTCATTTAATGTATCGAACCTTTCATGTACAGCCTCAAGGCTATAAATACCTTGTATCATCCTCATTCAAGGGGACCGGAATTTCTTGAGAGAACTTGTAATCAAGAATTCCACAAACACTCAGCAATAACATAACAGTGGACGTAGGCTTTATTCCTAGCCGAACCACTTTAAAAATCTTTGTCTTATTTATTTATCTGTGATTGAAAAATTAGAGCGATCTAGTTTTTTACATCAACAGATTGGCGCCGTCTGTGGGAAACGACTGTTATTATCATTTTTCATAAAAATCATTTATCACCAATGGCAGATAATCCAGAATCCAGTAATCGAAATGTTGGAAATACTGGAAATCTTCCAAATCCATCTGCATCCCCAGATCTGGCTGGAATTATGACGAATCTGGCTCAAGGACAAACCGCCATGCAAGAATCTATGAGGCAACTCATTCACACTCTTCAGGGCGGTGCACCTACCTATTCAGGGCAAAGGAGTGATCATAGGCAATCGCAATCTAGACGTACCGGGTCATATCGCAATGAGGAGTCTAATGATTCTTGTTATCAACCTGGGCGAACTTCATCGATACGGGCTACGGATACAGATCAACGTATCACTCTTTCTCCGGAGAGAACTAGCGCTTTGGAAAGATTAAGCAGGGTGTCTCCTTTCAGTCGGTTAGGACCAAGGAGGAACATGAGTCCACCTAGGGCTCCATCAAGAAGTTTTCGACCACCACCAGGTTTGAGAGAAGGATCTGCACAATCGCGACCAACTACTCGTCGAGATAAATCTCAGGAAGCTACGTCAGAGCAATCAGTTGCTCGGACTAAGCGGCCCGAGGAAGGGAATGAAGCATGGAAAGGTTCCATTCAACGGTTGGAAGATAGATTGGGAGAAATGGCTAAGGCAAGGAACCCCTTACAGAGAACTTTTGTTCAAGGAACACCTTTTGTGCAAGCCATTGTGGATTTCCCTACACCGTCAAAATTCAAAGCACCCGTAGTGACTCCCAAGTACGATGGAAAGACAGATCCCGTACTTCATATAGAACAATACCAAGCTGCTGCAGATATCTACGCTGTCCCTGACGAGATGAGGTGTAGAGCATTCTCAGGAACTCTTACCGGATCTGCATAGATATGGTACAATAATCTTCCTCGGGGTAAGATTTCAACCTTTGTTCAGTTAGTCGAATTATTTATTGGCAATTTTTGTTTTGGAGCAAAGCCGGTAAAGCGAGTAGCACACTTGCTAAGTGTTAGACAAAAATCAGGTGAAAGTACTAGAGATTACATAACTCGTTTCAATAACGAGAAGTTGGAAGTCATAGATTATGAAGAAAAGACAGCAATCACTGCTCTGATGAGTGGTTTGCTGCCTAACAAGCTGTACTACACTTTGGCCAAAGATCCACCTAAAAATATGTCGGATTTGATGGCAAAGGCGGCCAAAATCATGAATGCCGAGGAGGCTATGGCTGCGAAGAAGAATATGGACAAAGAAGTTAAAGTTGAGGTCGACAATTCTAAGAAGAAAGATCAGAAAGGTAATGGTGGTGATAAACATTCCAGGAATAACAGGATGAAGTTGGAAGTCCTAAAGAAGTATGATAATTATACTCCATTGAAAATGGGTATTAATCATGTTTTGGAAGAAATCAGGAATAACGAGGAAATCAAGTGGCCAGAGAAACTGAAGACAAATCCCGACCTGAGGAATAAAGACAAATATTGCGAGTTTCACAAAGATCATGGCCATATGACCAAAAATTGTATAGCCCTTCAGAACGAGATTGAAACACTCATCCGAAGAGGAAAATTATCAAAGTATGTAGATCGCAAAGGTGAAAGGAAGAATGATGATAGAACTAGAGAGAGATCTAGATCTCCTCGTCGTGCAGAGGATAAAAAGAAGAGGGACCATGAAGAGGATCCAGATGATGACCCCGATCTTCCCAAGAAACCAAGGAAACCTGAACGAGAGGTATTTTCCATACGTTTTGGATCACTTGATTGTAATGTTATTACAGGAGGAGATGCAGGAGGAGGAGACCTTACTGCAGAAAGAAAAGCTTACCTCGGAGAGGCTCAAGCTTGTTCATACATTCAGCGAATAAACCTGGCCGAGGATGATCGTCCGAGGAAGGTAAACAAAGAGAAGCTAGTGATTGGTTTTTCAAAAAACGACCTGGCAGGTGTTCTTTACCCTCATGATGATCCTTTGGTGATCAAAATGAGGATGAAGGATGTGATCATTTCAAGGGTGTTAGTAGACAATGGTAGTTCGGCAGACATCATGTACTATTCATGCTTTGATAGCTTGAATTTAAAATTATCTCAATTGGAACCTTATCATAGACCCCTTCTGGGTTTTGCTGGCGAGAAAGTTTTTCCACTTGGGACGATCAAGTTGGATATACTCATTGGAACTTGGCCTACTTGCCGAACAGAAAGAATACGCTTCTTTGTGATGGATAAGAATGTGCAGTCCGCCTACAACATCATCATGGGAAGAGTTGGATTGAAGAAGTTCGAAGCAGTTCCATCTACAGTACATCAATGTTTGAAATTCCCAACGAATTTTGGAGTAGGAATTATGAAAGGTGATCAAAAAGTAGCTCGGGAATGCTATTATTCGTCTGCCGAGCAAGAAGAACTTGAAGAATCAAGGAAAAAGACTACTACTTATCAAGTGGAGGAGAGCACAGAAATTGAAACTCTTGACCCTAGGGATGAATCTCAACTCGTAAAAGGGCAGGTTGTGGAATCTACAGAAATTGTTATCCTGGACGACGAGCATCCTGAACGAGTAACTCAGATAGGATCGTCGTTGGATGTTTCAATAAAACAAGATTTGATAACTTTCTTGAGAAATAGGAAGAATACTTTTGCTTGGAGTCATGAAGACATGCCAGGTATAGATCCAAACTTTTTATGTCATGAGCTCAACGTGAATAAGGAGATCAAGCCTGTGAAGTAAAGAAGAAGAGTGTTTAGTCCCGAGAAGAACCAGACCATACAAGAGGAGGTCGAGAAACTCCAGAAAGCCCAATTCATTGAAGATGTGAAATATCCAGATTGGTTGGCAAATGTGGTGATGGTAAAGAAGAAGAACAACAAATGGAGAATGTGTGTTGATTTTACTGATCTCAACAGGGCATGTCCAAAAGATCATTTTCCATTGCCCAGAATTGATCAACTAGTGGATGCTACCTCGGGACACGAGCTACTCAGCTTCATGGATGCTTATTCTGGCTACAACCAGATCAAAATGAAACCTGAAGACAGGGAAAGTACTTCTTTTATTACCCCAAGGGGAACTTATTGTTATAATGTTATGCCTTTTGGTTTAAAAAATGCAGGTGCAACATATCAGCGGTTGATGAACAAGGTTTTTACCGAACAAATCAGCCGCAATATGGAGGTCTATGTCGACGACATGCTCACCAAAAGCAAGAGAGCTGCAGATCATTTGGTTGACTTGAGTCAAACTTTTGATCAACTGGATAAATACCAGATGAAGATCAACCCGACGAAGTGTACCTTTGGAGTACGAGAAGGAATGTTCCTCGGATACATCGTCAACCAGCGATGTATTGAGGCAAATCCAGAAAAGATCAAGGCTCTTTTAGGGCTGCGATCTCCGACGACGAAGAAAGAAGTGCAGAGTCTTACCGGACGGGTTGCAGCACTCAACAGATTTGTATCCCGAGCAACTGATAAATGCCTCCCATTCTTCAAAACACTGCGAAAAAGTTTTGGGTGGACTGATGAATGTGAGAAAGCCTTTCAAGATTTGAAGAAGTATTTGGGAGCCCCACCATTGTTGTCTAGGCCAATAACTGGAGAGACGCTGTACTTGTATTTGGCAGTATCAGAAAATGCAGTTAGCTCGGCATTGATCAGATTGGAGAATGGAGTCCAGAAGCCAATTTATTACACAAGTAAGGCCTTCCGAGGTGCGGAAATCAGATACCCAAAGATGGAAAAATTGGCACTGGCATTAATTGAAGCAAGTAGAAGAATGAGGCCATACTTCCAGGCCCATACCATCATTGTGTATACCGACATGCCGTTAAGACAAGCCCTTCACAAGCCAGAAAAATCAGGAAGATTGATGTACTGGGCAATAGAGCTCGGTGAATATGATATTGTGTATGAACCCAGATCATCGTTGAAGGGGCAAGCCGTGGCAGATTTTATAGCAGAGTTCACATACCCTGATACCCCCGAGGAGCAAAAGGTGCTTGCTGACTTACCTGTGGACGATACAGGATCAACAGACACAGATCCAGACCAACCAAGGTTGGTAAAAGGACTTGTGGATGTAGAAAAATCATCATATTCAAACCCCGACCAACTCCGGTTGGAAGAAGGGCGCGAACAAATGACCAACGTGGAACGAAGGATACCCGGGGATGATGAAAGAAAACAGATGATATTTCACCAAGGAACTCTAACAGATAAGAAATTTGAAGACAAGTTACATACATGGAGATTATATGTAGATGGATCATCTTGCACGGCTGGTTGTGGAGCAGGGATTGTTTTAAACTCTCCAGACGATATTGACATGGAGTATGCCTTGAGATTCCAATTCAAAGCTTCCAATAATGAGGCTGAATATGAGGCTATGATAGCAGGTTTTCATTTGGCGAAAGTTATGGAGGCACGACAAGTAATTGTTTTCAGTGATTCTCAATTAATTGTGAATCAAATGATGGGAATATATGCAGTGAAGGGAGAGTTAATGGTGAAGTACCATGCAAAAGTGATGGAGTTATTAACAGAACTTGATGCTATTCAATTGGTAAGGATACCGAGAATGGAGAATGCTAGAGCAGACGCATTGGCCCGACTAGCGTCAGCTACGCGCACCGAGCTGCGAAGAACAATACCAATTGAAGTATTAGAAAGTCGGAGCATAGAAGAAGATCTGACGGTGAAGATTATTACCCTTGATTTAGGACCATCTTGGATGGACCCTATCAGAGCATACATTGAAGAAGGAGAATTGCCGGAGGACAAACTAGCTGCCAAAAAATTGAAGTATAAAGTTGCTCGGTATGTGTTAACTAATGGTGTTTTGTACAGACGAGGAATTATGGCAGGTTTGCAGAGATGTGTGCATCCATCAGAAGTCAAAGAATTGATTGAAGAAATTCATGAAGGATCTTGTGGAGCTCATGTAGCAGGTCGGACACTTTTGCAAAGGGTAATGACACAGGGATACTATTGGCCGACGATGAGGGCTGATTGTATAGCCTATGCTAAGAGGTGTGACAAATGCCAACGTTTTTCCTCCATCCGAAGAACTCCACAGGAATTGTTGACACCCATAGCATCACCTTGGCCATTTGCCATGTGGGGAATTGATCTGGTTGGACCACTACCGACGACCCGAGGAAGGTTCAAGTATCTCGTCGTGGCAGTAGACTATTTTACTAAGTGGGTTGAAGCTGAACCACTAATTGATATGACGTACTAGAAGGTGTATCAGTTCATATGGAAGAATATCATTTGTCGATATGGTCTCCCCCACGCTTTCATCACAGACCATGGAACGCAATTTGATAACGAAGAATTTGCTGCCTATTGTCATCAGTCAAACGTTTTGAAGTTTCATTCAGCACCAGGCCATCCCCAAAGCAATGGACAGACTGAAGTGACGAACAGAACATTACTAAATGGGTTGAAGAAGAGGTTAAGTGAGGCTAAAGCAAATTGGATTAATGAGCTACAGTCAGTTTTGTGGGCTTACCGAACAACTTCCCGAGCAGCAACAGGAGAATCACCATATATGCTAGCATTTGGAAGTGAGGTTGTGATACCTGCCGAGTTGGGCCTACCAACACACAGGGTGTTAAATTTCAATTCTCCGATCAGTGATCTGATGAGAAGGATGGATTTGGATATGCTCGAGGAAGTCAGAGAAGAGGCAGCCATTAGGAATGCTGCTTATCAACAACGAACAACTCTGTTTTACAACAAAAGGGTAAAGAAATGTGATATAAAAGAGGGGGATTATGTGCTAAAGAAGGTCATTCAGAAGCAGAATAAACTGGAAGCAAACTGGCATGGACCTTACCGAGTTACAAAGGTTGTTCGACCAGGAACTTACAGAATAGCAACTCTAGAAGGAGAGGAATTTAAGAACGCATGGAATGCTGAACACCTGCTCAAGTATTATCAGTGATTTCAAATGTAAAGCATTTCTTTCATTATGAATAAAACGAGGATGTTTCGCCATTTTCTTTCTGGTTGAAAGTTTTTCGGGGAATACTAGTGTAATACACTACACAACAAAAGTGCTATAAGTAGCCAACCTCCTTTGGTTAGGAGGACAGCTCTATGGAGCAAAAGTGCTATAAGTAGCCAACCTCCTTTGGTTAGGAGGACAGCTCTATGGAGCAAAAGTGCTATAAGTAGCCAACCTCCTTTGGTTAGGAGGACAGCTCTACGGAGCAAAAGTGCTATAAGTAGCCAACCTCCTTTGGTTAGGAGGACAGCTCTACGGAGCAAAAGTGCTATAAGTAGCCAACCTCCTTTGGTTAGGAGGACATGCTCTAAGAAGCCAAAAACTGCTCTAAGGAGCCAAAAGCTTCAAGGAGCCAAAAAGTGTACACCAGCATGATCAACTACGGTTGGTAAGATAAAAATATACTCTCATATTACAACTTATGTTGGTCGGGAGGTAATATTATTACAACGAGTTCTTTGAAGAACAAAATGTTCAAAAAATACACCAAGTATAGTTAGTCGGGGATAAAAACCCAATAACTGTAGTTGGTCGGCGAGGACAAATTATCGATCTTAGTTGGCCGGACGCATTTTTATAATTGAACCAAGTATAGCTGGTCGGGGATAAAAACCCATCAACTGTAATTGGTCGACAAACATTATTCACCCACCTTGGTTGGTTGGAAACAATCTGAACATTTTTACTCATTACTTTATTAAGTGATCGAGAAACATTACTAATACTTGTAACTTTTTATTAAGTTGCTTATTGAACAATAATATTGTTATCTTTTTAACAGATACATAGATACCTATGTACAAATATAAAGGTGTTTGATAAACACAAGACTAACAAAATTGGCAAACAGAAAATGAAAATCTTTTCATTAATCTAGAATAAATTACAAGTTACAAGAATGAACTAAATTGTTACATGGATATTACTATTCTATTGGTTTTTTGCCCTGTGCTTTAGAAACAGGTTCCTCGCCGGCAGGAGGGTCTTCTAGGCAAAGGGGAGAATTGATGAAATTAACATCTCTGAGCATTCTGACGTTCATAACAGAAGGTGTATCCAAAAGATGCTCAGGACGAGATAATTCAACTTGGGAGTGAAGGCTATAATCACCAAGGTATTTTGAAATTAGACTGCGAGGAATGGAACGAGCTGGGATCCATGCCATATCCAATTTGAAAGGTGGTACAGGCAAGTCTAATAATGATGGAGCATGATAGTCCCATAAAAAATGCCCTTGCTCCAACTTTAACACACCCAATGCATTTAACCATCCTTGCTTGTAACCTTCATTGTTAGCATGTTCAATGCGAGCATCCAGATGAACGAGAGCTTCATTGTATCCTGCCATCCAGAATTCCCTTGGCTGTTTATGGAATTGGAAGGTTAATCTATCCAATTGTTCATGAAGGCTTTTGGCAAAGAGATCCTTGTTATGTAAGGCAGATTTCGTCGATGCCAGCTGATCTTCCAGAGACAGATTTTTATTGGACATTTCAGTCAGAGCACGGTCTTTTACTTTCAACTGGAATGCTTGAGTTTCCAGAGTAGACTGAGTGCGAGCCTCTTCAACATTTTGGCTGAGGACTCTTCCTCGCCCCCGAGAACCTCTTCCTCGTCCCCGAGCAGTTCCAGAAATGGCAGATCTTCTTAAGTCCTCCAGCTCTTGCCTTAGTTTGGCATTTTTGACCTCTAAGAACGAGAAGCCTTCATCAGTAACTGGTATTAATGCAGTAGAAGATGAAGCAGCAGATTCATATTGAGCCAATTTTTTCTGCAAATTATTATTTTCTTGTTCCAGGATCTCGGCAATTTGTCTTCAGGCTTCAACTTCACCTTTTAGGGTCCTTTCCCTAATATCATATGCAGCGATGATCTTCTTATGGCCTGTTTCAGAAGAAAGTTGTTGGTATCTATTTTCATAATCTTTGTGTAACAAAGCCATTGATTCATTGTGCTGACCTTGGAGATCCTCTAAGGAACAATGCAGTTCTTCGATCAGGTCATAATAAGCGACATTGTTGGCCACAGCTCGGTCGAGTAAATCTTTCAAGTACCGATAAGCCTCAATAGCCTGCTCTGAAGCACCATGACCAAGGATATCAGCAATTTCCGATGTACTAAGGTCTGTATGACCAGCCTTATAGTATTGATGACATTGCTGCATCAGCTCGGTATCATGTGAAGAGATCAATTCCATTCTAGCAACAAACTAAGGACGAGAAAAAGACAACAATCAACAAAAACAAGTTATCAACAACAGAGATGAGCAAAGATATGTTTTATTAGATCATCAAAAAGTTACATTGTTCGATTACAGGGAAATACAGAAATGCTACCGAACAACTTCACACCTTTTCCTTGTCTCCCAAGACTTTCTCGGGAGGCTGGGACGAGGAGCTCGGTTGCTCGGAGGTAACAACAGCTTGATCGGTAGGAATCTTCTCGGGAGGAGGAGGCATGGAAGAAACGTCCTCGGTGGCAGAGGGTTGAGAGGCAGAAATTTGATCGCCCATAGCCATAGAAGACTCATCTGAGGCAGGTTCATCTTCTTCTTCTTCCACAATTGGTGGAGGAGGACCAGGGAGATGCTGTTGGAATAGCTCAGAATCGTCTTGGACCTTTAGCTCTTGCAGAGCAGCTACCCAGCCATCATGGAAGTATTTCAACTCCCCATATTGAACTTGGGATGTCATTGCAGCTATCCCTCTCTCCCATCCTTTCTCCCAACCAACACTGAAATGTTTCTTGATTGTAACTTTTCTCCTCGACTTCTCCGAGGAGAGCTTCACCTCCAATTCCTCTTTCTTAACCTTGATATCTCGCAGAGTAGATAATTATTCCTTAGCCTTTTTCAACTTATCATCAGAATCCTGATGTTTAACCTCCAAAACTTTAACTTTCTCCTCCAAGTTCTTGGAGGTTTCGGCCATTTTCGCCTTCTCAGCCTCAGCCACAGCCAGCTTTTTCTCCCAAACAGTTTTCTCCTCGATGTACTGTTGGCGAGATTCCTTCACAGATTGGGCTAAACCCAACAAAGCATCGTCAACATCGGACGAGGAACTGGAAGCTTTAATAACTTGATCTTTCTTCACGATGGTATTGAAGCAGTTCACCAGCTGAAAGATAATAAAAACAATAAAGTCAACACAAATACAAGAATTTAAGAAAAAGAAAGAAAGACCAAAGGAGTGAGAAATTTACTGAAGAAAGATGACGAGCAGCTAGGGATGTCAGTGTATCCCTAGGAATTTTTTCATCAACCCCGAGAACCTCGGGTATAACTGAGCTCATTGAAGAACTCGGAAGAATGATGTTTGAAATACTACTACCACCAGCGGGTAGAGAAGATGCAGTTCCAGCAAGATTAACTGAGGATGATTTCCTCAATCTCTTCAAAGGAGGGTCAGCAGCATCAACCAAGGAAGAAGTCTTGGTCGGAGAGATTGTAATTACATCAGCAGGAGCATTTTTCTTGCTCGGGGCCACTGGGGGCTTCTCGGCAACTTTGGAGGAACCAGCATCTACTTTTTTAGTCCCCTTTGGGACATCAATTTTGCCTTTCTGGGCTCCAACAGCAGAAGAAATTTCACCAAATAGAGCAGGAGGAGCTCTTTTCTTGCCCATTCTCTGAGATAGGGGGATATGATAATCTGAAGATGAACTTTCTGGTGTTGAAGCTGGTTCAACAGGGCGAGCAGTATAAGAGGTTGTGTAACTCTTATACTGTAGTAAATATGAAGCAGATCTAATATGCTCGTCAGTAATGGTCTTATGCAAATTCCAGATAAGTTTCAAATGCTTGATATTCACTTCTGACTCTTTTGGAGTTTTTCTTTTGCTATCAACTGCAAATAAATACATAATGGAATATCAGTCATACATTTTGTCAAACATGATGAAAGCATAATTTCATAAGTAAAATAAAATGAAAAATAAACCTATCCCATTGCCGTATGGGGGGCATCTGGGACCGTTGTATACTTCATTTCCAGATAAAGGCGCATGTTGCCAATTTTTTATAACCAACCCATGCTCAAAATAATCCCTATTTAAGTCAGGGAGATTAACTACAAGAGCCCTATTCAAATACCTAGTTTTTAAATAATAAATATTATCTAGAACAACCCATTTATAACAAAACATAATTTCAGGGATCCCAATACGAGTCCCATGAGTTAGATTTAATTTGTGCACCCCGTTAATTATTCTCCATGAATTGGGGGCTATTTTTGCAGGAACAAGATCAAAATATTGACAAAACTCAAGACATAATGGGTTTGGTGGAAAGGAAAAACCGCATTCAGCAACAAAAAGACTGGGGAACCAATGTCCCTCAGCCAATCGAAAGTAATCTAAAGGCTCAGAAAGAACCTCTAGAGTTACCCACGAAGGAATAGAAAAATCAGAACGGAATTTCTCAATAGACTCCACAATATAAACCATATTGAATAAAAGAGATACAGAAGAAAGAAAGAAGATCTTACAGAAAGAAAGGAGATGTGTTGACAACGAACGGAAACAAGGATGAACGCACAAGAGAAGAAGAGAATAGAAAGCTTGAATGCAGAGAATGAAAAACGTAGATGACGGTATGGTTACCAAAGAAGTTTAAATACTTTGCATTGGGAAGCGGCGAAAGAAATGATTACCAAAAAGAAACTACTAAACTTTCGGCGGCTAAGAGGACAAAATTTGCACGAATATCAAAGCGCTTATAAAAAAGGCGAAAACTGCGAAATAAGAAGGAAATTTGAATACAATGTTCCTGAAACCCGGGAAGGACATTTAATATTGCCATATACCGAGAAAGAATGTTCCATACTCTTCAAAGTTCAAAATATGAAACATTGGGGGCTTCTGTTGATACCAAAATTAGTATGCTGATGTGGACGAATAAGACGAAGACACGTGTCAATCTACGTGGCATAATAGCATCGAGGAAGATCATTTCCCGACCAACCATGCTTCTTTCCGAGCAACGAGAATACGCCGAGGAACTCTATCACACCGAGGAACTCTAACACACCGAGGAACTCTATAGCACCGAGGTACTCTAATGTTCCGAGGAACTCCTGATCAGCGAACAACTATGGCGGTCCGAGCTGCATCTCGGTCGTATCATTAATTGCCAGATAATCAACAGTTCAGATATTCATTGAATGCTTATATTTTTGGCACGCATTCTGCATTAAATGTATTACCCTTTCATATGTATGTCATTTAATGTATCGAACCTTTCATGTACAGCCTCAAGGCTATAAATACCTTGTATCATCCTCATTCAAGGGGACCGAAATTTTTTGAGAGAACTTGTAATCAAGAATTCCACAAACACTCAGCAATAACATAACAGTGGACGTAGGCTTTATTCCTAGCCGAACCACTTTAAAACTCTTTGTCTTATTTATTTATCTGTGATTGAAAAATTAGAGCGATCTAGTTTTTTACATCAACATTCGGATTCCGTTGATGAGCGTATGATTCTTGAATTTTCTCAACGGTGTAACGACGTACGACATATAAAATGCTCATGGACAAAAATGTCCGTACAAATCTCCCCCTATGTCTATGCCGGTACATACATAAAAACAAACATCCGAATTATCAATCATAAAAAATTGCCTATACAAATCTACCCTTCCATGAACCCAAAACTGAAAGAGTACAAGTGAATAAGACTGCATCGTTTGATCTTCAAATCTTCAGGAATCTCAAATCTTTTCTCATCAGGGTGTGCAACATATAGATCTTCAATCTTCATACCTACACACATGAGACAAAGCAAATACCACGTGACATATCGAGTTTGAAATGAGATAACATGGATATCAATATATGATAAAAACATAAGCAACATCTCAAAAACTCCCCAAAATTCAAACTCCCCCATAATATGATAATTCTTTCTCCCCCTTTTTATGATGTCTCCAAATAGACAAATAAGAAGAATGAATCAAAAAAGCAAAATCGGGGTGTCACGGTATACAAAAAAATACACAAACTATTTTTGATTTTTTTTTCAAAAAAAAAATCTGATACCATTTGAAAAAAATATGTAAAACATGATACAAAAAAAATCACACCATAGATTTAAACTCAAACAACCAAGTCATGGAAACGGAATGAATGGGTGTGAACACATTCGATAGGTAAATCAACTCAATCAATCATATGTGCACGATGCATATGTGTACCCCTAACGAATGAACATCAAAAGTATCCTTAGGTGTAAAAATTTTTTGTTGAATTTAGATGACATCGTCTTATGCAAATCAACAAATCAAAGTCAAAGTGATTTCCACACCAATAACGTCCAAAACTATGTAGCGCATTTTCAAGCATTTCAAGGACGTGCAAAACCATTTTAAATTCTCCAACCAAACTCCCTCATATATATTTTCTTTTATAGGTATTCTAAATTCTCAAACTTTGGAGAATTGGTGCAAAAACCTAAATGGCCCATAATTTGGCATGAATTTCTTTTTATTTCCTTTCAATTTTTTTCGGGCTCTTTAAACCTCTTTGGACCCCGGATAATAAAATTCCTCCATTTTTTAGGTCCAATTTAATGGTGGCTTAGTATTCGCAAAGGCAAAATGAACCTTTCGCAGCCCTTCCCCGTTCAAACAAAACACACAAACTCACAAAACGGTTCTTATATGCACAATTTCCTTATCAAAATTTTATCGGGCTTGGTTCGTTTTAAAGGACAGGATTGAATTGAAAACACCCAACCAACATGTGATAAGACAAGCACAATAATCAAATAAATCCGTGCATGTGTGCAATAAAGGAAATATGAGTCAAACATGTAGGAAGTAACACTTAATTAGATATTAATGACTCCAAACATTATAAAGCACACGGATGAATTGACCTATTGTCTCAAAACACTATCAAATAGTCACATGAAAAAAATGAAATGATGTTGTGACTCGGTCATCCAAAGTGTTCATCCATAAACGGTGCAAACAAAAAACAAAAAATCTTTTTGGATTTTCTCCAAAATCTTTTTGTATTTTTCAAAAATTTTATGAAAAATAAAAATTTATACAAAAAGTACATGTCACAACGCTAGCAAACATATATCCAAAAGCATAACTAGCGTATGACACACATGCGAACACAATCATCTATATGATATGGCAAGAGAAGAATCATGTGCAAGCAAACGAGAATCAACTTGTCTAAAATCTAGTGTATCCAAAAGTGATTTCCTAACCCAAATAGATGTGAAACAACGTGTGGGGGATTTAGGAACCAAGGTAACACTAGACTTCGACATCCTAGGACTTCTTCCAAGATCAAAACAAAATCTCCTAAGGTGACCTTTCCTACCACAATGTGAACATGTGTAAACGGAAGGAATGTTACCTAAAGTGTGATCTTTTCTAATGTCCTTGGGATTGATTGACCCTCTAAAACAAATAATGGTTTTGGCTTTAGCACTAGAAGCATGAGAACAAGATGAGACATTACTATCACAATCAAACCTACTTGAATCGTTTAAATCATTTTTCATCTTCAAAATATTTGATTCAAGCAACAAATTAGACTCTTCCCAAGACAGGGATTGATTTTTCAAATTATCAATTAAACTTAACAGTTTATCACGCTCCCCCTCAATTAAAACAAACTTATTCCTAAGAGTCTTTTCACGTGCCGTAAAATCATCGATTAATTTTTTTTCCTCGACGGCACAAACGGGAACCCTAGAATTTTTTAAGTCCTCCAATTCCTTCTCTAAAACTAGGACTCTCTCATCACTCTTCTTTTTGGCAATTTTTAAAGAATCAAAATCAGTACACAAATTACCAAATTGCTCACGACAAATATCACTTTGAGTTTGAAACTCTTGCAAATATTCAATCTTACTTTTAAAGAGAGAATTTTCTTTTTCCAAAACTTTAATTCTTTTGCAAAGTTTCAAATTCAAACTTTTTAATTTTTCAGCACGGTCGTGAAATTTTTCAAAAATAGGCTCCTCATTAAATGGGCGTTCCATTGAAAAATTGTGATTTTCATAAAACTGATTTTAAAAAAAAATCAATATCACACAATTTTTGCGGAAAATAGGAATACGCGATAAATTTGAGCAACCTGCTCTGATACCAATTTGACAATGTGAGAAGTCAAATTGTATCAGGAAAAAAAAACTTTAAAAATCAAGATCACTCGATAATTTAGAGTAACCCACTCTAATACCAATTTGAGAACCTGTGTGCTCGTGTTCAAATGATCAAATTATATTTAAAACACCTTTTAACCCAAACAAACCCTAAACATGCAACTAGGTGTGATTGAAACAATATGAAATCATGCAAGAGTTATTCAAACACACATAATTGAGGAAAAATCCCCCACAGGGGCAAAACCATTTATTTTCACTATAATTTGTAAGAAAACGGCTTACAATCGGATTAGAATGAAAATACAAGTTGACTAAGAATTACCCTCAGGTATCGGATTCTGTAGTCGCGGCTGGAATTATCCCTTTCCAGTAGGGCTGCAATGGAGAAGAAGAACGGTCTCCTCCACAAGGGTTGAACTGCAAATCTGCGTTCCTGGGTTACCAAAAGGATTCACAAATGTATGGATTTTGTGTGAATCAAAATACCTAGAGTATTGGTACTCAATAGGTGAAGACTTGGGGCTTTCTCTACTCTGAAAATCGTGTATAGAAGTCTTGGAAAAACCACTTCCCGTAGTGGGATTAAATAGGAGAACTTGAGCCCTAAAATTCGAAACATGATCTGAACACGATCTGTTTGAAATTATCCTCGTCAGATCGGTCCGGTCTCTTTAGGCGGATCGGTCCGGTGATATCGGATCGGTTCCTTTTTGAAGGCGGATCAATCCGGTTGGCATCGGATCGGTTCGGCTTTTTAGCTTCATCGGTTCGCTATGGATTCGGGGTACACTGGCCTCACCTCAGCAGGCGGATCGGTCCGGTCTCTTTAGGCGGATCGGTCCGGAGGAACCGGATCGATTCTTTTATCTGGGTCGGATCGGTCCGGTCTGTTCCCTGATTCCTTTTCTGCCTTTGATATTCGGATTTCGTTGATGAGCGTATGATTCTTGAATTTTCTCAACGGTGTAACGGCGTACGACATATAAAATGCTCATGGACAAAAATGTCCTTACACAAAATGACATGAGCATTTCATCAAAATCATGGTGTAAAGCTTGACTAAAAACATGGTGGATACATTTTGGATCAGAAACAAAACCCAAAATCAAAAATTAAACCAAAAATCGAAAACTAAACCTAAAATAAAAACCAATCAAAACAATGGGTTGATATTTGAAACTTACTTACGAAGAACAACTGCGTGAAGAGAGGAGCAACAAATGCGGTGGCGGCGGAAGTAGTGGGGAGAGGGTTGATGTTTGAGGCAGGTTTTTTTGGGGTTACTGAAGAGATAGAACGGGAGAGAACTAGAGAATGAGAGGTTTGTGTAGGGGTAATGAGAGAGTGGAAAAATTGATGAATAGGTTTTGACAAAAATACCACCAATTTGGAATTAAAGTGTAAGTTTGGGAAGTAATAAAAGAGGGGGAATCCAAATTTTTAAGGGTAAAATGGATATTGTAGGAAAAAATACATATTGATGACATCATCAACTAAGCTTATGACATACATAAGTTTTCTACTTTATTATATAGATATAATAAACCCAAGCTACCGGTGTACTACATCCATGCACAAGCCTTAAAATACAAGTCTACAATCCAACTTAATTTCAATTGATCATGCATTAATTAATTTTTCTAACTTGGTGTCACTCTACAAAATATACCCGGACTATCTCTCTCTTGGACTGAAATTTAAATACCCAATTCATTATTCAATTTCATTCAATTAAGTTTACCCACTTAATTAATAAGGTTTTAAATCACTCAATCATAAACCTTAATTCTCTAATTGGATTTATCCTTTACTTAATCCAAGGGTGATTTTCACAATTTCAAACCCTAAATTATAACCATAAGTTTCATATTCAACCAACATAGGAAAAATTCATCATATATTAACAATCAGGTCTGAAATAGGGGAAGGGGGAAATCTGTCAGAATTAATCAGGCCGTTCAAGCGACCAGCCATGTCGTTCGAACGACATTGGCTGTCATTTGAATGAGACACTCGGTCGTTCGAACGACCCTGGTGTTCTCTCTCCTCTTTCGTTTCCTAGAAAATTGGGGCATAAAATGTACAAAATATTATCATCTCTACAGATTTATAAATCCCAAACATGAAATCCCCAAATGCTAATGTAGAATAAAACCTAACATATTAATTAATTCACACCTTTTCTAACATGAATAGGAAAATGCAAGTTAAACCACTTGCCTTAGGGTTGTAAAATCAAGTCCTTTGATGAAGATGATGGGTTGGATTCAAGTGTCTCATCTTATTCTTGAAGTAATCTCCCAAAATCTTCAAATTAGCTTCTAATTGTTCTCCACTAAGGCTCTCCCTAATTTTGGTCTTCTAAAATGAATTCAAGCTGCCTTACCTTCTCTCAATTAGGGTTATTAACTCTTATCCAGTTTTTGGGCTTATCGCCCTTCTAAAAAGGGTCCAAACACTTAATTGGGAGCTCAAATGTGTCTAGAAAAGTCCTGAAACCAAATATATAACTATGGCCACTCATTTTGGACTATTTCAACCCTATCGAACTCAATTGTGCGCTCAGAATTGCCATCCAGATAATTTTTTTTAAAGTTAACTTTCACTCATTAAATAATTTAAATTCACTCACTTTTAAATGACACAATTAATTAATTCTCATAAATTTTACGACACAAGTAATTTACCAAGTATCGAATTAATTAATTAAAATAGAAAGCCCAGAACTTACAAGGTGTTACATATTTTCCCCATTACAAGGGAATTTTGTCCCCGAAATTCGGACGTACCTGTAGTAAATAGCTCTGGTTACTGCTCCCGCATGTCCTCTTCATGCTCCCAAGTGGACTCATCGGCACTATGATGACCCCACTAAATATGGACAAACGGTACCATTTTGGATTGTAACTTGCGCTCACTGTAATCTAAGGTAGCTATTGGTATCTTCTCATAAGAAATATCGGGCTGTAAGTCTTTCTCCTCAAGTGGGACGTGCTAAAACGCCCTCGAACTTCTCTTATATTTATTTAGCGATACTACATGAAGCACGTCGTGGATACGCTGAAGGTGATCTAGTAACCCTAAATGGTATGCTACCGGTCTGACTCTCTCAATGATGGAAAATGGTCCCACATACCTTGGCGTTAACTTCCCTTTTTTTGCCAAATCTCAACACCCCTTTTATAGGGGATACTCGTACTAATACATGATCCCTAATCTCTAACCCCACATGTCTCATATTCGCATCCGCATAGCTCTTTTGTTTATCTTGGGCTATAAGGATACACCCCCGGATTAACTCAATCTTAGAGGACGTGTCCCGAATCATCTCCGGCCCTAATAGTTTGTTATCTCCCACCTCTAAACAACAAGCTGGTAAGCGACAAGGCCTCCCGTACAACACCTCAAATGGGGACATGCCAATAGTGAATTGGTACGAGTTGTTATACGCAAACTCTACCAGTGGAAGGTACTGCTCCCAACCTCCACCGAAATCAAGGATACACATCCGTAGCATGTCTTCAAGCATTTGATTCACCCTCTTCATTTGCCCATCCATCTGGGATTGATAGAAGGTTCTCAACCTCAACTCGGTGCCCATAGCATCCCGGAGGCTCTGCCAAAAATGCGACATGAAAATCTTGTCCCTATCGAACACTATATTGATCGGGACCCCACACAACCTGACTATCTATGTAATGAATAGTATTTCATACTTCATAGTCTGAAAGTCCATACGAACCATCAAAAAATGGGCCACCTTGGTCAACCGATCTACAATAGCACATATAGAATTGTGACCCCTCCATGAAACAGGCTACCCCATAATGAAATCTATAGAGATGCTCTCCCACTTCCTTACTGGGATATCAAGCGGCTACAACATCCCTAACGATCTCTGGTGATCCACCCTTATAAGTCAACACATGGCACACTTCGAGATGAACTTCGTAATGTCTCGTTTCATCCCCGTCCACCAGTATTGCCTCCTCATATCTTGGTACATTTTGTCCCTATTGGGATGTACCACAAACCCAGATCCAATGGCTTTCGTTAAAATGGCATGTCTCAAGTCCCCATCCTCTAGCACGACCAACCTCCCATTAAAGCATAGCCCACCTTCAGAACTAATGGAGTAGGACTTCACACCCTCTGCTAGCAACTACTTCACCATGTCCTGGAAAAAAGGATCCTCCACCACCCGCATAACAATTTGGTCATGACTAATAGAAGCACCATACATGCCCTGGCAATCTCGTCGTTGTGCCAAAGTTCACTTCATTTTGCGTTCTAAACCTCTACTAAATCCTCCTTGAGTCGTCGGCTCAATGAATCTGTCACTACGTTTGCCTTACCTGGATGATACTGAATACCAAACTGGTAATACTTCATGAACTCCAACCACCTCTTTTGCCTCATGTTCATGTCCTTTTGGATGAACAAATATTGAAGTGATTTGTGATCCGTGAATAAGGTGAAACTCTCCCCCAAAAGGTAATGCCTTTATATTCTCAAGGCAAAAATGACTGCGGCCAACTCAAGATCATGAGTGGGATAATTCTTCTCGTGGGGCTTTAGCTTTTGGGATGCATAAGCTATAGCCCGCTCTTCTTGTTGTAACACACCACCGAGTCCCTGCAAGGATGCATCAGTATAAACCCGATAATCCAATCCTACCCTCAGTAATGCTAATACAGGGGTTAATTTTAGCTTATCCTCTAACTCGTCGAATGATAACTGACACAAATAGCTCCACACAAAGGGCACCGTTTTATGAGTCAAATTTGTTAATGGTACGGTAATCTTAGAGAACCCCGTGATGACCCACTCCCTTACCGCTGATACCTTGCTTGGGTCCATAACAATACCCTTCTCTGAAATAATATGGCCAATGCATTACACTTCCGAATCCAAAACCCACATTTCTCAAACTTGGCATATAGCTGGTGATCCCATAACGTTTAAAAAACCATAAGGAGATGCTCGACATTCTACTCCTCTGTGCGCAAATAGACCAAAATGTCGTCTATGAACACTATGACGAACTGATCAAGAAACTCTCTAAAAACCCGATTCATAAGTTCCATGAATACCGTCGGTGCTTTGGTGAGCCCGAATGGAATCAACCAAAAATTATAAGAACCATACCACGACAGAAAAGAATTTTTTGGGATGTCTTCCTCTCGAATCCGCAATTGATGGTACCCCGATCGTAAATCAATTTTGGAGAAATAGGCCTCCCCTCACAGCTGATCGAAAATATCATTAATCCTAATTAGTGGATACTTGTTTCTAATTGTAACCTCTTTCAACTCCTAATAATCAACACATAAGCGGAGTGAGCCATCTCTCTTCTTCATAAACAGCACGGGATCACCCCATGGAGATGTTCTCCATCAAATGAATCACTGGCCCACGAGTTGCTAAATTTGTTCCCTCAACTCACTCATCTTTGAAGGGGCTATGCGGTAAGGTGGTCAGGTTATCGACCTAGTAGCCGACGCTAAATCAATAATGAACTCAATCTCCCCACTGGGTGGTAACCTCGATATATCCTGGAATACATCCTCAAAGTCCCTCACAATCGGGATCACCACCTCCTACGAGGTCTCCTCCTCTAGGTAATATAGGTGAGTGCACGATTCTCCTTCGGGAAGGGGCATCACCACTAAAAACATATCCTGCCCCGAGACACCAAAAATTATGGCTCTCTCATAACAATCCACCATCGCACTATAATCGACTAACCAATTTCTGCCCAAGATAACATCATAACCCTTCAAATATAATAATTAGAGGTCTTCCGCAAAACTCAATCCTCCAATCATAATGTCTACCTCTACAAATTGAGTGAATGAACGATCCACCCACTATCGGTGACTCCACACACATTTGTAGACTATCAGCCGTACCTAGTAACCCAACAGCTCTAGCAAAATGGGTCCTAACAAATGAATGTGACGCACCAGTATAAAAACAAATTCTACCATCATGACCATGGATAGGGAGCGTACCCTCTACTATCGGTGGCGCTGGCGGTGCTTGGGGAATCGAAACATCTCGAACGTGGTACATATGTCCATACTACAATTGTCCCAACTGCTGCGGAATATGGGGAGATGGTTCTGCTGGAGGTCCCTGCACCCGAAGGCCCTGCGGGGCACCCTGCTGTTGGCCCCTATCTCTATGTGGGAAGCTCCTCCTGAAGTGGCCCAACTAACCACAAATGAAACTGTATTTCTAACCATCTCCCTGATACCGTCCATGACATTATTGTCCCTGAGGTTGGCCCTGATGGCCCTAACGACTATTGGACCTGATGGCCACCCCCATTGTTCCCCTAGCCCTGGTGTCTCTAAGGAACCAACTACTTATTTGGGCCCTACTGGCCCTTCCTAAACTCCTGTTCTCCAAATTGAAATCTCTTGGTAGGATTCCCATTATGGGTATCCTTCCCCTGCTGTGCACCACTGGAAGAACCACCATTAGCCTTGACCTCCTAGCTCGGCTCACTACTCCTCTTGCTTCCCTTAAGATGGAAGCGTTGATCCTGACGATAAAGCAAAGAAGTATTGACCATGTCAATGTAAGTCACCAAAGATGGATTTCCAATCAATTGTTGCCTAATCCTCCAGGCCAACCCGTCCCCAAACATAGCTTTCTTTATCTCTTTATTTCTCACCTCGTCTAGCACGAGATTTTCCAAACAAGCGAACTCCTCCTCGTACTCAGTGACTGATTAGTCTCCCTAAACCACCTCTTTAAACCATATCCTCATCCCAGTCTCGATGGCTGGAGGAAAATACTTGCGATCGAAGCGTGCCCTAAACTATATAACTGTCATAGAAGATCTCTTGGCAATAGTGGTCGTGGACTCCTACCACTGTAAGGCGGCTCCAGTCAACCTAAATGTTACAAGCCTTTATCTCTTCACCTAGCTACAATCAGCCATGCATAATTTCATCTACATATCTCTCATTCACTGGTAGGCCACAATCACGTCCACACTACCCTGAAACTCTGGGGGATGGCCCTTCTGAAAGGCCTCCCGAACCCGCTGCCACTCAGATATACCTAGGTGGGTCTGCCCTACTGGGTCCATGTGTTGTTGTGGCTGAGGCTGGGGAAAGTGGGCTACCATCACTGCCATGGAAGTATGGACCACTTGGACCATGATACCCGCTACCTTCTCGGTGGATACAGAGCCTTGTGGGTCCTGAGGCTGTGGAACATCAATGTCCTGAGTAGCCGCACCCTCTCCTCCTCGAGCGACTGTCCTCGGGGGTCTACCTCTCGCTCTCCTGGACGGCATCTGAAACGTAGAACAAGTTGTGTTAGTTCACCATTAATACAAATCTTAAATTAGCAGAAGAGCGATGACTAATAAACATAAAGATGAGTCAAGAGTCCTAATAATAGGGCTATATGAAAAATAATGCAACGCGAAAACTAAAGTAAGTCGTACAAATCAAAGGGACACTAGAACCTGATGGTCTGATACCATTGGTGACACCCCATTTAATTAAATTCTGGTTGATCGGGTATTTATCAAATTAAATCAGGATTTACATATGGTGCATTCTTAGCATCACTGTCGCAACATTATTAATTACTAACCACCTAATCTTTAATTAAGTTAATGCCAAATTTTATCTTATGACTTACCCAAACCAACATGTATAATAAGAAACCAAAATAACCAACACAATAAGATAATATAATCATGCCATAAATCTACTAAAAGTATTAGCCGGATATCATCGACTACACAATCAAACCAATAAGTCCAAAGTATGTAAAGAGTAAATGATACATGCCAAACCAAAAAGTATCAAATACAAGCTAAGGGAAACAAGCCCAAAAGTACAACTGGAATATCCCTATCTACAGGAGAATGAGATAGGCGTCTAGAGAAAATATCCTGCAGCACCCACATATACTACAGCGGTGTACCCTGCAAGAAGATCAGGCCTTGCGCCCCTATGGTAGGACACCTAAAAAGGTTTTTAAAATATTTTTGTAGCAAGGGTTAGAACCCCAAACATTTAAAATATTTAGCAAGTGAATTTAAATAGAGGAAATTAATATGCATGAATGCTCTTCATATTTAAGTTAGTGCCGCACACTCTCTTGAGGACACCTCACGCCTCCACTAATGTGTATGCCTAACATAACTATATATGAACCATTTAGCTAACTACCCTATAACTAGTCTTGTCACATATATAATACTATTTCCCACTACTCTATCCGGAGTGAGTTTAGTGTATGCCTTATAATTTATTAATCACATGAACTTATTTAATTCATTTTTCATTTGATATCATATAACAATCTCTCAGGTTATATAAATATACATTTCACATCATGTATTCACTCGTATATAAATCTACACCATATATACGTATCACTATATCACACATTCACGCACTTGTCATAGATATATAAACGCTATCACAAACGGGTATGAGGCGGCCATAGTTCCCCCCGAAAGTGATCGTTCCATACCATGACAATTCACCCCTAATAACAGATGCTATGACCTGGGGATTATTCTAACCCTGCATTCGCTAGCCAGGGGACTCACCCACATCGTGCAACCTCGTAAGATAGCATTAATATTGGTATGCTTTCCTATAAATATTATTCACACAAATATTTATAAATCATATATATATACTACACATCAATGTGTGTGTGTGTGTGTATATATATATATATATATATATTAAACCCAGTATACCGGTGTAATACATCCATACACAAGCCTAAAACATACAAGTCTACAATCCGACTTAATTTCAATTAATCATGCACTAATTAATTTTACTATCTTGGTGTCACTCAACCAAATATACCTGGACTATCTCTCTCTTGGCATGAAATTCAAAATCCCAAATTCATTATTAAATTTCATTCAATTTAAGTTTACCCACTTAATTAAAATGGTTTCAAATCACTTAATCATAAACCTTAATTCTCTAATTGGATTTATCCTCTACTTAATCCAAGGGTGATTTTCACAATTTTAAACTCTAAATTATAACCATAAGTTTCAGATTCAACCAACACAGGAAAAATTTATCATAGATTAACAATCGGGTCTGAAATGGGGGGAAGGAGAGAAATCTGTCAGAATTAATCAAGTCATTCTTCTGAAATTTGCCTCCACTACTACTCCCCCTTTCATCCTCATATTTTGCATCCATAACTTCCTCTGCGTTCATGACCTTTCCAGTAGTTGTTAATAACTCGGCCATTCATTTATGGGGATCCTCGGCTAGTTTCTATAAGAGCGTTCCCTTCTATAAACCCCCAATGAGAGATGTAATGGCTATGCTCTCTTCGTAATCTTGTACCTATAACTTTTCCTTGTTGAACCTCGTGATGTAATCCCCGAGGCTGTCATTCTTCCCCTACTTGACATACAGCAGATGGGTTATTTTCTTCTGAGGTCTTACCCCAAAACAGAAGTTGTGAATGAACCTTTTGTCCTGACCTTTGAAACTCTCAATTGAATTTTTAGGAAGAGAAGTGAACTAGATATGCCCAGCCTTGATCAAAGTGCTTGAAAAAGCTCGACGCCTCATCTCATCAGGGATGGAATAGATGTCAGCTGTAGACTGATACATCTCAATATGATGGACTGGGTTGGTACTTCCATCATACTTGGGAGACACCATTGGAGATTTAAATTTAGAAGGGGTTGGGAAGTTGACAATCCTTTCCATAAATGGTGAACCCTCTAAGTACCTTCTCTGTAATGGGTCTCGACTTTTTATGAGTTCCCCCCTCTTCTCTTCCAGCCTTTAAATAGAGTCATTCCAAAGTTTGGCAAAATCAGACTGGCCGAACTTGTCCCCCGCCACCTTCAAAGGGTGGACTGAGGGTTCCCCAGCTACCACACAATATCGGTTGTTGACCTCCCCCTGACCGTAGTCTCGACCATGTGGGGGTCGTTTGTGATGAAGCCGATGATCACCACCTTCTTTTCGTGAGCCAGCTATGCTTTTTTACCTGGACAACCTCTCCCTCGGATCATTAACTGGGTCGAGCCTTTCAAAGGTCGGCCCTCTACTTAAGCAATTAAAAGATGATCCTCTTTGTCATGCATCACCATCTCGTCTTTCACACCGACCTCGTCTCTGTTGTATATGACATACAGTGTTATTTGAAACCTCATACGGCTCCCAACAGTCTGTCGGATCATCCTCTGCCTCAATTTCATCGTACATATCCTCAGGAAAAGGGTTTCCTCACCTCCCCAGGCATAAACACCTAGGGTTAGCAACATACCTCCTCTGCTGGAGAGTAGGTTGGTCCTTTAGCGGCACTTAGGGTAGTCCCCTGGCCTCATGCTGTGGTTGAACAACTGTCAAAGTTATCATCTCCGGTGAGACCCCAGGTGGTCTTATTATTATGTTCTGGATTAGCTGGGCAAATTGTTTCTGCATCACTTGTTGAGTTGCAGCTAAGGACTTCAAGGCCGCTGCCACCTCGGCCATTCCGGACTAGGGTGGTGCTTGACTGGAACTAGGACCTCCAACATCAGATGGTGCGGGTGGTAACTCTGGTGCCATGGAAAAAGACAAGAGAGATTGTAAATGAAAATAGTAGAGAGCCTGATACCTCTGAGGATCTCTTTCAATGGTGAAACACCTCCACACAATGGGGGAGGAATGGTGCAACACTAGAGTCTCCGATAAGTCCAAACCTCAAGAAGGAAGAGATAAATCTTCTCGTTCCCATAGATGGAGCCAAAATGATGATGCTGTAAATAGTACCACCAGTATGAGATGTTGATAAGCTCAAGCTAGAAAAAATAATGGCATCCCAGGAGCAAATATATAGTAGAGGGAGGTGAAGAAAAGAGGAGAAACACTAGTATATAAGCGGTTCAGCCAATCTGGCCTACATCCATTGTGAGTGTGAGTAATTTCACTATGATGCTAGCACTAATAGCCAGTGGTAGAATCTCTCACTTTTTCTCTCTACTATGTCTATTAGCAGAGTTTTAGCTAGGGTTACAATTATCGATCCCTTACAATGTAGGAGAAGACAAGTATATATAGTTATTGGGGGTGTAGTGTACCCCCCCCCCCCCCCCAAGCATGCTATGCGCATGTGTGGGTTGAATACAACAATCATAGGTGGACACCTTGTTGGGCCACATGTAAGGAATGATGACCAAATATTCCCTCACGTGAGGGGAATGATTTGGTTATAACAGACTTACTCCCGTATTCCAAGTCTTCCATGTGCTTGCTTGCGCTCGAACTTTCTTCACCATCTGATGGAACCTCAGCCTAGCCGAGTACGAGGTTGGGGAAGTTCGATAATGCTTTATTGAGTCAATCATCAACATGACCTTGGCCTAGGAGACTAGACAAGTTTAGTTTGTGGGTGGTATTTAGTGTCGGCTGAAGCAGAGGACAAGATTGGCAGTACCTCGAACCCACAAGATGTTGCTTACCTCGACTATTGGCCAGCCGAGGTTGGTCAATGGGGAGTCGATGTTGTAGAGGGCGACCTTTATGATGGCTATTGTAAGCTTCTTGTCCACTCGGCTGTGAGACAGGCCGAGGTTAGTGACCCTGAGTACGAGGGTACACTTTGGTAAAGGGTTATTAACTTTAATCCCGTTTTTGGTCTTATGGGCCTTCTACAAAAGGCCCAAACACTTAATTCGGAGCTCAAATGTGTCTAAAAAGGTCTCGAAACCCAATATATAACTATAGCCACTCATTTCGGACTATTTCAGCCCTACTGGACTTAATCATGCACTCAGAATCGCCATCTGTATAATAATTGATAAAAGTTAAGTTTCACTCACTAACTAATTTAAATTCACTCCCTTTTAAATAATATAATTAATTAATTATCATAAATTTTATGACACAAGTAATTGACCAATTATCGAATTAATTAATTGAAATAAAAAGCCCATAAATTACGAGGTGTTACAAAGTGACAATTCTGGAATTGAACTTCTCTAATAAACCATGCCTCTAAAGTTTTCCCTACTTCTTTTTCTACTACCTTTGCCTTTTATGGGGTAGTTCGGTGGGACTTTCGTATCAACGTCTTGAATTTTAGATACACATGGAGACAGTGATAGGTAGGCTTAATTCTCGACATGTCATATGGTTCCCATGCAAATACATCCAAGCTTCATTTTAGAAGGTAATCAGTTCCTCCCTCTCATTATCGGTTAGTGTTGTTCTAATAAAAAACTTCCTCTCAGGTCGTCTTTCATCAAAGATAACCTCCTCCATATTTTTAACAACCTTGTCAATGGGGTGGACCCTATTTTCCTCCATCCCTGGTCGATCATGTCATAGTTTCTATTTTAATGGAGTAGCACCATCTTGGGGTCTCTCCCAAATAACATCTCTCTCTTTATTCATTTCCTACTTAGGTGGAATGGTGGTGATGTAGCATTTCCTTGCAATAATTTGATCACCTTTGATCTCCATTATGCCCCGAGTTGAGCTACATTTAAGCTTTTGGAAGTGAAAAGGACAACTCTCATAGCATGAATCCACTATTTGCCTAGAATAGCGTGGTAGGGAGAATCAATATCCACCACCAAAAGCTCTATTAGTTTTGAAATATTCCATCCCCTCACTGGAAGGATCACTTTCCATAAGGGAATGGTCATCCTTCTAGCAAAGCCAACCCGAGGGACAATCGCCTCTTTAAAATCTGACATCTTAAGCTTGAACTTATTAAGAACTCCATTGGTCCACAAGTAATTTATCCATGTCCCAGTTCATAATTCTGAGGGTGATTACCATCCCATCGCAATATGGGGACCTTACCCCAACCAAATCATTCTTTGTCGAAATGATATGCTTGTTGTATTCGATGTCCTCTGGTCCCCAACGCTTGTCAGGCTAGATTTTGGTGAGATATATTTGGAAGGACTACATCATAACTGTGACCTTCTTGAGATCCATCTGAATAACGTTACCTTAAATTTTCAGGAGACCATATGCCCCATGTATGGTTGCATATTAGTGTCACATCTCATCATCTAGGACTTTATGTAGATTCTTATCGCCATTAGCGACGACCTGGTCAGACTTTTTCTCAATGTATTCATTTAAATGTCTGACCTAGGATAATTGCTATGGATGAGATTTAAGCTATTTATTATACTCAGTTTTATGGTTTTTTCTTTGTAGAACACACACCGGATCATGTTGTTCCTCTTGGTCAGATCCTCACCCCAATCTTCTTTGGTCACTTAAAGAACTATTAATCGTTGATCTTCACTTAAATATTATAAATTGGTTCCTTAAAAACTATTTTAACAACTTGAAAAACTTTAGAAGAATCTATTTTTCACCCATTCTTGGCACCACTCTCTTCTTGTTCCCCTTCTTGGGTTGTACTCATTGTTTCCCCCTTTGTTTTCCTTGCCGCGACTAGTATCAACCTGATTGGTGTGTACCACATCTTCAACCTTGGCATATTTCTCCATACGTTACATGAGATCATCAATAGTATTAGCTTCCTTTTTGGTAAAGGATTGGTATGACATTGACGTGGGGGATAGACCTATATTAAAGGATGCTACGGTAACTTGCTATGAGCAATCTTCTACCTCATCGAACACTTCCTAATAGTGTTTGGTATATTCGTACAAAGACTCATTTGGATTATTTTTCATCGTGAGCAGCGAATTCATTCTCTTAGGATGAGAGTTACTAGTGATGAAGCGAGCAGTGAAGGATTTAGAGAGCACCTTAAAGCTGTTGATGGACCTGTGAGGTACTCTCTCAAATTACTTTTGGAAAATGTCGCCCAGGATGGAAGGGAAAATAAGACACATTAGTGGGTCATTATGACTCCACAAAGTCATGGCCTTCCTTTACTACCGAAGATAGTCGATGGGATCAGTCTTGCCATCCTAGATCATGAACCTGGGGATTATAAACTTCTTCAGGATTTCCTCCTCCTCGATGGTTTTCGAGAATGGAGACTTTATCTGGGTGATAGGAGCTCTCCTAACTAGCTCTTTTATTGACCTGGATTCTTGGTGAGCAGGGTGTTGGTCAATTTTCCTTCAAACCAAACTCCTTATGTCATCTTTGTGTCACTCGTCATCTCTACGATGGTTGCCTTGATGACTTTCATGCCTTGAATGTTCTTGGTCGCACCTAGTTCTCCTTCCTTAGCCGCAACTCTTGATCACCATAGGGATAGGAATCCGAGCATGACCTTTACGGTTCTAGTAGAGTTATGTCTCCATTTCTTATAGTCGCCGTTGGAGGCGAGAATTCTCTCCAATATGGAGGCGAGCTTCCTTCTCTTGTTGTTGAAGCATTGCTTCATAGGCGTCAACCAAGCGTTAGATTTGGGTAGATCTAGGTTATTTATGGCTTTTCTTCTAAGATTATTGTTCTGGTTGGAACCTTGGGTTCCCATCTTGATGAACCATAGATCTGACTCTCAGTGGAGCCAAATTAGCTCGCACATCTCCCGGTTGGGGTGCACTATTTGTTTAGTGAGATATTGTAAATACTCTTTGAGGCGATTGCTTTCATGGAAAGAAAATCGATTCCCACAAACGGTGCAAATTGTGAGTGAAAATTAATCATAATTAAAAGCTCCCAGAAAGCAATTAAAGAATAAATGTAAATATGCCAATCACACGAAACACAAATATACGTGATTCAGAAAATTACCTACATCCATAAAAAAGTCACTGTATTTCTATTAGTTTTTCTTGAGGTTTTTTTAATTACCTCCCTCTCACCCCTGGGGTGTGGGATGTAATTATAGTTGTGTAATACCCTAGTGGTTGAATTAGTTAAAGAACTCCCTTGGCGTGACATGATCTCGTGTGGTGATTCCCTGAATATCTTATTTGAGATTTTGGGTAAGCAATGTGCCCTGATTGTAACTGTTGACAGGTTTGTAATTATCCACGTGATGAATGATGGAAATAATCCTTGTTATTAAAAATATGGGTCGAGCACGCCCCAAGTGCGGTTGGGCCTGGTTTACCGATCTTAAATTGGTCATAGTTTGTACTTAGGTCCCAACATAAATCCTTCACAAAGCTCTTCTTAAAGTAGATTAAGGACAATAAGATAACAACTACACAAATATCACATAAACATGCAAATAATAAAGTTCATTAAAATTCTCATCTTGTACAACATCTTCAACTTTTCTTTCCTAGTCATTGCTACTTGATTACCAATTTATCCCTACTCCTAGTTGCTTTAGGCTTACTAGTATGGTGAATACATTTCTCTTGGATGCTTACATTCTATACGCCTTATTCACTACTTTCAAGATTATTCACAGCAAGGTCACCACAATATCAACACCCACTCCCATTCAACACATGGTTTACTCGTCAAGCATGCCACACGAATGCCACCCACCTTCAACACACATCCTACATTTAATTATATATCTATATTATCAACTAAATATTTCAATAAGACAAAGTTGTCCCCACTTACTAGCATATTTTCCTTCAAATCATCCATCCCAATATTTTTAATAACATATACAAATGTCATGTACTAAACAATTTGTAAAAAAAAAAGGCTAAGTAAGATACTCATATAATACATGTATTTAACATAGATACCTACTTCGTTTACATTCACATGGACATATTTTATATGCAACATATACACTGACGCAATAAAATTAAATCCCATGAACTTAAAGCATTAATTTAGTAAAGTAAAATAGTTGTTATTGAAGCCCTTATGCTTTTGACTCACTTGAGTCTATATTGTATAAGTGCTCATCTAGTTTGGAAATTGTGACAAAATTATGTCCTCCCTAGAAACCAAAGAACCTCAGAAGTTGGTTTGCTACTTCATCTCTCTATCTTGTAGTGATCAAGAACAAATTTCCAACACTCACACACAGTAGAATTTATTTATTGCATATCATACTGCATAATAATGTGTGTATATAGTGAGTGTGTTTAAATCCCTAAGTTGGAATTTTAATAATTTTTTGGGATTTTATAAACCTTTTTTAAATAAGGTTTTCTTAATTAAAACTTGATTTAAAAGTTTTTGTGGTCAATTTTTAAATATAATTTGTTGGGTATATTGGCCTAATGTTACCTTGGGTAGAATCCGAAAGCAGAGTAAACCTTAGGGTGTGGTTTTAATTTCTTTAGGATGCGCGTTTCATATCCTGTTATTGACCAACACGTGTCTTCATCTGATTAACTGAGATTGTGTTTCTTTACTGAGTTAGAAACGTGTATGTTTTTAGCCCTTAGATCATTTGTTATCGACGATCTGCATGTTGTCTTGGTGAATCCCAGTACAACTTTTTAAACCAATCAGGTATCATTTAAGCACCGCGTTCTTAGGACCCTTCGATCTAAGTCAATTTAACTTGACTTAATCCTGGCCCTTGGTTTTGATCTAGTCTCTCGAACCTTCTCTTCACCCTATAAAAGGAACCCTATTCTCAGACTTCGAAGACTTTTGCCATTTTCATATTTTCTGGGAAGTAGAGAAAGAAGAGAGAGAAGAGAGAGAGTTAGAAACCCTAAACCTGATAGCCAAAGCCTCTTCCATCCAAACTCAAACACTTCTTCAAAACACCTTCATACCCAAAACACTATCCTGAGTGTTCTTGAGTGATTGAGAGTTTGAGTTGAGTTTGTAATTGCTGCTGTAACCTCTTGTTCGTTAGATCTTATTTTCAACTTAAACTTTTACTTAGATCTAGTTTATGTTTCCATAGAAATCTCATATCTGAGTTATTCATGTTACATTACACTTAGTTTCATTTTATTTCTCATATTGAGAAATATATTTTTGATTATTTTGTCTAAAATGTTTTCTTACTTTGAAATCAACAATAAATGTTTCTGTTTCTTATTCTTGTAAAACTAAACCTTTTACCTAGTTTGGAATCTCTCTTAGAGGTTTTCAATCTCGAAAAACTTTTCTAAATTCTGAGATTGATTAAGACCTTGGTTGTCTTCCTAGCAAGGTATCCGTGGATTCTGGGAATGATTTAAAGGCCAAATAAGGTTCAAAGTTTTGTAAGAAGAAAGAAAAAGAAAAGATCACAGCATATAGTGTTACTGTAATTTTTTAGGACTTTTTGTACTTAATAAGTGTGTGTGTGTGTGCATGCATGTGTTAGAGAGCACCTCCACAAACACTTTCACCCTACAACACGAAAAGTGTTGGTAATAAGATCTTGTGAACAAAGAGTCGACGTAAAGTGCTGGAACAAATCAGAAGTTAACAAACTGGGAGAACTACATCTACAATCAGAACTGCAGAGAAGTTATAAGGACACCAGAGGGTACATTCCTAAACTTATATTGGTCTGAGTTTTTTGCATGTTAGTTATATAGTTTGTAACTCATATATTTGTTTTAGTGGATTTTTCATTTTACTCCGTAGAGGGAGTCGTGGATGTTTCCTCAATTGGTGAGGTTTTACCACGTAAAAAACATCGTGAACATAATCTTTCTACATCTCCCCATCTCATTCTTGGTTGTGTTGAGTTTATGTTTTTTAAACTACATTATAAACCTGTTATTCAAATCTTGAATAGATCTCGTACATACTGATTTGTTAAAAACATCTTGTGTTCAAATAGTTTGGTTTTTACGAAAAGAGTTTCTTAAAAAAACAGATCGGAGTTACTTAAATAGTTTATTTTTAATAAACGGCTTTAGTAACATTTTTCAATTGGTATCAGATCTTTGTAAACTTATTTTAAAAGAGATCCTGTGTTTCTGAAATTGTTTTTTGAAAATCAAATATGGACGAGAAAAATGAAAGATTTGGTAACTTGACCAGACCTCCAATCTTTAATGGAACCAATTTTGCTTACTGGAATGTAAGGATGATTGCCTTCATTCATGGAACTCTGGGGGATGATGTCTGGGACATTGTTGAAAATGGTTACACTTTTCCTACTAAACCAGCCAATGAAGGAAGTAATGAGAGGGTTAAGAAAGCATTAAGTGAGTTCACTCAAAAAGAGAAACAAGTTTCTCGAAATAATAACAAAGGAAAGAATGCCATATTTATGTCCATAAATGAACATGAGTTCAAAAGAATATCATCTTGTACCACTTCTAAGGAAGCTTGGGACACCTTGGTTACTGCTCGTGAAGGAGACACTAGAGTTAAGGCTGCTAAAACCCAAATGCTTATTCAGCAGTATAACTCCTTAATTATGTCTGAGAGTGAATCATTTGATGACTTCTATATGAACCTGACTGATATTGTGACCAAACTGCATGCTAATGGGGTGACTTATGACAGACATGAAATTTTATCTAAAATTCTAAGATCATTACCACATAAATTTAATAACAAAAGATATGTTATTGAGGAAATGTGTGATCAAAATCTCACTCCTGAATTACTCAGTAGTAAACTAAGAACTTTGGAAATGGAACTAGAATTTAAGAAACAATTGACACAAACCCTTAGGAAACAGACTAGTTCCAATCTGAGCTTCTCTTCTAAGTTAACTAAGCCTGAGCTTATATTCCCCACTTATGATTCTGATGAGGAATGCAATATAGAGAGTTTGGACAATCAGATTGCCTTAATTACAAAACAGTTTAAGAAAATCATTAAATTTAGAAACAAAGTGGCAAATAAACAAGGCAATTCAAATTATCCAACTCCCTCTAATCACAGACCTCACGAGAAAAACCATGACAAAAATCACAAGGACTCTTATATTAGACCTAATAGAGACCTTAAGAAGACTGAATGCTATAGATGTGGTAAACTGGGGCACATTGCACAAGACTGTAGAGTTAACTTGAACACTCAAAACAAACACACTAGAGCTAACATTTGGAAAACATGGGATGATTCAAGTGACTCTGAAAAGGAGGAACCTGAGTCATCTGATGTTTTTGACCCTTGCATGTCTTTCTTTGCCAAGATCATATATAATGATGATGTGCCTATGCCTGTGTATGAAAATGTTTCTAGTAACTCTACTCCTGCTATTGAAAATCATGTTTATACTGGTTTAGATGCTTTGATTACTGAGAATGTTGCATGTTCTACTTCGGGGTGTGTGAGTCAAAGGGATAGCGATAATGACGATGACAATGGGTGTGTGAGTTTAACAAATGAATCTTTAGGGGTCACTCCACACACCACACTTAGTGACTCAGATAATGAAGACCTCCCTGACATTCACACACTTTATGCTAAAACTCTCAAGAAAAGAACTAGACTAGAAACGATTGTGAAAGATCTCACTAAGAAGTTAGAAGATCTAATCATAATGGTTAAACTAAATGCTGAAGAGTATACTACCCAATGTTTGACTCATAAAAGCGAAATCAAAATGTTTGATGAAAAACTCAGAAATTTAAAAGAAATAAATGAAACTCTGGAGAAAAAAATACAAAGGGACATTGTTAGAATTGGAGCAAACTAAAGAATAAACCGCAACTGTTTTCAAAAAATTTACAAAATTTGAAAATAATTCAAAATGTTTTGATGAATTTGTTGCTGAATCAAAAACCAATTCTGATGATCGAACTGGAATAGGGTTTTGCCCCAATTTGAAAACAGAAACAAAATCTTTTGAACCTATCAAGTTTGTGTCAGGAGGCAAAAGATCTATTGAAACATGCCCAGACTTTCATTCTCTAAAAACTGAGTTTGATTCAAAAAATCAAAATTTTAACATTGGGGAATCAAGTTGCTCTAAACATGAAAGTTCACCTAAGGCTAAATACGTATGCCCTTCTATTAGGAAGAGTGAGTCTGCGTACAAGACTGTCATATCTAGGAATAGAGTTCAGCCTCAAAACTCTTCAAAACCTTTGTTTAGAGACTTTCCTAAGGAGACCCCAATTCTGAGCAATCTTTATTGCTCCTACTGCGACATATATGGTCACTCTTTTGATAGTTGCTATGCTAGGAGACTAGTTAAACCTGTCTATAATCCTCATATCTATCAGAACTTTAACTATTCTAGGAGGAACCGCAACAATTATATACTTCCTAGATAGCCAGATAGAAACTATAATTATAGAAAGAGCAAGACCAAACCTAAAAGAACATTTCCTAGAAGTAATCCTAAGCACTTTCCTAAACCAAATGCTCAAGTCTTTAACAAAAATCAAAATCATGCACACAATATTTTTCAGCAAAAATCCAACGCTCGCAAATTTTATCAATTGAGAGCTAATAAGCGCAAGATGAAAACTAAGGCAATTTGGGTTAGAAAAGATGATCTTTTACCTCAGATGAAGTGTAATGTTGTTGTTACTGCTTTAAAAGCTGAACACACATCATTCGGTTGGTATTTAGACTCTAGATGTTCTAAGCATATGACTGGTGATGAAACTAAACTTTTAAACAAAACCAGCTTTGCTGGTGGTAAAGTCATTTTTGGTGATGGAGTTTCATCTCAAATCATAGGCAAAGGAACTCTCCAAGAAGATGGGCTTCGTATTCTTCAAGATGTTCTTGTAGTCAAAGGTCTTAAGGCAAATCTACTTAGCATATCGCAATTTTGTGACTCAGATCATAATGTTACCTTTTCAAAGAACAATTGCAAAATTTTAAATGAAAAAGGTGAATGTATAATTACTGGATTCAGAACTCCTGACAATTGCTACACTGTCATGAACAATTCTAAAATCTGTAATGTTGCCAGAATGGATGACAATGAGATATGGCATAACAGAATGGGTCATATAAATTACGATAACCTTAGTAGACTGACTTCTCAGGAAATAGTTAGAGGAGTTCCTAAAATCAAACTTATACCCAATCTTATATGTGGTTCCTGTCAGGAAGGTAAAATTGCTAAGGCACCTCATAAGAAAGTCAAAGATATTCTTACCTCTAATCCATTAGAACTCATCCATATGGAGCTAATGGGTCCCTCCCAAACTGTTAGTCTCTGTGGACACAGTTACATCCTAGTTATGGTTGATGACTTCACTAGATTTACCTGGGTAGCCTTCTTAAAACAAAATTCTGAAACATTTCAAACCTTCCTAAAAATTCTTCTTAGTATTGAAAATGAGAAGGATACTCAAGTGAATAGAATTCGTAGTGACAGAGGTGGTGAATTCAAAGACACTGGTATTATAGAATACTGTGACTATAATGGTTATAAACACGAGTTCAGTGCTCCTAAGACCCCTCAATAAAATGGTATTGCGGAAACAAATAATCATACCCTTCAAGAGATGGCACGTGTTATGTTACATGCCAAGAATTTACCTAAATATTTTTGGGTAGAGTCTATTCGTACTGCTTGTCACATTATAAATAGGGTCTATCTTAGAAAGAATTCCAAACAAACCCCTTACGAACTTTGGTACAATAAAAAGCCTAATCTCAAATATCTTAGAACCTTTGGCAGTACTTGTTATGTATGCAAAGATAGGGAACACTTATCCAAATTTGAGAGCCGGGGAGATAAAGCCATATTTCTAGGATATTCGCCTAACAGTAGAGCTTATCGAGTGTATAATCTTCGCACTAAAACCTTGATGGAATCCATAAATGTAATTGTAAGTGACACTACTGTAGAAAGCAAGACTGGTGAATTTACTATTGAGGAAGAGTCTACAAATATTTCAGAAAATGAATCCTCTGAACTGAATAATTCATTACCTATTGAGACACCTGAGGTACCGAACTGGGTTTCTAAAGATCATCCCATAAATAACGTAGTTGGTAACCCTACTGAGCCAGTGCGTATAAGATCCCAACTAAGAAACTATGCACATTATGCATGTTTTGTTTCACTTGTGGAACCAAAGAATGTAAATGAGGCATTGAATCACTCTCACTGGATTTCTGCTATGCAGGAAGAACTTTTACAATTTGTCATTCACGATGTTTGGTATCTTGTTCCACGTCCTGATCACAAAAAGATTGTTGGCACACGTTGGATTTTCAAAAATAAGACTGATGAAAATGGGATAATAATTAGAAATAAAGCTAGATTAGTTGCTCAAGGATACTCTCAAATAGAAGGAATAGATTTTAATGAGACTTTTGCTCCTGTTACTCGTTTAGAATCTGTCCGTCTGCTTTTTGCTATAGCTTGCCACATGCATTTTACACTGTACCAAATGGATGTCAAATCTGCGTTCCTTAATGGAATACTGGCTGAAGAAACCTATGTAGAACAACCTAAAGGGTTCATTGACCCTAAACATCCAAATCATGTATTTCGTCTGAAAAAGGCTTTGTATGGCCTTAAACAAGCTCCTAGAGCTTGGTATGAGCGTCTTTCCAGTTTTCTTTTAGATAAAGGTTTCAAAATAGGCGGAAATGACCAAACTCTTTTTGTCAAACATTTTGACAAACATATCACTATTGCTCAAGTTTATGTTGATGATATTATATTTGGATTCTCCCTCAGAAGTCAAATCCTTCTCTGAAACTATGCATAAGGAATTTCAAATGCACTTATGGGGGAGCTACAATTCTTCTTAGGCCTCCAAGTCAAATAAAATTCGGAAGGATTATTTGTATCGCAATCCAAGTACGCTTTAGAGATAGTAAAGAAATTTGGCCTAGAGAGTGCTAAAGATGCTAAAATGCCCATGAGTACTACGCTAAAACTTTTAAAAGATGAAAATGGAAAATCTGTAGATCCTACTCTGTATCGTAGTATGATAGGCACCTTACTATATATTACTGCCTCGCATCCTGATATTATGTATGTTGTGTGTGTATGTGCTCGATATCAAAGTAACCCTAAAGAGAGCCACTTAATGCTGTTAAACGTATCATTAAATATGTAAAAGGCACTCTAAATCTAAGACTTTGGTACACTAATGACACACCAAGCACTATAATTGGGTACACAGATGCTGACTGGGCTGGGTGTACTGATGATAGTAAAAGCACATCAGGAGCATGTTATTATATAGGTAATAACTTGGTAGGATGGAGTAGTAAAAAACAAAACTGCACATCACTCTCGACAGCTAAATCTGAATACATAGCCGCTGGCAACTGTTGTGCTCAATTAATATGGCTTAAACAAATGCTAAGTGATTATGGTATTCAAGAAGACCAATTGCATCTCTATTGTGATAATCAAAGTGCGATTAATATTTCTAAAAATCCTGTTCAACACTCGCAAACTAAGCATATTAAAATAAGAAATCATTTTATACGCGAATTGGTTAAATCTAAGGAATTAGAAATCAATTATATTCTTACTGATCTACAACTCGCAGATATGTTTACCAAACCTCTAGATTATAATAGATTCATTTCATTACGTAAATCTATTGGTATGATTTATGCTGAATAATAACTTTGTTGTTTATCCAAGTTTTTCCCTTTGTCCATTTGAGACAAAATGGGGGAGAAATTTGAGTATATTCAACTCTTACATATGCTAAACAGCTTGATCTTAGTGATTTATTACAGGTTCTTATTGTACAATTACTCTCAACAGTTGTAATAGGGTATTCAAATGTACTTAGTTGAGTTATGTACTTTTTGATTTCAAGATATTGGGTAGATAGAATTTTGCTAAGATAAAGTTTCTCTTATTTTTTGTTGCCCTACGAGTCCTAGATGACTCAAAGGAGATTTTGTCTCATATTTCCAAAGGGGGAGATTGAAGCCCTTATGCTTTTGACTCACTTGAGTCTATATTGTATAAGTGCTCATCTAGTTTGGAAATTATGACAAAATTATGTCCTCCCTAGAAACTAAAGAACCTCAGAAGTTGGTTTGCTACTTCATCTCTCTATCTTGTAGTGATCAAGAAAAAATTGCCAACACTCACACACAGTAGAATTTATTTATTGCATATCATACTGCATAATAATGTGTGTATATAGTGAGTGTGTTTAAATCCCTAAGTTGGAATTTTAATAATTTTTTGGGATTTTATAAACATTTTTTAAATAAGGTTTTCTTAATTAAAACTTGATTTAAAAGTTTTTATGGTCAATTGTTAAATATAATTTGTTGGGTATATTGGCCTAATGTTACCTTGGGTAGAATCCGAAAGCGGAGTAAACCTTAGGGTGTGGTTTTAATTTCTTTAGGACGCGCGTTTCATATCCTGTTATTGACCAACACATGTCTTCATCTGATTGGCTGAGATTGTGTTTCTTTACTTAGTTAGAAACATGTATGTTTTTAGCCCTTGGATCATTTGTTGTCGACGATCTGCATGTTGTCTTGATGAATCCCAGTACAACTTTTTAAACCAATCAGGTATCGTTTAAGCATCGCGTTCTTAGGACCCTTCGATCTAAGTCAATTTAACTTGACTTAATCCTGGCCCTTGGTTTTGTTCCAGTCTCTCGAACCTTCTCTTCACCCTATAAAAGGAACCCTATTCTCAGACTTCGAAGACTTTTGCCATTTTCATGTTTTCTGGGAAATAGAGAGAGTGGAGAGAGAAAATAGAGAAGAGAGAAAATAGAGAGAAGAGAGAGAGTTAGAAACCCTAACCCTGTTCGTCAAAGCCTCTTCCATCCAAACTCAAACACTTCTTCAAAACACCTTCATACCCAAAACACTATCCTGAGTGTTCTTGAGTGATTGAGAGTTTGAGTTGAGTTTGTAATTGCTGCTGTAACCTCTTGTTCGTTAGATCTTGTTTTCAACTTAAACTTTTACTTAAATCTACTTTCTGATTTCATAGAAATTTCAGATCGGAGTTATTCATGTTACATTACACTTAGTTTTATTCTTTATTTCTCATCTTAAGAAATATATTGTTGATTATTTTCAATAAAACGTTTTCTTACTTTGAAATCAACAATAAATGCTTTCTGTTTCTAGTTCTTGTAAAACTAAACCTTTTACCTAGTTTGGAATCTCACTTGGAGGTTTTCAATCTCGAAAAACTTTTCTAAATTCTGAGATTGATTAAGACCTTATTTGTCTTCCTAGCAAGGTATCCGTGGATTCTGGGAATGATTTAAAGGTCAAATAAGGTTCAAAGTTTTGTAAGAAGAAAGAAAAAGCAAATATCACAGCATATAGTGTTACTGTAATTTGATAGGACTGTTTGTACTTAATAAGTGTGTGTGTGTGTGTGCATGCATGTGTTAGAGAGAACCTCCACAAACACTTTCACCCTACACCACGAAAAGTGTTGGTAATAAGATCTTGTGAACAAAGAGTCGACATAAAGAGCTGGAACAAATCAGAAGTTAACAAACTGGGAGAACTACATCTACAATCAAAACTGCAGAGAAGTTATAAGGACACCAGTGGGTACATTCCTAAACTTATATAGGTCTGAGTTGTTTGCATGTTTCTTATATAGTTTGTAACTCATGTCTTTGTTTTAGTGGATTTTTCATTTTACTCCGTAGAGGGAGTCGTGGATGTTTCCTCAATTAGTGAGGTTTTACCACGTAAAAAACATCGTGAACATAATCTTTCTACATCTCCTCATCTCATTCTTGGTTGTGTTGAGTTTAAGTTTTTTAAACTACATTATAAACATGTTATTCAAATCTTGAATAGATCTCGTACATACTGATTTGTTAAACACATATTGTGTTCAAATAGTTTGATTTTTACGAAAAGAGTTTCTTAAAAAAAACAGATCGGAGTTACTTAAATAGTTTATTTTTAATAAACGGCTTTAGTAACATTTTTCAGTTATTCAATATAGTTAAATCTTAACCACCAGGATCTTATTACACACTGATCATACCTTATAGTGGAATGACACTAATGAATATATTCAACTGGCAAGAAATATATAAGGAAAAAATAAAGAGGAAAAGTCCCTTGATGATCAGTAAATTATTTTAAGAAAGAACTATAAAAGGTACCTTATTGTTTTAAGGTTACACTTGCCTAGCACTGGAAAAATTATGGGCTGGGTCTAATTTGGGCTGGTCAAATATGAGTTGGGCTAAATGTGGGTTGGGCCAAATATGGGTTGGGTTAAATGTGGGATGGGCCAAATATGGGCGGACCAAATATGGGTTGAGCCAACCCATTATTTTTCTACTAAATTAAGTATTACAATTCGAGGTATATATAAAAAAAAAACTCATATTTTACTCATAACTTTTTTAAATGAGTATTATATTTGATTTGTATCTTTTAAAATTGGGTTCCATATTTGATTTCTTGCTTTGAAATATGGGTCCCATATTTAACTCATAGCTTTGAAATATGGGCCCCATATTTAACTCACAACTTTTAAATATGGGCCCCATATTTAAATGCTTGGACTAATATGGACTGTTTTATTATTTGGGCCACATTTTGCCACTACTACACTTGCCCATTACTTCTTCCTACTATAGTTCAAATCAATGACATTCACCTATCTTTCTCTAAAATAATAAAAATCCATAGTAATTAATGAGAATGAAAAGTGAGAACTGTTTGCAAATAAAAATCTATATTTTTAGCATTACCTGATGGTTAGACAACATAAAACATTATAAATAGAATTCATTAGTTGAATTTTGGTTCAACTATAAGTGTAAAAATTTGTAGACACTACAAACATATTGGGATAAGAAGAAAAACAAACAATAAAATCAATCCAAATGAAAATTGAATTTTGATGGGTGACTTTAATTGCCTGATAAAACTCTAGTGTCACAATATTTTTTAGCCAAAATTTCAAAAAAACATAAAGAACTAGAATTTCCTTTGCATTTTAATATAAAAGGCAAGACCGTAAATCATCTCTTAAAAAAGAGATAAATCATAATCTAAAATTTATTAATATTAAGACTAAAATAAAATTCATTGACAAACTGAATTATAATAGTGTGGCAATTTTATAAACAATACTAGAGAATAGAACAAAATCTCACAAAATTAATATAAAATTGATATAACATATTAGAGTCCAAGAGTATAGAAGGCGTAAGTAATAGAAACCATAAAAAAAATCATAAAACCAACCTTTTGAACCAAATCAACACTCACTTTAATCCTAAAGCCCAACCATATTGTGCTTGAGAGAGAGAGAGAGAGAGAGAGAGAATGTGTGCAAACACAGTGCATTTTTTCTTCTCACATAACTATCTTTTATGTAACCCACTCATTGTGATAATACAGATATACATACAATATATACACGTTTTACATAGGCATATTAACAAACACCCAAACGAAAGGCTAAATTGAGAATGGAAAAGTTGTCCTATTTATTTCTAATTAAACCCATATTGGGTCCCCACCAGTGGTGGAGGGATTGTGCTTATGACCTGGGCACTTGCCCAGGCCAACAAAGGTAACTTTTTTTTTTTTGGTACACGTATGATTTATAAATTTTTAAAGATATTGGGGCAATTTTAAAAATAACAAAATCTTTCAAACCTAAAAAACACGGATGGTCCTTAAATTAAAAGCAAACCAAACTTACCCACTCCTTAGTCTTACTCTCTCTTCTGTCTCTTCCATAGAGAGACTCCATTCTTCCTGCCGATTTTGGAATCTTCATTGGCATTTTTGACAGTTATTGCTGCTGATTTTGGTAGCTGTTGATGCTGATTGTTGGGTTTGTTTTTTAATAGAAATGTTTGGGTATGTTTGGGTATGTTTTTTGTTATTAATTTTTAGTTGCTAATAAACATTTTGATGAAGTTGTTGGATTTTTTTTGTATAAATATGTTATTCTGAAAATGTTGTTGAATTTTATTCTGAAAATGTTTGGGTATGTTTTTTAATAGAAATGTTTGGGTATGTTTTTTGTTGTTAATTTTTAGTTGTTAATAAACATTTTGATGAAGTTGTTGAATTTTTTTGTATAAATATGTTATTCTGAAATTGTTGTTGAATTTTATTCTGAAAATGTTTGGGTATGTTTTTTAATAGAAATGTTTGGGTATGTTTTTTAATAGAAATGTTTGGGTATGTTTGGGTATGTTTTTTGTTGTTAATTTTTAGTTGTTAATAAACATTTTGATGAAGTTGTTGAATTTTTTTTGTATAAATATGTTATTCTAAAAATGTTGTTGAATTTTATTCTGAAAATGTTTGGGTATGTTTTTTAATAGAAATGTTTGGGTATGTTTTTTGTTGTTAATTTTTAGTTGTTAATTTTTAGTTGTTAATAAACATTTTGATGAAGTTGTTGGATTTTTTTTTGTATAAATATGTTATTCTGAAAATGTTGTTGAATTTTATTTATTTAGAAATGGAGAGATTTTTTAAAAGGGGTCGTGAAGACTCAGTCGAAGCGCCAGTATCCACTCCATCTGATACCAATGTTGTTCAAAACAACCCTAGCCCAAATAGAATCATTCGAAGCCGCATTAGTATTGACTTGTCAAATCTTCCCTCCGATCCTATTTTGTGGCCGCGCATTGCAGATTATGATATTAATGATCAAGATAAAATTAGACGATCATACTTGAAATTGGGTCCTTGCCAACCATATTCGCATACATTTCCTAAAACAAATATTGGAAACAAAGTTCGTCGTTTCAACACTGATTGGTTTGCTGAATTTCCTACTTGATTGGAATATAGTGTGAAGGAGAACTCCGCTTTTTGTTTGGTTTGTTACTTATTTTTTAATGAGTTTCCTGACAGAAATAAAAGTGATGTATTTGTTAGGGATGGATTTAGTAATTGGAAGTGCAAACGGAGGCTAAATGAACATGCTAGTAGTATTGGTCATCACACGGCGTACATGAAGAGTTAGAATTTGATGAATCAAGATCAAGATGTTGAGATAATAATTCATAAGCAATCGAAGGAGTGTCGAGTTGAGTACCACCGAAGGTTAGTTGTCACAATTGATGTGGTTCGATTCTTGTTGAGGCAAGGGTTATCTTTCCGTTCTCATGATGAATCAGAAAACTCGAGGAATAAAGGTAACTTTCTTGAACTCCTGGAATTTCTTTCTCGTAAGAAGGCATTTGTTAATAATGTTGTACTTAACAATGCTCCTAAAAATTTAAAATTGACATCTCCCGATATTCAAAAAGATGTTGTAAATGCAATTGCAAATGCGGTTATTAAAGAAATATTAAATGATCTTGGGGGGGATTTATTTGCGATATTAGTTGATGAAGCACGAGACATGTCGATTAAAGAACAAATGGATATTGTTGTGCGTTATGTGGATAAGAGGGGTTTTGTGATTGAAAGATTTATGGGCATGGTACATGTTCCTGACACTACGTCTTTGTCATTAAAGGCCTCACTAGATCAATTTTTCAACAAACACAACTTAAGTATAAAAAATCTGCGGGGTCAAGGATATGATGGGGCAAGTAATATGCAAGGGACATATAACGGGCTAAAATCACTTATTTTGAAGGAGAACAAGTCGGCATACTATGTACACTGTTTTGCACACCAACTTCAATTAGCACAAGTAAAAGTCGAAAAAGATCTTAAGCACATTGATGAGTTCTTTTTTAGTGTGAATATGATAGTGAATATGTCTAGTGCATCATGTAAGCGACGCGACATTTTATGAGAGAAAGAGGTTGAGCGAATTTTCAGTCAGTTAGAACTCGGTGAGACATCAAGTGGTAGAGGGTTAAATCAAGAAACTTCCATGAAACGACCAGGTGATACACGATGGAATTCACATTATGGGACTTTGATTAATTTGATGGTTATGTTTTGGTCCGTCGTGGATGTTTTGGATGAATTAGGAGATAATGGTACGGATAGAAGAGGTGAAGCAGTGGCCTTGCAAATGAAGATGCAAACTTTTGATTTTGTCTTCAACATGCATTTGATGAAGAATGTACTTTCAATAACTAATATAGTTTCTAAGTTATTTCAAAAGAAGGATCAAGATATTGTAAATGAAATGTATTGTGTGGTTCCCAACATGGAAGATAATTTTTGTCTTTTAGGGAGGGTAAGGAGAGGTCCAGTGGTAACAAATTTACATCATTATAAAGTGGACATATTTTACCAATGTGTGGATAAGCAACTTGTTGAACTTAACCACCGTTTTGATGAGGTGAATTCTCAATTTCTTATATGTATGACCGCATTTGATCCTAAATTTCAATTTGCTATTTTTGATGTAAATTTGTTGGTTAGTCTCTCTGAGTTTTATACTGAAGATTTCACGAAGGAAGAACGTATTGAACTTCGGGATGAACTTATGAATTTTGAATTTGATGTTAAGTCAAATAGGCACTTTGATGAAGTGGAGAGAATAAGTGGATTGGCTAAGAAGATGGTTGAGAAAGGAAAACATCTAGCATATGGACTGGTCTACAGGCTTTTTAAATTGTCATTAATTCTTCCGGTTTCTACTGCTTCAGTTGAAAGGGCCTTCTCCGTTATGAATATCATCAAGACTGATCTCCGAAACCGCATGGGGGATGCTTGGTTGAGTGATACTTGCATAGCATACATTGAAAAGGATGTGTTTGATGTAATTTCCAATGATGTAATCGTGAATCGTTTTCAGAAAATGAAAAATTGTAGAGGAATTTTGTAGAATGTAATGACAACTATCTAGTTTTGTATGAACTTACATTAGTATCATTTTGTAATGATGTTTTATTTTTTAAATCATTGTAATTCATCTATTTATATGTTAATTTTTATGCAGTTAAAAGATTTTTATAAGTACTACTCCAAAAAAAAAATTCGGGGGCTACCGCCCCCGAACACCCGTAAATTTCCTAACGTGCCTAGGCCAGCTTTTATTTATGGCTCCACCACTGGGTCCCACCTAAATATAGAGAGTGTTTGGTATATTATTTCAAGGCATTATCATTATTGCAAATCTAGAGAGAGACACACAGAGGCACGCATATTGCAGAATATAAACTCAGTTCTTCAATTGTATGTGTAAAAATGTTGAGATGAAGAGTCATGGAGAGTTGCATATTGGGGACCATAATTCATCGGTAAGAGGGAATATCAGAAGTCTAATAGTTCCATGCATGGGATCTTGGAAATAGTTAAGTGAATGGGGGAAAAGGGTAAGAGTTCATAGAAACCGAGTTTGGGTGAAAAAAAATAGATAATTAAGGTAAAGGTTATGGGGTGCACATTTATGAAGTGTACAAGTGTCGTATTATGAGCGCGAAAAATGTTCAGACTGTGTTGTGATGACAAATTTATGTATATCTATAGAATATATGTTTTTATTGAAAAAACATTGTAAACGTTTCAATAATGTCACCTACGTTTTTAGTTAATTATATAATTAAGATTCATATTAAGCTCTACATGTAATGTGAAAATGGGTTGGTGTCAAAACATCCCTATACACAACCGTTAATGTAAATAATTCCAAAGACCAAACGTGAACACAATTCATTAATGTTAACATATGACATGAAAATATACATTAACAACGGTTATTTAATGGATCAGTTCGGGTTGTGTTTAGTCATTACTTATGTATAGGCTAAATAATTAATAATAGATCAAAACTACGAATGTTCTAACGTGCGACGCTCTAAACCACTGATATTGCAAGTCTGTATCTCTATAAAAAGTTCAAGATAATATACTATAGTTCCTAATGTATGTGATTTTGTAAAAAAGAATAGAAGTTGTAAATTTATATTGCACATGTGGTTTTGATAAAAGGGCTCGAAGATTTTTAAATAAGATTTTGAATAGTAAACTTTATTTAGATATCTCTTTTGATGTTAAAAATTCCTAATTATTTCATAATTCTATTTTTAAATGTTTGTAGCTTCTCCAATTAGAGGTGTTTAATGCTAGATGTGAGGCGTGTTGATGTTGTTACTCATTAAATTCAGTAAAAAAAAGGCATAGAGACGGATTGCGATGACACGATTTGTTATATTTTCGCAGGTGATACCTCCCCGTGAACATGGGGATATGGAGATTCATTGTATCTAACCTTCCAAGTTCTATCTTTTACAACTTCTAACCTCCTCCTAATATTATATATGTTAGATGTTTGGTGCTAAAGTGGATATGGAGATTTATAGTTTAGGTAAAAGAATCTAGGGATTTTCATCTCTTTATCTTCTTATTCTTCATCTCTCTCTATCGCTCACACACGCACACACATACATACACACACACACACACACAGTTTTACACACAATATGAACAAAAAATGGAATGGATATCTTTGTCTTTGATTTTTTTTTTGGTATATGAGTTATGAATTTAGAATTTATGATATATTTGAGAAATAGATTTGTTGAAATGGGCACTGGATTTGCAGAAAAATATATTGAATTTTACTTTTTTTCTAGGTTTTTCATGATGTATGTGCTTTTTTTTTTCTTTCGTAAATTGTATATTGTTCTAGGGTTTTGCTTTCTTTGATTTCGAGATTTTTTCAATGTTATTTTCATACATCGAGATTTTTTTCGATTTTGAATCGTTTTTTTTCACACACGCTCACACATTTTTTCCACATTTTTAAATAGTTTATTTTTTCATATTTTTGAAATAGTTTTTTCTGATTTTTTTAACTCACTTTTTAGTATTTTCAGAATATAATTTTTTTCCCATTTCCAGATTTTTCTGAATTTAAATCATTTTTTGCTTCAGATTTTTGAATTCTTTTTCAGTTTTTAATAGTATTTTAAAGAATTTTTCAATCTTTGCAAAATATATTTGACTATTTTGTCATTTTCTTTAACATTTTAAATTCTATTTTATTACATTCTATATTTTTTAACGTATTTCTGTATTTTTAAATATTATTTACTAGTTTTCACATTTTTCAATTATTTTTTGTAATTTATTTTAATTTTAAATATGTTTTTAATAATTTTCATACTTTGTAAATGTTTTTTCGATTATTTTTCGATTATTTTTATAAATTTTTCTATAAATTTTGAAATGTTTTTCTATTATTTTCGGAATCCAATGAAAAAATGAATATGTTTTTGTGGGTACCCGGAATTTAGTACTGTAAGCCTGGACGAGTAGCCCAACCCAAGCGGCCCAGAGTTCAGGCCCCTCCTCTTTTGTATGGATCCGATTTCCCCACGACCCCATGAAGGGAATTTATGGGGGAGCACGATCCTATGAAGGGAAGTTATAGGGAAGATGGCTAAAATGGAGGAATCCATCATCTCCACTAACTAACCTACACATATATAAATTAAACCCTAGGTTTGGGGCAAAGGACAAGTTGTATTCTCTATACTTATTCTTCAGAATATAGAGAAATAATACTGACTGCACCACCGTGGACGTAGGCACATCTTTGCTGAACCACGTACACCTGTTGTTGTGTGATTGGCGTTTTATTTGTTCTTTCTTGGTCATTACCTCTTTCATATTTATTTGTGTTGCACAATAATTGTCACCACAATTGGCGCCGTTTGTGGGAATCGTTCATCTTTCCCCGAGAAGAGCCCACGCCAAGAAAAGAATCTAAGATGTCTGGTCACAGCAACAACGCTCCTCAAGCAGGAGATATTCAAGAGCCACCTGTTCCTCGCAAGATTAGGTCTGAGGTTCGACGTTCAGATCGTGAGGCTCGCTTGGAAAGTCCATCCTCAGAAGAAAGTCAAGGACCAGCAAAGTCCACGTAGATATCCAGATTGATTGATGCATACGAGGCAAGGCTTCACGAGCAGAGGGAGTCTTCGCGCAGATACGAGGCTGAGAATGCTCACTTGAAAGGAAGACTGGAAAGACTGGAGAAGGAACTACATCCCGATACCAGCAGACGCCTCTATCGCACTCCTAGGCCTCAGGCGAGCAAATCTCGCAGCCGAGGAAGGAGCCCTAGGCGGGAATATCAAAGGGTTGAAGGTGGCAACTCAGACGACGACCTCCCCGAGCAACTAAGAAGAGCTCGCCGCTACCAGAGCCCTGCTCGCAGCGACGAAAACATACGGAACCTGGTCCGCAGAGAAATGGACCAACATCCAGCTCACCGCGGCACCAGGTCGACTAGAGAACTCGCCAGGAGAGCTCTCAAGACCCAGATGAAGTCACCCTTCACGAAGGAAATTGAAGAGGAAGAGGCTCCCAAGAAATTTGCCATTCTAAGGTTCACGATTTACGACGGGAAGACTGATCCCATTGATCATGTCAGGCAGTGCCGGCAGGCCATGACCCTCTAGAATCACCGGGATGCACTGATGTGCCGTATTTTCCCCTCGAGCCTCCATGACGTGGCTCAGAAATGGTTCGAAAAACTCCCTCACCGATCCATCAGAAATTTCAAATCCCTGACCGAGCTCTTTACGGCCCGGTTCATCACCAGCAGCTCCCATCCCAAAAGGATGGATGCTCTATTAACCATGAAGAAAATGCCTCAAGAAACACTCTGAGACTATGCGAAGAGGTACTGGGAGTTATTTAACGATATTGAGGATTGCGCAGAAGAGGTGACATTTGTTTCCTTCAAAACCGGATTACCTAGCTCTTCCCTCCTTTACCAGTCCTTGACGAAGAAGGAAGCTATGACCATTGACGACCTGATGGCCCGAATTGAGAAATACGCAAAGGTGGAAGACGTCACCCGCCTTAATGTAGGAGAGAACGGTCGAGCCAAGCTCACTACCAAGGGAAGTGAGAAAGTTGAAAACCAGAAGAAAGGAGGAAATAGTGGGAGCAAGAATGGCTCCAAAAGCGGAGGGAACCTTGACGTAACAAAATCGTTCCAAGCGGTCAACACCGTCTTCAAAGAGCCGATTTATAAAATTCTCGCGAAGATCGAGGATGAACCGTTCATCAAATGGCCCCGAAAAATGGGAGGAGACCCCTCGAAAAGAAGCAATGCTTTAAGATGCAATTTCCATAAAGAGGGAGGGCATAAGACCGAGCACTACAAGGCTCTTAAGTCCCACCTTGAGGAGTTGGCCCAGTCCGGACATTTAAATGACTTTGTGGAAAAGAATGTATAGAAAGTGGCCGCCCACGAAGAGGCGAAACCCGAAAACGTATTGGAAGATGACGCCGGACACGAATTCTCAGTAATCCACGGAGTATCTGACGTCAAGCAAATCCAAGGTAACTCAGCTCGAATGGAGGTAAAGAAACTGATAGCTGTAATGTAAGATTTTCAGATTGACCCAGAAAAATCACAGTCAGGAAAACGTCGGCGAGCAGAAGACATCAACTACAACAAGCATATTGTCTTCACGGATGAAGATCTTATGGGAGTAAGAACCCCACATCATGATGCCTTAGTCATTACACTCAGGATAGCCAACTTTGACATCGACAGGCTGCTCGTCGATCAAGGAAGCTCATCCGAAGTAATGTACATCGACCTGTTCCAGAAATTGAAGTTGAACATCGCCGACCTAAAGGGAACCACTGTCCCTCTGGTCGGCTTCGCTGGAAAAATGACCATGCCTCTGGGAAAAATAGTACTGCGAGTGCGCGCTGGAAATGTTTCCAAGATGATCGAATTCTTGGTGGTCAACATCGATTCACCATATCAGGCCATCCTCGGTAGGGGATGGCTTCATGAAATGAAGGTAGTCTCCTCGACCTACCACCAGAAACTCAAATATGTCACCGAGCGGGGAGTAATGGAAATACATGGCGACCAGGCGATGGCAAGGAAGTGCTTCATAGCGGCCATCCGACCAAAGCCAGAGAAAAAATCCGTTCAACCCAGCGAGAAAGTGGAGGAAGGTGCAATTCGTTCCAAATAGAAATTAAAATATGGAAGGCCTGGAGTGGAAGAGACCAGGCTCCTCCCCTCCGAGCGTGTCGTCGAGGACCTGGTAGAAGTGACAACTAAAGAAGGAGACAACAGCAGAGTCTTCCTAATCGGAGTGTCACTCACCGACCAAGAGCAAAAGGATTTATCAACCTTACTCAGAAGCAACATAGATGTTTTCGCTTGGGAACCCTATGAGCTGCCAGGAATCGATCCCAATATGGTTTGCCATCAGTTGCACGTCGATCCCACATTCAAGCCAATAGCGCAAAAGGCACGGCGAACTGCTCCCGAGAAAGCCAGAGCAATAGAAAAAGAAGTCGAAAAACTGTTGGATGCAGGATCCATACGGGAAGTGCAATTCCCCAAATGGTTATCCAACCCAGTGGTAGTTCCGAAAAGCAACGGGAAGTGGAGAGTGTGCATAGACTTCACTGACCTCAACAAAGCCTGCCCCAAGGATAGCTTCCCTTTTTCGAAAATAGACCAACTAGTAGACGCCACCGCAGCTCACGAGCGAATGAATTTCCTGGACGCGTACTCAGGATATCACCAGATTCCCCTGTATGCCCCAGATCAGGACAAAATGGCGTTTATCATGATGGTTGGTTTATACTGTTACAAGGTCATGCCTTTTGGGCTCAAAAATGCAGGGGCAACCTATCAGCGGCTAGTTACTAAAATGTTCAAGAATCAAATGGGAGACACAATGGAGGTCTACATCGACGACATGCTCATAAAGAGCAAGGAGAAGAAGAATCACCTCTCGGACCTGTCAAGTACCTTCGAAATCCTCAGGAAGTACCGAATGAAACTCAATGCGAGCAAGTGTTCCTTCGGTGTCCAGTCAGGAAAGTTTCTTGGGTATTTGGTCAGTAAGCGAGGCATAGAGGCTAATCCGGAATAGATTGATGCAATCAACAGAGTGCAACCTCCTCGCACAGTCCGAGATGTACAGAAGCTCACTGGAATGCTCGCTGCTCTAAATCGTTTCATTTCTAAATCCTCCGAGAGATGCAAGCCTTTCTTCCAACTCTTAAAAGGCAGCAAAACAGTAAAATGGACCCCAGATTTCTCACGAGCATTAAACAAGCTCAAGTCCTACCTAAGCTCTCCACCATTGCTTGTCATACCACAGCAAATGGACTCTTTGTACCTCTACCTCTCTGTATCCATTCATACTGTCAGCTCAGCGCTAATATGTGAAGTTACAGGAATCCAACATCCAGTCTATTACGCGAGCAAAACCTTATTAGATGCCGAGCAACGCTACCTACCATTGGAAAAGCTCGCATTCGCCCTAGTAATGGCCTCGAGGAAACTGAAGCATTACTTCGAAGCTCATACGATCATCGTCCTTACATCACACCCCCTCAAGGCTGTCCTAAGGAAGGCGGATTTGTCGGGAAGACTATCTAAATGGTTAGTCGAGCTTGGCCGATTTGACATCCAATTTCAACTAAGGACAACTATCAAGGGTCAAATCCTTGCTGATTTCATAGCTGAATTCACAGGCGAAGAACCCTTCGACCAGCCTAAGCCAACAGAACAAAACAACTAAGCTACAGTGGAAAGTTGGAAACTATTCGTTGATGGAGCCTCCAACTCAAAGGGGGCAGGGGTAGGAATTGTTCTCATCACTCCAGAAAATACAGTCCTTGAGCAAGGAATCAGGATGGGATTTGCAGCCTCCAACAACGAAGCAGAATACGAAGCCCTAATAGCAGGTCTCCAAAAGGCGCAAACTCTGGGAGCAAATCATTTGCAGGTATTCGGAGATTCGCAACTAGTTTCTAATCAGATAAGTGGAGACTATAACATGAAGGATGAGAGAATGGCAGCCTACCTCTCCTTGGTAAAAAACTTAATGACGAGCTTTGAAGAGATCAACATCCAATAGTTTCCCAGGGGGAAAAACAGCCACGCTGATGCCTTAGTAGCCTGAGCTCGACAATTGATTCTAGACTTAAAAGGGTCATCCCTATCGATTTCCTCAGTTGCCCAAGCATTTACCCCAACTGCGAGCTGACAAAAGAAAAACCAATACTCCAATTGGAATCAGCCCCCAGCTGGATGGATCCCTTGAAGGACTATTTAAAGAACGGAACGCTTCCAGAGGACAAGAGAATTGCCCACCAGATAAGAGTCAAAACTGCTCGCTTTCACTTATCCACAGGAGGCGACTTATATAAAAGATCTTTCTCCAGCCCCTACCTTAGATGCGTCCACCCAGGCGATGTCAATGCAGTGCTTCACGAAGGAATTTGTGGAAGTCATGTCGGAGGAAGGTCTCCAGCCTTCCGAGCAATGAAGGAAGGTTATTGGTGGCCATACATGCAAAAGGACTCCGCAGTATACATCCACAAATGCCTAAAATGCTACCTTCATGCTCCCATGGTCCACCAGCCCGCCAGCGAATTAAAATCCCTGACCAGTCCCTAGCCCTTCGCCCAGTGGGGAATGGACATCGTGGGACCACTGCCCACCGCTGCCGACAATCGCAAATACCTGTTGATTGCAACTGATTATTGTACCAAGTGGATCGAGGCAGAACCACTGGCGAACATCCGAGATGCTGACATGATAAGGTTCGTATGGAGAAATATAATCACTCGATTCGGAATCCCCAGAACCATCATCACTGATAATGGAACACAGTTCGAGAGTGGCCCTTTCCAGGACTTCTGCATCGAACACAGGATCAGGCACCACTTCAGCTCAGTGGCCTACCCTCAAAGCAACGGACAAGCTGAAGCCTCCAACAAAATAGTGATCGCTGGATTGAAGAAGCGGTTAGAACGAGCCAAAGGCACATGGGAAACCGAACTACCGCATATCCTATGGGCATACAGAACGACCCCTAGGCGAGCAACAGGAGAAACACCATACTCACTAACATATGGTATGGAGGCGATCATCCCACTAGAAGCAGGATTGCCGACAACGAGATCCGATCTTGTCGAACAAGGCCAGAACGATGAGGCTTTGCTCGCTGAACTCGACCTGACCGATGAACGTAGGGAACTTGCCCTAGTGAAACTAGCGAGCTATCAGCAACAGCTCGCGAAGCACTACATCAAAAGGGTCAATCCGAGGAAATTCAAAGTTGGGGACCACGTTCTAAGAAAGGTTCTGGGCAACACGGTGAAGCCATCAGACGGCAAATTGGGCCCAAACTGGGAAGGACCTTATAAGATAATTAGAGACGACCTACAAGGTGCCTATCATTTGGAAACGATGGAGGGCAGGGAGATACCATGAGCATGGAACGTGGCTAATCTCAAGAAATTCTATTTTTAGGAACTTTATTATTAAATCTTTTATTGTATTCATTATGTGACAGTTCATTTCTCATTTCACTAATGAAAATCTCTCAGTTAATCACTCTCTAATTAGTAACGATCATATTTTATTACACATCCTTTCCAAATCACAGGCATAATGGTCGACATAGCAGGGGAACACCCCTCCTCAGGTCATCATCATGAAGCACGACAGACCTCTTAGCATTGCCCCTGGCAATATATGAAGCCCTACAGAGTATCCTTAGGCATGAAACCTACTTTGGTTGAACAAAATCCTGATCGGATGAAGACATCCAATACCAGGTGTGTCCTCGCCAATTGCCCTGCTTAGGCCTAAGGGAGTGTGACGACACAACCTAAAAGGTAAAGTGAGGGCACAATGGTATTCTTATACTAGACTGGGCGGACACTCACATGACAAAATAAAAAGGATTGCGAAGCAGCAAAAATATAAAAGGATTGGATGAACACGTTTAGTCGGCAAAAGTGCCCAAAACTCGAACTTTTCATTAATCTTTTATATTTACAAAGAATGATAATACATGTTTAGTCGACGAAGCTCGCCCAAAGCATTTACAATTATCAAAAAGAAAAAGAGTAACAAAATCTCAAGGAGGTGGAAGCCTCCGAGCAAGATAATCAACAACTTTAGCTCTCCTTCCATCATCAGGAGCAGGGGCGAGCTCCTCCACGACCTCATTTGCATCCAATTCCAATAGTTGCCGGGGAATAGCATCAATGGGGATCCATCGATCATCCCGCCTGAATGGATTGGGCATCAGAGTGGAGGAGGACATCTCGTGTTGATACCACAATGTCGAGTTCCTCGGGACCTGCAGCTCTTTGAGGGCACTCAACCACCCTCTGATGAAGAAGAGATCCTCGAACTCTGATAGTCTCGTCGGAGCATTCAGCCAGCCTTGATCGTAGCCGTCGAACCACACTTGTCGAGGACCGTTCTTGAACAAATGCCGTAGTCAGGTGACGTCCCTCTGGAGCCCAGCAGCAGTCATATAAGCTCGCCGAACATCGCCGCGCAGCTCCTCCATCTCCCTCTCACGCTGTTCCTCGACTTCCCTGTTCCTACCCCTGGCACTCCTACCAGCACGCGGGATGGAAGGCCGAGCAGCTCGTGATGAAGAAGAGCCTTGTAGGACTGTCGAAACGATGCTTGGCGAATGCTCCTTAAGCCTTAGGACTTCCCTCCTCAAGTCTTCATTCTCCTGCTGCAGGAACTCCCCGACCTGGTTAATCTCGGTGGCCTCCAGCAACCTTGCTCTCAGTGCACTGACTTCTTCTTGCAATGAAGCACCGATTTCTTCCATCTCCTGGAGTCTGTCCTTCAACGTGGCCACTAGCTCGGACTGATCCTTATATTTTTAGTTCCTTGACTTAGCAAACTTGCAAAGTCTAGCAAAGGCCTGACGAACTGCAGGGCTTGCATTAGGACCAAGAGTCCTACCTAGTTGGGAGGTAACAGGAATATAGTCATCCACATCAACCAACTACAGATAAAAGAAAGATAGAAGATAGAAAGGGATCAGCGTAAACAAAAGGAAAATCTTCTCATTTCATTAATAAAGACAAAGTACATCGAGCAAAAAAACTTGGGAGATTACAAGCAAAAAGCGTAAAAGTAAATCCTAAGAACAAATTAACTAGCAAGCTCAGATTGCCCTACGGTGTCTGGCTACTTCCCCTTATCAGCTGCAGCAGAGCTATCCCCCTCTGCAGGAATGCTTTCAGTCACCTGAACAGGGCGAACACCAGCAGGAACTGTATCCAAGGGAAGATCAGCACCCTCGATGGTTGGAGCAGGAGCTTCCTCATCCACAGTTGGCTTGGGGCCCGGGTCGGGCTTGTAAAATAGGGGAGACTCAGCATCCACACCAGCAGCTAGAAGAGCTTTGTTCCAGCCCTTCTTGAAGTTCAGACGGCAGATGTAGCCAATCAGAACCTCAGCATCATCATAGGCAGCAGCCCACCCAGAGTTGTATGAGTCCTCCTTAATGGTGACTGTCTGGGCTTTCTCCACCTCCAACTGCTCATCTAGGACCATGTTCTTCTCTACGAGGTCCAGCTTGCTCGAGCACACTAAGTTATAAGCCTTCCTCAGCTCGCCCAGCTCCTTAATCGCGTTATCCCTCTCGCGGGCAGAATTGATGAGGGCCAGATCAGACGAAGCTCAAGCTGCATCAGCAGCCTTCAGATCAGCCTCCAGTTGAGAACCCCTGGCCTCCAGAGTAGACTTTTGCTGCTCCAACTCACCGTTCCTCTTCACCAGCTCATCGCGAGAATGGTAGAGCACAATGAAGTCGGTCACAAACTGCAAAGAATAAAGAAGAGATCAGGAAGAGAAAAGAATCAAGATTTGTTCAAAAATTGAGAATTGAAAGGAAATTTTACCAAGGCCAGCCTCTGGCTAGCTTGCAGGGCCAGCTGTTCAGACCCCAACGCCCTCTGGCGATTTGCAGGAAGAACTGCTCTCTCAAGCAGCGCAGGAGCTAGCTAAGGAGAAATGGCCACCGAAGCCCCCTCGGGCAAGGCAGATACTGGGACCAAAGCTTGACCTGCCTTGGTCCTTGATTCCAATTTCCTCCTCTCCTCCTCCTTCTCTTTTTCCTTTCTCTTCCTCTCCTCTACTCTCTTCTTCTCCTCTACCTTTTTTCTCTCCTCCTCCTTTTTCCTCTCCCTCTCTCTCGCCTGCTCCTCCTCTCTCCTCTTCCTCTTTTGCTCCTGAGAGGAAGGCCGAGAACTTGTAGTCACAACCCCAGCTGCAGTCTTCTATTTCTTTGACCTTTGTGCAAGGAGCACATTGTCATCATCATCATCATCATCTCTGATCAGGTTCTTCCTTGGAGGCATATCGTCACCAAAACTGCTAGAAGTACTCGACAATCCTCGAGCCTCAGAAGCCTCCTCAGAAGCCTCCTCAGAATCAGAAGAGCTGCTACTATCAGAGCTCCCTTCACCGAGATTACCTGCAAGCTCACTTTCAGAACTCCCCTCCTCTTCGTCCAACTGGATTAGCTCGGCAGTAGTCTCTTCGCAGGAAGCAAACTCTGGAACACTATCCACAGGTCGTGCTATAAAGCTAGAGCCTACATTCTTATACTCTAACAAGAAAGCGGCAGATCTGGGATGCTCGCCGTCACCCAAAAGCTCTCTGATGTTCCAAGCTTTAACCAACTCAGAAATCCGGACCTCGCTAAGAGCAGGCTCCAAGTTTCGTGACCTCGCTGTAAAAGAAAACGCAGAAGGGAGTCAGAAAAATCATAAGCCAGCAGAGATTAAAGCAACAGTACAAATATCTACCTATCTATATTCTTCCCCATAAAAGGGAACAGTGAACCTCTCAGACCTCGACCCTTCAGATTGGGGAGAGAACTACCAATTCCTAATAAAAAAACCTTCTTGCCAGTAGTCCTTATGGGAATCAGGTAGATTTACTACCAATACCCTATCAGGGCTCCTAGCTTTGAGGTACAGGACACCTGAACTGGTTCGAGAGAAGGAGTAACAAAATCAGACCTCGGCAAGCCCTAACCTTGTGCCATACAATTGATTTATCCTATGCACGTCGTTCACTATTTTCCATACGTTGGGCGAACATTGTGCATGTACAATACTAAAATAGCTAAAGAAATGCAGAAACAAATCATTAGGGGGAAAGGTAAGTCCCCCCTGGGAGAGCAACAAAACATGAATCCAGTGTGCATCCTCTATATCCCTAACATTCCTAGGAGGCGAGGCACAACACTCAATCTCTACCCACTCAGGAATGTTGTAGAATTTTCTAAACTCCGTGATTGACCTATTTCCAATCTTCGCCCTTGGAAAATACAAGAAAAACTACAAACCAAAGAGAAAATGCAAAGAGCACGAGAGACTTATAAGACAGAAGATCAGGTCAAATGACGAAGAAGCAACGAGAGTGGAGATCGAAAGCAGAAGGTACAAAGCGTAAGAGTTCTCAGAAGATAGAAGATTGCTGGAAAAGCTGAAACGACGAAAAGAAATGTGCCTTATTCCAACAAACCTTCAAAATCTAATCATATTTCACAGTAAACGAAGCGGCTGCCGCCAGAAATCGACTCTACAGCTCCCGAGGAATGGCAACGCAATAATCATTTAAATCTGTTGGGCCCACATGCATGGAACAACAAATTTAGGGGCAATTGTGGGTACCCAGAATTTAGTACTATAAGCCTGGACGAGTAGCCCAGCCCAAGAGGACTAGAGTCCAGGCCCCTCATCTTTTATATGGATTCGATTTCCCCACGACCCCATGAAGGGAATTTATGGGGGAGCACGATCCCATGAAGGGAAGTTATAGGGCAGATGGCTAAAATGGAGGAATCCATCATCTCCACTAACTAACCTACACATATATAAATTAAACCCTAGGTCCGGGGCAAAGGACAAGTTGTATTCTCTGTACTTATTCTTCAGAATATAGAGAAATAATACTGACTGCACCACCGTGGACGTAGGCACATCTTTGCTGAACCACGTACACCTGTTGTTGTGTGATTGGCATTTTATTTGTTCTTTCTTGGTCATTACCTCTTTCATATTTATTTGTGTTGCACAATAATTGTCACCACAGTTTTCTAATTTTTTAAATGTTTTTTTTAATACTTTTTTATTTTCACGATTTTCAGAATTTTAAATATCAAGGTTGAAGAAACAATTATAATTCACGACTCTTTAAGGATTTTCCCATATGAAATCCTAAAATAGACACGTAGCACATACAGAGCATGTGCTTATGGTAAGAACAAAAATAAATAAAGTCTTCGAGAACAAATGGATGTCTTTGATATCCGGTCTGTAATAGGGGAGCCATAGTGACCTATAATATAATTACAATATATATTTTAATTTAAAAAAATAATATGTATAAAGACAATAAAATTGAAAGGTTCAATATTTATCTACGGGCACCGTTTTCATGAATTGGGGTAATAATGACAAAGTATGCAATTGTATTAAGATATACAAACCATAACAATGTGGTAAACACATGATCCAAAGAAGTAGGAAAAATGGTGTGGTCATGCATGTTCGGTTTAGATTAATTTAACAACTTTTGAAGTAAAATGTGTATGATAAGTTGTAAATAAATTATATTGTATTTGAGAGTTTTGTATTAAGTAATTGGATAGTCACATTTGGTTTATATCTCCTCCATAATGTAATGAAATTAATATTTTTGAATCAAAAAGTTCTTTCATATTTTTTTTAATAAAAACTCGCATGTGGTGAAACTATCATTTATATAAAAGTTTGTTGTATTTAGTAGTCTGCTACCACGCTTATGTAACGATTATATTTTTTCAAGAAATATACTTATTTTTAATCATGTGTATACAATCACCTAGCTAGCGCATCGCACAACTTTATAACACATAAATTAACATAACAATATATGCTTTGTTCATGGGTAGCAACGGACATATATGGGAATTAAGAAGTGAAGAGAAAAGGAGAACTCCTAACTTATTGAAGTGATACAAGCAGGTATAAAAAGGGTTGTGAAAATTGATACAACAAATTTAAATTTTAAATCCTTAGTCCTTTCACCTAATCATATAAAAATATTTAACTTGTTATTTCACAGTTTTTTCTGTTTAAAAAATAATGGTTTCATTCATTTAAAAATTGTGGCTTATGAATAATCAATTATAAAAAATTTAATAATTGGCTTTAAAATCTATTTCTAAAGGGTCGTGCCCATGATAAGAGTTTTATAATAAATAGATGTCAAAGTATGGTGTAAGGACTATATGCGCTAGTCCATCGCGCGCATTACATGCTAGTATATCTTAATGGTTAAAGGGTCATATGTTAGTGTTAATTAGTACGAATGGGCATTTACAAGGTCTAATCGTGTGTCGGTAAATTATGGAAACCAATTATTTATCTTTGAGGGTATATTATATTGACTCGTTATTCACCTAAATCCAATATACCTGGCTAAATCCATTCATTTATAATTCGGTATCAAGTTATCTAAGTTGTGTCCCATTTTGACTGGATTAATTATAAGAGGATCTTCCTATTAAATCCTATTTACATGGAACACTTCCTAATAGGTCCTATCGCAATATTTTTTTCTTAATAGGTCCTATTTGAACATATACTAAATATTCACTGTATATTTACAAATAGGACCTATTGGAACAAAAATATTTTCTCATGGAACCTGATGGAGCAAAAAAAATGTTAGGGCCTATTGAACTAAATACTTAATAAACGAGACTAATTGGTAATGGATGATGAAATTCACCATATGTTTACAGTATGATCATTAAGGGTTATGTAGAACCATATTGTAATGGGTAGCATAACCAAACTGTAATGGGTGAATAAATTCATCATGTGTTAGTAATACGATCATCTGGGGTTCGTAGTAAGAAGAAACATACAAAAGTATTATCCTCGTCAACAATTAGAAATGGAGATAAAATAAAATATTCATGCATTGTATCAGATTAACAACTTAAACGTCGAATTCAAATGTAACATTCATTCGAATATCCCTTGAATTGTTTTCCTAAAATAAATTTCTTAATATCCAATTTTTGAATGTCATATTACCATCTGTGTATTTGTCTAAGAATCGCTATATAATACTCCCTAAGTTTCAAATTGATGGCATTACTTCTTTTTTTGTTTATACTGAATTAGGAGTCTTGTTTCCAAAAGTAGGTACATAAACTTGGATGATATTCTAAAATTATCCGTTTTAGCAGTCTTCATGGAGGAACGACGATTTAATGCATGTATCACATTAAATTCTACATTTTTTTAAGAATAAAATTGAAAGTTACTTTCTTTTCTTACAAAGTTGGCCTTTTAAAATAACAAATATTAATTGAGAGGAAAAATATATGTAATTATTAATTTGAGACATGAAAAATGTGATTTTATATATGTGTATGTTTTCGTGCCCACAGGGGGGGGGGGGGGAGAGATTAAACCTTGAACCAAATATTAATTTTAGTATGTAAACATGCAGACTTTATGCCTCCACCCCATAATGGAGGTTTTGTTGTTGGTATTAAATGAGGTTATAATTCCTTATCTTGAAAAATTAAGAATGAGATTGTTGAATAAAAGGTATGTGCCTATATACCATAGGAGGTTCAATAGGACAATTTCAAAAAAATTAAGAATATGAGAAATTTTGTTATTCTTAATTGAAAACTTATTCAATTTCACCACAAACACAATTATTATTATACAAATATACAATGACACTATGAAATAAAATTAATGAGATTTAAACATCAATCAACAAACTTCTAAACTCAAAACGCTTAAATCTATTTATGAGTTCAATTTTAGTTGCTATAACCAAGTATGATTGTTATCATAATTTAAGTAAAATGAACTAATCCCAAAATTTAGCAAAAATGGAGCAACAACGTATAAAATAGAAGGGAGGTGGGGTGCGAAAAAATGTTTAATGAAATCAAATCATAAGAATGAATTTATGAGAAAACCCACCTGGGGGAAATTAAGATTCATGATATCTCTCTCAACACAATACTTGAAAAATAAGTTTTACAAGGTGAAAACTCACAACTCTTTACCATAGACCCTTTATAGGTCAACTACTTTCAACACAACAAATCTCTCCCAATGTGTCAGATTCGACTCACGGAGCACTAACATGGCTGAGAAGACATCTAGTCTTCCAAGCATTATGATATGTTGAATAACTTATCTAATATAGCTAAACAAAACTCAAATATAATCTTTAATCAAAATCATTTTTATGCACAATTTGAAATTATGAATATGTGTAATAAATGTGTATTTAAATCTGAATCTCAATAAAATTCAAAAAATTAATCTATAAATCTTGGTAGATTAAGGGTTAAGATGAAAATTGAGAGGAGAAAGAGTTTAATCACTTAGAAAATGAAGATTTTAAAAAACATATCTCAAAATTTGAGTAAATGCGCTTTCTTTAGATTTATATCCAAAATTTGATATTAGGCCTTATTTTATAGAAACATTTGTCATGAAAAATAAGGAATCTTTATCATTTTCTATGGATTTCAATGCTTGGGGAGGGGGGGAGGAGGAGGAGAATTGAATTCCAGGAAACTAATGACTTGGAAATAAATTCCTCCATGTTCTATCAAATTGTGCCTTATATGATTTTAGCAAAAACAACAGGGTATCATGTGCACGAGTAACATCTATCCCGTGTGTATATGTAATACCCCATACTTTTATAATTATTTAATTTCCGTCTTCTTATAATAATTGATTTAATTGGGAGGAAAATTAAATTGGGTTTCGATAAATATTAATTAGCGAGACAAGAATTAATATTTATTATTATTATTTACTTGCGTGTGATAAGTAAATAGAGACATGATTTATTTTATGTCATTTATGAGAGAAAAGCAATGGACTATTATATTATGTCGATGGAGAGTTACATCAGCGGATTAATATATTTTTGAGTACATAGGTGATCCAGAATGGGTCAAAATAGTCTAGAATTAGTGCTCAAGTGTTATAATAGGGTTTCGAGGTGTTTTTAGACATTGCAAGACTTGAATGGGGGGTATAATAGTCTTTTTACACCTAGGGTTTAACCTAAATATGATATTAGAATGTAATTAGGAGGTATTTAAGGATTAGGGAGGTGGATGACAACCCACTTTTCAATCTCTTCATAAATATGATTTAGAAAGAGTTTAAGAAAAAAGAAAAAGAAAAGGGGAGAGAAGAACTTGGAAAAGAGAAAAAGAAAAGGAAATCTCTAGATTCAAACCATTCCAACAAATAAAACTTTAGATTCAGATCCTTAAAGGAAAGTATTTACTTTCTTTAGATTGCAAAATAATGTACTTAATTGCATTCATAATTGGTAGGACTAAATCTCAGATATAATTAAAGTAAGAGAGTTAAGTTGTGATTAATATCTTATTGTAACTAATAATAAATTGATGATGAAAATGTAAATATTTCATGATTAAATTTTGGGTTTAAAAGAATGCACATGCAAAAAATTGATATGGGGTTAGAATCAATGAAAATTCAAGTTTAATTAATTCTGGTTGAATTGATTAATGATTATGAACCCTACGGTTTTGATCATGTATTTGGCTATATTTCGTAGTTATAATGCTTATGGGTTAGTTAGGCATTCATGTATGATGTTAGTTTGATATTTTGGAAAGCTTGGGACCTCCATTGGAGGGTTTTGGAGGAGAAAATCTGAGGAAGAAGATGACTAGCATTTTAGAAAATCGAACCAGTTCGGTGGGGGAGTGAATTGATTCGCTTGACCAAACCAAGTTTGTCTTCCAAGTGAACCGGTTCGGTTTTCTGGCCCGTTCAGATTTTGTTTGCATGTTGTTTTCACCAATTAGAGTTTAAGGAATGATCGTGGGGGCTTCCGAGGTAGAGTGGTTCTAATGGGGAATAATTCTAGGGTCTTGTATGTGTGTTAGTCCAATGGATAGATGTTTTCGAGTGAGATTAATAGGAAATTCAAATGAGTAAACACTCATATGTGTAATCGGCAAATCGGTTCGAACTTCAGGTATGGTAGAACACTATGGGATTTGTGTACGAAGTCAATACTTTATATATATATATATATATATATATATATATATATATATATATATATATATATATATATATATATATATATATATATATATATATATATATATATAAAGTAGAAAACTTATGTATGTCATAAGATGAAACTATGATGTCATCCATATAAATTTTTTTTGTACTACCTCTTTTGACCTCAATTCTTTGATTGTCCCCTCTTTTTTTACTTAGCACATTTACCCTTCAATTCAAAATTGAGGGCACTGTAGTCCATACCCCTTCATTCTCTAATTCTCTCTCTCCCGCTTAGACCCTCTCTCATTTCTCACACAAACACATTTCTCCCATTCTATATTTCTCTCTCGTTCTCCCATCAGCAACCTAAAAAAACCCTACCTAAAGCAGTCGTCGCCCCTCCTCTCTACACACCGTCGCCCCTCTCTCCATGCCGCCGATTCTCTATCTACCCCCCGCTCCACTTGCGCCCACTAAAACACACTGGCATCTATTTTTAGGTTCAAATATGTGTTTATGTGACTTTTTTGCATATTCAATACTTGACCATGATTGTTTTTCTTTGGATTTAATATATACTAATTTCTAAATGCTTTTTATCTGTGTGTTTAGGTTTCATATTTTTAAATCAAATCCCAAATGTTATTTTTTAGGCATGCGTGATTTTTTACATTTGTCGTTGGTTCGTTATACAGAGCATTAATTGGTTGAACTAAAATGTTATTTTTTTTTGGCTCTTCCAACATGTTATTTTTACTCATTTGGTCAGGTGTTAGTCATGTGTAATGTGACCAATTTGTATGATGTATATTGTTGTTTATGTATGCAATTTTTAGTAATTGTGCGTTTTTTGTTATAAAATATGTGCATAAGAAGATTGAGTAGGGGTTGTTGAGTTGTGGTTCAGTTTTATATTTTGTGATATGTCATTATATAATTTTCAATGGACATTCGTTCTCATTTCAAATTGTACCAAGTTAATGTTGTTTGGTATTGTTGTTAAGTATTGGTATTGTTAATGAATTTTTTTTATTTCTTAAATAGGGATAGAACTATAAACAAAGAAAATTTTATCCCAAATTTTTAAATTGCCTACAATTATGGGTTATTAAAAACTTTGACTTAATGCGTATGTACAATGGTGTATGTATGTATGTATGTATGTATTTAACAAAACTTTCAAAAATTTCCCAATTTGTTAAAATTAATAGGTTTGAATCATAGATTATTTAAACAATTATTAATTTATTCGGAACTAAATACGACATGGTCCTATCAACGACGTACTCTTTCAAAAATTAGCGTTGTGCCTTCAGGCACGGACGTACTCTTTCAAAAATTAGCGTTGTGAGTTTCATGTTTTATTGTACTTGACTTGGTTGTGATAGGAAAATTACATTCTATGATGATTTTGTTTATACGAGGTTCTTGACGCACTATTATTATTGTTACAAACTATTAGTTATTATTGCTGAAGTATTTTTTATTTCTTAAACAGGATCGATAGCCTTTTAAATAGAGGAAGTTTTGCTCAATTTTTAAAAAATTATTTACAATTATTTATGTTATATAATAAATCTTTTGGGTACTATGTTTACAATTATTTATTATTATTCGAAAATTATAATAAAAACTATTTTTAGTTTCTCTTTGTTGTTTTTAATTTTTTAACAGAAAAAACAGTGACAATCCCAAAATGTTTTTTTTTATTTTGCAGTTTATTTATTTAAAAAATTAGATATTTTTAATACAAAAACGATCAACATTTCCAAAACTATTTTCAACCATTCTCTAAAAGCTTTACGTGAATGTTTAAAAAACATTATGATCTTTGGTTTGTTTTCGGAATTAAAAAACATTACAAACTTTAGAAATTTTGTTGGGGAACGAAATTTTCACCATTTTGTAATTAAGTACTTTGAAAATTTTGGAATTTTCATCATGCCTTCAAGCACGAGCATATATAAAGAAGCTTCTCCTATGTTCCGAACTCAAGATCAACTGTAGCTTTAGTGAGGGCACTTGCCATCGTACTAAGGCACGTCTTTATGCATTTCAAAACTATCAGTGTGCCTTCAGGAACGGGCATACCCTAGTGTGTATATATATGTGTGTGTGCATGTGTGTGTGTGTGTGTTTGTGCATGTTTGTTACTTATTTAGATTGAACATACCTACTCAAGAGGGATATCGTCAGGAGGTTGCGCGTAGTGGGCAGTCCACCATGGCATTAACTAGTAGGTGTTGGATTGGTTCCCCATGACATAGTACCGTTGCATGGCCACTATCCATATTTGAGGATAGATGTTGTTTTGGATACGGGTTGTGTGCAATAAGGTCTGGTTATGACTCCGAGCGTATGTTTATGATTGCCTCCATTTGTTAACATTTACGTTTGGGTTCAGTGATGCGATTCTGACCCGGTAGCTCATTGTGATGCATGATACGCCTGGAGCCTGATAGTACATGAGGGATGTATCCTCGAGGTCCATGATATAGAGATATAGTGATGCGTATATAGCGAGAGATCTATATGTATGTATTGCGTGTATAATTATTTATAGCACGGGTGTACCTATGTGATTGTATTATGTGGACATTCATTTATAGCATGTGTCTTTATAATATTATTTATGTGCATGTACCTAGTGAGGGTAGTATATACTTAGCTAATGGTGACAATTAGCGGGTTTCAGCTTTGATAATGGTTATTGTCCTAGTTATACAGGGTAGTATAATTAGGATAATGTAATGAATGCATTACGTGCACACTTTATGTGAGAGGTGAGGTTTTGGACTCATGTGAGTGCGATCGGTAAATAAATTGTGAAAGTAATGCACTACGTGTTTTTATTTATTTAAAGCATTTAATTACTTGCAAAATATTTTCAATCATTTTCGGACTTTGAACCGCGGGAAAATCTCTTTTCTTGTTTTTATTTTAAAAACTCTAGGTGTGAAGTGGGGACAACAGGGATAGATCCCTTTTGTCATTTTAGTTGCTATGGACGCTATAAGATTGACTTAGCTGCCTCAGTTCTTTCTATTTAGATGGGATTCTTTTCATTCTAGTATTTCCTTTTGGGCATGTTTCTCGGAGTTGGATAGGACTTTACTTTATGTTAGAGATGTTATTTTATTATTTAGTTTTTTCTTTTAATTGGATGATTACTGTTAGTGACCAATGATTTATTCGGTTTACATTTATTTATGCATGTCGTTCATGTTGTTCATTTAGATGTATGGATTTTATTCATTTATATTTATATTGCTTGTTGTGACAGTGATACTGAGAATAAAATCATACCGTATTCCCATTTTATTTTAGTAAAGGATCGGCCACCCAGTATTAGAATAGGCAGGGTGCCACAATTGGTATAAGATCATCAGGTTCTAGTGTCCTTAGGATATATGAAGAGTTGCAACATTGACAGGGTTTCATTCCTTTGGTATAGAGCCTTATGCTTAGGACTGTTGTTTCATATTGTGCATTTACATTGTTCTGCTATTGTATATATTTAAAGTGAATTTCACAAAATTTTGGTTTAGTTTTCAGATGCCAAACACTAGCAAAGGTAGGTCAACACGTGCAATGAGGAGGGACGTCGAAGGAGAGGCTCAGTCGGAGCCGCAAGCAACTTAAGGGATGGTGACTGCAGGGGAGGTCACAACCATAGTGTAATGGGCAGTTAATGATTCCATGACCGTCGTGGCACAACATTTATGCCAGGTACAACCACGATTGCCATTGACAACACTAGTTCAGACTCACCCAGTGTCGTCACTATGGGAGCAAGTCAAGGAGGCCTTTTATAAGGTTCATCCGTCAGAGTTTCAAGGAAGTACGAATGTAGTAGAATCTAGCCAATAGAAAAAGGACATCAAGAGGAATCTATGTATGGTTGCGTCAATAGATACTCAAAAGTAGGTACTAACTACGTTTAAGCTAGTCTGGGATATTTTTCAGTGGTGGGGATCGATTACCATATAAGAGGAGAGGGATTAGGTGACTATTTAAGAGTTTTGGGTGTAGTTTGACTGCAAGTTCTTTCCATCAGATGTACAGACAGAGATGAGGAGAAGATTTATGAATCTCTCACAGGAGCTACATACAATGGACGAGTATGAGTAAGAGTTCACTCACCTGGAGAAATTTGTGCCAGATAAGGTAAATACAGATGAGAAGATAATTCTGAAGTTTATGAATATGCTTACTTAGAGGATCCACCATCCTTTGTTGGAGGAACCTGACATTGAGGACTTACACTGATGTCATTAACATCCTGTTGTTGTAATACCAGGACCATCACATCCATCTGAGAGGAGTGAAGAGGATAGGAGATGCGATCCAGTAGGGACAGACTGGGGGCAATAATGCCAGCGAGGGGCCACAACATTAGGTTAAGTAGTAGGGTCGGGATTCTCAATAAAGGGAATCAATTAAGAGGTTCAGGTTGGGTAATGGTAGTTACAAGCAGGGCCAACAACATGTTTTTTAGGGATAGTAGGGTTAGGGTAATGAGACTGGAGGCCAATAGGGCTGGGGTCATTAGGGCCAGCACGTCTAAAGACAAGGGCAACCTAGATAAGGCCAATAAGGTCAGAGGCTAGAAGATTTAACAGGGAGATATTTTGTATGTGGAGAGTAGGTCCACATGCAGCGTTCATGCCTTAATAGGGCTAGGGGTCTACAACTAGAGGTCCACCCAGGGTAGCAGTTATAGCCACTTCCATACCCCACCAGTAGTTCTGGCATTGCCGCCTCAGTAAGGGCAGTTGTATATTGGGAGTATCTATAATATCCGGTGGCCACTTTGACACCAATACCACTAATAGTTGAGGGTATGTTTTCTATCCATGGGCACATGGGCATGTATTGCTTTACAAAATAACATTACACTCATTTTTTAGCACTAGATTTGCGCATGAGACAGGTTTAGTGAACAAAACATTGATATTATTATGACTGTAGATTCACCGTTAGGTAGCGGGGCTCTTATGTGTCCCATTTGTAAAGGATTGGTGTGGACATTTGGAGGTTATGCTTAGTAGTGGATCTGCTCATTTTAGAGATGCACAAGTATGATGTTATTCCGTGTTTGTATTGGTTAGAAATGTACAAAGAGATGGTGAATTATTACAGTAGGAATGTCAGATTTTCTATTCCAGGGAAAAATATGTTTCTTGTGGCGATGCCTCTTCTGGAAGGAGTGTCGAGCACGCATTTATATTATCTCAAGATGGAGACTTTAAAGGGTATAGTAATCTCATTAGTTTCGATCCCTGTGGTTATGGACTATGCTGCTGTGTTTCGAGGGATATTGAGGTTACTACTAAGTCGAGAGATCAAGTTTATGATCGACTTAGCACCAAGAACTAAGCTGATAGCGTGAGCGCCATATCGTATGGCTCCTTTAGAGATACTGGAGTTGAGAGATCAGATTCAATAGCTTTTCGGGCAGGATTTTATCTGCAAGAGTACATTACCTTGGGTGCGTCGGTTCTATTTGTGAAAAAGAAGGATGGGTTGTTAAGGTTGTGTATAGGCTACTGGGAGTTGAATAAGGTCACAATTCAGAACAAGTATCCGTTTTTGCATATCGATGACTTTTTTTTATAAGTTCAAAGGAGAAACCTACTTTTCAAAGATTGATCTAAGATCAGGGTACCATTAGTTACGTATCATAGAGCAGGATGTCCCGAAGATCGCATTTTTTATGAGATATGGGAATTATGATTTCAGGGTTATGTCATTTGGGATAATCAATGCACTGGAAATTTTCAAGGTTCTCATCAACAAGGTGTTTTGGGATTTCTTGGATCAGTTTATCATTGTGTTCATAGACGACATCTTGGTTTTTTATTAGATAGAGGGCGAGCGCGTAGAGAACTTACGTACGGTTCTTCAAACTATAAGGGACCACCAGTTTTATGCCAAGTTCGAGAAATATGGATTCTGGTTTTAGGACGTGAAGTTATTGGGTAATAGAGTCTTCGATAGAGGTATTTGTGTGGATCTGAGTAAGGTGTCAGTGTTGAGAGAGTGGGGCTATCCCACAACATCGACTGAGGTTTGTAGTTTTCTAGGGTTAGCAGGTTACTATCGCCGATTTATCAAAGGATTTTCGAATATTGCGAATCCCTTGAAGAATTTGACTCGTAAGGGAGTACCTTTTGTTTGGGATAACCATTGTCAATTATATTTTCATGAGATAAAGGAAAATTTTACTTCACCACTAGTGCTCGCATTGCCTAGGGGAGGAGTGGAGTACTTTATTTTTAGCGATGCGTCCTTACATGGACTTAGGGGAGTTCTACAGATGGAGGAGTAGGCTATAGATTATGAATCTCAAATCTTAATCCCTATGAGAAGAACAATACCACACACGATTTGTAGATAACGGTAGTCATTTTTTCCCTATGGATTTAGAAGTACTATTTACTGGGAGAGAAGTTACGATTGTTCACGGGCCATAAGTCATCGCATCATCTTTTCACACAGAAGGAGTGTAGATGTTTTGAGTTCATGAAGGACTATCATTTTGACATCCAGTTCCACTCAAGGAAGGCTAATGTAGTGGCAGATGCATTGAGTCATATGCTGACAAGGCAGTTAGAAGTAGTGAGGAAGGCGAAGATAGTTGAGCTTCATCAAGAGGATGTGGTAGTCTGAGCCTACATAATAATGATGACTGTCACACTCGAGATCATTTTGAGGGTTGTGAAGGCATTGGAAGGGGATCCCTCTTATTAGGAGAAGATACATCAGTTATTAGGGGGAGGATCGGAGTCTTACTCAATTAGTTTTGAGGGTGGATTATGTGTTAAGGGGAGGTTGATTGTCCCAGATAATGTTGACTTACGATATGAAGTTATGGAGGAGGTGCATGGGTCATGATTCTCGATGCATCCCGGAAGGGATAAGATGTACTAGAATATGAGGAAGCAGTATTGGAGGGCCGATATGAAGTGGTACATAATAGAGATTGTCTTTAGGTGCACCACTTTCAGATGGTGAAGGATGATCATGAGAGAACAATCGGGGGTTTACGATCGTTGGAGATTTTGGTATGGAAATGGGAGAGTATATCGATGGACTTCATCTTGGGGTTATCAACATCACAGAGGGGTCACAATTCCATTTGGGTTATTGTGGATCGATTGACTAAGGTAACTCATTTTTTGCCAGTTTAGGTGGATTACAAGACAGGTAATTATGCCTAGTTTTTCATTTCTGATATAGTGAGACTGCACGGGATGCCGCTCAATATTATTTCAGATTAGGATAAGATCTTTGTATCCCACTTTTGGAAGAGTTTTCACGAGCCAATGGGGATGGAGTGGAATTTTAGCATGGTGTATCACCCACAAACCAATGAGCAGACGAAGAGAGTGAATCTAATGTTGGAGGATATGTTAAGGATTTGTATTTTGAACTTTAAGGGTAGCTGGGAGAAGTATTTTCTACTGGTAGAGTTTGCGTATAACAACTCGTGCGAGTTTATTATTGGCATGGGACCATTTGAGGTTTTGTACGGAAGATCTTATCGTTCGCCCTCTTATTGGTTAGAGGTGGGGAACCACAAGCTTCTCAGGATGGACTTGATTCAGGAAGCATCAGTGAAGATTGAGTTGATCACGAGTTTTATTCAGGTAGCTCAAGACCAGTAAAAGAGTTACACCAATAGAAACTAGAGATTTTTGGAGTTTGATGTAGATGATCAGGTATTGTTGCAGGCATTTTCCATGAAGGGAGTGATGAAGTTTGGGAAGAAAAAGAAATTGACATCTAGGTATGTGGGTTATTTTCCCATTATTGAGAGGGTAGGGTCGATTGCGTATAAGCTTTCTTATCAGAGCATATGCAGTAGAATCATGATGAGTTTTGTTGTCTAATTTTTAATGTTAAAATTACCGCAAGTGCGCAGGCAATTGAAATATAGTGGGTGTAAGTACGGGTCGAACCCACAGATATTTCATTAATTTTTATAAAGTATCGACTGTCCAACTAGACAAATGACTGTATAAATATATGATTTGATTTTTAAAACTAAAATGAGAATAAATTAAATAAATGACTAAAAATGATGATATGAAATATGGGAGAAAACTAGGACGTCAGATCCATTTATCAATTTTAATTAAAGTCGCATGTTAATTTAATCCCGTATTTTCCAAATTTGTAACCCAAAATATGCCGACTCTCGTCGCACACATTTTGAAAAATAAAACAATATATGTCTCAAAATATTTTAGTGTCTCTTAAAATAGACACCTGAAATCCATATTCCCTAAAAAATATCACTTTTTAAATATTTTATGTGTATTTAAGCATGACATATCAAAAAAATTTAATGTCACCATAACCCATCAAAAATTACAACATTAAATTCTCAAATAAATACATATCGGGAATAAATACTGAATTAAATTAAAATACACAAATTAATTAATCATGATAAACTTCACCTAGTCCTAGAAATAAAATTCCTCACAGATCATAAATGGAACAGAAATATTTCAAGATGAAATAATAATAATATTCATTAATAATAATCAACTTACAAAAATCGACTTTCTAAGACTTGAATTCCAATACACAATATTCCTTCCAAGTTTCACAGAATTAATCTCCCAAACACTCAGAGAAGCTTATAAGGTATAATATTTTTGTGCTCACAAAACTAATTATGTCCGATTAATTCCTTCTATACGAATTTATCTCTCAAAATATGTATGTTCCTCATCACCCACTACCTTGATTTTTCTCTTCTGCCTCCCGTTGGAATTAACTAATGGTATCCGTGTTTTTTGTGTTCCCCTCAACATAGAGAATTACACAAAATAAATGGAACGGGGGGGGGGGGGAGGTATTAGAGTCTGGTTTTGGATGGTTACCGGGTTCTTGGATTGTAATAGGGTATGTGGAGGTTTGAGGTTTCGGGTTATGGAAGACCGTGGTGAGGAGGTTTTGGGTTATGGGTTTCATTTTTTGGGGGGGTTGATGGGTATAGGGCTTTGGGTTTGGGGTTATGAAAGATGGGAATTTGGTTTTTCTTTGTCTATGGAGGTTTTGAACGTGGATAGAGAGGATGGGGGAGTAGAAGATGGTGGGTGTGGTAAAATTTGTTGAGGTGATGTTGTTTATGGAGGATTTGGGGTAAGAGAGAGAAGGTATGGGGAGTATTGGAAGATGGTGAATAGTAATAGAGGGGTCATTTGGTGTTTGTGTGTGTGGTGTATGGTAAATGGGTGTGAGTGTGTCTAATTTTACACCTAATAAAACTTAAACAAATTATCTATAACTCAATTAAAAATAAATAAATTTAACCTATAAAATAATAAGAGATAAAAAAATTAATAAAAATAAATTAATAAAACTAAAAGAATAAATCTAGAAACAATAACATATAATGACATTAAACCAATGTACAATGAGTCAAATAAAATAACTAATACTAAAATAGCACTACGATATATATAGTGACACACTCTATATAATATTTACCTAAAATAATTAAACAGTCAAAGTAACAATAAAGACTCTAAAAAAATAAAATAATAAACTAAATATGATATGCACACAAATAAAACATCACCAAAAATATGTACATGACTTAAATAAAAAAATATATAAATATACAAATACAAACTAAACACACACACAAGGTGTAGGTATGGGTTGGGCTCGGTTTAAGGGTCGGTTTGGATTAGGGGAATGCTTTTAACTCCCGGAATGACTTTTGACTTTCTTTCAGTTTTAAACTTTGCACGGACATAATTTCTTCGTTTAAACTCCGATTGATACGCCGTTTGAACCCAGACGTCCCTTGATTCAAGGCCTTCAATTTTCTTGTTTGGTCCGAGTCCAAATTAAGTGTTTGAATTTACAATATTTCTCTTATAGGTGTGTAAGTGACCTTTTCATGCTCAATTTATATCTAGATTTCTGTGCTTGCACTTTAAACCTGACAATACTAAAAAATAACCGTGTACAAGCGATTGACAATGAATAATCAATGTCATAAGTATAAGACGTGAGTAAGAGGTTCCAAAACTTCACTTTTAATCCCATTTATTCTGTATTTTGTATTTTTCTTTTAAATAATAAAAATCTCTCTAAAAGTATTTTATTTATGATGCAAATAGACTAGAAAGGCCTAGATTTAGTTATAAATAATACAAAATAATTCACTCGTCAAATACCCCCAAACCTAAACTTTGCTAGTCCTCGAGCAAAAATTAAAATCAAACTCAAATCCATAGGAATCACGGTTACACGTAGCATGCGCAACAAGATGTTAAACCTCTAGGTTGCCCTAGTGGATGATGAGTTGTCTCATGAGGGTTTGCAGTGAATATACCCACAAAATTTAAAAACTTGACTCTATTTACAAAAGACACAAATGTAATATAAATAAGGCTTGAATGCAAATTTCATAAATATAGTAAAAATTCAATTTTCGATCTCAACGTATTGTGTGTGTGTGTGCATAGCCAATATGACCGTCCAATTTAAAAGATTTGATCGTTAAGATTCTTACACGAAAGTTTGTTTTGATTCAAATTCTCACGGGATGTGCTAAAAAAATGAACACTCGAAATTCAGTAGTTTCTCTTTGTGTATGTGAATAAAAGAGTAAATTCAATGAACTAACGCCACATATACATCATGAAAGATGGACATTTTATAATGGATGAATATGATCTCGTGAATGGAAAATTGATTACTTCGCCATATATCCAATTCATTCTCTCCACATTATAACAAACTTCACTTGAGATCAATTAGGACTTTCTTTGGGTTGTATTATAGGCTCGATTTTTGTTAAAAAGAATAGGTTTTGGAGTTTCAAAATTTTATGAGAATATAGAGGTTATCCATATTTTTAATTTTTTGGTGCTTTTTTCAACCTCCATTTTCTTTTTTTTTTTCGATTCACATGCTCCTTTTTTCTCCTTTTCGTTTCATATTCACATTCTATCGATTTCTCTCCCTTTTTTCTTTTTTTTCCTCTTTTTCACACATTATTATAGCAAACATTCTTCTTTTGGCCTTTTACCCTAATTTTACCCTCATATTCTCAGAAAGTGGGTATGGAGTTTTGGGTTTTCAATGAAAGGCTCGTTTTTCTTTTTAGGCACAAATGGGTTTGCAATGGAATAATGTAAAAAAGCCTGAATTTAGGCTTTTATTTTTGGGTTTTCAAAATGATGGCCTAATCTCATTTCTCAAGTTCCATTAAGTTACTTTTGTGTCTCAAGTCAATTCATCAAGACATTAAGTGTGTATGATTCATATTTTGGCTTTCCGTTTTCACCAGTCGAACAAAATAAAGATTTTGAGATCATCGAGGAATTAAGTACTGAAGGAAAGCTTGAGTTATTCTAACTCGGATTGATTTAAATTTCTAAAAAATGATGAATGACATGAAAATCTCACCGGGTTACAATCTCCACATTTATTCGTTAAGATTAATAACTTTCGCCTCAACATCTTTCTTCGATTATATTCACTACAAAAAAAAGTATTTTCTAAGACGAACCTTTTGAGATGGCTGAAATTTGAGTCTCTAAAACCCACTTTTTTAGACGATAAAATTTCCGGTCTTAAAAACTACTCTTTTAAGACCCTTTTTGTTACCCGTCTCAAAAAGTACTACTAAAAGTGACTGCAAATCAGTAGCCATCTAAAAAAATACTACTTAAAAAGACTGAAAATTAGTAGCCGTCTCAAAAAGTACTTCTAAAAGAGACTAAAAATTAGTAGCCATCTCAAAAAATATACCTTATGAGGCGGCTAAAACAAATTTTTCGTTCCCCCCATTAATTTTTACTCTCCCTCTTATTCTATCACCCTAAGAGCCTAAGGAAAAAAATGAAAAGACCACAAGTTCTTCTCCTTCTTTGCCCGTTCTTATCCTTCTTCTTCACCTGCACATCTTCGTCTCCCTATCCCTAGCTCTAGCCGCTATAGCCCAAGAACAGTTCTAGCCCTAGCACCCGCCCTTTCTATCGCCCCTATCGCTCATTAGTTATATTACAATTTTTTGCTCAAGTATTATTTTTTTTGTTGACTATTTTTATCTATTATGCCATTCTTGTATGTTAAAGAGTTTATGTTCTTAATTGAATAGGTTGAAAGATTGTATAAGAGGGGGCGAGTTATGCCATACTGATTTAAACATTGGACCAATTACTAATTTTATTGAATCAGTGGATATTCTATTGATTTTACCAATTTTATTTTAGTTACGTGTTTAATAGTTGGGATTTAGTTTAATCAGTGATGCATGGTTGACCTTAAACTTGGTTTTTATGATTTTTGAATGATGCAGGAAGACAATCTAAATGATCTGATCGAATGAGTAAATCTAGTCCCGAACATTTAAGCTATAGTACCGTCAAATTCATACGGATAAAGGTAATTTCAATTCTTGGTCGTTAATTAATATCATTAGTTTTTGTACTCGATTGATTTATAGCGGTGATAGGAGGTTGAGGGTGAGCCAATTGAAAACCCGAATTATCAACAGGTTGTTGTAGTATAGTTTTAAGATTAATTTATGAAAATATTTGTATACTTGTTTGTGTGAATTTAGTTATAATTATTGAGACATTTGTTTGTGTTAATTAATTCATGTCCTTTGCAAGTAGTTAATTTGATTTTGATTTTATTTTGTGATATATGTGATGGACCCAAATTAATTCAAACATCCATCACCGTTGAAAAATCACCAATGTTATCCAAGTATCTCATGGGAAACTATGAAGCACGGACACAGATACTGGTGTCGTGTTTGACACGGACACGACGAACTTAAAAAATAAGTACATGGAACAGCAAAGACAAGACGACATTTACTATGCATTTCAAAAACAAAAAATTGTTGTGAAACTAATATACTAAAATTAACATGGTTCAGTATTTCAACATTTAATAATAACTTTTAAATCATAAGTAAAAGATATGCATTTAAATTAAGAGGGATAATAACTTCATTCTTCTAACTTTTCTTATTATTATTCATACACCCTTAAAGATTTAATTTTACAAGATGACACTAGAATTTCTTAGTGTTCTTTAATTTTGGCACGCTATCGTGTCCATGAAATGTCTGGGCCATGGTCGTGAAGTGCCCGTCTTTTTTTAAATGCCAAATAAGTTTGACAAGCCATACGGAGTGACATACGAGTGTCGGAGTATACGACATGGGTACGTCACCTTTGAAGAAGTGCCCATGCTTCTTAGGTGGGAAATGTCCATTTTCTCATTGGACTCGATTTTTTAAATTTACTAGTAAACGTTCATTTTGGGTGGCGATAAACATAAATGAAGTGTCATGGAAAGTCTCGAATAATTCCAAAGGTATCAAAGTAATCTGAGGGAAGGATCTTGTCCTTAGCGGGATCTTAGTTGCTGAAGTTAACTAGTATACGCTTGTTATAGGGTTGAAAAATGAGATTTATGAGTCAAAAACTCAAAATAGGAACTTGTTGGCTTAATAAGAGAAACGGACACCCTAAGAGGTATTAATATATCCTGTGGGAAGAGACGGTTTCATCATTGAACATCTAATTTCAGAAATTGTCTCACTTGTGTATGTTCTTTTGCATGTCAAAATGGGATTTTGGAGGCCAAAACTCAAAACATTAATCATATGTCCTTAAAATAGGAACAGACACCCCTAGATGCACAAAAGGAACATGTGGGAAGTGTCCTTTTACTAATCGAACTCCATTTACCAAAATTGATTAGTATACCCTCATTTTGTGGTATAAAATGGACTTTATAGAGCGAAAGTTCAAAACATTAATCAAGTGGCCTTGAGAGAGGCACGAACACCCCAAGAGGTACAAAAATAACTTTTGGGAAGTGTTTGTGTTCTCATCGGACTCTATGTTTTTTAAATTGAATAGTGGATGGTTATTTTGGGGTTATAAGTCAGTTTTAGGGGTGAAAAGTGAAACAACGGCGAAGTGGCTCGAAAAGAGGCACATAGAGCCCCAAAGGTATCAAAGTAACTCAAGGGAAGTGGTCGTGTCTTCACATGACTCTCGATTTTTAAAAGTGACTAGTGGGAAGGATTTGGGCAAGTCTAGTACTGATCAAAACTCTGTTCAAGTCTACTTTGGTTTTACTCATTTTGGACATGTTCTCTTTATTATTATCTTGTTCAAACATGAGGAGGTCGTCATTGTCTACCCAGATAGTGGTGGGCGAGTCCTTGTTACTATGAATCACGGACACTCTTCCGAAAGCCAACATGTTGTGTTCGACAACGTATCCGACTCCTATGAAGCACGAACACTCTCCCAGAAGCCACGAGTCAACTTTGACTCAAGTGATGGTGATTGTGCTTTATTAATGATTTTTAAGGTCAAAGTGTGTTTGAATTTTGTTTTGTATGGTCCATTTTCTTAATTTCATGTTAAGAATACTCTAATAATCTATTTTATGGAGAAAATATGTTTTATTTCATTAGTATATATTTAAATATATATTATATATTATACGTATCATAACGTGTCGTATCCTAGTTTTTTGATCAATCACGTGTCGCGTATCACGTGTCGAAACACGTATTATGTGTCCATGCTTCATATTGTTCCCCTCATTGGATCGTGCATATGATTTGCACCTAGTGATTGGTTTGAACCAACACTTGGATTCCATATTCTCCGCTTTCTTTCGCTCTCTTTTCGATGTCATGTTCCGAATTAAGTGTCTTAGGACTAAGGATGGCATCGTGAGTTCAATGCACGACATAAACTTGGATCATTTTTCTCTTATAGGTATTATCCGTATGGGTAGCTTTGTACTCTCACCTAGATTTATAAAATATTTTTAGACCCCTCGGTTTTCTTTATTAATGATATGTGTGGTTAGTGTGTTGGCTGTTAAAAGACAACACCACTTTGATTATATTGCCTAGTGTTTTTGCATTGGTAATTGATATGCTTGGCCTTCTGTGTCTGTTATAATTGTCAACCATGACTTATCTTTGACCTTGTTTTAAGAAATAAGTGAGGAAAATGATGAATTTACTCTTTAAAAGTATGTTACAAAACTAATATGCCACAAAACTAGAGAAAAAGAAAGGGCGGGGGGGGGGGGGGGGGGGGAATTGGAAACTTTGATGCCATTATTGTAATGATGACTATGTTGGGTCCTATTATCGAGCAAAGGAGCATTCATTAAAAATGATGGTGTTGGAATTAAAATTTGTCCTAAAGTGAGTGCTAAAGTTGCCTTGGATGTGAAACGATTACCAGAAGAGGCTGACAAGAGGAGGAGGTGCTTTTTGTTCTTACTTGAATTAAACTATATTTCACTATAATTTATAGAAATAAATTGATGTCGAAAGAGTAATGTAACATGATGATAGATTTTATCCTGGGGGCGGTACTCAATTTAAGGATGGAGTTATGCACTACATTGAATATATAGAAAAGGTACGGTTGGGACTTCACTTCTTCGCTCTATTTCTTCAATTGATTTGGTTTTCAAGGCCTCGAAAGAAGCACTATGTAGCTATATAGAAAAGGTACTTGAATTGTGGGAATTAGAGAATAAAATATATGTTTTTATTGACTATTGATCCATTGTGTAGCCAAAATGTTTCTGCTAATTTAAACGCGAGTGGTTTGTTGGTTTTATTGGATGTCTCACTTAGATTCAAGGTCATATTCTTATTTAACAACAATCTACAAACATATATACTAAAAGGCAACATTGATCTTATCCTTCATTGACTATAAAAAGCTTCTATTATAGATATACACGTCCATGTCCAAATCCATCAGTATTCCCTCACCTATCCTATAGAGAGTCATCGAATAGGAGTCTGATAGAGTCGTGTGAAGAGAATTTTGTAAACTATTGTTTTACCAAAATCACGTGGACTAGGTAGAAATCATCTGACAAATTATTTTTCTCATGGGGTTTGTTTTGGTGACAAGTCCACAGTATATTAATCATCTATCTCCAAACATCACTAATAGTCAGGTTATCATGACCCTCAAAAGGATATCCTTTTTTTTCAAACAAAATTACAACACTTCATTTAATGCAATGCTATAACACTCATCATCAATAACATATCTAAGTGCACATTTGATGAAATCGCAGTGAATAATTCTCGGTGCACTCACATGACCAAAAGTAAAATGGAATACTTTATATTTTACACATGCAAGCCAAATTCTTTTTGGCGAGGGCTACATTGATTCTCTCAATACTAGACAATCAACCAATCCATAAAGATAAAAGGGATATGCAACATTGTTGGTCTATCGATATTGATGACACATGAGATGACCTTTCGGGTTTAGAGTCGCATAGTATTTCCTCGAGTTGATAACATAACATCAAACCTCTCTCATCACTCTCACGAGATTTACCAATTAACCGAAGTAATTTGCAACTTAGATCTTGAGGATTGTATAAATGGGGTGGGATTAGGGGGATGAGAAATGGGTGTGTGAGTAGCTCAGGAATCCTCGACCTATCATTTTGGTCCCACGCGAGGCATTTCTTCATAAGATCAAGAAGTCATGGATTGGGAAGGGGCTCAAATGTAATTTTGTGGTTCAGGTCTATTATGACTTTAAACTTTGCCTAAAATGTATTGTATTCTGAGAAGGGTGTTCTCCCATAAACCATTTAGTAAAGGATGCAACTAAGAGACCATATATCGGATGAATGACCACACTTTATGATATTTCCATTTGAATTTGTCTCGTTTCACATGAATGCTTCGGGGGACATGTAACTCAGTTTACCCACCTGTTAATCTCGCTTAGTGTTTGTTGTGTCACTCATTATAGATTTGTCAATACCAAAATCAATTAGCTTCAATGAGCTTTGGCAAGAAGAGAACTAGCCAATTTTAGGACTGAGTGCACGATATGCTCCTCATGTATGTGCTATTAATAGCTAGATGTATTTTCTGTCAGTAAAATCAAATCTAGTTCTCATCAGTAGTTGACTCAGAGCTATTTAGTTATTTCCATTTCTGGGATAACATATGAGCCAAATCAATTTCAACATATTCAAGTACCATGTATATAAATCCAACTTCCCTGAACCTGACATCCCTTTTAGTCATGGAATCAATCATTACTTCCTTGAGCAAAGCCTTATCTGTCACATCATAGTCAACGTGTCGAATGATGTGGTTCTTTCCCTTTAGTTCGTTCAAATATTTAATTTCCTGACAAAATCCATATGCAGTGACATAGTCACGATCTTTAAGCTTATTTTTTTCATGGAATAGATTGTACAATCCGAAGAAATGACTTTGTGGACCTCACTACTTCCTCCACTGCCTATCTTGCCAAGACTTTGACAGAAGTTTCCATTAACCTTAAAAACAAGTGAGGATCGTAGTTTTTCTTATAAGGTGGTGATTCCGCTTTGCTTCTTGCAACTTTTCCTTGTTGTTTTGACTTGTTACCTTCCAACTTCACATCCAAGGATATATTATTAGATAAGGGCCTGCAATTTCACATCAGTAGCACTAACACCAACTGAAGATGATTTTTCTTATATTTCCTTGACATTAAGAGGTGGAAGATCTTCTAGAATATTGCATTACTTTTGCACATTGCTTTGCTAGTCCTTGTAGAGATCATATTCCTTAACTTTCGATTGGGTATCCACATAAGAGCTGGGATCTTGGGTTGTAGTGGATGTCTGCTCAACAAACAATCTGCTGGTGTCCTTAGACAAAATTTATGGTGGGTGCACCATATCCTGTTGACTCATGGGTTGAGAGCTCACATCGCAATCTCTGAAAGATTCTACACCCGCATGAAAATTTATATTTGGGTGAAAATGAGAAAAATAAGTTGTTGAATTAAGCCTGGGAGCAGAAGCTAAATTCATTAATGTTGTGGTAGCGCAAAATGGCCCAACAACTGAAGACTGGGTCATCATATGACTAAAGTTACTCTGTAGAAAGTTTATGAATTAGTGAACTTCATCCTAGTATTTCAATAATGGTACAATAATATTGATTTTTTATCACGTAGGCAGATATCACTATCTTTATCCTAGAATTGACTGTCATAAAGGATTATTTGGTAGGGTCATCAAACTAAGCATTTGCATAAAAATCTCTCATGAGGTCAAGGCATATTTTTTCCTCGGTTTGACCATGATATCAAATGCCCAACCATTGACAATCAAAGAATATAGTGTATACTAGTGACAACTTGCCATATATCACCTCTCAATCCATAGTGCGTTCAGTGATTGAGGTTTGATCCGTGAACTTTAAATTAAAATTTTATTCATTTTCCTATGTGGGATTTTCACTTTCCCATGAGAATTCTATAAATATTTTTTAAAAGATGTTCATGTAAGATACAGAATTGGAAAATAAAGAAAAATAAAAATACATTTAAAAGATGTTAAAATATACAGAATTTTGATTCGTCTGCCTAAACCCCGTCCACTAAACTCTCATTAAACAACTTGAACTATACAGAGTACTCGCATCACTTTGACAAATAAAATTTAGCTTCCTTTGAAATTTGGTATGAATGTTACACTTATTCATGATGAAGATTAGATCATGTCTTCTGCCTCAAATTTGAGCATCAGTTATTTCAAGATCTAATTATATTATCAATTATCTGCTAAGGGCACAAGAAGTGAAAGAATATGTGTTTGGAATCATATTGATATGTGTTGAAATACTTGTGATGAGTTTCCTTATATAATTATTTGGGATTTCAATGTAGTCATTGATCAAAGTAAAAAAATAGTGGGTAATGATATAAATTTTCATGCATTGCAAGACTGTAAATGTATCATTTCCACAACTGGTCTGACTCATATTGATGCTGCCTACAAATTTTATTAAAATTTGTTCATTGTTTGTTACTGCTCTAGTTGTGCTGCTCAGATTTGCTGCTCAAATATTCCTATGTATACAAATGTTGCATAGATTTAGTCTTGTTTATAGTCTATGATTTACACCACATATTAGTTTTTAGAAGTGTTTATTCTTAGAGTGTTTAAGTTGGCTGCACGAGTTTTTTTTGTTGTAACTAATGTCATATCCTCTATCCAAATATTAAATGAGAGTAAATACTTCAACTTGGAAATATTAATATATAAAATCTTTATGTATTTTAGGGTCTGGAATAATTTTTGGGGCTAACTACATATGATGCATATGATGCCTCCCCTCTTTATATACGACATGGAATATCATTGATTTAGTCCTTGAAAAAATACCCGCACAAACATGCGCTCATAGTTTACATTATATGTTTGTTATGTGGTTTGATGTTGTGCTTTTGTTTTTGCATTATTTTGCAACTTGGTTATGCATCATTTTACTTGACTCCCTATTCATTATGCCTTATATCTCATACCTCCTATCCATTATGCCTTATATCTCATACCTCCTTATAGATAGAAAGGCCTTTGGTGTCACCTTTACATCTATTAACTGGATTTTAAAATCCAAAAACAATTTGAGGTTATTTTATATTGATCCTTGAAGTACTATATCTTCATGTTGTTGACAATAGGTTCTCAATTGAGTGTTTATCTTGTGCAATCTCCTTCATTTTGTCAAGAACTAGTTTTTGTGGATGGACACATGTCAATTTTGTATTGTTTATCATGCCTTTAATGCTATCACTAGATCTTGTTTTAGACTCCCTAATTCAAATTGAATTTCACTCACCCATAGAATTTGTCAGTCAAAAGGTTAGGCTGAAATCTTAGTTAAAAAAAGAGCTCCTCTACTTATTTCCTTATTCATAATGCCTTATTATAATCTCCTCTCTTAGAAACTTGTAGTTATTCCATTTTTATGTTAAGTTTCTAGAAGTTCTTATCTGGCTTGTCTCTCTCCATGGTGATGTAGGGTTATGGCCGAGAATGCTGGATGTGTGAAACGCAACTCGACTTATAGTAAGCATCTCACAAACAATAAAAATTCCTAGAAGTTGTTTGCATATATATCACTCTTTTTGTCTTTATAGCACATGAATATGAAACCCTAGTCAGTAATTTTATTCTCCTTTTACTGGTTATATTTCACTAGGATGTCGGATGTGAAACAAAAATAGTTATTCAATTATTTTGTTTATAGTGAGGAATGATATTTTGTACAAGTATTGTCCCTCCTGTACCTCAACGATCTATATTGATTAGGTAATATCACATCTTTGTCATTATGAAATTGAAAATACTATTTATCATGTATCGAGAGAGTAATTTTGCTAATTACACGTATTTTACCTTAAAACATACATATTTTATTTCTATATATCTATGTGAGGGAGTGTTAGGTAGGATAAATGTATCAAAATTTTCTTTCGTTAGGATATATTATATGCATTTTAATATTTTTTTTGGGCAGAAAATACACCCTTGTCAAAATACATGTTTAAAGTGTTATGGCTATGTCATCGACAGGAGCTTGAAGAGTTAGAGATTCGCAACCAACAAGCTTTATTACAGGTGAAGAATGATATATGAAGTGAAATGAAGAGTTTGTTCCAAAGTATTACCCCTCATCATACTTCCGTTACCTCGTCGATTCAGTATGACTAGGTAATAATATATAATACATAATTTATACATATAATTACTTATATATATATATATACTAGGGTGTACCCGTGCCGATGGCACGACGATAATTTTTTTCCCCTAATAAAAATGTTTACGTTCCGATGCCACGGTGAAATAAAATATCAACTTAAAAATAATTTAACTCTATTGAATTCTACCCACCTCGCTTTGTCCAGCCCATGGGTCATAATAATTGTGTACCCGTGCCGATGGGTCATAATAATATAACTCTTTTTTTTAGTCTGCGTTTCATAATTTAACATGTTTGATGAACTTAATTAAACTTCCGTAAGTAGTCATGTAACACTCCTTTCAATATTTTTTAGAATAGTGCATCAAAAAATAATACAAAGAATACAAAATAATATCCTAAAAATAAAAAATCCGTAGTAGAGTCGTTCACATGCTCGTTTATACCTCGAACCATGTAAATTATTTAAAAGACACTAAGAAAAGTTTGACACCAAGAAAATTAATTTGGATAATTTAAAAATTATTTAAAAGACATTGATTATACTAAATTAAAATAAACTACAATCCTCCTTTGTAAATTTTTATATCAACTGAGTTTTAACAAATTTAGTAGTGAATTGCATCTTGACTTGCCATCAGTTACGACATACCCTTGTAAAAACAAAATATTTTTAATGTGTGCACAATTGCTTTAAAAAAACTTTCAAGTGAATACATAATGAGAATTAATGTCAATTTTTTATAAGACTATACACCCTCTTTAAAAAATAAAAAATAGTCCAACAAATAATTTTATTTCCAGCATAAACGTAATTCTCTTAAAGATCATGTATTCTTATGGTTAAGAATTTAAGAATGAAAACATTTTTCTTAAAAAACCAATGATATACTATATGTATTAAATTCTCTAAAGTTTTGAAGCATAAATAATTTAAGTCTAAAAGAGTTTTTATAACACGTGTCAACAATTTAGAAAATTTGAACAATATTTCATTTATTTATTAATTTGACTATCCACCAACATGTTTAAAAAATAAAAATAAATAAAAAACTCCAACAACAACAATAGTATGAGTAGGAAATCGTCATCGATTGAACTCAATTCATGTAAATAATATGCATACATCAAGAAATAAATTAACAAATAGTATGCGATAAACAAACATAATTCTGAAATGAAACTGCAAAATAACTATCAACACACACAATTGAATCCAATCAGCTACTTCCCATAACTACCACCGGACACCACCACTGCCCCAAATCATCATCTCTCAACCTTCAATCCACCATATTCAATCCCCCCAAACCCATTTTAAAAACCTGCAAATCCTAAAACCCATCTCCAAACTAATTTTAGAGAGGGAGAAGGAGAACATAGACGATTGACATACCCATCTGCAAAACCAACAAAACGACCCCCTGTTAGATATATAAAAAAATCGTTATACAACATAAAGGGATCTATAATTTATTAACTAATTAAAAAATTATGTGCAAATCTGATGTGTCACAGCGTGTAAATAATCTACGTTTCCCATGTTGATTGGGTAGAGTGAGAGAGAAGATAAGGATTTTTAGGTCATTCCTGTCAAAAAATACACAGCCACGGCGTGTAAATTTAGTTAAAAGAGCTAGAGGTCATCCCTGTAAAAAACACAAAGCTCAGGGTTATGATCTAGAGGTCATCCCTGTCAATGTTGAATAGGGGCTAAAAAAATCCAGAGCTCAGCATATAAATTTATATGTTGTAAAAAACATATAAAAACAATCCTCCATTACTAACATGTTGTAAAAAACATATAAAAAGAAATTGTAAAGGACCTGATACGAAGGTGCGATTAAACTCTCTCGCCTGCATCTTCGGCACCGTCTCATCATTGTCGTGGCCGGAGCTAGTAGGTACAATGAAACTCATCACCACCGGCGAATCTCTATTGATGACCGATGGTTTATTTGAAGATCTTTCTAAATAATATTTAGAGACAGACCATCACTCAAGCTCAACTACAGAGATAGACCATTCGTACTCATTTGTATTTAGCTCAGTAGTGCCTTCAGATCTCATCTACCGATCTAATTTTGGTCAGTTCCTACACAAATAACATTCCTTAATAACTTTTATCCCCACATCACTAAGAATTGAACTATAATGGGAGAGCCAAACTTGAAGAGGTGTGCAAGTAACAAATCACATGCAGCAGCTAATGTTGACATTTTACCTGCAATTTTTTTAAAGGTTAGACTTTGAACTAGACACAAAACATGGAAAGCACATACCCAGAATAAGCTCAAAAATGCCAAAGATAATACAATAATTTAGAAGAAACAGATTGAAATGAGAACATGAGTGAGAAATATTTCATATCCAGAAATATTGCATACCTTGAGATATTGCAATGAAAATGATGCAAAAATTTAAAAGAAAGAAAGTGAGACTATACCCAGAATGAGAACATCTCCTTCCTTCTTGACTTACTGTTTGTTCAACCATTCTTGATCAGGGTTTTAAAAAACATATTCAGAGAACCCATTAATATTAATGCTCTTTATATTAATGCGTAATGTAGAAGCAATTGTTATGCAATACAAATAAATATGAGAGAAAGATTATCCATAAGAGAGCAAGGAATAGAAGATGCCAATCACACAACAAATGATGTACGTGGTTCAGCCAAAATGTGCCTACGTCCACGGTGGCGCAGTCGATGTTATTTCTATATACTCCAGAGAGTCATTACAGAGAATACAACTTGTCCTTTTGCCCCGGACCTAGGGTTTAATATATACAATTACATATAGGTGAGTGGAGGTGATGGGTTCCTCCACGTTTCCCATCTCCCCTATAACTTCCCTTTATGGGATCGTGGGAGGAGACTGGATCAATATAAAAGATAAAGGGCCTGGACTTTGGGCCACCAGGACTGGGCTACTTGTCTAGGCCCATGGTTCTAAATTCTGGGTACCCACAATTGCCCCTAAATTTGTTGTGCCATGTATATGGGCCCAACAGATTTAAATGATTAGCCATAATGGCCGTGTTGCAATTCCTTGGGAGCTATGGAGTTGATTTTGGCAACAGTCGCTTCGCTTACTGTGCACTATGATTAGAATTTGAAGGCTCGTTGGGATAACCACATCTTTTTCATTGTTTCAGACTTTCCAGCACTCTTTCGTCTTCTGAGAATTCTAACGCATTATTTCATTTGCTCTCAGTCCCCATTCTCATTGATTTTTAGTTATCTTGAGCTCGTGCTTCTTCAGTACTTGAATCGATCTTCTATTTTGTAAGTTTTTCGTGCCCTTCCTTTTTATTTTCTCTTTGGTTTGTAGCTTTTCTTTGTTCTTTCCAATGGCGAAGATTGGAAATAGATCGATCTCTGAGTTTAGAAAGTTCTACAACATCCCCGAGTGGGTAGATACTGAGTGTTGTGCCTCGCCTCCTAAGAATGTTAGGGATATAGAGGATGCCCACTGGATCCATGTTTTGCTGCTTTCTCAGGGGGGACTTACTTTTCCCCCTAATGATCTATTTTTGCATTTCTTTGGTTATTTCAATATCGTCCCCGCACAATGCTCGCCAAACGTGTAGCAAATAGTAAATGGTGTACATAGAATAAATCAGTTGTATGGTACTAGATTAGGACTTGCCGAGGTCTGTTTCTGTTATTCCTTTTCTCGAACGAGCTCAGGTGTCCTCTACCTCAAAGCCTGGAGTCTTGATAGGGTATTGGTAGTTAATCTACCTGATTCCCACAAGGACTATTGGGAAGAGGGCTTTCTTGTTAGAAATTGGCAATTTTCTCCCCTGTTCGAAGGGTCGAGGTCAGAGAGGTTTACTGTCCCCTTTTATGGGGAAGAATATATAGGTAGACATTTGTACTGTTGTCTCAATCTCTGCTAATTTATGACTTTTCTAACTCCTCTTTGCTTTTTCTTCTACAGGGAGGTCTAAGAACTTGGAGCCTACCCTCAGCGAGGTCTGAATCTCGGAGTTGGTGAAAGCTTGGAACATCAAAGAGCCTTTGGGTGACGGTGAGCATCCAAGGTCTGCTGACTTCTTGTTAGAGTACAAGAACGTAGGCTCCAGCTTCATAGCACGGCCTGTGGACAGTGTACCAGAGTTTGATTCTTTGGAAGAGACTACTGCTGATCCGATCCAGTTGGACGAAGAAGAGATCAGCTCTGAAAGTGAGCCTGCAGGTAATCTAGGTGAAGGGAGCTCTGACAGTAGCAGCTCTTCTGATTCTGAGGAGAATTCTGAAGCTCGAGGATCGTCGAGCACTTCCAGCAGTTCTGGTGAAGATATGCCTCCAAGGAAGAACTTGATCAGAGATGATGATGATGATGATGATGATGATGATGATGACCATGTGCTCCTTGCACAAAGGTCAAAGAAATAGAAGTCTGCATCTAGGGGCGTGGCTTCAGGTTCTCGACCTTCCTCTCAGGAGCAAGAGAGGAAGAGGAGAGAAGAAGAGCAGGTGAAAGAGAGGGAGAGAAAGAAGGAGGAGGAGAAGAAGGGACTGGATGAGAGGAGGAGGATGGAGAAAGAGAAGGAGGAGAGAAGAAGGATGGAGTCCAGGACAAAGGTAGGGCAAGACTTAGTCCCGGTATCTGCTTTGCCCGAGGGGGCCTCGGTTGGCATCTCTCCTCAGCTAGCTCCTGCGCTTCTTGAGAGGGCAGTTCTCCCTGCAGATCGCCAGAGGGCGCTGGGGTCTGATCAATTGGCCCAGTAAGCTAGTCAGAGGCTAGCCCTGGTAAGATACTCTTTCAACTTTTAATCTTTTGACAAGTTCTAGATGTTTTCCTCTTCTTGATTTCTTCTCTATTCTTTGCAGTTTGTGACTGTCTTTGCTGTGCTCTACCGTTCTCGCGACGAGCTGGTGAGGAGGAACGATGAGTTGGAGCAGCAGAAGTCTGTGCTGGAAGCTAGGGGCTCTCAGCTGGAGGCTGACCTAAAGGCTGCTGATGCAGCCCGAGTTTCGTCTGATCTGGCCCTCATCAGCTCTACTCACGAGAGGGATGATGCTGTTAAGGAGCTGGGCGAGCTGAGGAAGTCTTATGATCTAGTATGATCGAGCAACCTGGATCTCGCGGAGAAGAAGAGGGTTCTGGACGAGCAGCTGGAGGCGGAAAAGGCCCAGGCAGCCACCATTAAGGAGGACTCATACAACTCTGGGTGGGCTATTTCTTATGACGATGTCGAGGTTCAGATAGGCTATATCAGTCGTCTGAACTTCAAGAAGGGATGGAATAAAGCTCTTCTAGCTGCTGGGGTTGATTCTGAGTCTCCTCTGTTCGACGAGCATGACCCGGGTCCCAAACCAACTATGGACGAGGAAGCTCCTGGCCCAGCCATCGAGGGTGCTGATTTTCCCTCTGATACAGTTCTTGCCGGTGTTTGCCCTGCTCAGGCGGCTGAGGGAGTTCCTTCAGAGGGGGATGCCTCTGCTGACAAGGGGAAGCAGCTAGACACTGTTGGGCCGCCTGAGGTTGCCAGTTAATCTTCACTTAGGATTTAATTCTGTACTTTTTGCTTGTAATTTTTCAAGTTTCTGCTCAATGTACTTGACTTTGATTAATGAAATGAGAAGATTCTTCTTTTGTTTGTGCTAATCTCTTCCTTTCCTCTATCTTTATTTTACTTATAGTTGGTTGATGTTGATGACTATATTCCTGTCACTTCCCAACTGGGCAGGACCCTTGGTCCTAATGTAGGCCCTGAAGTTCTCCAGGCCTTTGTTAGACTTTGCAAGTTTGCTAAGTCAAGGAACCAAAAATATAAGGATCAGTTCGAGCTGGTGGCCAAGCTGAAGGACAGGCTCTAGGAGATGGAAGAAATCGGTGCCTCAGTACAAGAAGAAGTCAGTGCACTAAGAGCAAGGTTACTGGAGGCCACCGAGATTGACCAGGTTGGGGAGTTCCTGTAGTAGGAGAATGAAGACTTGAGGAGGGAGGTCTTAAAGCTTAAGGAGCATTCGTCGAGCACCATTTTGGTAGTCCTGCAAGGTTCCTCATCATCGTGAGCTGGATCTCGTCTTCCCCTTCCGCGTACTGGTAGGGGTGCTAGGGGAAGGAACAGGGAAGCCGAGGAACAGCGTGAGAGGGAGATGGAGGAGCTGTACGACGATGTTCGGCGAGCTTATGTAACTACTGCAGGGCTCCAGAGGGACGTCACCCGACTGCGGCATCTGTTTAAGAAGGGTCCTCGACCAGTGTGGTCTGATGGCTACGATCAAGGTTGGCTGGATGCTCCAACGAGACTATCAGAGTTCGAGGAACTTTCCTTCATCAGAGGGTGGTTGAGTGCCCTGAAAGAGCTGTAGGTCTCGAGGAACTCAGTGTTATGGTATCGACACGAGATGTCCTCCTCCACCCTGATTCCCAATCCATTCAGGAGGGATGATCGATGGATCACCATTGATGCTATTCCCCGACAACTGTTTGAGTTGGATGCAAATGAGGTCGTGGAAGAGCTAGCCCCCGCTCCTGATGATGGACGAAGAGCTAGAGTGGAAGACTATCTCGTTCGGAGGCTTCCACCTTCTTGAATTTTTTGCAAGTCATTTTTGTCATTGTTGTCAATATAACAAGTTGTTATTCTTTTGTCTTTTTTGATAATGTAAATGCTTTGGGCGAGCTTCGCCGACTAAACATGTATTATCACTGTTGTAAATATAAGAGATTAATGAAAAGTTTGTGTTTTGGGCAGCTTTGCCGACTAAACGTGTTCATCCAATTTTTTTATATTCTTGCTGCTTCATAATTCTTTTTGTTTTGCCATGCAAGTGTCCCCCCAGTCCAGTATAATACCAAAATACCATTGTGCCCAATTTTACCTTTTAGGTTGTGTCGTCACACTCCCTTAGGCCTAAGTAGGGCAATTAGCGAGGACACACCTGGTATTGGATGTCTTCACCCGGTCAGTATTTTGCTCAACCAAAGTAGGTTTGATGACCAGTATGAAATCTGGTCGCATTGCCTAAGAATCCTCTGTAGGGCTTTATATATTGCCAAGGGCAATGCTAAGAGGTCTCTAGTGTTTCATGACGATGACCCGAGGAGGGGTATCCCCCTGCTATATCGACCATCGTGCCTGTGATTTGGAAAAAGATGTGTGATAAAATGCAGTTATTGATTTCATTAGTAATAAGGGGAATGAACTGTTCCTTTCACATAACAAATACAAGAAAAAGATTCAACAATAGAATTCCTTGAGAATCTAAAAGTAGAATTTCTTGAGATTGGATGCATTCCATGCTCGTGGTATCTCTCTGCCCTCCATTGTTTCCAAATGATATGCACCTTGCAGGTCGTCCCTAGTTACTTTAAATGGTCCTTCCCAGTTTGGGCCTAGCTTACCGTCTGAAGACCTTACTGAGCTGCCCAGGACTTTCCTTAGAACATAGTCTCCAACTTGGAATTTTCTTGGGTTAACCCTTTGGTGGTAATGCCTTGGGAGCTGTTGCTGATAGTTCGCAAGCTTCACGAGGGCTAGTTCTCTACGCTCGTCGGCGAGGTCGAGTTCAGCGAGCAACGCCCCATCATTCTGGCCTTGGTCGACAAGGTCGGACCTCATTGTAGGAAAGCCCACTTCTAGTGGAATGACTGCTTCCATGCCATATGTTAGCGAAAATGGGGTTTCTCCTGTTGCTCGCCGAGGTGTTGTTCGGTATGCCCACAGAACATGGGGCAGCTCGGTTGCCCATGCCCCCTTGGCTCGCTTCAGTCGCTTCTTTAGTCCATCGATCACAATTTTGTTGGAAGCTTCTGCTTGCCCATTGCTCTGTGGGTAGGCCACCGAACTAAAGTTGTGCCTGATCCCGTGCTCGTTACAGAAGTCCTGAAAGGGGCCACTCTCAAATTGTGTCCCATTATCAGTGATGATGGTTCTGGGGATTCCGAATCGAGTGATTATATTCCTCCATATGAATCTTATCATGTCATCATCTCGAATGTTTGCCAATGGTTATGCCTCGATCCATTTGGTGAAGTAGTCAGTTGCAACCAACAGGTATTTGCGATTGCCGGCAGTAGTGGGTAGTGGTCCTACGATGTCCATCCCCCATTGGGCGAAGGGCCACGGGCTGGTCAGGGACTTTAGGTCGCTGGCTGGTTGGTGGATCATTGGAGCGTGAAGCTGGTATTTGGGACATTTTCGGACATATACTGCGGAGTCCTTTTGCATATATGGCCACCAATAGCCCTCCTCCATTGCTCGAAAGGCTAGACACCTTCCTCCGACATGACTTCCACAGACTCCTTCGTGAAGCTCGCGCAGCACCAGCTCGACATCGCCTGGGTGGACACATCTAAGGTAGGGACCGGAGAAGGATTTCTTGTACAAGTCGCCTCCTGTGGATAAGTGAAAGCGAGCAGCTTTGACTCTTATCTAGTGGGCGATTTTCTTATTCTCGGGGAGCGTGCCCTCCTTTAAATAGTCTCTTAAGGGGTCCATCCAGCTGGGGGCTGATCCCACCTGGAGTATTTGTTCCACGTTTGGCAGCTTGCTGTTGTGGTTAATGCTTGGACCAATGAGGAAATCAATGGGAATGAGCCTTTTAAGACTAGAATCAACTGTCGATCTTAGGACTGCTAGGGCGTCGGCATGACTGTTTTGCCCTCTGGGAAACTGCTGGATGTTGATCTCCTCAAAGCTCGTCATTAGTTTCCTCACCAGGGCGAGGTATGCTTCCATCTTTTCATCCTTCGCGTTGTAATCTCCACTTATCTGATTAGAGACTAGTTGAGAATCGCCGAACACCTATAAACGTTTTGCTGCCAAAATTTGCGCCTTTTTGAGACCGGCTATTAGAGCTTCGTACTCTGCTTCGTTGTTGGAGGTTGTAAATCCAAGCCCGATCCCTTGCTCAAGGATGGTGTTTTCTGGGGTGATGAGGACGATGCCTACGCCTGTCCCCTTTGAGTTGGAGGCTCCATCAACGAATAGTTTCCAGGTTTCTACTGTTGCTGGGCTCTCTTCTTTCTTTGTTGGGTGAGGTTGGTTGGGGAGTTCTTCTCTAGTGAATTCGGCTATGAAATCACCAAGGATCTGACCCTTGATAGCGGTCCTTGGTTGAAATTAGATGTCGAACCGGCCGAGCTCGACTGACCACTTAGACAATCTGCCCGACAAATCCGCTTTCCTCAGGATCGCTTTAAGGGGGTGCGAAGTAAGGACGATTATAGTATGGGCTTCAAAATAATGCTTCAATTTCCTCGAGGCTATCACTAGTGCAAAGGCGAGCTTTTCTTATGGCAGGTACCTTTGCTCGGCGTCTAATAAGGTCTTGCTCGCGTAGTAAAAGGGGTGCTGGACTCCTTCGACCTCGCTTATTAACACCGAGCTGGCAGTGTGACTGGATACCGAGAGGTATAGGTACAAAGACTCCATTAGTTGTGGTATGACAAGCAGCGGTGGAGAGCTTAAGTAAGACTTGAGCTCCTCCAATGCTTGTGAGCATTCCGGGCTCCATTCTATTGGTTTATTCCCTTTTAGAAGCCGAAAAAAAGGCTGGCACTTCTCGGAGGATTTGGAGATGAATCGATTCAAGGCAGCGAGCATTCCAGTGAGCTTCTGCACTTCCCGGATTGTTCGAGGTGGTTGTACCTTATTGATTGCAACGATCTGGTCTGGATTAGCTTCTATGCCTCTCTTGCTGACTAAGTATCCAAGAAATTTTCCTGACTGGACACCGAAGGAACACTTGCTCGCATTAAGATTCATTCGATATTTCCTGAGGATTTCGAAGGTCTTTGACAGGTCTGAGAGGTGATTTTCCTTCTTCTTTCTCTTAACGAGCATATCATCGATGTAGACCTCCATTGTATCTCCCATTTGATCTTTGAAAATTTTTGTGTCCAGCCGCTGGTAGGTTTCCCCTGCATTCTTGAGCCCAAATGGCATGACTTTGTAGCAATACAACCCAACCGTCGTGATGAACACCGTTTTGTCTTGGTCTGGGGCATACAAGGGGATCTGGTGATACCCTGAGTATGCGTCCATGAAACTCATCCGCTCGTGAGCTGTAGTGGCATCTACTAGTTGGTCTATCTTTGGGAGAGGGAAACTATCCTTTGGGCACTCTCAATTGAGGTCAGTGAAGTCGATGCAAACTCTCCACTTCCCGTTGTTCTTCGGAACCACTACTGGGTTGGACAACCACTTGGGAAATTATACTTCCCGTATGGATCCTTCATCCAGCAGTTTTTCGACCTCCTTTTCAACCGCTTTAGCCTTCTCCGGTGCAACTCTTTGTGCTTTCTGCGTGACTGGCTTGAATGTAGGGTCGACGTGCAGCTGATGACAGACCATACCCGGATCAATGCCAGGAAGCTCCTATGGTTCCCATGCGAAGACATCTACGTTGTGTCTTAGCAAGGTCGTCAACTCCTTCTGTTCTCGATCGGTGAGAGATGATCCAATCAGGAATACTCTACTACTATTACCAACTTCGGCTGGAACTTCTACCAGGTCCTCGATGACACGCTCGTAGGGGAGGACCCTTGTCTCCTCTACTCCTGGTCTTCCATACTTTAGTTGCTATTTAGAAGGTATCACACCCTCTTCAACTTTCTCGCTGGGTTGACCGGCCTTCTTCGCTGGATTTGGTTGGATGGCTGCTATGAAGCACTTCCTTGCCATTGCTTGGTCGCCATGGATCTCCATTACTCCTCGCTCGGTTACATACTTGAGCTTCTGATGGTAGGTTGAGGAGACCGCCTTCATTGCATGAAGCCATCCTCTGTCGAGGATGGCCTGGTATGGCAATTCGATGTCAACTACCAAAAACTCAATCATTTTGGAGATGTTCCCAGCACGAACTGGCATCACTATCTTGCCTAGAGGCATGGTCATTTTCCCGGCGAGGCCGACCAAAGGAACAGTAGCTTCCTTTAGGTCGGAGATGCTCAACTTCAATTTTCTGAACAGGTCGAGGTACATTACTTCGGATGAGCTTCCTTGATCGACGAGCAGCTTGTCGATGTCAAAGTTGGCTATCCTGAGGGTAATGACCAGAGCATCATGATGTGGGGTCCTTACTCCCATCAAATCTTCATCCGTGAAAACAATATGCTTGTTATAGTTGACGTCCTCTGCTCGTCGACTTTTTCCCGACTGTGATTTTCCTGGATCGATTTGAAAGGCCTGCATTACCGCTGTAAGTTTTTTCAGCTCCATCCGAGCTGAGTTCCATTGTATCTGTTTGACGTCAGATACTCCATGAATTATGGTGAACTCGTGTCCAGCATCATCCTCCAGCACATTGTCGGGTCTCATTTCTCTATTGGCAGTCACTTTCTCTACCCTTTTTTCCACAAAGTCGTTCAAATGCCCGAACTGGGCCAACTCTTCGAGGTGAGACTTAAGAGCTTTACAGTGCTCGGTCTTATGCCCTCCCTCTTTGTGAAAAGCGCATCTCAACACATTGTTTCTCTTCTAGGGATCTCCCCCCATATTCCTGGGCCACTTGATGAATGGCTCATCCTTGATCTTCGCGAGAACCTTGTAAATTGGTTATTTGAAGATGATGTTGACCGCCTGGAATGCTTTCGATGCGTCCTGGTTCCCTCCGTTTTTGGAGCCATTTTTTCCCCCGTTCTTTCCTCCTTTCTTCTGGTTCTCAGCTTTCTCACCTACCTTGGTAGTGATCTTAGCTCGACCGTTTTCTCCTGTATTAGAGCGGGTGACATCTTCCACCTTTGCGTAATTCTCGATTCGGGCCATAAGGTCGTCAATGGTCATAGATTCCTTCTTTGTCAGGGATTGGTAAAGGAGGGAAGAATTAGGGAGCCCAATTTTGAAGGAGGACACTGCCACCTCCTCAGCGCAGTCTTCGATCTCATTGAATAACTCCCAGTACCTCTTCGCGTATTCTCGGAGGGTTTCTTGAGGCATTTTATTCATTGTCAGTAGAGCATCCATCCTTTTGGGATGGGAGCTATAGGTAATGAATCGGGCCTTAAAGAGTTCGGCTAGGGATTTGAAATTCTTAATCGACTGGTGGGGGAGCCTTTCGAACCACTTATGTGCTGCATCATGAAGGATCGAGGGGAAAATACGGCACATCAGGGCATCACGGTGACTCCAAAGGGTCATTGCCTATCGATATTGCCTGACGTGATCGATGGGATCAATCTTTCCGTCGTAAACCTTGAATCTTGGAATGGCGAATTTCTTGGGAGCTTCCTCCTCTTCGATTTCTTTCGTGAAAGGTGACTTCATCTGGGTTTTGAGAGCTCGCCTCGTGAGTTCTCTAGTTGATCTTATCCCGTGATGAGCGGGATGCTGGTCCATATCCCTTCGGATCATGTTTCGTATGAGCTCGTCACTGCGAGTAGGGCTCTGGTGGAGGCGAGCTCTTCATAGCTGTTCGTGGAGGTCGTCGTCTGACTCGCCTCTTACGTCCCTTTGAGATTCTTGCCTAGGGCACCTTCCTCGGCTGCGAGACTTGCTCGCCTGAGGGCTAGGAGTACGATATGGGCGTCTCCGATTATCAGGACGAAGTTCCCTTTCTAGTCTTTCCAGCCTTCTTTTCAAACGGCATTCTCAGCCTCGTAACTACGAGAAGACTCTCTCTGCTCATGGAGCCTTGCCTCATACGCATCAATTAACCTGGATATCTGTGTGGACCTCGCTGGTCTCTGACTTTCTTTTGAGGCTGGTCTTTCTAGGCGAGCTCTCTGATCTGAATGTCGGACTTCAGACCTAATCCTGCGAGGACCAGGTGGCTCTTGGATATCTCCCGCTTGGGGGTCATTGTTGCTGTGACCAGACATCCTAAACTCTTTTCTTGATGTGGGCTCTTCTCAGGTAAAGATGAACGCTTCCCACAGATGGCGCCAATTGTAGAAGCAATTGTTATGCAACACAAATAAATATGGTAGAAAGATTATCAAGAAGAGAGCAAGGAATAGAAGATGCCAATCACACAACAAATGATGTACGTGGTTCAGCCAAAATGTGCCTACGTCCACGGTGGTGCAGTCGATGTTATTTCTATATACTCCAGAGAGTGATTACAGAGAACAGAACTTGTCCTTTTGCCCCGGACCTAGGGTTTAATATATACAATTACATGTAGGTGAGTGGAGGTGATGGGTTCCTCCACGTTTCCCATCTCCCCTATAACTTCCCTTTATGGGATCGTGGGAGGAGACTGGATCAATATAAAAGATAAAGGGCCTGGACTTTGGGCCGCCAGGACTGGGCTACTCGTTCAGGCCCATGGTTCTAAATTCTGGGTACCCATAGGTAATATATAGATTTCCATAAGTCAGGAGAAAAAACATATAAAAGCCCCAAAAATTAGAGCTAGGTAAAATTTCAAGCCCCGAGAAGTAATAGCGGTAGAAAAAAAATTAGTCTTAGCTTACAGGTGTAGGTAGGCCTCAACACGATCCATACTCGAGAAGTATCGTTGCCTTATAGTCTCCTTTTAATGGATCTGTAACAAAACCTCAAGATCCAAGTAGGAAAAAAAATATGTTTTGAGACAAATGTGCCTCCGTTTTGGCTAGTTTTTGCAGGACACGTGGTAGTGGAAATCCTTGACTGAGACTTCAAGCTAATGTGAGGAGTTTAGATCTAAAAAACAAAAACAAAAATCGGTTAGATCTAAAAAGACTTAACAATAAATCGGTTAGATCTAAAAATAATAAAATCAAAACAAATGAGAAGAGTTTAGATCTATGCCTTAGCTCTCATTTTGTTTCAGGGGGAACCCAACCCAAAAAACCAAAAGAGGAACCATGAGCTACACCTTGAGTTCGGAGTTTTGGAAAATAGGGGCGTTGAAATCCCCTGTTTTGGAAAACAGAGTTCGCAATCGAAATCGTGAGAGAGAGAGGGAGAGAGAGAGAAGATATTTCGCTATCTAAACCATAGAGAAAGAGAAGGAGGTTGGTAACCATGTAGGTAAAGGTGACAGAGAAGGATGTTGGTACCCTTTTTTAAGAGACTCTGAGTGGGTGTACGGGTACCGCCACGAAAATCCGTTTTTTAAGTAATAAAGATGAAAGATTTTTGTAGTGGGTGTACGGGTATGGCAGAAGGGATTGGAGTAAAGCGTTGGGAAAAGAAATCCCATACTGTGAGGGGTTGTTTATCTGACATTTTTAAAAGAGATAGCCAGCACGCGTACCGGTGAGAGATTAGTATGTTATACACCACACCGTAATTAGCTTCGCATATAATCTCAATCGTGAATTAGATTTTACAAACATAAAATATAAACCCCACAGATTTCATCCTAACCGTTAGTTGGCCAAGACAAAAAGACCCTCCTCCTTTATTATATAGCCTAGGATGTACCCATGCTGATGGCACGGAAATTAACTTATTTTCGTGATATTTTTTACCTGTGTCAATGGCACGACAAAAATAATAATTTCGTTAAAATTCACTCAGATATATGTGATTTGATAGGAAAAAATAAATATAATATAATTCAAATTTTATTTTAAGCGCATTAAAATGTAAGACCAACATGATTTAAAAATTGATTATAGCATAATAAATCATTTTATGGTGAGGAACATCTCTAAACATGATTATCTGTTTCCATTTTTCAAAAAAGGACAAAATTCAAACTCCAAAATATATGATGAGTATTGTGGGTACCCGAAATTTAGAACCATGGGCCCGGACGAGTAGCCCAGTCCTGGAGGCCCAAAGTCCGGGCCCGTCATCTCTTATATTGATCCGGTCTCCCCCACGATTCCACAATTGGAAGTTATACGAGAGATGGAAAACGTGGAGAAACCCATCACCTCCACTTACCTACATGCACATGTATATATTAAACCCTAGGTCCGGGGCAAAAGGACAAGTTGTATTCTCTGTAATTACTCTCCGGAGTGTATATAAATAATATCAACTGCACCACCGTGGACGTAGGCACATCCTTGCTGAACTACATACATCCTTTGTTGTGTGATTGGCATCTTATATTCCTTGTTCTTCTATAATAATTTCTTCTCTCATATTTATTTGTGTTGCATAATAATTGTCTCCACAATTGGCACCGTCTGTGGGAAACGTTCATCTTACCCTGAGAAAAGCCCACGTCAAGAAAGAAGTTTAAGATGTCTGGTCACAGCAGCAATGCTCCCCAAGCAGGAGATATTCAAGAGCCACCTGCTCCTCGCAGGATTAGGTCTGAAGTCCGACGTTCAGATCAAAGAGCTCGCCTGGAAAGACCAGCCTCAGAAGAAAGTCAGGGACCAGCGAGGTCCACGCAGATATCCAGGTTGATTGATGCGTACGAGGCAAGGCTCCACGAGCAGAGGGAGTCTTCTCGCAGATACGAGGCTGAGAATGCTCGCTTGAAAAAAAACTGGAAAGACTGGAGAGGGAGCTTCGTTCTGATAACAGGAGATGCCCATATCGCACTCCTAGCCCTCAAGCGAGCAAATCTCGCAGCCGAGGAAGGAGCCCTAGGCGATAATCTTAAGGGGACAAAGTAGGCGAGTCAGACGATGACCTTCGCGAACAGCTGCGAAGAGCTTGCCGCTACCAGAGCCCTGCTCGCAGCTACGAGAACATACAAAACATGGTCCGCAGGGAGATGGACCAGCATCCCGCTCACCACGGAACAAGATCAACCAGAGAACTCGCGAGGCGAGCTCTCAAAACCCAAATGAAGTCACCTTTCATAAGAGAAATCGAAGAGGAGGAAGCTCCCAAGAAATTTTCCATTCCAAGGTTCAAGATTGACGACGGAAAAACTGATCCCATCGATCATGTCAGGCAATACCGACAGGCCATAACCCTCTGGAGTCATCGAGATGCCCTGATGTGCTGCATTTTTCCCTCGAGCCTTCATGATGTAGCACAGAAGTGGTTCGAAAGGCTCCCCCACCTGTCGATCAAGAATTTTAAATCCCTAGCCGAACTTTTTACGGCCCGATTCATTACTAGTAGCTCCCATCCCAAAAGGATGGATGCTCTGCTAACAATGAAGAAAATGCCTCAAGAGACCCTCTGAGATTACGCGAAGAGGTACTGGGAGTTATTCAATAAGATCAAGGACTGCGCGGAGTAAGTAGCAGTGGCCTCCTTCAAAATTGTGCTCCCTAGTTCTTCCCTCCTCTACCTGTCCCTGACAAAGAAGGAAGCTATGACTATTGACGACCTAATGGCCCGAATCGAGAAATACGCAAAGGTGGAAGATGTCACCCGCCCTAATACAGGAGAAAATGGTCGAGCTAAGCTCACTACCAAGGTAGGTGAGAAAACTGAGAACCAGAAGAAAGGACGAAAGAACGGAGGCAAAAATGGCTCCAAGAACGGAGGGAACCATAACGCGTCGAAAGTATTCCAGGCGTTCAACACCGTCTTTAAAGAACCAATTTACAAAATTCTTGCGAAGATCAAAGATGAGCCATTCATCAAGTGGCCCAGGAAAATGGGAGGAGATCCCTCGAAGAGGAACAATGCGTTAAGATGCACTTTTCACAAAGAGGGAGGACATAAGACCGAGCACTGCAAAGCTCTTAAGTCTCACCTCGAGGAGTTTGCCCAGTACGGGCATTTGAATGACTTTGTGGAAAAGAGGGCAGAGAAAGTGTCTGCCAACAGAGAGGCGAGACCCAACAACGTGCTGGAGGATGATGCAGGACACGAGTTCGCAGTAATCCACGAAGTATCTGACGTCAAGCAGATACAAGGGACCTCAGCTCGAATGGAAATGAAAAAACTTACAGCGGTAATGCAGGCTTTTCAAATCGATCCAACAAAGTCACATCCAGGAAAGCGTCGACGAGCAGAGGACGTCAACTATAACAAGCATATTATTTTCACGGATGAAGATTTGATGGGAGTAAGGACCCCACATCATGATACCCTAGTCATTACACTCAGGATAGCCAACTTTGACATCGATAAGCTGCTCGTCGATCAAAGAAGTTCATCCGAAGTAATGTACCTCGACCTATTTAGGAAATTTAAGTTGAGCATCGCCGACCTAAAGGAAGCTACTGTTCCTTTGGTCGGCTTCGCTGGAAAAATGACCATGCTCCTAGGCAAGATAGTGCTGCCAGTTCGTGCTGGGAACGTCTCCAAGATGATTGAGTTTTTGGTAGTTGACATTAAATCACCGTATCAGGCCATCCTTGATAGAGGATGGCTTCATGCGATGAAGGCGGTCTCCTCGACCTACCATCAGAAGCTCAAGTATGTAACCGAGCGAGGAGTAATGGAGATCCATGGCGACCAAGCAATGGCAAGGAAGTGCTTCATAGCAGCCATCCAACCAAATCCAGCGAAGAAGGCCGGTCAACCCAGCGAGAAAGTTGAAGAGGGTGTGATACCTTCTAAATAGCAACTAAAGTATGGAAGACCAGGAGTAGAGGAGACAAGGGTCCTCCCCTACGAGCGTGTCATCGAGGACCTGGTAGAAGTTCCAGCCGAAGTTGGTAATAGTAGCAGAGTCTTCATGATTGGAGCATCTCTCACCGACCAAGAACAGAAGGAGTTGACGACCTTGCTGAGACACAACGTAGATGTTTTCGCATGGGAATAATACGAGCTTCCTGGAATCGATTCTAATATGGTCTGTCATCAGCTGCACGTCGACCCAACATTCAAGCCAGTCACGCAGAAGGCATGGAGAATTGCACCCGAGAAGGCTAAAGAGGTCGAAAAGGAAGTCGAAAAACTGTTGGATGCAGGATCCATACGGGAAGTGCAATTCCCCAAGTGGTTGTCCAACCCAGTAGTAGTTCCGAAGAATAATGGGAAGTGGAGAGTTTGCATCGACTTCACTGACCTCAACAAAGCATGCCCTAAGGATAGTTTCCCCCTCCCAAAGATAGACCAACTAGTAGATGCCACTGCAGCTCATGAGAGAATGAATTTCCTGGACGCATACTCAGGATATCACCAGATCCCCTTGTACGCCCCAGACCAGGACAAAACGGCATTCATCACGACGGTTGGGTTATATTGCTACAAGGTCATGCTATTTGGGCTCAAGAATGCGGGGGCAACCTATCAGCGGCTGGTCACAAAAATGTTCAAGGATCAAATGGGAGACACAATGGAGGTCTACATCGATGACATGCTCGTTAAGAGAAAGAAGAAGGAAAATCACCTCTCAGACTTGTCAAAGACCTTCGAAATCTTCAGGAAGTACCGAATGAAGCTTAATGCGAGCAAATGTTCCTTCGGTGTCCATTCAGGAAAATTTCTTGGATACTTGGTCAGTAAGAGAGGCATAGAAGCTAATCCAGACCAGATCGATGCAAACAACATGGTACAACCCCCTCGAACAATCCGGGATGTGCAGAAACTCATTGGAATGCTCGCCGCCTTAAATCGCTTTATCCCCAAATCCTTCGAGAAGTGCAAACCTTTTTTCCAGCTTCTAAAGGGGAGTAAACTGATAGAATGGAGCCCAGACTGCTCGCGAGCTTTGGACGAGCTCAAGCCCTACTTAATCTCTCCACCGCTGCTTGTCATACCATAGCAAATGGATTCTTTGTACCTGTACCTCTCGGTATCCAATCACACTGTCACCTCTGCGTTAATATGCGAGGTTACAGGAATCCAACACCCCGTTTACTACGCAAGCAAGACCTTATTAGACACCGAGAAAGGGTACCTTCCATTGGAGAAGCTCGCCTTTGCACTTGTAATAGCCTCGAGGAAGCTGAAGCATTATTTCGAAGCCCATACTTTCATCGTCCTTACATCGCATCCCCTTAAGGCGGTCCTAAGGAAAGCGGACATGTCGGGCAGACTGTCTAAGTGGGTAATCGAGCTCGGCTGGTTTGACATCCAATTTCAACCAAGGACAGCCATCAAGGGTCAGATCCTTGCTGATTTCATAGACGAGTTCACAGGCGAGGAACTCTCCGACCAACCTCAACCAACAAGGCAAAAGAAGAACCAAGCAACAGAAAGAACATGGAGATTCTTTATTGATGGAGCCTCCAACTCAAAGGGGGCATGGTACGCATTTTCCTCATCACTCAAGAAAACACAATCCTCGAACAAGGAATCGGGCTTGGATTTGCAGCCTCCAACAACGAAGCAGAGTACAAGCCCTAATAGCCGGGCTCCAAAAGGCACAAACTCTAGGAGAAAAACATTTACAGGTGTTCGGTGACTCTCAACTAGTCTCCAATCAGATAAGTGGAGATTACAATGCAAAGGATGAAAGAATGGTAGCCTACCTCGCCTTAGTAAGAGAATTAATGTCAAGCTTTGAAGAGATCAACATCCAGCAGTTTCCCAGGGAGCAAAACAGTCATGCTGATGCCTTATCAGCCTTGAGTTCGGCAGTTGACTTTGACCTCAAGAGGGTCATCCCCATCGATTTCCTCATTTGTTCGAGCATTAACCACAACAGCAAGTTACCAAACGCGGAACAAGTACTCCAGGTGGGATCAGCCCCCAACTGGATGGACCCCTTAAGGGGCTATTTAAAGGATGGCACGCTCCCAGATGACAAGAAAACTGCCCACCAGATAAGAGTCAAAGCTGCTCGCTTTCACTTATCCACAGGAGGTGACTTGTATAAGAAATCCTTCTCCGGTCCCTACCTTAGATGCGTCCACCTAGGTGATGTTGAGCAAGTGCTACACGAGCTTCACAAAGGAATCTGTGGAAGTCATATCGGAGGAAGGTCTCTAGCCTTTCGAGTAATGAAGGAAGGCTATTGGTGGCCATACATGCAAAAGGACTCCGCAGTATATGTTCGCAAATGCCTGAAATACCAATTCCACGCTCCTATGTCCCACTAACCCACCAGCGATCTGAAGTCCCTGTCCAGCCCATGGCCCTTCGCCCAATGTGGAATGGACAATTTTGGGACCGCTGCCTACCGCCGTCGGTAATCGCAAATACCTGTTGGTTGCGACTGACTACTTCACCAAATGGATCGAGGATGAATCCCTGGCGAACATCCGAGATGCTGATATGATAAGGTTCATATGGACAAATATAATCACTCGGTTTGGAATCCCCAGAACCATCATCACCGACAATGGAACGCAGTTCGAAAGTGGCCCCTTTCAGAATTTCTGTAACGAACACGGGATCAGACACCACTTCAGCTCGGTGGCCTACCCTCAGAGAAATGGCCAAGTGGAAGCTTCCAATAAAACTGTGATAGATGGATTAAAGAAGCGATTAGAGCGAGATAAAGGCGCATGGGTAACAGAGCTACCCCATGTTCTATGGGCATACTGAACCACTCCTCGACGAGCAACAGGAGAAACCCCATTTTTCCTGACATATGGCATGGAAGCAGTCATCCCACTAGAAGCAGGTTTGCCAACAATGAGATCCAACCTTGTCGACCAAGGCCTGAATGATGAAGCATTGCTCGTCGAACTCGACCTAGCCGATGAGGGTAGAGAACTGGCCCTAGTGAAGCTAGCGAACTATCAGCAACAGCTCCTGAAGCATTACAATAAAGGGTTAGCCCGAGGGCGTTCAAAGTTGGGGACTATGTTCTAAGGAAGGTCCTGGGCAGCACAGTGAAGTCGCCAGACGGCAAGCTAGGCCCAAACTAGGAAGGAACCTATAAAGTAACTAAAAACAATCTGCAAGGTGCCTATCACTTGGAAACGATGGAGGGCAGACAAATACCACGAGCATGGAACGCAGCTAATCTCAAGAAATTCTATTTTTAGATCCTTTTCTTGTATTTCTTTTGTTATGAAAATAGAAGTTCATTTTCCTTATTACTAATGAAAGTTACTTAGTTGGTTACACTCTGATTGGTGACAGTTGCATTCATCGCACATCTTTTCCAAATAACAAGCACCTTGATCACTACAGCAGGGGAATACCCCTCCTCAGGTCATCATCATTGTTGATGCAAAAAACTGGACCGAATCCCATTTTTATGATCACAGATAAATAGATGAAAGCAATCCAATCAAGAACATAAGAGACAAAGATTTTTAAAGTGGTTCGGCTATGAATAAAGCCTACGTCCACTGTTATTTTATTCCCAGGGGTTTACAATAGCACCATAGGGTGTAGAGAGAGAAAGGATGTGTATCTTGTATATGGTGTTTCTTGGTTATCTCGGATCTCTCTTGGATCTCCTGGCCCTCCCTTTTGGCTAAGGGGATACATGTATTTATAGTGATGGGAGATAAAGAGATTCATTGTATGTAGACATTTATGTCTACATTCAACGAATCTAATTGTTGAATTGCTTGGTATGCTATGTGTTGTCATCTATTAATACAGTATAAATGTACATTAAGGCTTATTAAATGCGTTGCCATCTTCATTAATGCACATTAAATGCATAGTTATCCTTTGATCTTCCTGGTTGGTATGCCGACCAACTCGCCTCGGGTGCCAACTAACTCTCCTCGGGTGCCGACCAACTCTCCTCGGGTGCCGACTAATACTCCTCGGGTGCCACTAATTTTCCTCGGGTACGGTCCAAATCTCCTCGGGTGCCGACTAATACTCCTCGGGTACTGACCAACTCTCCTCGGGTGCCGACTAACACTCCTCGGGTGTCGAATATTGCCACGTAGGATGACATGTGTCTTTTTCTGATTGGTCCTCGTAGATGGAGAATTTTTGCGTCAACAGAAGCCCCCAATGCTCCATGCTTGATGGTTTACTTGAAAGGATGGAGTATTTATTCTGCAGTGTTGCTCGGTGCTCGTGAAATTCTTTATCTACCTTCTTAATTTGTTCAACATAAAGTGCATTATCTCCTAGATGACATATGATGCAGACTGATCGACGGTTGCTAATCTTTCTTTTGAGGAACTCCGTGTGCTATGTATCACCCCTGGGAATTTGGATGCAGCCATGCCATAGTGTGCAGCTTGTATCTTGTCATAATCTTCATGTATGTTGATTGGTTTGCTAGCCGACCAACTGCCTCCTGTGCCGAGCAACTGAGTGCTAACTTCACGTGCTTGATTCTTCTGATTTATGATCCTATGAATACTTTGTCGAGTAACATACTAGCTTTTGAACCCAACTCTTCAATCTGATTAGTACCAAGCTAGTGGTGGACTTCGAAACATTTTCATACAACTTCTTCTTTAATATTGGTCGGGATAGTAGTAGTAAAGATCTCAGTGCTGTAGATGTTAAATTTGACTTCTAAACTTCAATAGTATGTGCATAATAACTCCTGAATATGCCTCCTGAACTTCTGAATGCGCCTCCGTGTGAGTTTGTGAAGTTGAATTTGGTGCTCGACTGCATGATGTTATAAGAATGTGCCACCAAATGAACAAATATATCTGTAATAGAAGCCCCCAAATGAACAAATACTTTATCGAGCACCTCCTAGATCGACAATTCGTGATGAATATCAGGATGCTCAAAGATCTTAACTTTATAAATTCTCCTCTTGCTTTAAATGATTCACCTGCTGGCGAGGAACCTGTTTCAAAAGCAGAGGGGAAGAAACCAATAGAATGGGAATATTGATGTAATAAATTTGTATTTCATTCCTGATGTATTTTGTTTTTGATTTTAATGAAAGACTTTCATTTTTGTTCGCAAGCTTAATTGCTATTTTCTTGTAAAATACTTTACATCTGTGCATATGTATCTGTTAAAAAGATAACAATATTGTGTTGTTTGTCGATCAACTTATTGTCGACTAGTTTGAATTTATGGTAACCATTTGATAAAAAATGATGTTTTGTTTGTCAACCAACTTAGTAAAAAAGTTACGAGTATTAAAAATGTTGCTCGATCACTTTCTCGTTTTCATAAAATGTTTTCGACCAACCAAGGTCGGTAAATTTTCCTTTTCGACCAACTACAGTTAGTGAGTTTTTATCCCCGACCAGCCATAGTTAGTGTATTTTTCCTCTACGAGCAACTTTGGTGCTTTTTGGAATAATCTTACCTCCCGACCAACATAAGTTGGCATTTTCGAGAATATATTTACCTCCCGACCAACATAAGTTGGCATTTTCGAGAATATATGTACTTCCTAACCAACATAAGTTGGCATTTTTAGGAATATTTTGTTTCCTAACCAAATAGGTTGTCATTTTTAGGAATATTTTGTTTCCTAGCCAAACAGGTTGGAATTTTTAGGAATATTTTGTTTCCTAGCCAAACAGGTTGGCATTTTTAGGAATATTTTGTTTCCTAACCAACCGAGGTTGGCATTTTTAGGAATATTTTGTTTCCTAGCCAAACAGGTTGGCATTTTTAGGAATATTTTGTTTCCTAACCAACCGAGGTTGGCATTTTTAGGAATATTTTGTTTCCTAACCAACCGAGGTTGGCATTTTTTTGAATATTTTGTTTCCTAACCAACCGAGGTTGGCATTTTAGGAATATTTTTGCTGAGTAGTCTGAGCTTTGCCGAGTTTTGTCGAGTAGTGTGTAGTACTAGTATTCCCCAAAAAAATTTCAATAAAAGGAGCAGGTATAACAGCTTCACTTCCAAACTCCAGCATATATGGTGATTCTCCAATTGCTGCTCGGGGAGTAATACGATAAGCCCACAGTACTGACTGTAACTCGTTGATCCAGTTTGCTTTTGCATCACTTAGTCTTTTCTCCAATCCATTTAGCAGTGTTCTGTTCGTCACTTTAGTCTGTCCATTACTTTGAGGATATCCTGGTGTCGAGTGGATCTTTAAGATATTGGACTGATGGCAATAGGCAGCGAACTCCTCGTTGTCAAATTGTGTTCCATGGTCTGTGATGAATGCATGAGGAAGACCATATCGACAGATGATATTCTTCCAGATAAATTGATACACCTTGTCGTACGTCATATCAATGAGAGGCTCCGCTTCTACCCACTTAGTAAAATAATCCACTACGACGACGAGGTATTTGAACCTTCCCCTGGTCGTTGGCAGTGACTCGACCAGATCTACTCACCACATGGAAAATGGCCAAGGGGAAGTGATGGGTGTCAACAATGCTTGTGGAGTTCTTCAGATGGAGGAAAAGTGCTGGCACTTGTCACATTTCTTGGCATAGGCTATACAATCAGCTCTCATCATTGGGCAGTAGTATCCCTGCATCATCATCCTTTGCAAAAGCGTCCGACCTGCTACATGGGCTCCACAAGACCATTCATGGACCTCTTCAATCAAATCTTTCACCTCGGTGGGATGCACACATCTTTGCAAACCTGCCATAATTCCTCGTCTATATAGAATACCGTTAATTAATACATATCGAGCAGCTTTAAACTTCAATTTCTTGGCTGCGAGCTTGTCAATTGGTAATTCTCCCTCCTCAATATATGCCCTGATGGGATCCATCCAAGATGGTCCTAAATCAAGGGTAAAAAAATTTATCGTCAGATCTTCATCTATACTCCGACCAACTAAAACTTCAATTGGGATTGTTCTTCGTAGCTCGGTACGAGTAGCTGATGCTAATCGAGCTAAGGCGTCTACTCTCGCATTCTCCATTCTTGGTATTCTGACCAGCTGAATAGCAACAAATTCTGATACCAACTCCATCACCTTTGCATGATACCTAATCATTGATTCTCCTTTAGCTGCATATATTCCCAACATTTGATTTACAATCAATTGAGAATCACTGAAGACAATAACCTGTTGCTCCTCCATAATTTTTGCCAAATTAAGACCTGCAATCATGGCCTCATACTCAACCTCATTATTGGAAGCTTTGAATTGGAATCGTAGGGCGTATTCCATGTCGACCTCGTTCGGGCTGTTAAAAATGATCCCTTCCCCACAGCCTGTTGTGCAAGATGAGCCATCTACATATAGCCTCCATATAGGTAACTCGTCTTCAAATTTATGATCTGATAGAGTTCCTCGGTGAAATATTTGTTTCTTACTTTCATACTCCCCTGATATTTCTTGCTCCTCGTCGATCATCTTTTCTTGCCCTTTTACCAACCGGAGTTGGTCTGAGATCGAAATTGATGATCCTGTAACATCCACTCGCCATTTTACCAACCGGAGTTGGTCTGAGCTTGTGTCTGTTGATTCTGTAACATCCACAGGTTGATCAGCGAGCAACTTTTACTCCTCGGGGGTATCAGGATAGGTGAACTCTACTATAAAATCTACTACAGCCTGCCCTTTTAGCGATGATCTGGGTTCATAAACTATATCATATTCACCGAGCTCTATTGCCCAATACATCAATCTCCCTGATTTTTTTGGTTTATGAAGGGCTTGCCTCAACGGCATATCAGTATATACTACTATGGTATGATCCTGGAAGTATGGCCTCATTCTCCTACTTGCCTCAATCAACGCCAGTGCCAATTTTTCCAGCCTCGGAAATCTGATTTCTGCTCCTCGAAAAGCCTTACTCGTGTAATAAATTAGTTTTTCCACTCCATTCTCCACTCTGATCCACGCCGAGCTAACTGCATTCTTCGATACTGCTAGATACAAGTATATTTTTTCCCATCACCGGCCTGAACAACAGTGGAGGTGCTCCCAAGTATTTCTTCAAGTCTTGAAAGGCCTTCTCACATTCATCATTCCACACAAAAGTCTTTCGGAGCGTTGTAAAGAATGGGAGACATCTATCAGTTGCTCGCGATACAAATCTGTTGAGTGTTGCTACTCGTCCTGTGAGACTCTGTACTTCTTTTTTTGTCATTGGAGATCGCAGCCCTAATAGGGCTTTGATCTTTTCAGGATTTGCTTCAATGCCTCATTGATTGACAATGTACCCGAGAAACATGCCTTCTCGAACTCCAAATATACACTTCATCGGGTTCAGCTTCATTTGATATTTATCCAGTTGATCAAAGGTCTGGCCTAAGTCAACTAGATGATCGGCAGCTTTCTTCCTCTTTGTCAGCATATCGTCAACATAGACTTCCATATTGCAACTGATTTCTTTAGCAAAGACCTTGTTCATCAGCCGCTGATATGTCGCACCTGCATTTTTCAAACCAAAAGGCATAACATTATAACAATAAGTTCCCCTAGGGGTAATGAAAGAAGTAATCTCCCTGTCTTCAGGTTTTATTTTAATCTGGTTGTAACCAGATTAAGTATCCATGAAGCTCAGCATCTCGTGTCCCAAGGTAGCATAGACTAGTTGATCAATTCGGGGCAGCGGATAGTGATCCTTTGGGCATTCTTTATTGAGGTCGGTGAAGTCTACACACATCCTCCACTTGTTATTCTTCTTTTTTACCATCACGACATTTGCTAAACAGTCTGGATATTTAACGTCTTCGATAAAGAAAGCTTTCTAGAGCTTCTCGACCTCCTCTTGTATAGCTTGATTCTTCTCGGGACTGAATACTCTTCTTCTCTGCTTCACTGGTTTGATCTCCTTATTCACGTTGAGCTCGTGACATAAGAAATTTGGGTCTATTCTGGGCATATCTTCATGACTCCATGCGAAATTTTCTTTCTGCTTCTTAGGAAAGTTATCAATTCATGTTTTAATGAGGTATCCAACGACGAACCTATTTGAGTAGTTCGTTCAGGGTGCTCGTCATCCATAATGATATTTTCAGTAGCTTCCACCACTTGACCCTTCATGAGTTACGACTCATCTCTAGGATCCAATGTTTCAATTTTTGCACCTTCATCCACTTGATAAGTAGTAGTCTTTTTCCTCGACTCCTCCATCTCCTCTTGCTCGGCAGATGAATAATAACATTCCCGAGCTACTTTTTGATCACCTTTCACAACTCCTACTCTAAAATTTGTTGGAAATTTTAGGCCCTGATGTATTGTAGATGGCACTGCCTCGAACTTCTTCAATCCCACTCTTAACTCGATTAAGTCAAGTATGAAGTTCTATGCCCAGGATTGGGGCATGTATTAAATGAATCTGATGGTGCTAATTGAATTGTTGTTTGCAGTCTTGCTGCGTTGTTTTTGTTCGGTATTGACATTTTAAGGTCTTTATGTGCTGTTGATGAGCATCCAAGAATTGTACTGGGCAGATAATTTTTTCTGAGCACCTGTTGAGGCTGAATCATATAAAAATTACGATTAGAATAATTATTCAGCCGACCAGTATATAGTGTGCATTGGCTTCAATATTGGACAATTTAAATTTCCAAATAATAATATGAGAGATAACAATCAAAATATCTCATGTTCTCATAAAAATATGATGTACATAAACGTGTCTCCATAAAAATATTTAACGGACTTGTGATTATGAAATTTTCGTTTATTCATATTTGAAATAAAAACCGATCCACTAATTTAATAAAATCGTGATTTGCAATATTTTGCAGATTTGATAAATGAAAAATTGGACAACTAACTTATGTTTATAATCATAAAAAGCATGACTGAATCAAAAGATGTACGTATGTATGTACAACATATAATTGATTATTCATATATTGATAAAATTGATCGTATCAACACAATTACATAATATGATTATTTGTGCAGAGAACATAGTTTTCTTGAAGAGAGAGAAAATGGGTCTGATTCAATTCATGTTAATATCGGAATGGAAAATACATAATCGTTCTTAATGCTTATCCGTATCCTAACATATTTGTTCAGAAAATCTTCAAGTGGATCCATTGATGCAAGGATTTTTATAATATTTATGAGTCTAAAATTCACCAGATCCCCAAATTGAAATCGATCAAACAATTAGTGCATATAAAAATTATGACTAAATTAAAAGATTTCCAAATGAATCAAATTTGTATATACTCATATAAAAGAGATTTATGAATATAGAGAAATTATTTTATCTCCTTAAAGAAGAAATAATATAATATGTACACAAATTTCTCAAACTTTGTGATTATGAAATGTACATTTATCCAGATTTGTAAAATTAGATTCAACAATTTGTGAATATAAAATCATGATTGAATTAAAAGATGTATGCACAATATATAATTGATTTGATCTCTATGTTTATGGATATAAACATATGAGAATCATGATTTGAACAAAAATATAATGGGAATTTGAATAGTCATCAAAGATCTTTCACAAATTATTTTAAAATCAACAAAGAAAATCATCAAATCTTATCATCATCATATATATTGGTATATTTAATCATTTAAAATATTTATTCCATGATATAAAATTGAAACTTGAGAATCAAGCAAAAAGTTATGATTTATGAAATCCACTATTTTTCAGATTTCTAAATAAGAATTAATCTAACAGTTATGATTTTAAAATCATGATATGCAATATTTTGCAAATAAAAATTGGACAATTAATTTATGTATATAAACATAAAAATCATGATTGAATCAACAGATGTATGTATAATATATAATTTATTATACATATAGAAAATCAAAACTTAGCTTTTGATGGAGAACAATGCTTGTAACACGTTCCCACAGACGGCGCCAATCTGTTGATGCAAAAAACTGGACCGAATCCCATTTTTATGATCACAGATAAATAGATGAAAGAAATCCAATCAAGCACATAAGAGACAAAGATTTTTAAAGTGGTTCGGCTATGAATAAAGCCTACGTCCACTGTTATTTTATTCCCAGGGGTTTACAATAGCACCATAGGGTGTAGAGAGAGAAAGGATGTGTATCTTGTATATGGTGTTTCTTGGTTATCTCGGATCTCTCTTGGATCTCCTGGCCCTCCCTTTTGGCTAAGAGGATACATGTATTTATAGTGATGGGAGATAAAGAGATTCATTGTATGTAGACATTTATTTCTACATTCAACGAATCTAATTGTTGAATTGCTTGGTATGCTATGTGTTGTCATCTATTAATACAGTATAAATGTACATTAAGGCTTATTAAATACGCTGCCATCTTCATTAATGCACATTAAATGCATAGTTATCCTTTGATCTTCCTGGTTGGTATGCCGACCAACTCTCCTCGGGTGCCGAATAACTCTCCTCGGGTGCCGACCAACTCTCCTCGGGTGCCGACTAATACTCCTCGGGTGCCACTAATTTTCCTCGGGTACTGACCAACTCTCCTCGGGTGCCGACTAATACTCCTCGGGTACTGACCAACTCTCCTCGGGTGTCGAATATTGCCACGTAGGATGACATGTGTCCTTTTCTGATTGGTCCTCATAGATGGAGAATTTTTGCGTTAACAATCATAAAACACGAGAGACCTCTTAGCGTTGCCCCTGGCAATATATAAAGCCCTACAGAGGATTCTTAGGCAATACGACCAAATCTTATACTGGTCATCAAACCTACTTCGGATGAAGACATCCAACACCAGGTGTGTCCTCGCCAATTGCCCTACTTAGGCCTAAGGGAGTGTGACGACACAACCTAAAAGGTAAGGCGGGGCACAATGGTACTTTGGTATTATACTGGAGTGGGGGGACACTTGCATGAAAAAACAGAAGAAATCATAAAGCAGCAAGGATACGAAAAGTAGGATATACACATTTGTTTGGCAAAATTGCCCAAAAACACAAACTTTTCATTAATCCATCTTACTTACAACAATGATAATACATGTTTAGTCGACGAGCTCGCCCAAAGCATTTACATTATCAAAAATAAAAAAATATATATAACAACTAGCAAAATCTCAAGGGGGTGGAAGCCTCTGAGCAAGATAATCAGTCACTCGAGCTCCTTGTCCGTCATCAGGAGCAGGAGCAAACTCTTCCACAACCTCATTCGCATCCGACTTCAATAATTTCCAAGGAATAGCATCGATGGGGATCCATCGATCGTCCCTCCTGAATGGGTTGGGCACTAGAGTAGAGGAAGACATCTCATGACGATACCATAGCACCGAGTTCCTCGGGACTTTCAGCTCCTTCAAGGCACTTAGCCATCCCTTGAGTAAAGAAATCTCCTCGAACTCAGATAGCCTTGTTGGAGCATCCGACCAACCTTGATCATAACCATCAGCCCACACTTGCCGAGGGCCTTTCTTGAACAAGTACCGCAACCGGGTGACGTCCCTTTGAAGCCCAGCAGCGATTACATATGCTCGCTGAACATCACCGCGGAGTTCTTCCATTTCCCTATCGCGAAGTTCTTCTCCTTACCTACTTCTTCTCCTGGTGCTCCTACTAGCTTGCGAAAGGGGAGGGCGGGTGAGACATCGCGACATGGGAAGGCTAATATTATGATCAGCTCCAACTCGCGATGATGAGGAGCCTTGTAATACTGCTTGAACAGTGCTCGGTGCGTGCTCCCTAAGTTGTAAGACTTCCCTCCTCAGGTCTTCGTTCTCCTGCTGAAGGAAATCCCCAACTTGGTTGACCTCGGTGGCCTCTAGGAGTCTTGTTCTCAGCACATTGACTTCCTCTTGCACTGAGGCACCAATGTCCTCCATCTCCCGGAGCCTGTCCTTCAGCTTGGCCACTAGCTCGGATTGCTCCTTGTATTTATGATTTCTAGACCTAAGGGACTTGCAAAGCTTAACAAAAGCCTGGCAAACTTCAGGGCTCGAATTGGGAACAAGGGTCCTACCCAACTGGGAAGTAGCAGGAATGTAATCATCCACATCAACTAACTACAAGTGAAAGAAAGATAAAGGAAAGAAAGAGATCAGTACAAGCAGAAAGGAAAATTTTTCATTAATAGAAATTAAAGTTACATCAGACTGAAGAAAGAAAATTTACAGACTAGAAAACATAAAAATACAAAGACCCTATCAATTAGTAACCTCAGGAGTCCCAGAGGTAGATGGCCCCTTCTCCTGGTCAGCATCAGCAGGAGCACTGTCCTCGACAGGGAGGACCTCTATCCCCTCAACAAGAGAAACTTCAGCAAGAGTCGCCTGAGGGACAAGATCAGGGCCTTCAATAGCTGGGGCAGGGTCCTCGTCTATGACTGGCCTCGGCTCTGGGTCATGCTCATCTAAAAGTGGGGATGTAACATCCACCCCAGCAGCTACGAGAGCCTTATTCCATCCTTTCTTGAAGTTTAGACGGCTGATATAGCCTATCTGAACTTCAGCATCTTCGTATGCCGCAGCCCAGCCGAAATTATAAGAGTCTTCCTTGGCAATGACAACCTCGGACTCCTTCTTCTTTAGCTCTTCAAGAAGCACCCTTTTCTCCTCCAGCACAACGAGTTTCCTCGAGCAAACTTGGTCGTAGGCCTGCCTCAGCTCCCTTAGATCCGTGATCGCCGCATCCTTCTCCTTGTTCGTAGTGGCAAGAGCCAAGTCAGATGAGATTCGATAAGAGTCAACAGCCTTAAAACTGGCCTCGAACTCCTTACCCTTCAGCTTCAGGGCAGAGTTTTCTTGCTCCAGTTCACTGTTCTTCTTCACCAACTCGTCGCGTGAACGATACAGCACAGCGAATTCAGTAACAAACTGCGAAAAAGAGAAGATATTAGAAGAGGGAAATAAGGGAAGTCAGAAAAATGCAAGAGAAAAAGAAACCTTACCAGAGCAAGCCTCTGACTAGCCTGAACGGCCAGGTGCTCTGAACCTACTGCCTTTTGGCGATCAGCCGGGAGGACAGCTCTCTCGAGCAGAGCCGGGGCCAGCTGAGGAGAAATTGCCACGGAGGCCCCCTCAGGCAGAGCAGATACTGGGACTAAGGCCTTCCCAGCCTTCGTCCTCGCCTTAGCCCTTCTCTTATCTTCCTCCTTCTCATTCTCCCTCTTCTTCCTCTCTTTCCCTCTTCTCTTCTCTTCCAACTTCTTCCTCTCTTCTTCCATTTTTCTCTCACTCTCTCTCACCAGCTCCTCTTCATTCCTCCTCATCTCCTGCTCCTGAGCGGAGAACCGGGAACCAGTAGCCACAACCCCAGAAGTGGCTTTTTATTTCTTCGACCTCTGTGCAAGGAGCACATGGTCCTCATCGTCATCATCCCTAATTAAATTCTTCCTCAGAGGAACCATGTCTTCACTTGAACTGCTAGAAGTGCTCGACGATCTCTGAGCTTCAGAAACCTCCTCACGATCAGAGGAACTGCTACTATCAAAGATCCCTCCACCCAAATTGCTCACGGCTCTTGCAGAGTCACTCTCAGAGTTGCTCTCCTCCTCGTCCAGCTGGATAGGCTCTGTAGTAGTATCTTCGAAGGAATCAAACTCTGGTATACTATCCACAAGCCTCGCTATGAAGCTGGAGCCAACGTTCTTATACTTGACCAGGAAGGCAGCAGATCTGGGGTGCTCACCGTCACCTAAGGGCTCCCTGATTTTCTAAGCCTTTACCAATTCTGAAATACGGACCTCGTTGAGTGCAGGTTCCAAGTTCTTTGACTTCGCTGCACAAGAAAAAGCAAAAAAGAGTTAGAAAGGTCACAAATCAGCAAAAGTCGAAACAACAGTACAATGTCTACCTATATATTCCTCCCCGTAAAAAGGAACAGAGAACCTCTCAGACCTCGACCCTTCAAATTGGGGAGGGAACTGCCAATTCCTAACAAGGAAACCTTCTTTCCAGTAGTCCTTGTGGGAATCAGGTAGATTTACTACCAATACCCTATCAGGGCTCCTAGCTTTGAGGTATAAGACACCTGAACTAGTTCGAGAAAAGGAGTAACAAAAACAGACCTCGATAAGTCCTAACCTAGTACCATACAATTGATTTATCCTATGGGCGCCATTTACTATTTTCCACACATTGGGCGAGCATTGTGCAGGAACAATATTAAAATAGCCAAAGAAATGCAGGAACAAATCATTGGGAGGGAAAGTGAGCCCCCCCTGGGAAAGTAACAGAACATGGATCCAGTGAGCATTATCTATATCCCTAACATTCCTAGTAGGGGAGGCACAACACTCAATATCTACCCACTCAGGAATGTTGTAAAACTTCCTAAATTCAGAGATTGACCTATTCCCAATCTTTTCCATTAGAAGACCCAAGAAAAGCTACAAACCAAAGAGAAAGTACAAGGAAAGGGCACAGGAAACTTACAAAATAGAAGATTGGCTCAAGTGATGAAGAAGCACGAGCTCAGACAACTAAGAAACAATGGAAATGGAGATTGAGAGAAGAAGGTACGAGGCGCTAGAGTTCTCAGAAGATAGAAGAGTACTGGAAAGGCTGAAGCGACGGGAGAAAAAGTGGCTATCCCAACAAGCCTTCAAATTCTAATCATAGCGCACAATAAGCGAAGCAGGTGACGCCAAATCAACTTCACAGCTTTCGAAGGATCGAAAATTAGCCATAATGGCTGATCATTTAAATCCATTGAGCCCATAAACATGGCCCAACAAATTTAGGGGCAATTGTGGGTACCCGAAATTTAGAACCATGGGCCCGGACGAGTAGCCCAGTCCTGGCGGCCCAAAGTCCGGGCCTCTCATCTCTTAAATTGATCCGGTCTCCCCCACGTTTCCATAATTGGAAGTTATACGGGAGATGGAAAACGTGGAGAAACCCATCACCTCGACTTACCTACATGCACATGTATATATTAAATCCTATGTCCGGGGCAAAAGGACAAGTTGTATTCTCTGTAATTACTCTCTGGAGTGTATAGAAATAATATCAACTGCAACACCGTGGACGTAGGCACATCCTTGCTGAACCACGTACATCCTTTATTGTGTGATTGGCATCTTATATTCCTTGTTCTTATTTGATAATTGCTTCTCTCGTATTTATTTGTGTTGCATAATAATTGTCTCCACAAGTATATTTGCAAATGATGTAGATACGACCAAGTGAATGTTATCATCTCTCCATATTTATATATCCATGATTGTTCAACATAACGGTGCCTAAATTTTATGACAACATGCATATGCGCATTACAATCTACTATTAAAAAACAACGAATTAGTATCTAAATTTAAATATAAATCAATGCATTTTAAATAATAAAGATAACATGTTACCTCCTTGCGTATTCTTTTACACCAAATCCGTCGATTTCCAATGGCATGGTGATGATAAGATGTACCCATACCGAGGGCACGATAAAAATATTTTAATGATTTATTATTGTTCAAATTTTTTAGCATTTATTGTTAAGTCTAACTCATAATTTTATACATGAAAGGAATATCATCATATTGATTCAAAATTAAAATTTTGAAAATTGTATTTACATTGGGATTTACTTACATGAACGTGTTAGGTTCATTTTGAATTTTGACTTGAAATGGATTAACATAATAACAAAAAAAAATTGGAAGTTAATTTTTTTTAACACAAAATAAATACTAAAACTTGTACAAACGTCAAATTTTTTTAGACGAAATCATTTTGTGTTCATCATGATATGTTCACATAAAAAATAGGAAGCCGCCAATCTGATAAACAATCTGTGTGTCACAGTCAAGATAGAATGACTCATTTCTTTAGCACCACAACTGAAACATTTATAATTTAGGTCACAATTCATCGATATTTAACTCAATTAATGGAAATATAAAGGGTGAGTAACTGAAGTTGTCAAAGTAACCAAAAACCTATACAATAGTCATGCCAAAATATGGGCAAAACCACATTTTATTTTAAGATAAAGAGAAATTCATATGACATTTACTAAATATTAAATAAATTTTCTATAACTAAAAATAGATCTTAGTTTTAATTACCAAGCTTACTTTTTAATTATAGGCCATTTCAATTATCAATCCAAATACAAATTATATATCTACAAACCAACGGTTGGATCTAAGATTATTTTTTTTGTTCGTATTTTCAGAAAAATAGTTACCAATCATAGATAGCAAATACTGAAGATTGTGTAGAGCTAATAGAACCAACTGTTATTGGGACTCCCGCACCATCAGGATAGAGGACCTTTGGAGAGCTACACGTTAACTTAAGTCTATGGAAAAAAAACAAAATTTGTTTTGAGAATTCATACACGTGACTTGAGAAAGCATCACTTTTCGTCTTCTTTTAAACCATCAGTTTTCGCATTGAATGCTCCTTTTTTACACCATCGCATTGCTTCTTTTACATATATTTTATGGGTGATTATACTGACCCAATTCGTAAACACATTTTCAAATTCAGTGACGCCACATGAGATCCATTACAAAACACACCCAATGTGTATCCAACACGTCACTGAGTTTGAAAAATATGTCCAAACCTTATGTTGACTTTTAATTTCATTTTTTTATTTAGTTATTCTATAGATAAAATAATGAATCCTTTCTTTTTAGCAATGGGACTATCAATTCAAACTACAAATGATCAAGTGAATAACATTAACTGTAGAATTTTTTTCTTCTTGTCAGAATTTGTGATTAAATCTGTCAATGGTGAATTTCAGGTGGGATTTAAACTGAAGAAAGAGATGGACCTTGATGATATATCAATATTTTCTTTTGTCACATGGAAACATGTCTTTTTTGAAGAGAAAGAATACACAAAAAAATAGTATACAACCCCAAACAAAGTCATTGATTGAAAAAAAAAAAGCATACAAACCCCAAAGATTTCCTGAAACAACTCCAAAACCCCAAAAAAGGTCATGTTAAAAAAGAAGGTACAACAATAATGATTTCATGAGTATATTGTAAAAACATACAACTTTTTAAATAATTTCCCAAATCTTTAACGCCAGAATCATGGACCTGCAACAACAAAACATTAAACTAAGAAAACACAATGATTTCAAAAACTATCAACCATAGATCATAGGGAGTAGCTAATGGAACTCCCAAAAATCTTTAAACACTCAATAAATTCTTTGAAAGACAAAATTACCCTTTACTTTAAAATCAAACAAATTCCAAAAATAACTGTTATGTCACTTAATTTTTTGTATTGGCACAAAAACTCTTAAAACTAGAGTTATAACCATAAATGTTTGGACTTAATTTTTTTAATTATGAACCATAACCATAAATGTTTGGACTTAATTTTTTTAATTATGAACCATAACCATAAATGTTTGGACTTAATTTTTTGGACTTACATATTAAGTCCAAACTTTCATAATTAAAAATTAAGCCCATACAAAATTAGAGTTATATATTGGCACAAAAACTGTTAAAAATAAAAATAAAAATTGCTGAATAACTCTTCACCAATTTTTTAAAAAAGGTAAAAATTCTTAAAATCTTTTTTTTTTCCGAGAAAACAACTTTTACATTTCTTAAAAACAGTTTTTTTATTAAAAAAAAACTGAAAACTGTTTTTTTTTTTATTAAAAATTTGAAAAACTATTTCTTAAAAGCTTCTGAATGCTGTTGGCGCGGATCCATATCATTTAATGAATGTGAGTCCACGACACCAAAATGCTTTTATATATAAAAAAATTGTTTTTTATTACCAAATTTTTTTTTTCCATTTCTTAAAAAGAATTTTTTTTATAAAAAAACAAACTGAAAAAGTACATTTTTTTAAAATATGAAAAACTATTTCTTAAAAGTTGTCGAGTGCCGCTCGCACAAACCCATATCATTTAATGAATGTAAGTCCACGCCACCAAAATGCCCTTCTATAAAAAAAAATTATTACAAAAATATTCAACATTATTAGACTAATTTTTTTTATCAAAAAATCTGTGCCACTAATTTTTTAACAAACTGTTTTTCATTTTTTTTTAATAAAAAACTGTTTTTAGAAGAAATTACTTTTAAGAAAAAAATTGTTTTTTCTTGGAAAAAAGGTTTCAACAATTTTTTTTAAATGTTTTAAAAAATATTTTACATTTTTTAATAGTTTTTAACATTTTACCTTGTCTTTTAGTGAGCTCGTCTAATATGTGTGTCCAATTGTTGTGTACGTTTAAAGTTTTCCCCTAACGAAAGGTCAATGTTGCCTGAAATTATTTTTACTTTTTTAAAATTTTATAATTAAATACAATTTTCAGTTTTTAAGAAATAGTTTTTCATATTTTTAGTAAAAAAAAATCAGGTTTCAGTTTTTTTTTTATAAAAAAAACCTGTTTTTAAGAAAGGTAAAAGCAGTTTTCTCGAAAAAAAAAACGATTTCAACCATTTTTTAAGTGTTTCAAAAAATTGGTTAATAGTTTTTCAACAATTTTTATTTTTATTTTTAACAGTTTTTGTGCCAATATATAACTGTAATTTTGTGTTTGTAACTCTAATTTTGGGCATTTGGCAGATTTTGTGTTAGGAATGAAAGGAAAGGAGATTGTGGTGTTGAAGGATATTAGAGTAATTGGGGTAAACTTTTGGAGTGCCATGAGAATTTTTGGAGTGCCGTCAGCTCTACCCTAGATCATACACCAAACTCAAAATGGTAAATAGTAAAACTTTACAATCTTATAGCTTTAAAATGCCCAGTAGGTTGAGATTTGGATAGGATCAATGAATAAGAGGTGATTCAAGCTTACGATAACATCAGTTGCCAAAATTTGAATAACATGCATTTATGAATTCAACTAATCCTTTCGAAATAGAAAAGTCCCAACCCAATTCATCTTTTAGTTCCAACTTGATATAATGTCCTCTCTATGTTCAGCCGACTCTTGAAACTTGACTTTCCTGGTAACTGATCAAAACTATACAGGGGACATGTTGTTGTTTAGTCTCAAATTTCAAATGTTTATGTTGAACCTTATTATTACCATTTATGGACTCAAAATATAGGACCTAAATTCGTACCTACTTGAATTCGAGTATATTTTCGAAGTGATGACTAAAGTGTACTATTCATGCTTAAACAACTTTTGCTATAGAATCATGACACTAATTGATTTAGCACTTATGATTAGGGGTGTTCAGAAAACCGACCGAACCGAAGGATCGAAACGAGCCGAGCCGAACCGCCTTATTTTTGTCGATTTTTTTATAATCGGTTCGTTCCCAGTTTTTTTTTTTAATCAACTGAGTCGGTCCAGTCCTCGGTTTTGGGCTTGACAGGGTCGGTCTGGACCGACCCGGACCGACATGAATTAAATATATATTTTTTTTATATTTTATGTGTCACATATGCTCCTATAAGTGTGTGGTGTAAAATAAAAAAAAATATGGCGGGTAGAATAGTCAAAATAGTAAAATATCTAAACCAAACCAAACCCTGCACATTACAATTTACAATCAGCAGCCGTCATTCTCTATCACCCAAAACAAAAACCACAAAAAACTCTCACATCTCACCTCTCACACCCAAAGCCATTCTCCACTCCACCATCCATCCAACCAACCCCCTTCCCCCCTTGCTGCCGCCGCCGACCGACTGCTGCCGCCGACCGACTTCCCCCCTTGTTGCCGCCACTGCAGCTGCCGACTGCCGCCGTAACCAGCCTCCGGGTATTTTTTTTCATTCGTTTTTAATTTTATAACTGTTGTTTGTTTTTATTAAAGTCGTTTTATAACCTGTTTTGTTTATCATTCGTTTTTTTTATCATTCCTTTTTTTTATAACTGTTTTTTTATCATTCTTTTATTTAATATACCATATATATATATTAATAACTGTTTTTTACTGTTTTTTTTATAAATACCATATTTATAAATATAAATATTTTTTTATAAAGATATGAAAAACTGTTTTTATATACCGTATTTATATATTTATAACTGTTTTTTAAATTGTTTTAATATACCATATTTATATATTTATAACTGTTCTTTTACTGTCTTTTTTATATATACCATATTTATATATAAATATTTTTTTATAAAGACATGAAAAACTATTTTTATATTCCATATTTATATTTATATATCTATAACTGTTTTTTTATAAATATATATATATATATATATATATATATATATATATATATATATATATATATATATATATATATAAAACTGTTTAAAAATATATATATAAAACTGTTTTTTTAAATAATATAATTAATTAATCTTAAGACCGACAAACTAAACCGAACCGACCCTGAAACAAACCGAACCGAATAGGGTCGGTTAACCGACATAATCGGTTCGATCTTGGTCCATTTTTTTAGAGGACGGACATAGTCGGTCCGGTCCAAAAAAAACTTCAAAACCGAACCGGACCGGACCGTGAACACCCCTACTTATCATAGTCCATGAAGAGATACTTTGAATAAGAAATGAAACCCAAGATCCAAACACAATCAAACCCATCAAGGCCAGTTGTTGAGATGTATTTAAGGAACCAAAAACACTAAGGTAGTAACAAACTTGTTTTCTCCAACACCATTTAGCTTTATTGAGCACTCCGAACCAACCTCTAAAAATAAAGATCTAGGAACAGTTAGATAGACATGGTAAGGGTAGATCTGTAACAAAAAAATTACTACCTAGATATGATATTAAAGATGGTGGGAAGAAGATGTCTATGATGCAGGGGATGCTCATGAGGTTGTCCATAGAGATGGAGGTTGCTGACTACCAACAAAACCTAATCAAAAATCAACAAATAATAAATAATAAAACACCTCGTCTGCTCTGAACTAAAAAATATTAACACACTAACAACATCAAAAATAAGACCACATATGTTTCAATCGATCGTCCATTAACGTAAGCTAGAAGAGGATGTCAATAAATAAATAAATAAATAAATAAAAACACAATAATATCTTTAGAAAACCCAAAATCACAGTCCGCACCAGTTATCCATAATCACAGCCCGCACCGTTTAAATGACTGACGTCGTCACCATCAACGCTTGCTGCGATCACCATCAACACTTCGTTGGTGGTGTTTCTAAACAGAAATTGGTAAAGAGGACTCGAAACGTGGAGTGTCTCACCAGTGAGATCCATACGCATGGAGGCCATGAATGGCGGTCATGGTGGTCTTCATGGAGGCCAACAGAGGTTAGAAAAATCTTGTGGGGAAGGATAAAAGTGAAAAAAAAGGTCTTGAGAGAGTGATAAGAGTAGGGAGTGGGTTTGTACCGGATTACTATACAGATCTGTAGAGCGCACGTGGACTCTTGGCTCAAGGAGGGCAATGGAGATATGGAGGGAGGAAATAAAGCGCGTTCCATGAGTTTTTTTAGTCTTTGTGTTCGGCTTAGGATTAATAACCATTTTAGCACTCCCAAGATAGATATATAGATAAAAAGCTTGTTTATATAAATTTTGTATACAAACTCATACGATGTCGCATGAATAGTGAAACCCTCTCCTTCTTTATTTCATATATATATATATATATATATATATATGTATATTGTAACAACTCATCCTTTTGGAGACAATTAAATTCCATATGTGGATATAGTCTGTTTAGAAGAGAAGCATAGATTGGAACTAGTCTGTTTCCTATGGGATTGGGTTAATTGTTTCTTAAATTCCAGTTCCATTTCCACAGTTCTTAATTTACTACTGAGTAATTCAGGAGTGAGATTTATATCACACATTTCCTCAATAGCATATCTTTTGTTATCAAACTTTTGTGGTAATGATCTCATAATTTTAGATACAATTTCTTGTCTATCATAGGTTATCCCATTAGCATGCAGTTTGGTCACAATATCAGTCAGGTTCATATAGAAGTCATCAAATGATTCAGTCTCAGACATAATTACGGAGTTATATTGTTATATAAGCATTTGTGTTTTAGCAGCCTTACCTCTAGTGTCTCCTTCATGAGCAGTGACTAAGGTGTCCCAAGCTTCCTTAGAAGTGGTACAAGATGAGATTCTTTTGAACTCATGTTCATTTATAGACATAAATATAGAATTCTTTCCTTTATTATTATTATTTCGAGAAACTTGTTTCTCTTCTTGAGTGAACTCACTTAGAGCTTTCTTAACCCTCTCATTACTTCCTTTATTGGTTGGTTTAGTAGGAAAAATATAACCATTTTCAACAATGTCCCAGACATCATCTCCTAAAGTTCCTTGAATGAAAGCAATCATCCTTACTTTCCAGTAAACAAAATTGGTTCCATGAAAGATTGGAGGTCTGGTCAAGTTACGAAATCTTTCATTTTTCTCGTCCATATTTGATTTTCAGAAAACAATTTCAGAAACATAGGATCTCTTTAAAAGCAGTTTACAAAGCTCTGATACCAATTGAAAAATGCGTTACTAAAGCCGTTTATTGAAAATAAACTATTTAAGTAACTCCGAGTTGTTTTTTGAAGAAACTATTTTCTTAAATAAAAAAGGATTAATCACAAGACGTGTTTAATAAAACAGTATGTACGAGACCTTATTCAAGATTTGGGCAACAAGTTTAAAAGATAGTTTAAACAAGTTTTAAACACAGCACAACCAAGAATTAGATGAGAAAATGTAGAAGACTTCTGTCCATAATTTTTACATGGTAAAACCTCACCAATTGAGGAAACATCCACGACTCCCTCTACGGAGTAAAATGAAAAATCCACTAAAACAAATATATGAGTTACAAACTATATAACTAACATGCAAACAACTCAGACCTATATAAGTTTAGGAATGTACCCTCTGGTGTTCTTAAACTTCTCTGCAGTTCTGATTGTAGATGTAGTTCTCCCAGTTTGTCAACTTCTGATTTGTTCCAGCACTTTACGTCGACTTTTGTTCACAAGATCTTATTACCAACACTTTTCGTGTTGTAGGGTGTAAGTGTTTGTGAAGGTGCTTTCTAACACATGCATGCACACACACACACACTTATTAAGTACAAACAGTCCTAACAAATTACAGTTACACTATATGCAGTGATCTTTTCTTTTTCTTTCTTCTTAGAAAACTTTAAACCTTATTTGACCTTTCAATCTATCCCAGAATGCACGGATACGTTGCTAGGAAGACAGAAAAGGTCTTAATCAATCTCAGAATTTAAAACAAAAACTTTTTGAGATTGAAAAGCTCCAAGTGAGATTCCAAACTAGGTCAAAGGTTTAGTTTTACACGAACAAGAAACAAAAAGCATTTATTGTTGATTTCAATGTAAGAAAACGTTTTAGAGAAAATAATCAACAATATATTTCTCAAGATGAGAAATAAAATGAAACTAAGTGTAATGTAACATGAATAACTAAGATCTGAGATTTCTATGGAAACAGAAACTAGATCTAAGTAAAAGTCTAAGTTGGAAACAAGATCTCACGAACACAAGGTTACAGCAACCAAAAAAAATAACTCAACTCAAACTCTCAAACACTCAAGAACACTCAGGATGGTGTTTTTGGATATGTTGTTTTGAAGAAGTGTTTAGGTTAGGTTTGAATAGGATTTGGACGAAGTTAGGGTTTCTAACTTTTTTCTCTCTTCTCTCTCTACTCTCTTCTCTCTCAATTCTTTGAGTAAATGAAATGGAAAAAAGTCTTCGAAGTCTGAGAATAGAGGCCTTTTTATAGAGAGAGAAGAAGGTTCGAGATATCTGATCAAAACCAAGGGCTGAGATCGAGTCAATTTAAATTGACTTGAATCTAAGGGCTCACACCAGGCGGTGCTTAAACGAACGCTGATTGGCTTAAAAAGTTACTCGGGGATTCATCAAGGCAGCATGCAGACCATTGATAAGAAATGATCCAAGGGCTGATAACACACGAGTCTATTGTCTCAGTAAAGAAACACACATCTAACCAATCAGGGGGCAACAGGTGTTGGCCAGTTAAGGGATATAAAACGCGCGTCCAAACTAATTACAAAGTATACCCTGAAGTCTCTATCGCTTTTGGATTCTACCCAAGGTAACATTAGGCCATAAAATACAACAAGTAATATTAAGAGATTGACCCCAAAACTTTTAAATCAATTTTTAATTATTAAAACATGGTTTAAAAATTGTTTAAAAAATCCCAAAAAAATTATTAAAAATCAAACTTAGGGATTTAAACACACTCAACACATGTAAACACATAATTATACAATATGACATGTAAAAAATGAATTCTACTGTGTGTGAGTGTTGGCAATAGGTTCTTGATCAAAGCAAGTAAGAGAGATGAATAGGCAATCCAACTTCTGAGGCTCTTTCGTTTCTAGGATGGACATAATTTTTTCACAATTTTCAAACTAGATGAGCACTTATACAATATAGACTCAAGTGAGTCAAATGTATAAGGGCTTCAATCTCCCCCTTTGGAAATATGAGACAAAATCTCCTTTGAGTCAACTAGGACTCGTAGGGCAATAAAAAAAATAGGAAAAACTTATTCCTATCAAAATTCTATCTACCCAACACCTAGAAATCAAAAATACATAATTCAACTAAATACATTTGAATACCCTATTACAACTGTTGAGAATAACTGAACAATAAGAACTTGCAATAATTCACTAAGATTAAGCTGTTTAGATCATGTAAGAATTAAATAGACTCAAATTTCTCTCCCATTTTGTCTCAAATGGACAAAGGGAAAAACTTGGACAAGCAGCAAAGGTATTACACAGCACAAACCATACCAATATATTTACGTAATGAAATGAATATATTATAATCTAGAGGTTTGGTAAACATATCTGCGAGTTGTAGATCAGTAGGAAGATAATTGATTTCTAATTCCTTAGATTCAACTAATTCACATATAAAATGATGTCTTATTTTAATATGTTTTGTTCGCGAGTGTTGAACAGGATTTTTGGAAATATTAATCGCACTTTGATTATCACAATAGAGATGCAATTGGTTTTCTTTAATACCATAATCACTTAGCATTTGTTTAAGCCACATTAATTGAGCACAATAGCTGCCAGCGGCTATGTATTCAGATTCAGCAGTCGAGAGTGATGTGCAGTTTTGTTTTCTACTACTCCATCCTACCAAGTTATTACCTATATAATAACATGCTCCTGAAGTGCTTTTACTATCATTAGTACACCCAGCCCAGTCAGCATCAGTGTACCCAATTAAAGTGCATACATAAAGTGCCTATCATTTAGAATCAGGATCTACAGATGTTCCATTTTCATCTTTAAAAAGTTTTAGCGTAGTACTCATGGGCATTTTAGCATTTTTAGCACTCTCAAGGACGAATTTCTTAACGATCTCTAAAGCGTATTTAGATAGTGAAACAAACAATCCTTCGGGATTTTGTTTGACTTGGAGACCTAGGAAGAACTGCAACTCCCCCATAAGGGACATCTGAAATTCCTTACTCATAATTTCAGAAAAAGATTTTACTTCTGAGGAAGAAGTTGATCCAAATATAATATCGTCTACATATGCTTGTGCAATAGTAATGCGTTTGTCAAAATGTTTGACAAATAGAGTTTGGTCATTTCCACCTCTTTTGAAACCTTTATCTAAAAGAAAACTGGAAAGACGCTCATAGCAAGCTTTCGGACCCTGTTTAAGGCCATATAAAGCCTTTTTTAGACGAAATACATGATTTGGATGCTTAGGGTCAATGAACCCTTTAGGTTGTTCTACATAGGTTTCCTCAGCCATTATTCCATTAAGGAACGCGGATTTGACGTCCATTTGATATAATGTAAAACGCATGTGACAAGATATAGCGAAAATCAAACGAACTGATTCTAAATGAGTAAGAGGAGCAGAGGTCTCGTTAAAATCAATTCCTTCTATTTGGGAGTATCCTTGAGCAACTAATCTAGCTTTATTTCTAATTATTATCCCATTTTCATCAGTTTTATTTTTGAAAATCCAACGAGTACCAACAACCTTTTTGTGATCAGGGCGTGGAACAAGATACCATACATCATGAATGACAAATTGTAAAAGTTCATCCTGCATAGCAGAAATCCAGTGAGATTCATTCAATGCCTCATTTACATTCTTTGGTTCCACAAGGGAAACAAAACATGCATAATGTGCATAATTTCTAAGTTGGGATCTTTTACGCACTGGCTCACTAGGGTTGCCAACAATGTTGTTTATGGGATGATCTTTAGAAACCCAGTTAGGTACTTCAGGTGTCTCAATAGGTAATGAATTATCTATTTTAAAAGGGTCATTTTCTAAAATATTTGAAGACTCTTCTTCAATAGATAATTCACCAATCTTGCTTTCTACAGTAGTGTCACTAACAATTACATTTATGGATTCCATCATGGTTTTAGTGTGAAGATTATACACTCGATAAGCTCTACCGTTAGGCGAGTATCCTAGAAATATGGCTTTATCTCCCCGACTCTCAAATTTAGATAAGTGTTCCCTATCTTTGCATACATAACAAGTACTGCCAAAGGTTCTAAGGTATTTGAGATTAGGCTTCTTATTGTACCAAAGTTCATAAGGGGTTTGTTTGGAATTATTTCAAAGATAGACCCTATTAATGATGTGACACGCAGTACGAATAGATTCTACCCAAAAATATTTAGGTAAATTCTTGGCATGTAACATGACACGTGCAATCTCTTGCAAGGTACGTTTCTTCCTCTCGGCGATTCCATTTTGTTGAGGAGTCTTAGGAGCACTGAACTCGTGTTTGTAACCATTATAGTCACAGTATTCTACAATACCAGTGTCTTTGAATTCACCACCTCTATCACTACGGATTCGATTTACTTGAATGTCCTTTTCATTTTCAATCCTAAGAAGAATTTTTAGGAAGGTTTGAAAAGTGTCATACTTTTGTTTTAAAAATGCTACCCAAGTAAATCTGGTGAAGTCATCAACCATAACTACGATATAACTGTGTCAACAAAGGCTAACAGTTTGGGAAGGACCCATTAGGTCCATATGGATGAGTTATAAGGGATTAGAGGTGAGAATATCTTTGACTTTCTTATGAGGGGCCTTAATAATTTTACCTTCTAGACAGGAAACACAAACAATATTATGAATGGGTTTAATTTTTGGAATTTCTCTTACTATGTCGTGAGCAGATAATTTACTAAGATTATCATAATTTATGTGACCCATTCTGTTATGCCATATCTCAATGTCATCCATTCTAGAAATATTACAAATTTCAAAATTGTTCCTAACAGTGTAGCAGTTGTCAGGAGTTCTGAATCCAGTAATTATGCATTCACCTTTTTCATTTAAAATCTTGCAATTGTTCTTTGAAAAGGTAACAGTATGGTCTGAGTCACAAAATTGCAAAATACTAAGTAAGTTGGACTTTAGACCTTTAACTAGAAGAACATCTTTAAGAATAAGAAGCCCATCTTCTTGGAGAGTTCCTTTGCCTATGATTTGAGATGAATCTCCATCACCAAAAATGACTTTACCACCAACAAATCTAGTTTTGTTTAAAAGTTTAGATTCATCTCCAGTCATGTGCTTAGAACATCCAGACTCTAAATACCAACCAGATGATGTGTGTTCGGCTTTTAAAGCAGTAAAAACATTATTACACTTCATCTGAGGTAATAAATCATCTTTTATAATCCAAATTGCTCTAGTTTTCATCTTGCGCTTATTAGATCTCAACTGATAAAATTTGCGAGCATTAGATTTTTGCTGAAAAATGTTTTGCGCATGATTTTGAATTTTTTGAAAGACTTGAGCATTTGATTTAGGAAAGTTCTTAGGATTCCTTCTAGGAAATGTTCTTTTAGGTTTGGTCTTTCTCTTTCTATAGTTAGAGTTTTTATCTGGCTGTCTAGGAAGTATATAATTGTTTCGACTCCTCCTAGAATAGTTAAAGTTCTGGTAAGTACAAGGATTATAGATAGGTTTAACAAGTCTCCTAGCATAGCAACCATCGAAAGAGTGACCATATATGTCACAGTAGGAGCAATAAAGATTGCTCAAGATGGGGGTCTCCTTAGGAAAGTCTCTAAACAAAGGTTTTATAGAGTTTTATGGCTGAACTCTATTCCTAGGTGTGACAATCTTGAATGCAGACTCACTCTTCCTATTACAAGGACAGACGTATTTAGCCTTAGGTGAACTTTCATGTTTGGAGCAACTTGATTCCCCAATGTTAAAACTTTGATTTTTGAATCAAACTCATTTTTTAGAGAATGAAAGTCTGGGCATGTTTCAATAGGTCTTTTGCCTCCTGACACAAACTTGATAGGTTCAAAATGTTTAGTTTGTGTTTTCAAATTGGGACAAAATCCTATGCCAGTTCGATCATCAGAATTGGTTTTAGATTCAGCAACAAATTCATCAAAACAGTTAGAATTATTTTCAAATTTTGTAAATTTTTTGAAAAAGTTGTTGTCTTTTCTTTGGTTTGTTCTAATTCTAACAATGTCCCTTTGTACTTTTTCTCCAGAATTTCATTTGTTTCAGTCAAATTTTTCAGTTTTTCATCAAAAACTTTAATTTCACTTTCATGAGTTAAACATTGGGTGGTGTACTCTTCAGCATTCAGTTTAACCATCAGGCTTAAATCTTCCAATTTCTTGGTAAGATCTTTAACAGTCTTTTCTAGTCTAGCGCTTTTCTTGAGAGTCTTAGTGTAAAGTGTGTGAATATCTGGGAGGTCTTCATTGTCTGAGTCACTAAGTGTGGTGTGTGGAGTGACCCCTAACGATTCATTTGATAACTCACACACCCATTGACATCGTCATTATCGCCATCCCTTTGACTCACACACCCCGAGGTATAACATGCAACATTCTCAGTAATCAAAGCATCTAAACCAGTAATAACCACATTCGAAGTATCAGTCATAGAATTATTTGGTTCATCCTCATTAACAAACATAGGCATGTCATCATTATAAATAATCTTGGCAAAGAAACACATGCAAGGATCAAAAGCATCTGATGACTCAGGTTCCTCATTTTCAGAGTCACTTGAATCATCCCATGTTTTACAGATGTTAGCTCTAGTGTGTTTTTTTTGAGTGTTCAAATTAACTCTACAGTCTTGTGCAATGTGCCCCAGTTTACCACATCTATAGCATTCAGTCTTCTTAAGGTCTCTATTAGGTCTAGCGTGAGAGTCATTGTTTTTCTCATGAGGTCTGTGACTAGAAAGAGTTGGATAATTTGACTTGCCTTGTTTATTTGCCACTTTGTTTCTAAACTTAATGATTTTCTTGAACTGTTTTGTCATTAAGGCAATCTGATTGTACAAACTATCTATATCGTCCTCATCAGATTCATCATTGGAAGTGTTAAACTCAGGCTTAATCAATTTAGAAGAGAAGCTTAGATTGGAACTAGTCTGTTTCCTATGGGATTGGGTTAATTGTTTCTTAAATTCCAGTTCCATTTCCACAGTTCTTAATTTACTACTGAGTAATTCAGGAGTGAGATTTATATCACACATTTCCTCAATAGCATATCTTTTGTTATCAAACTTTTGTGGTAATGATCTCAGAATTTTAGATACAATTTCTTGTTTATCATAGGTTATCCCATTAGCATGCAGTTTGGTCACAATATCAGTCAGGTTCATATAGAAGTCATCAAATGATTCAGTCTCAGACATAATTAAGGAGTTATATTGCTGAATAAGCATTTGTGTTTTAGCAGCCTTACCTCTAGTGTCTCCTTCATGAGCAGTGACTAAGGTGTCCCAAGCTTCCTTAGAAGTGGTACAAGAAGAGATTCTTTTGAACTCATGTTCATTTATAGGCATAAATATATCATTCTTTCCTTTATTATTATTTCGAGAAACTTATTTCTCTTCTTCAGTGAACTCACTTAGAGCTTTCTTAACCCTCTCATTACTTCCTTCGTTGGCTGGTTTAGTAGGAAAAGTATTACCATTTTCAACAATGTCCCAGACATCATCTCCCAAAGTTCCTTGAATGAAAGAAATCATCCTTACTTTCCAGTAAGCAAAATTAGTTCCATCAAAGATTGGAGGTCTGGTCAAGTTACCAAATCTTTCATTTTTCTCGTCCACATTTGATTTTTAGAAAACAATTTCAGAAACACAGGATCTCTTTAAAAGCAGTTTACAAATCTCTGATGCCAATTGAAAAATGCGTTACTAAAGCCGTTTATTGAAAATAAACTATTTAAGTAACTCCGAGTGGTTTTTTGAAGAAACTCTTTTCTTAAATCAAAAAGGATTAATCACAAGACGTGTTTAATAAAATAGTATGTACGAGACCTTATTCAAGATTTGGGCAACAAGTTTAAAAGATAGTTTAAACAAGTTTTGAAACACAGCACAACCAAGAATGAGATGAGAAAATGTAGAAGACTTCTGTTCATAATTTTTACGTGGTAAAACCTCACCAATTGAGGAAACATCCACGACTCCCTCTACGGAGTAAAATGAAAAATCCACTAAAACAAATATATGAGTTACAAACTATATAACTAACATGCAAACAACTCAGACCTATATAAGTTTAGGAATGTACCCTCTGGTGTTCTTAAACTTCTCTGCAGTTCTGATTGTAGATGTAGTTCTCCCAGTTTGTCAACTTCTGATTTGTTCCAGCACTTTACGTCGACTTTTGTTCACAAGATCTTATTACCAACACTTTTCGTGTTGTAGGGTGTAAGTGTTTGTGAAGGTGCTTTTTAACACATGCATGCACACACACACACTTATTAAGTACAAACAGTCCTAAAAAATTACAGTTACACTATATGCAGTGATCTTTTCTTTTTCTTTCTTCTTAGAAAACTTTGAACCTTATTTGACCTTTCAATCTATCCCAGAATCCACGGATACCTTGCTAGGAAGACATACAAGGTCTTAATCAATCTCAGAATTTAAAACAAAAACTTTTTGAGATTCAAAACCTCCAAGTGAGATTCCAAACTAGGTCAAAGGTTTAGTTTTACAAGAACAAGAAACATAAAGCATTTATTGTTGATTTCAAAGTAAGAAAATGTTTTAGAGAAAATAATCAACAATATATTTCTCAAGATGATAAATAAAATGAAACTAAGTGTAATGTAACATGAATAACTCAGATCTGAGATTTCTATGGAAACAGAAACTAGATCTAAGTAAAAGTCCAAGTTGGAAACAAGATCTCACGAACAGAAGGTTACAGCAACCCAAAAAAATAACTCAACTCAAACTCTCAAACACCCAAGAACACTCAGGATGGTGTTTTTGGATATGGTGTTTTGAAGAAGTGTTTGGGTTAGGTTTGAATAGGATTTGGACGAAGTTAGGGTTTCTAACTTTTTTCTCTCTTCTCTCTCTACTCTCCTCTCTCTCAATTCTTTGAGGAAATGAAATGGAAAAAAGTCTTCGAAGTCTGAGAATAGAGGCCTTTTTATAGAGAGAGAAGAAGGTTCGAGATATCTGATCAAAACCAAGGGCTGAGATCGAGTCAATTTAAATTGACTTGAATCTAAGGGCTCACACAAGGCGGTGCTTAAACGAACGCTGATTGGCTTAAAAAGTTACTCGGGGATTCATCAAGGCAACATGAAGACCATTGATAAGAAATGATCCAAGGGCTGATAACACACGAGTCTATTGTCTCAGTAAAGAAACACACATCTAACCAATCAGGGGGCAACAGGTGTTGGCCAGTTAAGGGATATAAAACGCGCGTCCAAACTAATTACAAAGTATACCCTGAAGTCTATGTCGCTTTTGGATTCTACCCAAGGTAACATTAGGCCATAAAATACAACAAGTAATATTAAGAGATTGACCCCAAAACTTTTAAATCAATTTTTAATTATTAAAACATGGTTTAAAAATTGTTTAAAAATCCCAAAAAAATTATTAAAAATCAAACTTAGGGATTTAAACACACTCAACACATGTACAAACATAATTATGGAATATGACATGAAAAAAATGAATTCTACTGTGTGTGAGTGTTGTCAATAGGTTCTTGATCAAAGCAAGAAAGAGAGATGAATAGGCAATGCAACTTCTGAGGCTCTTTGGTTTCTAGGATGGACATAATTTTGTCACAATTTCCAAACTAGATGAGCACTTATACAATATAGACTCAAGTGAGTCAAATGTATAAGGGCTTCATATATATATTCGAGGAGGAATATATGGTATATATATGATATGATGTTAATGATTTTGAAAATAAAAAATAAATGTTTTCAAAATGGAAAGATAAATTATTTTCTTAATTAATAAAATATGGATACACACCTCTCTAAATCGCTATCATAACGGAAGTTGCGTGCGTATGGTGAATTCCCCTGGCTAATGAATGCAGGGTGGATATAGTCCTGTAGGCCATATGAGCGTTTGTTGTATTTTTCTGCGCTGGTTAGGAGATTCTGGGTGTGGTCTTGACTATCCCGCAGGCATATGGCCGCTTCCCGACGTCTTGCGTTGTAGGATCCCAGGTTGTCTTGATGATAGGCCCTGGAAGATGATAGCCATTTATGGGCGCGCGCAGTGGGGAAACCCGGACGGGCGGTCTTATAATGGAAATGGGTTATATGAATTGACTTCGGAAACACGACCCGGATGGAAGAAGGGAAGTGGAAGCATATGATATGGTAAAAGCATTTTTATGATTAAAAAATGGCTTTTAATTACATTTCCTGGATGGAAGAAGGGAAATGGAATGTTTTAAAACGGAAAAGCATTTTTATGATAATAAAATTGGCTTTTAAAAAGTTATATGATATGTTAAAGCAATTCATGATAATGAATTGGCTTTTAAATACATTTCCTAGATATGAGAAGGGAAATGGAAGGTTTTGAGATAAAAATGATAAGTATTGATAAATACTTTGTAAATGAATTCTCATTCCGGGAGATAGATCCGGATATATATATACATATATGGATAACTTGGGTGCCGAGGGTCTAATGGATCCCGATGACCGACCTTGCCGCATAGTAGTGTCTCGAGGGGGTTCCTTGTTTGGATTTCGCTTTGCGAGACACCCCACGCACGAACATGGCTTAGTGTTGAGACTGGGAAGAAGTTTAGCCCTTAGTACATTTCTTGGACTATTTAGGGTTGATAGTAGTTGGGTGATAGACTAGTTTAGCAGGGTTTCTTGACTAGGATGTTTAGAGGGATGCGCTAGGAGTGCACTATTAGAGGAGAGGTGAGGGGTATCTCATGGGGGTGCGATACCAAACTTAAATATGAGATAAAATCTATTTTTCTAAAAATAAAGAATTTATGAACTTGCTAAATATTTTCAAAACTCGGGCTCTGACCCGTTTATCTACTTTTCCTCTCTTGCTATATATATATATATATATATATATATATATATAGGTGTCCAGACACAGGGACGCCTGGATGACACATCTTTCGAGTCAGACGTCTGCCATAGCAGATGTGGATGCGTGCAGGTTCTTGATAGCCGCTTCCACCTTTGTGCTCTAGATAGGAGGTATTGTATAAGTATTCGGGCCAATGGTCCAATTGCATTTAGTTATTCTTTTTTTTGAAGCATTCGATATGGTTGTATATTTTGACCGAGTGTTCGGTTATTTTATTTCATTTCAGTTTCATTTACGCGAAAACTGTGTGGATGTTTTTATTTGTTGTTGTTAAAAAGAGTAGTTAAGTAAAATTTTGACACCGGCCTAATAGGTTATTAGTAATTAAATGGATTTTCGACAGTGATGCTAAGAATGATCCATATGAGACTCCTGTTTTAATTTAATATTGGAGTGATTGCCCGGTATCTTATTAGGCGGGGTGTCACAGATGGTATCAGAGCATCAGGTACTAGTGTCCTTAGGAATCTGTGCGGACGTACTACACTTTCAGCGTTGCTCTCAATTTGATATAGAGCCTCAGGACTAGGATTGTTGATTTCTCTTATGAGATTTCGTTCTCCTGCCATATTATAAGATTATAGCGATCTTTTGCGTGCTCGTTTGAGAATCGTGTGCAGGCCTTGGATGGCAGCAGGAGGTGGGGCTTAGATGGAGCAGCTGGTAGAAGTTGGGGATGAGGACCTTACTAGAGGTCACTCTCCTTGTGGTAATTGTTAAGGGTTTGAAAGGGATCTTATGGATAGTCTTAATCATGAGTCCCCATGATTTAGCTGAAATGAGAAGAATGTTGTTATGAGTTTTACCTCAATCGAGGAGGTATAATTATCGTGGCTAGGTAAAGTCGCGGTGTTCGTTAGCCCTAGACTCGTGTGTGTAATTTTGAGTTTTGTGGCGGTATCGATAACAGTATATCATGTATGCCTATGAGTTTTCCGCGGTAGAGGAGTTTTATTTTCCTTCATTCGCTATAGAGGCGGGTGTTGATATGTTGTATATATATATATATGGTTTGTGATACTCGTTCTATATGTTTATACGGGTATGGTAATATGGTGAGTATAAGATATTATGGTATTATCGGAGCGATAGCTGGCTAATGATGGCAAGACTATTGTGTTCGCAGTTTCAGGGTGGAACAGGTTGTTGTTGCGATATCTCACCTGGATACAGGTTGAGCTCGCCTTATTTGTTATGGGTAGATGGAACTTCGATAAGCAGAGGTTTCATTATCGTGATTTGAGTATGTGGCGACCTTATAGATATGATCTAAGGCTGCAGGATTTTTGGTGAGCTGTAAGATTAAGCTCATTATTGTTTGCGCGATGACTTAAAATTAATGCGAGCGTCGGGTGGTGTGACTCTTAGTTAGAGATAGGAGTTCAGATCACCTTTGTGTTGGAATAGGGGATATGGTTATCCCGGTTGCATGTTTAAAATAACGGACCTCCATGACCGACAAAGTTAAGTAGGAGTGTGTGGAGGGGTTCCTTATTTGGATTTCTCTTTGCGAGATGCTCCACACATGAATCTTAACGGCGTCGGGAGTGGAGAGATGTTATAGGATTCAAGGATGTTAGTTTTGTGGAAAAGTCTTATAGTGTGGATGAACCACTATAAACTATGAGCCGTGTGATGATAGTATGGTTATGGAAATGTTGTGCTATGGAAAAGCACTAAACTGGTCCTCTCACCACAAGTGGGTGGGTGAAGTAGGACTTAGATAAATGGATTTGAGAAAAATAGTCAGGCCTTAATGAAAAGGAAAATTTTGAGGAAATATGTGTTGGGTATGATGTACGCAGTGCTCTTCCAGATATTGGGGACTTCGATTAGTTAGGTTTCCTTTCGTATGGGCGAAAGGATAGAGTAGTAGGAATGCGTTTGTAGGTAGCTTAGTAGGATTTAGGATGTCCCGCTGGTGTGCCTTAGGTCGTTATATCTCGATGACCGACTACGCGAGGGAGTAGTGTAACGGGAGGGTTCCTTGTTTGGATTTCGCTTCGGTGAGACGTCCCATGCATGAAACCGAGCAAATTTTGGAAGTTAAGAGAGGCCTTGGGCACTAGGTATACACTTAGGATTACACTCGTTTCGCGTAGGTAGGACTTACCATAGACCTTAGTAGTATTAGGATGTAAGTTTAGTAGGATTAGTGGCGCCGAGGTTAGGAGAATTGAATTTTTCGAGTTGGGAGGACCCATGTGTGAGTATTACACCGAAGAAAGGAGACCCTTATTGGGAGAGAGTGTCACGTGTCAGACGTTCACTAAGGATGTGCAAATGTGCATAGGTTAGAAAGGTGTATGGGCACCTTAGTAAGTTGGTTTATATAACGCCTGAAATAGAATGGGCGTAGTATATAAATTTGAAGTTTATGCCGTTAGGCACTAGAAATGATGGGGTGCGATGTGATGATGTTGGAGTCACTTTACGACCGTGGTAGTTGTATGGTATATGGTTGGGAACCATTGGGTTCGTATCATTCCCCTTTGAGATATTAGGATTTGGAGCGATTTTAGGATTTGTGGTGTAAGTTGTATCCGAATTTCGAGGACGAAATTCCGTTGTAAGGGGGGAAGTATGTAACAACCCGTCCTTTTGGAGACAATTAAATTCCATACGTGGATATAAATTGGCAATTTGGAGACTTTCTCGAAATAGTGATTTTTGGGATTTTCGAGGATTTAATGATTTTCGATGGATGTTATAATTATTTTTGGGATTTAATAGGTCGAAGTATTTTAATTATATGTCGCCGTGAAGTATAGCGACAAAAGAGGTAAGATTTTTATTGGAAGACCCGCATTAAGTTATATGGGTTAGAATAGTGATTTGCGGTCAAGTAACCTGGATGGGAATTTCGACTGCGCCGTGAGTCTTGGAATGTCCGAGATAGTCGGAAAAGAGTGTCCGATTGTCGAAATTGAGTTTCGAAGAATTTTAGAGTTAAATGGGCTCGTAATTGAGTAAACAAGTCATTTTTGGGTTTTTAAGGGTTAAACCCTTTTTCTTTCTTTATAAAGAGAGGGAGAGGGAGAAAAGAGAAGAGAAGAGAAGAGAAGAGAAGAGAAAGAAAAGAGAGAGAAGAGAGAGAGGAAGAAGAAAGAGGAGGAGAAAATGGAGAATCGGGCCAAACTCCGCCGGGTTCGACTTGAGGTCGTCGGATTATATCCACGAGGCAAGTGTTTACTTGCTTTATTTACTTTTTGCATAAATATCTCATACCGTAGTTTGTTATAAACAAACCCTAAAGATTTTGGGTTGGTTTTCGTGGATAAAACGGGTTTTCTGGAGTTAAAACGAATAAACCCCTAAAAATTTCCTAATTGGAGAAACCTAGAAATTAATCAAAATAAATTGGTGGTTTAGGGTTCTAGTATGTTTATAACCCTTAATATACGTGTATTTGTAGTTGTTTGAGATTGTAGGACGTTGGGTGAGGCGACAAAAGCTTGGGAGAAGCTTTAATGGCCGAAACTGTCTCGGAGAAGACGATGAATAGTATAGGAAGCGTGCTTACCGAATTAATTCGGCCTAGATACGAATCGATTCGTCTCTTGGTCAAAAAATAAAAATTGTAAATCTTTTCGACACGGTCATGTGGGTGCTAACCTCATATTTTTCTGATTGTTTTTGGATTTATAGTGATTTTTTTACGGAAAGCTGTCCGAGATTGAAATCATTAGTTATAACTTATAAGAGATAAATATTAGGGGTTCTCAAAAGGATTGTTAGGACCTCTAAAGAATTTTAGGAGATATTAAAACTTTGGGTTTGTAGGAATAAATCCAAGTTAGGATTTAAATGGATATTGGATTAAATTTTGGGTATTTTGGAGATTGAAAAATTGCCCAAACAGTGCCCCTCGAACAGGCCTAATTGATTCGCCTAAGGGGATCTATGATTCTGCAGTGGGACGAATCAATTCGGATTTATACCGAATCGATTCTCCATTAAGGACCTGTTTGCAGAACATTTTTCGAATCGATTCGGATTTGCGGCTGAATCGATTCGCCCACCCGAATCGATTTGCAAATGGGGCAAATCGATTCTCTTTGGTCAGAATTGCTAGTTTTCTTCCCTTAAGAGTATGGGGAGTTAAAATACAGTTTGGGATTTTTATGGGAAAATCCTAGGAGGTGATTAGGATAATTTGGGAATATAGACATATATATTCGCTTATTGTGGAGTGTTATAATTGGAGATTTCCAATAAGTCCTTAGATGTGATTTAGGTATTTATCATTTATCAAAATAAGGAAATACTTTGGGTTTAGTATCATGCGTATATAAATGCATGATTATGATTCCTCGAGGGAATCTTTGGGATTATGGATCATCGCTAGATGAGATTGGCAATAAGGGCCATATATATATATATTCGAGGAGGAATATATGGTATATATATATATATATACTATGTGATTAAAGTATATATATGATATGATGTTAATGATTTTGAAAATAAAATATAAATGTTTTCAAAATGGAAAGATAAATGATTTTCTTAATTAATAAAATATGGATACACACCTCTCTAAATCGCTATCATAAGGGAAGTTGCGTGCGTATGGTGAATTCCCCTGGCTAATGAATGCAGGGTGGATATAGTCCTATAGGCCATATGAGCGTTTGTTGTATTTTTCTGAACTGGTTAGGAGATTCCGGGTGTGGTCTTGACTATCCTGCAGGCATATGGCCACGTCTTGCATTGTAGGATCCCAGGTTGTCTTGATGATAGGCCCTGAAAGATGATAGCCATTTAGGGGCGCGCAGTGGGGAAACCCGGACGGGCGGTCTTAGAATGCGTTATGTTAAAGCAATTCATGATAATGGATTGGATTTAATTACATTTCCTGGATATAGGTAGGGAAATGGGTTTTATGAATTGGCTTCGGAAACACGACCCGGATGGAAGAAGGGAAGTGGAAGCATATGATATGGTAAAAGCAGTTTTATGATAATAAAAATGGCTTTTAATTACATTTCTTGGATGAAAGAAGGGAAATGGTATGTTTTAAAACGGAAAAGGATTTTTATGATAGTAAAATTGGCTTTTAAAAAGTTATATGATATGTTAAAGCAATTCATCATAATGAATTGGCTTTTAAATACATTTCCTGGATATGAGAAGGGAAATGGAAGGTTTTGAGATAAAAATGATAAGTATTGATAAATACTTTGTAAATGAATTCTCATTCCGGGAGATAGACCTGGATGTATATGGTAATATGTATATATATATATATATATATATATATATATATATGGATAACTTGGGTGCCGAGGGTCTAATGGATCCCGATGATCGACCTTGCCGCATAGTAGTGTCTCGGGGGGGTTCCTTGTTTGGATTTCGCTTTGCGAGACACCCCACGCACGAACATGGCTTAGTGTTGAGACTAGGGAGAAGTTTATCCCTTAGTACATTTCTTGGACTATCTAGGGTTGATAGTAGTTGGGTGATAGACTAGTTTAGCAGGGTAGCTTGACTAGGATGTTTAGAGGGATGCGCTAGGAGTGCACTGTTTGAGGAGAGTTGAGGGGTATCTCATGGGAGTGCGATACCCAACTTAAATATGTGATAAAATCTATTTTTCTAAAAATAAATCATTTATGCACTTGCTAAATATTTTCAAAACTCGGGCTCTGACCCGTTTATCTACTTTTCCGCTCTTGCTATATATATATATATATATATATATATATATATATATATAGGTGTCTAGACACAGGGACGCCTGGATGACACATCTTTCGAGTTAGACGTCTGTTGCAGCAGCTGTGGATGCGTGCATGTTCTTGATAGCCGCTTCCACCTTTGTACTCTAGATAGGAGTTATTGTATAAGTATTCGGGCCAATGGACCAATTGCATTTAGTTATTCTTTTTTTTGAAGCATTCGATATGGTTGTATATTTTGACCGAGTGTTTGGTTATTTTATTTCATTTCAGTTTCATTTACGCAAAAACTGTGTGGATGTTTTTATTTGTTGTTGTTAAAAAGAGTAGTTAAATAAAATTTTGACACCGACCTAATAGGTTATTAGTAATTAAATGGATTTTCGACAGTGATGCTAAGAATGATCCATATGAGACTCCTGTTTTAATTTAATATTGGAGTGATCGCTCAGTATCTTATTAGGCGAGGTGTCACATATATATTAAGAGATATTCGGGTGGAAAATTCTCTTGTTTAAAGTTAAATTTTTAATGGTGGTGGTGAAAATATGCTATGGGGGTTAGAACTTATTATGGTGGTGGTCAAAATTTTATGTTGGTTGATATATATTATTCTTAGAATCAATGTTTAAAAGAGGTTGGCTACCTATGGTTTTCATGAATAAACAAAGGAGACTCTGCCAAAATTTTAAAAAAATAATAGTAGTTAGATATTTGTATTGTTAGTGATGCGAATATACTATATTGATTGATTTTGCACATTGTATTGTTGATGAGTGGGGTATTAATTCTGACATAATTGACACTATATTTTTTTTTTTGTGCAGGTGAATATTTTTGTAGAACATGCAAATGTTAATCAGTGATTTTGGAGGTCGCACGCTTTAGTGTTGCAGAATTATTTTGATAAAAATATTTCATGTTTAGGAGTATAAGAAATTATTGTATTAAAAATTTTTGTTGTCAAGTGAAATATTTGAACTTAGTGTTATAATTTTTATTTTTATGAATATTTGGATATGGTTGTAAGAACTCTAACTATTGTTGAATAAAAATAATTCGTTGTGTTTGTTGAAAATCATCTTATGTATGACATTTTATGATGATTCGTTATTTATGTTGTCTCAAATGTAATTCAATCTATATTAAATTGTAGCGATAGATTTTATTGTCCACAAAATATTGGTGCAAAAATTTTGAGATCCCTTCACCTCTTTTGGGATGGTTAAAACTGTCCCAAAAATATATTAAAGACGGCTATATTGATGTCTTAAAAAGGTTTTCTAAAATAGTAACCTTTTTAGAAAGATTAATTCTTGTCTAAAAAGCACTCTTTTGTGACAGCTCCCGTGCCGTCTCAAAAGGGTTTTATAAAATGAGGCCCTTTTGAGACGGATTTGTTCCTGTCTCAAAAAACTCTTTTGAGACGGCTATGACGTACCAAAAAGTATTTATAACCCCCTATTAAAAAGAACCCTCCTAGTCGTCCCAAATAACGTCCGAAAAAGTATTTGAGAAGGATAAACCATTTTTTGGGATTGTTCGGCCACCGTTCCAAAAGTTACTTTTTTGTAGTGATTATATGGCTAAGTGTAAAAAATTTATAAGTTGAGAGATTTATGAATTAATTCTATATTAAGAAATTGTTCCAAAACTCGCTTATATTGAAAATATTCTTGGATTTTTTTTATTATGTGGATATAATGACCTCAATACCCCCAAACCTAATTCCTACATTGTCCTCAATGTACAAGACAATTTGAAAAAGGTGGAAAGTTTATTTACAATATTACCCCGACAAGATACTTTCTCCAATACACATTTCCTGAAAAACATAAAAACAAAAATTATGATACAAAAACACGACCCAATATTATATTCACTCGTGGTATACTTGGCCTTGGAGGGGAATGTCCTCCACTTCTCGATCTCTCAATTCTAGATATGGCTTCAACCTTTGACCAATGATCTTGAAGATTTCACTATTTTTCAGGTTCTCTATTTCAACCATCCCATGTGGGTAGTCCGTCTTAACAACAAAGGGACCAAACCATCTAGACCTTAATTTACCAGGAAACAGATGCAGTTTAGAGTTGTACAAGAGAATTTTTTTAACAGGTTCGAATGATTTTCGTATGATGAACTTTTCATGGAACATTTTCATTTTCTCTTTGTACAATTTTGCGATTTCGTATGCATCATTCTGAATCTCCTCTAGCTCATTGAGCTGGAGTTTTCGAACCTCTCCCATAGTAGGTAAATCAAAATTGAAAGTCTTAATGGTCCAGTAGGCTTTATGCTCTAACTCTACCGGAAGATGAGAGGCTTTTTCATAGACAAGCCTATACGGGTACATACCAAGTGGGGTTTGTGGGCAGTGCGATAAGCTCACAGTGCATCTAGTAACTGTAAGGACCAGTCCTTTAGATTTGGATTCATGATTTTCTCAATGATTAACTTGATTTGCCTATTGGAAATTTCTACTTATCCACTGGTTTGCAGGTGATAAGAACATTCTACTTTATGCGTGACTGAATACTTCTTCATGAGACTCTCAAATGATCAATTGCAAAAATGGGTTCCTTGATCGCTGATGATGGCTCGATGTGTACCAAATCAGGAAAAAATGTTTTCTCGAATAAATTTAACTACCACGTGGCGGTCATTTGTCTGATTTCGTATAGCTTCAGCCCACTTAGATACATAATCAACTGCCAAAAGGATGAAAAGATTATCGTAAGAGTTCGGGAATGGACCCATGAAATCGATGCCCAAACAGTCAAAAACCTTAATAATTAATATTGGATTTAAGGGCATCATATTACGATGAGTGATCTTTCCTAAACTTTGGCACCGGTCACAACTTCTATAATAGTCATTTGAATCACGAAAAATTATGGGCCAATAGAAACTACACTACAAAATTTCTGCAACTGTTTTCTTAGTACTAAAATGACCTCCACAACCTTGGTCATGCAAAAAAGAGATTATGTTCAGAATTTCATGATCGGGGACACACTTTTGAATCATTTGATCAGGACAATACTTGAAGAGGTATGGTTCATCCGAAAAGAAATTCTTGTCTTCCGTAAGAAATTTGGATCGATCTTGTTTAGGCTAATGTAGGGGCACCTCACATGTCGCAAGATATTCACAATATCGGGAAACCAAGGAAGTTGATAAACAAACATTAGTTTCTCATCGGGGAAGGATTCATTAAGTGGCAACAAGTCATCGGAAGATTCAACAGTTAACCTAGATAGGTGATCCCCCACTACATTCTCACAACCTTTTTTTATCTCGAATTTCGAGATCAAACTCTTACAGTAATAGAATCCATCTAATGAGTTTATCCTTAGCATCCTTTTTAGACAAAAGGTATCTTAAGGCTACGTGATCATCGAAAATGATAACCTTGTATCCTATTAAGTAAGACCTAAACTTTTCTAGCGCGAAGATGACATCAATGTGCTCTTTCTCAATTATGGAATAATTCAATTAAGCATCATTAAGAGTCCTACTAGCGTAGTATACAACATGAGGAAGTTTCTCATCATGATGACCAAGAACCCCACCTAAGGCATAATCAGAAGCATCAAACATGATTTCAAAGGGCTGACTCCAGTCAGGAGGTCGCATAATTGGTGCTAAGTCAATTCCTTCTTTATCCTCTCAAAGGCTTGAAGGCAATCAACGGTTAACTCAAAGGGTGCATCTTTAGCAAGAAGATTTCACAAAAGTCGAGATATCTTGCTAAAATCCTTAATGAATCTCCAATAAAAACCTTTGTGTCCTAAGAATGATCGAATATCAAGCACATTTTTCGGGGGGAGGGATATTAGAAATGAGATCAATTATAGCCTTATCAACCTCGAAACCCTTTTCAGATATGATATTACCTAGCACTATGCCATGTTTAACCATAAAGTGACATTTCTCCCAATTAAGTATAAGGTTCTTGTCCTTACACCTCTTTAGAACGAGGGTGAGGTTGTGGAGGCACTCATCAAAGCTAGATCCAAACACTGAAAAATTATCCATAAAAACTTCAAGAAACCTTTCAATCATGTCCGAAAATATACTCATCATGCATCACTAAAAGGTAGCATGTGCATCACACAACCCAAACGGCATGCATTGATAGGCAAAAGTACCAAATGGACAGGTGAATGTGGTTTTCTCTTTATCCTCGGGAGTTTTTTTGAATTTGATTGTAGCCAGAATAACCATCAAGAAAATAGTAAAAGGGATAGTTGGCTAATGTCTCAAGCATTTAATCTATGAAAGGAAGAGGAAATTGATCCTTCCTTGAGACGGCGTTCAACTTCGTGTAGTCTATACATACACGCCAACTGGTTTAAATTTTATTGGTTACTAACTCATCATCATCATTTTTCACCACCGTCACACCAAATTTCTTTGGAACAGCTTGAATGGGGCCGACTCATTGAGTATCAGATATGGGATAGATAATACCCGCATCCAACAGTTTGATCACCTCGGCTCGGACGACTTCTTTTAGAGTGGGGTTAAGTCTATGTTGTGCTTCACGGGAGTGTTTAGCATTTTCTAAGTGTATCATGTGCATGCACACTGACGAACTTATCCTTTTAATATCAAATATGGTCCATCCAAGGGATTATTTGTGTTCACTAAGAACACATAACAACCTACCTCTTTATTATTTATCTAAGTCTGACGTGATGATGACAAGCAAGGTATTATAAGGTCCTAAGAACCTCTATTCGAGTTATTCTGGTAATGGTTTCAACTCAAGTTCGAGGGTTTTCTCCATAGATTTTGGAATTGGAGATGTAGAGAGAGAAAGAGGTTTGGGTTTAGATTTACAAACTCCCACTTCCAAGAAAGGTGCGGAGTCGAGGAGAGCATTAACTTCTTCAATTAAGGTTTTGATGTCAAATTCTTACCTAAAGTGGGCAAGGCATGCCACTAAAGGGTCATCATTATAGGTTTTTTCGAAAATCTTCTAGATGATAGTGTCAATCATATCAACGTCCAAGGGTTCATTGTCATCTGGTGGTTGTTTGGCCAAATTGAACAAATTAAGGTCCATAGTTATGTTTCCAAATGATAAGTTGAATTGGAAACTACGAAACCTAATGACGACATTGGATGAGGCAAGGAATGGACGACCTAAAATCATCAAAATTTGTGCATTAGGATTATGCACATGTTGGGCATCCAGAACCATAAAATTGATTGGGAAGATAAATTCTCCAACTTTTATCAATAGATCCTCAACAACACCTCTTGGAATCTTAACAGACCAGTCAACCAAGGGTAGGGTAATTTAGTTGGCCTTAATTCTCCCAAGCCTAATTTCTCATATACTGTGTAAGGCAAAAGGTTCAGGCTGGCTCCCAGATCCAAAAGGGCTTTCTTAATTATATGTTCCCCTATTTTGATAGTCCCGGGATCTTTATAGTTGATAGGGGTCTTATATGAAATGATCGAGCTTGCTTGCTCGGCGATAAAAGCTTTCTTTGGAACGTTTATGCTTCTTTTGAAGGTACAAAGGTCCTTCAAAAATTTGGCGTATGATGGAACTTGTTGTATAGCATCAAGCAATGGGATATTGATTTGTACATTATTGAATACTTCCAAAAATATTTCCGCTTGCACCTTTTATTTTGTGGCACTAAAAGTTGTGAAAATGGAGCTTTTGAGGCGTGGGTCTCGACAGCTGGTTCAGAAGATAAGGGTGAGGAAGAAATCGGATCCACGGGTGAATCCTACTTTTACTTATGTCTCTCAAATTCACGTATGGTAGATTGTAAGACATGATTCTTAACTTCTTTTCCTGACCTAAGCGTGGTGATAGCCTTAGAATGATCTTGGGTAGTTGACGTGCTAGTGTTATCTTCAATAATATACTGACCCCTCGACATATTACCCTTAGGATTAGGCTGGGAATGGCTTGGTAATGTTCCTTTATTTATCTTGCTTAATGTATTGGGTAACTGACTCACTTGTACCTCTAATTGGGCAATCGATTGAGTGTTGGCCTGCAAGCTTTGCTGTGTGGATTAATGGAAACTTTGTGTGGTCTATTGGAATTACAGGGTACTTTGGGCAAGTAAATTCATCGTTTCTTCTAAATATTGAATCTTTTGGGGTGACGGAAATGACGGTACGGAGGTGCTCTTTTCGAAATACGGGGGCGATTACTTGAAGATTGACCTCCACTACCCTGGTATTGGCCTTTAGACCACGAAAAGTTACGGTGATCCTTCTAACCTGTATTGTAAGTAGTGGAAAATAGGTTGTATTTGAGCCTATTTTGATAGAGGGTGTTAGCTTGCTCGGTCATAGCTTTGTGGGTCGGAAGGGTGGGGCAACTTTCGACGAGGTGGTCGAAACTATCGCAAAACAAGCACATAGGTGACCCTACATGTTACACAGCGGAAGATGTCGATCTATTTCCCTCCTTGATAGTTTCTAAGGCTTCTAAACATCGGGCTAATGTAGCCACTTTGGCATTCAATCCAAAACCTTGTTCTTTTTGTGAGAATTACTCTCCTTAATTGTGGTGGCCCTAGAATCCCAATGGGGTGACCATCACTAGGACTTTTGAACAATGGATTCTAAAAATGACCATGCATCAGCCTCACTCTTCTCTGCGAAATCTCCACTACACATTAGTTTAAGCATAGACCGAGTAGTATAATCGAAACCCTCATACAAAATATGGATTTGACGACCCAATTAGATTCCATGGTGAGTACATTGGATGAGAAAGTCCTTGCATCTTTCCAAGTACATCCATAAAGCCTCTCCCTCTTTTTAATTGAAAGTATTGATGGTGTGACGTATTGTCGCCATTTTTTGGTGAGGGAAAAACTTTTGCAAAAATTCAACACTCAACTGATTCCATATAGTGATGGAATTTGGTTTAAATAAGAGTAGCCAACTCTTAGCTTTGTCCTTCAAAAAAATGAAAACAGTTTTAGTTTAACAATCTCATCGGTGAATTATTATAACCTAACCATTCCACAAATTTCTTCAAACTCATGCACGTGGAGCTATGGGTCCTCCTTTTTTGTGCCTCGAAAGATTGGAAGTAAATGAATTATCCCCGACTTGAACTCGAAATTATTTGGATTATGGGGGGAAGAAGTACGCATGATGGTTGACTTTCCCTATTGGGATACAGGTAATCCTCTAGGGCATGAGTTGGTAGCTCATCTCCCATCTCGATGAAAATTGAGGTGCTACCTGTAACAGTATCGGGAATACTAGACTTCACTCTAGCTAAACGACCAGTAGAATCTCAAACCCAACCTAACATACACCGTGCTCAGTCGATTTTTTTTATTTTTTATTATATATATAAGGAAAGCAAATTAATCTGACTTAAGACCACATAATTCCTAAAGTAGCACAGAGAAATTTGAGTTTATCTATTTTAGGTGAGGGGATTTTTTTTTATATCTAGGTTTTTCAAGATTATTCGTTGACAATGGGTCTGCAAAATAATCTCCCTAATCAGAAAACTCCTACTTTTGTCCAAGGGAGAATTTAAAAGACTACCAGCAATGAACTACCACCTCAAATTCCAAATGTTTCCTCCAGGTAGGTGGTCGGTACAAAGTCTCATTAAAAACCACCAATCCTAATCAAGTTCAAAACGGAACCGATTTGACAATTCTGCGTTCGGATTCGCTTTTAATACTAGCCTTGTTAAGAGTTTTCCTATGAGCTATTTTATACCCTATGGCCAATGTCTAATCAATTTTAAGTTAAGAATGATGACTCGGGTAATGCAATTTGCTCAGGTATCTTAGTGATTTGTGGGCCAAGGAAGGGTGATTAAATCCCCACCTTATCTTAAAATTTGGTTTTGCCCTTAAGTAAAATTATGCAATGTGGTTATGGAAATTTGCGAAAATAGTTTCACGTAGGAGCACACGAGACATACCTCTGGCGTGGACTTTTTACAGTCACTTGTTTACGTCGGGACGAAGGTTTATTTGACGTCGATCGGAGAGAAATGTAGCTTACGTTTCAGTCGTCTCCGAGAGTACCTTGTGCACGCGGCAAGATTGCACAAGTAACCTAATCGCTTTCACACGTTTTCTTGCTTTTCCAGTATTTTTCTCTTCTCTCTTTTTTTTCCTAAAAAATAACACAAAAACAATACCAAGGGTAAAGTGCACAAAAATTATTAAATACAAGAATAATTACACATGCACTTGGAGTGTACTTTGATATAAACAAGTGAAAAATAACCCCAAAAAAACAAAAAAAACAAAAACAAAATTCCACTATAAGGGAAATAAAATTATATGCTAAAAATAAATTGCTACTGGAATTAAATAATATTATATATTTATTATTATTAAATTTGTTTTCTACAACTTTTTTTTTCCTTTAGATTTTAGGTACTTTTATCACTTAACTAGTGTCAAAATCAACTATTTAAGCACTAAAGACATTAAATCTGATATTTTTTTTATATTCTACAAATAAAAAAAAATGCTGCTGGAATAAATAAGAATAAATAGAATTTCGGATTATTTTTTAATTTATTTTTGCTCCAAATTGCAAAACTTTGAAATCTGGAAATTTTTAGAACAATAAATTTTTTATTTCATTTTTTTTCTCTTTCTTCAAATTTTTGGTACTTTTATGACTCAGCTAGTGTCAAAAACAACTTTTTAAGCACTAAAAGAAGAAAATCCAATTAATTTTTTTTGAATAAAAAAAATTAAAGCTACTGTTTATATACGTATTCTCTTTCTTTTTTTTTTTTAAATTTTACTAGTCCAAAAGTCGATACGTTTAAAATCAAACAAAATCCCCGGCAACGGCGCCACAAATTTGTTGTCAAATTTTTAATGTTAAAATTATCGCAAGTGCACGAGCTATTGAAATATAGCGGGTGGAAGTACGGGTCAAACCCATAGAGATTTTGTCAGCTTTTATAAATTATCGACTATCCAACTATACAAATGAGTGTATAACTATATAATTTGAGTTTTAAAACTAAAATGAGAATAAATTAAATATATGATGATATCAAATATGGGAGAAAACTAGGACGTCAGATCCATTTATCAATTTTAATTAAATTCGCATGTTAATTTAATCTCATATTTTCCCAAGTTTGTAACTCAAAATATGCCGACTCTCGTCGTGCACATTTTGAAAAATAAAACAATACATGTCTCAAAATATTTTAATGTCTCTTAAAATAGGCACCTTAAATCCCAATTTCCTCAAAAATATCACTTTTTAAATATTTTATGTGTATTTAAGCATGAGATATCAAAACAATTTAATGTCACATAACCTATCAAAAATTACAACTTTAAATTCTTGAAATATGATTTAACAATTAATTTCAGAGGCTTAAAACACACTCTTGTGTAATTTTAAATGAATACCGAATTTTTATTTTCAATTATTACATATCGCGAATAAATACTGAATTAAATTAAAACGCACAAATTAATTAATCATGATAAACTTCACCTAGTCCTAGAAATAAAATTACTCTCACATCATAAATGGAACACAAATATTTCAAGATGAAATAATAATTTTCATTAATAATAATCGACTGTCCAAGACTTGAATTCCAATACACAATATTCCTTCCAAGTTGCACAAAATTAATCTCCCAAACACTTAAAGATGCATACAAGGTATAAGATTTTTGTGCTCACAAAACTAATTATGTTCGAGTAATTCCTTCTATACCAATTTATTTCTCAAAAAGTGTATGTTCTTTATCCCCCACTACCTTGAGAGTCGTGAGGGAAAGGATAACATGTAGTGGTAATGGGTTTGTATGGAGTGGGAGTAATGGGTAATAAGTCGGGTTTTGGATGGTTACCGGGTTCTTGTATTGGAATCGGGTATGGGGTAGTTGGAGGTTTCGGGTTATGGTATACCGGGATGAGGAGGTTTCGAGTTATGGGTTTCATTTTTTTTTTTTTTTTGGGGGGGGGGGGAGGGGGGGGGGGGGGGAGTGATGGGTTTGGGATTATGGAAGATGGGAGTTTGGTTTTTCTTTGGCTATGGAGGTCTTGAACGTGGAGAGAGAGGTGGGGGAGTAAAAGATGGTGGGTGTGGTAAAAGTTGTTGAGGTGATGTTGGTTATGGAGGATTTGGGGTAAGAGAGAGAACGTATGGTGGAAGATGGTGAATAGTAATAGAGGGGTCACTTGGTGTGTGTGTGTGGTGTATGGTAAATGGGTGTGAGTTTGGTGTGAGTGTGTCTAATTGTACACCTAATAAAACTTAACCAAATTATTTACAACGCAATTAAAAATTACAAAACTAATAAAATTAAAAATAAATCAATTTATCCTGTAATATAATAAGAGATAAAAAAAATAATAAAAATAAATTAATAAAACTAAAAGAATAAATCTAGAAATAATAACATAAAATGACATTAAACCAATGTACAATGAGTCAAATAAAATAACTAACACTAAAATAGCACTGCTACATATAAAATGACACACTTTATATAATATTTACCTAAAATAATTAAACAGTCAAAATAACAATAAAGACTCTAAAAAAAATAAAATAATAAAATAAATATGATATGCACACAAATAAAACATCACCAAAAATATGTACATGACTTAAATAAAAATATATAAATATATAAATACAAACTAAACACACACACACACACACATGGTGTAGGTATGGGTTGGGCTTGGTTTAAGGGTTGGTTTGGATTAGGGGAATGATGTTGACTTCGGGAATGATTTTGACTTTCTTTTAGTTTCGAACTTTGCACGGCCATAATTTCTTCATTTAAACTCCGATTGATACGCCGTTTGAACCCAGGCATCCCTTGATTAAAAGCCTTCAATTTTCGTGGCTCTGAGTCCGAATTAAGTCATCTGAATTTAAAATATTGCCCCTGAAGTTGTGAAGTGACATTTTCATGCTCAATTTGCATCTAAACTTCACCGCTTGCACTTGAAACCCGTCAATACTCAAAAACAAACTTCTACAACCTTAATTAACAATGGATAATTAAGGTCATAAGTATAAGACGTGAGTAAGAGGTTCCAAAAATGCACTTTTAATTCCATTTATTCTTGAATTTGTAATTTTATTTTAAATAATAAAAATGAGTCTAAAAGTATTTTATTTACGATGCAAAGGGACTAACAAGACCTCGATTTGGGTATAAATAATACAAAATAATGCACTCATCTTTTTTCATGTGTCATCATTGAGGAGGTATCTCAGGGATGATGTCTCTTATCGGCATATAGCACTGGAGGAGATTGACTTACAGCTGGATATTTCTTATGAAAAGAGACATGTTGCCATTTTGGACCATAGCGACCGAAAGCTTCGCTCAAATGTGGTACCATTAGTGCATGTACAGTGGGGACACCGCAATTTTTCCAAGTAGACGTGGGAGTGCGAGGATGACATGCAAGAAAAGTATCCAAAGCTCTTTGTGGTAAGTATGTTTGAATTTTGAGCACAAAATTCCATTACTTGGGGAGAATGTAATACTTTATACTTTTATGATTATTTAAATTCCATGTGCTTATAATTAGTAATTTAATTAGGGGAAATTAAATTGGGTTTCGGTAAATATTAATTAGTGAGATAATGATTAATATTTATTATTATTATGATTATTATTACTATTATTATTATTTATTTATTTATTTATTTATTTATTTATTTATTATTATTATTATTATTATTATTATTATTATTATTATTATTATTATTATATATTTGTGTGTGAAAAGTAAATCGAGATGTGATTTATTATATATCGTTTATGAGTGAAAAACGATGGGATATTATATTATGTCGATAGAGAGTTACATCGACAGATTAGTATAATTTATGGGCGACCTGTACTATACGCACATGTTGGGCCCAATTACTGAAATATTGGTGCATTTGTAGTTGGATGACTCATATGACCATTTTGAGTGCACTAGTGATCTAGAATGGGTCAAAATAGTACAAAATAAGTACCCAAGTGTTATAATTGGATTCTGAGGGCTCTTAAGATATAGCAGGACCCGTGTGGGGATATAAAGATTAACCTAAAAACGGGATTAAGGTGTAATCAGGAGGTATTTAAGGGTTAAGGAGCTAAATGATATCCGAATTTCCAATTTATACATAATTGTGATTTAGAGAGAGTTTAAGATAAAAAGAAAAAGAAAAAGGAAGAAAAGGGGATAGAAGAACTTAGAGAAGATAAGAGAAGAGTCAATCTCAAGATTCAAATCATTTCAACTAAAAAAACTTTGGATTTAGATCCTTAAAGTCAAGTATTAACTTGATTTATATTTCAAAATTATGTAGTGAATTACATTCATAATTAATAGGACTAAATCTGAGATTAAAAGCTGAAACTTTGAGAATCAAAGTAAGAGAGTTAAGTTGTGATTAATATCTGATTGTGGCCATCCCAAGGGCCTCCCCTCCTTCTTTTTCTTTCTTTTTGGGGGTTCCATTTTGTGGGTGCAAGGTATTGTGGCCTTTACCGGGGCGCTTGGACATCGTCAATGTGGGATAATGTATAGAGATAGAATCTCCATTTTATGTTGTACAAAACAGGCAAAATAAATGTTGCCGCCCCGAGGGAGTTGTATCAAGGATAATATTGATGCTTGCAAAATAAAATAGTTAAAAGGTCCGAGGAATAAGTTACGAAATGGAAATGTGTTAGGAACTCATCCCTCCCTTTTGATCTCTCATGGGCATGTGTTAATCTTCTTCTATTTGACTTCGTGAAATGTTTGATTATGTGCATAATATATATGAAGAATGGAATCGTTCAACTCGTACCATGGAAAAGGATGGAGTGAATTCAATCTTAAGAGTGTTCTAAAAAATAATAATTTGAAATATAATATGAGTGTTTGCCGAATCACAAGTCATTATGGAAGAAATAATATATATGTGAGACGAAACACGTGCATGCAAGAATATGACATTCATTAAGAATATATATATATATATATATATATATATATATATATATAATAAGGAGTAGAATGTTGGTTACTATTCCTTAAGTTGATAAGCTAATTAGGGGCTAGGATTAAACCAACAATGCAAGAAATCAAGGGTTGGGATTAAAAGACCCTATTTTCCTCTTTTATCCCTTTGGTATTTACTTTCCCCCTCTTTTTTAAGACTTCATAACCTTTCCCCCTTTTATCCAAAATTCAAAAACATGATTAGAATAGGAAATTACACTTCCAATTATCTTTTAGGGTCCACCACATACAAAGACACACACAAACATTACACGCGTTCTTCCTCTGTCTGTCTCTATCTTTATCTCTCTCTGTCTCTCTCTCTCGATTGAATCTCCACTCCAATCAGTAGGTAATTTTATGCATCAGTGTCTTTTTTATTCTTAATTTTTTGCCTCTCTCAAACACATTTTTTATATGATTCCCAGACCCACTCTTAGAAATCGCCCACAACAATTCATCATGGAGAGAGTCTTAGTAATTGGTTTTTTTGTACATGTGTGCAACTGATATTGTTCCCTTATGGGTTTCGTATATTTTCATTGTTGATTTCATTATTATTCTCTCATATTGTTTAAATTAGGTCTTGGGTTCATTATTTTTCACGAACAACTTTTTTTTAATTGTTTATATATATGATGTTTTATTTGTGCAGATCTGGCCATTATTTCATCTCTGATCAGGTTTTCGATGAGCTTCACTTCAGGATGGTAATGGATTTTTTTCATCATTTGTTGGATTAGAATAGGATTGTGGGGGTTTTATGTTTTACTTTAAAACCCTAATACACTAAGATGCCCAAAAAAATTTGTATTGCAATTTTCTTCTTTTTGTATATCTAAAATTATTTTAACTTTTGACGCATCTATATTGTGTTACTTTTTTGCAGATCTGATTTTTTTGCATCTCGCTATCAGAAAGGTACTCTCTCTCTCGATACAGATTTAAGATTTTTATTTTGGGTTTTTTGATTTTTTTTAGGGTTTCAAAACTAAGGTGTTAACATAATCGAAATATCATATTTGGTTTGTAAGTATTTTTTAAGGTTTTTTTTTGTATCAATTATGGTTTACGAGATTATTTTTATGAATTGGTGTTAGTTTTGTCTAAATAATTTGGGTCTTTGGAGGTTTACATATACCAAATAATGTTTTTTGCACTATTTTTGTACGCTCATGTTTTGAATTTAGATTCTGTTTATTTTCATTTGGGGGAATTAACTTGGTCTCCCTCTCTCTCTATGTTTGAATTTAGATTCTGTTTTTTTGTATCAATTATGGTTTACGAGATTATCATTGTTAGCTTATGAGTTGGGGATTTGTGTTATGTTTTCTATTAACTACAAGTATAGCATGAATTTGTGGTTGCGTTTAAAAGTATTTTTAATTTAGAGTTTATACTAAATTAAAGTTTATCTATTCTATCAGATTTGTTATTTGCAGTCTACCGTCAACGTTGTGTGCTAAATCTTAAGCCCCTAACCGTTTACCAAATGTCACACTTGCATAAGGTAATATTTTTTTACATATTTTTGAGGATTTTTATGGTTCAATGTGTGTTTATGTGTTCATTAACGGATCATGAGATAGGACTGATTTTTATGGTTCAATGTGTGTTTATGTGTTCAATGTGCGTTTATGTGTGCAACACTAATTAAGGTTTTATAGCGATTACTGAACATGGCAACAAAACTTGCTGGGATACATAGTGGCATGCTTATGTTGTGATTATAACCTCTTAAATAGGTTCTCTGATTTAATTAATATTTGATTCAGATTCAGTTAATTTTCTCTGTTATTTATTTAATTAAATTATTTGTTTGTTGAATAACTAATTTCATAAGTTGTAGTGTATGGCAACCTTCCATGCACTAATATTTGGATTTCAAGGAGAATGTGGATTGAAGGTACATTGTCATCCATTTAAAGGCTAGATAAGGATGTGTGGATGAGAACAAGGTGTCTCACCACTAATATAACATAATTATAACAAAAGATAGGGTGTCTTACCCTGAATACTTCACCGGAAGGTTGAATACGAGTTATGTTCAAAACAGGCTTTCAGGTAAATGCCCACTTTATGTAGTAGAAGTGGCAAGACTCCTGAGTAAATCTGTCTATTTATTTTGTTTTTTTACTATATTAAACACATTGCAGCTCATTCGTATTTTGAATCTATTATTGAGTTCACATTTAATTATTTATTATTGAGTTCATATTGCAGCTCTTTGGGTTTGTAAGGACATTGATTTTTCAACCAAGTTGTCCCTTCCATCACCAATTTTTCAACTAAGCAGTTTCTTACAGCTCTTTAGACCATATTGGTGTTTAATATGTAGAATGTTTCGGTGATTTAGTCGTGCAGATTCATTAACTTAACATTATTCGAAGTGAGGTAACTTTAGTCATAACTTCAGTCATTCTTGGAGTTTCCTCTCACAGCCACTAGAGAGACAGAGATATTGGAGCTTCTTCTCAAAACCACTTGAAACTTCTTCTCACAACCACACGAACCATGTATGCACTTTCTTATAGCATTTACATTTATAGTTCAATTCCAGTTGTTCTAAATGATTTCTTACAGTCCATCCGAATGGGTTTATTACAGGTCATTCGAATGAAAATAGTTGTTTTGAGAAGATTTCTTACTCACTCCATCCGAATGGGTATTGACTGTGATCGACACATAAGCATATGTTATTATGGTACCTATTCTTCAATTTTACCTTCAATTTGTTCTATTACTTAAGTATGTTGCAATGTACTTAATCTATAGATCGAGTTCTATAGATTAAGTATATATGCAAACCAGTTCAGTTCTAGAGTGGTTCAACGAAGTAGTTCCCGTTCAATATTCATGTTCTATGTCTCATTCTTCTATTTATTTTTTCAGAATATTGTTCAACGCAAGAAGGAGACTCTTCATATAGTTACTGGAGGGCATATTTCAAACTTAAAGATTTTGAAAAAGAAAGTCCAAAAGCGGATGTAGAGAAGCTGATACTTTAGGCAGGGGTGTAAAATCCCTGATTGGATTTTTACATGGGATATCAGCAATTGACCAAGCCAAAAAAGAAGAAAATGTATTGTCCAATGCGTTGAATATAGATAAAATAGAGGAGAGAAAATTTCCGGTGCTGGATGGTTTGCCCAAGACGAGGGAAGAGATGGATGAAGATGATTAAGTCGTAATTCCATATTCACCCTTCACTAGGCTGCTCAAAAATAAAGGGAGGATACCTTCTTGGTTCTCTCCCACACCTGAGCACGAGACAGATTGATAGATGATCCAGTTATTTAGTTTAATTGTTTTAGCTGTCCAGATAATAGTATTGATAATCGTGATTTGTGAAATGATAGATGGTGGCCTACCGTTATTGATTGTGTGTTCTTATTGGGTTCCAATATAATTTATTAAGTTATACTTATTACTTTTGACTTATCTTTCTATATGTTATTACCCGTTTACCACTTATAAGTAGTGAAATTTTACTTGCAGACCAAATGAAACAGAACTCTTCTCCAAAGAGTGTTGCAACCGTACCGGACTCAATCCTCCCAAGGTATAATCTCTCTCCATCTCTACAGTTGGGTTTTGATTTGTAAGTTTTATTCTCTATATTTTTCAAAATGTAGTTCGGAAGGTACTCACCATCCCTCATTTATGTAGTGCTACATTTTTGGGTTAAACATATAGGTGTTTAAACGGTTGAAATGGTGTTTAGTTATGGACTATTTATGCGTCTTCTACTACATTTAAATTTTGTGTTTAGTTAGGGGTTTCAAGTACTGATTTTGGTTTTGAAAGATATCAATCTTCTATTCAGTATCTCAATTACACACCATCTCTAATTTGTGTTTCAGGCTTGGTGCCGTAAAGGTAAATCGGTCTGACCACCATTGTCTTCCCAAACGTTGCAAAGAAATTTTTTATTGAGATGTCGCCGACAAAAGATGGTGGGAGAATCCACTGGTCCAGAATCATTGTTGGGTATTAGATTAGAAGATAAATCCTCCTACAATGGACCCAATCTCAAACAAAGCTGATACAAAATCATTATTGGTACAGGTTATATATATAGGAATTCAAAGATAGTTAAAAGCAGGGGAGTACAGTTTTTGTAAACAATTTTATACACTACAACAGTTCTCAAAGCTCTTCTGCAACTCATGTCAAGAAATAAAGATTTCAAATGAAATCCTTTCAAGGATAAATTTATCTTTGAGAGAAGAATTTGAAAAACTTAAAAGAAAAATATTGGAAAAAGATCAAAAGATCAAAGATTTGCAGAAATATTTCCTTACCTCTACAAATGAAAGTTTTCAAAATAAAGAAAGAGTTCATTTTTCCCAGGCAAGTACTTTGACCGAAGTGAACTTCTCTCACTAAGAAATGCTCTCTCCTCTCTCCTCTTAATTGTAATATATTCTTGAAGAAATAAAACATAGTCTTTTCGGTGGAGCTGTGACTCCGTAAAAGCTTAAATCTCAGGTTAGATACCCGAAAGGGGATCTATTACACGGTTTGTCTTTTTTCTATGCTTAATTTATGCATATATTATATCTTTATATTGAAGTGAATTTGTCAATAACTTTGCTAAATAGGTACATATAATTCTTCTCTTTGTTGTTGACGTTGATTATCAGTGCTAAAATTGAACAAATTATAGAACTTTTACAAAACAAGTTACAGAAAACTACTTACTGCTCCATATATTACCTGCTTATTATATGCTTCTTTTAACTCTTGATATTTACCTATCTTTCTATGTGATCTGATCATGTTCAATGTAGTAAGATCATGCTATTACTTTTTAGGCCCATAATTTCAGTACGTATTAACTTGATTGTGTATTCTGTACAATTCTTGATAGTGTATTCTGTGAATTTCTTGCACAACTCCCATAAAATCTAACATTTAGTTGTTACACAGCTCCTATATAGCTGTTACACAACTTACAAGTTTTTGTAATTGCTATTTTTTGGTTTGATAGTGTATTCTGTGTTTATTTTTTAACACATTGTTTTGGAATCTGAATTATTAGGATGACGTGAGTATTATGGCAGTGGGTAAGGTTAATAAGCCAAAAAAAGACATTTCCCGTGCCACTTTTTGTGTTGTTATTTTTACCTACTTGGATTATATTATCCCACTTCTAGCTGTTACCGGGGCATTAACAGTTGATCAAAATGAATGGGAATCTGGGTTTATAGCTAATGCTTCTGAGATGATTTATGGTAAATGGCGAAAATATCGGATTGAATTTGGTACAGTTTTGTCAACTATTGGGTTGTTTGAGGCTCAGTTGAGTAGTCTTATATGTTTATTGGTACTAATACATGTCTCGATTAATGATTTGTGGGGAATTGGAAGTCTTATATGTTTATTGGTATTAAGACAGGTTCGTGACACGATGTGCAATTTCATAAAGTATTTTGGCATTGCATAAGAACGCATTGTGTTAATATTGCTTCTTCTGTGTTAGTTTTGAGTTTATTACTTAGAAGCCTATGATAGTGAATTAGAATTGAGTTGTTGAAGTTACTGTAGTAGTTTCATTTTCTTCCAGAGTCATCCCAACATGGAAAATGATATCCCATTCATGATATGATAGTGAGCTTTTAAGTCTCTTAGACCGAAAAAAAGAGTTTATTGTTTGGATTGTTTTCTTCTACCATTTACAGAAGTTTAGGATGTTGATCACTCTAACAGGTACTTATATTATTGAATAGTGTAATCATAAGAGACAATAAGTATTTATATGCAACAGGTATTTATATGTGACAGCATGTACTTTTATGCTAAAAAAACATCTCTTTTGCAGATTTTCTCAGTTTGTGCAGATGTGCACGTATATATTATCACGAGCATGGGGAGTGCCTTGGGACCCGAACTGGAAAGGTGTAGACAGATGCAGAATCCTTTAGGCCTAAGTGAGCAGTGACGTCTATGATTGCCCAACAGAGAATCACAGCAACGGGTTGTGTATGGCTTGCATTTATTATTTTTTGCGTTGTTTTAGTTGTGGGCGCTACCTTACTGAACGCGATTTAGAGTGGGAAGCAGGTCTAAATGCGTTTTGTTCAGATTTTTGGGAGAATAATTTTGATATCGATGTATGATCTGCCGACACATCTAGATGACATCAATCTTTCCTTATTTATGCTCAATGGCCCCCTGGATGTGTGATTCAAAGTGAAAGCCAAACATATATATAAACGATGTGTTCATTATATCCTTTATGTAATAAAATGTCCAATATTGTGACTGTTATCTGAATTTTTATCGCTATAAAATTGTCATTGTTTTCATATTTGAATGGTTTATGGATTGAATTTTCTCCCTCTTAAAAGTGTGTATTACTGCACTTTGAATGTAGCCCTATGATTTTGTAATGAAGACAAAACCATACAAAAACTACCTAGGCACAAGCTACTGTTTCCTATTGGTAGTTGAATGTCTATAATTGGGTTTGAGGTAGTGGAAAATAAGATGAGAATTCAATTAGGATCCTTGCTCCTCTTCCCTTACTTTGCCGTTTTACAATTACGTACTTTGGAAATATTCGTCGTGCCTTCAGGCACGGGCATTCCGCTAGTATATATATATATATATATATATATATATATGTGATATGAAAGAAATATTATAAATAAGCATAAGGGAAGACTCGATTTTCAAAATTTACCCAAGATGCATATTGGCCTAAAGGGCATCAAAGTCCACCGAGTTTGAAGATAGCATAGGTTGGGGCTCAATCTATAAATTCAAATGGGGGAATTTTCTTATGTGTGTGTGTAAAGAAAATATGTTTTAAAAGTTAGAATGTACGACAAGAATCCCTCTTTTGGAATTTATAGATAAACCCTCTTTTTCTTATTTTTGGGTTTTTTATAAAATAAAATATGTGCAATTTCTACTAATAAAGGTTTGAGATTAATGTATGTGATGTAATGAAACAAAGTGCTAAGTAGAAATAAGGCGACTAATACTAAAATAAGATAATTAGAGAAAAGGATAGAGAATTAGACCTCCTTATAAATGCATGATGTTGATCTTCAGCGTAGATAAGCTGATCTTGCAATGGGATGAAAGTGGTATTAAAGATGGGGGGAATTTACTAAATGAAGTAAGAAAGTGATTGAATGGAATGTGGTAAATGGGCTTTTTAAGGAGAAAATAGCTCTAAATTCGAGAGAATGTTCTTTGAATTCCTCAAAGGGATGTTCAGTGGTTCTTTTAAAAGTGATATCATGCCCTCTATTTATAAATCCAAAGGGGTGTCAATCTTCATGGTCCTAGAGCTGCCTATCAGTATGAAACCCCAGGCAGGGTCCTGAGGGTGCCATTCGGTAGACTGGGATAAGTTTTTCGATAAGATGATTGTAAAATGCAATCCTTAAATCATAATCATGCATGAGGTCGACCACTAAAAAGGGTATTCAGATCCTTTTAATAATCCATTGAGTCACTCCCGGGTCAAAGAGTTGACCGAGGTCAAATGGGGCTCAGAAGTGTTCATTGATCACTAGACAAGAAGTTTTTGGACAAAAATGGATCTTTCTTTCGAATTATAAGGCTGATTCGTACATGGGATGGACCATTGGAAAGGGTATTCAGTGACCTTTGAGATTTCATTCAACTTCATTCGGTGAGGAGATTCGAGCAAGGTCAAACAAGGCCTTAAAATTCCTGGTGACCATTCAATGTAAAATGGGTCGTTCATCTTAATCGTAGGGTTGATTCCCTCACAAGGTGGACCATTTAAAAGGGGATTCAGAGTCATTCAAATATTCATTGAGTTTTCATTCAGACGACAAAGTTTACTGGAGTCAAATAGGGCCCAGGAGATCTTGATGGCTCTAGATCGGTACTTGGAGTATGACCTAGGGTTTATGATGAAAGAGTGAGTGATAGGGACCTGAGGAGGTGCTTAGGGGGGTCCAAGGATGGGGTGACTACACTGGTTATAATTGATAATGAATATGTAAGAATTTTGTGATTAAATTTTGTGTTTACGGATATGAACATGCTGAACATTGATAAGGGTCACAATCACTAAAAAATCAAGTTTAACTAAATTTAGGTTTGGTTGATTTGAATAATGATTATGAATCATAGGTTTTTGGTTATGGATTCGAGTATATTTCGTAGTTATAATTCTTTTGAGTTGGTTAGGTATTGATGTAGGATGTTAATTTGATGTTTTGGGAAGCTTGGGACCTCCATCAGAGGGGTTTAGAGGAGAAAACATGAGGAAAAAGATGACTAGTAGCCCAACAAGTCGAATTGGTTCGATGTGGGGGGTGGGGGGGTGGGGGAGAAATTGGGTCACTTGACTAAAAAAATTCGGTCTTCCATGCAAACCGGTTCAGTTGGATGGCCTATCTAGATTTTTTTTTGTGATGTACTTTGGCCCGTTAGAGTTTAGGGAATGAGCGTAGGGATTTTCAGGGTAGAGTGGAGCTACTGGGGAATATTTCTAGGGTTTGGTATGTTCGTTAGGCCAATGGATGATGGGTTCAGGTGAGACGAACTAGAAATTCAAGTGAGTGAACGCTTATATGTATAATCAGAAAGTTAGTTCAGACTTTGGGATTTGTAGACTAGTACGCTGTGGGATTTGCATACAAAATCAGTACTTTATATATATACGTATTGGGGTGACTTTTGTGTGTGTGTGTGTGTGTGTGTGTCTCTCTCTCTCTCTCTCTCTCTATATATATATATATATATATATATATATATATATATATATATATATATATATCTGTGTGTGTGTTATTTGTTTACATTGAACATACCTACTCGGTAGTGCTATCATTTGGAGGTTGCGCATAGTGGGCAGGCCACCCTAGCTTTAAGCAACAGGTGTTGGATTGATTCCCGAGGGCATAGTATTGTTGTATTGCCATTATTTATTTGTGAGTATAGGTGTTGGTTTGGAAACCCTATTGGAAGAGATATGGTATGGTTGCGGCCTCTGGATATATTTTTATGACTGCCTCCGTTTTTTCATTTTTACGTTTGGGTTTGGTGGTGAGATTCTGACTTGATACCTTAATGTGATGCATGATATGCATGGATCCTGATGGAACATGAGGGATGTATACGTTTGTAGATATATATATATATATATATATATATATATATATATATATATATATATGTATGTATTGTGCGTATATTTATTTAAAGCACGAGTGTAGCTGTGTTACTGCATTGCGTGGAAATTTATTTATAGCATGTGTGTTGCTATGATATTATTTACGTATATATACCTAGTGACGGTAGTATATACTTAGCTAATGGTGACTATTAACGGGTTAGACTTTGATAGCAGTTATTGTCCTAGTTAGACCGGGTAGTATAATTAGGATAATAAAATAGATGCGTTAGGTGAGAACTATAAAAGATAGGTGAGGGTTTATGTAATACCCCGTCCTAGAAAATAAGTATTTAATAATAATCAAAATACTATATTCTAAGAAAGATTGAGGAATATATATATATAAGGGAATTACGCCAAATGGCATGAAAAGTGGTGCATTATGAAAAATAATTAAGGAAATCAAATTCCGACGTCACATGGTTCGATTGGATGCGTATTTAAGTTCTAATAATCCTAGTAAGTATGTTGGTTAAGTTCGATGTAAAAATACTAAGGAATGATTGTGACACGATGATGGTTAATAATGCGGTAATCTGGGCGATACGCGACATACATGATAGGTAAGTTTACGCAATTTTTGTAGCATGCATCACGGTCCAAAATATCGAAATGACTACTTTTATAGGGTCCAAAAAATACATATAAAAATATCATGGGGTAAAAAGTAAAAAAAATAAATAAATATTTTTTGTCAAAAAAATCAAATTGCTCAGAAAATTATGAAATTTTTTAGATAGACTTAAAATTTAATTTTGAGCAACCTTCTCTTTCGACGTCTTTGGAAAAAGTCGTTTAGACTCATTTTAGGCAGATTTTAGTCTCGCACAGAACGTGAACTTGCGCGAATTGTTTAGGACAATTAGTAAGTCAATAAAATATTCCGACCATATATTTAGACTTATAAAAATATAAGGAATATTACCATGTGAAGAAAAATAAAAAAAAATCTATTTTGTACATAGGTCCCGATTCTTTTACGGTCTGTGTATGACATTTCGAAATGTCAAAAAAATATTGCGAATATGTTTTTTGACTCAAAAAAAAAACAAGAAGGTTCAAGGGTCAAAAATTGAAAAAAATATTTTTAGAGAGAGAAAGTGACGAAAATGATAGCATTTTATTGGGTATTAAATGGGTGGTTAGTTGTAGTCTTAGTCCAAATCATATTTTCAGACTTGTGAAGGGTTATACTTATTTCTAGACACTCCATTTTCTGAGTTTTTGGGTCTTCTCTTCCAGCTTCATATAGCTTATATGAGATAGGGAGAGTAGAAGCCATTATTATTCAAAACATTGGAGCTCCTGTAGAATATTGTCCTCTCATCCTTGTGTTCTAGCAAGCCATTTTATCACAAAAAATTCGTAGCTCCTTCCCTTCATTTTTTTCCACAATCACAAAGACATCAAAACTCCATTAAAGTCCCATTCAAAGTTTGGACAGCTAGTGTGTGTTCTTGAAGTGGGTTTTGGGAGATAGAAAAGGGGCTTTGTCAACTTGAAAAAGGTCTTTCTTGGACCATCCATGGAGTCAAGTTTGGAGCATGGAATAGAAGCTAAAGTGACTTCCCTTGAGGCCACCTTTGAAGGTGGGGGAGTCACCCCTTTTCCACAAAACTCACTTTCCTCCATTGAAGACCTTGAGGTGGGAAACCCATAACTGTATAGCAGTTTAAAGCTGGTAATATTTTTAGCATGATTTATTGTATACTTAAGGTCTTAAATGTGAAGAAATATTCATTCATGCTTTGTTGAAGATTACCCCATGTTTTAATATAAAAATTAATATTATAATTGGATTTTTATGAGGTTAAAGTTAGTGATAAATTTCAGAATATTATTTCACAAATATTGGGTGTAAAAAATATAGAAAAATAGTTATGGTTCACTAATGGGTTGTTAGTGTCACTCTTAAGGTTTTGAGTAAAAAGGAGAACTTAAAATGAATGATTGAATAGGTATTAAAAATAGACAATTTTCAGCCCACTATTCACAAACATTTTATGATATAAAATATTTTAAACTCATATTTTTAAGGTGAATAAATGATTTCCTTGACGTGAAAAACACTTGGTATGTATATGCCCTTTTTATGAGATTAATATAGTGATTTTAATGTTGATGAATCATTACAAAATGAGAAAATGGAGTTTCATTTACAAAGTGTACTATTTAGTCTGCTAAATTAGGTTTTGGGGTTAAAAGTGTAAATATGTGAAAGTGTAGGTTTCTTGCAAACCTTGGGTGAAAATGTAAATGATGAAAGCGTAGAAGACTAAGTGTGAATAAAATGACTAAGTATGGATCTTAACGCAAAAAGTCATAATTAAAGTGTGTAACACTAAGTTTGAAATGCAAAGTGTCAAATGTGTAAATGTTGACTAAAACGGATTTTTAGTGTTAAAACTCATAAATAGTGTGTAGACTTTAATATGTGAAAAGTAAGAATTTATATTTCAAAGGGAGTAATGTGCAAAAATATGATTTTTGACAAAGTGAGAAGTTGAAAAAGTGTCATAGGGACTAAAATACCTACAGGTTAAGTTTGAAGCTACAAAAATGTAATTTTTTTTTTCAAATAACACCTAAGGACAAAAGTGAACTTACGTATTTTGATGTAAATTGGATAGATTGGCAATTTACTTAAAGTGTGATATTTTCAGGGAACAAAAATGTTAAAGAGTATTTAACACATATGTATAAAGAATGATTTTTGTGAAAAAGGACTTTAATGGAATATAATGATTTTTCCTAAATGAATAATGGGAAAATGGTGGTTTAAGTCCAGTGCTTTGTCTTCGGCCCAGAAAAGGAAAATTAACGTAGGAAATATGAAAAGTGTCGAACACATTGGCAAGATAATGATATTGGATGATACCGGGTTAAATAATTAAGCAGGGTTTTGTTGTCCCTAGTGATGAAAGATCCCAACCAACTGTAGTTTACTTGGCGCTCGGTGTCGGGTAATGAAATTTCAGGAAACCGTGGGTGTGGTGTGTTGTGACGGGTGTGTGTGTCGACGAAATCCCTAAACAAAATGCTAAGTGATGAATTGAATATTCATGAAAGAGGTATAAATGAATTGTATTGACTCATTGATTTATTAATGCAAGAATAACGCATTAAAAGTTTAATGTTTATGTGGTAACATGGGATGGTTAAATAAGATTACTCAATGATATTTATGCTACCTAATGAGGTTTGAATCATAATAAATAAAAGCGTGTGTTATATGAGGCTTTCAAAGGAAAATGAGTATTTTTCTAAACACGGTGTGTGCTTGAATTGAATGGAAGTCCTATAATATGGTTAAGTAACTCTGGCGTGAGTTAATAAATGTTGGGTAATAAACATTGGAAAGTAAATGAAATATTTTCCCAATAATTTCTAATTGTTTAACCGTGTGCGTTAATGGGAAGGAATGTTAGTTTTTAAGCTTAATGATACACATGATTTGTTTTAGAGATAAGGAGAATAAACAGGTTAAATAGCGTTTTAAAAATAAAATGGTTTAATGCATTGGGATATGTATTTTAAAAGGTATATATGTGGATACATACGTACTTTCACATGCATGTAGTGTAGTGTGTGAGTATTCTTTCTATCGTTCATTTCTAGACCGCATTTGTATAGTTCCAATTGAGCATTCATCTCACTTCCTCCTTTTGTTACGGCAGGTTGCATGTAATTTCGTATTTTGAGTGCATTATACAGGTAATTATTTACTTGAATTTATGTTAGTAGCTCAATTTAGTTGGCCTTGGGGAACTTCCCTCAGGTCATATCACATAGTGATTGTAAATTGAACTCGCATGCTGATAACTGTAACGTTAAATAATAATAAAACTGGATTAGGAATATTATTTAGGGTGTTTCACTGCACTTCACAATTAACTCACGAATCGGATCGGGTTAGTCCTTTATCAACCCTTAAATTCGAGTTAGGGCATTACAATTAAAATTCATGTGTGGACATCCTGTCTCCCGATCGGCGTGCGCGCGCGTGGTGTGGATCGCACCCTTCCTCAGGGTGCTTAGGTCGTCATCAAATGTCGGGTGATATGTAGAGATAGAGTCTCCGGCCTATTTTGCATAAAATTGGAAAAAGAAATATTACTGCCTCAAGAGAACGACATCAAAGACATATTGATGCTTGCAAAACCAACTAGTTCAAGGATTCGAAGGACAATTTATGGGATGGAAAGGTGTTAAGAACCCATCCCTCCCTTTCGGTCTCTCATTGGCATGTGTTCTTTTTCTCCTTAATAACTCCATGAAGTGTGTGTGTGTGTGTGTGTATAAATGAAGAATGGAATTACTCGACTCGTGTCATGGGGAAGGCGAAGTGAGGTCATCCGTAGGAGTGTTCTCAAAATAATAATTAAAAATATAATGTGTGCATTTGTCAGGTCACTGGTCGTTTATGAAAGAAGGACGGTATAAATTGGATAAAACGCAAGAATGAATCACAAATATAATACGTGAAAATAATATATGAAAAAATGGGAAAGAAGGACTCGGATCTCAAATTTTACCTGAGACGCCTACGTAGCCTAAAAAGGCATCAAAGTCCACGTAGTTCACATGCAAAATGAGGGTGGGGTTTATTCCGTAAATCCAACTAGGGAATTTATTATACGTATGCATTTAGAAAAATGATGTTTTAGTGTTAAATTATGTAATGAGAAATCCTCATTTGGAATTTATAATCAAACCCTTTTTTTTCTTTTTTTTTTTTATAGAAAATGTAGTATGTGTAATATTATTACGAAATTTTTTGATATAATGTGTATGATATAACAAAGATGAAATGCTAAAGTAAGAATTAAATAACTAATGCGAAATAAGATAATTTAAAGAGATAATTAAATGTGTGGACCTTCTTTGGAAGCTTTAAGATTGATCTTGATTGTTGAAGGGATGATCTTTCAAGTGAATGGAGGTGGTAGGAGGAGAGGAAATGGAATTTGATATATTGGGTAAGAAAAGGATGGAAATGGGATGTATAGGAGAAGTTTCAATATGGAAACCACGTTGACTTCAAAAGAATGTTATTGAGATAACTGAGAGGGATGTTTCTGAGGTACCTTTTTAAGTGAGCTCATGATCCCATTATATAGGGTCAAGGGGGTGTCGATTGGTAATTTTACTTGACATTCCTATCGATAGGCAACCCTAGACACATTATCAATATGCAGGAAAATGGGTTTACCATTCGGCAGTCTCATGCAGATTTTCCAAAAACACGGTCGTAAAAATTCAATCCTTAAGTCCGAATCGTGCACGGGATGAACCATTGAAAAGGTTATTCATATATCTTTAAGAATCCATTAGGCTTCTCCTAGGTTCGGGAGTTGATTGTGGTTAGAAAGGGCTTGAAAGCGCCTGATGACCTTTTGGACAATAAATTCTCAGAGGAAAATGGATCGTTTGTCCGAATCAAAAGGCTTATTTCCACAAGGGACGGACTGTTGGAAGGAAGTTTAAAGATCTTCAAAGATTCATTCAGTCTTGTTCGGTTCAAAGAGTTAACCTTGGTTAAACATGGGCCTGAAAGAACTTGGTAATGATTTAAATTAAAATGGGTTGTTCATCAGTATCGTAAGGCTAATTTACGCAAGGGGAGGACTGTTGAAAAGGCATTAAGGTCCCTTCTAAGATTCATTCAGTCTCATTTGAGTTGAAGATTTTATGGGAGTCAAAAGGGTCCCGAGAGCGCTCGGGGGACTCCATATTAGTTTTTAGGGGAAAACAGACCATTCGTTTGAATCCTAAGGTCGATTCGCGCACATAAATTACTATTGGATAGGGGATTCAGAGCCCTGTGATGATCCATTGATTTCCACTCAGGTGAGGAAGTAGATTGGGTCCAAAACAGGGCTCGAAAATGCCCAATGGCCTCCAGATCGGTTTTTATTAGTAAAGCAGATCGTTCATCCGAACCGTAAGGCCAATTCATGTGCAGGGAAGACCATTGGAATGGGGATTCAGAGCCCTTTAAAGATTCATTGAGCTTTTGATCAGACAAGAAAGTTAATCAAAGTTAAACAGGGCTTGGGAGCACTCGATGGCCTCTAGATTGGTACTCGGAGTATGAACTAGGGTTTATGGTGAAGGAGAAAGTGCCAGGGACCCAAGAATATGCTTAGGAGGGTACTAGAATGTTGTGTCTATAGAGCCCCTCGACGGGTGAGCTTAGAACAAGTGAAGGCTATCGAATAGACACCGCATTGATGTTTGGGAAAATGGTCAATTATGTGGACCAAAGGGACTAGGATCATCGATTCAGAGGTTGATTATGAGGACATAAGGTAATTCTTGTGATGATCGATTCTACAGGCCGAGGTTAATTCTAAGGACTTAAAGTGATGGCAACCAATTTTGTGGGTCGAGGTCAATTCTTACGAACTAAAGTTGAGACTATCAATTTTGAGCGCCGAGGTCAATTCTGAGGACCTAAAGTTATGACGACCAATTCTGAGGGATGAGGTCAATATTAAGGACCTAAAGTGGAGACAATAGATTCTGAGGGCTGAGGTCATTTCAAAGGACCTAAAGTTGTGATGAACGATTCTGCGGGTCGGGATCAATTTTGCGGACCTGAAGTGGTGACGACCAATTCTGTGCGTCGAGGTTAATTCTGAGGACGTAAAATTATAGAGATCGATTTTGCGGTTTGAGGTCAATTCTGAGGACCTAAAGTGGTGATGATTAATTCTGAGGGTCGAGGTCAACTCTGAAGACCTAAAGTGATGACGAATAATTCGGAGCGCTGCAATCAATTCTAAGGACCTACAGTTGTAGCTACTGATTCAACGTGTTGAGGTTAATTCTATCGACCTAAAGTTGTGATGATCGATTCTGAAGGCTGAGGTCAAATATAAGGACCTAAAGTTATAGAGACTAATTCTATGGGTTGAGGTCAATTTTGAGCATCTAAGGTTGTGACAATGGATTCTGAGGGCCGAGGTCAATTATGAGGACCTAAAGTTTTGACGACCCATTCTGAGGACCTAAACTTATTAAGACCGATTCTGTGAGTCGAGATCAGTTCTGTGGACCTAAAGCGGTGACGATTGATTCTAAGGGTCGTGGTCAATTCTGAACTAAAGTTATAAAGATCGATTCTATGGGTCGAGGTCAATTTTGAGGACCTAAAATGATGACGGCAAATTCAGCGGGTCAAGGTCAATTTTGTGGACCAAAAGATGTGATGACTGATTCCAAGGGTCAAGTTCAATTATGAGGACCTAAAGTTGTAGAGGCCGTTCTATTGGTTGAGGTCAATTCTAAGGACCTAAGGTTGTGACGACCCATTTTGAGGGTTGATGTCAATTCCGAGGACCTAAAGTTATGATAACCAATTCTGTGGGTCAAGGTCAATTTTGCGGACCTAAAGTTGTGGAAATCGATTCAATGGGTCGAGGTTAATTCTTCAAAACTTAAGATTGAGACATAGAGATTTATTCTCCTTGGGAACTGATATCTTATCTTGAGGATGCAGATGCACCTGTTGCTTTTCTAAATATCGTGTTGTTTTGAGACACTATCAGGGAAGGTTTCACTCTTGAGACATCCAATTGGGGGATTATTCCATTTTTAGGTTGTGAAGGATTTTGTCTATAGGCGTCTCCTGAAATTTTTGTCAAACTTTAAGATTTCACTAGGGAAAGATATTATTTTTCAATCTTGCTGGTGAGGCATTTGGGTTCCATTGGTAAAGATTTGAGATTTCATTGGAGAAGATTTTAGATTCGAGATTTCGATGGGGAGTTGAAGTTGGAGTTAGGTGCAGGCGCAGTATTGGTTCTGCTTGTGGAATATGTTTAGGGTTTATTCTGGGGATAAGAGCATAATATTAATCCTTTTAGGGATTTCGGGAGTCAGTAAGGGTTTTAATGTTCAAAAAATGGTTTTCTTGATGAAAAAACGTTCCAATATTTATTTGGCATTTTTAGGAATTTTCTGGGAAATTTTTGGATTTTTCTATCATTTTCTGGAATTTTTTGTACAAATTTTTAGGGGGATGCCAACATGTTGTAGGGGTTGCAGTTTTGTAATGGAACGGTCTCCCAAGATTCCTTAGACAGAGGAACAAGCCGGTGTTGATCAGTATGTGCCGGGGGCCTGCCGATCGGCATGATGTTTAGTCCCCTATAAAAAGAGGGCAACCCTTCCTTATTTTTCACATTTTCCAGAAATTGAATCTTCATTTTTTTCTCTCTAAAAATTATTCCTAAGTCCTTTCTTCTTCACGACTTCAAATGGCGAGCTCTTCCAGTGAGGAAGACAACTTGGAATGGTTGAGCATTGATGATTGGCCTGGCCTAGATTTATAATCTAGGGTGCCCCCTGCCTTTGGTAATGAGAGTGCATTTGATCTATTTGAGCCCATTTTTTATGAGATCAATCTTCATTGTGATCCTACACACCATCGTTCATCTAGGGTGAGAAACCCTAGTGTCTATGTAAGTATGATGACCTTTGGTATTCTTTTTCATTTTCTCTTTATTTTCTTGTGATGATGAAGGGCTTTTTCTTCTCTTTGGCTTTGGTAGACTAATATAGCTCCTTTGAGAATGTGTTGTAGGGGGATGACAGGGTTGAAGGATGTTTGGGACCATCTTCCGACGATGATGCGATGGATGGTTACTTTTGCTTCTTTTCATTGTCTAGTTCAGGCTATGGACGAGACATCGTGCTCTACTGCGATGTTGTGCGCTTTGGGAGAGAGGTGGTGGGACACTAACCACACCTTTCATTTGGTATTTGTCTATATGACTATTACTCCCATTGATGTGCAGTGGATGCTTGGGATCAATTGCGAGGGTGCACAGATAAAAGTGGACCATACTATGAGGGTGACGCTGAAGGTGGTTAAGGCGACGGTGGGGACGTTGGTAGGATCATTTTTGGGGATTTTGTTCGCATATCTTCTCTTCAGGAGGTGATCTTGTGTAGGAGGATAGATGATACATATGGACAGCAGGTGAGACAGATGGCCCGATTATTGATTCAGCTTTTGTTGGGTGGTTTCTTGGTGGCGACGAGTGGCGACGTCGTTCATCTCTGGCTTTTATCCTTTTTAGGACATTTTCCTATGTCCCGCTCTAGGATTGGGTAAGTCTGACTTTGGTTATTCTTCTCTGGATGCATTTAGTAAGTGCTACTGGTAGACTTTTACAAGGGCTACGTACCTTTTGGAGGTAACTTTTGCTTTCCTTTTTCTTCTTATGCATTTTCTTATATTTTCCTTAAGTTTCTTTTTTTTTATTGATCCCTGTATTTTTACAAACGTGGTTCTATGAGGTGATTGGGATCAATGTGAGGTTGATATCGTTTAAAGATGATTATTTGGGGGACTTCTTCCTGATGTATCGGTAGCAGAAGTCCAACAGGTGGTTCAACCAGTTTTTGTCCTTGGCAGCGATACGACAGGCCCTGAACACGTTAACTAGTGATCAGGTTATTTTTTGTCTTTCTTTTGAATCCTCTTTTTGGCATTTACTTTCTTGCATGAATATTAATCCTTTTCTGTAGGCTTGTAGTTGACCATTCACCATGGGGTACGACTCCTCAGCATATGGGGGTGATAGGTATGCATGTGCAGATAAGGCGGTTGATGGAGCACGAGTTTGGGTAATTCTGGTACTTGGTAGAGAAGGTGATGCAGTATATCATGGAGTATGAGGTGGAAGCCCCATCATTGGTGCCCTCTATGTATATGAGGAGGGTGATGGAGTCGTCTGTCGAGGCTAGGGCGGTGGTGATGGTTGACGAGGCTTATATGCTCTACATAGAGATGATGGGGAGTTATGACTACTTAGATTTATGACGAGCTGGTTGATACCCTCTTTCATTTATGATGTGGTAAACATGTCTTCGACTCCTACGACTTTAGATAGGGGTACGAACAGGGCAGTGGGATCTTCCCACAGCATGGGTGGTACTTCGGCGGCGGAGGTAGCAGTAGATTAGGCTTCTCTTATTCAAGTCACTCTCCTTTTTTAATAATTTATGGCTGACTAGCGGGGGGACATTGAGCATTCTGCACTTCCCTAATGCAGTGGAGTCAAGATTGATGGGTCTTATGGATCACGTACTTCATCCTGAGGTATAATTTTATCTTTTCTTGTCTTGCCTCTTTTTGGTTCTTTCTTTTCTCTTTGCTTACTAATTGGTCTTTAGCTTCTTTGCTTCCAGAATTTTCGAGTGCCTACCACCTAGCTTAAGGATATCAAGGACTAGGTGGCCTCCATGAATACTTACATTAAGGACTCCTTTCCTTCTTGATTAGTTTCATTTTCCACCTCGGATGAAGGATTAGGCTCTGGTTGTGGAGATTCTACCGCTCTTCGCCGGGGGAAGCGTGTTCACCGCGGGGGGTGAGGGTTTGAGATAGAGAGAGATTGTGGGTTCGGGATGAGTCCCATTGCTTTGGTTTTTCTAGTTTTTCTACTTTTATTCTTTACCTAAAAAATTTAATCACGCAATGGTAGCATATATATGAAGGAGGTTTTTATTTTTTATTCTTGTTTTAATGACTTATCGTACATGCACTATTACTTTGCTGCTGAGACTGTAAAAATAAAATGATGTTTATTTGGAAAAGGAAAGCTTAATTAACTTGAAATTTTTTTTATTTAGGGAAATGATAAATAAAATCAGATAAGTAAGAAGAAATAACCTGAATTTTAAAATAAGGATTTCTTATTTGAGAACTTGATTTTGATAAAAAAAGAAAGATAAATACTTCTAAAATAGGGGGTTGTCAATCGGCATACCCCTTGTCCTACCTATCGGCATATGGGTGAAGTCAAATCACTCTAAGGCTTTGATTGCACTTTAATGTAAAGTAGAGTAATTTGTAGAGAAGGAATTCATTCGGACTCCTCAGATCCTTTGTCTTTTGCCAAACCATATCTGTATAAAAGGGGAGATAAGGACTGTAGTTTTTCCATCCACACTCACTTTCTTCGTCTTACTTCTTTCTTCTTTTTTTCTGCTTCATTATCCCCCAAATGTCCCTTTCAATGCATACAGAATTTTCTTACTACCTTGAGAGTCTTAAAGCCATGTGTTTATATAACGTGGACTATGAAGCTTTTAACTTGCATCGAGTCTCCTTGTGGTGTAACAGAGTCGTTGACTGGAATATGCTAATAGTGGCACTACAGTTCTGGTATCCCAAAGACCATGTTTTTTATTTTAGTTTAGATGAGGTCTTCATGACCTATGAAGAGTTCTAGTTCATGTTGGGAATCAATCCCAATGTAGCGGTGTCTATGATCAAATTTTCTTGTTCCCCCGAGCATTATTAGCACAGTGTCTCCATATTTCCCCTTCGATGGCTCGACCAATGGTTACTGGGGGCATGATTTCCTTTCGATCTGTTAAGCATTCTGTATACTTGAGGAATTTTAATTATGAGGGCTATTTCGGATCTATTGCCCTAGACCTAACTTCCAAGCTCCTTCTAGTTACGGGGGACTTAATGGTTGACCCTCAGTTAGCTACAATAACAGCATGGATGTCCTACCATCGCAGTCCTGCGACGGTGATACTGGTGGAGACTCAGGATGGTTGCTCTGATATTCTGAGAAAAAGCCCAATAAGGTTGTTCATGTGGATGGCTGAGAGGTTCTGACTGGTGGTTCCTCCTAATTATCCCTTAGTAGGTGCGTCGAATTTCTTTCCTCAATACTTTTCCAGTTTTGGCCCATCTTTGGAGAACTAGGTCAACTGGTTTATGGAGTAAGAAGCTCGGTTCCTTCATTGGTTTGTGCCATACTGGGGGAATTGCAGTCTATTATAGAACTAGGATAGTACCAGTATACTCTATTAGTTAGACTGCGAAAGACATCGATTTATTTCCCCTAAAATTATTTTTGGTGGAAGACTTGACTGAATCCATGTGCATGAGGTTGGGTTCTCTGTAGGAGAATTTTCGTCCATCGACCCATCCATCTCAATCTGTAGGTAAGGTCTGGCATATGACCGTGGACTATTTAAAATGGTTGTGGAAGTGAGTAGTAGCGAAGATCTTGGCGGAAGATAACGTCGAGAGGTGGTTTGTAATTTTTCACACCATGGAAGGAGGTCTAGTGGTCTTTTTTAGGCTGGTCAGGGTGTACCGCTCTATGGATCATATTCAGAATATCAACCCAGCAAGGGAAGTTTGGGGACCTTAGGGGGGTTGATGTTGATGGGGTTGGGTCTTCCGGAAGTTGGGGATAGGATTTTGTGAAGCTGGGATTACTTATATGAAGATTTTTAGGTGACTTTTTGCGATGTTTTTGCATTTATGGTTTTGGGATTAATTTTGTGAAGTTTGGTTAGGTTTGTTTATTTAGGAGTAGTTTAGTTAGTGGAGAGGGGTGGTTGTTTTGACTCCTTTCGCTGATACTTTGTGTAATGGTAACAAACTTGCTTATTTGAAATAAAAGAGATTTTGATCATATTGTTGTGACTCTTGATGATTTTTCCATTTAAATCATCTATACTAATCTCTAAGGCGTACATAATCCTTTTCTTCATGTAAATGATCAAATTAACCATCGTTCTCGTAGATTAGAAAAGAATAGCATTTTATGGAAAAAAAAGGGAACCATGCCCATTTAAGGTGTATAAGCTACCTATGTACCTTTGGGGGTTTTGAAATTCTTAGAATTCTATTTTGAAAGTAAAAGGGTATTTAGAGGATTAGGTCCCATGTAGTTCCGGGTAGAGAGAAAAGAAGAGATTATTTTTAGAATAGAAGGGAGATAAAAGGAGTCGTCACACGCTGAGATCTCAAATTAAGGGTAGAACTTCTTGAGATGGTCCTAGTTGACTGGACATGCCATTTCTTCTCCGTTGAGGTCAGTGAGCATAGCGGGGACTCTTGAGAAAACTTTCTTCATTATGTAGAGGACACTCTAGTTAAGATTGAATTTACATCTAGGGTTCTAGACGAATTCTATGATATCTTTGAGTGGAAAGTCTCATTTCTAGTTACCATGACCCTTAACTATTATGTGGAATGATTAGGTTATTCTGCGATGGTACCCTTGCATGTGGTATAGAGCCTTCAGCCTCTTTTCATCCAAGTGTGACAGTTCGTCAAAGAGACTTTGATACCAGTCTTCCTCTCTAACTCTTCTCATGATCATAATGCGTAAGGAAGTTATTCATATCTCAATGGGTGGGACTACTTCCATGCCGTATACTAGAAAGTAAGGGGTAGCCCCAATAGATGTCTTGACTGAAGTGCGGTAGCTCCAGATAGAGTAAGGAATCTGATTGACCCAATCTTGGCAACTTTAGTTAATTTTGTTGATGATGGCCTTGAGGTTCTTATTGGTAAATTCAACTGCACCATTGGTTTGGGGTTGGTAGGGAGAAGATTTATGCCTCTGGATCCCATACTCATCGACCAGTTCTGTGACATTGGCTTCAAAATGTAAACCATTATCTAATACTATGTCGTTGGGAACCCTGTATTTGAAGATAATATTCTTTTGGATAAACTTGGCCACCTTCTTGGCATTCAGTGTTGTGTATGACTCGGATTCGACCCATTTGGTGAAGTAATCAATAGCGATCGGATGAATTCATGCCCATTAGAATCTTTAGGTGTGACTTTCCCTATGATCTTAATGCCCCAGGTGAAGAAGAGGTAGGGAGAAGTCATATTTTACAATTCCTGAGGAGGTAAGTGCTGCAGATTGGCAAATTATTAGCATTTGAGGCATCTTTAGATGTAGGCAGTGCAATCATGAACAATAGTAGTCCAATAATATCCTTGGCAGGTAATCTTTTTTTCAAGCATATGACCGTTCATGTGGGGTCCGTATTCCCCAATGTAGATCTTCTGCATCATTTGTTTAATGCAGTGAAAATGGGTTCCATCAAAGTTTCTCTTGAACAGTTCTTTGTCATAGATGATATACTAGGAAGACAGCTTTTCAAGGGTCGTACTATCTTTTTATCGGTAGCTTGGGTATACCTACCATGTTTGAGGAGGTGCTAAATATCGTAGTACCATAACTCGTCCGTATCAGAATCTTCCTGCGTGATGAGCTCAATGTGGTAGCAGTGGGTTGGCATAGCTTGTTTTTGGATTAGGAAAGGGGCCATCATTATTCCCTCGGGCATGTCGACTATGGAGGCCAGGGTAGCAAGGGCATCAACTAAGTTATTCTTTACACGGGGTAACTAGTGGAAGGTGATATCTCAGAACTAGGGTGCTATCTCTTCTAGGTGGGCATGGAAGGGTAAGATATTTTCGTATTTGACTTTCCATCTTTGAAGGACCTCGTCGATGATGAGAGCAGAGTCCCCGTAGAAATATAGGTATTTGTTACCTTTCTTGAGGGCGACTTTGAGGCCTACAGTGCATGCCTCGTATTCGTTCATATTTTTGTTATGGGGAAAATCCAGCTTGATGGTAATGGGAGTGTGAGAGTCATCAAGGGCGATCAGGAGTATCCCAATGCCATATCCTTTTTATGGCAGCACCATCAAAGATCATTTTCCATCTGGGGTCTTCCTGAGATGTGTAGAGAATATCCTTATTCAGGAATTTAGAGATATAAACGTCGGCCTTTTCAATGGGGTAGTCAGTAAGGTAATCGGAGATGGTTCTCCATTTCATGGATTTTTTATGTGACATACATGATATTAAACTCAGCTATTAGCATCAACTATGGGGCCATTCAACTATACATGGCGGGTTTCTCAAGCAGGTATTTCATAGGATCCATTCGGGACACAAGTCTGCTAGGAAAAATGAGCATGTAGTGTCGTAAATTTTGAGTGATCCAAACTAGGGCAAGGCATGCTTTCTCTAAAGCAGTGTAGTTGATTTGTACCCAACCAATTTTTGGCAGGCAGAGTAGATGTCCCTCTCTTTGCAGTATTCTTCGATATATTTGGATAGCAAAGCCTCTTTTGTAGTATCTATTACAGATAAGTACAAGAGTAGAGGGAGACCTAGCTGTAGAGGCATAAGTACCGGGGGTTGGGTAAGATATTGCTTGATTCTATCGATAGCTTCCTAACAGGCCTCATTCTAAACATTGGTAAAATCCTTCTGTAGTATTCTGAAAATGGGTTCTCAAATATAAATCATTTGGATGATTAATTGATTGATGTACTGAAGTTTTCCCAAGAATCCTCGAACTTCTTTCTCCATTCTGGGTGGTGGCATTTCAAGTATAGCTTTCATCTTGGCAGGGTCAGGTTTGATTCCCTTTTCACTGACCATGAATCCCAAAAGCTTTCCTTTTGTGACACCAAAAATGCATTTATATGGGCTTATCCGCATTTGGTATCACTATAATAGTTCGAAGAACTTTCGAAGGGCAGAAACAAGATGTTCCCGAGTCTTAGACATAATAATCGTGTCGTCTACGTAGACTTTGACCTCCTTGTGTATCAAATCATGCAGGATGGTTGTGGCATCCCTTTGGTAGGTATCCCCAGTGTTGTTGATCCCAAATGGAATAACCATGTAACAAAATGTTCCCTAGGGGGTGATAAAGGCAGTTTTGTCTTAATGGTCAGGGTGCATTTTGATCTGATTATATCTGATGAATCCATCGATGAATGACTTTAGGGCGTGACTGGTTGTATTGTCCGTAATCATGTCGATGTTGGGCAATGGGTAATCATCCTTCTGGGATGCTTTATTTAATTCCCAATAGTCGACGCAGATGCGGATTTTTCCTCCTAATTTCTAGATGGGTACAATGTTGGTAAGCCATGTGGGATATTCGATCATTCGGATAAACCCTACATTCATCTTTTTTATTACCTCTTCCTTGACTTTGAGTGACAATAGATGAAGAGATAGAGTAAACAACAAGGATAGGTTGCATTTCAGCAAGTGGGACTGGTATAGCTTTCCAATTGAGAAGAGGCTCATCAGTGGCCTTGATTTTATTAGATGGGTTCGATGATGTAGTGCATTAATGGATCATACAGAGGGTCAGTCCTAGTGTCTACAAGTTGGAATCACTTTCCTCAGAGACCTCGATAATAACTATGGATTTCCTGAGGGAAGGTTGTATTTTATACTAACAGTCTTCAGCCCAAGAGTAGTTGTCTTAAAATAGGATTTTCTTACCTGACTTCATCTTCTTATCCACATGGTTGTACTATGGTTCAGGAAATCCATAGAAGGGGAAGTCTTCACCCTCCCTGATGAATCTTTTATTTAGAGAATCCCTCGAAACAGTCTTGGCATCTGATTAAGGGTGAAAAGTAGCGTGTGTCAAACGCTGATCGTTGTTTTCTTTTCACCGCCTTAATAAAAAAACCTAAACTATGACTACACTATTTTAAGGGAGTATAGCAGCTAGTCCGGGTATCGAATCCACAAAGACGAGTTGCTAGAATTTAAATGGTTTGTTACTTCTCAATAAAAGTGTAAAAGATATTTTTCTAACTAAAAAGAAAAAAAAGATAAACTAGGCATGAGTGTATTTAAACTAAAATTAACAAAGCGAATAAAAACTATAAGATGCGACTAATATCCCTCAAATTGAGTTAACGCGTATAAATGGTTACATGGGACTGCGAATTATTAGGATTGCATCTCGTTTCGTCAATTAATTAAATTAAGAGTTGTCACACCCCTAAATTCGCATAAAAGACTAATAAGATTTTGGCGTCAACAAATTCCCCGAAAATTACGCACTCAAGGTCGTAAACAGGTCGCATACTCACACCGTTAAATTTCCTAGGCGTAACGCAGTCGAAATAAATACGTAAATCTCCATCACCAAAGCGAAGCAACAAATCAACCCTACGTGAGTTCCATTAATCGCACCCTAATTTAAATTAGCCCCTACACATATTAAATGACATAAATAAATTAACTAATTAATTAAAGCACACCACTAATTAATTTAGCAACTAAAATTATCTAGGCATGAAAATTAATTAAGCATGGAAAATAAAGCAAATACAACTTAAAGGAGACAATGAATAGTAACACTTACATTAATGGTAGAAAATGAGGAGAGGGGTTATCTCCAATAAAAAAATCCCCAAATATATCAAACCTTAGGTTCTAAGAGAGAAGAGAACTAAAAATCTAATTTATTACATGATATTTTCTAAAAAGGAGATATGTCTTCTATTTATACTAAGTTGCAAAAAGAAATAAAAGAAAAGGAAAAAGAAATAGAAAATGGGGATAAGTTACATTTTAAAGGATAAAAGAAAAAGGAAAAAGAAAATAAAAAATAGAAAAAGTGGCAACAGATATTTCGGGCAAAAACAGAGTACCGGTCGACCGGAGGTGGTGACCAGTCGACCGCGTCAAAAGGGAGGACTGCACTGTCTCGGCACAAAGGCAAAATCAAAATTTCTGGTCGACCGGTGGGACGAGGCTGGTTGACCTCGCCTGCAATTCCATGTCAGGTCACAACTTCGCACAGCCACTCCCATGTCCAAAAATGGCCAAAAAGCTTCGTGTCCATTAATGGTGACAAACACCAAATCAAGATCCATTTCCAAAAAATGCCAACAAAAACCCAACTCCATAAATGCCCAAAACCATTCTTGGAAGCCAAAACCGAGAACAACTAGTCTTCCACCATTAAAATGCCAAAACCCACTTCAAAGCTCCACATTCTCCATAACCATAAATGACCAAAATCAAAGCTCCAAAAAATGGCCAAAGAGACCCATTTGCGTGTGTGGTCCCAAATCAAGCTCCATTTTCGAATGAAGGCTCGAATTTCGATCGAAACCAAAACTCGAGCAAAACCCGAGCCTAGGGCCAAATCGCCATCTTCATTTGTTGAAAAAACGTTTTAGGGACATGGATGGAATTAATGGATTTGTTATTAAAGAAGAAAAGGGACATGGATGTAATTAACAAAATTGTTAATGAATCTTTTATAATTCTTTTCGATTAATGGTCCGTGTTTCATTCGTTCGGATTCCGATTCGTGCACCGTTTGTGTACACACGAAGCTTGGCCTGAGGGCTACAACTTTCGTGAATACTTCGGGCAAAAACTCCAAAGTGTGAAATTACGAAAATGCCCCTCAATGGCCGAATCGCGACGAAACTTAATCAGAACATGCCCAAACTTCATACTAAGCACTTTAACACGTATAAAAGCTCAATTATACCTCAAATAATATTTTAGCATATAAAACGGAGGTTGTCTGATTAACGAGCATAATTATAGGCATTAAAGTTTCCAAGGGGGCTAAAATGCATAAGTTTTGAGGGTATATATGTGCAATATTCGATACGAATCACACTCCCTAACTTACACATTGATAGTCCCTAGTAATGAAATTCAACGCAAGAAGAACTATAAAAAAATCACAATATGTATATATGCATCGAAATATAAATGCCACTTTCGTAGGGAACACGGTTGCATTTAGCATATGCAATAAGCCGTTAAACCCCTAGGTTACCCTAGTGGACGAGTGTCGTCTCGTGAGGGTTTTCAGGGATGATACCTACAAACATCATATGGTTTCCTTAAAATATGTCCAATCAACATACGACAAGACCAACAATAATGAAAAAGATTTCATACGCATTATTAGCAAAGTGAATGAATTTTCACAAAAGTCCAAATCCTTAACATTATCGAATGCACCTCATAGAAGTGAAACCTTAAAATGTGGGAGGGGAGAGAGCACATGCAAAGTGTGATTTGGAAAAAACTTATATGAATCGGATAAACATTAGAGAAAGCATATATTCAATCCTCACGGGCATTACACTCATCAAGTGAATTTACTCGAAACAGGAAGTTAACACACGGGACATACGGGCATAAGGAGTAAATGTAAATGGAAACTAGGCCACACACATGTCACAGATGAAGAACGCTATATATAAAATGTTAAATGTAATCTCAATGAAAGGATACCACTCATTAAAGGGGGAGAAATGTATTTTCACAGATTATCAAAACTATTTAAACCTTTGAATTACATATACTTAAGATCACATAGGACTTTAATAGGGTTATACTGTAGGTATGGCTAGGGTATGAAATGAAAGGAAAGTATGTACGGATTTAAAGTGTTCGAGATGAAAACTAGGGATAATGGGAAAATTCGGGCAATATCAAAATTGGAAAACGAGTTCCAAAACGACATTAGATATATCACCGGGGAGAGTAATCAAAGCTTATTGAAGTATATACAACATTTACAACTTTCTCTTTCTTTTTCTTTCCTTCTTTTTCTAATTTTTCTCTTTTATTTTCTTTTTCTTTTTTGCTTTCTCTTTTTCGTCACTTTTTTCACTACTTTCTTTTCTTTACTTGTCAAACTCCCATATGCCTAAATTGCAACCGACATCATAACAACATCATTCAATCCCAAGTAACATTCCAAAGAAAGGTATGGAAAGTGTATGTTTGATTTATAACTCGAATTTAGAGTTGGTTATGGGATTGGGGTTATGAAACGAAAGGCTATATTTAGGCTCGAAGGGGTTAACGAGGGTAAAGATATAAGGGCGAGGTCAAGGCTGATATGGGTGATATAACAAAGAGAGCCTATGATCATTTCCAAAAGTTTACGTAATTCTCGAATCAAAAAATATATGAAAATCATGCTCAAGTAACACATTTCAAGTATGAACTCAATTAATGAACGGTCAAATGAAATAATAGTGAGATTACCAACGAATTCAACGTTTTCAATGAGAAAAGAATAGTGTATACACTCACAAACGACGAAAGGAACAAAGCTTACTCGGTGTAAGTATATACAATGAAACAAAAGAATACCGAGTTATAAAAATCTTAAACCAAATCAATAGAATAATAAAAGTGCATGTGCTCATGGGATTAAAGTTTAATTCATGAAGTTATTCATAATATCAATGATTGAGGACTAAAGTCTAATAACATCTAAAATCGAGAACATGCATCATTGGGTTGTCTATTGGATCAGGCAATTATTGAAATTTATAATCAGAAATAAAGGTAAAACGCCCAAAAAAGGAGAAAAAAGAAAAAATCTTTTTGAATTTTTTCAATTTTCTAAGAAAAGCATACTAAGTAACTAACATGTGAGCAAAAACAAGGACTAAATTAAAGAAATGGATAGAATATCCCACACCCCCTAACTTAAAACTTGACATTGTCCTCAATGTAAACTAAGAACCAAGTCAAAGAAAGAAAAATAATGATATTACCCAAAAGTGGAACGATCCCCATGAGAATAAGTCCAAAGAATCTACAAAACAAGTTAGTACTGAGCAAAGCAGAAACATATAACAAAAAGTTAACTAATTACACTAGACTAAATTAAAAAGGAAAAAAAACTAAAGAAAGAAATAATAAAAAGCTAACTATATACAACCTACTATTTAGGCTTCACACTAACTATACACTAGAAGTCTAAATAGCTGAGGGTCCACCATAAGAATAATTTGACTTTGGAGGATAACCGGTGTACCCTCACATACAAGAATGCCTTCCGAAAAATATGGATTCCGTTTGAATAACGGAAGGCATGTGTAAGGCGGAAGAAATGAACCATCGCCAATTAAAAGTTTTGGAGGGATGATGGGGGGTTTGGATTGCACGGGTGACAAAAACAAGTGGGGACTGAGAAAAGTAGAATATCCTCCCAATGATTTTGAAGTTGGAATGGGAGGCGGCGCACACCAAGGCAAAGATGAGATTGTAGAGGGTGACTCGAGCAAATACTCCTCATCGGTGATAGGATTTAAAACATTAAAGTTTGAAACCGAATCATCGGGTACTTGTGACGGTGTGATAACAGAGAATGAAAATGGGGATGAATAAAATTCAAACTCATGAAATGAATCATCATCGGATGAATTTCAAAGGAAATAATATCATTTTCAATGAAATGTTCTTCTTTGGGGGCCAAAGAAGAAATCATTTCATTGCAAATAGATATTACGTCATTTTCATCCTCGTTTTCAATATCTATTACGCGATGGGCAAAGTCTATAATGGTTTGTTCCAAAGTAGGCACAAGTACCTGATTTGGTTCAAAACATTCCTCGACTTCGAACGTTTCGGAAGCAAAATCGTCGTCGGACTCAAATAATAAATCCAACTCATGTTCCCACGAACGGTTTTCTTCCCGATAGCGATTTTCAATTTTCTCATTTTCATACATACGTAAACCCTCACAGAATGTCATGGGTCGAGGTGCAGATGCATGAAAATGGGAACTTTGAAAACTACCATCGAACTTAAACGAAAACTCATTAATACAGGAATTTTGAAAACTATTGCAATTCGTTTCAAAATTCCTATTATAAGGAGGTAAAGGCCCAAAATCATTATCACCATCATCAAAATTCCAATAACCTAAGTTTTGACTTTCGTTATACTCGCCCAAAGTAATATTTGAATTTGTTTTACTTTGGGAAGCTAAGTATTCACCGAAAGTCATAGGCCTAGAATTTTGAGAATTATAACAAGGCTTACTGAAAGAATTGGAATAAGACATGCTTACCCCAATAATGGCTCAAGTGGCGAATTCCACAAAATAGGTGCGCACGGGAAAAATTCGAGCGTTTCTAAGTGCTCAAATGTGGAAGTCATGTAAAAAGGTTAGCAAATAATACAAATAGAAAGAAATAATATGAAATACTAAATCAAATAAAGTCTAAAACAAACTAGTCCCCGGCAACGGCGCCATTTTGATTAAGGGTGAAAAGTAGCGTGTGTCAAATGTTGATCGTTGTTTTCTATTCACCGCCTTAATACAAAAACCTAAACTATGACTACACTCTTTTAAGGGAGTATAGCAGCTAGTCCTGGTATCGAATCCACAAAGATGAGTTGCTAGAATTTAAATGGTTTGTTACTTCTCAATAAAAGTGTAAAAGATGTTTTTCTAACTAAAAAGAAATAAAAGATAAACTAGGCATGAGTGTATTTAAACTAAAATTAACAAAGAGAATAAAAACTATAGGATGTGACTAATATCCCTCAAATTGAGTTAACGCGTATAAATGGTTACATGGGACTGCGAATTATTAGGATTGCATCTCGTTTCGTCAATTAATTAAATTAAGAGTTGTCACACCCCTAAATTCGCATAAAAGACTAATAAGATTTTGGTGCCAACAAATACCCCGAAAATTACGCATGCAAGGTCGTAAACACGGCACAAACATGATATACACCGTTAAATTTCCTAGGCGTAAAAAATAGGACAACGCAGTCGAAATAAAAAATCTCCATCACCAAAGCGAAACAACAAATCAACCCTATGTGAGTTCCATTAATCGCACCCTAATTTAAATTAGGCACTACACATATTAAATGACATAAATAAATTAACTAATTAATTAAAGCACACCACTAATTAATTTAGCAACTAAAATTATCTAGGCATGAAAATTAATTAAGCATGGAAAATAAAGCAAATACAACTTAAATAAGACAATGAATGGTAACACTTACATTAATGGTGGAAAATGAGGAGAGGGGTTATCTCCAATAAAAAAATCCCCAAATATATCAAACCCTAGGTTCTAAGAGAGAAGAGAACTAAAAATCTAATTTATTACATGATATTTTCTAAAAAGGAGATATGTCTTCTATTTATACTAAGTTGCAAAAAGAAATAAAAGGAAAGGAAAACGAAATAGAAAATGGGGATAAGTAACATTTTAAAGTATAAAAGAAAAAGGAAAAAGAAAATAAAAAATAAAAAAGTAGCAACAGATATTTCAAGCAAAAACAGAGTACCGGTCGACCGGGGGTGGTGACCGGTCGACCGCGTCAAAAGGGAGGACTGCACTGTCTCCGCACAAGGAAAAAATCCAAATTTTCGATCGACCGGTGGGACGAGGCCGGTCGACCGCGCCTGCAATTCCAAGTCAGCACAACTTCGCACATCCACTCCCATGTCCAAAAATAGCCAAAAGCTCCGTGTCCATTAATGGTGACAAACATCAAATCAAGAACTATTTCCAAAAAATGCCAACAAAAACCCAACTCCATAAATGCCCAAAACCATTCTTGGAAGCCAAAACTGAGAACGACTAGTCTTCCACCATTAAAATGCCAAAACCCACTTCAAAGCTCCACATTATTCATAGCCATAATGTCCAAAATCCAAGCTCCAAAAAATGGCGAAAGAGACCCATTTGCGTGTGTGGTTCCGAATCAAGCTCCAATTTCAAACGAAAGGCTCGAATTTCGGTCGAAACCAAAACCCGAGAAAAAACCCGAGCCTAGGGCCAAATCGCCATCTTCATTTGTTGAAAAAACGTTTTAGGGACATGGATGGAATTAATGGATTTTTTATTAAAGAAGAAAAGGGACATGGATGTTAATAACAAAATTGTTAGTGATTCTTTTATAATTCTTTTCGATTAGAGGTCATTTTTTCCCTCGTTAGGACTCCGATTCACGCACCGTTCACGGCCACGCGAAGCTTGGCCCAAGGGCTACAACTTTCGTGAATACTTCGGGCAAAAATCCCAAAGTATGAAATTACAAAAATGCCCCTGAACGTGCGAATCGCGATGAAACTTAATCGGAACGTGCCCAAACTTCATACTAAGCACTTTAACACCTATAAAAGCTCAATTATACCTCAAATAATATTTTAGCATATAAAACGGAGGTTGTATGATTAACGAGCATAATTATAGGCATTAAAGTACCTAAGGGGGCTAAAATGCATAAGTTTCGAGGGTATATATGTGAAATATTCGATACGAATCAGCATCTTCTAATGTCTTTTCAATTGTGGTTAGTGAAGCGTTCTGAGTTCTTCTGATGAAGGCTAATAACCGAGGCCACTTGGGGGAAAGGATTTTTTCAGGACTATGGGCCCCAGTATCCCTTTTTGACGTTTCCCTAGCCCAGTCCGAGCATAAAATGCATATTCTTAAACATTTTTATCACATTGACATTGCCTTGAGGGTTGTTCTATAAACAAACTCGGTCCTTAAAATTATCCCCCGCCAAAAGGGGAAGTTGATCAACCCTAAAATCGAAGAGTAGAATATCATACATCCCATGATATATTTATAGTATCGAATTATTGGTGTTGGCATTTTTAGTACCATCCTCATCCCCCAAGATGGTAGTGACTTTCCTCTTAGCGAAAAATTTCAACTTCTGGTAAAGGGAGGAAGATACCCTACAAATGTTATAATGTCACGTCGACTAAGCAGCTGGTTGAAGTATGAGGGTATGTCAATAACTTAAAACTCAGTAAATGGATTGATAGGGCCACACTCTATTCTGAGTGTGATACGACGCAAATATTGCGTATTTCACCCGTTAACTTACGCGTTATTAGCCCCCTCGGGTATCTTAATCCCTATATTTATGCTCGTTAACCAGAAAACCTCGGATTTTTATGTTAACATGCTTTGCAGGGGTTAATTGAGCTTTTGTAGGTATTTGGATGCTTAGTGTGAAGTTCGGATGCATTCCGGTGAAGTTTCGTACGCAACCGCACGTTCGAGGGCATTTTAGTCTTTTCACAGCTTGGGTACCTGGCCCGACATCTCACGGAAGTTGTATCCCTCCTCGCTAGCTTCGCGTGGCCGTGAACGGTGCACGATTCCTATTCATAACAAAGAAGTTACGGCGATTTCAGCGGAGGAAAAACAAGGAAGCAAAAGTGGAGTAGGAGAAGAGAAGAAGAGGAATGCAGTAGGCTGCTGCATTCTGCCCTGCTTGATCGATCGATCGACTCATTTTGTCGATCGATCGACCTTTTTGATTTGCCGAAGTTTTGCCTAGATCGATCGATCGACCAAAGGGGTCGATCGATCGATGCTCTGTTTTCTGCAGATATTTTGCCTTCTTTTCTTTCTTCTTTATTTTTATTCCAACTTACTATATAAGCTAATTTTGTTGTAACAAGAAAACATATCAGTACATACACGTTTTTAGGTTAGTTTTAGTTAGGGTTTTGGGTTGGAGAGCTCATTTTCTCTTCCTCTTGGATTGACAACCCATGTGGTTTTGTAAGATTGATCTTTTCTCTTCCATTTCCATTAATATAGTTGTTCTTCATTCTTTCCTTGCTTTGTAATTTAGTTTCTATGCTTTCATAATTAGGTTTTCTTACTTTAATTCTTGATTTCTTAGTTTAATTAGTTTAATTTAGTTTATTCATGCTTAGCCCCTAGATAAATAGGGTCGGGATTGCATTTCCGCCATTTTCGGGCCCCGAACTCCGAAAACTAGGTTTCGTGCAAAATTGCATTTAATTGAAACCTCGCGTATTAAAGTCGGATTATTATGCGTTTAACTTTCTTTGTCACGCAACGTTAGTGTTTATTGCGATTATCCGAATTTAATCCGCATGTGACCATTTTCCGTTAAATGTTTAATCTCGCAACTTTGGCTTAAATTCCTTATTGCGTGATGTTTATGCTTAATTGAAAATGATCGATTAATTTCTTTCGATCCTTAATTCTAATTAGTAGTTGTTTAGCCCATGAATGCGTGCGTGCGATCCCGATCCTCGCTTTACTTTAATTTAGCGTTAACTTCTCTTTTTATTTATTCACGACAACCAACCATCACCTTTTCTTATTTCTTTTACACCACTTTTATTCCTGAAGTAATTAAAACAATTAAAGTCTAAAATTTAATCACTCCCTGTGGATTTCTTACGATACCCGACTTACCGCTGTGCTTGCTTGTCAAGTATGGTAGTAGCTTAGGTTCTTTTGTATCGTCGCGGCGAAACACACGACGATTGTGTCCTCACACGAACACACTTTTTCCGCCCGGTCACAAAATGGCGCCGTTGTCGGGGAGTGTGTTTTAGATAGTAATTGTTTTATTATTTCGTAGTATTTTTCCTTTTGTATTTGTATTCTTTGTTTTAACCTTTTTTGCAGGATAGCATACTTGAGCGTTAAGAAACTTTGATTCGCGGTTGCTCACTTTATTTCTTGGATTCTCCATCTTTCAACAACGAGGTAATCATGTCCTACTATTATAGTTATAGCGGTCATTCCAATGATTCTTACTTTGGGTATAGTTTTCAATTTTTCCATTTTTAAGATTTTCTTGAAAATGAAAGACTTGAAAACATTTATCGGAATGAAAATCGTTATTGGGAGCTTGAGTTGGACTCACTATTCGAATCCAATGACGATTCTTATTTCATTACTTTCGAAGACGAGTTTCAACCAAATGAGGAGTCCGAGGCTCTTGAGCCGAGGAAGCCTACTTTGGAAGAAACTTTGCTTCTTTACTCCCAAGGTTTGGAAAGCCTAACTGGTGCTGGAATGAGACTTGGTGCACTTTGCGATGAGATGAATTCTTATGCACAAAACAACGAGGAGGTGGAAACTTGTGTTTCACCTAAATTTTTCGAAGAATTTCTCATCGAGTGTGCATCTTTCTCCCCCGAAATTCAATCTCCTTCAAACGATGAGTCGATTGAGATTGAATTTGTTTCATCACCATATTCGTTTTCCATGATCGAACAATTAGAATTACTGGTTGATTCCTATGCGTCGGTAGAAATTAAAACTTCTACACTTTTTGCCGATGAGGACTCTTTACCGGACTTGTTTTCGATGGATGTTATCCCCACGTGTGCACCACCTCCCATTCCATTTGAAAAAACTTTGGGAGGAGAGTCTATTTTTCTTGGACCTCAAGTGTATCTTTCCCCCTTGTTATCCAAATCCCCCATCGTCCACCTAAAATTTCAAATTGGTGATGGTTCACTTTTTTCACCACCCACATGCCTTCCGTTGTTCAAACATAATTCTTATTTTCTGGGAGGCATGTTCTCTTTGGAGGGTCCACCGCTGATCTTTCAAAGTCAAATCCCTTTTTGGGTGGACCCTCAACTATTTAGACTTCTAGTGTATAGTTAGTGTGAAGCCTAAATAGTAGGTTGTAAATAGTTAGCTTTTTAATTTTCTTTCTTTCCTATTTTTCTGTCCTTTTAATTTAGTCTAGTGTAATTAGTTAACTTTTTGTTATTTGTTTTTTCTATGCTCGGTACTAACTTGTTTTGTAGATTTCATTGGACTCGTGCTTATGGAGATCGCTCCAATTTTAGGTAATATCGTTCTTTTCCTCTCTTTGTGTTGTGTTCTTAATGCGCATTGAGGACAATGCAACATTTAAGTTAGGGGGTGTAGGATATTCTATCCATTTTATGTGTAGTCCATTGATTTGCTTACTTTTAGTTACTAAGTATGCCTTTTTGTGAAAATTTTGAAAAATTTCAAAAATATTTTCTTTCTTTTTTCTCCTTTGTTGGGCATTTTGCCTTGTTTTCGATGATAAATTTCAATAATTGCCCGATCCAATAGACAACTCAATGATGCATGTTCTCGATTTTAAAAGTTATTAGACTTTAGTCCTTAAATTATTGATATTGTGAATAACTTCATGAATTAAACTTTATCCCATGAGCATATGCATTTTCCTTGTCATATTGATTTGGTTTAAGATTTTTATAACTCGGTAATCTTTTGTTGCATTGTATATACTTACACCGAGTAAGCTTTGTACCTTTCGTCATTTGTGAGTGTTATACACTATTCTTTTCTCATTAAAATCGTTGAACTCGTTGGTAATATCATTATTCTTTCATTTGACCGTTCATTAATTGAGTTCATACTTGAAATGTGTTACTTGATCATGATTTTCATATATTGTTTTGACTCGAGAATTGCGTAAACTTTGTGAAATGATCATAGGCCATCTTTGTTATATCACCCATATTAGCCTTGACCTCCCCTTATATGTTTACCCTCGTTAACCCCTTTGAGCCTAAATATAGCCCTACGTTTCATAACCCAAATTCCCATAACCAACTCCAAATTGGAGTTTTAGCCCATACATACACTTTCCATACCTTTGTTTGGAATGTTACTTGGGATTGAATGATGTTGTTATGATGTCGGTTGCAATTTAAGCATATGAGAGTTTGATAAGCAAAGAGAAGAAAGTGTAGTGAAAAAGAAAAGAAAAAAAACAAAAAGCAAAAGAAAAGAAAGTAGTGAAAAAGTGAAGAAAAAGAGAAAGCAAAAAGCAAAAAGAAAACAAAAGAGAAAATTAGAAAAGAAGAATAGAAAAGAAAGAGAAAGTTGTATGTGTTGTATATAGTTCAATAAGCTTTGATTACTCTCCCCGATGATATATATAATGCCTTTTTGGAACTTGTTTTCCGATTTTGATATTGCCCGCATTCTTCCCATTATCCCGAGTTTTCATCCCAAACACTTTGAATCCGTATATACATTCCTTCATTTCGTACCCTAGCCTAACCTACATTATAACCCTATTAAAGTCCTATGTGATCTTAGGTTGATGTAATTTAAAAGTCATAATAGTTTTGATAATCTGTGAAAATGCATTTTGCCTTTTTTAGTGTGCGGTATCCTTTCATTGAGATTACAATTTTTCATTTCATATATAGCGTTCTTCATTTGTGACTTGTGTGCGGCCTAGTTTCCATTTCCATTTACTCTTTATGCCCGCATGTCCCGTGTATTACCTCCCATTTCGAGTGAATTCGCTTGATGAGTGTAATGCCCGTGAGGATTGAATATATGCATGCCTTTATGTTTATCCGGTTTATTTAAGTTTTTACCAAATCATATTGTGTATTTTCTCTCCCCCCTCCCACTTTTAAAGTTTCAATTCTATGAGGTGCATTCTATAATTTTAATGATTTGGTCTTCTGTTTGAATTCATTCACTTTGCTAATAATGCATATGAAATCTTTTTCGTTGTTGTTGAGTTTGTCGCATGTTGGGTTGGGCATATTTTGAGGAAACCATGTGATGTTTGAGGGTATCATCCCTGAAAACCCTCACGAAACGACACTCATCCACTAGGGTAACCTAGGGGTTTAACGGCTTATTGCATACGCTAAATGCAATCGAATCGCCCGCGAAAGTGGCCTTAAGCTTTTATACCATACTTTTGTTCTTTCTCCTGCTTTTGGTTTGCTTGTAGTTCTTGTTGTTTCCTATTTCATTGCTAGGGACTAGCAATGTGTAAGTTAGGGGGTGTAATACGACGCAAATATTGCGTATTTCACCCGTTAACCTACGCGTTATTAGCCCCCTCGGGTATCTTAATCCCTATATTTATGCTCGTTAACCAGACAACCTCGGATTTTTATGTTAACATGTTTTGCAGGGGTTACTTGAGCTTTTGTAGGTATTTGGATGCTTAGTGTGAAGTTCGGATGCATTCCGGTGAAGTTCTGTACGCAACCGCACGTTCGAGGGAATTTTAGTCTTTTCAAAGCTTGGGTACCTGACCCGACATCTCACGGAAGTTGTAGCCCTCCTCGCTAGCTTCGCGTGGCCGCGAACGGTGCGCAATTCTGATGCATAACGAAGAAGTTACGGTGATTTCAGCGGAGGAAAAATAAGGAAGCGAAAGAGGAGAAGGAGAAGAGAAGAAGAGGAATGCAGTAGGCTGCTGCATTCTGCCCTGCTTGATCAATCGATCGACCCATTTTGTCGATCGATCGACCTTTCTGATTTGCTGAAGTTTTGCCTAGATCGATCGATCGACCAAAGGGGTCGATCGATCGATGCTCTATTTTCTGCAGATATTTTGCCTTCTTTTCTTTCTTCTTTATTTTTATTCCAACTTACTATATAAGCCAATTTTGTTGTAATAAGAAAACATATCAGTACATACACGTTTTTAGGTTAGTTTTAGTTAGGGTTTTGGGTTGGAGAGCTCATTTTCTCTTCCTCTTGGATTGACAACCCATGTGGTTTTGTAAGATTGATCTTTTCTCTTCCATTTCCATTAATATAGTTGTTCTTCATTCTTTCCTTGCTTTGTAATTTAGTTTCTATGCTTTCATAATTAGGTTTTCTTACTTTAATTCTTGCTTTCTTAGTTTAATTAGTTTAATTTAGTTTACTCATGCTTAGCCCCTAGATAAATAGGATCGGGATTGCATTTCCGCCATTCTCGGGCCCCGAGCTCCGAAAACTAGGTTTCGTGAAAAATTGCATTTAATTGAAACCTCGCGTATTAAAGTCGGATTATTATGCGTTTAACTTTCTTTGTCACGCAACGTTAGTGTTTATTGTGATTATCCGAATTTAATCCGCGTGTGACCATTTTCCGTTAAATGTTTAATCTCGCAACTTTGGCTTAAATTCCTTATTGCGTGATGTTTATGCTTAATTGAAAATGCTCGATTAATTGCTTTCGAGCCTTAATTCTAATTAGTAGTTGTTTAGCCCGTGAATGCGTGCGTGCGATCCCGATCCTCGCTTTACTTTAATTTAGCGTTAACTTCTCTTTTTATTTATTCACGACAACCAACCATCACCTTTTCTTATTTCTTTTACACCACTTTTATTCCTGAAGTAATTAAAACAATTAAAGTCTAAAATTTAATCACTCCCTGTGGATTTCTTACAATACCCGACTTACCGCTATGCTTGCTTGTCAAGTGTGGTAGTAGCTTAGGTTCTTTTGTATCGCGGCGAAAAAACACACGACGATTGTGTCCTCACACGAACACACTTTTTCCGCCCGGTCAGAGTGTTATGGATCCCATCACCTCTCGGCGAGTATTATCATAAGCACGCACTGCGAAAAAAGTAGGAGTAAGGTCACTTACTTTCAACCCAAAGCAATTGAAAGTTCTTAGCGGGGAAACATTGAGGGAATATCCATTGTCGATAAGTGAGAGAAGGACTATCTTTCCCATCACTTTAATAGATATGTTGAAGGCATAGTTATGGCTAGGGCCGACCTTCAGAATATCTTCTTCATAGAAGGAAATGAGTCTAGTGGTGGTCAAGGATCCAACTAGATTTACAGCTTCTTCTGGAGTGGTGGAATGACGGAATGTGGGACTAGTGAGAAGCTTTATCAAAACATTTCGATGTAATTGGGAAAACATGAAGAGGCCCCATAAGGTGATGTTGTCTTGAGTCTTCTTGAGTTGGTCAAGGATCTTACTTTCCACAATGGTCATTTTCGACATTAGAAGTTCTTCGACAACTCCCTTTCCCTTATTTGTTCTTGATGACTAGGGACTCGAATATTGGTAGTGTCTTCTTGATCTGGTCAAGTGTTTTATGTAAGTGAGGAAGAATAAGAACCTCGCGTCTTCATTTATTTCTGGATGAATGGATACTTTACTAATTTCACAAATAATTCCTCAAAAGATATCATTCAGGACATGTTGATTACTGGGTTGAATTTTTCCTAATTTGGTTCATAATTTGCCCCCCACCCGCTTCGGTGGCAATGATGTCTTATTTCTAAGAGAAATCGATACATTCCACCACCTCAATGGCTTCCTCGTATAAATTTTCCCACTCAATGGGCTGGTCCAAAAGTGAAGGGGGCAACTGCCCTTAATGCTTTAAAGTAGTGAGTAGTTCAGAAATACAGAAGATCTCACTGGTCTTCCAAAACATGTCTGTCGTGATCTGTATTATGTCTTCTAAGTTGACTTCATCAATGGGTACCACCTAATCATATGATTCTCGCTCCCATTTCCGGGATTCCATGAACAAGCCACTAAATTTTTGACAATTGATGGCCTTTTTGATGGGCAATTTCAGCCCAAACTCCAAGAGTTGGTTCATAATAGGAGATAAATACATATAGCTCTCTACGGATTGAGTACGGATGGTAATATAGGCCCATGTGAGGAGTGGCAGACCTTGGTTAGTGAAATAGGTAAGGTGTAGGAGAAAACATGGGCAAACTGTTAGTAGTTTTGGTGAAAATACAGATATGACGGGTGCTTTACTGGGCACAATTTGGGTAAATGGATCGAATTCTGGTCCATTCCCTAGAAATATAGCATTTGTGTGAGCTGGAAATGGGTTTTGAGTGGTGTTGCTTCTAGGATTGGCTGGTGGGGGCGATGATGCCCCGATTAATTAAACCCTGGACTACATTTCAGAGACGAAATCACTAGTCGATAGTATGGCTAATAGACTGGTGGAAATCACAATGGGCATCGTCCTTGAAGTTCTTAGGGAGTTGGTTTGGCAATGGACGAGGATTCAAGGGTTTGACGAGGTTTCGAATTAACAAAGCTTGGTAGACTATGGATGAGGAAGCATGGAGCTCGGTGTATTCCTTTCTGGCGGGATTAGGGAATTTAAACTAGGTTAACAAGGCTTGGTAGACTTTGCTATATAAACTAGGTTAATCTTGGAATTAATCAAATTAATCATTGTAGTCAGATTTAGATCTTGTTTATATTTAGATTTCAATTAATAATCATAATATTAACACACATACAATCATAATCATATTCTATATAGAACTTGCTTTCTGGATTGATTGAGAAATCAATCCCTAATTCTTTCAAATCTTCCTTTCCTCTAGGTGCTTTCTCTCTCTAGGCCTTCTAGGACTTTCCCATTGTGTTTGTGATAAATTATGATCCCTAATGACTACTTACACCCTTTAATACCAAAATTGGGTTTGGGCTCGCAATGGGCCTTACCTAAAAGAGCCTAAAAATAACACTAACTGATTTAAACCATGCCCGAGACTTATACTAATCCAATAGACATTTAAACCATCATTTTAAACTATAAACGGACATTCTATGGGTCCCATAAGACAACTACCAAATATACCCAAAATAAATATATAATAACTCAATTATATAATATTTTCCCGATAAGAGTCTGAATATTAATTGATTCAACAAATTAATCAATGTGTCTTAAGTCCAAATTCCAATCCAACTTAACTAACCCATAACAATATAAATGGTGACATATCTAGTCACGATAAGCACACATAATTTATTTCAATAATTTAATTAATAAAATAATAATCCTATAAATATGGGGTATTACAATGAGTGCTTGTCATTTTTGCATCTTGGGAGACCTTGGGAGTTTAATAGACATATTAAATGTGATGGGTTAAAAAATATATACACTTTTCCTAAGTACGGAGCTAAATTTACTTTACACCTTTCGAAGCTTGAGAACTCTCATTCGTCGTCAAAGGGTAATGTAAATCATTTGCTCTCAAAGGAAGTAGTTGATAAGGCAATTACAGAGTGTAAAATGTGTGTGATAAAGATTTAAACCAAAGTGTAAATTCTAACCACAAGCTTATTTAATTAGAGTCAATTTTTAAACCAAGTTAATTCAGCACTTAAGCAAATAACTACGTGTGTGCGTGTGACAAATCAACAAACACAAATATGATAACTCACGTATTTCAGGAAAATCCCCTTAGGGAAAAACATTTATTTCACTATAACTAAATAGGAATTTACAATTACAATGAAATCTTCAATAATATTACCTCAGAAACCCTACATAGACAAACGGTCTAGAGTCAGCAATGGTTCACAAGCAGCGGCACCACACGAACCGCAGTCCATTGTTCAGCACAAATCCACATGCAGCGAGCCTCAATTACCTCAGTTTTTTGTTCTAGCGACGCACTCCACAAAGGTTTAACAATAGGAAAGTATGTTCTTGGGTTCCAGAACAATATCTTATGAATTGAAAACAAAAAGGGTTAAGAACCTAAAAGTGAGAAGACATATGATTCTGCAGTAGCAGTTTCGTAACAGTTTTAAAAAGAAGGTCTTCTTGTGAAAAACGGAGTGGTTTAAGACTCTAAAATAGAAAATTAAGGCAGAAGTTCCCTCGAATGAAATGTAATCTTGCTCGAACGGTGATATGTGTCGCTCGAATGAGCCTTTTTTAAAAATATTTTTCTTTTTCTTTTCCCAGAAAATGCGGTGCCTTAAAACTTTGAAAAATAATTTTAACGAAAAACTTTAAAACTCCGCTCCAACACTTAGAAAATTTTTGATGAAAAATATCCTAATATTCTAAATGATTTGTTAAGGATTAAAAACATGACATTTTCAAAATTCATCTCGCGGAGGCTTGATTGTTGAAGAAACTTGATATTCGGATCCGTCTTGATGCGTGTATGGTCATGAACATTCTTCGACGGTTATAGCGGTATACGACATACTAATTGATAACGGGAATTTATAAAAACATGTCCTTATGTTGGAATGTGAGGCCCCCAATTTTTAAGATTTTACACAAAATGATAATTTCAATTTCCTTTTAAAGTTATGGAAGCGAGATGGTTCAATTAAACAAACATAAACAAAAATACCAAATTTTAATTTTTAAACCAATTTAACCCAAGTCCTAGAAATTTGCCTAAGTCATATTTTCAATATTACCAAAATAGGCCAAACCAATTTTATCAAATTAACTGAATTACTTGAATTAAATTAACTTTTAATTTTACCCAAAATATTAGTTAGCACCAAATTAAACAAGAAGTGATTTAAACAAATTTTATCTTTTAGCCCTAAGCATGCATCTAGATGAGTTTTGCAAAAGATAAAACAAACACAAACCTCTACACCGCGATGTAAGAGGAAAAACCCACAACAGAAAAAAACCTCGGATGACCCTAGACTTAACTCCGCTAAGTACGGAATTACAATTACAAGAAAGATGACTTACAACACACGACTCGACTCCTTCAAGCCCCGAAGCATCTTCTTGTAACACCTCTACCTAGCCGACAATCCCAGACTCCACCGAAACCTTGGAAACCACTAATGAGGCTGTAGGAACCACCGTCAACACACATGGTGCCTTTCACCATGTGAGAATGCCGTAGAAAAACATGAGACTTCTTCTTTATGGGATGTAGAAGTAAACCCAAATGAACTCTTCAAACGGTAGAGTAAAACCTGCTGCCAAACAAACTTTCCAAGCAAGATGTATATATATATATATATATATATATATATATATATATATATATATATATATATATATATATATATATAGAGAGAGAGAGAGAGAGAGAGAGAGAGAGAGATAGAAACTTGGATTAAAACATTATTTATTGGGTGTAAACTTAGTTTTGTTCTTTGAATAAATCAATTTAAATAACAAACACCAAGGAAACTTTTTATGAAAGAATTAAGCTCTCTAAAACTCTCTAGGAGATGGAAAAATTTCTTAGAAAAATTATGTTCCCGAATTCATTAAATTCTGTGAAAGAATAGTGGGACAAAGTAGTGTGAATGTGCCAAAAACTGTTCCCGCCAAAATTTCGTTTGAACGACATTTCGTTCGAACGAACTATCTAACGAAGTTCCAGTGGCAAGTCATTGGCAAACCTCATTCGAACGACATTCTCGTTCGAACGAAAAACTCGTTCGAACGACAATTTCGAATGGAGAGATATAAAGCTTAAAATTCTATTTTTAGCCCAGAAACTTTATTTTAAAGTTTTAAAGAAACCTTCGAAAAACAAACCAGTTTAAAATAAAAGTACACCCAACATAGACTTATTCCAAGTCTCCCTATATAGATATATAAATGCATTCATACCTTTGGAGACTATGAAATATGAAGTCGATGACATAGAAACATAGCACTTGAAACTCGGCAATGATGAACCTTTATAAGTCTTGGCCGCTACGTCTTCAACTCTAGTATGTCATAGGCTTGAAGGATGGTCAAGTATTCTATCCTATGACTCAAAAGTTTTTGTCCGAAATTGAGTAAAAACAACAAAGGACTCAATTGGAAATTTGTGTCCTCACAAATCTCCCCCGCTGGCTATTCTGGGACAAAAACCAAACCAAAAGCCTAAAGGGTCGTCATGCTCACTAGACTCAAAAACATCCCACCCAAAATAAAGAGTGCAATGCTTGACTCGAAATACCACTTTAGAATTAAACGCTTTGCCACTTTAAATAGATGCCGCTTTACAATACCTGCACACTTAAGAAACACATTAAACGCATAGGGAATATTAAAATATTAAATGCAATTTAAATAAAGACTCCCCCTTAATTAATTATCTCCCTTTATCAACTATGATCAACCTAAGAAGATAGCGCTCTCCCCCTAAGTTAAGTATCCCAAACTAAGATATGATTACAATAGGATTAGATACCATTTCTCCCCCTATCATTCTCCCCATTTTTGTTCAGGAATAGACAAATGCTAAAGGATAAAATATTAACTTATCTACCCCAATTAAAGCACCTAAACTAAACAAGGGATAAATAGAATGGGATAACAAGCTAAAAGTGCATTAGTGCATAAAGTGATAAGAACATTAAAGCATATGGGCAACTAAAATTCAACTAATCCACATAAAGATATGAATATCAACTATGATGCGATAACAAAAGATATCAAGAAATTGTAGTTATCTACGCATGTGATATCAAAACAAAATACGCAACAAGATATATACCAAAAATGAATTAAAAGCAAAGATGAACTAGCTAAACATGGTAAAGACTCAAACACAAACAAAATATCATATATATGTATACACAATAGATTCAAACTAAGCATAAGTACACACATATAGATATAAACACCAAAATGACACAAAACTAAATAACATAAGTTTTTCCACACTCTTATAGCATAAATGTGTCATATGGAAACAGAAGTGAAATGGTGTGAACAAGATACCAATGAATTAAAACCCAATCACTTAAACATGTTCAGGTAGTTCGCATTTGATTGCAAAAATTTATCAACTAGAATTTATCCTTTATGTGACAGGATAAAGTGAACTAATGAACATACAAACACAATGCATACAAGCCTAGCATGTTGATGATTCTACAAACCAATAAAGTTATGACAATGAAAGGACAACTAGGATAAACAAACATTGTTCAAACCATTGATATAACATCCAAACTCCCTCAATAAGCATATATATTATTCTTTTGAATGAATAAATCAACTAAACAAATTAGGCCTTGGCAAATTATTTTTCTTTTATGCCATATTTTCTTTTTAGGCCTTTGGACCACGAATTTCTTTTAGGTCCATTCCAAACGGTGACTTACTCGCAAAGGATAATATTTTTACTTTCGGAGCCCTTCCCCGTGCACATTTATACATTTTATTTTTTATATCTCACAAATCTCACGTTCAACGGATTTTGACATGCACTATTCCTCCTAGGTCATAGTATATAGATGTCAAGATTGGTAGAAGAACACCTCACAAAGCTCAAATATAACATGTGAAGTTAAGGTTAAAAAATCTCGTGCATGTGTGTAAAAGCATATAAAAGTGAATCCATTAAGCAAGTCAAACTTAAGCTACTCCATGTAAACATGATAAAGAACATTTTAAGGATTAAAATTCTAACCAAAAGTTCTAGTCACATGGAAGCGAATTGAGGATTCAAACACAAACATATGCCACAAAATATGTGTAAGACCAAAATACACACAAAATAAAATCTTTTTTAGTTTTTTAAATTTTTAACCAAAAATAAAAATATTTACTCAAAAGATAAACAAAAATCATTTGTATTTTTCATTAAGCATAAATTACGAAAATGGTAAAACACAAATGATACATAAAAATCTTTTTGTAGTTTTCATTAAATCCAACCAAAAATGAAAAAAAAATACAATACAAAAGATATGATTTCTAGCACGAGATATGAAATAAAACAATGACTAGAAAATGACTAAACATGAATACACCTAGCAATGCTATGTAATATAAAGCACAAAAACATAGAGCAAGCAAACAAAACTAACACATTCAACCTTTAAATTTAGCAAGGGAAGTTTCATGTGAAAGCAAATGAGAATCAACAAATCTGATATCTAGCGCGTCTAAAAATGATTTCCTAACCCATATAGATGTATATTTAAAATGATGGGATTTAGGAACTAATAAAATGCTAGACATAGACATCCTAGTACTTCTTTTAAGATCAAAACAAAATGACTTGAGGTTACCTTTCCTACCACAATGCAAGCATGTGTAAACACGAGTAATGATACCTAAGGTGTGACCTTTTCTAAAGTCCTTGGGTAAAGTTGACCCTCTAAAACAAACAATTGTTTTAGCTTTAGCAATGAAAATATTTGAACTAGATGATCTAGAACCATTACAACTACTACTCGAGTCTTGTAAATCATTTTTCATTTTTAAAAATTTGGACTCAAGTAATAAATTAGACTCCTTAATTTTATGGGACTCCTTCTTTAAATTTTCTATAACTCCTAGAAGGTTATCACGCTCCACCTCAATGTGAGTAAACATGTCCCTAAGAGTCTTTTCTCGACTATCACTCTCTTTCTTGGAAATTTCTAAAACATTAAAATTGTGATTTATGTCCATGAGCTTTTCACGAAAAATATCTTTTTGACATAGGGAGATTTGCAAAAACTCAACTTTAGTTTTAAAACAAGAATTTTTATTTTCAAGAAATTTGATTCTTTTTGCAAATCTCAAATTTAATTCTCTTAATTTTTCATTACACTTATTAAGCCCATTAAATTCCTCTCGAATAGTAAAAACATCATTATCATTAGAAAAAGGTCAAATTATCATGAAGACGTCCCATCGAGAGATAAAAAAAACAGAATGAGAAAAAAATGAAACACCTAACTATACAATGAGCACAAAAATTGTAAAAGCCGAAAAATGGATCTTTGACGCGTAATTAGCGCTCCGGCTCTGATACCACTTGTTGAAATGTGAGGCGCCCAATTTTTAAGATTTTACACAAAAAGATAATTTTAATTTTCATTTAAAGATGCGGAAGCGAGATGGTTCAATTAAACACACAAAAATACCAAATTTTAATTTTTAAACCAATTTAGCCCAAGTCTTAGAAATTTGCCTAAGTCATATTTTTATTATTACCAAAATAGGCCAAACCAATTTTATCAAATTAAGTGAATGACTTGAATTAAATTAACTTTTAATTTTACCCAAAATATTAGTTAGCACCAAATTAAACAAGAAGTGATTTAAAATAATTTTATCTTTTAGCCCTAAGCATGCATCTAGATGAGTTTACAAAAGATAAAACAAACACAAACCACTACGCCGCGATGTATGAGGAAAAATCCTTAGACGGCCCTAGCCTTAAGTCCACCAAGTACGAAATTATAATTACAAGCATGATGACTTACGACACTCGACTCGACTCCTTCAAGCCCCGACGCGTCTTATTGTAACTACCTCTGCCTAGCTGACAATCCTGGACTCCACCGGAAGCTTGGAAACCACCAATGAGGCTGTAGGAACCACCGTCAACCATACATGGTGCCTTTCATCATGTGAGAATGCCGCAGCAAAACATGAGACTTCTTCTTTATGGCATGTAGAAGTAAACCCAAACGAACTCTTCAAACGGTAGAGTAAAACTCGGTACCAAACAAACTCTCCAAGCAAGATGTATATATATATATATATATATATATATAGAAACTTGGATTAAAACATTATTTATTGGGTGTAAACTTGGTTTTGTTCTTTGAATAAATTACTTTAAATAACAAACACCAAGGGAAATTTTATGAAAGAATTAAGCTCTCTAAAACTCTCTAGGAGATGGAAAAAGTTCTTAGAAAAATTCTGTTCTCGAAGTCATTAAATTCTATGAAAGAATAGTGGGACAAAGTAGTGGGAAATTGCCAAAAAACTACCAAAAACTGTTCCCGCCCAAATCTCATTTGAACGACATTTTCGTTCGAACGATGTTTCGTTCGAATGAACTATCTAACGAAGTTCCAGTGGCAAGTCATTGGCAAACCTCATTCGAACGACATTCACGTTCGAACGAAAAACTCGTTCGAACGACAATTTCGAACAAAGAGACAAAAAGCTTAAAATTCCATTTTTAGCCTAGAAACTTTATTTTAAAGTTTTAAAGAAACCTTCTGAAAACAAACCTCAGTTAAAATAAAAGTACACCCAAGATAAACTTGTTCTAAGTCTCCCTATATATATATAAATGCATTCATACCTTTGGAGACTATGGAATATGATGTTGACGACATAGAAACATAACATTTGAAACTCGACAATGATGAACCTTTATAAGTCTTAGCCGCTACGTCTTCAACTCTAGTATATCTTAGGCTTGAAGGATGTTCAAGTATTCTTTCCTATGGATGAAACGTTTTTGTCCGAAATTGAGTCAAAACAACAAGGGACTCAATTGGAAATTTGTGTCCTTACACCTTACTCCCCCTATGTCTATGCCGGTACAAAATAAAAACATCAGAATTATCGAAAAATGCCTATAGAAATCTAATACCCTCATGAGCCCAAATATGAAAAGGTACTAAGCATGTAGGTCTCAAAACTTTTCTTCAAAATCTTCAAACCTCCAAGCTTATCTCATTAGGGTGTGTAACATATGATCTTCCATTGTTGTGCCTATACACGTGAGAGAAAGCAAATACCTCGTGATGAATTGAGTTTGAAATGATATAAAAATACATCAATCATCATAATTAATTCTCCCCCATAATGCAAAAACTCCCATAATTCGATCGCCCCCTTTTTATTTGACCAAAATATACATGGAAACGAATAAACAAATCAAGCATGAAGTTGTCACGCTAAACGACAATAAAAAATATTTCACAAGCTATTTTTTTTTTCAATTTTTTCATAGAAAAACAAAAATCACACCATGAATTTTGACTAAGACAACCAAATCGTGGAAATGGAATGAATGGGTGTGAACATATTCAATAGGCAGATCAACGCAATGAAACATAACATATGTGCAAGATGCGTATGTGTACTCCTGTCGAATGAATATCAAAATCGTCGTAAGGTGTTGAATTTGAATGACATCGAATCAATCCATCAACACATCAATGTCAAAAGTGATTCCCACACCAATAATGTCTAAAACTATGAATGCTTTTTCAAGACGCTGTCAGGATGTGCAAACCCATTTTCATTTCTTTCCATCCAAACTCCCTCATAAATAATAATAGTTACATTTTTCTTTTTGAGGTGGCCCCTTTTTGGCATATTTACCTTTTCATTGCCTTTAAAAAAAATTGGGCTCTTTTAAAAGGTGGCTTTCACGACGAGTAACTTTTATACTCTCGCAGCCCTTTCCCTTAATTCCCTCATCATATTTTGTTGCAATTAAATTCCACACGGTAAACGGTTTTTACATGCATTACTTCCATTGTCATGTTTTATCGCATATGGTTCGTTTTAAAGACAGAATTGGAATGACAACACTCTGACCAATATGTGATAAACAAGTACAATAATCAAACAAATTCGTGTAAGTGTGCATTAAAGGAACTTATGAGTCAAACATGTAGGTAGTAATAATTAATTACATCTCAATGGCTCCAAACATTGTAAAGCACAAAAATGAAACGATGTCGCATATAAAAAAAACTATCAAATCATCACATGGAAATGGAATGAAATTGTGACTCGATCATCCTAAATGTTCATAAAATACAAAACTCTTTTTGTCTTTTTCAAAAAAAATTATCAAAATATAATCTTTTTGTATTTTTCAAAAATTTTCAAAACAAACATCGAATAAAAAAAACATATTGGCAATAGACAAAATATATCATCATGCAAACCAGCCTATGCTAGCAAATAAGTCTTAACCTCAATCGGTTGGTGCGGTGGAGTTTTCTAAAGGTTGTGACATCCTACGAAAAACTTCCATCAAGTCATATGAAGTCTTGACCAAAAATAGTACCTACTCCCTAATATGTGCAAAATCTCTCATGTAGTCATCCGGAGAGTCAGATGTGTGTGTGTGTGTGTGAACACGTGTAGTAGCAAAATGTGACACATGACCCCACTTAAAACAAAACTCCCTAAGGTGTCCTCTCTTCTTGCAGTGTGTGCAAACATAAATAGGCCTAGGCACACCTCTGTCAAAACATCTCATATGCTCTCTCCTAACAGATACGATATGCCTAGGTGGGTTGGGTTGAGAGCCATGTGAATCTAACACCAAAGTGGGAACCGGCTCGGGTGCGATATGTGAAGTAGATGCACCATCATGACCTTTTCGTAAACTCTCACTTCTACCCAAAACGAGATTGAGAACCATCTTTTCAACCTTCTTAGATGCATCCTCTAAAGGGACTTTGACCTCCCGGGAACATTCGAGATCACTCTCGAGTTGGGATACGCGTGTCATCAGACTAGACACTATGTTGGTCAAGTCACACTTTTCCCTCCTTAAAACTTCTTTCTCTCTCTCCAAATCTAAAACCCGACGACTAAATCCTTATTATACTTATTTGTTTTTAAGGTCTCAATGTACAAATCCCTAAAAGATTTTTGGAGCTCACTTTCATCTCCACTCTCAAACTCGCTTTCACCCCCACTAGAAACACTCGACTCATCGTCGTCGCTCTCGTGTATACAGTCAACGGGGGATTAAATGGGTGTTTTCACACGACTCGAAAAGGATATAAACTTCCCTTATGAGTTTGATCCCCAGTATCACTCACCTCTTCCTCACTATCATTAAGGGTGGATGGCATGGAAACTTTCTTCCCCTCTCTCCTAAGTCTCGTGAGACACTCAAACGACTTATGCCCTTTGCCCTCACGCTCAAAACATTTCATTCTTTCTAAATCAACTTCACCCTCTTTCTCTTTCTCATCGCTTTCTTTGGACTTGTCTTTCTTTTTCTCAAAAAACCTTTTATTGGAAGAATTTTATTTTGAAAACTTGAGAAACTTTTTGAAATTCTTTGCTAGTAGGGCCATATCAAAGTCAGACTCCCCCTTAGACTCGGACTCATAACAACTCATTTTGTTTCCTTTTTAGATTAGGATTTAAGTGCTATCCTATATCCTTAGGTTTGGTAGTGTCGGGGAACATCTCAATTTCATATTTCTGAAGGTCTCCAACCAATTCTTCTAATTTCAGACGATTCAAATTACCTAAGGTATTTAAAACAGTCACTTTAGGGATAAAACGTTTTGGCAGCGATCTTAAAATATTTTTAACCACTCGTGCATCACGTATAGACTCACTAAGATTAAAACTAGTATTGACAATATCAGACAAACGTGCATAAAACTTGTCAAAACACTCTGTCTCTAGCATGGTGAGCATCTCAAATTGAGTGGTCAAATCGTAAATTTTAGACTCTTTGACCGCATTAGTTCCCTCGTGGGTGAGTTTCAAAATATCCCAAGCTTCTTTAGGCATGGTGCACATCATAATACGTCGGAACTCGTGAGGGTTGACGTGTTCGAAAATTGCACTAAGACCACGTGAATTATAAGTGCTCCACATAAACTCATCCTCAGTCCAGTCTGACAAAGATTTTAAGTTCGTGACATTATTTGCGATGACAATGAGAGGAGACCAACAACTTTCACAAATTAACCAAACTCTCTCATCGATTGCTTTTAAATGGGATTTCATGCGGGCTTCCCAATAAGCATAATTAGGCCCGTCAAAAATTCGCAACCAATTATATAAGTTTTCGTTTCGAAACATTGCGACAATTTTTTTCATATAAAAGATTTTTAAAAAAAAAATCAATATCACACAACTTTGCGAAAAATAGGAATACACATTAAATTAGTGTAACCTTCTCTAATACCAATTTGTAAAACGTGTGTGATAAAGTTTTAAACCAACGCGCAACTTCCAACCACAAACTTATTTAATTAGAGTCAATTTTTAAACCAAGTTAATTCATCCCTTAAGCAAATAACTACGTGTGTGCGTGTGACAAATCAAGAAATATAAATATGCTAACTCACATATTTCAGGTAAAATCCCCTCAGGGCAAAACCTTTTATTTCATTATAACTAAATTATAATTTACAATTACAATGAAATCTTCAATAAGATGACCTCAGCAACCTACAAAGGCATGCAGGCTAGAGTCAGCAATGGTTCACACGCAATGAAACCACACAAACCGCAGTCTAGTCTTCAATAAAGATCCACACGCAGCAAACCTCAATGACCTCAGTCTTTTGTTGTAGCACAGCACTCCATTAGGGTTTAACAATAGCAAAGTATGTTCTTGGGTTCCAAAACAATTCACATAAACATTGGGATATTTTCAATTGAAAACAAAAAGGTTTAAGAGCCTAAAATTGAGATGACAAATGTTTTTGCATTACCAGTTTCGTAACAGTTTAAAATCGTGAGTCTTTTTCTGAAAAAAGGAGTTGTTTAACACGATTAACTAGAAAAATTAAGGCGACGGTTCTCTCGAATGAAATAGAATCTCTCTCGAAAGGTGACATGCGTCGCTCGAACGAGCGAGATGGCACGTCGTTTGAATGGCAGGGGTTGTCACTCGAACGAGCCTTTCTTAAAAATATTATTCTTTTTCTTTTCCCAGAAAATGTAATGCCTTAAAACTCTGAAAAATAACTTTGACGAAAAACTTTAAAACTCCGCTCCAACACTTAGAAAATTTTTGATGAAAAATATCCCAATATTCTAAGTGAAATTCTAAGGATTAAAACATGACCTTTACCAAATTCATCTCGCAGAGGCTTGATTGTTGAAGAAACGTGATATTCAGATCCATATTGATACGTGTATGTTCTTGAACATTGTTCGACAGTTATAGCATTAGACAACATACTAATTGATAACGGACATTTATAAAAACATGTGCTTACACAGAGGATGAAAATGATTTTATTTTGGTGGTAACGGAGGAAAACGAAGAGAAGTTTGAAGTCCCACATAAATTTTAACCTTTACTAATGAGTTTCATGACGTGAGACCAAAGGAGATTCCATCTAGACTCCCTTTGATTAGATATATTCGACATTTTATTGACCTTGTTCAATGTGCGATGATTCTAAACAAATCATCCTACTAAATGAATCCTAAAGAGTATTAAGACCTTCAAAAGCAAGTTAATGATTTGTTGCGTAAAGGGCTAACTACAGAAAGCATGGGTCATTATGTTGTTTTAGTGTTACTTGCTCCTAAGAAAGATGGACCTTGGAGGATGTGTGTTGGTAGTAAGGCGATGACTAACATAACCATGAAGTATCGCTTTCCTATTCCTCGCCTTGATGGTAAACTTGACCCACTTTGTGGGGTTGTAATCTTTTCAAAAATTAACATTCGAAGTAGTTATCAGCCGATTAACATGAGATTGGGAGACAAATGGAAAACCATTTTGAACACATAGGATGGACACTTTGAATGCATAGTGATGTCATTTGGAATTTCTAATGCTCCTAGCACATTTATATGTCTTAGGAATCACATATTCAAGCCTCATATTGGAAAAATTATTGTGGTTTACTTAGATGATATTATTCCATTTAGAAAAGACCAAAATCATCATTTTGAGCATATTCAAATGGGTTTTAATGTGTTGAGTGATCAGAAGCTATATGCTAATTAGAATAAGTGTGACTGGTTGACAAATAACATGTTGTTTTTAAGCTATGTTATTTCAAGGAATGATATAAAGGTGGATCCAAATAAAGTGGAGGTAATTACTAGTTGGCCAATTCCTAGTTTGATTCATGATGTTCGAAGTTTTCATATCCTCACGTCTTTTTATAGAATATTTTTGAAGAACTTTAGCACGATTATTGCTCTAATTATATAATTCTTAAAGAAGGGTACCTTTAAATGGAATAATGAAGAACAAAAGAGTTTTGAGATTATAAAAGAGAAAATTATGGAAGTTCCAATTCTCTTTTATAAATTTTTACAAGGTGTTCGAAGTTGATTGTAATGCTTCAAATGTGAGTATTGGTGTTGTTATTATCCAAGAACGTAAGGCTATTGCATGCTTTGATGAGAAATTAAAAACTTCTCACAAAAGTGTTCAACTTATGACATGAAGTTTTATGCTATTGTTCGGACGTTCCATCGACGGGCACACTACCTTATGCGTAAAATTTCATTTTATTTTTGAATCATGAGTTGTTGAAATATAGTAATGTTCAACACAAACTTAATTTGATACATGCCAAATAGGTTAAGTTTTTGCAGGCCTTTACTTTTCATATCAATCGCAAATATGTTATTTTAAATAAAGCGGAGGATGCATTAACTCAAATTCATTCTTTACTTATTTCTATGCAAGTGAAGGTCTTGGAATTCGAAATGTTAAATGAGTTGTACAAATATAATCCTTCAATTATATTTCGAAAAAATGTTACATTAATCCTTATCAACAATTTTTATTTCCATGATGGCTATATTTTAATAATAAATTAGTTGTGCATACATGAGTGCTCATTAAGAGAAGCTATTCTAAATGAAGCTCATAATGACGGACTTGGTGGACACTTCGGGAGAGATAAAACACTTGCTCTTATTAAGGAGAATTTTATTGGACGCCAAAGATAGAGCATCACGTTGCTAGGCATGTGGAGATTTAGAACTTGTCACATTGAAAAATCACTACACCAAAATAGGGAAATTGTAAGTGTTTCAAACACTTACAAATGACATTTGCAATGGTTCAAAACACTTGTAAATTGGCGCATTACATTTTTTTGCATGTGATCAAAACCATTGCAAATGCTCTTTGCAATGGTTTTTTTGGAACAAATGTCTTTTCGGGATAATCGTTAAAAAAAATTACAAACGTTTTGAACACTTCAAAATGAAAATTTTGCAAGTGTTCACCGTTTCAAAATTCAGTAAGCATTTTTGTCTTGCAACAGTTCAAAACACTTGAAAATCATAAAATATGTATATTTTGTAAAGATTCAAAGAACTTAAAAATATTTATATGCAAGGAAAAAATGTTCCTTTTCTAAGTGTTATGAATCGTTACATAAATTAAAATATTAATATAATAAAAATTATCCACCACGTGCCACCACCCTCACATATAGAAAATAATAAAAACAGGTAAAAACAAAACACAAACAATCATACACCACATGCCACCACCCTCCTACAACACGTATTTTTATTTCAATCTCAATGATATAAACATAGTTACAAATCGCATTAAAGTAGAAAAAATATGACAAAACAACTAATAATAAAAAAACATAAGAGTATACATGGAAAATAATAGTGTTTACGCAAAGTTAATCAAAACTACTTATCACGCACGATATAGAGATATCAATGAAGACCTATTGAATTTATTAATAGAGTAGTGGTAATGTGGAAAGTTGTATATATGTTTAGAACATAACATATAGAGGTAAATTACAAAATGTTCGCCGAAAGAAGTCATTCCACATATATATGTTAAGTGATTGTCTTTCTATATCTTGATAACCCATGTAAATGATACATCTCAAACCAAAATGTGCACAAATAGTAGCAATGGCAAATCCAAGCTGACCAACACCAATTTTAGCAATGATCACGCTTTTCCCCAATCTCTTAGAAAGCAAATCTTGGCTAATAAAAGATGGGAGATTTTGTGCATGCAATCTTGAAATTTATGTAACTAGCACCCCCAAGTCTCGTGTCTTCAAAGAATGCTTCTGGGAAATTTACTGCGATAAAATAAGATAAATTTGATAGCTGCAAAAGCTTGAGATGTGGTAAATATATCCCAATAGGTAGCTCCTACATTTTTGTTGTCTTGTTGAAAATTGAAATTTATATTTAAATTCATCTTCGCCTTCTATTAGCCATTCCTTCCATAAAGACACACTCCCATCTCTACGTAAAATAGATAGAGAAACATCTTGCATAAGGTCATGCATTTTGACATAAGCTTCTTTGTCACTGTGTAACAATATATTTGAATTCAGAAGTTTCTCGACATACAAAAATGCTATGTCTCTTAGCTCTTGAAGGTTTTCAATCATTCTAAAGAACCTTAGGCATGTAAAATTCAAACAAATCATTTCCATTTTCACCGCTAAATAACACACAGCCTCTAAAAGTCAACCATCCTTCATTCAAATCAAGATCATGCATGAAAACTCTCACACATAATCGAACCAGTAATCAATCACATACACATGCATAATTATAAAAATTGGATCTAAAATATGTAGATCTATGAATAATGAGATCATAAATGATGAAATTGAGAAAGAGAAAGAAAACAACGTACACAGATTCGTGATTATTGATATCAACGGTGATGGAGACTCATTCGTCACCCGATTTGAAGCTCTTGAGAGTGGCCTTCTTGTGCGTCATTATGAACGGAGCATCTAAGCTGGCCAAAATCGATGAAGATACCACATTATGAAGGGAGAAAATCCTTTCCCGTGACATTGAAGTGTTATCGAAGACGATAGCAAAGACATCTTGTGACTAGCTATCAACAATAAGACTAACATCATATGTGGTCCTGAATACAACCATTTACAAGAAAGTGTCCCTGCATGAGCACAAAAATCAATAAAGATATATATAAATATACAAAAAGTATGACATCACTTGTATTAGAAGGTTTAAACCACAATTTATAACCAATATCTATTGTAAGAAAACTAAATTCATTCCACATCCCAAAAAAAATTCTCCTACAGTTAATTATTTTTTTTAAATGGAATAGTTTCTATTCACTATGCCTTCATTTTTTTGATAACATGTACAAATACCTAGATCGATATCTATTGTCCAATTCGCTACCCTCTTACACTCCAATTCACTATTGCTTGAAAATCATTATAATTCTCTTTGTAGTGAGTCCCTATCATCAGTTTCTTATTCACAATCATACAAAGTGAAGCCACATATAGTAATGAAGAACAAGGAAGGATGCTACAGAAATTTCAACTTTTGAAAAAAGTATAACTCTGGGTAGTGTTAAAGGAAGAGATGGTCTCATTCCAAATTAAACATGCAGTGTACAATTATCACCTAAAACCAGCAATAACACAATGTCTTGACAAATAAATTCATACACATTGTGTCATTAGTTGCCACTATGAAGATTAGAACACAAGTACCTAGATTTTATATAAATATATACCAGTTTTATTGACCTAAAATGATTTCAATTCTTATTTTACATATTGTAACAATGCTTAAAGTAAAATAATCAAATTCAATATTTAAAAAGATAATCTGGGTGGAGAAAAAAGCATTCACTAGTTCTTCTAGATTTTGACAGTTCTATCATTTTTTCCCAAGATGCAAGAGGGAAGATGTAACTGAACAACTCAGTTATGTCATTTATTTGCAAAGGAATCACTCTTTCCCACTTCGCTCTCCATGTATGACATCTAAGTAAAGATTTGATTCCATAAGAAATATGATGCTTGGTCATATAACTAGGCTTGTGATATATTCTTTGTTTTTTCTTCTTATGTATTGTTGTGATTTTCTATTATATCTTAAGATGGTTAGTAATCGAATTCCTTCCACCGGAACTCAAACTGAATAGACCCGCACTGAAGGAATCATGCGATGTCTTCAAGAATTATCATCCTAGACTGACAACAACAAATTCCTCACTCAAATCCAAAGGAAATATCAAATGAAATCCATTGAATGAATGATCTCAAAGAATTATTGAGACAATGACCTTCTTTTCTTGTACATCCAGCTACTAGTAAAGTTTAGAAATGGATGCATTAGAATGTGAAAATTCTTAATGGAGTAGGGATAGATGCCAATCTTCAAGTAATTATAGTTGCCTTATGTTTTATGGTGAAGCTGATTTCTAGTGGTAAGTCATGTTGCGTAATCAAAACATTGCTTTATTAACTTGGGAGAAATTTGAATAAATCTTCTTCATGTTTTTTAAACTGAACGAGATCAACAAATTGTAGATTTCTTAAGGTTACAACAAGAAAATATATCCATAGCTCAGTATGAAGCCAATTTTATTGAGTTGTCCCGTCACGCCATTGAGTATGTGGATACTGATATACACAAATACAAGAAATTTAAAAGAGGACTACATCAAAGGATCAAGACTTCAATCTCCCTTTTGCAGATTTGAGATTATTCTCAACTCAGTGTTGTATGATCCCCTCATCTCATTATTAGAAATAAGCATGTTGTTAGGACCTTACCTTAATCTCAACCTCAGCCTTAACCAAATATGAATGGACAAGTTTACTCGCAAATTCTTCATAACACTACCCATATATTGATTCATTGTCATGAAAGTCAAGAATTAGGACATAAAAAACGAAAGTCAAATATTGCTAAGAAAGTTGTAGCAGTCCCTTATCACGAAAAGAATTATGTTATACTCCCTGTACGAAACTCCCATAATGTGATAGAAGGTACAATACTTTTCCATAATCTTGCTGCACATATTTTATTTGATTCTGGTTCAACACATTCATTTATAAGACTAAACTAGCTAAATTTTTAAAATTATTATCTATACCTTTAATTGTTCAAAATTCAATACACCTACTCAAGGGTATGAAAATTGTAAAATTCAGCAAGGTTTAGGTACGCGCTTGGTAAATTTGATAATTTTAGATAATTACGATTTCGATATTATTATCAGGATGCATGTTTTGTTAAGGAATCATGCTTATATCGATTGTCATGCAAAGAAAATATATTTTCAAAACCAAGACAATTGTTCCTTTGTATTTCAAGGATTAGGTCGTTCTGAGCCTTCAACCTCCCAAATTCAAAATTCCTCTTCCTTAATTCCCTTAAATTTAGAACAATTCGAAGATTCTTTTCTAAAATAATTAACAGGTATACCCCCTCCGAGTGAAATAGAATTTAGTATAAATCTTTATCCCAATACTCTCCCTATTTCGATACCTCCATATCGAATGGCTCCTTTAGATCTTCGAGAACTCCGTATCTAACTAGATGATCTTTTTTAGAATGGATTTATTCTTCGTTGATCATCTCTTTTGGGAGATCCCGTGTCAAGAAATAGGATGGAAGATTTAGGTTATGCATAAATTATCGTAAGCTAAACTCAATGACTATTAAGAATAAATATCCTCTACCCCGAATTGGAGATTTATTCGATCAACTTCTAGGAGCGGGGGTCTTTTCTAAAATATATTTACGATCCAGTTACCATCAATTGGGAGTAAAAGAAGAAGATATTCCAAAAAATACTTTTTGAACTCGTTATTTACATTTTGAATTTACCGTAATGTCTCTTGGATTAATCAATCTACTCGCAACTTTTATGGACTTTATACACAAAATCTTTAGACCTTTTCTTAATCAGTTATTTATCATATACATTGATGATATTCTTGTTTATTCCCGAAACCTAGTAGAGCATGCCAGACATTTAGAGACAATATTAGGCACTTTAAGAAACCACAAGTTATATGCTAAAAAAGCAAATATGATTTATCAATGAAATAAGTAAAATTCCTAGGACATATGATTTCTGAAAATGGAATTCAAGTCGATCCTTCCAAAATTTTAGCCATTTTATAATGCAAAAATCCTACCAATATCACTAAGATAAAAAGTTTTCTAGGATTAGTAGGTTATTATCACCGTTTTGTAGAAGGATTTTCTTGCATTGCTCTTGCCCTCTTAAACCTAACTAGGAAGGAATTACCATTTGTATGGACTGATTAATGTGATTAAACATTTTAAATTTTGAAGGAAAAATTAACTATTGCTCCTGTCCTAGCTATTCCTTGTAGTGATGTAAGCTATGATGTATATACTAATGCCTCATTGTAAGGTTTATGATGTGTTTTAATGCAAAGAGCGAAAGTAGTAGAGTATGGATCATGACAACTCAAAATCCTGGAGTGTAATTACCCTATCCATGATCTTGAGTTAGTTGCAATAATTTTTGTTTTAAAGATCTGGCATTATTACCTTTATGGTGAAGAATTATAAGTCTTTTCCGAACACAAGAGCTTAAAATATATCTTTAATTAAAAATATTTAAATCTAAGATAATGTTGGATGGAATTTTTGGAGGATTACCGGTTTAAAGTAGACTACCACCCTTGAAAACATTATGCGGTAGCCAATGCTTTAAGTCGTAATCCCGTTAGAAGACTCCAAGCTTTGATCTCTTTTGATGTTTTTGCTACCATAGAGAAATATGATCTTCTATTGATACCCCATTTCTCAAATTTTTCCAATATAATTACATATCTAGATTTGAGAAAGAAATTTTAGCACAATCGTCCCAAAATCCTTTTTCACAACATATATAGTATAAAAACCAAGACTTCTCATAGGATAAGGAAATAAGATTACGATTTAGAAATAAATTGTATGTGCCTGATAATTTATCTCTTCGAGAATTTGTATTACAAGAAGGCCATAATTCTAAGTTTATGATTCATACTAAAAGCTCCAAGATGTACCACACATTTAAGAAATAGTACTGGTGGGAAAATATGAGAAATGATATCAAGAGATTCATAAGAAGATGGTTTACTTGTTAATAAGTAAAGATAGAACACCATCATCCTGGTGGATTTCTCCAACCTTTACCAATTACAAAATGATAATAAGATTATATCAAAATGGATTTTATTAGTGTACTACCTCGCACATATTAAGAATATAATTCCATTTGGGTAATAATAAATCGACTTACCAAATCTGCCCATTTTCCATAAGTAAAAACCATCGATTATTTTTAAAATCTCGGTAAACTCAATACTCGAGAAATTGTCCGATTACATGGAATTCCTCTATCCATCGTGTCAGACAGAGATTCTCGTTTTACAGAAAAGTTATGGCAAGTACTTTAGACTGAACTTCATTTGAGTACTCCATTAAACCCTCAAACGGATGGACAATCTGAACTTACAATTTAAGCATTAGAAATATGTTACGAGCTTGTATGTTAGATATGATCGACAATTGGAATGAATACTTACCCATAATCTAGTTTTCTTATAACAACAGTTGTCAGTAAATTATAAAAGCCGCCCTATTTGAAGCCTTATATGGAAGATCGTGCCATTCACCTGCATGTTGGACGGAATCTGGAAGCAGTAAATAATTTGGTCCTAAAATAATCCAAGAAACTACTGAGAAAACATAACAAATCTGAGAGAGATTGAAGATAGCCCAAGATCATTAGAAAATTTATGCAGACTAGAACCAAAAGCCCTTAGAATTTCAAGTTTGTAACTAAGTATTTCTGAAAGTTTTTCTTCGAAAATGGATTTTACATTTCGGAAAAAAGGGAAATTAGGCCCCAGATATATTGGACCTTTCACTATTTCTAAACGTATTATCCCTATAGCCTAGCAGTTAGAATTACCAAAGGAATTATCCAATATTCACGACTTATTCCATGTGTCCCGGTTACACTAGTATATTCCTAATCCCTCTCATGTCATTACATAGCAAGAAATTTATGTTCAATCTAATCATGAATTTGAAGCACGTCTTATTCAAATTTTGGATTGCCAGGTAAAACTTCTTAGGAATAAAAAAAATCTCCTCGCTCAAAGTAATTTTGGGACATCAAAATCAGCAAGAAGCTACATGGGAACCAGAACAATCTATGAAACATCAATATATTGATCTCTTCAAAGGTAAATTCGAGGACAAATTTCTTTTTTTTAGTATGTAGACAGTAACATCCGTACTTTTGAATCAAGTTCATTGAAAAAACCTAAGCCCCTATAATTCTTATTTTACCCCCATAGAATATGCACATTCAAAAGAATTCTAATAAGGATAAAACTACTCTACAAAATCTTCAACTTTACTCATTTTTAACATTTCCAAAATGACCCCTATACTTTTTTAAAATAAGTATAACTTGACCTATACTTAACACCTAGACCCAAGCTTTATATCAAATTAAACCTCGAGACTTCAACTAACTATAAATTATAAATTCAGCCCTTACATTTCCTTAAAATTACAAAAACGGCCTAAATTATACAAAAATACCTTATTTTTAACCAAATAAGTATGTACACTTCCAATAAAGAACTAAAAACTAAACAACCAATATTTTCACATTCCAGCCTCACAACATCAGCCTTCACATAGGAAGAATAGTCCAAAAACACATGCAAACACCATGCTTACATGTGAAGTTTAATTTCCCCCCAATTTATCTTCATAAACATGGGAAGAATTCACCTCCCAAATGATCCAATACATTCTCCTCTTCATACCCTATAAACTCCCCACGATCAGAAGCTCTAAATCCAAACTCTTAAGCCTATCCGAAATTCAAAAAAATTCCTCTAAATAAGTATTCTGTTATTTTATGCATTATACTTCATTCTTTCAATTTCAAACATTTTGTGTGTTCATATTATACACATATCTATCAAAGTAGAGCTTTTATGTCCAATATGGTCTGTGCAAAGAAACCAAAAAAACCTCCATTAAAGTTATAGCTTTAATGGTGGAATTTGATTCCTTGACTTTGAACCGTTTCAAAGTGAGAAAATGGTTCCTTATAAATTTAGCAGCTCTAACGTAATGATCATTTTAAAAGAATCATAAGTTTTGAGCTCCAATTTCTTGAAGGTGTTTTTTTGTTTCTTAAAACAAAAACCTTGAATTATCCACAACCAGACCACTTCAATTCTTAAAACCTAAGAAAAATTCTTCCTTAGGATAGCAGAAACCCAACTATGTTAATAACTACCTCAGCCATATTCAGTAGAGGTTCAAAATATCAATCAATTTTTTTGAAAAACACTTAGTTTTGTAACTCGATGAATACTAAGTCTCAATCCATAAAACTTACATTTTTGGATTCCTTGTGAAAATTAAGTTGGTTTGGTTCAGGAATAATCTCAAATGGTTTATAAAATCATGAGTTATTTCAGTTCAAAGTTTTTCAAACCCTAGGTCAACTCTCGAGAGGTTGAAGATGAACTTTTTCAGGCAAAACCATTGACCATGCATGTGAGGGCACGCATGTAATAAAAATATATTGATTTTTCCCATATTTTTATTTTATTTTTCTAGTCAAAATGGATTAGGGTAAGACTATGTTTTGTCAAACCTAGCCAAAGTTATAAAAAATGGGGGCTTAGGTTTGAAATATTTTCCTTAAATAGCAAATTGAATCCTCCTGTCTTTTTCAACTTACGAATTTTAACCCTAACTTTTTTCTACAAATACGTTAATTAATTTTGAGTCCAAAAGTCTTCTACACCAAGTTTCAAATTTGATTCTAAACCTAAGATTTTAAAGCTCCAAAATATTTACAATGCAACACCTTAAACTTTAATACACACCGATTTTATTACAAATAAGCAAATACCAGATCCTCTCAACTTCCTTTTTTAACCTTCTTTAAGCCATTCAAATATCCGTATAAGTAGGTATTTTACTTTTTTAATAGTAAACTTTTGCGTATTTGTTTAATTGTTATTGATATCATTTCATGATAGCCCTATTTGATTCTAAGTATGTGCAGAGATTACCATACTTATATTTTACTATATCATGAATTATTTTAATTATGATCAATCAGATAAACTTAAACCTTTTCACCTAATAACTGATATCATGAAAATTCAATGTAATGATTGATTCAATTTACCTTGCACCTATGTGCATTATTATTTATTATGCAAGCATCAGTAATAACTAGGAAGTAGACTACCTTGTTATCCCACAAATTTTTTTAATTGGCCTATGGTCCCTCGTGATTGAGAGCCCAAATTTTTAGCTACATACGTATGAGTGTAGCTTTAATTGTGTGCCTAGACAACTACTTTTCTCCAAAAGTTTTGAATTAATTATTATTTGGTTTTACTAATGGCTTATTTATCTCAATACCCCCTTTGCAATCCAATAACTATGGGATTATCAGTTTAAAACTCCTTGATTTTCTTATTATGTAATTATGTTAGTTGTTAGACTTTCGAATTCTATACATACTCCACCTTCCATCTATACATATAATTTATTATAAAATTGGTAGAACCTGCTTAGTAGATTTGTATTAATTCCTTTTTCCTCCATATGGCCAAGAAAAAAAAGGATAGTCCCTCTTCCCTTTTGTGACATACACGAATCACTTGTTTGCATATGTAACTCTTTGGATGGAAATTAAACCAGATGGGAGCAAAGATTGTCACTTTACTATTACCTACTTTATATTTCATCTTGAAAATATGATGTAATGCACCCCTGTGGTGTTATTACAATCTATGTGATATTTTAATTAATAAGGTTCTATTTAATGCCTTAACTTTAATACATTGCTTTATGTATAATATCTTGTACATTCATACCAAAAATCAGGGTGTGACACGGCCTCAGCCACAATAATTTTAGCATTTTCAGCCTCAGCATGAACCTCTTGTAGAGTAGTAACATTTGTAGGATCAATAAAGTTTAAAGAGAAGATGATCTCGGCTAGAAAAGGGGTCATTGGAAAAAATACAGCCACACTTTTTGGCCACCCACCAACATATAGTCTTGTCCCCTTCTCTATATACTGGATGTCATACCTGAAAAACTCTTTTAATTATTTGAAGTCAGCTATAGCCTTCTGAACAGACATCCAGACCTTTTTTCCGTATCTTCCCTCTACCTCTTGAGTTCAGTCTCAAGAGCATCCACATCCATCTTATGATCCCGCCTTAGGGTGGATAGGTGCTCCTTGTGATGGTCCCACATTTCCTGGACCTTAGAGTCATATTCGGCCTTTTAATCTTCAGATTCTGCTTTAGCTCATCAAGTTCAGCCTTTACCTTCATCAACCAAATTTTCTTTGGCCTCTGATTCCACCACCCATTATTGGATGTTTTGGAGAGCGATGATAGACTGCAAAAAAATATAAAGAGAAGAGTTAGTGCATTATTATATTACCCTTCAAAAAAAATTCAAAAGACAAAACTATGATGGTATTTACTTGTATTTCTCTGTGAAGAGAGAAAATAAAAACTTGGGAAGGGTTCTGAGCATCAAAATAATTTCAAGGAAAACTAAGGTTATAACCTCCCAAGCTTTCAGCTGACTCCCAAAAGAAGACTCGGCATTGACACTCAACTGATCCAAATGTGAAGCAGTAGAGGTGTTATCACTAATAGAGAGGAGAGGATCAATGATTTGTCTCCATGGGCCTTCCTCTTCTTTCGTTGAGGGGGAAGAGGATCCGAGGTCCCACCGACAACCTCTTTTCTTTTCTTAGACCCTTAGTAGAAGAAATGCCTCCCATAGTTGATTTCGGTCAAGCGTGTGTTGGTTGTTAATCTTTCCTCTATAGACGGGAAAGAAGATTAGAAGACATTGGTTTTGCCACTTCCCAAACCTCGTTAGAGATGCTGAGGGGATAATCTTCAAATAAAATTAAAAATAGATAAGTATTGGCACATGTTGTGTTAAATTAACTCAAGACGGTTGTAAAGTTCAACAAAGTTAAAAGATGTGATGTTTTTACAAAGTGATATCAGGAGGTCCACCCCCATACCAGAGTATCGCTAAAGTTCAGGGATCATCAAATATTCAAAGACGATTAGGCCATCACCCCTGAGTTGATTAGTGAACTTTTTCATGTCGTCACTAAGACCTGGGTCCACTTCGGACGAGACAAAAGCTCAACCCCATTTTTTAGGCAGTCTTACCTCATCTCCAGTAGATGACTCGCCCTCACTACACTCCCAATCCCCAAAAATAAAGAATGAATGGGATTTCCAATCATGGTTAGAAGTTTGATAAATATGCAGAAGTCTTTGGTAGACGAGCCACAAAATTATAATAGTAGGGGGCTCTTATAGTGACCACCTTATAATATGCTCGAAAGACATCAATCGGGAGATCTACATCCCAAGAAACTATCTGAAGGTGGGTATCCCTAAATAGGTTCCTACAGGCATTCAACATCTGTTGGGTAGGGGCAACACCATTAAAAGCAAGAATAGCTCTTATAGATGGGTGAATAAGAAGGCATAAGTAGACTTTAACCATATGTTCATAGACAACTACCTCCACCTAATTTTTTAGGTCAAAAGCTCGCTTGTCTTTAGCAGGAAGCCACATATTAATGGAAGACTTAATCCCATAGGGGTGCCTTCAGCCCACCAGATCAGCCTCGTGGATGTCACTGGGAATAGTTGAGTTTATACTCATTTCTAAAATGTAGGGATTTTCCCCCTCTTCATCCTAAGTTGCAGGGGCTTTACCACGAGGGTTATGACTCGTAAACTCGACTTGGGTCATAGTTAAGATTAGCATATACAAATAAGTGAGCGATGTATTGTTAGCAAGTTTAACTTCAGATTCATCGTCAGAGATATCATAAACCTAGGATTTAGGGTCCCTTGGTTGACAAGCAAAAGTACTAGGATGACCCTAATTACTAGACTCGATCGTCTCACCCTCACTAGTAGGGGTCACTGAGAACCTCATTACCACCTCAAAAGAGTCATCCCTAGTATCCACTCGGTCTTAATGAAACCCCAGACGTTTAAAAAGGATATAGCCTTCAAAAAATGAGGCAAACATGTTATCACTACTAATGGAAATCACAAAAAGACTAACTCCGGTCTCAGCTTGAGTAGGATAAGTCAGAAGTAAGGTAAGTTATTATACAGACAAGGGAGTTGGAGTGAGTGGAACATGAGGCCTACATTGGCAAGACTCAGCCTTGACCCTCCTAATCTCTCATCTTATACACCCACGCAAGTTGGGAAATTCTTCACCTAACTCGTATAGCCTACGGTACATGAACAAACTTAAAGAAATCTAATGAGGAAACTATAAAGGATCAAACTAAGAAACTGGAAATCAACACAAGGGTATTATTAACATATCCATTTAAAACCATTAGGACAAATCAACCAGCACGTGGGGCGAATATTCTCCATCTTGACTTCTGCATTCTTCTCTATAGGTGTCACATGCTCATTCGATGATCTAACATTTACACATGTAGTATATATTTGGCGGGTGACACTGCGCACTCCCAGACCTATAAAAGACATATTGTGTCTCCTTTCCCAAGGATCGCAAATCATAAACCGTACTATTATATTATAAATTTGTAGAGAGATAATATTGTATTTACCTTGTATGGAATTTTGTCCTTCATTATAGTGAAATCACTTCCAAACTTTGCACAATGACATAGGCTAAGACCAAACTACTTATATACTCGTGTTCATCCTTTTTCTCTCATCTCTTATACTATTTTGTTTCTATTGATATCTCCTCTATTATTAAGTAAGTTCAAAAATAGGTTAAACCCTAAAGGATGATTTCCAGCATTATCAAGTTTTGTATGCAAACTCCACAAAAGCCAAATATATGTCCCAACTTCCCTTCAAATTTAGTACACAAGATCGAAGCTTGTCTTCCATAATAGGTTCATTCGCTCAGTTTGACCATCTTATACTAGGTGAAATTAAAAACTCGTACTCAATTTAACGCCATCGCGTCTTAAAAACAGCTCCAGAATCAGGAAATGAAAGTTCCATCTCTATTGAACACTATATCTAGCGGTACTCCATGAAATCATACTATCCTTGACACAAAGAAACTGGTGTACTTTTCTGTGGTGAAATATGTCTGAACCAAAAGAAAATGAGACACCTTTGTCATTATATCAACAATAACCCATATGGAATCGTGTCCCCTCGGTGATCTCGGTAACCCCACAATAAAGTTGATGGATATTCTTTCCCACTTCCACTGAGAAATCTCGAGTGGCTACAAATATCATGTCGATCTATAGTGTTCCACCTTTACTAACTGAGAGCTGGTGAATCTAAACATTAACTCAGCAACGTCCCTCTTCATATCAAACCACTAGTATGATCTTCATATATCTTAGTACATCTTATACCCTCTGAGATGTACTGTATATCGTGAGGCTTGGGTTTCGACTAACACTGCCCTCTTTACATATGGATCCTTTAGCACTACTATCCATCCCTAGAATCATAAGCCTCCATTTGACCCAATAAGAAAGAAAGGAACTCCATCTGCAATAAGTTCTGTTGATGTAAAAAATTAGATCGCTCTAATTATTCAATCACAGATAAATAAAATGAACAAAGATTTTTAAAGTGGTTCAACCTTATAAGAATGGCCTACGTCCACTGTTATGTTATTGATGAGTGTTTGGGAATTCTCAATTATCAGTTCAATCCAGAAATTCCGGTCCCTTTGAATGAGGGTGATACAAGGTATTTATAGCCCTTAAGCTATAAATGAATGGGTCGATACATTAAATGAGAATACATATGAAAGGGTAATTCATTTAATGCATCGTGTGCGTCAAGATGATGAACATTCAATGAATAGTTGAACTGTTGACATTCTGGCAATTAATACTACGGCCGAGATGCAGCTCGGACCGCCTTAGTTGCTCGTTGATCAGGAGTTCCTCGGAGCGCTAGAGTACCTCGGAGTGTTACAGTTCCTCGGTATATCCTCGTTGCTCGGGGAGAACATAAGTTGGTCGAGGAAATGAACTTCCTCGTTGTTATTGTGCCACGTAGATTGACAAGTGTCTTCGTATGATTCGTCCACATCAGCATATTAATTTTGGTATCAACAGAAGCTCCCAATGTTTTATATTTCGAACTTTGAGGAGTATGGAACATTCTTTCTTGGTTTATGGTAATATTGAATGATCTTCCTGGGTTTTAGGAGCATCGTATTTGAATTTATTTCCAAATTCAAAGAATCCGCCTTTTTTCGAATTTTTAAGAGCGCTTCGATCTTAGTGCCCTTTTTGTCCTTTTAGCCACCGAAAGTTCAATAGTTTCTTTTTTGTAATCATTTCCTTCGCCTCTTCCCAAGGCAAAGTATTTAAAATTCTTAGGTAAACATACCGTCTTCTTCTTTTTCCAATTTCCTGCATTCAAGCTTTCCATTCTCTCCTTCTCTCTTGTACATTCATCCTAGTTTTCGTTTGTTGTTAACATACCGCCTTTCTTCCTGTAAGATCTTCTTCCTTTCTTCTGTATCTCTTTTATTCAGTATGGTTTATATTGTGGAGTCTGTTGAGAAATTTCGTTCCGATTTTTCCATTCCTTCTTGGGTAACTCTGGAGGTTCATTCTGAGCCTTTAGATTATTTTCGATTGGCTGAGGGGCATTGGTTCCCCAATCTATTCATAGCTGAATGTGGATTTTCTTTTCCACCAAACCCATTATGTCTTGAGTTTTGTCAGTATTTTGATCTTGTCCCTGCAAAAATAGCCCCCAATTCATGGAGAATAATTAATGGGGTGCACAAATTAAATTTAACTCATGGGACTCGTATAGGGATCCCTGAAATTATGTATTGCTATAAATGGGCCACTCTAGATAATATTTATTACTTAAAAACTAGGTTTCTGAATAGGGCTCTTGTAGTTAACCTCCCTGACTCAAATAGAGATTATTTTGAACATGGGTTGGTTATTAAAAATTGTCAATATGCCCCTTTAGTTGGAGATGGAGTATACAACGGTCCCAGATGCCCCCCATATAGCAATGGGATAGGTTTATTTTTCATTTTATTTTACTTATGAAGTTATGCTTTTATCATGTTTGACAAAATGTATGACTGATATTTCATTATGTGTTTGTTTGCAGTTGATAGTAAAAGAAAAACTCCAAAAGAATCAGAGGTTAATATTAAGCATCTGAAACTTATCTGGGGTTTGCATAAGAACGTTGCAGACGAGCACATCAGGTCTGCATCATATCTGCTACAGTATAAGAGTTACACAACCTCTTATACTGCTCGCCCTGTTGAACCAGCTTCAACTCCAGAGGATTCTTCTTCAGATTCTCATCTTCCTTTAAGTCAAAGAATGGGCAAGAAAAGAGCTCCTCCTGCTCTTTTTGATGACATTACTTCTGCTGTTGGGGCTAAGAAAAGCAAAACTGATGTCCCAGAGGGGGCTAAGAAGGTGGATGCTGCACCCTCCAAAGCTGCCGAGAAGCCCCCAGTGGCTCCGAGCAAGAAAGTTGCTCCTATGGAAGTGATTACTATCTCTCCGACCAAGAGTTCTTCCTTGGTTGAAGCTGCTGAAGTCCCTTTGAGAAGATTGAGGAAATCATCCTCAGTCAACTTGGCTGAAACTGTCCCTTCTCTACCTGCTGGTGGTGTTGGTATTCCAACCGTCATTCCTCCGAGCTCTGCAATGAGCTCGATAAAAACTTGGATCATACTCGAGGTCCATGGAATTGATGAAAAAATTTCTAGGGATATGCTGACATCCCTAGATACTCGTCATCTTGCTTCGGTAAATTTCTCACATTCTGAATTTTCTTTCTCTCTCTGACTGCTTGCATTTTGTATTGACTTTACTGTTTTTCTCATCTTTCAGCTGGTGAACTGTTTCAATAATATCGTGAAGAAAGATGAAGCTATTAAAGCTTTAAGCTCCTCGTCAGGTGTAGAGGATGCTCTGCTGGGTTTGACCCAATCCTTGAAGGAATCTCGCCAACAGTATAGTGAGGACAAGGCTATTTGGGAGAAAAAATTGTCTGCAGTTGAGGCCGAGAAGGTGACGATGGCTGAGATCTCCAAGAATTTGGAGGATAAAGTAAAAGGTTTAGAGGTCGAACATCAGAAATATGATGTCAAGCTCAAGAACTTTGGAGAGCTTGAAGATAAGTTGAAGAAGGCGGAGGAAGAGTTTTCCTCCTTGAGAGATATCAAGGTCCAAAAGGAAGAATTGGATGCGAAGCTCTCCTCGGAGAAATTGAGAAGAAAGCTCGCAGTTAAAAAATCCTTCAGCTCTGGCTGGGAAAAAGGATGGGATAAGGGGATTGCTGTGATGACATCCCAAGTTCAATATGGGAAGTTGAAATACTTTCGAGATGGCTGGGTAGCTGCCCTACAGGAATTGAAGATCAAGGATGATTCCGATCTATTCCAGTTGCACCTCCCTGGTCCTCCTCCACCAATTGTGGAAGAAGAAGAAGAAGATGAGCCTGCCTCTGATGAATCTTCTATGGCTATAGGTGATCAAGTCCCTGCCTCTCTTCCTGCTGCCAACGAGGACATTTCTTCCATGCCTCCTCCTTCTGAGAAAATTTCAACTCTTGCTGTTCAAGCTGCTATCACCTCCGAGCAACCAAGCTCCTCGTCCCAGCCTCCCGAGAAAGTCTTGGGAGACAAGGAAAAGGTGTGAAGTTGTTCGGTATCATTTCTATCTTTTATTATCACTTGTAATCAAACAATGTAATCTTTTGATGATCTAATAAAATACATTTTTGTTCATCTCTGTTGTTGATGATTTGTTTTTGTTGATTGTTGTCTTTTTCTCATCCTTAGTTTATTGCTAGAATGGAACTGATATCTGCACATGATACCAAGCTGATGCAGCAATGTCACGAATATTATAAGGTTGATCATACAGACTTTAGTACATCAGAAATTGTTGACATCCTTGGCCATGATGCCTCAGAACAAGCAATTGAGGCTTATCGATACTTGAAAGATTTACTCGACCGAGCTGTGGCCAACAATGTAGCCTACTACGACTTGATTGAGGAACTTCATTATTCCTTAGAAGATCTCCAAGGTCAGCATAATGAATCAATGGCTTTATTGCACAAAGAATATGAAAATAGATATCAACAGCTTTCTTCTGACACAGGCCATAAAAAGATCCTGGCTGGATACGATGTTAGGGAAAGAACCTTAAAAGGTGAAGTTGAAGCTTGCAGGCAGATTGCTGAGTTGCTGGAACAGGAGAACAATAATTTGCAGAAAAAACTGGCGCGGTATGAATCTGCAGCGTCATCTTCCACTGCTTTAGTGAAAGTTACCGATGAAGGTTTCTCGTTCTTAGAAGTTGAGAATGCCAAATTAAGGCAAGAGCTGGACAACTTAAGAAAATCTGTTATTCCTGCGATTGTTCGGGGACGAGGAAGAGGTTCTCACGGACGAGGAAGAGATGTTCAAAATATTGTCAAGGAGCAAAGTTCTCCAGTTGCTGCTCGGAGTCGATCAAGAGTTCTTAGCTGCAATGTTGAAGAAGCTCGTACTCAGTCGACGTTAGAAACTCAAGCATTCCAATTGAACGCAAAAGATCGAGCTCTATCTGAAATGTCCAAGAAAAATCTATCCTTGGAGGATCAACTTACTGCGATGAAGTCTGCTCTGGATAATAAGGATGTTTTTGCCAGGAGCCTTCACGAACAATTGGATATATTAACCTTCCAATTCCATAAACAGCCTAGGGAATTTTGGATGGCAGGGTACAATGAGGCCCTTTGTCATTTGGATGCTCGTATTGAACACGCCAATAATGAAGGTTATAAGCAGGGGTGGTTGAACGCCTTGGGTGTATTAAAATTGGAGCAAGGGCATTATTTATGGGATTATCATGCTCCTGGGTTATTAGACTTGCCTATACCCCCTTATAAATTGGACATGGAATGGATCCCAGCTCGTTCCATTCCTCGGAGCTTAATTTCAAAATACCTTGGTGACTACAGTCTTCACTCCCAGATCGAAGTATCTAGTCCAGAGCATCTAATGGATACACCCTCAATAATGAATGTTAGAATGCTAAAGAACTTGAACTTTATTAATTCTCCCCTTTGCCTGGAAGATCCTCCTGCTGGCGAAGAGCCTGTTTCAAAAGCAAAGGGCAAGAAACCCATAGAATAGGAATCTCAATGTAATAGTTAGTACATTCATGTAACCTATAATTTATTTTGAATTTTAATGAAAGACTTTCATTTTGCAAATCTGTATTGTTATTGTCTTGTAAAATGCTCTTCATCTGTTCATATAAGTTAAAAAATAACAATAATATTGTTGTTCATCGCCAATATTGTTGTTACCTAACATCTGTTCCTCGACCAACTTAATAAAAAGTTACAAGTATCAAGTTTACTCAATCACTTAATAATAAAGTAATGAGTATAAAATGTTCAAAATGTTTCCAACCAACCAGGGTTGTTAGATTGTGCTTATCGACCAGGTACAGTTAATGGGTTTTGTTCCCCGACCAACCATACTTGGTTCATAAAATGTGCCCGACCAACCATGGTCGATAATTTATTTTCGTCGACCAAGTATAATTGATCACCAACCAACTATACTTGGTTCAGTTTGGAATTCTTTGTATTTTCTGGAATGACTTTACCTTCCGACCAACTTGTTGGTTTTAAATCAAATGATATTTGTCCACTAGTTATCTTACCAACCTTAGTTGGTCACGCTAGTGTACGCCTCCTAACCAAAGGAGTATATTTTTTGGTTCTTTCGAACTTTTTGTCCACTAGTTATCTTACCAACCTTAGTTGGTCACGCTAGTGTACGCCTCCTAACCAAAGGAGTATATTTTTTGGTTCTTTCGAACTTTTTGTCCACTAGTTATCTTACCAACCTTAGTTGGTCATGCTAGTGTACGCCTCCTAACCAAAGGAGTATATTTTTTGGTTCTTTCGAACTTTTTGTCCACTTTTTGCTGTCGAGTAGCGTAGTGTACAACACTAGTATTCCCCGAAAAACTTTCAAATAATAGGAGAAGAAAATGGTGAAAACATCATCGTTTTATTCATATTGATGGAACCGTTGTACATTTTACATCATTGATAATACTTGTGAAGGTGTTCAGCATTCCAAGCATTCTTGAATTCTTCTCCTTCTAGAGTTGCTATTCGGTAAGTTCCTGGTCGAACAACTTCTGTAACTCGGTAAGGTCCATGCCAGTTTGCTTCCAGTTTATTGTGCTTCTGAATGAACTTCTTTAGCACATAATCTCCCTCTTTTAAGTCACATTTCCTCACCCTTTTGTTATAGAACAGAGCTGTGCATTGTTGGTAAGCATCATTCCGAATGGATGCCTCTTCTCTGACTTCCTCGAGCATATCCAAATCCAGTCTTCTCATCAAGTCACTGATCGGAGAATTGAAGTTCAGCACTCTGTGTGTTGGGAGACCTAACTCGGCAGGTATTACAGCCTCACTTCCAAATGCCAGCATATATGGTGATTCTCCAGTCGCTGCTCGGGGAGTTGTTCGGTAAGCCCACAATACGGATTGTAGCTCGTTAATCCAGTTAGCTTTAGCTTCACTTAACCTTTTCTTCAAACCGTTTAGCAGTGTTCTATTCGTCACTTCAGTTTGTTCATTGCTTTAAGGATGGCCTGGTGCTGAATGGACCTTCAAAATGTTCGACTGATGACAATAAGCAGCAAATTCCTCGTTATCAAATTGGGTTCTATGGTCTGTGATGAAGGCATGATGGAGACCATATCGACAGAAGATATTCTTCCAAACGAACTGGTATACCTTCTCGTATGTCATGTCGATGAGGGGTTCAGCTTCTACCCACTTCGTAAAATAGTCTACTGCGATGACGAGGTACTTGAATCTTCCTCGGGTGGTCGGCAATGGTCCAACCAAATCAATTCCCCACATGGCGAATGGCCAAGGGGAAGTTATGGGTGTCAACAATGCTTGTGGAGTTCGTCGGATAGAGGAAAAATGTTGGCACTTGTCACATTTCTTAGCATAGGCTATACAATCAGCCCTCATCGTTGGCCAGTAGTATCCTTGAGTCATTACCCTTTGTAAAAGTGTTCGACCTGCTACATGAGCTCCACAAGACCCTTCATGGATTTCTTCAATCAATTCTTTTACCTCGGAGGGATGTACACATCTCTGCAAACCTTCCATAATTCCTCATCTATACAAAATACCATTAGTTAACACATACCGAGCAGCTTTATACTTCAGTTTCTTGGCAGCGAGCTTGTCCTCCTGCAATCCTCCCTCTTCAATATATGTCCTGATGGGATCCATCCAAGATGGTCCTAAATCAAGGGTTATTACATTCATTGTCAAGTCTTCATCTATGCTCCGACCTTCTAATACTTCAATCGGTATGGTTCTTCGCAACTCGGTACGAGTAGCTGATGCTAGTCGGGCCAGTGCGTCTGCTTGTACATTCTCCATCCTCGGTATTCTCACCAACCGAATGGCATCAAATTCTGTCAACAACTTCATCACCTTTGCATGATATTTGATCATTAACTCTCCTTTAACCGCATATATTCCCGTCATCTGATTCACAATTAGTTGAGAATCACTGAATACCATCACTTGTTGTGCTTCCATAACTTTTGCTAAGTTTAACCCCGCTATCATGGCCTCATACTCAGCTTCATTATTAGAGGCTTTGAATTGGAATCGTAAAGCATATTCCATGTCAATCTCATCTGGGGTGCTTAAAACAATTCCTGCGCCGCAACCTGCTGTGCAAGATAAGCCATCCACATATAATCTCCATATGGGTAACCCGTCTTCAAATTCCTAATCAGACAGGGTTCCTCGGTGAAATATTTGTTGCTTCTTTTCATCCTCCCCTGGCACTTTTTGCTCCTCGTTGACCATCCCTTCTCGTTCTTCGACCATCCGGTGCTGGTTTGAATTTGAAGTTGATGATCTTTCTACATCCATAGGCCCTTTTACCAACTGGAGTTGGTCTGGACTTATGTGTGTTGATCCTGTAACATCCACAGGTTGGTCAGCGAGCAGTTTTTGTTCCTCGGGGGTATCAGGATATGTAAATTCTGCTATAAAATCTGCTACAGCTTGCCCTTTCAATGATGCTCTGGGCTCATACACAATATCATATTCACCGAGTTCTATCGCCCAGTACATCAGTCTTCCTGATTTTTATGGCTTGTGAAGGTCTTGTCTCAATGGCATGTCGGTATACACAATGATGGTATGGGCCTGGAAATATGGCCTCATTCTTCTACTTGCTTCAATTAATGCCAATGCCAATTTTTCTAACTTTGGGTACCTGATCTCTGCACCTCGGAAAGCCTTACTTGTGTAATAAATTGGTTTCTGGACTCCATTCTCCAATCTGATTAATGCCGAGCTAACTGCATTCTCTGATACTGCTAGATATAAGTACAACTTATCTCCTGTTATTGGCCTAGACAACAATGGAGGTGCTCCCAAATACTTTTTCAAGTCTTGAAAGGCCTTTTCACATTCATCAGTCCACTCAAAAGTTTTTCGAAGTGTTTTGAAGAATGGGAGGCATTTGTCAGTTGCTCGAGATACAAATCTGTTGAGCGCTGCAACTCGTCCTGTAAGACTCTGCACTTCTTTCTTTGTTGTTGGAGATCGCAACCCTAAAAGATCTTTGATCTTATCTGGATTTGCTTCAATGCCCCACTGGTTGACAATGTATCAGAGAAACATTCCTTCTCGTACTCCAAATGTGCACTTCGTCGGGTTGAGTTTCATCTGGTATTTATCCAGTTGATCAAATGTCTGAGCTAAGTCAACTAAATAATTTGCAGCTTTCTTACTTTTTGTCAGCATATCATCGACATAGACTTCCATGTTGCAACTGATTTGTTCGGTGAAGACCTTGTTCATCAGCCGCTGGTATGTCGCTCCTGCATTTTTCAAACCAAAAGGCATAACATTATAGCAATAAGTTCCCCTAGGGGTAATAAAAGAAGTACTTTCCCTGTCTTTAGGTTTCATCTTGATCTGGTTGTAACCAGAATACGCATCCATGAAGCTGAGCATCTCATGTCCCGAGGTAGCATCCACTAGTTGGTCAATTCTGGGCAATGGAAAATGATCTTTTGGGCATGCCTTGTTAAGATCAGTGAAATCAACACACATTCTCCATTTATTGTTCTTCTTCTTTACCATCACCACGTTTGCCAGCCAGTCTAAATATTTCACATCTTCAATGAATTGGGCTTTCTGGAGCTTCTCGACCTCCTCTTGTATGGCTTGATTCTTCTCGGGGCTAAATTCCCTTCTTCTCTGCTTCACAGGCTTGATCTCCTTATTCACATTGAGTTCATGGCATAAGAAGTTTGGATCTATTCCTGGCATGTCCTCATGACTCCATGCGAAAGTTTTCTTCCTGTTTCTCAAGAACATTATCAACTCTTATTTTATTGAAGCATCCAACGACGAACCTATCTGGGTTACTCGTTCAGGGTGCTCCTCGTCCAGAATAACATTTTCTGTAGATTCTACCACCTGTCCTTTTACAAGTTGGGATTCATCCCTGGGATCAAGAGTTTCAATTTCTGTACCTTCCTCCACCTGGTAGGTAATAGTCTTTTTCCTTGATTCTTCAAGTTCCTCTTGCTCGGCAGACGAATAATAGCATTCCCGAGCTACCTTTTGATCACCTTTTACAACTCCTACTCCGAAATTTGTTGGGAATTTTAAGCATTGATGCACTGTAGATGGAACTGCTTCGAACTTCTTCAAACCAACTCTTCCCATGATGATGTTGTAGGTTGATTGCACATTCTTATCCATCACAAAGAAGCGTATTCTTTATGTTCGACAAGCGGGCCAAGTTCCAATGAATATGTCCAACTTGATCATCCCAAGCGAAAAAACTTTCTCGCCAGCAAAACCCAGAAGGGGTCTGTGATAAGGTTCCAATTGAGATAATTTCAAATTCAAGCTATCAAAACATGAATAGTACATGATGTCTGCCGAACTACCATTGTCCACCAACACCCTTGAAATCACCACATCTTTCATCCTCATTTTGATCACCAAGGGATCGTCGTGAGGGTAAAGAACACCTGCCAAATCATTTTTTGAAAAACCAATAACCAGCTTCTCTTTATTTACCTTCCTCGGACGATCTTCCTCGGAAAGATTTATTCATTGAATATATGAGCAGGCTTGAGCCTCTCCGAGATAGGCCTTTCTTTCTGCAGTAAGGTCTCCCCCTCCAGCATCTCCTCCTGTTATAACATTACAATCAATTGACCCAAAACGTATGGAAAATACCTCTCGTTCAGGCTGTCTTGGCTTCTTTGGAAGATCGGGGTCTTCATCTGGATCATCTTCATGATTTCTTTTCTTTTTCTCCTCCGTCCGACGAGGAGATCTGGAACGATCTCTGGTTCTATCATCATTTTTCCTTTCACCTCTGCGATCTACATATTTTGACAACTTTCCTCTTCGGATGAGCGTTTCAATCTCGTTCTGAAGGGCTATGCAATTTTTGGTCGTATGGCCATGATCTTTATGGAACTCGCAATATTTGGCCCTATTCCTCAGATCAGGATTGGTCCTCAGTTTATCTGGCCACTTGATTTCTTCGTTATTCTTGATTTCTTCTAAAACATGATTAATACCCATCTTCAATGGACTATAATTATCATATTTCTTCAGGACTTCCCATGACGTCCTATTATTCTTGGAGTGCTTGTTACCACCATTACCTTTTTGCTCTTTCTTCTTAGATGTGTCAACCTCCACCTTGGTTTCTTTATCCATATTCTTCTTCGCAGCCATAGCCTCCTCGGCATTCATGATTTTTGCCGCTTTTTCCATCAACTCCGACATAGTTTTAGGTGGATCTTTGGCTAAAGTATAATATAACTTGTTAGGCAACAATCCACTCATCAAAGCAGTGATCGCTGTCTTTTCTTCGTAATCCATGACTTCCAACTTCTCATTATTGAAACGAGTTATGTAATCTCTAGTACTTTCACCAAACTTTTGTCTAACACTTAACAAGTGTGCTACTCGTTTTACTGGCTTTGCTCCAAAACATAAATTGCCAATAAACAACTCGGCTAACTGAATAAAAGTCGAAATCTTACCCCGAGGAAGATTATTGTACCATATCTGTGCAGATCCGGTAAGAGTTCCCGAAAACGCTCTACACCTCATCTCGTCGGGGACAGCATATATGTCGGCAGCAGCTTGGTATTGCTATATATGAAGAACAGGATCTGTCTTTCCATCATATTTAGGTGTCACTACAGGTGCTTTAAATTTTGATGGTGTAGGAAAATTCACAATGGCCTGCACAAAAGGTGTCCCTTGAACAAAAGTTCTCTGTAAGGGATTCCTTTCTTTAACCATTTCTCCAAGTCTATCCTCCAATCGTTGAATGGAACCCTTCCATGCTTCATTTCCTTCCTCGGGCTGCTTAGTCCGAGCAATTGATTGTTCTGACGTAGCTTCCTGAGATATATCTCGACGAGTAACTGGTCTTGATTGTGCTGATCCTTCTCTCAAACCTGATGGTGGTCGAAAGCTTCTCGATGGGGCCCTAGGTGGACTCATATTTCTCCTTGGTCCTAACCGACTGAAAGGAGACGCTCTGCTTAATCTTTCCAGGGCGCTAGTTCTCTCCGGAGAGAGGGTGATATGTTGATTTGTATCCGTAGCCCGTATCGATGAAGTTCGCCCAGGTTGATAAGAAAAATCATTTGATTCTTCATTACGATATGACTCAGTACGCCTGGATCGCGATTGCCCACGATCACTCCTTTGCCTTGATGGGTAGGTGCACCACCGTGAAGAGTTTGAATGAGTTGCCTCATTGTTTCTCGCATGGCGGTTTGTCCTTCAGCCAGATTCGTCATAATTCTAGCCAGATCTGGAGGTGCAGATGGATTCAGAGGATTTCCAACATTTCCAGCATTTCGATTACTGGATTCTGGATTATCTGCCATCGATGATAAATAATTTTTGGTGAAAAAAGATAGTAACAGTCGTTTCCCACAGACGGCGTCAATCTGTTGATGTAAAAAATTAGATCGCTCTAATTATTCAATCACAGATAAATAAAATGAACAAAGATTTTTAAAGTGGTTCAGCCTTATAAGAATGGCCTACGTCCACTGTTATGTTATTGATGAGTGTTTGGGAATTCTCGATTATCAGTTCAATCCAGAAATTCCGGTCCCTTTGAATGAGGGTGATACAAGGTATTTATAGCCCTTAGGTTGTACATGAATGGGTCGATACATTAAATGAGAATACATATGAAAGGGTAATACATTTAATGCAGCGTGTGCGTCAAGATGATGAACATTCAATGAATAGTTGAACTATTGACATTTTAGCAATTAATACTACGGCCGAGATGCAGCTCGGACCGCCTTAGTTGCTCGTTGATCAGGAGTTCCTCGGAGCGCTAGAGTACCTCGGAGTGTTACAGTTCCTCGGTATATCCTCGTTGCTCGGGGAGAACATAAGTTGGTCGAGGAAATGAACTTCCTCGTTGTTATTGTGCCACGTAGATTGACAAGTGTCTTCGTATGATTCGTCCACATCAGCATATTAATTTTGGTATCAACAAGTTCATTCTTTTTATCATGATAAAAAGAATCCAAGATCTGTGTCTGAAGCACTCGTGATATAATAGCCAGGGTAATGGTCACAATAGCTAAGAAAGCATCCTCTAGATCCATCTCACATGTGGCCTTCAAGTACGCTTCCCAAATATCTTGTAATTTGTCTTCATACTCTACCTATAATGCTGGTAAAGTAGCAGTCAGTTTCTTGCTCAACATATCCGCTACTACATTATCTTTTCTCGAATGGTACTGAATGGAAAAGTGGTAGTCCTTCATAAACTCAAGCCATATATATTGCCTCATGTTTAAATCCATGTGTGTGAACAGCAACTGAAGACTCTTAAGATTGGAAAATAAAGTGAACCTCTCACCTAGTAAATAGTGTCTCCGGACATGAAGAGAGAAACTATTACCGCCAATTCCAAGTCATAAGTCAAAAAAATTTCTTCATCTCTAAAGCGATGCATCAGTATAAAGCATATACTCTACATCGCCCTAACGTAAAGTAAGAATAAGTGTGAAGGTGAGCTTCTCCTTGAGTTCCTTAAATGCTCACTAACAGTCTATACTCCATATAAACTATAATCCCTTTTGAGTGTGTAGGTGTCGTGGGTTATTCCCACTCCATAACAACTAACACCTTTCTAGGATACACTAGAATTCCAACCTCAGATATTACATATCCCAAAATCTATACCTCGTGTAGCCAAAAACTGCATTTAGAAGATGTAGCATACAATTCGATCGTTATAAGAGACTGTGAAACCATAGTTAAGTGGCATGCATGCTCCTCTTCTAAATGAGTATATACAAGAATATCATCAATGAATATAATGACAAGCTGGTCTGAGTATGGACGAAGCACTTGATTCGTCATATCCATTAAAATTATCAGCGTGTTGATCAACCCAAATTGCAAGACTCATAACTCATATGATCGACAATGTGTAAGAAAAGACGTTTCAGAATGTCCTCCTCATATATCTATAGTTGGTGATAACCTGAGTGCGAGTCAATCTTGGAAAAGAATGGTGTGTCCCTCAATTGATTGAATTGGTGATCGATACATGACAACAAATACTTGTTCCGTATCGTGACCTTATTCAATTCTCTATAATCCATGCACAATTGGAGTTTCGTGTTTTTCTTCTTTACAAACAACACATGGGCTCGCGATTGAGATGTGCTCCTCTGTATGAAACCTAGACTCAATAATTATTGTATATTCTTTCGTAACTCTCGCATCTCTAATGGAACCATACGGTACCCTACCACCGTTATGGGCCTGGTGCTTGAAGCCAAGTAAATACAAAAATCTACCTCCCCAGTAGGCAGTAATCCTGGTACCTCCTCAAACACATCCATAAACTCTTGGACGATCGGAATAAAATCTTATGATATAGTGACCTCTTCATATGTACTAACCTCTTATGTCGAGTTTTATGTTTACAGACCTAACGTAAAGCAACACCCCTACCTACTAGGGTATCCACATGAATAGACACTTATGTCACTATACCTACGACACCAAATGAAGAAAATAATTTACAACTAGTAAAATAATACTACGTTCCCATGTCAAAAACTACCCAAGCATAACTACCGTATACATAAAGCATACCCTTAATCGCTTATGGTTATTCTAGTTAATCCTAATGGTATATTATTAACACGTTTCCATATGCAGTTTATGGGCATCCCTATGATTAAGCCCTCGAAGGAGGCAGTGTGGACAATGTACGGCGAGTGGCAATACTAAACATTGAGGTGGGTTGGAAGAGCTAATTGATGCCCTATTACTGATGACCCGATCCAAACTTATTTCCTCTGGGGAAATTCTGAAATTAATGACCATTCTCTCCACATATGAAACACTCTCCCTTGATAGGATGGGTTAGATAATGGTCATGTTATCCCTGTCCCTAGACCTAAGGTTTGTGTTGTGTTCTCTGCCACTGGCTTAGTTGGCCCAGTCCCCTTTGGCCCTGCTGGTCATACTATCCCTGACCGCCTTGATAGTGATGGTCATCCACATGAAACCTCATAGGGTTGATTCCCTTATATTGGACCTCTATGTTGGTGACCAAATCCCTATTTCCCTTGGGATGACTCTCCGGTATTAGAAGTCTTTAGCCCTTAGTCGGCTCCTTATTTCTCCTTCTTCACCTCTCTCTCACTAAAATTCTTGATCGTTATTGGAATGGAGTAGCGCAACATCCACTACCTATATATATGTAGCATATGTCAGATTACCCATCAGTATTTGCTTAATTATCGATGACAATCATTTGATAAAATGGTTCATCTTCTACTCTTCAGAACTCTCAATATTTTATGTAAAGTACAAAAGCTAAGTGAACTCTCGCTCATACTTAGCAACCGTTTGATTATCCACTTTGAAGGACATACTTCCCCTCAAACTTCTTTCAAAACTTCGTTAAGGTCAAAAGTGATGTATCCCATGTGGTGGTAGCAGACTCCCATCGAACCAACGCATCCTAAATTAATATAAAACTCGCAAACTTTTATTGTTGCACCTCTGTGCACTCTACTAACCATAAATGTCATTCAGTATAGCACCTCCACTATAGCTCTACATTACGATCTATAGATCCTGAGAACTCTAATGGGTGCCCCTTTTCGAAAGAAGCTCGGGTACTCTCACACAAAAAGGGGCAAGTGGTGCAAGAAAGGTGCAGTCACGGGTGGTGGTAATGGTAGTGTATGTTACGAATGTATGGCTACCAGAGTCATGGCCACTTTCTAGGTGATGATAGATGTTAAATCTATTGGAACTTGTCCCTGTGGTGGTGGTGGTGGTAGTGGTAGCTACTACGGCTAAGGTGAAGCTCCCTATAAATTGGTGCTCGAGGCCTTTCATGGTCACACCTGGCATCTACAAGCATATCGTAAACGTACGAGTAGTAGAGTAATAATCTAAATGTTAAAAATCCATAGTATCAATGAATTCAATGCGAAAAGGTGATGAACACACTCAAGAACCTAAGACACTAGAACCTAGAATGCTCTAGTACCGACTTATGACACCCCGTAAAATCTATTAATATGTTAATCAAATCTAAACTAACTAATACAAGTGTCAATATAATTGAATACCATTCTAAGAAACAAATAATAAAATAAATTACATAAAGTAAATGACTGAAATAATACTCAAGTGAAATCCCAATAATATCTGATACCATTCTTGTATACTCAATGTCTAATAGAAAAATAAGAAGTTGTATTAACACAACCTAACATCCAATAATAAAATTTCTACATATATCCAACTCAACAAAAAGTAAATAGTAATAAAGAGCATGGGTACACAGACCCGACACCTACATACTAATATCAGTAGCATGGATGAAATATATATAAAAAGATCAGGGTTGAGACTGGAACGGTAACATAGCTTCTGAAAAGTAATGTCAGCAGCAACACTAACAGCAAGTCCAGTTATAAGAACATTTTAAGTGAATTTGGATGCTATATTACTACTCATCTTCCTTTCGTCTTTTAATTATTTTTAAGTTTAATTCCCAACCCAAAAAACACTAGGTATATCATGTGTTTACACCCAAGCCAAGAAATTCCATGATTAGGTATTATTCCTCTCGAATGAATGTAACCCGCGGATCCCGGATAATTCTACACTCAATATCATTACTGTATAAGGACATAAGTAAAGACATTCTATAAGTCTACTTTTAACATCACTACGGTCGTGATCACATACTTTAACATGTAAGGGCTTTATTTCAACCTACACATAATAAAGGCCTACATAATGCCCTTGGGAACTCTTGCGTTCTACTAAGTAGATTTATAAGTTATCCACTCCTATAACTCAAAAATGTCAAACAAGGACCATCACAACACCTTAACACCAATCATATGGTCCCATACCCAGGGCCATATGAAGGAGTTATCTCATATTATAATTATGGGATAATAAAAGTATAACAGTCTCATAGTGTCTGAGGTAAACTAATAAAGGTAAATCATGTCTCATAATACTAGGGTACAAATCGACATCGCACGCGCGCCATAAGGATATCCCCTCTAGTACGTAATATCAATAGGATTCAAGATTATGTATTTTGCACATAAAATAAAAGAATAGTAAATTCTATCGTTCATAGATTATTAAGTCTTTACCAAAATCTTTTACTTTACAATTTTCCATAATGTTAATATTCGGAATAAACGTCAATTTCAAAGGTTCTAATCAATACGATTCATATATTCCTAAGTGGATAAAAAAATCCTCAAAGTCATTTCAAACTATCCATCATTTCCAAAACCAACTCCAAGCAAGATATAAACCAACTTTGACGAACATAGTGATTGTCAATCGATCAATTTTCGATCGATGGTCCTAGTGTTCATCATCTTCCTAGTTAAGGGATTGAACGCCTTAAACCTCCATTAACGTGTATCAAGATCCTCAAACCCGAATGCAATTAAATTTTCATATCATATATATATATATAATCATTCCAAAACAATATCTAAACATTTTATACAATTCTAAAAGGATTTAAAGGGTAAATTCCAAGTTAAGTTAAGAATGCTAGTTTTTAGATAATCTTAACAAATTGATTCAATTTACTATCAATTCAAAACAGTAACATGGGCTTTTAAAGCTTAAACACAAGACGATCAGTTATTATTCTTCCTTTAATAATTTCTATTACAATTCAAGTAGCAATTCTCCAAAATTAACTATGTCATTATTCTAATTTCTCATATTAATTAATAAATTTATAATCTAACTAATTCTAATCTTCAATTCACATTTACATGTGATTTAATTCAGATTTGGTGAATCGGAATATAATAATCAAGGACGATTAAAATCAAATCCTAATTAAACTTTCCTCAATCCCAAATTGTGAAGAAATGATGTTCAATTCCTTTATATTCCTTCGCTTCCATTGAAGGTTCTCCTCTTTTGTCCTCGGGAAACCTTCCCAATTATGATTTATGAAATAATGAAACCCTAATGACCTCTCAAGACTTATAATACATGAAATTAGGTTAAACCCCTACATGGGCCTCATCTAATTAGGTGCAAAAACATATTTAATAAGTGTAATACATTGTCCAAGTCTTATACTATGCCAACGGGTTTAAAGCTATATTTTTAGACTAAAACAGACCTAATAAGTATTCCAAAACCAACCCAAAATCTTTCCTAATATCCTTATTAATCTAACTCATAAATTTAGTAATGTCGCCTACACAAATCCAATTATCCACAAATTGATTAATTTATAAATTCAGTGTAACATGGCATTATAGGAAACTACTTCACAATCAATGGAATTCAAGATCGACAGGATAATTCAAACAACAAACTCACGATACTAAATCCTTGATCGTTCCATAGTCACCCATAATACACTATCGCGTTAAAATATTTATTTATTGTTTATTATAAATAAAATCCGATTTCTTAAATGATTTTGTGGTGACAGTTATTATTCAACACAAAGAGATAAGAGAAGCACAATCACCAAGAAGAATAAGGAATACAAAATGCCAATCACACAACAAGAGATGTATGTGGTTCAGCAAGAATGCCTACGTCCACCGTGGTGCAGTCAGTATTATTTCTATATACTCCGGAGAGAGATTACAGAGAATACAGTGCATGTCCTATGCCCCGGACCTAGGGTTTATTATATACATGTCCATTTTTAGGGAGTGGGGGTGTTGGACTCCCCCATGTTTTCCATCTTCTCCTAGAACCCCTCTTCACGAGAACATGGTAGAAGACTAAATCATAACCGATTAACATATGGAGGGTCTGGACATTATGTCGCTATAATTCTGCTACTCGTCTAGGCCCATTATTCTAATTTCGGGTACCCACAATTGGCCCTAAGTTTATTGGGCCATACTTTGGGCTTAATAAATTTAAATGATTTCTCATAATGGTTCCTTTGTACATCGTGCAACTCTTCCCAAAGTTTGAGGGCTGATTTAGGCAGCACTTGCTTCGTGGTCTGTGCACTATGATTAGTAATACTCAAAAGTTATTCAGAGCAGTCATTTCTCAATCGTCGTTTCAAGCTTCTCAGTACTCTTCCATTTTCTGTGAGTTTTAGCGATTCACGTTCTCTTCTCCTGGTCTTCATTCTTATCGCTTTCGATCTTCCTCGTCATTTAGGCTTGTGATTCTTCATCGTTCAAGTTAAACTTTCATCTTGTAAGTCCCCTGTGCCTTCTCTTTGTATTTTCTCTTTGAATTTGTAGTTTTTTAGGGTTTTCCAATGGCAAAGATTGGTAATAGATCAGTGTCTGAGTTTAGGAAGTTTTACAATATCCCATAGTGGGTAGATATTGAGTGCGCCTCTCCCCCTAGAAATGTTAGAGAGATAGAGGGTGCCCATTGGATCCATGTCCTGTTGCTTTCCCAAGGGGGACTTACTTTTCCTCCCAATAATCTATTCTTGCACTTCTTTAGTTATTTCAACATTGTTCCTGCACAGTGTTGGCCTAATGTGTGGAAGATAATCAATGGCATCCATAGAATAAACTAGCTCTATGGCACCAAATTAGGGCTCACCGAAGTCTGCTTTTGTTATTCTTTTTCTCGAACTAGTTCTGATGTTCTCTATCTCAAAGCCAGGAGTCCTAATAGTGTATTGGTAGTAAACCTACCTGATTCCCATAAGGACTATTGGCAAGATGGCTTTCTGTCTAGAAATTAGCAGTTTTCCACCCAGACTGAGGGGTCGAGGTCAGATAGGTTCACTGTTACCTTTTATGGGGAGGAGTATATAGGTAGTATTTGCTCTGTTCTTTCTATTTCTTCATTAATGTGTGATCTTTCTTACTCTTTCCTATTTTTTCTTCAGCGAGGTCGAAGAACTTGGAACCTGCTCTCACCGAGGTTCGTATTTCTGAATTGGTCAAGGCCTGGAATATCGGGGAGCCCTTAGCCGACGGTGAGCATCCTCGGTCTGCTGCTTTCTTTCTCGAGTACAAAAATGTTAATTCTAGCTTTATCGCAAAGCCAGTAGATATCATTCTCGAGTTTGATACCTTTGAAGAGATTACTGCTGATCCTATTTAATTAGATGAGGAGGAGAGCAGTTCTGAGAGTGATATCGTAGGCGGTGCTGAAGGTAATTTTAGCAAGGGGAGCTCCAGTTGTGATAGTCCTTCTGACTCAAAAGAGCTTTCTGAAGCCCAAGAATCTTCGAGCACGTCCAGCAGTTCAAGCGAGGAGATGGTTCCTCTAAGGAAAAATTTGATTCCGGACGACGATGATGATGACCATGTGCTCCTCGCTCAGAGGTCGAAGAAGCAGAAGTCCAGCACAAGGGCTATTACTACTAGCTCTCGGTCTACTGCTCAAGAGCAGGAGAGGAAGAAGAAAGAAGAAAAACAGATGAGAGAGAGAGAGAGAGAAAAGGAAGAGGAAAGAAAAAAGATACAAGAGAAGAAGAGGACGGAGGAGAAGAGGAGAATGGAGAAAGAGAAAGAGGAAGAGAGTAGAAAGATGGAATCAAGGACGAAGGCTGGGCAGGCCTTAGTCCCGGTGTTCGCATTACCCGAGGGAGCCTCAGTTGCCATTTCCCCTCCAATGGCCCCTGCGCTGCTCGAGAGGGCAGTTCTTCCTGCAGATCGCCAAAGGGCGATGGGGTCTGATCAGCTGTCTCTGCAAGCTAGTCAGAGGCTAGCCTTGGTAGGACCTTTTAATTTTTTTAATGCTTTAATAAATTTCAGCTGTTTCCTTTTCCTGATATCCTCTTTTGTTTACAGTTTGTGACTGACTTTGCCGTACTCTATCGCTCTCGTGATGAGCTGGTGAAGAAAAATGGTGAGCTGGAGAAGCAGAATGCTGCCTTAAAGTTAAAGGGTGCGAAGCTCGAGGTTGGTTTGGAGGTTGCTGATGCTGCTCGGGCTTCTTTTAACCTGGCTCTTACCAACGCCAATCGAGAGAAGGAGGCGGTAGGTAAAGAATTAAATGAGCTGCGATAAGCCTATGATCTAGTTTGCTCGAGCAAGCTAGCTATCATGGAGGAGTACAAAGTGCTAACCGAGGAGATGAAGAAGAAAGAGTCTGAGGCAGTCACCGCCAAGGAAGACTCATATAACTTCGATTGGGCTGCTGCATACGAGGATGTCGAGGTCAGATAGACTACATTAGCCGTCTGAATTTCAAAAAGGGCTGGAACAAGGCCCTCTTAGCTGCCGGAGTGGATGTTGCATCTCCTCTGTTCGACGAGCACGACCCGATCCCGAAGCCAATTATGGATGAAGCCCCTGTCCCAGCCATCGAAGGCGTTGACCCTGCCTCCTAGACAATTCCTACCGATGTTCTTCCTGCTCATGCGACAGAGGTCATCCCTGCTGGGGGGGTGCTTCTACTACTGCTGACAAGGGGAAGCAACCAGCTACTTCTGGGCAACCTGAGGTTGCTAGTTAATTTACTTCTAGGATTACTTTTGTATCTTTCCTTGTAATTTTCCTTTTTGCTGCTTGATGTACTTTGACCCTTATTAATGAAATGAAAATATTTCTTTTCCCCAGTGCACTGATTTATTTTTCTTTTCATTGCCCTTTTATTTCTTGTAGTCGATTGATGTTGATGATTATATACCAGCCACTTCTCAATTGGGAAGAATGCTTGGACCTGATGTAAGCTCTGAAGTTCGTCATACTTTTGTGAGGATTTACAAATCATTGCGATTGAGGAACAAGCGTTTCATAGAGAAGACCGATCTTGTTGTTAAACTGAAAGACAGGCTCCAGGAGATGGAGGAAGTTGGTGCTTTAGTGCAAGAAGAGGTGAATACATTGAGAGCAAAACTTCTAGATGCTTTTGAGATCAACCAGGTTGGGGAAGTTCTTCAGCAAGAGAATGCGGCTTTGGGGATAGAGGTCTCGTGACTTAGGGAGCATGCACCGAGCATTGCTCCTGCAGTATTACGAGGTTCTTTCTCATCGCGAGCTAGAACTGGCTCGAGCGATGCTCCTCCAGTGCTGCGAGGCTCGATCCCGCCAACTATTTCGTGAGCTAGTAGGAGTGCAATGAGCTCAGTTAGGGAAATAAAAGAGCTCTGAGGTGATGTCCAACGAGCATACGTGATTGCTTCTGGGCTTCAAAGGGACGTCACTCGGTTGAGGAATTTATTTAAGAAAGGACCTGGACGAGTATGGGCCGATGGTTACAATCAGGGTTGGCTAGATGCTCCAATGAGGCTGATAAAGTTTAAAGAGATCGCCTTCATTAGGGGGTGGTTGAGTGACTTGAGTGAGCTTAAAGTCTCGAAGAACTCGATTCTCTGGTACCGTCATGAGATTTCTCCTTCCACCCTGATGCCTAACCCCTTTTGGAGAGATGATCAATGGATCCCCATCGATGCCATCCCTCGACAGTTATTGGAGTTGGATGACAATGAAGTCGAGGAGGAGCTACTTCTTTATCCTGACGACGGTCGAAGAGCCCAAGTGGCTGATTATCTCATTCAGAGGCCTCACCCTCACTAAGATTTTTGCTAGTAGTAACTCTGTGTAATTTATAATGAATTGATGTAATGTTGATGTTTTGGGCGAGCTAGCTGACTAAACATGTATTGTATTTGCTGTAAATATGATGAATTAATAAAATTTATGTTTTGGGCGAATTTTTCGACTAAACAGGTGTCTTATTTTTCTCACATCTTTACTCAATAATCTTGAGCCTCACTTGGCTGACTAGATTTGTAAGCTTGCATTATCAAGTAAGTGTCCCTCTAGTCCAGTATGCCAACGAGAAACCATTATGCCCCACTTTACCTTTTAGGTTGTGTCATCACACTCCCTTAGGCCTAAGTGTAGCAATTGGTTAGGACACACCTGGTGTTGGATGCTCTATTCGATCAGGGTTTTATTCTACCAAACATTATTTGGTGACCAATTTTGACTAGGCCATATTATCTAAGGATCTCCTGCAGGGCTTCATATATTTCCAAGGGTAATGCTAAGAGGTTTTTCATGTTTCAAAATGAAAACCTGAGGAGGGTTATTTCCCTGCTATAGTGTGAATATCTGTGTGCCTGTTACTTGGAAAAGGTGTGTGCGTTATAAAATTTATACATTGACACCTCGTAAAATGCAAATTAGTTAATTGATACTTCGTAGAATGCCAAACAACTTTTTATTAATGATAAGGAAATGAACTTCCAGTTTCATAATTAAAGATCAAAAGAAGAATCTAGAAATAGAATTTCTTAAGGTTGGCTGCATTCCACGCTCGGGGTATCTCTCTGCCTTCCATCATTTCTAAGTGATAGGCTCCCTGCCGATCATCTCTAGTTATCTTGAATGGTCCTTCCCAGTTTGGCCCTAGCTTTTCGTCTGATGGTTTTACTGCACTACCCAGGACTTTCCTCAGGAAATAGTCCCCAACTCGGAATGTAATTGGATTGACCTTCTTGTTGTGGTGCCTTGCGAGCTGCTGCTGATAGCTCGCTAAGTTTATTAGGGCCAGCTCATGACGTTCATCGGCTAGGTCGAGCTCGATGAGCAATTCTGCATCATTATTGCCCTGATCGATAAGTCTAGACCTCATTATTGGCAAGCCTGCTTCCAAAGGGATGATTTTTTCCATTCCATACGTCAATAAGAATGGGGTTTCCCCTATCGCTCGTCGTGGAGTAGTACGGTAGGCCCATAGAATATGTGGTAGCTCATTTACCCATGGGCCTTTGGCTCGCTCTGATCGTTTCTTTAATCTATCGATCACTATTTTGTTGTAAGCCTTGGCGTGGACATTGCTCTGAGGATAGGCCACCGAGCTGAAATGGTGTCTAATCCCATGCTCGTTATAGAAACTCTGAAAGGAGCCGCTCTCAAACTGTGTTCTATTATCAGTGATGATGGTTCTGGGGATGCCAAAATGGGTGATTATATTTTCCATATGAATATTATCATATCTGCATCTCGGATGTTCTCTAGGGGTTCCGCCTCGATCCATTTGGTGAAGTAGTCAGTTGCGACCAATAGATACTTCCGATTGCCGGTGGCGGTAAGAAGTGGTCCTACGATGTCCATTCCCCATTGGGTGAATGGACATGGGCTGGAAAGTGATTTTAGGTCCCTAAAAGGTTGGTGGACCATAGGAGCGTGACGTTGTCATTTCAGGCACTTGCGAACATACACCGCAGAGTCCCTTTGCATATATGGCCACCAATAGCCTTCCTTCATTCCTCCAATATGTCTTCCACATATTCCCTCATGAAGCTCATGTAGAACTTGCTCGACATCCCTTGGTTGAACGCATTGAAGGTAGGGACTGGAAAAGGATCTCTTATATAGCTTTCCTTCTGGAGACAAGTGAAAGCGAGCAACTTTGACTCTTATCTGGTGAGCGGTTTTCTTATCATCTGGGAGTGTTCCATCCTTCAAATAGTCCCTTAGAGGGTCCATCCAGCTGGGTGCTAACTCAATTTGGAGCATTTGCTCCATGCCTGGTGGCTCGCTATTACGGCTAATGCTCGGATGAGCGAGGAAATCGATGGGAATTGTTCTTTTTAAGTCAAAATCGATTGCTAAACTTAGGGCTGCTAAGGCATCGGCATGGCTATTCTGTCCTCTGGGGAACTGCTAGACATTGATTTCCTCGAAGCTAGCCATTAGTCTTTTTGCTAAGGCGAGATAAGCTGCCATTCTTTCATCTTTTGCATTATAGTCTCCACTTATCTGATTAGAGACTAATTGAGAGTCGGCAAACACCTGTAAATGCTTTGCCCCCAAGGTGTGTGCCTTCTGGAGGTCGGCTATAAAATCTTCGTATTCTGCTTCGTTGTTGGAGGCTGTAAATCTAAGCCTGGTTCCTTGTTCAAGGATTGTATCCCCTGGAGTAATAAGGACAATGCCTATTCCCACCCCCTTTGAGTTGGAGGCTCCATCAACAAATAATTTTTAGACTCCCTATATTGCGTGGTTTTCTCCTTACATTACTGGTTGAGATTGGTCGAGGGGCTGTTTGCCTGTGAATTCGGCTATGAAATCAGCAAGGACATGCCCTTTGATTGCGATCCTTGGTTAAAATTGGATGTCAAATCGTTCGAGTTCGACTGACCATTTAGACAGTCTGCCCAATAAATCCGCCTTCCTCAGGATTGTTGTAAGGGGATGCGAGGTAAGGACGATAATAGTGTGAGCTTCAAAGTAGTGCTTTAACTTCCTCGAGGCAACTACAAGTGCAAAGGCAAGCTATTCTAGTGGTAGGTACCGCTGCTCGGCCTCTAATAAGGTCTTTCTCGTGTAATAAATGGGGTACTGGGTTCCTATAATTTTGCATATCAATGCAGAACTAACAGTGTGGTTGGAAACGGAGAGTTATAAGTACAAGGAATCTGTTTCCTGTGGTATGACGAGCAGTGGTGTGGAGATAAGGTAAGTCTTGCGCTCATCCAATGCCCGCGAGCAATCTTGGTTCCATTCTACCGTTTTGTTTCCCTTTAGAACCTGGAAGAAAGGCTTACACTTCTCGTAGGACTTAGAGATAAAGCGGTTCAAGGCAGCAAGCATACCGGTGAGCTTCTGTATGTCACGAATTGTTCGAGGAGGTTGTACCCTATTTATTGCATCGATCTGGTCTTGGTTAGCCTCGATGACTCTCTTACTGACCAAGTATCCAAGAAATTTTCCTGACTGGACACCAAAAGAACACTTGCTTGAGTTAAGTTTCATTTGGTACTTCCTGAGGATTTCGAAGGTTCTTGATAGGTCTGAGATGTGGTTTTCTTTATTCCTGCTTTTGATGAGCATATCGTCGATGTAGACTTCCATGGTGTCTCCCATTTGGTCCTTGAACATCTTGGTAACTAGCCGCTGGTAAGTTGCCCCTGCGTTTTTCAGCCCGAAGGGCATGGCCTTATAATAGTACAATCCAACGGTGGTGATGAATGTTGTCTTGTCCTGGTCTGGAGTGTACAAGGGGATATGATGATACCCTGAGTATGCGTCCAGAAAACTCATTCTCTCGTGAGCTGTTGTGGCATCCACTAGTTGATCGATTTTTGGAAGAGGGAAGCTGTTTTTAAGGCACGCCCTGTTAAGGTCATTGAAGTTGATGCAAACTCTCCACTTCTCGTTGCTTTTTGGAACTACTACTGGATTGGATATCCATTTGGGGAATTGTACCTCCCGTATGGATCCTGCATCCAGCAGTTTTTCAGCTTCTTTTTCCATGGATTTTGCCTTCTCGGGTGCAGTTCGCTGTGCCTTCTACGGGATTGGTTTGAAAGTGGGATCGACGTGCAGCTGATGACAAACCATACTAGGATCAATTCCTGGTAACTCGTATGGTTCCTATGCGAAGACGTATACATTGGTCCTTAGCAGAATCGTCAATTCCTTCTTTTACTGATCCGTGAGAGAAGCTCCGATCAAGAAGATTCTTCTATCGTCGCTATCTCCACATGTGACTTCCTCCAGGTCCTCGATGACCCGTTCGGAGGGGAGGATCCTGGTCTCCTCTACTCCGGGCCTTTCATATTTCAATTACTATTTCAAAGGTATCAGACCTTCTTGTTCTTTAAATTTCTCGTTGGTCTTGTCGTCCTTCTTCTCTGGTCTTGGGTGGATGGATGCTATGAAGCACCTTCTTGCCATTGCTTGATCGCCATGGATCTCCATTACTCCTCGCTCGGTCATATACTTGAGCTTCTGATGGTAGGTCGAGGAGACTGCCTTCATTGCGTGCAACCACCCTCTGCCGAGGATAGCCTGGTACGGTGAGTCAATGTTGACCACCAAAAACTCGATCATTTTGGAAATATTTCCTGCCCTTACTGGCAGCACGATCTTTCCCAATGGCATAGTCACCTTTCCATCGAAGCCAACCAAAGGGACAGTAGATTCCTTCAGGTCGGCGATGCTTAATTTCAAATTTCTGAACAGGTCGAGATACATTACCTCGAACGAGCTTCCTTGGTGGACGAGCAACTTGTCAACGTCATAGTTTGCTATCCTGAGAGTAATGATTAAAGCATCATGATGTGGGGTTCTCACTCCCACCAGATCTTCATCCGTAAATACAATATGCTTACTATAGTCGATGTCATCTGCTGGACGATGCTTTCCTGCCTGTGTCTTTGCCGGATTGATCTGAAAAGATTGCATCACCACTGTAAGTTTTTTTACCTCCATTCGAGCTGAATTTCCTTGAGTCTGTTTCACGTCAGATGCCCCATGAATTACTGCAAATTCTTGGCCGGTATCATCTTCGAGTACGTTGTCAGGACTTGCTTCTCTATGAGCTGCAAATTTCCCTACCTTTTTTCCACGAATTCATTTAGATGCCCGAATTGGGCCAGCTCTTCGAGGTGGGACTTAAGAGCTTTGCAATTCTCAGTCTTATGTCCTCCCTCTTTATAACAAGCGCATCTCAGCGCGTTGTTTATCTTCGAGGGATCTCTTCCCATCTTCTTGGGCCACTTGATAAATGGCTCATCTTTGATTTTTATGAGAATTTTATAAATTGGTTCTCTGAAGACGGTGTTGACCGCCTGAAATGCTTTTGACACATCATTGTTGCCTCCGTTCTTGGAGTCATTCTTGCCCCCATTCTTTGCTCCTTTCTTTTGGTTCTCAGTTTTGTCACTGCCCTTGGCAGTGAGCTTAGTTCGAAAGTTTTCCCCTGTGCCGAGGCGAGTCACATCTTCCACCATGCCATATTTCTCGATGCGGGCCATTAGGTCATCGATGGTTATGGCTTCTTTCTTTGTCAGGGACTGGTACAGAATGGAAGAGCTGGGTAGCCCAATTTTGAAAGAGGCCACTTCCACTTGCTTCGAGCAGTCCTCGACCTCGTTGAATAACTCCCAGTACCTCTTCGTGTAGTCTCGGAGGGTCTCTTGAGGCATCTTTTTTATTATTAGCAAAGCATCTATCCTTTTGGGATGGGATCTACTAGTAATGAATCGGGTCGTAAAGAGCTCGGCCAGGGACTTGAAACTCCTGATGGACCAGTGGGGGAGCCTTTCGAACCATTTATATGCCACGTTATGCAGGCCCGAGGGAAAAATTCGGCACATTAGTGCATTTCGGTGGTTTTAGAGGGTCATGGCCTGTCGGTACTGCCTGACGTGATCAATGGGATCAGTCTTACCATCATAAATTTTGAATCTTGGAATAGCAAACTTTTTGGGGGCCTCCTCTTCTTCTATTTCCCTCGATAAAGGTGATTTCATCTGAGTTTTTAGAGCTCGCCCAGCGAGTTCTCGGGTCGATTTGGTACCGTGATGTGCAGGGTGTTGGTCCATCTCCCTTCGGACGAGACTTCGTATGTTTTCGTTGCTACGATCTGGGCTCCTATGATTGTGAGCTAGTCGCAGTTTCTCGAGCAGGTCGTGCTCTGACTCATTTCCCTCAGCTTTCTGGGATCCGCGCCTGGGTCTCCTTCCTCGGCTGCGAGACTTTCTCGCCTGAGGGCTAGGAGTGCGGTATGGACGCCACTTGGTAACACGATAGAGTTCTCTCCATTATTTCTAATCATCTTTTGAGGCGAGAATTCTCGGTTTCGTGCTTGCGAGAAGACTCCCTCTGCTCGTGTAGCCTCGCCTCATATGCGTCAATCATCCTGAATATCTGTGTGGACCTCACTGGTCCTTGGCTTTCTTCTGAGGCTTGCCTTTCTAAGCGATCCCTCTGATCTGAACGTCGAACTTCGGATCTAATCCTTTGAGAAGCTGGTGGTTCTTGGATATCTCCTTCCTGGGGAGCATTACTACAGTGACCAGACATTTCGAACTCCTTTCTTAGTGTGAGCTTTCTCAGGGAAGATAAACGCTTCCCACAGACGGCGCCAATTGTGGTGACAGTTATTATTCAACACAAAGAGATAAGAGAAGCACAATCACCAAGAAGAATAAGGAATACAAAATGCCAATCACACAACAAGAGATGTACGTGGTTCAGCAAGAATGCCTACGTCCACGGCGGTGCAGTAAGTATTATTTCTATATACTCCGCAGAGCGATTACAGAGAATACAGTGCGTGTCCTATGCACCGCACCTAGGTTTTATTATATACATGTCCATTTTTAGGGAGTGGGGGTGTTGGACTCCCCCACGTTTTCCATCTTCTCCTAGAACCCCTCTTCACGAGAACATGGGAGAATACTGAATCATAATCGATTAAGATATGGAGGGTCTGGACTTTGGTCCGCTAAATTGGGCTACTCGTCTAGGCCCATTATTCTAATTTCGGGTACCCACAGATTTCTTTACCATTTATGAATATATCACAATGGTGACAAGAAATTAAAATGAGATGATTTCATTACTTATTTAATGCATAAAAATTCGACGTATTACATTCTTAGCTAGAATTGGAACAATCAAAAGAAAAATGTTCAAATGTTTCCAGAAAGTTTTAAGGTTTTAAATCTGGCACAAAACACTTGGTTCAAATATTAAATGTAAAAAAATTAAATAATGATAAACATGGTTTAGGATCGTATGAAAACCATGTTGGATATTTTAAAAATAAAGAAACCACATTTCTCAGTATCTAAGGTGACAACAAATGTTGAAACTCCCAAGAATGAACATAAAAAACCCATAAATATAGGTGCATTTACTATAATACCCTGCCCAAATATTTCATTTATATTTTTGTGTAAATTATAATAAAGTAGGGTTGATGATAAATTTAGGAAAATTGTGGGTAAAAACTGGACTTTGGAGAAAATAATAAGAAAGAAGAATTTGAACGAGAATGACATCGTTAAAATGAGGTTTGGACCTCGCTCGAAGCAGAGGATCGAGCAAGGTTCGCGCGAGATTCCACTGCCTTACAGTCCCAGGTTGTGCGGAGGTCGCGCGAAGTCATATATCGAACGATAATGCCATGTCATTCGAACAAGGCTCATGGCATTCGAACGACGTGCCTAAAAAATGTTTAATTTGAGTTGCGCTTGTACGCTGTCATGTTTCTAGCCCTTGGATCATTGAGTTATCGAAATCTGGTGAGCCCAGATGGGTAAAAACGGTATTTGGATGAATTTGGGCTTTTTATAAGGGGTGTTTGGCTCCTTAAGGTTCATTTTGGGTTGGAATAAGGAGAGAGAGATGGGTGGGTCTTCCACTATTTTTTGGATGTTCCTGCACCTCTCTCCACCACAAACCACCATGCTACTACACACATCCACCTTATATCCCCATATTTATTATGTATTCCACCATATTTGAATCATATATACCCATTTCCACCATTATTGGGAATAACTAAGAATTTATAAGGTGTTGTCGGGAGTTTTTGGAGAAGATGAAGATGGAACTTTCATGGAGTTTGAAGTGGATTTTTGAAGGGGGTTTTCTTGGAAGCTAGATTGAGAATGCTTTTGGGTGGGGCAACCTCCTTGAGGCCACCTTAGGAGGTGTGATATTGTCATATTCCTTGACATTCCATGCCTACCACTAGTGGAGCTTCATTGAGGTGGGGAAAACCAATGCTTAGATTAAGACTCTATTTTATGTGTTTATAGTCTTGATTGTTAGAATATTAATAGTATGATGCTTAGAAAATAATGATGGTTTTTCTAGCAAAACTAATAATAAACATTTTTATGGAATAACAAAGTTGAGAAGAAAATTTCATTTTTGTTGAAAATAAATGACGAATGCATATTTCAAAGTTTTTAAAAATAAAGGTTTGGGTTTTATGAAATTGGTGTATTTTCTAGAAGCTACTGTTAAATATTTTATGGAATGAAATATTTGAAATAATGTTGATCTTGCTAAAATAATGGTGATACAAAGTTCCAAAGTTTCTAGCAAAAATGGAGAATTTATGAAATGTGACATTTGTTTGAAGTTTTGAAGAAATAATAATGTCCTTTAATCTTGAAAGGTTATAATTTGAAAGTGTTATGAATTTCTAGAATAAACCATGTGTTCAACCCATTTAATAGAATTTTAGGATTTAAAATCCATCTTTCTATTCATATAAACTTGTAGTATTTTGATATTAAATATGCAAGTAAGTTTAAAGAAGATTTTATTGGGTTTGAACTTGAAAAGAAAAAGAACATAGAAATTCTAATCTTCCAAGTGTGTAAGAATGTGTTAAAAGTGCGATAAGGATAAAGTTGTAAGACTACATGTAGTAATAAAAAGGAAATGAAATTTATTGTAAAAGTAAACTTTGAGTATAATTAGATTTCTCGAATAAAGAAATGTATAATTTGGAAATATGGTTAGTGAAGGTGTTGAACAAGTGCTAATGGTTAAACATTACAAAGTTGGCAAGTGTAACTTAATAATATTTTGAAAGATTAACACTTATGAATTTGGAAAGGAAAAAAAAGGAATTAAGATGTTTCCAATTTAAAGGAAAGTTACTCCAAAAATTTTGAAAGGTGTTAATGTGTTTAAAGCACTTAAGAAGTTTGTGTGGGTAACTTAATGGTGTTTTGAGAAACTAACACTTGTGAAAATGGAGTAAAATGTGAGTTTGGAGACAAATGGGTAATTTTATGTAAAGCGAAATATTTTTATGAAATAAAAATGTTGGAAAGGTTGTTTCACATGATAGTCCTAATGAACATGATTTTTGGAATGAAAATCAAAGTTAAAGCGTAAAGGACGTGAAATGATGATTTTCATAGTGTAACACAAGTTGGAGTGAAACCCTGGGATTGGCTTCGACCGGATATAAAAGGGAAAGAAGGAATAATGTGGACATTTCTGAAGTGTTAAAACACATAAAAGTAACTTGGATAACACGTGGATAATTAAAAAGGGCCTAAATCCCTTGAGTGAAAGACCCAAAACAAGTGGTCAGAGTACGGTGGCATTTTCGGCGGTGTGGATCTCGTTAAAGTTTGTGGTTATTGAAAGAATCTGAGAAAAGATAAAGGGATAAGGAACATGTCAAGAAATGGGTTGTGTGGTGAAAACGTGTTAATAAAACCTAACTTGAAGGAATTAATAAATGTTTCGGTAAAGGTTAAAATGGACAAGTAAATGTGTAAATTGATTAGTGTCCATAAGATAAAGGGAAGGTAAAGTAAGTGGGTAAACGGATGGTTAAACAACCGAAGTGATTAAATTCATAATTAGAACAAGGGTATGTTGTGAAAGGTTTTCAAGGCTAAGTAAGTATTTTCTAACATGACATTCGCATGTGTTGAAAGGGTGGTTTTCAATGAAAATACTAATATGGATCAGTTAAAATAAAAAGGGTAAATTTAGTAAAGAAATGGATTTCGGTCAATTCAAGTGCAGTTGTTTCAAATATTTAACTGTGTGTTAAATAAAGGGATGAATGTAAAAATGAGAAAAAGGAAGTCTTTTACACTCTTAAGGTGAATTAATCTAGACAAATAATTTTTTCTGAAAGAAAACAGTTTCATGGATAAGTATACGTATATATATATAAAGGGTAGTTGCATGTGCACGTAAGAATAATGTGTTAGAGTCTTCTTTCTACCATTTGATTCGATATTGAATTTTTATATTTCCCACTGGTCATTTGGCTCACACCATCGTCTTTGTTACGACAGATTGGGTGTGGGTCCTTATTTTGAGAGCGTTATACAGGTAAGTATTCTATCTAATTTTATGTTAGTGTATCTATATGATTGGACTCCGGGGATGCTACCCAAGGGTCCTTTACATAGTTTGAACTTGAAATTAGAATTACATGTTAAATAAGTGAAACGTTAATTAAATTAAAACTGGACTAGTAAAATTGTATAAGTTGTTTCATTGAACTTCACATATAATGTTCGGGTCGGACCGGGTTGATTACGAGTAACCCACAAATTCGTACGAGGGAATTACAAATGGCATCATAGCTCTAGGTGAGGTCGGTATTGGAACTTTCAGTCTGGGTGTTGGTTTGGTTCGGTCATGCTAGTTTGGTGAGGGTTTATTTCGTTTCCTCAACGGTAAAGTCAAAGAGGTTAGCATGACAAGTAAGTTAGTGTCAGGTGGGACGCGATCAAGTTGATAGCTATTAATTGCTTTCGCGCATCTGATTATATTGTCAGTAATTTATGACAATCCATGCAATATAATAGTGGTGACACCATGGTTGTTAGTGTGAGGTGCTTATGTTCCAATCCTTGATTGCGTAGGGCCTTCTGAGATGCTAATAAGGTGAGATAATTCCCATTGGGCAGGCGACACAAGTAGTTCATAGTCAACGACAGAGGTTGAGGATAAGGGTGTTGTGACTAAGCACTCATGATTTGTGATTAAAAGGTATATATCCCTTAGGTGCAGCGCTTATGGGTAATTAATGCCGGAATTGTAATTAGGGAAATTCGATCCTTGGGGTGATATCGCAATTTATGGTAGTCCGATGAACATATGAAGTTGCGTAAGCTAATAGTGGCAACATCGTGATCCTTTGCGTGATATGTATTATGTTGTAACTTTGATGAGTAGAGTAGCCTTGGTAGTGGTAACAATGATTAGTGTTCGTCGCAAACTAGATGTAAAGGTTGTATATTTCATATATGGGGTTTAGATGACTGAGCGAAGTTCATGAGTATTGCTTCTAAGGTAAGAACGTGTTGGTTACCTTGGTTGAGTACTTGGGGTTAATGTATCTTAATTATAATTTTATATTGAGTAACAGGATCCCTCGTGGCGTCCGTGATGTAGGCCTTGGTATTTTTAATTAATACATGATGTCTCATATCCTACCAAGATCTATATTGTCATTTTAACTTTTAGATTAGAACATGGTATGATGTTTACATAATTAGCCAAATTAGTTGTCATGGTTGGACATTTATTGAGGATTAGATGAGTGAGACCTTGAAGTTTATAGGTTGTAGGCGACATCATGTACCCTTCCATAATCCTTAGTAGCATTGGTTGTGGTTTGTACATGGAATAAGGTCACAGCTGTTTGGAAGAAAGATATGATTAGTACCTAAGTGTAAGGACTCATTTTAGCCATCAAAGCAATGGCTAGGTGCAAGGTAAGGTAATCATAGTGTGAGATTGGTTTGAAGGCATTTTGGGGCTTCCCATAGGACAAATCGTGTGCAGTATCATCAGGGATAGAAATTAGCTAGTTGCAATGTCCTGAAGTGCTCTATGGTTAAGGTGCGCCATATGTGGAAGCTCGAAGACTAGTGTCTTCGTGATCACCAAGTAATCATTATATGGATATTGAAAGGTCTGTAGAGTGCACCTAGAACGGTAAAGATGTGGAGGATAAAATAATGTCAGATTTAGGGAATTTTACATGGAATGTGTTTGGTGTCCTTAGGAGACGGGTTAAGTATGATGTGAAGAAGAATTAGAGTCCTAGTAATGATTATGTTAGGGGTCAGGTGATGATCTCAGAGTGTTGGCCAAGGTTTTGAAGATTCATATAGTGTACATGTAGAGTGCAGTTTCCCAAATCGACATAGATGGGTGGCGTAACCTCTAATGAAGAATTAAAAACTCATTTTGTTTATGGAGTGTAATGCTCGTGTGTCATGGAATGACTAGTGGTGGTGGTGGTGTGACGCATGATTTAGATAAATATTGGGAAATTTATCCGAAATTTAATTTGATGACGTTGGGTGGAGACTTAAAAATTGCAATCGAGTTAGGGTAACATCGGAGCATGATTAGAACATTGGCATGTGTCGACGGTATGCCAAGATTAGTTTTTGGTACGTCCTACTAAGACGATACAGATGAGGAGATGTGGCCTTATGTGGTGCCTACTACCCTTAGAATGATAATAATAGTCGGCGTGGTCATCGCGTGAGTTAATTTGGATTGTATCAGGAAGTAAGTTTAGTTGCAATCTCGTGTAGTCAAAGGACATGGTAAGGGGAAGGCGTCTCTCAAACTAACTAACGCCTATGGGAATTTGAGGATGTCGATAATAGTATGAGAAAGAAGACAATAACTTAGGTCCATTAGGTTGGTGATGTCATCACTAGAAAAATTCAATATAAAAAATGGTGTGACTCATCCGCCAAGTAGAATGGTTCATGTGTTCCAAGTATGTGAAGGGTAAGGCCTTACTTCCAAGGATGAAAGTTGGGTGTTGATCCCATAGAGAACTAAAGGTTCATATGTTGCTTTCGTGTTAAAAGAATGAATAGTTATGATTTAATTCATCATGATTGGTGACCCAAGTCATGGTGTGTGGCTAGGATTAGTACCCGGTGGGAACGAAGGGAATGAGTGGCATGACTTCTAGCATGTGGCGTAAGTTCTCTTTTGTAAATCATAATCGGACGCTTATGAGTAGAATTTCTCAGGACATTTTCTTGTTCCTTCGGACTCTCTTGTGCCCCTACCGATTTCAAAATTTGGGGATTGGTATTCTCATATATGTGGTAACTCGGGTTGGTTCCATGTCACAGTATGACGTGATTGGTCCTAGTAGAGTGCGGTGGATCGGATATGGTCAAGGCAACTCGATAACTGGGTGCACCCTGTCTGATGTATTCTTGATATTATATAAATTTATGTGTATGGGTGGCTACTCTTTTGGCCACATGATTTTCTCGCAGTATTGGCATTTCTTAGGATTAATGGCCTTTTGACTGGCCGACATGGCAGTCAGTGGATCTGTTTGAAAGAGAGGGATGATGACTTAAACATATGGTATAGCATTATAAATTGAGGAAAACTTAGCATACGATGTTGCTTTGCCACGGTGAGTGAATTAGAGTGAGGCTCCAGCGAGTGATCAAAGGTGAGATGCCTAGAGTAGTACTAGGGTCATTAGAGTGACCCAACGGAAGGTGTAATACAAACTAACAGTGATGACTTGGTAAGAATATTACTTCTTGGAGTGAGAAATTAACATAGTATGGATATTGGCAAGCTCATGCGAGTTGAGCAGTCAGAATTGCCTGAAAATTTTGTAGTACTCAGGATGTGCAATCCTAAGATAAAATTGACATTATTGATGAATACGATCACTAGCTATATTATGGTTCACGTTGGGTGAGTGTTGATCGCTATAAAGGGTCGTTCGTGGAGGCACCAGCGTTCATTGGGTACTTTCTTGGGTAGTACTAGATATTATTTTAAAATGATCATCAAGTGAGCGGAGACTCGGAGTCGATTATGTGGCATTCATGGTTAGAAAGATGGTGAGTTTTAGAACATATCGCATATTGATTATTTGGTTACAAAGACCTTAGTATTGAGAACTTCGATAATTCTCTCTTGGATGATATCTATGGCTTAGGACAGAAGTTGGTGAACCCCTTAAGCTTAAGGAATGACGGATCGAGAATTTCGATGATGAAATTCCCCCAGGAGGGAAGTTTGTAATACCTTGCCCTAATATTTCATTTAAATTTTTATGTAAATTATAATGAAATGGGGTTGATGATAATTGTAAAAAAAATGGGGTAAAAACAGGAATTTTGAGAAAATAATAAGAAAGAAGGGTTCGAACGAGAATCACGTCATTCGAACAAGGTTAGGACCTTGTTCGTGTAACACCCCGTGATTTTTTAGTCGTAAAATCTTTGTTATATTAAAAATTTTGAAAAAAGTAATTTTTGGAATCTATTTAATTTTGGTATGTAAAAAGGTTGGTATTTATATATAAAAATAAAGTTTTAAGTGGAATATAAATTGGGATTAAAATTTGGAACTTTTAACTTTTTTTATAAAAATCGGGGGAGGATCCGACCTAAGGAGAAAAAATAAATAAAAATATCCAACCGTCCAATCGACCTGAATTTTTTTAGTAGCTTCGTCTCCCCTTCACTATAACATATTAAAATTTTAGCCAATTCCAACGGTTTAATTGTGTAACACCCCCCGCGCCCGAAAGAGACACGCCGCATGCTACTACGATAAAATTAAACTAAAACCATCAACAAAAGTATAGAGCATCTAAATGTCCACAATTTAAATACTACAAATCCACAATTTCTATTTCCACAATAATGATTACAATAGAGTCTTTCAAATATAAAATTCTCCAACTAACATTACACCACTAATCATTACATCAAAAATAAATTTGTCAATCCAAGCTCTAAAATAATTCTCCAAAATAGTCTACACCATCTCAATCCGCGTTAACCTGCCAACTAAAAGAAAAACGGGGAAGTACACAATATGACAGGAATAGATGCTCAAAATTACTTAGCATGATGAATAAATCGCAACAATATGAATTGCATGTACAAATTAAATGCAATACTTAAGCATTGAATCAATATTAATTTCTCAACAACACAACAATGAGTCACCAGGCCTCACCTCACTGCGCCTATACATTTTAAGCATATCCGGATTTTGGACTATTGACGGGTGCCCATTCTGCATGACATATTAAAATCTCATGACACGATGCTCAAATCACAATATAATATATCATAAAGAATAAATATTTTAGATTTCAATAATTTTCTCAGATTTGAAAGAATATCGCAATTTCATATGAGTACAATCGACACAGAAATCAAAACGAAATACTCTCGAGGAGAATATTGTGTAAGTCATGTACCTCAAAATCATCACATGAATGACACATAAAAATAAGCCTCTAAATCTGATCTTACCATCACGTTCCTCTCACAAAAATAATCAAATCTCGTTCTAGTGCAAACTCGAGAAAACACTAAATAAGCCTTCTAATATAAGGTTGAAATCTTGAATAAGTTTGGGGCCATGGTTCTAGATGAAAGGGAGTAATTTTGGAGAGGTCTTATGGTTGAAAAGTTTGAGAAAAAGTTATTTGAAAAGTCCATCAACGAATTAGTTGTGATATATGAAGGATTAAGAGTTTGATTAACAAAAGAGTTATAATAAGATACAAACACTCGAAACATCATTGTGGACCGTCACAATGGCTTGAAATTTTAGCATGTTGTAGCGAACGGCGAGACATGACTTCTGTGCAAAATTCAGCTCGATCGGCCGGTCGGATTTTTAAAAATATTATTTTTATCCTCCTTAGCTCGGACCCCCCCCCCCCCCCAAATTTTTATACAAAAAGTTTAAATTTCCAAATTTTAATCCCGATTTAAATTCCAGTTAAAACCTTATTTTTATATATAAAAACATACATATTTAATTATTAAAAATAATTAAATCCAAAATTTTATTTTTCTCAGAATTTTTCAAAATTAGTTTAAAAATACCATTAAAAAAATCAGGGTTGTTACATACTTCCCACTAATAAGGAATTTCGCCCTCGAAATTTGACGAAACCTAACGCTAAAAAAAATTCTACTTGATTCTATTTCCCAAAAATTACACTACTAAAGTCTTCCAGTCAATTCTAAACATCCTCACCATGATACCTAACACGTCTTCAAAAAATCTCTATCTCTGAAGAAAACTCGTCTAACGTGCATGCTAGACCCAAAACCCAAGACCCGAGGGTTGTCGTATACCTAAGCTATGATACCATTTGTAACACGACGCGCACCCGAATGAGACACGCGGTGTGATACTACGATAAAACTAAACTAAAACCATCAACAAAAGTATAGAGCATCTAAATGTCCACAATTTAAATACTACAAATCCACAATTTCTATTTCCACAATTTAAATACTACAAATCATTAAGCACAAAAGCTAGAGTATGTAAGACATGCAAGAAATTACTCATAAGATATGGCAAGATAAGAGTCATGTGCAAGCATGAGAGAACCATCAAACGAAGGAAATATTGAAAGAGGCATATTTTCCATTTTAAACAAAAATACCCAAAAAGGACCTAAACGCAATAACTTAGTGCTCCTGCTCTGATACCACTTTTTGAAAATGTAGGACCCCCAATTTTTAAAATCTTAACAAAGTAATTTACTTTTAATGCAGAATAAAGATGGTTCAAATAAAGGAACTAAACTATGCAAGATTCACAATTAAAATATTACAATTTTAATTCTTCCAAAATTAAAATTAAACTAAACCGGATTTTAATTTTCTCAAAATTAAAAATTGCATTTTAAAACAAACTTGTGAATATTTAACTTATAGCCCAAAAGTAATTTAACCCAAGTCCTAGAAATTTTCCTAACAAATAATTAATCCAATTTTGCAAAAAGTCCAAACCAAATTTTATCTAATAAAATAATGACTTGAATTAAATTAATATTTACCCAAATTTAATTAAGCACCAATTTAATTAAGTGTGACAATTAAACTAAATTTTATCTTGAATTATCCCAAGCATGCGTTCTAAGTTATTTTGCAAGATAAAAGTAAATCAGTCACACTACGCCGCGATGTACGAGGCAAAACCACAACGGGAAAAACCTCGGACGGTTCTAGCCATAAATCCACTAAGTATGGTTTTACAAATACAAGACAAAACGACTTACAACACTCAACTTGACTCCGTCCAAGTCCCGACATTTCTTCTTATACACACCTCTGCCTAGCGAATAACCACCGAGGTCCACTGCAGTCTCGAAATCCACTGATCGGACTTTTTTTTGTCACCGCCACCCGAATAAGGAACCTTTCTCCAAGTGGGTATGCCACAACAAACAAGCTTCTTCTTTTATGGGATGTAGAAGCAAACCCAAACTCTCTTTTACGGTAGAGAAGAATCCAGTGCCAAACAAATTCTCCAAACAACATGTATATATATATAGATAGAAACTTGGATTAAAATGACAGTTGGGTGTAAACTTGGTTTTGTTCTTTGAATAAATCAATTTGAATGACAAACATCAAGGGAACTTTTTATGAAAGAATTAATCTCTCAAACACTCTCTAGGATATGGAAAAAAATTCTAGAAAAATTCTGGTCCCGAAGTCATTAAATTCTGTGAAAGAGTAGTGGGACAAAGTAGTGCAAAAGTAGGACAAAACTGCCAAAAAAATTCCCGCCATAAATCTCGTTCAAATGAGATTTTCGTTCGAACGAAGTCTCGTTCGAACGACCCTTCTAACGAAGGCCAAGTGATAAAAGTCATTGGTAAACTCTTTTGAATGACATTCTCGTTCGAACGACAAACTCGTCAGAACTACAATATCGAACGAACTACCAGAATGTCATTTTTCAATTCTAAGCCCCAAAACTTTTTATTCAAAGTTCTAAAATGATCTTCTGAAAATAAATTTCATTTTAAAATAAAATTACACCCTTTATAAAATTATTATAAGTCTCCCTATATATATATAAATATAGAAATGCATTCATACCTTTTGGAGACTATGGAATATGATGTTGATGACGTAAAAACATGGCACTTGAAATTCGGCAATGATGAATCTTTATAAGTCTTGGCCGCTACGTCTTCAACTCTTGCATATCATAGGCTTGGAGGATACTCACTCAATACTATCCTATGACACAAGTGTTTTTGTCCGGAATTGAGCCAACACTACATTAAGACTCAATTGGAAATTTGTGTCCTTACCTATCTCCCCCTTTGGCTATTCCGCAACAAAAACCAAAACAAAATTCTAAAGGGCTGTCAAGCTCACTAGACTCAAAAACATCCCACCCAAAATAGAGAGTACAATGCTTAACTTGAATACCACTTTAGAATAAAATGCTTTGCCCCTTTAAATAGATGTCGCGTTACAATACATGCACACTTAAGCAACACATTAAACGCATATGGAATATTAAATTATTAAATTAAATTTAAATAAAGACTCATCCTTAATTAATTCTCCCACTTTATCAAATGATCTACTTAGAAGGACGTCTCCCACTAAGTTAAATCTCCCGAACTAAGATACGATTACAATAGGATCAGATACCATTTCTCCCCCTATCATTCTCCCCCTTTTTGTTCAGCAATAGACAAAGGCTAAAGAATAAAAAAATTAACTTATCTCCCTCAATTAATGCATATACACCCCCTAAACTAAACAAGGGATAAATAGAATGGGATAACAAGCTAACTATGCAATTGTGCATAAAGTGATGAGAACATTAAAGCACATGGGCAACTAAAATTCAACTAATCCACATAAAGAGATGAATATCAACTATGATGTGATAGCAAAATATATCAATTGATTGTAGTAATCTAAGCATGTGATATCGAAACAAAATTCGCAACAAAATAGATACCAAAAATGAATTAAAAGCTTAAATGAACTAGCTAATAAAGGCAAAGACTAAAAAATAAACAAAATATCATATATATGTATACACAATAGATTCAAACTAATCATAAGTACACACATATAGATATAAACACCAAAATGACACAAAACTGAATAACATAAGTTTTTCCACGCTCTTATAGCATAAATGCATCATATGAAAACGGAAGTGAAGGGGTGTGAACTAGATACTAATGAATTTAAAACCCAATCACTTAAACATGTTCACGAAGTTCGCATTTGATTGCAAAACTTTATCAACTTAAAATATAGCCTTATGTGACAAGATAAAGTGAACTCATGAATAAACATACACAATGCATACAAGCCTAGAATTTTGATGATTCTACACACCAATAGAGTCATGACAATGAAAGTGAAACTAGGATAAATGGACGTTGTGAAAACCATTGATATACCATCCAAACTCTCTCAAAATATGCACATTAATTCATTTGAATGAATATGTCAAACAAAACAAAATAGGCCTTGACAAATATATTTCTTTTAATGCCATTTCTCTTTTTGGCCTTTAGACTCGTATTTCTTTTAGGTCCACTATAAACGGTGGCTTACTCGTAGAGGATAAATTTCCTTTCAGAGACCTTCCCCGTGCACATATATATATATAGATCATTTTTACATCACACAAATCTCACATGCAACGGATTTTTACATGCACTAGTCTTACTAGGTCATAGTATGTAGATGACTAGATTGGTAGGAGAACAACTCGCAAAGCTCAAATATAACATGTTAAGTTAAGGTTCAAAAAGCTCGTGCATGTGTGTAAAGGCATATAAAAATGAATCCCTTAAACAAGTCAAACTTAAACTACTCCATGTAAGCATGACAAAGAACATTTTAAGGATTAAAATTATAACCAAAAGTTCTAGTCACATGGAAGCGAAATGAGGATTCAAACACAAACATATGCAACAAAATGTGGGTAAAACCAAAATACACACAAAAATAAAATCATTTTGATTTTTTCAAAGTTTTTCACCAACCACAAAAATTAACTCAAAAGATAAACAAAAATCAATTTGTATTTTTCATTTAATGCAAATTATAATGAAAGAATAAAATACAAAAGATAAAGAAAAATCATAATTTTAGCATGTGATTGATTATGAAGCATAGACTAAACTTAGCGCTCCTGCTCTGATACCACTTGTTGAAAATGTAGGACCCCCAATTTTTAAAATCTTAACAAAGTAATTTACTTTTAATGCGGAATAAAGATGGTTCCAATAAAGCGACTAAACTATGCAAGATTCACAATTAAAATATTACAATTCTAATTCTTCCAAAATTAAAATTAAACTAAACCGGATTTCAATTTTCTCAAAATTAAAAATTGCAATTTAGAACAAACTTGTGAATATTTAACTTATAGCCCAAAAGTAATTTAACCCAAGTCCTAGAAATTTGCCTAACAAATAATTAATCCAAGTTTGCAAAGAGGCCAAACCAAATTTTATCCAATAAAATAATTACTTGAATTAAATTAATATTTACCCAAATTTAATTAAGCACAAATTTAATTAAGTGTGACAATTAAACCAAATTTTATCTTGAATTATCCTAAGTATGCGTTCTGAGTTATTTTGCAAGATAAAAGTAAATCAGTCACACTACGTCGCGATGTACGAGAAAAACCCATAATGGAAAAAATCACAAACGACCCTAGCCTCAAATCCATTAAGTATAATTTTTATAAGTACAAGACAAAAAGAATTATAACACTCAACTTGACTCCGTCCAAGCCGCGACGCTTCTTCTTGTACACACCTCTGCCTAGAGAATAACCTTAGAGGTCCACCGCGGTCTCGAAATCCACCGATTGGACTTTTTCTGATCACTGCCACCCGAACAAGGAGCCTTTATTCAAGTTGGTATGTCACAACAAACAGGCTTCTTCTTTTATGGGATGTAGAAGCAAACCCAAACTCTCTTTTACGGTAGAGATGAAACCGGTGCCAAAAAAATTCTCCAATCAAGATGTATATATATATATATATATATATATATATATATATAGATAGATAGATAGAGAGAGAGAGAGAGAGAGAGAGAGAGAGAGAGAGAGAGAGAGAGAAACTTGGATTAAAACAAACAATTGGGTGTAAACTTGGTTTTGTTCTTTGAATAAATCAATTTGAATAACAAACACCAAGGGAACTTTTTCTGAAAGAATTAAGATCTCAAACACTCTTTAGGAGATGGAAAAAAAATTCTAGAAAAATTCTGGTCCCGAAGTCATTAAATTTTGTGAACGAGTAGTGGGACAAAGTAGTGGAAAAGTGGGACAAAACTTCCAAAAAAATCCCGCCAGAAATCTCGTTCGAACGACCCTTCTAACGAAGTTCCAGAGGCCAAGTGAGAAAAGTCGTTGGCAAACTCGTTCGAATGACATTCTCGTTCGAACGACAATATCGAACCAACTGCCAGAATGTCATTTTTTAATTTTAAGCCCCAAAACTTTTTTATTCAAAGTTCTAAAATGACCTTCTGAAAATAAATTTCATTTTAAAATAAAATTACACCCTTTATAAAATTATTCCAAGTCTCCCTATATATATATATATATATATATATATATATATATATATATATATATATATATATATATATATATATATATATATATATATATATATATATAAATGCATTCATACCTTTTGGAGACTACGGAATATGATGTTAATGATGTAGAAATATGGCACTTGAAACTCGGCAATGATGAAGCTTAATAAGTCTTGGCCGCTACATCTTCAACTCTTGCATTTCATAGGCTTGGAGGCTACTCACTCAATACTATCCTATGACACAAATCTTTTTGCCCAGAATTGAGCCAACACTACATTTAGACTCAATTGGAAATTTGTGTCCTTACATGCATCATGGTACATGGGCACCCCCCATATCCGAGATTTTTTGACACCACAGTTAATATTTATTTATATTTAATATTACTCAGTGAATGAATAGTAATAATGATGTGAGAAGATTAACCTTGTCGTGAGTGACAAATACGACATTTATGATAAATTTAATCGGGGCGCGCGTGTCAGTCGTGACGAAACTTAAATTGGAAAATAAAATGTAATTTATTTATTTTAATTCATATGGTCATTTTGAGTGTGTTGGTGTGTCCGGAAGGGTCAAAATTGAGTACCCTAGGGCTATGTTCGGGTCTCAGGGACTTTTGTGATTAATTGGGGACTATTTAGGTGACTTTTGGGCTTCTAATGGCAATTGAAAAGTCAAAAACGGGATTACACTTATAAAATGAAAGGTTTGGGCTTAAAGAATAATCATTTTCGTAAAACCAAAGGTTAGGAGAGCTATACAAAGAGTTAGAGAGACAGTGAAAAGAATTGAGAAGGAATTTCAGGAGTCTAAGGGAAGATTTGAAGAATTTGTGAAAGAACATACATGGAGTATCATCATCAAAGTGTAAATCAAAGAGAGGACACTACAACCATATGTTTCTTCTTTAATGGATCAGACCTACATTAAAAGGCAAGTGTTTATCTGGCTGAATTTTAGTTGAATGTCATATTCATGTTAGAATATGATGTTTACTATTTTGGAATTCATGAAAGGTTATGTTAAATTGAGGAATTAAAAATTATATTTTGGGGAGAATTGATAGTAGTATATAATTCTTATGTTAGAATATGAATATTGATGAAATTCTAACAAGTAAAATTGGGAGAAATATGGGTTTTACATGTGTTCTTGATAATAAATGGTAAAATAATGTTTTAGAGAACAACCCTAAATTAATCCAATTTAAGTTCAATTTTTGACGATTTGATGAATATAAAATATTATAAATCATGTATATAGATTATCATATTGTTAGGGATATTCGTTTGGGAGTTTGGAGTTGTAAAATGAAAGATTGAACATCAAAAATAGTGGAGAAAACGCATGAAAAATTGTTTTAGAAAAATGACGAACATTTTATGATAATTTTAGGACTATTTTAAGTGGAAATTGGTAGTGTGCACACCAGTTCTTATATAAAATCATGTTTTGCACAACTTTGTAGTTTTAAAATTTTTCAAAATTGGATCAGAAAAGCCTCAAATTGTAATTTTATATTTCTAGGCAAAATGTAACTTTATCGTGAAAAAGGATTATTGGGAATTAAAATATAATACGAACTTGTTATAATGAGTTTGGGTTTTGGACCAATAAGTATGGGTTAAAGGTAGCTACTGGAATAACTAATTAAAATAATTGTATCCTTTCGGTTAACAAGAGATGTTATGAGTAATGGAAAATGTGAATAAAATGTGAAATATTAGTTTATGGGATAAACTTGAAATTCACTCTATGTATGTATTGGATGAGTGTATGCATATATTATGTTGATTGTGATATTATGTGTATGACATAACTACGTTTCTTGCTATCAAGGGACGTTTCTGCATCGGGACAGTCATATCTTGATGAGCCATAGGGGAAATTTTTGACTTGTACCTCAAAATATAGAGCCTAGGAAAGGCCTATCTGTGATAACGATAAGCTGACGGTCATATGGGTGCATAGGTATATGCGTAGCCCATAGGCTTGGAACTATATTCGCCTCCAAAATATGTTATTTGTATTTATGGTTTCAGTGAGAAACTGAACCAATAGTCCTTTATTTAGTACGTGAGGTACTGGCACTTAATAGCAGAGTATGCATGCACCGCGGGTGGGATGTTGTAGTAGTGTATATATAGTTAGAGTGATATATGTATATACTTGCGATTTATGCTACTGTGTGTATTTAGTAGATGAAAAAATGGTGACATTTAACATGATCCTAGTGCGGTAAAGATTAAATATAAGATGAGAAATTTATGCTGGACTCTTTGATGCAAATTAATTGGTAACGTATTGGATGTGCGATATGGGTAAGAATGAAGAGTTAGTTGGTATAGAAATAAACATGAATTGAAATAGTTATTCGGGGTAGTATAATCAGGAAAAGTTAGAGATGTACGTTAGGTGTGCACATTAGATGAGAGGTGAGCATCTCAAGTGAGAGCACGTGAACCTAACATGAATATAGTATTTGCAAATTTTGCATTTAAACATTTGCTAAATTTTTAAAACTGTTTTACTCGGGATCTGGCCCATTTTTCTCCAAATCTCTATTCTTTTTGTAAAATATTTTAGCTGCCCAGCTACAAGGACACTAGGCTTAGCAGATTATATCTTGTAGCCTACTGCAGCTGCGATTGAAGTTGCAGGTTATTGATATTAGGTGCCTCCGTATTGACTCAGTTCTTCATTATAAACTTTCTTTCCAATCAGACATGTTGTCCATTTTATTCTATTTTTATTCAGAGATGTTGAGTTCTGTTATGATGTATTAGATTGTGGAGTTACTTTTATTTCAGAATATTGTATGGATATTTTAGACTAGATTATATAATAATGATATAATTATTATTCTGTCATTATTCATTGTGCGCTTGATATTTAAATGGTGGAATGTGTTATTATTTGTCATTTGATTTTATGTTAATTAAAAAAGATAAAATTTTAACTCTAACTTTTTAAATATTAGGTGGCTAGTAAATAAAAGGTTTTCGACAGTGATGCTAAGAATGAGGCAACTGTATATTCTAAAATAATTTAATAAACGACTTGTCACCCGTTATTTAGTTAGGAGGGGTTTTACAGATGGTATCAGTGACACTTTGGCTTTAAGGTTGGATTAAATTTTGCTCATAGGAGAAGTACTACCATATTGGGAGGTAGTTACTGTAGACACCGCATTCTGTTACCCCTTAAACTCTCCTCAGGTCCCTAGCACCTCCTGTCATCACCACAAACCCAGGTCATACCCCGAGTACTAACCTATAAGCCATCGGGCAGTCCCAGGCTCTGTTTGACCAAAAGTCAAATCTTCAGCTCGACTGAGGCTAAATGAATCTTCGAAGGGCACTAAAACCCCTTTCCAACAGTCCGTCCCGTGAGCGATTCCGACCTACCATGCGGACGAACGACCCAATTTCCCCAAAACTCAATCAGGAGGCCGTCGGGCGCTCCCGGCAACCGTTTGACCTAAGTCAACTCTTCAGCTCGATCGAGACTGAATGATCTTCAAAGGGAACTGAAACCCCTTTCCAACAATCCGCTCCGTGTGCCATTTCGACTAACGGTAAGGACGAATGATCCGTTTTACTCCGAAAGGTCACCGAATGTTTCCAGGGCCCGATTGACCAAAGTCAACTCCCTGAACCAGATTAAACTCTTTGGAATGTTGAAGTACATCTCCTAACCTTTTCGATGATCCTCCCCGTGCGCGATTTTGACGTGCTATGCGGACTAACGATCCGTTCGCGTCCGATATTTTCCTGTCCAATGGACGGACAAATGCTTCCGAGCCATATTTGACCCAAAGTCAACTCCCGAACCCAGGAGCGGTCCAAATGACTTCTGAAGGTCTCTGAATTACCTTTAAAATTGTTTTCCTCATGCACGACTCTGTTCAATGGTTTGCCTTCTGCAGAAGATTTTCGAAAAAGGCCTAAAAGACACTGCCAAACGATAGGTCCCAGACCCTGCCTATCAGCAGTGTGCCTAAACGCACCTGCCGAATGGTAGGAACAGGTCTATGCCGATTGGCAATCACCTGGGCCTATGAAAAGGAGGCCTGACATCACTTGCAAGGTGAGCCCAGATCTGATAGATATCACTCTCAGCAGATCCAGAAAACCTCTCTCAAAGTCAGCGTGATTTCCACATCCAAATCCCTTTCCAACCTTAACTTTTCATAATCCTTTTCACCAAACTTGGTGAATTCACTACCCTCCATCATCATCCAAGTCTAAGGGATGCTCTCCAATATTCAAGATCAATCTCAAGATCTTCAAGAAGGTTCAATTTTCTCAACTTTCTCCGTAAATTCTCATAAATTCTCATACATTCGCAATATCTTATTTTATTACTTAGCACTTTTAATATCCCATATCATACATCCTAATATACTTTTTATTTAGTATTATTGCACATCTTTTATTTTCATATAAATAAAAACCCAAAAAAACAAGAAAAATAGGGTTTGCTCATAAATTTCAAACGGGAATTCTCACACTTTTCATACACTTTTTTCACAACTAAAACACTTTTTCTACAAAAAAAAATAAGAGAATCCCCGGTTGGATTTATGGGATAAACCCCACCCCTCATTTTGCATGCGAACTACGTGGCCTTTGATGCCTCTATAGGCTACGTAGGCGTCTCGGGGTAAAACCCGACACTCGAGTCCTATTTTTTACTTTTTCTATCATTTTTTATTTTCTCTAAACTCCACTCTCTTATACTATATATATACATATATTTGTTCTTAGGGTCGTATTATTACATATGCGTTATCGTTCCCTCATAACGATTAACGTAAGGATGATCGCCTAAATCCTATTTTCTAATACTTTTATACCTTCCTACGGATGACTCGCTTTACCTCTTCCATTCTACAAATCGATGATTCCTGCCTCCACTATATATACACATGCACACATATCACGGGGAAAATAAAGGAAAATAACAAAAATCCATGAGAGACCAAAAGGGTGGAATGGGTGCCTAACACCTTCCCATTTCGTAACTTAGCCTCCGGACCCTTCTCGAATCATTTTGGTTTCATATGAACTAGTATGTCTTTGGATGATATCCTTCGGGATGGCTTCCTCTTTTCTTTTGTCTGTTTTGAGTAAAATATACTTATGACTTTAATCTCTCTACATCTTTCATCTCACCTCAAATGACGTCGGCCGAAGCGCTCCCAAGAGGGATGCGCGGGACCTAAGGATCCTCACTCTCACGCTGCCCCCCCCCCCCCCCCCCCCACCCCCCACTGTGGTGAGGATCGGGGATGTCCACAGTGGCGACTCCGTTGGGGACAAATATGTTTATTTTGAGGGCTAGAATCTATTTACATGGATGTTATGGTTGTTTATATTTTTCCCCTATTTGCATGTTCCCCTTTATTACTCATGTGTACCCCATGCTTATGCTTCTATTCACACACTTGTAGAAAATTCTCCATGTACACTTCGCACCATGTGCACCTAGGGTCACATATATCCACATGTTGCACGCATCACCCATTCATACTTGGTGTACCATTGGTACTTGCACTTTTCTCCCTGTTTGGCATAATCGAAAAGACATTCTCATACAATATGAATAAGAGGATCATGCATGATTCACACGACATCACCAAAGATCATTGTTATTGACCAAAATTTTTACCCAGTGACTGGAGGGTCACTTCGTGATGGGCGCTTGTCCGATCGGGCGCAGTTAGCCTAAGTGATATGACTCTCACCTTCCATTGGCCATGTACCTTCGACGTATATCGAACGGTTCCCCTGCATCGTACCGCTTGACCGAAGTCATAATGGGAGGTATATTGTAGGGAATTCGTTCACATACGCCGAGTATATCGAATTCTTTCTCACACCTACCGTCCCCACGAGGTATATGGTGAGGCAATTCATGTACACTCAGGTATATCAAATGGCTTGTCCACGCGTACCGATTGCCCGCAAGAGCAAGACGTAGATCATGGAAGTCACGCCAAAGGGGGAAACACTTTTCGATTCACCTAACCAACTGCATACCCGCATATAGGTGTCAAGCCTAGGACACACATGTTAGATTGTCGGTTTCAACCCGAAACTCTGTCAAAATTCTGGGTCGGCCTGTCGCCCGAATTCTCGTGCATTTTTGAAAATGAGACCCTGTCTGTGAGCTTGGTCACAAGTCCAGCCATAGCTTTCCATATATTACAAACCCAATTTTTCCAGGCTCGGGTCCCGTCCGGAATTTCATTTTGCATTTAGGAGAATTAAGACAAGTGAAAACATAATAATTATAATAATCATGCTGAGACCGTCTCCAAAGGGAAAATTCTCCTTTTTCTTTATCAAAAATCCAAAAACATTTTTCCTTTCTCTATCAAAAATCCGAAAACATTTTGTCTTTCCATCTCGAAAAAAAAATGACAAAAAATTTTTCCCCTTTTTTTCTCCAAAGTAAATCCCATTTTACGCCTTCTCAGGTCGATCGCAAATCCTTGGCCTGGCTCCTTATTAGCTTCGGTCTTTAATCAAGTCACCCCGAAGTTCTATCCGTTCCCCTATTACTTCTTTCGAGTCCAGAATCCATCCTCTTTCCATGGAGAACACAGATCGAGTACCCGTTGTCCAGCCGGATTTGACGATAGGCTCAGCTTGTATCTAAGATTGATAACCTCCAAATTGAGGTTCGAGAAATGCAACGAAACCAGGTTCTCGTCCCTCAAGAACCAGAGGCCCTATTTCGTCGTGACATGGATCTGCCCGAGCCCATATGGGTTCACAAATAGTATCAGCACGCTCCACTTTCCCCTATCAATGGGCTGCCGCCTACCCAGCTTCCTATGTCGAACCTTGCCCATCATGGGGCGAACTTGCCTATGATCATTGATCCAAAGGAAGAAGAGATGAACAAAGTCAAAGAGGACCTCAAGATGCTCACCAAGAAGTTCGATCAAGTCAGAATCTCAAGAAATTACATGGACTACACCCACATATCTCCTTATCCTAAAGAGAGGTTACCCGAGAAGTTCAAGATGCCAAATATTGAGAAATTCGGAGGAAGTGGACCCCCATTGTTAATCTCTGAAGTTATCACCATTCCATGACTCTACTAGGGGCTTCTGAAGAAGTGATGGCCCAATTGTTTCAGCAAACTCTGAAGGATAGCAGCCTCTGATGGTTTTTATCTCTCGAAGAGTCCAAAATTCATAGCTGGGAGGATGTAGCCTGGGAATTTATGTTACAGTACAAATACAATGAAGAGCTTAAGGTCACTCGCCATGATTTAGAGCATATCAAATAGAACCTTAGAGAATCAGTCAGTAATTTCATTGCCCGATGGAGGGAAAAAGCAGCAACTATGACCAATCGGTCTTTCGAGGAAGATCAAGTCAGCATAGTGAAGAAGAACTTCTTACCCCATGTTCGAGCAATGATGGAAGGACAATACTACCCCCACTTTCGAGCTCTCAGAGAAACAGGAGTAAAGATCGAGGAAGGTCTTGTCAAAACAGAAGTTGACCCAAAGAAGGTGTCCGGACAGTTCACCTCCAAAAAGTATGACAAACCTGTCAGTGCTATAGTCTCAACCATCAATAACATCTCTCAACCAACCGTATCATGGGCACCAGAAAGCCACCCTATCCTAGTCCAAAAGGAATACACTGAGCTTCATGCTCCCCTTTCCAAAGTCTATCAAGGCTTGCTAAGCCGAAACCTTATCAAAACTTTGGATCCTAGTCCATTGCCAAATCCACTCCCGAGAAACTTCAAGGCAGATGCCCATTGCACATTTCACCAAAAAACTGTCCATACTACCGACCAATGTTTTCACCTTCGAAACATGATCCAAGGTGTGATTGACTGGGGTACCATCGCCCCACCATCCAATCCTAATCCAAACACTACTCACAACCCATTTCCAAACCATACCAATGCCATCTTCTTAGAAGAGAACCCAGAATTTGATTCCTCAACTCAAATCACAACCATATGCTTTCTTAAACCTCTCTAAATTTGCCCATATTTCCTCCTACACCCTACCAGCATCACTGATCAGGCATTGTCACTCCTTACCGGAGCATGCATCGCTGTCCATATCCGTTCTGAAAATGGAGGTATGGAATTATCAGAAGTGTTAAGCCAACTCCTAAAGTTAGGGTTGAAATTGCCCTCACAGATGATCATTGATTGCCAGAGGTTCAGTACATTGTTCTTGGAAGGGGCTCGAGAGTTAGATAGTTGGGTAGTACCGACCGATGAAGTCATCATGGATGATGTCATCCAGATAATGGCATAATTCTTCAGGAATACCAATAATATTTGCAATATCACCGAGTTATTTGATGCTTTGAAGCTATAGGGGCGCCTGCTCCTTTCACCCTTACACATCCCCACAGAATGGGATGAACTGTATAAAGAGGCCTTTGAAGTTGTGGAATGCATTGACTTTGCATGGAAAGACAAAATTATTGCCATCAGATAGGGGGAAGAATTTAAAGGTTTGAATGAAGAGCAAGCTTCAAAGAGAACTGACCCGGTAGCCGACATGTGTGGAATGATATCATTTGAAAAACTCATAGAAAAAATAAATAAGGTGGTAGAACAACCTGAGATCGACAAGGAAATGGGATTCATATTTTTCCCTTCTTCAGTAAATCACATGACCATATAAGGGAGGCATTACCAGATTCCAAGCTCACTACCAGCCAATGACAAAGGGAAGGGTGCTGAAAACCTTCCTATGCTAGAGATGACCCTTGAAGAGATAAAGATCCTCGATCAACTAAAGAAAACTCAAGCTAGAATCACTCTATGGGGGCTTTTCATATCTTCTCAGCTACACAAAAATTCTTTGATCAAGTTGCTCACTAGACCCATGGTAAATTTGGTCAGATCCTTGACCTCTACCTGAAGGCTATCCTTTTATGAAGAAGAAATCCCCAAGATTGGGCCAAAACACAATCATGCACTCAACATCTCCATCGAAGTTATGGGGAAGGTCGTGCCACTCTCTCTTGTCGATAATGGATTCGCTTTGAATGTCTGCCCACTGAGAACCTTCAAATGTTTAGGACTGAAATAAAGTGACCTCGCTCTAACTTTCGCTGCTGTGAGTGCCTACGATAATACCCGTCGGGAGGTGATGGGATCCATAATCTTGCAATTGGGCTGGCCTTATAAACCCTGCCATCGAATTCCAAGTTAGTGACCTCCAAGCCTGTTTCAACCTATTGCTAGGACGGCGTTGGCTCCACAGTATTAAGGGCGTGTATTCCTCACTCCATTAAAAATTAAAGTTCTTCGCCAACGAACGGGCCATTACCATCTTGGGCGACGAAGACAATGCCAAGGGTGCAAGTACCAGCAGTCCGATCTTTGAGATACAGCACGGGTCAAATGATATGCTCCAATCAGGATTTTGAGTTGAACCACTTCTACTCCCGGTAGGGGATAACTTCAAAGAAAGGGTTTGTCTAGAATACGACCCTTATGGAAGCATCAATGTGATTCAGATGTTCAGAAACATGCCCTTCATGCCCAGACTAGGGCTAGGATAAATATAGCAAGGGATACTTGAGCCGATTGAACTGAAGAAGGCTTTCCCTCCTTGTGGTCTGGGGTATCAACCGTCAGAACAAGAGCTCAGAATGATTCTCCAGTCTCGACCAAAGAGAAGACTAGACCACGTCCAGACTATCCCAGGTGACTCCTTGAATGGACGATTCATCAAAGAGGGCGAAGACTTCCCCTTTTACGGCTTTCCTGAACCATGGTATGACCATACAAATAAGAAGATGAAGCCTGGAATGGAGATCTTCTTCCAAGACAGCTACCCATGGGCCGAGAGTTCACAACACTATGAACAACCGCTCATAAAAAATGTCAAAGAGACTGAGGAAAGTGACTTCGAAAATTCCTTTAACTTACAGACACTAGGGCTGGCACTCTGCATGGTTCATTGAGGCACTACATCACTGGATCCTTCCCACCTGATTAAATCTGCTAATACACCTCCCCTTAATTGGCATTCTGCACCAGTTCTACCTGCTGAAACCTCCCTTAATCCCAATGTTTATCCCCTTTCTTCTGTTGTCTATCCTTGTTCAAATGTAATCGAGTCCTCTTTTGACGAGGTTCTCAATAATGTTTTTCTTATCAATGAAATAATCGAAGATTTTGAGTATCTTGTTGTGCCTTTCATTAACTGTTTGGATTTTAATCAAACTTTTGATGATGATGATTTTGCAAATGAACAATTCTTAGCTGATCAAAATAAGTTTAATAATAAACAACATAATTGGGTTCAAGTTAATGAAGAAGAGACTGTTATTATAAACCTCGTATCTAGTAGCCAACTGCGCGATATTAGGATAGGGACTGCCCTTGACGATCATGAGCGTGCACAACTCGAAGAATTGATAAAGGAATTTGTGGATGTCTCTGCATGGTCCTAAAATGATATGCCCAGCATTGATCCTAAAATATCTCAGCACGAGGCCTCCACTCTTCCAGATTATAAGTCGGTTAAACAAAGGTTGAGAAAGCTCTACACCGAATGGTCACTCAAATTTAAAGAAGAGGTGGTTAAATAGTCGAACATAGGCTTCATTCGTGTGATCGAATATCCCACATGGTTAGCCAACATAGTGGCTATGCCAAAATCAGGAGGAAAAGTTCGGATGTGTGTAGACTATCGGGATTTTAACAAAGCCTCTCTAAAGGATGATTATCCATTACCCAATATCGACATGATCGTAGACAACACAACCAGTCATGCTCTTAAGTCATTCATCAACGGGATTGTCCGATAAAACCAACTCAAAATGCACCCAGACCACCAAGAAAAAACTGCATTCATCACCTCATAGGGAACCTTTTGCTACATTGTCATGCCATTTGGTCTTAAGAACGCTTGGGCTACCTACCAGAGGGCTTCCATAACCATCCTGCACGATTTGATTCATAAATAAGTTGAGGTCTATGTGGATGATATGATTATTAAATCCAAGACTATAGAGGGTCATGTTCCTGCTCTTCGAATGTTCTTCGAATGACTAAGACAGTATCAGATGAGACTCAATCCACAGAAATACGTCTTCGGGGTTACAAAGGGAAAACTCTTGGGATTCATGGTCAGTGAGAAGGGGATAGAAGTAGATCTCGCCAAGTTGAAAGCCATACTTGAGATGCCACCTCCCCGAACAGACAAAGAAGTCTGAGGTTTCCTTCGGAAATTACAATACATCACCGGTTCATCACTTAACTAACCTCCATTTTTTAACCTATCTTCAAACTCCTCTAAAAGGATTAAACTAAAGCTTGGAACGAGGCATGCCAAGAAGCCTTTGATCGAATCAAATAATATCTGACCCAACCCCCAGTATTCATGCCACTATAGTCTGGTCTCTCCTTGCTCCTATACCTAACCATAAATGACACTTCAACCAGGGCTTTGCTAGCCCAATACCTTGAAGATTCCCTCAAAGAAAGAGCCATCTATTATGCCAGCCGCAAATTGGTCGGGTATGAGGTTAACTACACTGCTTTAGAAAAGGCGTGTGTCGCACTTGTCTAGGTCACCCAAAAGCTGCGACACTACATGCTCGCCTTCCCCATCAAACTTGTATCCTGAATGAACCCCATTAAGTACCTTCTTGAGAAAACCGCCTTGTCTAGTCGAATGGCTCGATGGTTTATGCTCCTAGTCGAGTTCGATATCGTGTATGCCACATAGAAAGCCATGAAAGGAAGATCCATCTCTTACTACCTCGCTGATTACCTCATAGAAGAAGCTGATGTCTGGATCTCCAAATTCCCAGATGAAAACATCCTTTGCACTTCTCAGGATAACCCTCGATGGAAAATGTTCTTTGACGGCGATGCCAACAAAAAAGGATATGGCATTGGGATACTTCTGATCGCTCCAGATGACCCCCACACTCCCATTGCCATCAAGTTGGATTTCCCTTGCACCAATAACATGACTGAATACGAGGCATGCACAATAGGCCTCAAAGTTGCTCTCAAGAAAGGTATTTGGTGGGTATTCCGCCCTCATCATTAGTCAAGTGCTCAGAAAATAGAGAGTTAAGGACGAGAAACTCCAACCCTTCCATGCCCACTTAGAAGAACTAGCCTCATAATTCCAAGATATCACCTTCCATTACCTACCTCGAGCAAAGAATAACCTAGACGATGCCCTTGCTACCCTAGCCCCCATGGTCTACACGCTCGAAGGAATCACAATGACCCCCTTCCTTGTTCAAAAGCAGGACAAACTAACCCACTACTACCACATTGAGCTCATTACCATAGAAAATCCCGAGATAGCCAATTATTGGTACTATGATATCATGCACCTCCTCAAGCATGGTAGGTATCTCGAGGGTTCCAATAAGAAATATTGAGCAACCCTTCGAAGACTGGTTGTCTAGTACATCATCAATCACAAAGCACTGCTCAAAAGAAACTTCGATAGAACTCATCTGCACTGCATCGCAGGGGATGACATTGAAAAGATAATGCAGAAGATCCACAGCGGGGAATGCGAACCCCACATGAAGGGTCACATGCTTTCTAAAAAGATCATCCGACAGGGCTACTACTGGACCACCATGACCCAAAATTGAACCGCCTATGTTCAGAGATGCCCCAAATGCATACAATTCTCTAACCTTCAGCATCTACCTCCACATGAATTATACAACATGACCTCTCCCTGGTCGGTCTCCACTTGGGGCATCGACATTATAGGGAAGGTTTCACCGAAGGATTCCAATGGGCATGAGTCCATCCTAGTTTCCATTGATTACTTCACCAAATGGGTCGAAGCGGAGTCATATGCAGTGCTGAACGCTAAGAAAGTGGCCAAATTTATCAAGAAAAATATCATATGCCAATATGGGGTACCGCACGAGCTAGTGTCATATAACGAGTTGCATTTCGAGGTAGAAGTCACAGAGGTGGTCAATGAGTATGGGATTCAGAGACACAAATCTTCTCCCTACTGACCTAAGACCAACAGTACAGTTGAAGCCGCTAATAAGAACCTCAAAGCCATCATCAGCAAGATGATCGAAATCTATCAGGATTGGGCTGACCATATCCCGTACGCCCTCTGGGGATACTGAACCTTAATTCGAACCTCTACTAGAGCTACCTCTTACTCTCTAGTCTACGGCATGGAAACAGTCCTACCCGTGGAGTTTAAAATACCCTCGCTACGCGTCATGCTTGAAAAAGACTGATGCCAAAGTCGTCTTGACGAGATGACCCTCCGAGACGAAAGGAGATTGAAATCTCTATACCACATTCAAGGCTACGATCGCCGAATAGCGCGATCATTCAACAAGAGGGTCAAGGACCGCGGTGTTCGAGAAGGGGACCTAGCCCTCAAAGCAATCATAGAATCCATCTGGGACCCTAGAGGGAAATTCAAGCCCAATTGGAGTGGCCCCTACATTGTCAAGAAGATCTTGTCCGACGGTGCCACCACGCTCATCGACTTAGATGGGGAAGAGATGGATCGTCTAGTTAACATGGATTGTCTCAAGAAATTTTACCCTTAGTCCAAAATCTCGACATGCTATGACTCTTCTCACCTCCCTTCTATTCTAAAAAAAATCTCTTCATTTTCCCTTTTACCCAGAACTACGTGGGCCTGATCCTCTGCAAAAACTATTTTCAAACAAATTAAAACTTTTCAAAAAACCCCAGAGGTACGTAGGCAGCTCATACACCTTACATGGGCATAGCCCTTTCTTTTTCTCACAAAATACTATTCTTTTCTTATCTCCGAGAACAAAAGTCAATTCCAACATGTATTTGAACAAAAGGATTATGTATGCCTTAGCGATCGGTATAGATAATTAAAAAAATACAAAATTCATCGAAAGGCACAGCTGGATGATCATAAACTTGTTTATTTCACTAATAAGAAATTTCAGTACATATTACATAAGAAAAGGAACGGATAACTCCCTTCCCCCTACCTTCCTAAAAAAGCCAAAATAAAATCCCCATATTTATTCCCCATTATACAAAAAAAAAACACCCTACCCACATCTACTAGAGGAGCCTGCTCCGTCATCATCATCTACATCCTAGCGTCTCCAAGTTTCCCCTGCCTGAACAGAGTATCGCAGACACTCCATGGACCGATAAGATCGAACCAGCTTTGAAAAGACCACAACACCTCCTTCTATGGTGTCAAAAGAGACAAGCCACTTTTATCCGGGATCCACTGCCAATATCTTGCTAACTACTTTCCTCCACAACCACTTCATATAATCCCCAGGGATATGCCAAACTCTCCCAACCGACTGAGAGGGACGGGTTGACGGACGCTGACTCTCCCACATAGAGCCAAGCCGCATGCGCAGATGCTCGGTCAGATCCTCTACCGGAAAGAAATTCAGTGTCCGAGGTGGCACGACCTGAGCCCAGCCAAATTGGTGCAGAAGCCGCCAAGGTACATAGAAAGAGGTCTATCTGAGACCAACCAGCTTCACATGTGGGTATTCTCCTAGCTTCAGAACAAGCAGTAATCGTCCCCACCAAGGCACTGACCAGTACAGATTCCGAGCCCCATGCTCCACAAGCCAATTCTCCCAGCTATCAATATCCCGGCCAATGCTGAAGAAGTGACGTGAAAAGAAGTTGGGTACAACAGACAAAGGATATTCTGGAAGAGTCACCAGGCAGAGTCTTTCAGACAACCATATGAACAACATCACAGGGCTACCCCGCAGGAAGTCAGAACGACCTTCTCACTAGGCATCCAAACCGTTCAGGGTCTCTGCTAGTATCACCGCCGTAAGATTGCGACGGTATGACGTCCATGAAGTAATGGCTGCAAGTTGCGGATCCACCCGCAGTTCCCTAGTCACCAGCAATAATTTTGATACTAAGCCTAGAGAAACGGCTCCAGCATCGCCTACTTCCAGTAGATGTATGGAATGCAACACCGCCGGGATGGAGATCATTCCTCCAGCAACCAATGATCTAGCCGACGAATGCGAAATGTGAAGAAGCCCAGCCAGTAAATTCCTAGGAGAATGGGAAAATTCGGGTAAAGACGCAGCAACACTGGGATTTACCCCTAGCATGACAGAAAATTACTCGTAGGTACGACAAACTTCATCCAACCCAAAATGGAATACATGGTCTTCGGGGTACCAAAATTTTACCGCCGCCATTAGAAGGTTCCACTTAATGGGCCGATTGCACCACAAAGAGACTCAACGCATGTTGAAAGCATCGTAGTCGACGTTATAAGAGAACATCTCTTACAAGGATTCGAGGTAGTTAGAAAACTCAATGCTACCAGGGAGAGCCATCTTACAAAGACAAAGAAATAGTAGACAAGTGAAGGTGTGATGGAAACACTCCACCCTTCCCCTTTTTATACATGAGAACCCTCACAAGAGACACAATCCCTACAGAAATCGGAAGGATTCCTACCCCACAAGGTACAAAAGGCTGAAGAGGGCACAAATCAAAAGCTTTGAATGGATCAGACTGGACCTGACTGCTGATAGGCAGGACAAGGGTCTTGTCGATCGGTAACCCCCTATTTTTGGAAATTTTCCTTTTCTATCAAAATCAGAAACCCAATAAAAATAAATTGATATTCTCAAATAGAATTTCAAAAATCCTTTTCCACCCCTATATAATTTTCCGTTCTTAAAACTTTTCTCAAAACCACCAAAAAATATCTCTTTTTACGGTCTCATCGACAAAGTAAAAAGCGCATCTGCATGCATTCATCCATCATTAACAAAAGATAATAAAAATCTCCATTTGCATTGCATATATATATATTCTTCTGTGTTACACCAAATTTTGCAGGAAATAAAAGAAAAGAAAAAACAATGGGACTCAGCCTGAACCCACATTCTCTCTCACCTACCCTTCACCTCTCTCTCTAAGAGCTTCCACCCCCGCGACGCGCTCTCTTTAAACTATGACGAGATGACGCACCACCATTACCCGAGACAGAGTCCTCCCCGAATGAAGCAGAAGGCACCAAGCAAGAAGGAATCGAGATCGCATCCCGAATGTGGGCAATCGCCAAAGAGATCCAGTCTCTAATATCCCTCAGCCAAGTGGTCGACACCCGAACTTGCTGCAAAAAAAAGGCAAAATCATCATCAAAGAGGGAGCAAAATAGAAAAGGAACCAAAAAGGGGCAGAAGGTATACTGCAGGACAAAGAACCTCCTTTGTTAAACCCAACTCCTCCGGATCCATCGCATGAGGACGGTGCAACATAGGCACCATCCCTCCATCAGCCCACCGAATGTTGTACGAAGGGGTATGCAATCGCATGAAGGGGACTTCTGAAGTCGCCCCCTCCACAGACGCCGACGGACCACCACCATTGTGGGAAGACCCCACCGCCCGACTCGAAACCGCATGAGGGAAAGGTAAGGTATCATATATGATGGGCACCATCAACCAGCTCGTCAAAAAGTCCATATAGTCATACGGTGCGGTCGTATCAGTATACAACAGGTAGGACTAGACAATCATCACCGCAATCCTCGCATCCTCCGACATCATTGGCTCCCGCCTTATAGACATAGGAGGATGCGCAGGTGGCACCACCACCTCCTCCTCAGAAATCTGGCGAACCACTCGCTCCCCCAGATACCAAGAATGGCCGAACTCATGCGACAGCAAAAGCCTCATATGTGCATTCACCCCGGTCGCCCCGTATCCTTAATGGATGTGCCCCAAGGGTAAAAGGTCACCTGAAAGTCCCACGCGTCTTACCCTACCACTGTTCAGGCCATTCAAGACCTGACGCACCGCCTCCCGAGAGAGAGATCCCTTTGACTGCCGATTGGCCTTCTGCCATCAATACAATCGGTAGAAGTCCACAATAGTCTCGTCCTTCAAGGCAATCAGTGGGGTATTGCACCCAATCACCTCATAGAACCACGTTTTCCAAAGACAGGAATTCATAATAAAAAAGAGACGCATAAGGAAAATGAGCAAAATTAAAGAATACCTCGAGGAGATACGTGGCTTCAGTAAAAGTTTACCGGCAGCACTGGATGAAAGCATCCAAAGAAAAATAGAGGGATGCCAAAGTTAGGCTCCCCCAATCATAGAGAGGGATGTTCTAAAATATCCTTAAGTACAACCAGAACAACAAATGGACGACGTCACCACTCGATGCCACCATAAAGCCTCTCAGCACTAGCAAAATGAATAATTGGGCCATCTGCCTCACCTGCAGCCCGTCCTCCACATCAACCACCCTACTCAGTAGAACATCCTTCAGCAAGGATAATCGTATGGAATCCCCAGACACTATCCTCCCCATATCGCCGAGCGTCTCCCTCACCAACTTCGGCCTCACCCTCAGAGAGCGATCCACCTCTATCTGCTCCCCATTGCAATCCAGCCCCAGCAGCTGCTGCACGTCTATGGGAGTCACGTTCATGTCCCTAAAACCAAAATGGAAGGTGTGGGGAGTATCCCACCATCTCTCCCCGAGAGCGTATAAGACCACTGTCGAACGAGGCGTGTCATCCAGCGCAGACGCCAACCTCCCAAAACCCAATGCACCACAGGTGGAAGATGCTCCCAGACATCCATAAGCCTCGTCGTCCCGTGGGTACGCATGTTCTTCAAAGAGATATCAGACTGTCAAAAGAAGAAACCTTATCAAAATTCAAGGAAGAAAGAAATACACCAAAAAGAGAAGAATGTCAAAGGTCAAGTTACTTACATAACCACCAGGGTTCACCACCCTCGAGGAGCAATGATGCGATGGCTCCCGTAGCAAGGTCCGCTCATCCACAACCGGATCGAATGCATTAAAAGAGTTCTTGCTCCCCAAAGCAAGAGGCGCCATGGCCCTCCACTCCATGTTCGCCCATTCGTCAACGGTCAACCATTCCCTATGCGCTGCAGTGCTCACAAAGACGGCCATTTCTTAAAGATCGGAATGCTAGAACAATTTGCAGAGGAAAACTGCAAAGAGAAAGAAACCAAGAAGCTATGAAAAATAACGGGAATTCACCCCCTTTATATAGGATGCTAAGCGTCATGCTGATCGGCATTGACTCCCCACCCACCGATCGGCACTAACCCCTTACCTTCCTGAGGCAGTTCAAAAGTCCGTGCCACTGCCGAATGGCACCCTCTAAACCATGCTGATCGACACCCCCTTAAAATTTCGTACAAAAATTCCCAGAAAATACCAGAAAATCTTGAAAAATCCTCAAAAAACTCCTAAAAATCTCGGAAAGGATTTAGAACATTTTCACCAAGAAAATTTCACACTCCCTCAAAAGGAACCCCCATTTCCCCAGCGGAACACTAGAAAGACATTTTCAAAGTCTCAATAGGACACTCTACTTTTTCCCCAGCTCATTCCCTAGCGGAACCCAAAATCCAATCTTTATCCTCTCTTAGGTCAGAATTGACCTCGGTCTTAGATCGTCACCATAGTTAGGACATAATTGACCTCGATCCTCGATCGTCGCCTCTTTTAGGTCAGAACTAACCTCGGTCTTGGATCGTCACCATAGTTAGGTCAAAATTAATCTCGATGATCGGTCTTGGATCATCACCATAGTTAGGTCAGAATTGACCTCGATCATCGGTCATCAGTTCTATTAGGTCGAAATTGACCTCGATCCTCGATTATCACCTCTCTTAGGACAGAATTGACCTCGGTCTTGGATCATCACCATAGTTAGTTCAGAATTGACCTCGGTCATCACCTCTCTTAGGTAAGAATTAACCTCAATCTTGGATCATCAGCATAGTTAGGTCAGAATTGACCTCGGGCTTGGATCGTCACCATAGTTGGGTCAGAATTGACATTGATCCTCGATCATCACCTATCTTAGGTCAGAATTGCCCTCGATCTTGGATTGTCACCATAGTTAGGTTGGAATTGACCTCGATCCTAGTTGGTCACCTTTCTTAGGTCAAAATTGACCTCAGTCTTGGATCGTCACCATAGTTAGGTCAGAATTGACCTCGGTCCTTGATTGTCACCTCTCTTAGGTCAGAATTGACCTCAGTCTTGTATCATCACCATAGTTAGGTCATAATTGACCTCGGTCCTTGGTCATCACCTCTCTTAGGTCAGAATTGACCTCGATCTTGGATCATCACCATAGTTAGGTCAGAATTGACCTCAATCCTCGATCGTCACCTCTCTTAGGTCAGAATTAACTTCGTTCCTCGGTCTTGGATCATCACCATAAGCCCATAGAATTGGCTTCAACTTGCAGAGTTGGTCACCTCATCCTTAAGCCTGTAAAATTGGCTTCAACTTGCAGAGTTGGTCACCTCATCCTTAAGCCCGTAAAATTGGCTTCGACCCGCAGAATTGGTCATCTCATCCTTAAGCCCTCAGAATTGGCTTCGACCCACAAAATCGGTTAACCTCATATTCAAGCCCTCAGAATTGGCTTCGACCCACAGAATAGGTCATCCCCAGCACCTCCTCAGGACTTGGTCTAAACCTTTCCTCCAAACCATCTCTTAGGTCCTCATAATCGACCTCGACCCTATGAATTGGTCATCCTCCCTTAAAAGCATCATGTGATCTCTATTTGACAGCTATCATTTATTCCAAACTCAACCCTCGAGGGGCTCTGTAGACTCCCCATTCTGTTACCCCTTAAACTCTCCTTAGGTCCCTAACACCTCCCGTTATCACCATAAACCCAAGTCATACCCCGAGTACCGACCTAGAAGCCATCGGGCATTCCTAGGCTCCATTTGACCAAAAGTCAAAGTCTTTAGCTTGATTGAGGTTGAATGAATCTTTAAAGGATACTAAAACCCCTTTCTAATGCTCTGTTCCATGCGCGATTCCGACCTACCATGTGGACGAACGACCTAATTTCCACGAAACTCAATTAGGAGGCCATCGGGCATTCTCGAGTTCCGTTTGACCTAAGTAAACTCTTCAGATCAATCGATACTAAATGAATCTTCAAAGGGCACTGAAACCCCTTTCCAACAATCCGCTCCGTGTGCAATTCCGACTAACGATACGGACGAACGATCCGTTTTACTCCGAAAGGTCATCGAATGTTTCTAGGGTCTGGTTGACCAAAGTCAACTCCCTGAACCAGATTAAACTATTTGGAATGTCGAAGTACATCTACTAACCTTTCCAATGATCCTCCTCGTGCGCGATTTGGACGTACTATGCGGAAGAACGATCCGTTCGCGTCCGACATTTTCCTGTCCAATGGACCGACAAATGCTTCTGAGCCATATTTGACCCAAAGTAAACTCCCGAACCCGAGAGAGGTCCAAAGGAATTTATAAGGTCTCTGAATTATCTTTCCAACGGTCCACCCCATGCGCGACTCTGATCAGCGGTTTGCGTTCGGCGGCCGATTTTCCAAAAAGGCCTAAAAGAGACTGCCAAACGGCAGGTCCCAGACCTTGCATATCGGCAGTGTGCCTAAACGCACCTGCCGAACGGTAGGAACAGGGCTATGCCGATCGACAATGCCCTGGTCCTATAAAAAGGAGGCTGACCTCACTTGTAAGGGGAGCCCAGATCTGATAGATATAACTCTCAGCAGATCTAGAAAACCTCTCTCGAAGTCAACATGATGTCCACACCCAAATCCCTTTCCAACCTTCATTTTTCATCATCCTTTCACCAAACTTGGTGAATTCACTACCCTCCATCATCATCCAAGTCTAAGGGCTGCTCTCCAACATTCAAGATCAAGCTCAAGATCTTCAAGAAGGTTAAATTTTCTCAACTTTCTCCTTAAATTCTCATAAATTCGCAATATCTTGTTTTATTATTTATCACTTTTAATATCTCATCTCATACATCCTAATATACTTTTTATTTAGTATTATTGCACATCTCTTACTTTCATATAAATAAAAAAAACCCAAAAAAAAGAAAAAATGGGTTTGCTCATAAATTCCAAACGGGAATTCTCACTCTTTTCTTACACTTTTCTCACAACTAAAACACTTTTTCTACACACACACACACACACACAAATAAGAGAATCCCCGGTTGGATTTATGGGATAAACCCCACCCCTCATTTTGCATGAGAACTACGTGGACTTTGATGCCTCTATAGGCTACGTAGGCGTCTCAGGGTAAAACTCGAGACTCGAGTCCTATTTTTTACTTTTTCCCTCATTTTTTATTTTCTCTAAACTCCACTCTCTTATAATATATATATGTATATACATATATTTGTTTTTAGGGGTGTATTATTCCATATGTGTTATCGTTCCCTCATAACGATTAACGAAGGATGATCGCTAAAATCCTATTTTCTAATACTTTTATACCTTCCTATGGATGACTCGCTTTACCTCTTCCATGGTACAAATCGATGATTCCTATCTCCACTATATATACACATGCACACATATCATGGGGAAAATAAAGGAAAATAACAAAAATCCATGAGAGGCCAAAAGGGCGAAATGGGTGCCTAACACCTTCTCATTTTGTAACTTAGCCTCCGGACCCTTCTCGAATCCTTTTGGCTTCGTATGCACCAGTATGTCTTTGGATGCTGTCCTTCGGGATGGCTTCCTCTTTTCTTTTGTCTGTTTTGAGTAAAATAGACTCGCGACTCTTATCTCTCTACATCTTTCATCACACCTCAAATGACGCCGATCGAAGAGCTCCCAAGAGGGACGCGCGCGAGCTAAGGATCCTCACTCTCATACTCCCCCCCCCCCCCCCCCCCCCCCCCCGCGGAGAGGATCGGGGATGGCCACAGTTACCAAATAAGAATGCAGATAAAGAATTAATTGAGAAATGCGGGGTGCGGTTTAACCACGAGTTCTTTCATTTTCTATTCAAATCGAGGTATGAAGGAAGTTTCTAGACTTTTCAGAGGAGAGATGAACAAAGGCTAATTATGATGACTAAATTATCCATTTAAATGAACTTCATAACCGGGGAGGTAGGTAATGGAGCGTAATGTTGCTAAGTGTAATAATGAACTTAATAAGAGTCACCAATAATTATTGGAATTCAGTCTTGAATGAAGTATACACATGACAACAATGACATACTTTTACTATTTTTATCAATGCTTTCATCAGAAGGGTTCCAAGAGAGTTGGAAAACACAGCCAGAGAATGGCAAGACTGAAAGTAATTAATAATAGTCATACACCACAATGGGAATTCATTGAAGGGGACTCATTTAAATTATGTAGATAAATGGGAATTTCTATTGAGGAACGATGGATTTAATTAAGGTCACTTAGGATGATAAAATGTTTCCCGGGGCAACAAAAACAAAGGGACAACATGGGTAGCAGTCTAGGCCAAGACTACCAGGTCTGAAAGAAGGGAAAATCTAATATGTCTAGTGTGGCCAGAGATAGAGAGATGACACAAAGAATTATACTATATATGTAGAGTAGGGTTACGAGTATCAACCTTATCTACAGCAAGTTTGGGGACATGAGTAGGATGCCCAACAGGGGCAATAATTGTAAAAGTTTTTGAATCAGTTTGGATGAGAGTGTTGTGTCAAGAAATCATTAGGACCGTCAGAGATATTGGCAATTAAAATGGTGAGGTTTGTCCTAAGATAAATGGGGTATATTTGTGTGACACGAGTAAGTCACAATATTCTATTAAAACCAAATTTGAGCATGAGAGGGGTTTAGTGTGTGTATTGTTAGTATTACTATTGTGTGCCTGTATTTTATCATTTAGTAGTGGGGATCATTTGTCCCATCCACAGGTAAGTTGATATAGTCATTGAGAGGTTATCTTTTAGTAAATTTACTTATTTTGAGAGATGATATTAGAGTATGATGTTATTCTGGTTTTGGACTGGTTAGCGACGGGTTGAGTGATGGCGGGCTGTCACAGCAAGGCTATCGTGTACGCTATTCCAGGGTAGGATTGTGTTGTTTAGCGATTTGTCACCTGAAAGAGAATAAACTCACATTTATAATACATTATGGAGGACACTCCAGAAGTAATAGTTGTTTCATTATATCTAATTCTAGTATGTAGGAACTATACTGATATAATTTGGGGTATATTATGTTTACTATCAAGTGGAAAAATTTATGTCATTATTGACTAAGTACGGGAACACTAATAATAGTGTGTTGTATAAAATCCTTGAGTAATGTGTGAGTGGATGGTTAGACTTGTGTGTTTGGGAATAGGATTTTGGATACTCAGAGTAAGTACACAGGACCTACGAATCTCGATGATCGACATAGTAGTGTATCGGGAGGGTTCCTTGTTTGGATTTCGTTTGCGAGACGTCCCACACATGAATCGCAGCGAATGTCGAGAGATGTATTGGTCATTACAATAAGAATTTATAACTTTAGTTATATTACATGCACGTAGATGAAAACTTGAATTGAGAGCTTATCTATTAAATAAGGAATGTAGAGTTGAGTAGTGCTATGTGGGAACATCGAAAAAACTTTTACCCCACTAGTTGATAGGTAGGGTAAATAAAATTAGCCTTACGATATAACCACGTTAAAAAAGGCAGGGTCGGATTTTTGATAAGTATAATACGTGTGAAACATTAGAGACGATTGCATAATTGTGCATATGGTTTAGGGTGTATGGGCGCCCTGGATAAAAAAAAATCAATACCGTCTGTGATAAGAAGGCTTAGAAAGATGTTTTGAATGCGTATGTGGGACAATCAGGAAAACCAGTGGAAATGTAAGAGAGGTTAAACGTTGTTTGAAGAAAGGAGATAGTCTGACTGTGTGTATGTCCCAAGAAAACTCCCACAACTGAGGTGATTTAGAAGGTTAGTCGAAATACAATGAGAATAATGTGAGTGTCATCTAGTCTAATGCATAATATTTAAATAGCTGGAAAAAGGGCCTGGTAAATACGCAAGTTCAGAGCAAACACACGGGCCACAATTTTTGTCTATTTCAGAATAAGTGGATTAAAATGTTCCACGTGACATGAGATGATAAATGAGTGAATTCTGGGTTGATTCAGACATAGTGAAGTCTCCAGGTATGCCACCCGTATAAGAAAAAGGTTGTTGTGATACTACCAAGCAGAATGATGAGACAAATTGATAATCCATGGACAGGATAACAACACAAGATGATAAAGTTCCTTATCGGATTATCAAAATGACGAAGTGGATAGAATTTTATTTGGGTTAGGAAGTAAATTGTTCAAGAAGAAAATAATTGTTATTATATTGAGGTGTGTTATATTTCTAGGCAGTGTGTCCATCATGCTATTAAACGAGAAAACATAAACCGACACAAAGTGTCGCCCAATATTGATGTAAATTATAATAAGACCTTTGAGTCCCACCTTAGATAGGAAGTGTCAGGAGGCGATATGGACGGGAATTCACCTTGAACTAGTTGTATCAATCATAAGATGATGGATATTAGAAAGAGGTGATATAGAATGTGGAAAAATGCGAGGTTACATGTTTTGAACTTTTGGAGTAATTAGAATACTCATTGCAACTAGTAACGCGGTATGAGATTAACAGAATATTAACTACTTAGTGATTTGGAAGCCCAATAGAAGAAGATTTTTTGCCTCCCTTTGGATAGTTGTAAAAAAGGAACTAATTATTTTCACAAACCTGAGCTGATTCATGGTCCGCTGACAAGTATTTAACCACTCCATTTCAATTCGTCTAATTCAAAAATATAGTGAGAGTACTTTGGTGGGAACCAAATTTTGAGTTCTGACATGAGTAGTCAGGGATTGCTGAGAGTGTATTTCGTAAGGAGAAATGGCTTGGTACGGCAATAAGGCAATTGATACCAATAGAAGTGAGGTATTTTCTAACATAGTGATAATAAATCCATTGGAGTGTAGACGCATCTTTTAGGATATTGTTATCGAATTCACAATAGTCTTGTGTGCCCTTATATAAGTGAAACCTTAAGCATAAAAGAATGCACCGGTACATAAGGGCTTAAATGAACTTGTTGCTAACCGTGGGCTGTAGTGAATAAACCTTCGGTTGAAACGATGTCACTAGTGTATGAATAGTGGAAAACCATAAAAGATTTTTGCAAGTAACTTTGGACTGCGTCTGAACGTAATTGTGTACAATAATTTGAGGTGATATTATGGGGCACGATAGTGTAGACGGGTATATTTACGACCATGAGCATCAGATGCGTGATCGATATCCAGAATTATTTTATCAGGTTTACATTATTTAGAAAATTTGGATGAAATTCCGTTATTAGGAGGAAGTATGTAATACCCCGTAATTTTTAATGATTTTTAAATGTGGGATTAATTTAAATAATGGGAAAATTTAATTCGAGAGTAATCCGAATTAAAATAAATATTAATTAGTGAGATAAGGGTTAATATTTATTTATATTGAATATTATTAAGTGAATGAGTAATAATAATGATGTGAGAAGATTAAAGTTGTCGAGAGTGATAAATATGACAATTATGATAAATTTAGTTGGGATATGCATGTTAGTCGTGTCGGGACTTAAATTTGAAAAAAATATATAATTTCATTTTTGTAATTCATATGGTCATTTTATGTATGCCAGTGTATCAGAAAGGGTCAAAATAGTCAAAATTGAGTACCCGGGGTTATATTCGGGTCTCTCGGGCTTTTGAGATTAATTGAGACTTATTTAGGTGACTTTTGAGCTTCTTAATGGTAATTGAAATGTCAAAAAGCGGATTAGACTTATAAAATGAAATGTTTGGGCTTAAATAAGAGTCATTTTCATAAAATTAAAGGTTAGGAGAGCTATACAAAGAGTTAGAGAGACAATGAAGAGAATTGAGAAGGAATTTCAAGAGTCTAAGGGAAGATTTGAAGAATTGTGCAAGAACATATGTGGAGTATCATCATCAAAGTGTAAATAAAATAGAGGGGACTACAACCATATATTTCTTCTTCAACGGATTAGACCTACATTAAAAGTCAATTGTTTGTCTTGCTGAATTTTAGTTGAATGTCATATTCATGTTAGAATAGGATGTTTACTATTTTGGAATTCATGAAAGATTATGATAAATTGAGGAACTGAAAATTATATTTTGGGGAGAATTGATAGTAATATAAAAGTCTTATGTTAGATGATGAATATTTATGAAATTCTAATAATTAAAATTCGGAGATATATGGGTTTTACATGTGTTCTTGATGATAAATGGTGAAATAATGTTTTCGAGAACAACCATGAATTAATCCAATTTAAATTGAGTTTTTGATGATTTGAGGAATATAAAATATTCGAAATCATGTATATAGATTAGTATATTGTTGGGGATATTCGTTTGGGAGTTTGGAGATGTAGAATGAAAGATGAAACATACAAAATAGTTGAGAAAAAGCATGAAAAATTATTTTAAAAAAAGGACAAACATTGTATGTTAATTTTAGGACTGTTTTAAGGGGAAATTGGTAGTGTGCTCACCAGTTCTTATATAAAATCATGTTCTGCATGACTTTGTAGTTTTAATTTTTTTTCAAAATAGGATCAGAAAAGCCTCAAATTTTAATTTTATATTTCTTGGCAGAATGTAACTTTATCGAGAAAAAGGATTATTGGGAATTAAAATATAATCCGAGCTTGCTATAATGAGTCTGACTTTTGGACCAATAAGTATAGGTTGAACGTAGCTACTGGAATAATGAATTAAATTATTGGTATCCTTTCGGTTAACAAGAGATGTTATGAGTAATGGAAAATGTGAATAAAATGTGAATTATTAGTTTATGGGATAAACTTGAAATAAACTTTATGTATGTATAGGATGAGTGTATTCATATATTATGTTGATTTTGATATTATGTGTATAACATACCTACGCTGCTTGCTATCAAGGGAGGTTTTCGCATTGGGACAGTCATATCTTATTGAGCCTTCAGGGAGATTTTTTACTTGTACCTTAGAATATAGAACCTAGGAAAGGCCAATCTGTGAGAACAATAAGCTGGAGGTCATGTTGAAGCACCCTCTGTATTTGACTCACTTGACTCTATGTTATATAGATGCTCATCTATTTTGGAAATAGTGACAAAATTGAGTCATATCCTTATTGACCAAAAAGCCTTTAAACTCTTCATTTTAAATTCCTCAAATTGTTCTTAGAGGTAGAACACCAACACATTCACCTAGGATTACATTCATGTGTTGCATTCTTCATATTATGGGTTTGTATAAGTTAAATCCCATTAAAATAATTTTGCCATAATTTTTGGGATATTTTAAATGATTTCTTGAATTTTTAAACAGTTTTTTAGAAATTTGAAATTCGTTTTTACAAATGTTGTGGGCTATTTTGTAATTAGTAAAAGTTGTTATAACTTGTCTTGGCTTGAAACCGAAAGCACTAGATAATATTGTGGGTAAAATTTGTATTTTTGAAAGACCAAAAACACGCACTTTTTAAGTTATATTAGCCTTACAAGTGTTGGACTTACAACGGTTGGCTCTGTGTTTATTTACACTCACATACCTGAGAATGATTGAGAACCCTTAGATCATTTTAATCTATGGTCTGCATGCGTTCTTACTTGATGTATGTGTTAATAATTTAAACCAATATGAGATTTTATAAATGCGGTGCATTAGTAGCCATTAGATTTCATTCGATCAAATGTTGATCGTCCATTTACTTGAGACTTTCTAGATCCTTATCTTCCTTGTATAAAAGAAGACTTCCTTCTTTCATTTCCAACTTTTGTTCACCTCAATTTTGAGATAAAAAAGAGGAGAGAGAGAGAGTAAATAAAAACCCTAACCTAACTTCGGCCAAATCTCACCTGAAAATAGTTCTCAGAGTTGAGTTAGTTCTAAGATTTGAGAAGATCCATCTGCTCTTGTTCTTAATCTCTTGTCATACTAAGTCACGTTTTCCAAATCTCATTTTCTTTCATAGAAGTCTGAGATTTGTGATTTTATGATACACTTCACGTTTATCTCACTAGTTTTGATTTCTTCTATCGAGAAATCTTAATTTTGTAGGTTGTTTTAAACTGTTATGTTTCTTTGAAACCCTAAACCAACAAATCATTTCTGATTTCAGTTTTTGAGAGTACTTGGACTTATATCTAGTTAAGATCTTGATTAGGGATTTACACTTTCAATTATTTCACATTTTGTGAAATATTTATAAATATTTCCGAATAACGATAGCGTTTAGGATCTTGTCTCTTTTATGTAGAAAGATTCCCTCTTGATCTGTGGATAAAATGAAAGGTCCAAAGTCTGAGTTTCGATCAAATTGAGTTTAGAAATCTTCTTTGCATTTTAGAATCTGTTTGTAATTTGATAATCATTTGGTCTGTCATAAGTGTGTGGGGGTTGCATACATGTGATTTAGAGAACATCACCACTTACGCTTTCACACTACAACACTAAAAAGTGTTGATAGAGAGATTCTGAACATTTGAGTTGACGTAAAGCTAAAAGGAGTGGAGTTACAAAGCTGAGAGAACATCAACAACATCAGAGCCTTGTAAGAAGTCAGAAAATGCCAAAGGAGTTGGTATAATTTTTTAACTTAGATTAGGCTTGATTGTGTGTCTTGGTTGTTAATAGTTTGTAACTTATTTCTCTATTTTAGTGGATTTTTACTTTTGAGGTGTAAAGACCTCCGTGGATGTTTCCCCAATTGGGTGCAGTTTTACCACGTTAAAAATTATACTTGCTACTACTTCTTCCTCTCATCCCTTTCTTGAGGCTGTGTTGATTTAATTTCTTTATAAGTTTTGGTCTTCCAAACTAGTAAACCTATACCTTAAATGACCCGTTCATACTGTTTTAAACACATCTTATGTTAAGAAATTTGTTTTGACTAAAGAGTTTCTTCAATAAACTGTTCGGAGCCATTTAGATAGTTTAATCTTGACTTAAATGACTTAAGTGGTAATTTTTCAATTGGTATTAGAGCTTTGGTTTTTCAATTATTTAGATCTTGAGCTTCTGAAATTGTTTTCTCAAAACAAACAATGGATGAGAAATTTGTGAGATTAGGTAACCTGTTCAGGCCCCCTCTCTTTGATGGAATCAACTTCCCTTATAGAAAAGTTAGGATGGTTGCTTTCATCCAAGGGACATTGGGAGTTGATGTCTGGGATTTCATCCAAGGGACATTGGGAGATGATGTCTGGGATGCTATTGAAAATTGTTATACATTTCCTACTAAACCATCCGTTGAAGGAAGTACTGTGAGGATTAGAAAGTTACTAAGTGAATTCACTAAAGAAGAGAAATAAACTTCCGTTAACAATAACAAAGGTAAAAATGTCATATTCATGTCTATCAATGAACATGAATTTAAGAGGATATCATTTTGTACTACCTCCAAGGAAGCATGGGACACCCTAGTGACTGCATATGAGGTGACACTAGAGTTAAAACTGTTAAAACACAAATGTTAATCCAGTAGTACAACTCCTTGTTCATGATTGAGGCTGAGTCTTTTGACGACTTCTATATTAGATTGACAGACATTGTGACCAAATTGCATGCCAATGGGATTGAATATGTAGAAAAGAAATTATCTCTAAAATACTAAGATCACTTCCAGAGAAATTTGATAATAAGAGATATGCAATTGAAGAGATGGATGACCAAAATCTCACACCTGAAATCCTCAGTAGCAAGTTGAGAACTGCGAAAATGGAATTAGAATTTAAGAAACAATTAACCCAATGCCAAAAGAGACGGGCTAGTTCTAATCTTGTTTTTTCATCTAAGTTGACCACACCTGAACTTAATATACCTGAAACTGACTTAGACTCTGATGAGGATTGTAATGTAGATAGTCTGGATAATCAGCTGGCCTTAATGTCTTAACAGTTTAAGAAAATTGTGAAATTTTAAAATAAAATAGCAAAATGACAAGGCAAACCTACTTATCCAAACCAATATAATGATAGGCCTCATGAGAGAAGACAAGACAAACACCAGACTAATAATCACACGAGACCGGAGAGAGACCTTAAAAATATTGAATGTTATAGATGTGGGAAGTTATAACACATGTTAGTGACTATAAAGTTAACTTAGACAAAATTCAAAAACATAATAGGGCTCATCTATGCAAGACTTTGGATGACTCAAGTGAATCAGAAAATGATAAACCTGAGTCATCTAACACTTATGACCCTTGTATGTCCTTATTTGCTAATTTCATTTACACTAATGATAAGGAACCTGATCATGCTATGTTAAATGGTGCTATTCCTACTGATTTGTCTACTTTGTTACTTGATAATGTTGATAATGCTTCAAATGAGGTGTGTGTGAGTCAAAGAGAACGCTCTATTATTGATGTTATTGGGTGTGTGAGTTCTAAAAATGAACCGCTAGGGGACACTTCACACTTAGTGACTCCAGTAATAAAGACCTTCCTTACTATAGAGGGGGGTTGAAGGTAATTCTGAGATTAGGGATAATTCCTTAAATGGAAAAAGTGTTTGAGATTAAGAAATCGAAGTATCTCAAGCTTGACAACTCAAGCGAGGCAGGTTGGCGTGGCAACTCATACTTTGGCTTGTTGTATTAGTCATATTGTATTTCCATTTATGTTGACTGTGAGCTATAATGGTTGTAATGTTGTAAAGAGATAAATAACGAGTTTTAGTGTCAGGTCAAACGGTACTCGTGAGCGGCCAGGCTTGGCAGGGCCTGGGAGAGCTTTAATGCTCTATCAAATGACCTCGACGTGGGAACTTTAGAGGGACTTGGTTTGGAGGATTGAGAAGTGAGGCACCGTTGGGGCTTGTCCGGACCATCTTAAATACACCTGGTAAAATAATGAGGGACCCTTACCGTGGAACCTCGAGCGGAGCAGCTTGGAGTTCCATCAGGCGTTGAGTTGTGAACCAAACAGCCCCTACTTAATGTCACATCAACTGTAAATGTTATCACTAGCCAGCTGAACAATGTCAGGCCTGCACTTGAGTAAACCACCGTGGTATTTGGGGCTTTCAGGTAGTTGGTGAGCCACCTCTAAGACAACAGCCCCTGATACACATTGGTTAGGCAAAAGGCATGTCTTGGCATTTAATGTTATGACGTGAAGACAACTAATGCATCAGGCATTTAATGTTGTGACATAAAGTATGAGGGATGTCTTTCATAGTCTTTAATGACTGAGTTGCCTCGGGGGTAGTGTGGGGGGGGGGGTTATTTAAGGACCCCAACAACCTTTGAGGAGAGGATGATCTTCTTTGAGAGTGGAGGAGTTATTTCTAGAAAGAATACACATCAGAGAGAGTTATTACAACCCAGAGGGTTTACTTACTCACCATTGTTACTTATTATGAAGCTTTTAATACTTGACAGAGATTCTTGAGGGTGTTTGGTGTGATTCTACCTGCCTACTAAGGTGTATCCAGGGTGCTTAATTCTCTCTCCCTCTAGCTAAGTTACTTCTAAAGTTCACTATTATCTCCTGAGTTATACATGAGAGTTTTATGAGTTTAAACTGGGTTTATCTTCATTGTGGTTGTTTTTATGCGTCCTATCATTAATCCAAATCTTTGGCCAAATTAGCCTATCATTAACATACTCAAATAGGCATTGCGCCTCTATCTTATCTAAACTACCCTCTTACATTCGGCGACTCTGCCGGGGAGGCATTCTTTTAAGAAAGGAGTATGGCGCAGGATAATGCTAATCGAAGGCTCAATTTTGCTGACGTTCAACATAATGAAGAACAAGATATGAGAGAACTGGAGTCCCTAAGGGATGGGGCTCCTCGAGTACAGGTACCTTCGGGCCCGGTGATGTCAGGCATTCCGGGGGTGACACAAGCTTCCACGAGTGCGGGGTTAAGACCCACTCAGGTCACGCTCCTCATGAGCAAGTTTTATGAGTTTTTGCAAACTCCGATAGCTTCAACTATGCTGGGAGGATTGGAGGCTAATGCCTTCGTAACACCAGGGGTAGCTCCAATGGCCCCACCAGGAGCGGGTGTAACGGGAACAGTCCCAATGAGCATACCCTTTGTTGTGAATCTAGCATGGGAAATATCAGGAGTATCGACGACCCCAACCGTGGCTCCTGCTCCAGCTGCCAAGGGCACTCAGCCTGTGGTCCCGTTGGTTTTTGCCCCATTGGCATCACCCATGGAAGAAATGAGAAGAGAGATGCAAAAGGAGATGTTGAAGTTCATGCAGGCTTCCTCTCAATTTGCTAGCGAGGTAGCTTCGGTTTATGATGACTTTCGAACACTGTATCCTTAGGAGTACAATGACGAGCCCTATTCGAAAGACTATATTCCTCCTATTTTTGAAAAATATAGGGGAAAAGGTGGGAATCCGAAGGATCAGATCAAATGCTTCATCGAACACTTGGGGGCACATTGCAACAATAAGAAACTTCGATTGAGGGAGTTTTCCAAATTCTTAACGAATAAAGCATATACCTGGTATTCCCATTTGGCTCCTAGAAGTGTTTCTACGTGGGAGGAGTTGCATGTATTGTTTGTCCAGAAGTTATTTCTGGCAGAAGATGAGTTTACTTTGACCAAACTGGGTATGGAGAAGCAATGACCTGGGGAAAAAGTTGTGGCATATGTTCCAAGGTTCAGGTAAAGATCCTTTGACGTGAGAGAGGAAGCCAAAGAGTCTAAGTTATTGTAGATTTGCATTGAGGTGTTTCTTCCTGAGTACATCTTCCATCTCATCAATGAGATGCGCGAGGGGACTTTTTCGGCATTCTTAAAAGCAGCGAGGAATATCTCATTGGCGGTGCAGCCCAATCTGATAGTGGTGCCCATGATATTTAGGCAGCTAATATAATCTGCGGGGGGGAGGTCTCAGCCCCCACGGGTAGGGTACACCGAAGTAGGAGATGGGGGCAAGGCACCGAAGAAGAACAATAAGAGGAAGTTCAGAAGAAATAGGGAGGACCCACCACTATTGCCATGTACAGTAGAGGAGACAGTCAGCTGTTACAACGTAATGGTCCAAGGTGGAATGGTCTACGAACTAAAAGACATTCCCATGGGGGAACCCGACGCGATAATAAAGGCGGATCCTAGGTACTTTCAGGTTCATCGAAGGATCCAACACCTAACAGAAAGTTGCTTCACACTGAGAAGAATTATTGACAAGTACGTGAAGGCAGGGATGTTGCAAATCCCTCCACAAAATGTCAATAACAACCCACTACCAGCACATTGGGCCAATCTTGTGGTGGCCTATAATGAAGAGGCGGAGAGAGGAGAAAGAGAAGAGTATAAAGTAGCTTTGGAGACCTGTACTAAGGGAATGGCTAACGTAGTTTTAGCCTACGATAAAACAAGTGCCAAGGATGTGGAGAATGTATATGATGTTGAAGGTGAGGAGGTAGACCCAACTCTAGAATACTGTGCAGTTTTAAAATCACCGAAGTTCACCTGGTTCTTCGACCAAGTGGGAATTCCAAAAGAAAGCAGGTTGGAGATAACCCAGGCGATACTAGATATTGCGAGGAAAGACGCGGTCCCTTCGCTAAAATGAAAGGGACCCATGGCCAGGTTGGTAAGGAGATTCCTGTCAGAGGTAACCTTCAGCGATGCCGATAGGGCCGTGAGATTTCCTCATAATAAGTCATTGTACGTGACTGCAAGTGTCAACGGAGTTAGTTTTGTAAGGACTCTCATGGATGGGGGATCTTCCATAAATATCATGCCGATTAACTCCTTTCATGCAGCCAATATTCCAGAAGAAAGGTTGGTCCCCATTCCTTCGGTAATTTTGGGGTATGATAACCAATCTTCCAAATCCATAGGGTATGTTAATGTTGGGATTATGATGGGAAATTTGAGTTCCCATATAAAGTTTTACGTGATAGAAAGTTCAACTTCCTATCATCTGCTAATAGGCCGGGTGTGGATGAACAACTAAGGGAAAGTTCCTTATACATACCACCAATGCGCTAAGGCGAACATCAAGGGGACAGAGATGACTATTAGGGCTACGAAGAGGCCCTTAGCAATCGAGGAAGCTCACTTGGTGGACGTGGCATTTTATACTGAGTTGGAAAAGGATGTTCGGGTCCTAACAAGAATGATGAAGGGAGCATGGGTTCCCTCGATCAGAGAAAGGATGGGGCCCTTGAACGAGCAGGGTAAAGAGGTTACGAGCAGCGCAGGAGTAATGACCGAGGAAGCTCACAAGGCGGTCCCTCGGCTAGAAGGCATTTCGAAGAAGCTCAAAGACAGGATGAGGCCCAGAGTGGATATGATGGAGAATAAGGTCCAACGACAAAGCATGTTGAGTTGGTTCTCAGGGAAAAGAGGGGTCGAAGCATCTAGAGAGAAGAAGAGGAAAGCAGTCATCGCTACCAGCAGACGATGCAAGAAAGTCATTACTAAAGAGGGAAAGGTGGTGTATCGATTGTAAAATGGCGATCGCTTAAATAAGCTCTGATACCAATTTGTAGAATCGCTACATCGGAAATATTGCGACTTCTCAAATAAAATCCAATTTTAATTAATTCCAAATTTTAGTTAAACCCCAAAACATGCATCTAGATGATTTATCCAATAAAATAAAGCATGCAGGATAAAACAAACAATTTCAGGAAAAATCCCCCAAAGGGGAAAACCTTTTATTTCACTATAATTTGTAAGAAAATGGCTTAAGCGGATTACAATGAAATAGGATGACATACGAAATACCCGCAGGTGTCGGTTTCTATGTCTCGGCTGGAACTTTCCCTTTCCAGGAGGGCAGCAGTGAAGAAGAATACGGCTCCTCCACAAGATGTGAACTTTATAAGGACTCCCTCCACAATAGCATGCAGCTTTCAATTGTAGAGCTCTCCCCACCAAGTATGAACAAAAACAAAATATGTTCTTGGGTTCCACAAAACAATTCACATAAAAGTAATTGGGATTTTGTGAATTAAAAACAAAACATTTGAACCCTTAAAATTGTTGGAGAAAAACTTTCTGCTAAAAGGTTGTGAATTAAAACTGGGCAGATACACAAAAGTTTCAAAAAGATAAAATACTTTAAAGCTGAAACTGTTCTCCATGAAATACAAAGGCTGGCAGATCTCTTTTATAGGAAAATTGAGTCGGTCAAAGGATCAGGATGAAGTTAGAGTGTCAGCCAAAAGAAGGGTCGTTCGAGAGAACCCCATCTCGCTTGAAAGAGATCGCGTGTCGTTTGAACGACTACGCGCGACATCCCAATGTCATTCGAATGAGATTGAGATCTCGCTTGAATGACCTTGGCATCGAAACTGAGGTACGTTTACTGCGGTAGCAAATTTTCACAAACAATTATAAAACCTCTTTAAAAAACAAACATTTATAAAAACAATTTTTACAACAAAATTTATATAAAACCCTTTTAAAAATATGCCAACACTCTTAATATGAAATGTAAATTAAACTTTAAAACAATATCTTACCAAAGTTAATATTGTTGGGCTTGAATGTTGACGGCAACTAGTAATTCGGATTTGTCTTTTGTAGATGCAATCTTCACAATTCTTCGACGACTTGTAGCGGTATATGACATAATTAATTGTGACGGACTTATTAAAAATATGTCCTTACAAATCTCTCCCTATGTCTATGCCGGTACATACATAAAATATCCGAATTATCAAAAACCAAAATGCCTATACAAATTTACCCTCCCATGAATCCCAAAACTGAAAAGGTAAAATTTGCAAGTTCTCAATTTTTTCTTCAACATCAAAACTCTCAATTTTTTTCTCATTAGGATGTGCAACATCATGATCTTCAATCTTTGTACCTACACACATGAGAAAAAGAAAAAACCTTCGTGATGCACCGAGTTTGAAATGATATAAGAATAAAGCATTAATAAATCAAATCTCCCTCATAATGCAAAAAACTCCCCCATAACATGATAATTCATTCTCCCCCTTTTTATGATGTCCCCAAATAGAAAGATAAGAAGAAACAATCAAAAACATGGAGTGTCACGATAAAATGCATAGAAAACAAAGATAAAGCTACGCGCATGCAAAGGGATATCTCAAAAATCTTAACAACTATTTTTGGATTTTTGGATTTTTCATACAAAAATAAGATACCACTTTGAAAAAAAATATGATACAAAAATCACACCATGGATTTAAACTCAAACAACCAAGAAATGGAAACGAAAGGAATGGGTGTGAACACATTCGATAGGTAAATCAACTCAATCAATCATATGTGCACGATGAATACGTGTACCCCTAACGAATGAACATCAAAAGAATCCTTAGGTGTAAAAATTTGTTGAATTTAGACGACATCGTCTTATGCAAATCAACAAATCAAAGTCAAGTGATTTCCACACTAATAACGTCCAAAACTATTTAGCGCTTTTTCAAGATTTTCAAGGATGTGCAAACCCGTTATAAAATCTCCAACCAAATTCCCTCATATATATTTTCTTTTAAAGGTAATCTAAATTCTCAAACTTTGGAGAATTGGTGCAAAAATCTAAATGGCCCATAATTGGCATGAATTTCTTTTTATTGCCTTTAAATTTTTTCAGGCTCTTTTAAACCTCTTTGGACCCCGGATAATAAAATTCCTCCATCTTTTAGGTTCAATTTAACGGTGGCTTAGTATTCGCAAAGGCAAAATGAACCTTTCGCGGCCCTTCCCCATTTTTTAAATAAAGCACACAAACTCACAAAACAGTTTTTATATGCACAATTTCCTTATAAAAATTATCGCGCTTGGTTCGTTTTAAGGACAGGGTTGAAGTGAAAATACCCAACCAACATGTGATAAGACAAGCACAATAATCAAACAAATTTGTGCATGTGTGTAATAAAGGAAACATGAGTCAAACATGTAGGAAGTAACACTTAATTACATCTTAATGACTCCAAACATTATAAAGCACAAGGATGAATTGGCATATTGTCTCAAAACACTATCAAACAGTCACATGGATAAATGGAATGATGTTGTGAATTGGTTATCCTAAGTGCTCATCCATAAAAGGTGCAAAAAAAATACAAAAATATTTTTAGATTTTCTCAAAATTTTATCAAAATAAAATCTTTTTGTATTTTTCAAAACAAAAAAAAATATATACAAAAAATACATGTCACAACGCTAGAAAACATAAATATCATGAAACAAAAACTAGCGTATGACAAACATGCGAACACAATCATCTATATGATATGGAAAGAGAAGAATCATGTGCAAGCAAACGAACACAAAGTAACCAAACACGCTCGTCAATAGCTTTTAAACTAGATTTCATGCGAGCTTTCCAATAGGCATAATTATTCCCATAAAAAATAGGCACCTTATTAAATGAATGTTCCACTGGAAAATTGCGATTTTTCAAAAAAAAAATAATATCACAAAGATTTTGCGGAAAATAGGATCACAAGATAAATTAGCGTAACCTACTCTGATACCAATTTGACGACGAGAGAAGTCAAATTGTATCAAAAAATAAATCCTTGAAAAACAAAACAGGATCATGCGATCACCACTTTTACAAATTGGTATCAGAGCTTATTTAAGCGATCACCACTGTTACAAATTGGTATCAGAGCTTATTTAAGCGATCACCACTTTTACAAATTGGTATCAGAGAAGGTTACGTTAATTTATCGCGTGATTCTATTTTTCACAAAATTTGTGTGATATTGATTTTTTTTGAAAAATCAGTTTTGTGAAAAATCGCAATTTTCCAATGGAACGTTCATTTAATAAGGTGCCTATTTTTTATTGGAATAATTATGCCTATTGGAAAGCTCGAATGAAATCTAGTTTAAAAGCTATTAACGAGCGTGTTTGGTTACTTTGTGTTCGTTTGCTTGCACATGATTCTTCTCTTGCCATATCATATAGATGATTGTGTTCGCATATTTCTCATACGCTCGTTTTTGTTTCATGATATTTATGTTTGCTAGCTGTAGAAGGGTGTCTACCTATAAAAAAAAGTAAAAATATTATTTTATCAAAAATACTGAGAAGAAACCCAGGGTCCTGACAGAAACTCATATTGAGCAGGAACCCCCCCCCCCCCCCCCCCGAGGTCCCGGTAGAAACTCATATTGAGCAGGAACCCCCCGGGGTCCCGGCAGAAACTCATATTGGGCAGGAACCACCCCAGGGTCCCGGCATAAACTCATATTCAGCAGGAACCCCCATCGCCACTGCAAGTATCAGCGCTCCTGCAAGTGTCAACGACGCTGCAATTGTCAACGCCGCTGCAAGTGCCAACGCCGTTGCAAGGTCCAGCGCCGCTGCAAGTATCGACGCCGCTTCAAGTACCAGCGCCGACACAAGGGTCAGCGCCGCTTCAAGTATCGGCGCCGCGACAAGGGTCGGCGCCGTCTCAGGTATCAGCGACCGCTTCAAGTGTCAGCGCCAATTCAAGCGTCAGCGCTACCTCAAGTTCAGCGCCACTTCGAGCGTCGCTGCCACCTCGAGCGTCGGCGCCACGACAAAGGTCGGCGCCGCCTCACATGCCAGCACCGACGCAAGTATCAGCGCTACGTCGAGCTTCGGCGCCACTTCGAGCGTCGGCGCCATGACAAAGGTCGGCGCCGCCTCCCATGTCAGCACCAATTCAAAGTTCAGCGCCACTTCGAGCGTCGGCGCCACGACAAAGGTCAGCGCCGCCTCACATGCCAGCACCGACGCAAGTATCAGCGCTACTTCGAGCGTCGGCGCCACGTCGAGCGTCGGCGCCACTTTGAGCGTCAGCACCGCCTCACATGTCAGCGCAGATTCAAACATCAGCGCCACTTCGAGCGTCGGCTCCAGGACAAAAGTCGGCGCCGTTTCAAGTGCCAGCGCCGCTTCAAGGGCCACTGCAATAATGACAGTTGAGAGAGTCGGCGTCACCGCAAGAGTCAGTGCCACTGCAAGGGTCACTGCAGAAATATTATTCGAGAAGTGCTGCTACAGGGGTTTCCATCATGAAACGGCAGTCTCTAAATGAACAACAGCACTAACACTTTATTTTCTTGTACAGGTAGCCTAGTCGAGCAAGCAGGGCTCGAACAGGCTTGTTGGGACCTCTTGGGAGTTTTGGCTTGGCGGCTGAGGGATAAGGTATGTTGAGCAAGCTCAACCACTTAGCACTATAGGATTGAGAGAATACTAGTAGGAAGACCCAGAAGTCACCCAGTCCTCACACACCTCACACTTAATCACAAGTGAAGTGAGCAGCCAAAGGGCTGGCTGCTCACAAGAAAAGAACTGTGTATAAAATGATTTTAGAGGAGAGGGTCCTCTAAACCCCTCTCAAGAAAAATGATTTTAGAAGGGGGTCCTCGAGACCCCCCTCAAGCTTACAAATATTTTAGAGGAGGTGGTCCTCGAGACCCCCCCCCCCCCCCTCAAGTTTACAAAGTTTGTATCAAAGTTACCGTTTCAAAAGATATTTAGCAAATCAGATATTTTGTCTCCATTAGAAGACATATTTGCTTTTAAACTTTGGTCGGCGCCAGGGGGCATCTGCCAGAGGGGACAGGCAGACCTGCCTGCAGGTAGGGACAAATAGTACACTGCAGACTTTGTCCCTCACCAACCCTCTAAGTTTTGGCGCCAAAAGTGCCAACCCAACCTTAGTGCCCAAGTATAAATAGGACCCCTGGGAAAGGTCATAGAGAGGAAGAAAAAGAAATAGAAATTGCACTGTTACTCTGCTAAAATATCACCAGACCTACCTAGTATTCTCTCCCTACTCATTCTCTTAGTGCCGAGTGCCTTGTTCCTTCACTCCCCACTGACAACCATCACTCTCAGGTGTTTCCCTTGAGAAAATTGCTATTTTTGCTGTGAAAGTTCATCTTCTTGCAGGGAGTGAGTTGAAGCTTGAGTTCCATTGTTACCAAAAGGAGAAGTTTTCTTCAAAAGTTGCACCAGGAGACCTTGAAGACTTGCAGATAGCGTCCATTGGAGTAGGTCACGCCTCACCCTTTCCAGTTATTCATAGACCCCAGTCTCACTACCCTCCTACATTTGGCGACTCTGCTGGGGAGGTATCCTCATTTCCATGGACAAAGAAGGTTTTAATGTTTCTAAGCAGCTAGTGTTTGAAGACATTCCATCTAGAAATGGAGCTCAAAGAGACAAGGCCACTCAGGTGGATGTGGTGGTGATCGGAGCAAAGGTACCTGCTCCTCCGGGAGGTCAGACCAGCTCACCGGTAGCAGCTCCGGTGGCAGAGGCTTATGAGTATGTTTTTTTGATACTTGGCAAGTTTAAGTCAATATTGTGTAATACCAGCAGCAACCCCCCCCCCCTGGAGGGGCAGCCGTTCCGGCAACGATTCAGAAAGAAGTAGCTCAGCCGCAAAGGACGGCGCTGGAGAAAGTTGTGACAATCATCAAGTTCACTAACAGAACCCCCAGAACCCTAAGTGTTTGGCGATAAATTCGGTATGGTCGAGGAACTCCTCTCGCTCAATGATAGCGATGAGGAACCCTTAAGAAAAGAACCCGTGGCAGCAGCAGCTAACGACGAGGGACCCTCGGCAGTGGGTCCCATAGTGGAAATCTCAAAGGGTGCGAAACCTCTAATCCCCAAATCACCAACACAGGATGAACCCACTAACAAAGTGGGTAGCGAGGAACCCGTGGTCAACACCATAATCTCTATAACGCCAATATAGGCGAGACACCCTGGGATGCGGAACCCTCAAAACGATAAGAGGTCGAGACCCCCCACCAGAAACAAATGGCAAATCGCGCATCTCCCCAAAACACCACAAGGGGTCAAGACACCCTGGGTCGAGGAACCCTCGACGGGACAAGATGTCGAGACACCCCCAATTTCTGATGAGGGACCCGTATACGCGATGCCAAGCCGCGAGACCCCCGGCAGCTGACGAGAGGCCACCATACCGTCATAGGGCGAGACCCCTATTCCTGAAAAATTCAAAGGCGCCGAGACACCACTTCCCAAAGCAACTAGGGATTTCGAAGAATCCAAGGTAACTGGCGAGGGATTCTCAGACATAGGGTCGCTTTGTGGCAAACCACGGGTCGAGACCCCCCCCCCCCTTTTTCTTAAAAAAATCATGGGCGTTGAGACATCTAAGGTCGAGATACCCCCGTCAGCGCCAACACATTCCGAGACACCCAAGGTCAAGATACCGCCAGGCGCCAACAATGGATTGGGCGAGGGACCCTCGACTATGGGACACGAGGAACCCAAAATGGAACTCGTAATCTCCAAGACACTCCCAACCATAGACTGACTCGACGGAGTATTCCCCATATTTACACCAGCGCGCGAGGAGCCGCTGCCAACGCTGTGATATGTCGAGACACCTATAGAGGAGAAAGCATTATGCGAGGAACCTCTAGAAAAACTCGTCATGGGCGAGAGACCCTCATGTGCAGAAATAGCAGGCGAGGAACCCTGGGGCATGGACTCCGGGCGCGCGAGGTCTTGAATGGGGTGAGAGACCCTCGCCTCCTATCTCGTGGTGAGCCCCTATCTCGACAAGGAGACGAGACACCCCCAGCCGCCTCTACCTGATTCAGCGAGGAACCTTTGGTTGGGTAACGCAAGGAACCCATAGTCTCAAAGGGTTGAGACGAGGAACTCCCCACATGCATAAACTTTAGCGAGAAGCCCTCGCGAGGAACCCCTGGTATACAAATTCTTGGGCAAGGAACCTGTAACAGCGTGCTCAGTCAAGGAATCCCTCAAATGAAAATTTGAGGATGAAACCTCTCTCATACAAAAGGCCTCGCACGAGGAACCCTTGACCACCGTATCAAATGTCGAGGAACCCTCGCCAATTTTTTTTTACAAATTGCAAGAAATACATACTTCCAAAATGCACCTCCCCACCAATAGTAACGCGCGAGGACCCCTCACAGAAAAATATTTTTGGACGAGGAATCAATAGGTTCCAAAATCTCGGCAAAAGAAACATGCGAATATCTCTCAGTCTGAGCCGTGGGTGAGGAACCCCTAACAATACCCATCTTACGCACGAGGAACCCAGCTTATGGACCTTTGGTTGAGTAGCATCCAAAAAAAACCCTGTTTAGAATTCTTTTCGGCGAGGAACCCCTGGGTTCTAAGCCCTCAGGTACAAAATCGTCAGTGCACGAGGGACCCGAGGTCGATGCCAGTAACAAATGTGTAGGCGAGGCACTCCTAACTATTGGGGCAGCACATACATAACCCAGTGACTCATTTTCAATAGTCAAAGAACTCTCAAAATATGAATCAATAGATGAGGAGCCTAGGAGATCTGAGACAAGGCACGAGGAACCCATGAGATCTGGGACAAACCGGACGAGGAACCCCTCAAGTAATTTGATTAGCTTTGTTACGAGGAACCCTCAAGTAGCGTTATTACGAGGAACCACCAAAGTTCGACCCGGTGTCCCTCATTTCTTAACAGTAACCAAAAAAGAGGGGAATGTAAAAAGCTGAAAAAAAAGAAGAAGCTGACACCGACTAAATGAGACAGTACCTATATCTTCAAACACAGAAACCCAGTCGACTTGCTCGGCTTCAAAAGATGAATCCATTACCTCATCTTAAAAAAAATGCCTATCTCATTCCGTTGAATCACACTAAAAAAAAAATCGAAGGCATGATCGGCTAAGCCTTCACAATAATCACCAGTTTCAGCAAGATCATTTGGCCACCACTGCTCGTGTAAGCCACATCGTCTGAACATATCAGATAGAAATCTTGTTAAGCAATCTCAACGACGATCCAATAAGATCTAATCACCCCACATCCGAGTAACCCCTTTGAATGACGATAACAAAAAATCTCAGGAAAAGAAGACGAGGTACCGGTGTTGAGGAAAACGTTGGGCTGTGGATTTACAGTGTGAAAAATCAACTCAAATTCTTTTTTTAATTGGATCCACTAGAGATCTCTATGTTATACCAAGAAGAGAGAGGATTTTTATAAACCCTGTGAAAACATCGGGTGAACCCACTGAATCTTTCGAGGAGCGTTTTTTTTTCCTTGATGATGTCCTCTGTACAAGAGAAGAAAACAATATGGAGGTATTTCCAAAAGAAACGCAAACGTGTGTTCTCTCTCTCTCGTGATTGAATTTGGGAGGGATTCCTTTAAGGAGTTGTGAGAAAGGGCACACCCAACTCTTTTCAAAATGGGTAATAGAGAAGAATGAGTCAGCATGCGTTTTTAAACACACTTGGCATAACAATGCGAGCACAACGTTTTCTCTCATTTTTCTTGAGGGGGTCTCTCTCCCCTTTCGAGGAATACAACAGGTGGTTCTACTCATTCAAAACTTCAAAAAAAAAGGGGTTACGAATGATAGGGGCTCTCGCTCGAGAGTTAGAAAAGATATTTCTAAGTCATGCTCGTGATCAGCTCGAGTAATATATCTAGAATGCCCCCCAAATATATATATATATATATATATATATATATATATATATATATATATATATATATATATATATATATATATATATATATATATATATATATATATATATATTGACGGACTTACTCCCCCTTTAAACTATGATTTGGGGTTCAAATGTTTAAAGCATCTTGAGGGGTCAATTTTTTTGAAAAAAAAAATGTTGAGCGGACACACCCTCCCTCTAAATTATGCTTGAATCAAAAAAATTGAAAAAATTGTTGAGGGGGCTTCCCCCCCTCTAAGTTATGCTTTGGTTCAAATGTTAAAAAAATGTAAAGGTGGGTTCGCCCCTCCCTCTAAGTTATGCTGTAATCAAAAATGAAAAAATTGTTGAGGGGGCTCACCCCCCTCTCTTAGTTACGTTTTGATTCAAATACTGAAAAATGAAATGTTGAGGGGGGATCACCCCTCCCTCTAAGTTATGTTTGGATTAAAAAATGGGAAAAGGTTGAGGAGGGCTCAACCCCTTCTAAGTTATGTTTTGGATCAAATGTTGAAAAAAAATATCGAGGGGGATTACCTCTCCCTCTAAGTTATATTATAAAAAAAAGATCCTAATAGAATATGCATAAGACAAGTACCCCGCAGCTAGAGAGGCGGCTTCCAAATTTTAACTTGATCAGTTGTATGAGAGTACCCCGCAGCTAGAGAGGCGGCTTCCAAATTAAGTACCCCACAGCTAGAGGGGCAGGTTCCAAATTTCAACTTGCTCAGTTATATGCAAGTACCCTGCAGTTAGAGAGGAGCTTCAAAATTTTAACTTGCTCATCTCATATGCAAATACCCCACAGTTAGAAGCGGGAAGTTCAATCTTGAGGCTCTCATATAAAAAAGAGTAACTCAAAGTATTGAACAACTCCAAGTATACATATAATGTGCGACAGTTTAGCACCTAAGGCTCAAAGGGCACCGGAGTGCTCACAGTATTGAGCAACTGCCAAGTATAAATATAAGGTGCGACAGTTTAGAACCTAAGGCTCCAAGGGCATCGGAGCGCTCACAGTATTGAGCAAATGCCAAGTATAAACGTCAGGCTCCAAGGGCATAGGAGCGCTCACAGTCTTGAGAAACTGCCAACTATAAGTATAAGGTGCGACAGTTTAGCACCTAAGGCTCCAAGGGCACCGGAGCGCTCACAGTCTTGAGCAAGTGCCAAATATAAATATAAGGTACGACAGTTTAGTGCCTAAGGCTCCAAGGGCATCGGAGCGCTCATAATATTGAGCAAATGCCAAGTATAAATATAAGGTGCGCTAGTTTAGCACCTAAGGCTCCAAGGGCACCGGAGCGCTCACAGTCATGAGCAAGTGCCAAGCATAAATATAAGGTGCGCCAGTTGAGCACCTTAAGCTCCAAGGGCACCGGAGCGCTCATAATCTTGAGCAAGTGCCAAATATACATATAAATATAAGGTACGACAGTTTAGTACCTAAGGCTCTAAGGGCATCGGAGCGCTCACAGTATTGAGCAAATGCCAAGTATAAACCTTAGGCTCCAAGGGCACCGGAGCGCTCATAATCTTGAGCAAGTGACAAATATACATATAAATATAAGGTACGACAGTTTAGTACCTAAGGCTCTAAGGGCATCGAAGCGCTCACAGTATTGAGCAAATGCCAAGTATAAACCTTAGGCTCCAAGGGCACTGGAGCGCTCATAATCTTGAGCAAGTGCCAAATATACATATAAATATAAGGTACGACAGTTTAGTACCTAAGGCTCTAAGGGCATCGGAGCGCTCACAGTATTGAGCAAATGCCAAGTATAAACCTTAGACTCCAAGGGCACCGGAGCGCTCACAATCTTGAACAAGTGCCAAATATACATATAAATATAAGGTACGACAGTTTAGTGCCTAAGGCTCCAAGGGCATCGGAGCGCTCATAATATTGAGCAATTGCCAAGTATAAGTATATGTGCGACAGTTTAGCACCTAAGGCTCCAAGGGCATCGGAGCGCTCACAGTATTGAGAAAATGCCAAGTATAAACCTTAGACTCCAAGGGCACCGGAGCGCTCACAATCGTGAGCAAGTGCCAAATATACATATAAATATAAGGTACGACAGCTTAGTGCCTAAGGCTCCAAGGGCATCGGAGCGCTCATAATATTGAGCAATTGCCAAGTATAAGTATATGTGCGACAGTTTAGCACCTAAGGCTCCAAGGGCATAGGAGCGCTCACAGTCTTGAACAACTGCCAAGTATAAGTATAAGGTGCGACAGTTTATCACCCAAGGCTCCAAGGGCACCGGAGCGCTCACAGTCATGAGCAACTGCCAAATATAAATATAAGGTGCGCCAGTTGAGCACCTGTGACTCCAAGGGCATCGGAGCGCTCACAGTCTTGAGCAAGTGCCAAGTATAAACGTAAGGTGCTCCAGATGAGCACCTAAGGCTCCTAGGGCACCGGAGCGCTCACAGTATTGAGCAAGTGCCAAGTATAAATATAAGGTGCGCCAGCTGAGAACCTAAGACTCTAAGGGCATCGGAGCGCTCATAGTCTTGAGCAAACGTCAAGTACAAATATAAGGTGCGACAGTTTAGCACCTAAGACTCCAAGGGCATCGGAGTGCTCACAGTCTTGATCAACTGCCAAGTATAAATAAAAGGTACGACAGTTTCGTGCACAAGTCTCTCAATATTACAAGACACTTCTGCACGAAGGGGCTAATATTAAGAAGTCCTCAAGCAAGTGAACAAATAGTAAAATAGCTTGGAGTGTGGGGATCCACTTATAGTGGCTCCACCTGCCCAAGATTGCAAGTTTGACAGAAAATAGCCTAGGGCGAGGGGATCCACCTTGAGTGCCCTCTCTTCCCAAACTCGATGCTACAGAAAAGAACTCAGGGTGAGGGGCTCACCGCGAGCAGCCCTTATGCCCAAGATAGAAGGCCACAGAAAAAGGCCAAGGGCGAGGGGCTCACCGCGAGCAACCCCTCCGCCCAAGATAGAAGGCCACAGAAAAAGGCCAAGGGCGAGGGGCTCACCGCGAGCAACCCCTCCGCCCAAGATAGAAGGCCACAAAAGAAGGCCAAGGGCGAGGGGCTCACCGCGAGCAACCCTTCCACCCAAGATGGAAGGCCGCAGAAGAAGGCCAAGGGCGAGGGGCCCGTCGCGAGCAACCCCTCCGCCCAAGATGAAAGGCCCCAGAAGAAGGCCAAGGGCGAGGGGCTCACCGCGAGTAACCCCTCTGCCCAAGATAGAAGGCCACAGAAGAAGTCCAATGGCGAGGGTCTCACCGTGAGTAACCTCTCCTCCTCAGATAGAAGGCCACAGAAGAAGGCAAAGGGCGAGGGGCACACCGTGAGTAACCCCTCCGCCCAAGATGAAAGTCCACAGAAGAAGGCCAAGGGAGAGGAGCTCACTGCGAGTAACCCCTCCGCCCAAGATGAAGGGCCACAGATGAAGGTCAAGGGCGAGGGGCGCACCGCGAGTAACCCTCCGCCCAAGACAGAAGGCCACAGAGGACGACCAAGGGCGGGGCCCCCCATCACGAGTAACCCCTCCGCCTAAGAGGAAAGGCCAACAGAAGAAGGCCAAGGGTGAGGGGCTCACCTCAGTTAACCCCTCCGCCCAAGTTTATACTGAGATAAGGAGGTCCACTATAAGTGTCCTCATTTACAAAAATTGGGATGAAGTGACATAATATTTAATGACCCTAAGGGGAATGATGAAGAAATCCTAGGGTCCCAGAAAATAAATGAATTCATGGCGTACAAAGCCTTTTGGTCTACCCAACATAAAAGACTTTGCACGAGGGGCTAATGTAGAAGGGTGTCTACCTATAAAAAAGGAAAAATATTATTTTATTAAAAATACTGAGAAGAAACCCAAGGTCCCGACAGAAACTCATATTGAGCAGGAACCCCCCCCCCCCCCCCCCCCGAGGTCCCGGTAGAAACTCATATTGAGCAGGAACCCCCCGGGGTCCCGGTAGAAACTCATATTGGGCAGGAACCACACCAGGGTCCCGGCAGAAACTCATATTCAGCAGGAACCCCCATCGCCACTGCAAGTATCAGCGCCGCTGCAAGTGTCAACGACGCTGCAATTGTCAGCGCCGCTGCAAGTGTCAACGCCGTTGCAAGGTCCAGCGCCACTGCAAGTATCGGCGTCGCTTCAAGTACCAGCGCCGACACAAGGGTCAGCGTCGCTTCAAGTATCGGCACCGCGACAAGGGTCGGCGCCGTCTCAGGTATCAGCGACCGCTTCAAGTGTCAGCGCCACTTCAAGCATCAGCACTACCTCAAGTTCAGCGCCACTTCGAGCGTCGGCGCCACCTCGAGCGTCGGCGCCACGACAAAGGTCGGCGCCGCCTCACATGCCAGCACCGACGCAAGTATCAGCGCTACGTCGAGCATCGGCGCCACTTCGAGCGTCGGCGCCACGACAAAGGTCGGCGCCGCCTCCCATATCAGCACCAATTCAAAGTTCAGCGCCACTTCGAGCGTCGGCGCCACGACAAAGGTCAGCGCCGCCTCACATGCCAGCACCGACGCAACTATCAGCGCTACTTCGAGCGTCGGTGCCACTTCGAGCGTTGGCACCACGACGAGGGTCGGCGCCGCCTCACATGTCAGCGCAAATTCAAACATCTGCGCCACTTCGAGCGTCGGCGCCAGGACAAAAGTCGGCGCCGTTTCAAGTGCCAGCGCCGCTTCAAGGGCCACTGCAATAATGACAGTTGAGAGAGTCGGCGTCACCGCAAGAGTCAGTGCCACTGCAAGGGTCACTGCAGAAATATTATTCGAGAAGTGCTGCTACAGGGGTTTCCATCATGAAACGGCAGTCTCTAAATGAACAACAGCACTAACACTTTATTTTCTTGTACAGGTAGCCTAGTCGAGCAAGCAGGGCTCGAACAGGCGCATTGGGACCTCTTGGGAGTTTTGGCTTGGCGGCTGAGGGACAAGGTATGTTGAGCAAGCTCAACCACTTAGCACTATAGGATTGAGAGAATACTAGTAGGAAGACCCAGAAGTCACCCAGTCCTCACACACCTCACACTTAATCACAAGTGAAGTGAGCAGCCAAAGGGCTGGCTGCTCATAAGAAAAGAACTGTGTATAAAATGATTTTAGAGGAGAGGGTCCTCTAAACCCCTCTCAAGAAAAATGATTTTAGAAGGGGGTCCTCGAGACACCCCTCAAGCTTGCAAATATTTTAGAGGAGGTGGTCCTCGAGACCTCCCCCCCCCCCTCAAGTTTACAAAGTTTGTATCAAAGTTACCGTTTCAAAAGATATTTAGCAAATCAGATATTTTGTCTCCATTAGAAGACATATTTGCTTTTGAACTTTGGTCGGCGCCAGGGGGCATTTTCCAGAGGGGACAAGCAGACCTGCCTGCAGGTAGGGACAAATAGTACACTGCAGACTTTGTCCCTCACCAACCCTCTAAGTTTTGGCGCCAAAAGTGCCAACCCAGCCTTAGTGCCCAAGTATAAATAGGACCCCTAGGCAAGGTCATAGAGAGGAAGAAAAAGAAATAGAAACTGCATTGTTACTCTGCTAAAATATCACCAGACCTACCTAGTATTCTCTCCCTGCTCATTCTGTTAGTGCTGAGTGCCTTGTTCCTTCACTCCCCACTGACAACCAGCACTCTCAGGTGTTTCCCTTGAGAAAATTGCTATTTTTGCTGTGAAAGTTCATCTTCTTGCAGGGAGTGAGTTGAAGCTTGAGTTCCATTGTTACCAAAAGGAGAATTTTTCTTCAAAAGTTGCACTAGGAGACCTTGAAGACTTGCAGATAGCGTCCATTGGAGTGGGTCACGCCTCACCCTTTCCAGTTATTCATAGACCCCAGTCTCACTACCCTCCTACACTAGCGTTGTGACATGTACTTTTTATACAGATTTTTGTTTTTTGAAAAATTTTGAAAAATCCAAAAAGATTTTTGTACTTTGTTTGCACCGTTTATGGATGGACAATTAGGATGACCAAGTCACAACATCATTCCATTCTTCATGTGACAATTTGATAGTATTTTGAGAGAATAGGTCAATTCATCCATGTGCTTTATAATGATTGGAGTCATTAAGATGTAATTAAGTGTTACTTCCTACATGTTTGACTCATGTTTCCTTTATTACACACATGCACGGATTTGTTTTATTATTGTGCTTGTCTTATCACATGTTGGTTTGGTGTTTTCACTTCAATCCTGTCTTTAAAACGAACCAAGCATGATAAATTTTGATAAGGAAATTGTGCATATAAGAACCGTTGTGTGAGTTTGTGTGCTTTGTTTGAAAACGGGGAAGGGCTGCGAAAGGTTCATTTTACCTTTGCGAATACTAAGCCACCATTAAATTGGACCTAAAAATGGAGGAATTTTTTTATCCGGGGTCCAAAGAGGGTTAAAAGAGCTAAAAAAAATTTAAAGGCAATAAAAAGAAATTCATGCCAATTATGGGCCATTTAGGTTTTTGCACCAATTCTCCATAGTTTGAGAATTTAGTTTATTCACCTCTAAAATAAAATATATATGAGGGTGTTTGGTTGGAGATTTTAAACGGGTTTGCACGTCCTTGAAAATATTGAAAAAGCGCTAAATAATTTTGGACGTTATTGGTGTGGAAATCATTTGACTTTGATTTGTTGATTTGTATAAGACGATGTCTTTTAAATTCAACAAATTTTTTCACCTAAGGATTCTTTTGATGTTCATTCGTTAGGGGTACACATATTCATCGTGCACATATGATTGATTGAGTTGATTTACCTATCGAATGTGTTCACACCCATTCATTTCGTTTCCATGACTTGGTTGTTTGAGTTTAAATCCATGGAGTGATTTTTGTATCATATTTTTCGAAGTGGTATCTTATTTTTGTATGAAAAATTGAAAATTCCAAAAATAGTTTGTGAAATTTGTGAGATACTCCTTTGCATGCGCGTAGCTTGATCCTTTTTTTCTATGCATTTTATCGTGACATTCCATGTTTTTTATTTTTTCTTCTTATCTGTCTATTTGGGGACATCATAAAAAGGGGGAGAAAGAATTATCAGTTATGGGGGAGTTTTTGCATTATAGGGGAGATTTGATTATTAATGCTTTATTCCTATATCATTTCAAACTCGATGTGTCATGAATGTTTTTTCTTTTTCTAATGTGTGTAGGTACAAAGATTGAAGATCATGATGTTGCACACCCTGATGAGAAAATCTTTGAGAGTGTTGATGTTGAAGAAAACTTTGAGAACTTGCAAATTTTACCTTTTCAGTTTTGGGATTCATGGGAGGGTAGATTTGTATAGGCATTTTGGTTTTTGATAACTTGGATGTTTTTATGTATGTACCGGCATAGACATAGGGGGAGATTTGTAAGGACGTATTTTTATTAAGTCAGTCACAATTAATTATGTCGTATACCGCTACAAGTCGTCGAAGAATTATGAAGATTGCATCTACAAAAGACGGATCTGAATTACCAGTTGCCTTCAACATTCAATCCCAACAATATGAACTTTGGTAAGATATTGTTTTAAAGTTTCATTTACATTTCATATTAAGAGTGTTGGTATATTGTTAAAAGGGTTTTAAATAAACTTTGTTATAAAAATTGTTTTTATAATTGTTTGTTTTTTAAAGAGGTTTTATAATTGTTTGTAAAAATCTTCTACAGCAGTAAACGTACCTCGGTTTCGACGCTAAGGTCGTTCAAGTGAGATCTCAATATCGTTCGAATGACATTGGGATGTCACGCGTAGTCGTTCAAATGACACGCGATCTCGTTAAAGCGAGATGGGGTTCTCTCGAACGACCCTGCTTTTGGCTGACACTCTGACTTCATCCTGATCCCTTGATCGACTCAATTTTCCTATAAAAGAGCAGCCTTTGTATTTCATGGAGAACAGTTTCTGCTTTAAAGTGTTTTATCTTTTTGAAACTTTTGTTTATCTGCCCTGTTTTAATGCAATACCTTTTGGCATAAAGTTTTTCTCCAACAATTTTAAGGGTTCAAATATTTTATTTTTAATTCACAAAATCCCAATTACTTTTGTGTGAATTGTTTTGTGGAACCCAAGAACATATTTTGTTTTTGTTCATACTTTGTGGGGAGAGCTCTACAATCGACAGCTGCGTGCTATTATGGAGTGAGTCCTTAAAAAGTTCACATCTTGTGGAGGAGCCGTATCCTTCTTCACTGTTGCCCTCATGGAAAGGGAAAGTTCCAGCCGTCGACATCGGAACCGACACCTGCGGGTATTTCGTATGTCACCTTATTTCATTGTAATCCGTGTAAGCCGTTTTCTTACAAAATTATAGTGAAATAAAAGGTTTTGCCCTTCGGGGATTTTTCCTGAATATCTGTGTCACATGCTTTATTTATTTATTGGTTGACACACGCACTTTGAGATGCATGTTTAGGGACTGGATTAATTTGGTTTAAAAATAGACTCTAATTAAATAAGTGTGCCTAATTAGAAAGTTGCGAAATAAATTTAATCAATTATCACACAGTCACGTTTTTTTTTCGTTTTTCAAATTGGTATCAGAGCTTATTTAAGCGATCTGATACCAATTTGTAGAATCGCTACAGCGTAAATATCGCGACTTCTCAAATAAATTCCAATTTTAATTAATTTCGAATTTTAATTAAACCCCAAAACATGCATCTAGATGATTTATCCAATAAAATAAAGCATGCAGGATAAAACAAACAATTTCAGGAAAAATTCCCCAAAGGGGCAAAACCTTTTATTTCACTATAATTTGTAAGAAAACGGCTTACACGGATTACAATGAAATAGGGTGACATACGAAATACCCGCAGGTGTCGGTTCCGATGTCTCGACTGGAACTTTCCCTTTCCAGGAGGGCAGCAGTGAAGAAGAATACGGCTCCTCCACAAGATGTGAACTTTATAAGGACTCCCTCCACAATAGCACGCATTTGTCGATTGTAGAGCTCTCCCCACAAAGTATGAACACAAACAAAATATGTTCTTGGATTCCACAAAACAATTCACATAAAAGTAATTGGGATTTTGTGAATTCAAAACAAAACATTTGAACCCTTAAAATTATTGGAGAAAAACTTTCTGCCAAAAGGTATTGAATTAAAACTGGGCGGATACACAAAAGTTTCAAAAAGATAAAACACTTTAAAGCTGAAACTGTTATCCACAAAATACAAAGGTTGGCCGATCTCTTTTATAGGAAAATTGAGTCGATCAAAGGATCAGGATGAAGTCAGACTTGTCAGCCAAAAGAAGGGTCGTTCGAACGAGAACCCCATCTCGCTTGAACGAGATCGCGTGTCGTTTGAACGACTATGCGCGACATCCCAATGTCGTTCGAACGAGATTGAGATCTCTCTTGAATGACCTTGGCGTCGAAACCGAGGTACATTTACTGCGGTAGCAGATTTTCACAAACAATTATAAAACCTCTTTAAAAAATAAACATTTATAGAATCAATTTTTACAACAAAGGTTATTTAAAACCCTTTTAAAAATATCCCAACACTCTTAATATGAAATGTAAATGAAACTTTAAAATAATATCTTACCAAAGTTCATATTGTTGGGCTTGAATGTTGACGACAATTGGTAATTCGGATTTGTCTTTTGTAGATTCAATCTTCACAATTCTTCGACAACTTGTAGCGGTATATGACATAATTAATTATGACGAACTTATTAAAAATATGTCCTGACATCGATTGTAACGGTGTGAGCGGGCGGCCGAGGAAGCTGATGAGGAGGTTGACCCAATATATGAATGCTTTCTAGTGGATCAACGGGGGCAGTGCATGGTGATAGACAATTTGAGCATACAGGAATTTGTGGAGGAAGTCGCCGAGGAACCAGATTACATGGCAAGTCAACCTAAGCCCCAGGCACAAGAGTTAGAGCAATTAAGCCTGGCAAAGGAAAGAGAGGATCCGAGGCCCATCTTCATCTCTAAGGATCTCAGTAAGGACAAACAAGGGGCATTAGTTGAGTTAATTCGGGAGTTTATTGACATTTTTGCTTGTAAGTACACAGAGATGGAGGGGTTAGATGAGGAAGTGAGCTGCGACAAGTTGAACGTAATGCCTTCAGCCATTCCAGTAAAATAAGCGATGAGAATGTACAAGCTTGAGTTAGATTTGAAGATCAAGGAAGAGGTTCAATGCTTACTAAATGTAGGGTTCATTACGCCGATACAGTACCCACTCTCGTTATCCAGTATTGTCCCAATAGGAAAGAAAGATAAAAATCAGATAAGGATCTGCATGGACTTCAGAGATTTGAACAGATCTTGCCCCAAAGACGAGTTACCTCTGCCCTCCATTGATAGCCTGATAGATACAACGGCTGGTTATGAGATGTACAGCTTTATGGATGGGTATGTTGGGTACAACCAGATTAAGATGGACCCCTCGGATGCAAAAAAAATGGCATTCAGAACCCCGTTGTGTAACTTCATGTATAGGGTGACGCCGTTTGGACTCAAGAATGCGGGGGCGACTTACCAAAGAATAATGATGGCCATTTTGACTTCTTTCACAAGTTCGTGGAATTCTATGTAGATGATTTGGTCATCAAGTCGAGGAAAGAGGAGTCCCACCTGAGCAATTTGTGGAAGTTATTTTCCCGTTCCAGGAAGTATAAATTAAATATGAATTCCTTGAAATGTGTTTTTAGAGTGAGAAGTGGGAAATTCCTAGGCTTTGTGGTCGATCGACAAGCGGTGCAGATGGACCAGGACAAGCAGCGGGCAATCTTGGAAATGTCGTGTCCAAGAACGGCGAGGGAGATGAAGAGTTTCCTCAGTAAGGTCTCCTACCTTAGGAGATTCTTGCCTGGATTGGCCGAGATAACACACCCACTGATGCAGCTGCTGTGAAAGAACATGAAGTATAAATGGGAGGCGATTCACCAGAAGTCTCTTGACAGACTAAAGAAGCTGCTCGTTTCACCAAAATCCATGGTTCCCCCAAAGGCAGGAATACCGTTGCAGCTGTATCTCACATCCACCACGAGGTCCGTAGGAGCATTGCTGGCACAAGAGATTGATGGTCAAGAACGGACAGTTTATTACCTTAACAGGATCATCCATGGGCCAGAAGTCATATATAGTAGTTTGGAAAGGCATTGTTTAGCCTTAGTATTTGTAGCGCAAAAACTCAGACATTATATGTTGTCTTTTATAATTCATATTGTAACTAGATGTGATACCATTAAGTATTTGCATGTGAGAACTATATTGATTGGCAGGGCAGCCAGATGGTTCCTTATCCTCTCCGAGTACGACTTGAAGTGCGTGGTTCCTCGCTCAATTAAAAGCCAGGCATATGTCGATCTGTTGGCTATTTTCCCTTTTGGAACGTTTGAACCACCCAAAGAACATCCCAGGAGACGACTGGAAGGCCAATCACCTAGAAGAAATAGATAAGGAATGGATGATGCAGTTCGATGGGTCATCGACAGAAAAGAAAGGAGGAGCAGGGGTTATCCTTTCGAAAGGAAGGGAGGAGATGTGTCTTTCTTATAAGTTATATTTCCCCTGCTCTAACAATGAAGCAGAATATGAAGCGTTGGTGTTGGGATTATTAAAGGCTCTTCGAAGAGGAATTCGTTCACTTTGCATCAAGGGGGATTCAAACTTTGTGGTTCAGCAAGTGAATGGAGAATACGCGTTGAAACACATGAGCCTGGCACCATACAGAATGATCATTCAGAGGCTCCTTGGTCATTTCTATCGGACCAAGATCAAGAAGCAACCCAGGACGATGAACCATCACCCAAACGCCTATGCCACCATTGCCCAGAAGATGATCATAAGGAGCGATACAACTACTTTCGTGATTTAATAAAGAATATCTCCTTCGATGGTACAATCAATTTTACTGATAGAAGAGGACGCGGACTGGAGGGGAGAGATTAAGAGGCAACTGGAGACTGGTGAAGGAACAATAGGACTCAAAGAATTGGCCCAGTGCTTTACAAGCAAGGGAAACCTTTACTTCAGAAATGCAGGAGGATGGTTATCGAGATGCATCGGTCCAGAAGAGGCAGAGCAAAGATTCAAGAAAACACATGGAGAACACTATAAAACAACTGAGATGCCCCTCTACCAAAGAATGAAAAGGGAGGGATATTTCTGGCCTGGCATGAAGCAGGATGCAGCTGAGCTATAACGGAAGTGTGACAAATGCCAATAATTCTTCGAGGAAGCTGAATGTCATTTCATGGAGGCTCGGGCTGACTAGAGACAACCCTATATTGACTTCGTTAAAAATAGAGTTATCCCAACGGAGAAAATTGATGTGATGGGACAACAGGCCGTTGTGTTACATTACATCATAAAGGAAGAAGCGATTGAGGTTCTCAAACAGGCGCACGATCTGGCTCATATAGGAGGGGCCAAGTTCTATGACTAGTTGATGACTTTGGGGTACTATTGGCCAATGATGGAGAAAGATACCACTGAGTTTGTTAGAAAATATAAGGCCTGCCAGCTTTATGGAAATATGATCCATGCCCTATCAGTGGACCTACACTCCCTAGAAATGCCCTATCCATTTCACACTTGGGCGTTCAACCTGGTAGGGGCAATGCACCCTTCTTCTAGAGGGAAGATATGGATCCTAGTAGCAACGGAGTGTTTCACAAAGTGGGCTGAGGCGATACCATTGAGAAGGGCAACAGCAGGAGTAGTGAGAAACTTCATTAGAGAATACATCATCTGCCATTTTGGGATCCCAAAGGTTATACTTTCAGACAATGGAACCCCTTTCATCAATTCAGAGGTAACGATGCTCATAGATAAATATTCCATTGTCCATCACACTTTGACGGTGGCATACCCAAAGGGAAACAGTCAGGCCAAAGTGACTAACAAGACTTTGGTCAATATCTTAGCTAAAACGATGGAGGATTTCCCAGGATCGTGGGATGACAAGATACCCGCATTTTTATGGGCCTATCGGACGACTAAGAGAAAGCCTACGGGGTATACACCATTCCCTCTTGTTTATAGGGCTGAGGCAATTCTCCCAGTGGAGTTAGAAGTTCCCTCGGCTCAATATGCTTTGCGAAGCAGCATGCTCCCTCATAACAGACATGTAAGATGGAAGCATTGGATGAACATAGAGATAATACGATGCAACACTTTCAAATATTCACGAAGAAACTCTCCAGGGCAAATGATAACTTGGTGAGACCAAGGAAATTCATGGAGGGAGATCTCGTATTTGTAACACCCCGTTTAAAATAATAACGGGTGGCCAGCCCTATACTACATTAAATCAGGAGTCTCAGATTGCTCAGTCTTAACATCAACTATCAGTACTAAATATATAAGACTAACTACCCAATATCATATAAGCGAGATGTTAAAATTAAATAAAATATGCAACAGTCAACAAACCAACACTATAAGCTACTAACAAAGAAAATAAATATGCATACAAGAACTATGATAAATGAAATGAATAACTACAAATGAATATGCGACAAAGAAATAAACCCGAATAACCTGTCGGGTCACAGACAATAGAATAACTGAAATGGAATAAATATAGACATTTATAAATATCCCTTGGGTGTAAACCCGATATACAAAATGAGTCATACCTAAATTTTTAAAGAAATAGGAATCGACTACAATCTAAGTCCCGTAACAGTCCGCACCTGTCACGGCTCCCAAGACTCTGGATGGAGGGCATCAAGCATCCATGCGGTAGGACACCTGTAATAGTATATATATATATATATATATATATATATATATATATATATATATATATATATATATATACATGCAGGAGAGAAAAGTAAACGGGTCAGAGCCCGAGTTGTGAAAATATTTAGCAAGTGTGTTAACCGTGCATAATAAATATAAATGCACTTATTTCATAATTAAAGTGGAATCGCACTCTCGTGAAACCCCAACTCACCTCTCATCTAACGGTGCGCACCTATTCGCGTCCTGAAATCTTAGTTAAGTTACCCCACCTATAAGGACAACCTAACTTACCATAGGCACAGTCTATACCCTTGAGATCTGCCTTCCTATCATATCCCAAGAATCCAACTCTTTCTAAACACACTTAATTGTTTTTACAAACATATATGCCATACTAGGCTTAATGGATTCCGGTTTATAATTTAATCAATTATAATTCTCAATATGTTACCCATATACATTTCGGTTGAATCATGTGATTTAATTTCTAAATAACATGCATACAGATTATTAATGGAAAAACTTCTCTCCAATCTCAACATTGCACTACGTTTCGTGCGTGGGGCGTCTCGCAAAGCGAAATCCAAACAAGGAACCCCCCGTTACACTACTCCTTGACAATGTCGATCCTAGAGATCCATTATGCCATACATACAATTCTACTATTACAACTACTAAATTTAGATTACCTTATAATAAAAATCTCAAAATCTCCAATAATATCCTTGGGATGATGTAACCGAAATATTCCTTAAATGCGATACATCAACCCCCAATAATCTAGTAACCATAATCATCCAAGATGTACTCCATAAAGATTCCATATCCTTTCACCTATAGGATATATAACTATATATATAGGCATTTATTCTAACCATATATATATATATACATATATACATATATATATATATATATATATACATATATATATATATATACCACCATCCATTCCCATATCCAAGTGTACATACCACATATGATGTACAATGGCCATGCACATAATATACCCGGCTATATATATCACCGATAAACTGCACCATGCTATCATCTTCTAGGGCATTAATCACATACCATCCTGGGGACCACGGTCGGACTCAATATCGCCAACATCTGGGACAAACACACACACACGACGTAGTGGGAAGCGGTCATAGCTACTAACCGGTCAATGAGACGAGACATACCCACCACGTCCCAACCCAAAAGAAATGCATATCACATAATAACATAATGGACGACTATGAGCTGGGGAATATCCACACCCTGCTCCTTGAGCCATAATGCTCACCCTCTGCGCGAAAACTTCCCAATGATAGCATGAGCGGGGTATGCTTAACCACATAAGTACATATATCGTTCACATGCACAATATATATACATCCATATGATCCCATCATATGATTAAACATTAAACCATCACATACGGTTTAGATATTCACAACATAAATATATCCATATATTCATATCGATACAGATATATATCCACATATATATATACACACAAACTATTTCTCGTTCATATGTATGAGATATATATAAACTCGGCTTTAAGTATACGTAATCCTCAATATACTAGCCGTCGTCCCAACACATTTAATTTACCTCGATATGTGAATACAATCCCTCACTTGAATCATATTCATCCATTTTTCCTATGATGAATAGTCGCCCAAAAATATATGTTTATATTCAACATTTGGGTTATCACCCAAAGTTTAGTGTAGGAAACCATCACTACACATCTCCTCTATATTCAAAAGTACATAATTATCTCAATACTATTTGACCATTGGCATATACATGACTAATAGTCTACAAACCTCAACTTATCCCAACTTCATTTCAAGTGTTGGAATCCCAATGGTTACATCCACTCAATTATGTATAAACTATCCTGACTAGAATTTATGCTATCACTTATTCTAGTTGATAGTACGATCCAAATCGTTCCAAATTTCACCTACGGTTCGATTGATCATATGAACCCTTACTCCTATTGGGTTACCAATTCTTCCTTAATTTAAACATTTCTAAGGATACGTGACCCCTTTCTCTCTCTTCGGTCCCCTAAACCTTAATCATAATATAATCCCATTTACCATAAGGATTTGGCATTACCCTCACCCTACAATTACGAGCCATGCCCTCGCAACTCTCTCTTTAAGAGTTCTTAACTTCACATCATATCTAGACTCACTCTCTTGATCTAATATTAGGATTTCCATCCCCAATGAGGTTTCTCGCTATCTCTATACACAACTCTAATTCATACATGTATACATACTTTCCCAAATTGTCCTAAGAAGTCCCCATAATCACAACATGTGAGAAACCCCTTATATATATCCAAAACATATCTCTTACATCATAAGAGAAGGCCCCAAACCAATAAACCCAACCAAAAAGGGTTAGAAATCATTCTAGAGAAAATTCCTCAAAATGACCTATTTATGAATCGATTCGGCCCAGCGAATCGATTCGACCTCCAAGGCGAATCGATTTGGGTCCAAAGACCTGGGCTTCTATCTCAGACAGAATCGATTCACCTTGGTTCTGAATCGATTCGGTCAATGCAGACCTGCCAATTTCCCTAGGCCAAATCGATTCACTATAGGGGCGAATCGAATCGGGTCTGCAGAATTTAATGGGTTCTTCTTCTTCAACCGAACCCACGAATTCTATACCCTAAAATTTCACTTCTAACCCCTAATCCTTCCTCACAACATGATTCTAAGCCAACAAATCAACCCAAAGTCGATCCCAAACATATCTATACCATCAAACCCATATCTAAACATCAATTTCAAGATTTAAACCCAAAAATCTAGATTTTGATATTTATACCCAAAAAACATTTCTTTAACACACAAATTATGAAATCAAATACACAAATGACTTATTTAGCAAGATTAAACACTTGCCTCGATTTTGTAGAGGTCGGACCGTCCTCGATATCGCGTTTGGGCCGGAATCTCCAAGCTTTTCTTCCTCTAGGGCTTTTTCTCTCTTTCTCTCAAATGAGAATGGCTTAATCCGTAATCCTCTTAAACCTTAAAACATAAGTCCTAATTTTAAATGTTAATGCACACTTTAAATGACTCGTTTACTCCAATTCGAGTCAAACTGACTTAAAAATATTCTGGAGCCGAAATAAAACCCAATGACAGTCATTTTGACTATCTCGACCCTTCGGGGATCGATGGTACCCTCAAAATCATCATTCGGAATACTTTAAAATGTCATCTATTCAATTTCCAAATTTTAAAATTCTTCAATTTAATTAAATTTTATTTTCCCAAAATTTAATTTCTCAGTCTCCAAAGTCAAGGGTTGTTACAGTATTGAAGGCCGCAGTGAAACATATTAGGGGGATTCCTCTACCTAAATTTGCACCGAATTGGGAGGGACCTTTCATCGTAAAGGAGTCTCATGACTCATGTTATTATTTAATTTCGAAAATGGAAGAAGATAAAAGATTCAAGATTAATAATAAATGGTTGAAGGTTTATCATGTGTAGGCAGTTATGTTTGACCCCTGATGTAATTGGTTGTTGTTATAAATACACAAGTTCTTTCTTATGATGAGTATGCAAGTTCTTTTTATTATACCTCAAGAAGAGATGAAAGAATTACAGAACTTTATATTTCACAAGCTATGTAAACAGATGTAACACAAAGAAAAGGCATGGGAATAAGTACCGTTTTCCATTCATATACTTTGGGGCATTACAAAATTGGGAGTTATCTCCCAAGAATTACATGAGAAGAAAGGAAAAATACAAATAGAAAAACTCATTGATCCAGGAGGAACCAAAAATCTGGGGAGGAGAAGAAATCTCCAGGAAGTCCCGAAGAAGCTTCTAAGCAAGACTGTTGGGCATTAATGGAAACTTTTAACCTAGTATGTGCTTGCGTACGTTCGATAAGAAGTTTCTCTCGTTTTAGCTTTGCCAAACGCAGAGATTCTTCGAGGTCCTCCACATCCTTGTTAATGGCTTTGAGGAGGTGTGCTAGCTCGGCCAACGTAGCTTCCTCGACCCACTGATCCTCCTGATGTTTTCGCAAAAGCTCCCTCTGGTTATCCAATCGCTGGCTCTTCAAAGTCTTCAAATATGCGATAAGCCAGTCAAAACAGAACTCGTCATGACCCAACTCCCTCAGATAACCCAGGAATTGGTTGAGGAGGGGTCTGGTAATGTTTGCAGTTAGAGTATATGCAATTTTAGTAATGACGGTGGCCATGCCTTGAAGCCTATAGCTCATAACTCGGATGTTTGAATGTAGGCAGTCCACCGTGAAGGTCTCAAGATGATAGCTCACAAGTTGCTCGATGACCAAAAGATGGTTGGCAAGCATGTGGGGAAAACATTGGAGTACCATCAGGAACAAGGCGGGAGGAGCCAAGTCGAGCAGAGGCAGCTCATACCCAGATTCGCTCTCCATAGAAGCACCCGTAGTGGAACCTTGATCATTATGGCTTGATTCTTCGGAGGATATAGTCTCACGATGTGGCGAGGCAACGGGCGAAGGAACTGGTGGAGAATCATCCCGAGCAACCTGAGAATAGGTGGGATAAATAATGAGTTTGTGAAAAAATATTAACATGTGTTTGCATTGTTAAGTCATCGTTATAGGTGGAGTTTATGAAAAATCTTAAGAAGTTTTTTCGTTGTTAAGTCACCGTTATAGGTGGAGTTAGTTAAAAAATCTTAACAAGTGTTTTCATTGTTAAGTCACCGTTATAGGTGGAGTTTATGAAAAAATCTTAACAAGTGTTTTCGTTGTTAAATCACCATTAAGGGTGGAGTTTATGAAAAAATCTTAACAAGTGTTTTCATTGTTAAGTCACCGTTATAGGTGGAGTTTATAAAAAATCTTAACAACTGTTTTCGTTGTTAAGTCACCATTAAGGGTGGAGTTTATGAAAAAATCTTAACAAGTGTTTTCGTTGTTAAGTCACCATTATAGGTGGAGTTTATGAAAAAATCTTAACAAGTGTTTTCATTGTTACGTCACCATTACAAGTGGAGTTTATGAAAAAATCTTAACAAGTATTTTCGTTGTTAAGTCACCGTTATAGGTGGAGTTTGTGAAAAAAATCTTAACAAGTATTTTCGTTGTTAAGTCACCGTTATAGGTGGAGTTTACAAAAAATCTTAACAAGTGTTTTCATTGCTAAGTCACCGTTACAGGGGGAGTTTATGAGAAACCTTAACAAGTGTTTTCATTGTTAAGGCACCAATACAGGTGGAACTTATGATTTTTTTTTAAAGAAGTGTTTTAACAAGTGTTTTCATTGTTAATTCATAAACACGGTTGAAGTTAGAGGAACAGAGAAATACATAGAAACTAGCAAAGTACCTCAGCAGCTATAGGAGGGAGATTGGGAGTCACCACAGGGGCAATAATGGTAGAAGCCGGGGGAGGCGTGCTCATTACCTCAGTAGCTTCAGCGGGACCCTCGGTTGCAGAAGCCTCAACGATAGGCACACTCCCCTCGCCAACATAAGGTACTAAAGCTAACCTGGGGGAATCACCGGAAGAAGACGTTGAACCTTTAAGAGATTCCCTAACCAGAGCAGTAGCACCAACCTGGGCCTGGGAAGGGAAAAGGACACTTAGGGCAAAGGGTGGAGAGAGACTGGGAGAAAGCTGCAAATGTAAAGGAAAGTGTTAGACTCAAGGAGTAAACACAAAAGAATAAGAGGCAGAAATGCACTTAACTTACCCCCGTTAGAGCACCAAAAAGAGGAACTGCAGCAAGGGGTCTTGACAACGCAGGAGAAAGGAGAAGGCTAGCTATTAGCGGTGCCACCTTCACCTAAAGCATCCCAACATGTTAGAATTGATAAACAAAGAAATGGGATAATTAAAAGATGTGAGACTTGGAAAGAAATTTACCTCAGAAGCACTCTCTTCAACCACAACGAGGGTCAGAGATAGCTCTTGGTCCAACGGCAACCCCGAGGAGGCAGTAGTAGTTACCTCCGATTGCACGAGCACTTCAGCCGACTCCACGATAGCAGCCTTCGTCGTAGCTTCCTTGGCCCATTGCGAGGATGAACGGTGAGAGTAAGTCAGGCTTATCAAGGGGGAACGGGGAAGAGTGGTGTCCGCTGGAAAAACACTGCAACCCCCCCCCCCCCCACACACACACACACACGCGCGCGAAACTGCTTGGGGGGCTGGGGGACTAGGCCTTTCTTCTCCAACTCCCCGCACCAAAACATTTTCTTAGTAATAAATGAGCAGTTGCAACACACCTTAAGAGAAGGGGAATGAGAAATAAAGAATGCACACATACCTCAGATCCAGAGGGAGAACGAGACGGTATAACCACTGGCGAAGGTGCCGAGGAGGCAGCAGCCGAAGGAGCTGGGGAAGAAGGCCTCTTTTGTGTCTATTTCTTCTGGGATTTTGTACCCATCATTTTTTTCCTGGAGCTCGTTGCACCATGAGTTTTAGGTACCCTTGCCCTTCTTCTCCTTTTTATCATTGGCTCTGTGGGATCAACCACGATTGTGGGGAATATACCCGGAGGAGAATTGGCGACTGCGTGCCATTGGAATTCAGCATTTATTCATGCAACCTCAGCCTTCACCCGCCTCCTCATCTCTTCGGCCATCTCTGGAGACATGGGAGGAGGAACGGAGGCAATCGGGAATGCCTCCAAAGGAGTTTCCATTTGAACTTGGGCCTTAGATTTCTTGGACTTGGCCTTCTTAGCAGGCTGCTGAGAAGGCCCCTTTTCCGTGGCAGCTTCGGCCGAAGGGGCAGTTTGCTTGGGAGCTGCAGTGGGCTTGGACTTTGGTATGGTAGTGGGAGTCATTAGGAAATAAGGGGGTAATTCTTGGGGAGATTATTTAAGGGTTGTACTCAATGGAAACTCAACCCTAAGCACGGAGTTCCCCTTAAGAGCTCAGAAGAGGAGAAGGAAAGAACTGGGGGATATTGAGGTGGGGACTGAATGAACTCGTGAATCATTTCCAACTGTTCCAAATGGAACTTGGGGGGAAAAGAAGTGGATACATCTCCATTACTAGTAGACCTAGGAAGGGTGACACGGCCATCGATAGTGGATGTCACACCAAGCACTGCGGCTACAGTATAGAAGGTGCAGGCTTCACCATAGGTGGCCTTTGAGTGGTTGTCTTGGAACACAGGTCGAGGGGCCCCCTGATCGAACCCAAACTGCTTGCTGCATCTATCAAGGCTGTAAGGCTCTGAGGCATATCCCCATTCAGTATAGGAGGGGAGAAACCCCGAGGTGAAAAGAAGCACTACGGCTTGCGACGGATCTTCTACAATTGGATTGAACCTGATCGTTGTGGCTGTAGAAGGAAAGAAGTTCCAACTGTGGGTAAAGGTAGATTCACTATATGGCCTCATCATGAAGGAGTCTAATTGATCAAAAACCTCCATTATCTCCTTTCGACTTTGCTTCTTATGGAAACATAGGAGGTGTGGGGGCTTGATACCTTATCTCACAGGTAGAGAAACGAACTTGGCAGTAATAGCAGGAGAGTGGGTGTAGAGGAAGCCTGTCAAAATGATGGTGTTGGCAAAATTTGCCAAGTTATAACGATCCAGTGATTGTGACATATCAATATGTGTTCGATCCAACTAGGTATAGAGGTACCCCAGGGCAATGGCGGCCAGGGGAAGGTTGAAACCCCTGGCCAAATGAATGGAAATGTTTATTAGGTCCCTCCTGGGCTGACCGTTGGGTTTCCCAGTAAGAAAAAATCATGAAAGAAGTATAAGTATATAGGCTGGTAGTTATAGGGAGGTACCTATACCGTGGCCCGCTACATCACTAGCATCCTTTGGCGTCAGAGCCTCGAAAAAATAGTTGATAAGGGGGGCAAATGTGGTTTTATTTGAGGAATCGGTGCAACTGCGATAGATCCAATCCAGCTTAACTCGATCAGCAGCCTCTTCGACATCCAGAGGCTCATGGTGATAGGTGAACTCGTCCATGGGATCAAACCCAAGGAGTTCACAGACGTCCTCCAGAGTAACAGTAAACTCCACCCACGCAGTGAAGAAGGTGTGTGTTGTGATGTTCTACTGGGAGACTCGCACTTGGAGTGCCGTGTTATGCTTTGAGAGGGTGAACTCATCAAACTAGTAGACTCGATGCAGCCTAACCTTTGCAAGAGCAGCAGCGTAGGAGCTCTGCATGTGTGTGTGCCAAGCAGTAAAATGGGCTGGTGACCCCCAGGTGCTTCGAAGTCAATTTGAGAATAGGGTAAGTCTCCACGGTCCAAACAGAAACGCAAAGTCCCCTCGGGTGGAAGATAGCCCCACTTTGATGAATCCATCTCCTCATCACCAAACAGTAAGGGGTTGAACTTGGACGAGAAGTGGCAGGTCTTGCATGCCTCAGAAAACTTATCATCTTCTTCAAAGATAGGCGCCCAGTGGTAGAACATAGCTTCTCCTGACGAGTAGCATCCAGTGCAGCGCCACTAAGGGCGGTGGCAACGCCAGCAGCAGCAGAGGGGAAATGATATAGATGGGCAAGAAGGGTTAAGAACAAGAGGGGAGGAGCACAACCGCAGGTGGTGGTGCAAAAGATGAGAGAATGAGGAGACTGAGTAAAGAACGGGGCATTAATGGAGGTCGCACAGAGTTTTCACAGAGTTTCTCTCTCTAAAGAAAGCGGGGAGTTTGAAGAAGATGAAGAAATAGAAGGGTTTTGAAATAAAAGAGGCGTTTGAAGGTTTGTAAACCTGACCTTTGAGTTTCCCACCATCGCACGTGCGAGGGCCGCTTCTAATCATTTCAAATGAACATATGGCATATCGGGAAGGGCCTCGACAATTGAAAACATAGCGCCACATCATTTAATGAGGTGACGCTTGGGAAAAAGAAGGTTGTTGCCTTCTCGAGCAAGTTTGAGTTTTAGCACCAGAATCTTTGTCACGCATATCCAATTCACCCAACAAATGCATTCCCCCAACGGTTCAGAAAAGCTACGATGTCCCCTCACCACATGTCCAAACGTCTGAATTATGACTCAGTTACATCAGAGAGAATGTTTCCTTTTTTGAACATAGTGAAGCATCACAGGGGATAATTTTACTTACCAGGAGTCCAAACGAGTATCTGAGAAGGTTAGTAGGCCTTTCGGGAGAATTCCAAATATTAAAGTTAGAACGTTTGAGGCTCAGCATGAGGAAAAAGTGGCGATGTCCCTTCACCCAATCCCCAATAAATTATGGCGCTTAGGATCAGTTACATCGGGGAGAATTTTGCTTTTTTCAGGGGATTATAACGCTACGGTTCTAACGAAGAGAGGATCCCAGAATTTTTTATGCAAAGAGGGTTCATCGAATTGAGAAGTTTCGTGCAGACATTTATTACTCCAATAAATCTCTCCACAAAGGGGAAAATGTAGAGGGGGGCTTAAAGGTAATTCTGAGATTAGGGATAATTCCTTAATTGGCAAAAGTGTTTGAGATTAAGTAACCGAAGTAGCTCAAGCGTGGAAACTCAAGCGAGGTAGCTTGGCGTGGTAACTCATACTTTGGCATGTTGTATTAGTCATATTGTATATCTGTTTATGTTGACTGTAAGCTATAACGGTTGTAATATTCTAACGATATTAATAACGAGTTTTAGTGTGAGGTCAAATGGTACTCGCGAGAGACCAGGCTTGGCAGGGCCTGGGAGAGCTTTCATGCTCTATCGAATGACCTCATCGTGGGAACTTTAGAGGGACTTAGTTTGGAGGATTTAGAAGTGAAGCACCATTGGGTCTTGTCCTGACCATCTTAGATACACCTGGTAAAACGTTGAGGGACCCTTACCGTGGAACCTTGGGCGGAGCAGCTTGGAGCTCCATCGGGTATTGAGTTGTGAACCAAATATCCCTCTTCTTAATGTCACATCTACTGTAGGTGATGTCACTAGCCAGCTGAACAATGTAAGGCCTGCACTTGAGTAAACCACCGTGTTATTTGGGTCTGTCAGCCAGTTAGTGAGCCACCTTTGCGACAACAGCCCCCTGACACACAGTGGTTAGGCAAAAGGCATGTCTTGGAATTTAATGTTATGACGTGGAGACAACTAGTGCATTAGGCATTTAATGTTGTGATATAAAGTATGAGGGATGTCTTTCATAGTCTTTAATGACTGAGTTGCCTCGGGGGTAGTGGGGAGGGCTATTTAAGGACCCCAACCACCTTTGAGGAGAGGATGATCTTCTTTTAGAGTGGAGGAGTTATTGCTAGAAATAATACATATCAGAGAGAGTTATTGCAAACCAGAGGGTTTACATACTCACCATTGTTACTTATTACAAAGCTTTTAATACTTGACAGAGCTTCTTGAGGGTGTTTGGTGTGTTTCTACCTGCCTACCAAGGTGTATCTAGGGTGCTTACTTCTCTCTCCCTCTAGCTAAGTTACTTCTAAAGTTCACTATTATCTCCTGAGTTATACACGAGAGTTTTGTGAGTTTAAACTGGGTTTATCTTCATTGGGTTTGTGTTTGTGTGTCCTATCATTAATCCAAAGCTTTGGCCAAATTAGCCGATCATTACCATACCCAAATAGGGGTTACGCCTCCATCTTATCTAAACTACCCTCTTAGACTAATATTCACACACTGTACACAAAAACTCTCAAGAAAAGCACTAGACTTGAAAAGATTGTCAAAAATCTTACCCAGAAGATAGAAACCCTAAGTCATATGATCAAACAGAATGCTGAAGAGTACACTTCTCAATGTCTAACTCATGATAATGAAACTAAAAATTTTGGACAAAAACTAAAAGAATTGTGTGACTCAAATGAAATTCTAGAAAATAAATACAAAGGAACGTTGATAGAATTGGAACAAACAAAAGAAAAGACATCAACAGACTTCAAAAAGTTTGCTAAATTTGAAAATAACTCTAAATGTTTTGAAGACTGTGTTACTGAAAATAAGACCAATTATGATGACATAATTGGAATAGGCTTTTACCCCAATAATTCCAAGAAAAAAAAATTGAATCTATCAATTTTGTCTCTGGTGGCAAAAGACCTATTGAAACTTGTCTAGATTTTCAAAATTTGAAAAATGATTTTGGCTCAAAATAACAAAAGTTAGACTAATTGCGTCTGCCCCCCCTATTCGACAGGCTAATTTGTCATTTCATCCTGTGCCACCTAGGAACAAGAGTAGAGCTCAAAACCTAGACAAGCCTTCGAATAACAATTTTCCTAAGGTTATGAGTTCTGCGTACCAACTTTACTGCTCCTACTGTGATGTCTATGGACATTCCCTTGATGATTGCTATTCCAAACGTCTATGTAAACCAGTCTATAACTCTCATGTTTACCATAATTTCAATTATTCTATGAGAAGCCGAAATAACAATGTTCTTCCTAGACAGCCAAACAAGAATTCTAACTATTGAAATAGAAAGAGAAGGACTAAAAGTAAAATAACATCAACAATAAGGAATCCTAGATTCTTTTCTAAACTAATTGCTCAAACTGTCTATAATACTCATAAACCTGCGCAAAAATCTTTTAAAGAAAAGACCGAAGCCCGCATGTTTTATCAAATACGAGCTAAAAAGTGCAAATTGAAAACTAAAGCAATTTGGGTCAGAAAAAATGATCTATTACCCTAGTTGAAATGCAACATTATGATCAGTGCTTTTAAAGTTGAGCACACGGCATCTGTATGGTATTTAGACTATGGATGTTCCAAATATATGACCGAGGATGATTCCAGACTTTCAAACAAAACTAACTTCTCCAGAGGAAAAGTCTTGTTTGGAGATGGTGTATCAGCCCAGATCATTGGTAAAGGAACACTCCATGAACAAGGATTATCCATTCTTGAGGATGTTCTCTTAGTAGAAGGTTTTAAAGGCAATTTACTAAGTATATCACATTTTTGTGACTCCAATAATATTGTCACCTTTTCAAATAACAATTGTAAAATTTTAAATGAAAAAGGTGATTGCATTATTACCGGACTCTGTACTCCAAATAACTGTTACACAATCAATCCAAGTACAGAGGTTTGTAACACTGCCAGAATGGATGACAATAAGATATGGCATAATACGTTGGGTCACATTAATTATGATAGTCTTAGTAAATTTTTCTCCCAAGAGATAGTTAGAGATCTTCTTAAGATCAAACCAATTTCAAACATCATATGTGGTCCCTATCAAGAAGGAAAAATTATTAAGACTCCCCACAATAATGTTAAAGAAGTCATATCCACAAACCTCTAGAACTCATCCATATGGACCTAATGGGACCTTCTCGTACTATTAGTCTTTATGGCAACAGTTACATCCTAGTTATGGTTGATGAATTCACTCGATTTACCTGGGTTTCTTTTTTAAAACATAAGTCATAAACTTTTCGTAAGTTTTTAAAAATCTTAGTTCGTATAGAAAATGAAAAGGATTCTCAAGTAAATAGAATTCGTAGTGATAGAGGAGGAGAATTAATAAACTGAGGTGTCATCAAATACTGTGACTATAATGGTTACAAACATGAATTTAGTTCCCCTAAGACACCTCAACAAAATGGAATTACTGAGTGTAAAAATTACACTCTTCAAGAAATGGCCCGTGTGATGATTCATGCGAAGAACCTACCTAAATATTTTTGGGTTGAATCCATCCGTGCAGTCTGTCATATAATCAATGGAGTTTACTTAAGTAAAAATACCAAACAAACATCCTATAAGATGTGTTATGGGAAGAAACCTAACGTAAAATACTTTAGAACCTTTGGTAGCACCTGTTATGTCTGTAAGGACAAAGAACATCGGTCTAAATTCGAAACCAGAGGAGACAAAAGTTATTTTCTTAGGATATTCTCCAAATAGTAGAGCCTACCATGTCTACAATCTTCATACCAAAACCATGATGGAATCCATTAATGTGGTTGTAAGTGGCACTAATGTAGAAAGTAAGATCAAAGAACTAGCAATAGTGGATGGATTCGAAAATATTTTAAATTATGATTCTCCAGAGATAGATGAATCCTTACCAACTGAGACCCCTGAAGTACCTAACTTGGTTTCCAAAGATCATCCTTTAGGTACTGTAGTTGGTATTCCTACTGAGCTAGTTCATACAAGATCCCAATTACGTACCCTTGCTTATTATGCATGCTTTGTTTCTCTTATAGAACCAAATAATGTTAATGAAGCACTGAATGATCGATTGTGGATAAGTTCTATGCAATAGGAACTTCTTCAATTTGTCATACATGATGTATGGTATCTTGTACCCCGACCTGAAAATAAAGGGATTATCGGCACATGTTGGATTTTCAAAAATAAAACAGATGAATATGGGATGATTATTTGGAATAAAGCTAGATTAGTTGCCCATGGCTACTCTCAGATTGAAGGAATAGACTTCGAGGAAACTTTTGCACCAGTGACTCACCTCGAGTCAGCTCTCTTACTTTTTGCAATATCTAATCATTTTCATTTCACACTATATCAAATGGATGTTAAATCTTCTTTCCTTAATCACATCTTGACTGAGGATACCTACGTAGAACAACCCAAAGGGTTCATTCTCATCATCCAAATCATGTCTATCGGCTTAAAAAATCTGTTTATGGGTTAAAACAAGCCCCTATAGCTTGGTATGAACGTTTATCTACCTTCCTTCTAAATAATGGTTTTAAACGAGGAGGGGATGACCAAACTCTTTTTGTCAAACATTTTGACAACAATATTACTATAGCCTAAGTATATGTAGACGATATCATTTTTGGATCTACCTCCCCTACAGATGTCAAAACATTTTCTGACATTATGCATCAGGAATTCCATATGTCACTTATGGGGAGTTATAATTCTTCTTAGGACTCCAAGTTAAGAAAAATTTAGATGGATTATTTATAACGCAATCCAAATACACTTTAGAGATTGTCAAGAAATTTGGCCTAGAAACAGCAAAAGAAGCTAGGACTCCTATGAGTACTTCTATCAAACTTTCTAAAGATGATAATGGTAAATCCATCGACTCAACCTTATACCGTAGTATGATAGGAAGCCTACTTTACCTTACTGCCTCCCATACTGATATCATGTGTTATGTCTGCGTGTGTGCCCGATATTAAAACAATCCTAAAGAGGTCATCTATTATGCGTTAAAAGAATTATCAAATACATTAAAGGCACTCTAAACTTAGGACTTTGGTACACTAAAGACACTTCTAGTACTATAGTAGGATACACTGATGCTGGTTGGGCTGGGTGTTCCGATGATAGTAAGAGTACATCAGGAGCATGTTACTACATTGGTAATAATTTGGTACGATGGAGTAGTAAGAAACAAAACTACACTTCCTTGTCTACAGCCGAATCTGAATATATTATCGCAGGAAGTTGTTGTGCTCAATTACTTTGGCTAAAACAAATGCTGAAAGATTACGGTATAACTGAAGATAAGTTACATGTCTATTGTGACAATCAAAGCGCAATCAATAGTTCTAAAAATCCATTTCAGAACTCTCGTACCAAACATATTAAAATCAGATATCATTTCATACGCAAGTTAAATGAATCTAAGGAGTTAGAAACTAATTACCTACCAACTGAATTGTAATTAGCTGACTTATTTACTAAACCATTGGATTATCTTCAATTAGCTTACTTGTTTTCTTTGCCCTTTGTCTATTTGAGACAAAATGGGGGAGAAATTTGAGTCTACTTGGACATTCTTACTGTATTCTCAACTAAAAAGATTGATCTTAGTTATATCATTTTCAGGAATTAATACCTTCATTTATAACAGAATTTTGATTGGGTATCGGTATGTAATTAGTTGAGTTATGTAATTTTCCTTTTTTAGGATATTGGGTAGATAAAATTTTGTATAGGAATAGGTTTTTCTTATTTCTTTTATATCCCTATTAGGCCTCGATGACTCAAAGGAGATTTTGTCTCATATTTCCAAAGGGGAAGATTGAAGCACCCTATATCTTTGACTCACTTCAGTCTATATCATATAGGTGCTCATCTAGTTTGAAAATAGTGACAAAATTGAGTCATATCCTTGTTGACCAAAAAACCTTCAGACTCTTCATTTCGAATTCCTCAAATTGTTACTAAAGGTAGAACACCAACACATTCACCTAAGATTGCAATCATGTGTTGCATTCTTCATATTATGGGTGTGTATGAGTTAAATCTAATTAAAATAATTTTTCCATAATTTTGGGGATATTTTAAATAATTTCTATAATTTTTAAACAATTTTTTAGAAATTTAAAATTGGTTTTTACAAATGTTGTCGATTGTTTTGTAATTAGTAAAAGCTGTTAAAACTTGTCTTGGGTAGAAATGGAAAGTGCTAGATAATATTCTAGGTAAAATTTATAATTCTGAAATATCAAAAACACGCATTTTTTAAGTCATCTTAGCCTTACACGTGTTGGACTTACAACGGTTGGATATGTGTTTCTTTACACTCACATACCTGAGAATGATTGAGAACCCTTAGATCATTTTAATCTATGGCCTACATGCATTCTTACTTGATCCATGTGTTAAAAATTTAACCCAATCAGAGCTTTTATAAATGCAGTGCTTTAGTAGCCATTAGATTGCCTTCGATCAAATCTCGATTGTCCATTTACCTCGGACTTTCCACATCCTTCTCTTCCTGGTATAAAAGGAGACTTCATCCTTTCATTTCCAACTTTTGTTCTCCTCAATTTTGAGAGAGAGAGAACAAAAGGAGAGAAAAAATAAAAAAACCTAACCTAACTCCGGTGAAATCTCACCTGAAAATAGTTTTGAGAGTTGAGTTAGTTCAAAAGTTTGAGAAGATCCATCCTCTCTTGTTCTTAATATCTTGTCTAACCAAGTCACATTTTCCAAATCTCATTTTCTTTCATAGAAATCAGAGATTTGTGAGTCTATGATATAGTTCATGTTTTATCTCACTGGTTTGGATTTCTTCTATCGAGAAATCTCAATTTTTTTGGATGTTTTAAACTGTTATGTTTCTTTCAAACCCTAAACCAAAAAAATCAGTTCTGATTTCAATTTTTGAGAATACTTGGACATATATCTAGTTAAGATCTTGATTGGGGATTTACACTTTCAGCTATTTCACAATTTTAAAGTATTTATAAATATTTTCGAGTAACGAAAGTGTTTAGGATCTTGGCTCTTTTATATACAAAGATTCCCTCTTGATCTGTGGATAAATTGAAAGGTCCAAAGTCTGAGTTTCGATCAAACTGATTTTAGAAATCTTCTTTGCATTTTAGAATCTGTTTGTAATTTGATAATCATTTGGTCGGTAATAAGTGTGTGTGGGTTGCATGCATGTGATTTAGAGCACATCACCACTTACACTTTCACACTAAGTGTTGTTAGAGAGATTATGAACATTTGATTCGACGTAAAGCTAAAAGGAGTGGAGTTACAAAGCTCAGAGAACATCAACAACATCAGAGCCTTGGGAGAAGTTAGAAAACGCCAGAGGAGTTGGTATAATTTTTTGACTTAGATTAGGCTTGATTATGTGTCTTTATTGTTAAATAATTTGTAACCTGTTACTCTATTTTAGTGGATTTTTATTTTTGAGGTGTAGAGACCTCCGTGGATGTTTCCCCAATTGGGTGGGGTTTTACCACGTTAAAAATTATACTTGAGGCTTCCTCTTCCTCTCATCCCTTTATTGAGGCTGTGTTGACTTAATTTCTTTATAAGTTTTGGTCTTTAAACCTCTACCATACTATTTTAAACACATCTTGTGCTAAGGAAAAAAATTTGACTAAAGAGTTTCTTCAACAAACTGTTCGGAGCCATTTACATAGTTTAATCTTGAATTAAACGACTTAAGTGGACTTAAGTGGTAAGTTTTCAATTGGTATATGAGCTTTGGTTTTTCAAATTCTTTAGATCTGGAGTTTCTGAAATTGTTTTCTCAAAACAAAAAATGGACGAGAAATTTGAGAGATTAGGGAACCTGTCCAGGCCCCTTCTCTTTGAGGGAACTAACTTCCCTTAATGGAAAGTGAGTATTGATAAAAAGAACATTTGCGTATATTTATTTTTCATCGTTGCTTGAAAGTCTTCTAATCAAAACCTCAATTGCCTACAAAAATATAACAAACTCAATTTTAGAGCGGTAAGTAAGGGTATCAATCCACATCAAGAGGGTAAAGCGAGGGAAAAACAATTGTAATTCACTTTTATTTATTTTCTTTTTTGTCTTTTTTACTTTTTCTAATTTTTTTTTAGCCTTTCAAATATTAAAACAATTTTTGGGTGAGATGAAGTGAAATAACACAAAACTAAATGTAAGATCAAATGAAAAACAAAGTCTTACACAAAAATAAGAGATCAAGTGAGGTAAATAATGTGTGAACAATCAATGAGTGGGACTACACCACAAATTCTAACTATTCTAATTAATTAATTTAATTATTTGAATTCTCCCAAATTAATATCAAAATTACAAATCAACTCTCGTTGCAAATGTAATTTTAATAGTAATCTTTTAGAAAATTAAGTTTAACCCCCCACAACTCTAGAAAATAGACCTACACTCCTTTTAATTAATCACCCGCTTGGATCGATCGATTAAAATTTATGTAAATCTTAGAAAATAAATTTAGAGTTGAAACTCAAGGAATAATACCACACTTAAGAAACCCCTATCTTTAGTTCGAATCTAGAATGGGTATTATAACTTAGAATTTCGATTTTTTCTCGAAAATCATTTACCCTCTCTCGAGGCATAAATTTAAGGGTGAGGGATCAAAAATTAATATTCAAAGGGAATGTTCAACTAATCAAACTAATTAAATTAAAATGACATCAAATAAGGGTTCACCCCACCCTTTGAAAGGGGATTTAGCCTAACATAATATCAAACATGATAAACAAACAATTAATAGGCAATTAAAATGAAATAGAAGAGAAGAACAATCAAACCAAATCTCTTTGAGTGAAATTGGACTTCAATCCTTGAATTTGCACATCATCCATTCAGTTAGAGCTTCTAAATGATTTTTAATAATAAAAACACACTCAATTGAGTTTCTCACCAATTTATCACTCACTAATCTCTAATAAAAAAAATAAAAAAATAAAACTATTTACAAAATGATGTGTATCCTAATTTATTTTCTACTCTAACTATCTCTCACTAGAATTCTCTCTACAAATGGATGATAGACCTCCAAATGGTCTCGAGGTATTCTTTTATATGCACATGGAGCTAAGGGGTTAAATTGAGAAATATACTTAGGTGAGCATGTGATTTGGGTGTGTCATGGATTGTGTGAGGTAATGAGAGTGTGAAGGAATAAAAATCAGATATGGTAATGGGGTATTTTTGGAAAGGGTTAAAAGTGGTGGTTGGGGGGTAAAATGGGTAAAGGTAATTAAATGGTTTTAAAACACATGGGGGGGGGGGGGGGGTAAATGAGTTGGTCTTGGTTTATTTAGCAGGTAGAAAAATCGTTTGAACTTAAGTGGGTTTGGAAGATATGGGTTTTGGTTGATGTAGGGTCGGATTTTCGTATGGGACGGTTGCGCAATTGGGTTTCGAGCAGGTCCGTGGTGGAAGTTGAAATGGGTCACGGGTTGGTGAGGTGACATCAGGGTTGTTGTCGACGGCTTTGGGCAGCGGGTGTAAGGCGGAGCTGGTAGGAGGGGTCCGACGCAGTTGGCTGCTTAGAGGGAACGTCGGGGCGAGTTTCAGGGAAGGGAGGTCGGCGCTGGGTTCAGACATTACCGGAGGGGGTTCGAGTGGGTCACGATTCCAGCGGGTGGAGGCGGGTTGAATCAGGTTGGCGGGATCAGGTGTCACCGACAGCAGAGGTGGAAGGTGGTGGTTGATGTGGTGTTGTAAGGTTGAATTTTGATGGTGTGAGAGGTGTGTCTTAATGGTGGGTTTGTGGTTAGGAGAGAGAAGAGTGTGAGGTTGAAGATGATAAGGGTTTGTTGTTTTTACATTTTATTTTAGATTTTTAGTTTTAGGTATATTAGTGTATAGGAAAGTTAAGGTGTGTTTGGGTATATGTGTTTGAGGGTATATGTCATGTGTGGGGGGGGGGGGGGGGGTATGGGAAGGTAGTTGTGGGTGAGGTGAGTGAGTTGGATGTGTGAGTGTGTATGGTTTAAAGGTGTGAGTGGGTTTATGTGTGTGTTTAATTTGGACCCTAATAAAATAAAACTAACTAATAAAAATAAAACTACGAAAACTAAAAATCTAAAAATTAAATTCCTACTCTAAAAATAAAATAAAGACTCAATTAAAAATGAAACTAAAAAGAAATAAAAATAAATAAAGATCTATTAAACTAAAAACTAAAATCCTAAAAAAAGGAAAATCTAATAAAACTAATTCTAATAATATAAAACTAATAACTAATAAAAATAAAGATAAAATAAAAATATACTAATAAAATATAAAAATAGTAAATAAAATCTAAAAATGAAACGACTCTAAGTAAAAATCTAAGAAAAAAAAAGCACAAACTAAACACACACGGGCTTCGGGGAAGGTTTAGGCTTGGGTATGGTTATTGGAATGAGGAATTAGATCCATTTGATTCACATTTGCCTCGAAATAATACTTTTTGAACTGCAAACGCAATCAAGCCCGCACATTGAACATTTACGCACATAAGATCATTATTGTCGAGAATTAGCAACTAAAATACGTCTGTTCAGGGTATAAAATGTACACTTTTGAGTGCTTATCAAGTATGGTTGATTTCATCCAAGGGACATTGGGAGATGATGTCTGGAATGCTATTGAAAATTGTTATACTTTTCCTATTAAACCAGCCGCTGAAGGAAGTATTATGAGGATTAGAAACTTACTAAGTGAATTCACTAAAGAACAGTGACAGACTTTTGTTAACAATAACAAAGGCAAAAATTCCATATTCATGTCTACCAATGAACACAAATTTAAGAGGATATGATTTTGTACTGCCTCTAAGGAAGCATGGGACATCCAGTGACCGCACATGAGGGTGACACTAGAGTTAAAGCTGCTAAAACACAAATGTTAATCCAGTAGTACAACTCATTGATCATGACTGAGACTAAGTCATTTGATGACTTCTATATTAGACTGACAGACATTGTGACCAAATTGCATGCCAGTGGGATTATATATGATAGAAAGGAAATTGTCTCTAAAATACTATAACATTGTATGTCTGGATTATTAAATAGTTTGTAACTTGTTACTCTATTATAGTGGATTTTTACTTTTGAGGTGTTGAGACCTCCGTGGATGCTTCCCCAATTGGGTGGGGTTTTACTACATTAAAAATTGTACTTGTTGCTTCCTCTTCCTCTCATCCCTTTCTTGATGTTGTGTTGATTTAATTTCTTTATTAGTTTTGGTTTTCAAAACTCGTAAACCTATACCTTAAATAACTCGTTTATACCGTTTTAAACACATCTTGTGTTAAGAAATTTTTTTTACTAAAGAGTTTCTTCAACAAACTGTTCAGATCCATTTAGATAGTTTAATCTTGAATTAAACGACTTAAAGTGGTAATTTTTCACTTATGGGTGCATAGGTATGTTCGTTGCCCATAGGCTTGGAACTATATTCGCCTCCAAAATATGTGATTTGTATTTATGGCTTGAGTGAGAAACTGAACCAATAGTCCTTTATTTAGTACGTGAGGTACTGAGACATGATAGTAGAGTATGCATGCACCGCGGGTCTCAGCCTAAGGGTACGGTAGTAGTGTATATATAGTTAGAGTGATATATGTATATACTTGCGATTTATGCTAATGTATGTTTTTAGTAGATGAGAAAATGGTGACATTTAACATGATCTTAGTGCGGGAAAGATTAAAAATAAGATGAGAAATTTATGCTTGTTTCTTTGACATAAATTAATTGGTAACGTATTGGATGTGCGATACGGGTAAGAGCGAAGAGTTAGTTAGTATAGAAATTAACATGGATTGAAATAGTTAGTCGGGATACTATAATCAGGAAAGGTTAGAGATGTATGTTAGGTTTGCACATTGGATGAGAGGTGAGCATCTCGAGTGAGAGCACGTGAACCTAACATGAATATAGTATTTTTAAATTTTGCATTTAAACTCTTGCTAAATTTTTAAAACTGATTTACTCGGGCTCTAACCCTTTTTTCTCCAAATCTCTATTATTTTTGTAAAACATTTAAGGTGCCCAGCTACAAGGACACCAGGCTTAGTAGATTATATCTTATAGTGTACTGCAGCTGCGGTAGAAGTTGCATGTTATTGATATTAGACGCCTCGGTATTGATTCAGTTCTTCATTATGAACTTTCTTTCCACTTGGACATGTTATCCATTTTATTCTATTTTTATTCAGATATGTTGAGTTCTATTATGATGTACTAGACTGTGGAGTTAATTTTATTTCAGAATATTGTATAGATATTTTAGACTGGATTGTATAATTCAAATATAATTATTATTCTTTCATTATTCATTGTGCGTTTGATAATGAAATGGTGAAATGTGATATTATTTGTCATTTGTTTTTATGTTAATTAAAAGGATAAAATTGTAACACCAACCTTTTAAATTCTAGGTGGTTAGTAAATAAAAGGTTTTCAACAGTTATGCTAAGAATGGACCAACTGTATATTCTGTCATAATTTAATAAAGGACTGATCACCCGATATTTAATTAAGCGAGGTGATACACTTGTCTGCTTGAGATAAAATGGGTGATAGAGTACATCATTCCATAGACTTTCATATATACTCATATTTTGAAAATTTTCACATTCTTTGATTCCTTACACTTGATCTTGTGAGTTGGTATACCTTATTTACAAGAATAGCAAAAGACTGAGTTTTGGTATAGGTTTGTAAATAGTCGACTTATGTAATTTTTCATTTTAGGTTTTGGTATGGGTAGAATATAGTTTGATGTATAGGATAATATAATTTTTTATCCAAGATTTTCCATGATGTAGTCAAGGAGTTTTTTCACATATATCCAAAAGGGGAGAATGAAACACCCAAATTAGGATTATCCCTAGGTTAAATTGAGTACATGCTAAATTATAGTATTTCAAATTGGGTATTTGCTAAAAAACTGTTTTAGTATATTTGTAAAGAATATATCAACTCAAGATCAAGCAAGGATCCCAAATCGGACAAGGTATAAGGGTATAAAGGTAAATTTGCAATAGTGGTACACACACGTTATTTGTATAATTTTACACAATTATTTATAATTTAGTCACTTTTGAATAAATAGATAAATGTATTTAATGTCTAAAAATACCTTAAAATGGAAGTTGGGTTGAAATTGACATAAAACGTTCTCCAAATTTTTCATGATTTTTCTTAAATTTTCCTGATTTCTTAAATTATTTTTATTGGTTGAAAAAATTTAAAACATTTTTATTTCAAAGAAACACACTTGTGTTTCTTCACACTCACATTCTGGAGAGGTTGTTATAGCCATTGGTAACTCTCTTCACCAAATAGTTTTAATCATAATCCTCATCCTAGTCAAAATAATTCAATTAGAATAAAGCGGCCAAGTAGACTCAGTAAAACTGGTCAGCATGTGATTTGAAGTATTCTTTTTAGCTGTTGGACTGAGGTGGTGTAGATCAATGGGGTCTCAGTCATTCACTTTGAATAAACGTAACCGGATTCAAGATATTTCCTTGCCCACGTATATAAACTTAAACTCTCTCAGTTGCTCAGAATTTTTGACTTTTTTTAGAAATTAAAGAGATAAAGGATTGAAGGGGATAGAGAGAGAGAGAGATTGGGTTTTTTCTCTAGAGAAATCAAATAGAAGGAAAGAGTGACAAAAGAAAGAAAAGATAGCTGAGAGATAGAATGAAAATAGAGGAGAGAGGTTTAATCCTTGGTCGTATTTTCCACATAACATATTGGTCATTCCTCTCTAGAACAATCAACCAAGGATTCTGTTAACCTGGGGCATTAATTTATAAAAACCTGATATAAAGGGTAAAAACACGAGCTAAAAGCTCTGATAGCAATTTGTAAATGCGGATGTGATACCAATTTGAGATTTTACAATATATTAATATAGTTAACTTATTTAAATAGATGTCAATCTCAAACAAATCAATATTCCAAATTTAATAAACCCTAAATATGCAATCATGTGATTGGAATCAAACATGCAAAGCAAACACAATTTCAGGAAAAATCTCCACACAGGAAGACCTTTATTTCACTAATGTTTGCAAATCATAACTTACAATATAATAGAGAAATCAGTAATGAATTCCCGCAAGAACCCATAAAGATCGTGGCCTAGAACTGGCAATGACTACCTCGAGAATGACAAGAATCGCAGTTCCTCCTTCAGTAGTGAATACCCTTGAGTATTCTCAAGTCCAGTAGTAGAGCTAGCACTTCACAAGAATAAACTTCCAGACATAAGTGTTTGGGTACCAAATATGATTCACAAAAGTAATTAGGATGTGTTTGTATGAATTAAAAAGAGTTTTAGCCTAAAAAAGTGAATACTTAATTGCAGTTATTTTATAGTTTGCGTACATGAAAAGTCTTAATTGAAAAGCTTCACGAAATAGGTTTTTATAGGTTAACAAAAAATTTAAGGCAATGGAATTTCGTTAAAATGAGATCTCTAAGTCATTTGAACGATATTGAGATATCGTTAGATGTTTCTTCGAATGACCCATTAAACGACCCTTTTAAACAGGAAACACTATGCTCTTGTTTGATCCATATGAGATATTGGGCTTCAAACGACACTTCGAATGACATGTCAAAGTCATTTGAACAAAGAGGCAATGTCGTTTGAACGACTTAAATGGAAAAAAATATTTTTTTGAGCCCGCCTACAAATATTTCAGAAAACTTTTTCAATTCAAAAAATGCCTCATTTTGAAATAAAAATTATTATAAAAGTATCCCAATACTTAGTAAAAAATCTAAGAAACTCAAAACAAAATCTATACCAAAGTATACGTCATGTCGCGTAGATGTTGAAGATTCTTGATATCCGTATTCGTCTTCTTCAACGTGTGAACGTGAATTCCTTTGATGGTTATAACGAGATACGACATACTTAATGTAAACTAGGGACTATGAAAAATATGTCCTTATAAATCTCCCCCTGTCTATTCTGATACAAAATAAAAATATCCTAATTATCAATAAATGTCCTATAAAAATATAATACCCTCCCATGAACCCAAAAGTGGAAAGCTACTAAATATGACAGTCTTCAAAATCTTCAGCTCTCTTTATTTTCCTTGCTCTTCTTTTTGTGTTCTTTCCAAATGATCATCAAAGTCCTGCACACAATAAATAAAGCAAATACCTTCATGAAGTATCGAGATTGAAATGAGATCAATATAAATCAATTATCAAATCAAATCATGTCAAATATCCCTCATAATTCAAAGTCCAACTCCCCCCATAATTAATAATTCGTTCTCTTCCTTTTAATTTGTCCCAAATAGACAAGGAAAAGAATAAAACATAATAAATCGAAGTGTCATGACAAGCATATGAAATCATCACAAACATATATCAATTAAGCTTATGCAAAGAAAAAATCAAAAGGCTCCACGATCTATTTTTTATTTTTCAAAATTTTCAACCAAAAATAATTTTACAAAAACAACACACACCATAAACTAACACTAAGATATCCAAATCAAGGAAACGGAATGAATGGGTGTGAATAAATTTTATTGTCAAATCAACTCAAACAATCATATCATATGTGCATGATGAATTTTGGATACTCCTAACGAATGAACTCAAAACCGTCCTTAGGTGTGAAAAGGTTTAGTTCAAATGATATCGACTCAATTTAATCAACAAATCAAAGTTTAAAATGATTTTCACACCGATAATATATAAAACCATGTAATTCTTTTTCAAGACTTTGTCAGGACATACAAATCTATTGATCTTCAACCAAACTCCATCATAAATGATAATTCTTTTTATTTTTCTAGTGAGGCGTTAAACTCTCTTTTAAGAGATTTCTTATTGGACCCATTTTGGCATATTTTTCTTTTTATTGCCTTAATTTTTTTCTTGGGATATTTTCAAATGGTGGCCTTCACGATGAGTTCACTTGTCTTTAGTATCCCTTTCCCATGTACGCTCATATTTTCTCAATATTGAACAAACTCTCATGGGCAACGGTTCTTTCATGCACTACTTTCATTGTCTCGTTTTATCGCATTTGGTTCGTTTTAAAGACAGGATTGTGAAGAAAATACTTTGAACAACATGTGATAGACAAGTAAAATATTCAAATCAATTTGTCCATGTGTGCATTAAAGGAATCATGAGTCAAACATGTAGTAAGTAATCACAAATCTCGTCTTAATGACTCCAAACATTATAATGTTAAAATGAAATGATGTTACATCTTAAAACACTATCAAATAGTCACATGAATAATGGAATGATGAGGTGACTTGGTCATTCTAAATATCCATCCATAAACGGTGTAAAAAGAAATACAAAAATCTTTTTGTGTTTTTCAAAAAAAAAAAATTTAATACAAAAATATGGCTTTTTCACTTTTTTCAAAAAATAGAAAATCTTTTTGTATTTTTCCAAAAAATTTCAAAAAAATAATATCTTTTTGGATTTTGAGAAGGACCTTTAGTGTCTGCTTTAGGTAAAAATATATTTTTCAATATTTAGATAAATCCAATTTTATCTTCTTAAACCCTAAACATGCATCTAAGTGATTTAATCCATTAAAGAATTCGAGTGTGCTGGTAAAAGAAAAAATTTCAGGAAAAAAACCCTTCCATGTGAAACCTCTTTATTTGACAACTTACAAATACATAGAGAGATATTCCATGAATATTCGCAGACACTCGCATAGACATGCGGTCTCGACTCGGCAATGGATCACCGCAGTGAACCCATAAGAACACGTTGTTCTATATTCAGCAAGGAGCACCCGCAAGCACTCCCAATGACCGCAGTCGGCAAAAGGGTAATCGATGAAGAACTAACTTCCGACAAATGCATTCAAGATCGCAAACTTTGGAATTGAGTAATTCGATCTTGAATAAACTCCAGATGATGAAGAAGTTAATGGGAATTTTCATAAACTATTCTTTTGAAAATGTTTTAGCAGAAAGGTGATTTGTTTCTGAGTAAACAAGAGTCCAAAGAAACTAAAACACGAAAACCGAGGCGAAAGCTCATTCGAGCTACATACCCATGTCATTTGAACGACATGTGCATGTCATTTGAACGACTGCAAAAATGTAATTTTCTTTTTAAATTAATTCCTTAAATTTTTTTAAATTATTTTAACTCGAAAACATTTAAAATACATTTTTTCAAATATTAAATTCAATTCCCAACATTTAAAAATATTTAAATCATCCATCATTTACTCAAAATTCTAAATCACACAAATTCACTTAAGCATTCATACCTGAGTGATCCAAAATAAACTAAATATGAAGAATGCAACTTGACTTAATTTCTTATTCAAAGCTTTTAATCACAAATTCTTCAACTTGTACTGTCGTAGGCTTCAATTAATCTCAATATAAAAACTATCCTAGACTCAAATTGTTTTGCCGGGAATTATGCCAATTATAAACAAATTGACTCGATTGGAAATTTGTTCCCCAAATCTCCCCCTTTGGCTATTACGGGACAAAACCAAAAAAAATAAAAGTTAAAATGATATAAGTCGGGCAATCAGGTCATAAAACCATATGTCCTATCCCATAAACCCAAAATGAAAAATACTAAATATGAACTAAAAGTGTAGAACCAGCAAGCATCTGAATTAGAAATTGTCTCTGAATGTGATGTATTAATAAATATCTGAATCTCTGAAAAAATATACCTTCACATACGAGACATAAACAAATACCCAAGTGAAGTATGGAGGAACAATAATATATCAATAAAATCTAAATAATTATGAATAAAAACTCCCCCTACATCACATATCTCTCCCCCTTTTACCTAGAATAGACAAATCGTGGGACAGAAAAACCATATCTAACAAGAATAAATGAATAATAACAGCATGGCTAGATAAACAAATCTCAGAATCCCCAAAGTAAATAAACATGATAGTGGATAGTAAAAGATAGCAATAAATAGATACAACTAAAGTCATAATGGATAAAACTGCATCATCAAAAAAATATACATCGATGTCATAAATACTAAATGTGCTTACATAAAATAGGAGATCCATAAGTATGTGAGTACATCGCATCGAAGAATAAATAAATGCATCATGAAGTACAGTCTCAAATGCAATAAATCAAAATACAATGTCCCAACAACAGAATACTAATCATCACCAGGAGTATCATCATCATCACCAGTAAATGTAACTAAATCAAGTTAGGCCTGATGAACCTACTCCTCTCCTCTGCTCTCTCTGCCTCATCTCCTTACAATATGTCATCATCTATGAATTTCTAACGGCATTTGCCTTGGACTCAACATAAAATCTGTCCATAATGGTGTTGAGCATCTTGGCTTGAGCAGCCACCTGTGCCTATAAACTATAAAAATCCTCCTCGATTTGATCTGGGGGTGCAGACGTAGAAGGGAAAGGCTGAGTCACATCAGGACTGGGACCAGTAGGCTGGGAAGTGCATCCAGGTCCTAAAGAAGCTCCCTTAGTGGGTGGAGATCTCGCCCTCACCTCAGCGCTCAAATGACTCTCAGATCGAGTGAACGTGACATGATCAATGACAGCAGCATCAGAGATAAACAGATCAACCTCTAAAATGGGAAACCCAATAGATATGCAGATCCATGTAATGACAATCCCATAGGGAAGAGAAGGTCAGACCAGGTGCAACCAATGATGGTAAAAGATGCCATCAGCTAGAGCATAATTGTTGGTAAATCGATGTCCCACCCCTGGGATACAGCACACATGAAGTAAAATATGTCAAATCCTATCTAGGTGTGATTGATCCTAGGGTAGATAGATGATGACACAAACCGATTAAGAACACGAAAGGCCGGGTGCAATTAGCGGTGAAACATAGTGGCTCTCTCTTGAGGAATCTCCCAAAAATAATGGTGGAGATTTTTAGTTGATATCAATTTGTAAAAGCAATGATTGCTTAAATAAGCTTTGATACCAATTTGGGAAGGCCCTTTAGTGTGTGCTTTAGGTAAAAATAACTTTTTTTATTTTTAGTTAAATCCAATTTTATCTTCTTAAACCCTAAGCATGCATCTAAGTGATTTACTTCATTAAACAATTAACGCGTGCAGGTAAAGAAACAATTGCAGGAATAAAAAACCTTCCGAGTAAAACCTTTTTATTTCACTTTGAACTGTAAATCATAACTTACAAATACATAGAGAAATCTGCCATGAATATCCGCAGACACTCACATACACACAGTCTCGAATCAGTAAGGGATCACCGCAGCGACCCCACAAGAACACGCAGTTCTGTCTTCAGTAAGGAACACCCGCAATCACTCCCAATGATCGCAGCCGGTAAAAGTGTAATCGATGAAGAACTAACTTTCGACAAACGCGTTCATGATCATAAACTTTGGAATTGTGTAATTTGATCTTGAATAAACTCTGTATGATGAAGAACTTATTGGGATTTTTCGTAAACTGTTCTTCTGAAAATGCCTTAGCAGAAAGGTGTATTTATTTCTGAGTAAACAAGAGCCCAAAGAAACTAAAACATGAAAACTGAGGTGGCATCTCATTCGAGAGACATACCCATGTCGTTGGAACAACATATTGAGTCGTTTAAACGATCGCAAAAACTTGATTTTCTTTTTAAATTAATTCCTCAAATTTTCTAAAATTATTTTAACTCATAAACATTTAAAATACGTTTATCAAATATTAAATTTAATTCCCAACATTTAAATCATCCATCATTTAATCAAAATTCTAAATCACGCAAATTCACTTAAGCATTCATACCCGAGTGATCTAGAACAAACTGAATATGAAGAATGCAACTTGACTTAATTTCTTCTTCAAAGATTTTAATTGTAAATTCTTCAACTTATACTGTCGTAAGCTTCAATTAATCTCAATATAAAAACTATCCTAGACTCAAATTGTTTTGTTCGGAATTAAGCCAATTACAAACAAATTAACTCAATTGAAAATTTGCTCCTACGGATTTTTTGAAAAATATATCAAAATTGAAAAAATAAATACAATGGTGATACACACTAGCAATAGGCATAAAATATCATCATGAAAATCATCCTATGCTAGAAAACAAGCCTAAACCAGGATTTTTCCAAAGGTGGTGACATCCTATGAAAAACATCCATCAAATCATGTAAAGTCTTGACTAAATACTCAACTTTCTCTCGAAAAAGCTCAAAATCTCTTATGTGATGCACGGGACCATGCAAAGTATCATGTGTGGGAGTGTGTAGTATAACGAGATAAATACCTATGAGACGCACTACCCAACTTAAAGCTAAATTCCCTAAGGTTTCCTCTCTTCTTGAAATGGGAGCAAACATAAACAGGCTTAGGAACACCTCTCTCAAAATGTCTATGACGCGCTCTCCTACGGAAAAATAGTTGCCTAGGTGGATTAGGTTAAGAGACATATAGATCTAACACAAACTCAAGAATCGGCTCAGGTGCAATATGGGAAGTATACGCACTGTTAAAACATATTCCTAGTCTCTCAGCATTAACCAAAGTGGAGTCGAGGATAATCTTTTTTACTTTCTTAGATGTGTCCTCTATAGTGACCTTGACCTCCCGGGCACGTTCGAGATCTCTCTCGAGTTACCATACACGGGCTTCAATTTTCTCACTAGTCTCCAACAAATATTGAAAACCTCTCGTGACACTAGCCAGTTTGTTGGTCAATTCACTCTTTTCCCGGCCCAAGATGATCAATTGCTCACATAAAGAAACTTTCACCTTCTCGAGTTGACTCATTAATGCCTCACACACCCTCAAAACTTATATATCTCTATTTAAATCTAACACATTAAGACCTAACTCTTTATTCAACTTTTTAGTTTTCAACGTCTCGGTGTATAAATCTCTAAACACTTTTTGGATATCCCCTTCTCCCTCACTTAAGGTTTCATCCTCACACTCATTACCCCCCCGAATGGCTCAAAACATCATTGAGGCTCTCACGTTTATAAGTGTACTCATTATCGTGGGATAAACCAAATGTGTCACGTAACTAGAAATGAAAGCAACACACTTTTCATGTGGTGATTCATTCCCTAAATCATCCAACTCAATGTCACTATCTCTAAGAGTGGCAGTGTTAGAAATTTTCTTGTCCTTTATCTTTAGTATAGTAGGACACTCAAAAGCTTTGTGTCATTTCCCCTCGCACTAATAACATCTCACCTCTGCCTCTTTATCACTGTTCTCCTTGGCCTAATCTTTCTTTTTGTTTTTCTCAAAAATATTTTTATTGGAAGAATTTTCTTTGGAAAATTTGAGAAACGTTTTAAAAAATTTATCAAACAAGTCTAAGTCATATAAATCAACCTCACCCTCAGAATCAGACTCACAAACTCTCTTTTTTTCTTAACCTGAGTCTTTAAATCTATCTCTCTATCCTTAGGCTTAACGGTTTTGGACAACATGATGATCTCATAAGTTTGAAGGTCTCCTACGAGTTCTTTTAACCTAAGTGTATCTAATATCCCCCAGTGAGTTCAAAACAGTGACCTTAGGAATAAAACGGGATGGGAGTGACCTTAAAATATTTTTAACACTCTAAACTCCTCAATTTTCTCACCCAAATAAAACTCTTGTTAACTATGTTCGACAACCTAGCATAAAACTCGTCAAAACACTCGAACTCTAACGTGGTGATACTCTCAAACTGGGATGTCAAATTTTGAAATTTCAATGCCTTAATCGTGGTAGTACCCTCGTGTATCAATTTGAGGATATAACATGTCTCTTTTGACATGGTGCATGTTATAATCCATCAAAACTCGTCATGGGTAATGGCTTCGAGAATAGCAGTAAGGCCTCAAGAACTATAGGTACTCCACTTAAATTCATCATCCGTCCAGTTAGACACAGGTTTAGGATTAGTCACATTACCTATGGTGACGATAGGAGGATTCCACCATCTTTCACATACGAGTCAAACTCTTTCATCAATTGCTTTTAAACATAATCTCATGCGGGATTTCCAATAGGCATAATTTGTGCCATCAAAGACGGACATCCATTTATATAAGTTATCCATCAGAAAAATCGCGATTTTTCAAAAATCAATTTTTTGAAAATGATTGATATCATAAAAAATTTTGCCAAAAAAATATCTCACGATATTTTGGTGAAACTTACTCTGATACCAATTTGTAAAGGGTAAAAACACGAGCTAAAAGATCTTATGCCAATTTGTAAATGCGGATGTGATACCAATTTGAGATTTCGCAATATTTTAGTAGAGTTAAATTATTTAACTAGATGTCTATCTCAAACAAGCCAATATTCCAATTTCAATAAACCCTAAATATGAAACTAGGTGATTGGAATCAAATATGAAAAGCACACACAATTTCAGGAAAAATCCCCACAGGGCAAAACCTTTATTTCACTGATGCTTGCAAATCACAACTTATAACACAATAGAGAAATTTGCAATGAATTCCTGCAAGAACCCACAAAGACCATAGCCTAGAACCAGCAACGACTCCCTCGAGAATCACAAGAACCGCAGTTCCTCCTTCAGTAGTGAATACCCTCGAGTATCCCCAAGTCTAGCAGTAGAGACAGAACTCCACAAGAATAAACTTCGTGACATAAGTTTTTGGGTTCCCAAGATGATTCGCAAAAGATATTTGTGTAATCAAAAAGGGTTTTAGCCCTAAAAATGAAGACTTAATTGCATTTGTTATGTAGTTTGTGTAAATGGAAAGACTTAATTGAAAAACTTCACGAAACAGGTAATTATAGGCTAATAAAAAAAATTAAGCTGGCAGAATCTCATTAGAACGAGATCTCTAAGTCGTCCGAATGATATTGATATGTCATTAGATGTTGCTTCGAACGACCCATTAAACAACCCTTTAAAACACAAAACGGTATGCTCCCGTTTGATCCATATGAGATCATGGGCTTCAAATGACCCTTAGAACAACATCCCAATGTCATTTGAACGACGAGGCAATGCCGTTTGAACGACTTAAATGAACAACTTTTTATTTTTTGAAGTCCGCCTATAGGTATTTATGAAAACTTTTTAATTTCAAAAAATGCTTAATTTTGAAATAAAACATTTTATAAAAGTATCTCAATTGTTAGTAAAAAAATCTAAGCAACTCAAAATAAAATCTATACCAAAGTATACCTCATGTCGCGTAGATCTTAAAGATACTTGATATTTGGATCCGTCTTCTTAAATGTGTGAATGCAAATACCTTTGACGGTTGTAACAGGATACAACATACTTAATGTAAACTAGGAACTATGAAAATATTTCCTTACACCTGATAGAACGTTAAATCCCATATTTTCTCACACAAACACTTCATATGGAGTTGAAAATCGACATGCCTTTTCATCTTAAAACATTTTATAAATCCTTGCATATATATATTTTAAACATATGCTTAATGGATTTGACTTTTTATTTTCAAAACACCTTTAATCCGATAGATCTTTAATTTTTAGAACTTGAAAATTAGTCATACATACATATATATATATATATGTGTGTGTGTGTGTGTGTGTGTGTGTGTGTGTGTGTGTGTGTGTGTGTGTGCAAAACTTTTTTAAACCTTTAAAAAAATTAGATATGATTTTAAAACTTAGTTTTTTGTCAAAAAAATATTTTTGTTTCGATCAAATCTAAAATTTATGATTTAGATCTGTCTGCCTAATTTCCAGATCTGAATATTTTGGTAGTTTATGAGATTATAAATTACATATATTAGGTATTATACTCGTATGCACATAGATCATGTGTAATTCATTAGGACTGGTTGTATTAATTTATTCATTTGTAGTTTGTTAGGATTGTTTGTAAATATAAGTGTGTGCGTGTGTGTGTGGGTGGGTAGGTAGGTGTGTGTGTGTGTGATTTGCTTGTTAGTTTAGAAAATATTCACTCACTATAATACACTTGACAAATACTTTGAACACACACAAATCCATGGTTGCCATTTTTGGGGTAAGAATAGAAGTCAACTTGAAGGATAATTTCTCAAACGTCAAGAGTTAAAGATCAAGAAAGAGGCCTAGCTAGAGTAGTGTTCTCATAATTTAGGTACAACTTTATTTTATTCTTTAAATCTTCATTGGTTTTACTTGTAAATCTTTGTTTATTATTTGTGGGTTTTAGTTTGTGGTGTAATAACCACAACTAGATGTTTTAGTCACAAAGGTTTTACCCAATATAAATCCTTGTGTTCTTTATTATTGTCTCTTTCCTTATTCTATATTGTATGACATTAAAATATGAACAAATAGTTAAATAATCTAATTAAAATATTATTCAAGTTGTTCTTCAAATAAAACTGATTTAGGTTATTAGAATAAACTGTTGAATGTTTTACGCATCTTATGAAAATTGTCATATATCTATATTCATCAAAAGAGATTGCTCACAAGTTAATTTCAGATAAAACTGTTTTACATATATTTTAGTGTTTAAAATATTGTCACAGTTTTTCACTAGCAACCCTCATAGGAATACAACTTCATACGAGATCCTCTTATACAAAGTGTCTCATGAGAACAAGGGCCTCATCTTAAGAAACGTGTTTAAGAGGTTATCAATTATGTAAAATGTATAAATAAACTTTGGAAACACAACCCCACATGCCCAACCCAGTTTTACAAAGCACTAATTTGGTTTTGAGAGATCATTTTATGAGTGAGTGATATTGACAATACTATACTCTTCAAAATAGCTTTTCGTTTATGAAATCACTTCAACTCTTCTTTTTGAAGATTTCAACATGAATGATCATATGGGTTGATACCACGTGGACTCGTGTGGTTATATCATGCACCAGTCGAGATCGGTGGAAATCAAGACATATGGCTTGTGGCGGTTGTTGGTAAATAGTATTTGGCTTCTAGTACGGACAGAGGCATGGGATCAAAATACAAATGAGAGACTATGTGGTATGTATCATCATCTTATGTGTGAGTCATATTTGTTCTTGGTGAAACATGTTATACTTATTCGCTACTAGTTCATTTGGTTGGGCTGGGGAGATTTTTTCCCTGAAAGAGTTTGCCATTTAAATCATGGGTTCATTATGATATCATGATTTTATTTTTGCATTTTTATTGCATCACACATATGTAAATTGGGCTATAACAATTATGTTTGACATAATTAAAATCCGTTTAATAATAAAAAAGATTCACCTTGAGTTCATTAATTAATTGATTAGAAATTAAAATTGGTTAACTTGACATAGACCACCCATGATAATATTTTTCAAATTGGTATCAGAGAAGATTTTGAGTAAAAATATTAGGAGTATGTCTATAAAGGATCAGTCTGTCAAGTCTCCACTGATGTTTCATGGTAGTAATTATACATACTAGAAAGTGCCTATGAATTTTTTCCTAAAATCCCAAGACAAGTGAGTGTGGTTATCCATAGAGAAGTGATGGACTCATCCCATGGTAAAGAAAGGTGACATCGTCCTACATAAGTCTGTAGAAACTGGGACTGAGGATGAACACAATTAATGCAAATATAACTCTAAGGGGATAAATTATTTACTTATCTGAGTCATATTGGATAAGTTTTTTTGCATGATAACATGCATTATTTCTAAGGAGTCATGGGAGATACTCTAAATCATCGACGTTGGTACTAATATCATTTGTGTCTTAAAGGTCTAACATCTCACCACTAGTTTAAAAATTTATCAATGCAAGAATGAGAATTTTGATGAGTTTTACACAAAACTCTTTGATATAGTGAACTCTCATTTTAAATTGGGTGAGTGAATTCCAGACTCAAGGGTCATTAGGAATATTTTGAGAACGCTACCACCTAGGTTCCTCCCTCACGTCACTTCCATTTACGTGTTAGGTAACATCGAAAAGATGAAGGTTTAAGGTGTTATTGGATCTATGAAAACTTTTCAGTTAGAGAATTATTAACCACTAAAAAAGATAAGGGCATCGCGTTGACGTCATAGAAAATTGTTCCCTTTCTCTCAAATGACAATTTCGATGAGGATGATGTTGAGATTTCCATTATGATTAAATATTTTAAGAAATTACTTAAGTAAAATTCTAAAAGTTTTATATCCAAAATGAAAAGACTTGAGACCTCAAAAACTAATAAGGATGAATACTCTTCTTGTAAAAAAAATCATAAGTCTCGAGTTGATGAGGAAAATAATGGAAATGTTATAAATGTCGGCATGTAGCATGTGAGTTACGACTCGACTAAGGAAGAGAGATAATGAGAAGGGTTAATTCCTACCTTACAAATAAAGAGTTTGCAAACGAATAAATGCGGTGTGTGATACCGATTTGTATTAATTCGCAAGTTTCCAAGTAAACCTTATTTAATTAGAGTCTATTTTTAAAAAAAATTAACTCAGCCCCCAAATAGCATCTAAATGTTATAAATCATTCAAACCATGCATGAAAAATAAAGACGATCGATTCTGGAAAAACCCCTTTTGGGTAATACCTTTCATAGTACTTTGCAGAATTCACAAGACCTTTGACTTACATACAACCTGATAATCACCCACAAATGTGTAATGCACGGTTCTTTCATCAAACCTTCAAAGATACGAGAGACAGCGAAATACCCTCCAGGTGTCGGTTCGTCATCTTCCTCTCGTCCACACGCAGAATGACTACGCTTCGTATCCACCAATCAAATATGGATATTCCTTCTCCACGGAGGTTAAAGAAAAGCAAAGTAGTGTTCTTGAACACCAAAACTATTCACCAAATCATATGGTATTTTTGTGAATTGAAAATAAAAAGGGATTAAACCCTAAAAGAAGAAGTCAAAAGGATTTTGCAGTTTCACAGTTTTCTATCTTTCAAAACGCTGGGAATTCTTAATGAAAGAGAAACCATTTAATGAGTATTTATACAAAATCGTGCCACCTCGGTATTAGAGCTCGTTCGAAAGAGAAGGACATGTCACGCGAACGAGATACGCGTGTCATTTGAACGACATCGCGCGACAATACAATGTCGTTTGAACGACAGAGCGAAGTTGTTTGAACGACTGTTACATCAGAAAATATTATTTTAATGTCCGCTCCAACACTTAGAAAAAATACCCATTCTTAAATTTTGACGAAAAAGTCCGCTCCAACACTTAGAAAATATTTTGTAAAAATATCACAAAAGCTCTAAGTGTAAAGTTAAGGTATTTTAAATATAACCTTATGAAAGTAAACTTTACAGAGTCTTTTTAATGAAGAACCATGATATTCAGATCCGTCTTTGATGCTTGAATGTTCTTGAAGGCTCTTCGACGGTGTAGCGGTATACGACATACTAAATTGATAACGGACTTATAAAATAATGTCCTTACAAATCTCCTCGTATGTATATGCCGGTACATGAATAAAAACATCTGAATTATCAAAAACCAAAATGCCTATACAAATCTACCCTTCTATGAATAAATTTGCAAGATCTTAAATTGTTCTTCAAAAATCTTCATCAAATATCAAAGGTTTTCTCATCAGGGTGTGCAATATAATGATCTTTAATCTTTGTACCTACACACATGAGATAAAGCAAAAAGCTTTGTGGCGCATTGAGTTTGAAATGATATAAGAATAAATCATTAATAAATCAAATCTCCCCCATAATGCAAAAACTCCCCCATAACATGATAATTATTTTCCCCCTTTTTATGATGTCCCCAAATAGACAGATTAGAAGAAATAATCAAAACATGGAGTGACACGAAAAAATGCATAGCAAATATGACTCAATCAACGCGCATGCAAAGGAGTATCTCAAAATTTTCACAAACTATTTTTGATTTTTCAAATTTTTCATACAAAAATAAGATACCAAAAATCACACCATGGATTTAAGCTCAAGCAACCAAGTCAAGAAAACGGAATGTATGGGTGTGAACCCATTCGGTAGGTAAATAAACTCAATCAATCATATGTACACAATGAATACATGTACTCCTAACGAATGAACATCAAAAGTATCCTTAGGTGCAAAAATTGTTGAATTTCGATGACATCATCTTAATCAAATCAACAAATCAAAGTCAAAGTGATTTCCACACCAAAAACGTCCAAAACTATTTAACGCTTTTTCAAGATTTTCAAGGACGTGATAACCCGTTTAAATTCTCCGTCCAAACTCCCTCATATTTATTTTCTTTTAGAGGTGTATAAACTAAGATCTCAAACTTTGGAGAATTAGTGCAAAAACCTAATTGGCCCATAAATTGCATGAATTTATTTTTATTGCCTTTAAATTTTTTCAGGCTCTTTTAAACCTCTTTGGACCCCGGATAATAAAATTTCTCAATTTTCTAGGTCCAATATAACGGTGTCTAAATCGCAAAGGATAAATGATAATCTTTTGTAGCCCTTCACCGTTTTCAAATAAAGCACACAAACTCACAAACGTCTCTTACATGCACAACTTTATTATCAAGTTTTATCGCGCTTAGTTCGTTTTAAGGATGGGATTGAAGTGAAAACACCCAAACAACATGTGACAAGAAAAGAACAATAATCAAACAGATCCATGCACGTGTGCAATAAAGGAAATCAATAGTAAAACATGTAGGAAGTAACAACAAATTACATCTTAATGACTCCAAACATTATAAAGCACATGGATGAATTGACCTATTATCTCAAAACACCTTCAAATAGTCACATGAAAAATGGAATGATGTTGTGACTCGGTCATACTAAGTGTTCATCCATAAAAGGTGCAAACAAAATACAAAAATCTTTTTGAATTTTTCAAAAAATTTATCAAAATAAAATCTTTTTGTATTTTTTCAAAAATTTTAAAAAGAAAAAATTTATACAAAAAGTACATGTCACAACACTAGCAAACATAAATATCATGAAACAAAAACTAGCGTATGAAAAACATGCAAACACAATTATATATATGATATGGCAAGAGAAGAGTCATGTGCAAGCAAACGAGAATCAACTTGTAGTCCCTCTCAAAGTGATTTCCTAAACCAAATAGATGTGAAACGTCGTGTGGGGGATTTAAGAACCAAGGAAACACTAGAGATAAACTTCCTAGGACTTCTTCCAAGATCAAAACAAAATCTCCTAAGGTAACCTTTCCTACCATAATGTGAACATGTGTAAACGGGAGGAATGATACCTAAAGTATGATCTTTTCTAACGTCCTTCGAATTAATTGACCCTCTAAAATAAATAATGGTTTTGGTTGTAGAACTAGAAGCATGAGAACAAGATGAGCCATTACCATCACTATAAAACCTACTCGAGTCTGTCAAATCATTTTTTAACTTCAAAATGTTTGACTCGAGCAAAGAATTAGACTCTTCCAATCTGAGGGACTCCTTCTTAAAATTATCAATCAAACCTAGAAGGTTATCTCTCTCCCCCTCAATTAAAGAGAACTTTTTCCTAAGAGTCTCTTCACGTGCCACAAACTCATGGATTAAAATATTTTTGTCCTCTTTGGCACAAACACAAAACATTGAATTTTTAAGGTACTCTAATTCTTTTTTCTAAAAATATGACCCTATCATCATTCTCCTTCTTGAACAATTTTAAGGCAACAAAATCATGGTCCAAGGAAACAAGTTTCTCACGATAAAAATCTCTTTGATTTTGAATCGTTTGCAAAAGATTCATCGTGGATTTAAAACGAGAATTATCTTTTTCCAAAAAATCAATTCTTTTAGAAAATATCAAATTCAAATGATTTATATAATATAAACTCTGATTCATGTCATCAAAGAGGGGCATCCGATTACATAAGTGCTCCATCGAAAAAATTGCGATTTTTCACAAAATTGATTTAAAAAAACAAATCAATATCACACAAATTTTGCTAAAAATAGGAATACAAATTATGCGAGGTTGCAGGAATCCAACACCCTATTTACTATGCGAGCAAGACCTTATTAGACGCCGAGCAAAGGTACCTGCCATTAGAGAAGCTCGCCTTTGCACTTGTAATAGCCTCGAGGAAGATGAAGCATTATTTCGAAGCTCATACTATCATCGTCCTTACATCGCATCCCCTTAAGGCGGTCTTAAGGAAAGAGGACTTATCGGGCAGACTGTCTAAGTGGTCAGTGGAGCTCGGTCGGTTTGACATCCAATTTCAACCAAGGACAGCTATCAAGGGTCAGATCCTTGCTGATTTCATATCCGAATTCACGGGCGAAGAACTCTTCGACCAACCTAACAAGGCAAGAGAAGAACCAAGCAACATAGAGAACCTGGAGACTCTTCGTTGATGGAGCCACCAACTCAAACAGGGCAAGGGTAGGCAATGTCCTCATCACTCCAAAAAACACAATCCTTGAACAAGGAATCAGGCTTGGATTTGCAGCCTCCAACAACGAAGAAGAGTATGAAGCCCTAATAGCCGGTCTCCAAAAGGCATAAGCTCTAGGAGAAAAACATTTACAGGTGTTCGGCGACTCTCAACTAGTCTCCAATCAGATAAGTGGAGATTACAATGCAAAGGATGAAAGAATAGCAGCCTACCTCACCTTAGGGAGAGAATTAATGTCAAGCTTTGAAGAGATCAACATCCCGCAGTTTCCCAGGGGACAAAATAGTCATGCTGATGCCTTAGCAGCCTTGAGTTCGGCAGTTGACTCTGACCTTAAAAGGGTCATCCCCATCGATTTCCTCATTTGTTCGAGCATTAACCACAATAGTAAGTTACCAAACGTGGAACAAATACTCCAGGTGGGATCAGACCCCAGCTGGATAGACCCCTTAAAGGACTATTTAAAGGATGGCACGCTCCCAGATGACAAGAAAACTGCCCACCAGATAAGAGTCAAAGCTGCTCGCTTTCACTTATCTACAGGAGGCGACTTGTATAAGAAATCCTTCTCCGGTCCCTACCTTAGATGCGTCCACCCAGGTGATGTCGAGCAAGTGCTACACGAGCTTCACGAAGGAATCTGTGGAAGTCATATCGGAGGAAGGTCTCCAGCCTTTAGAGCAATGAAGGAAGGCTATTGGTGGCCATATATGCAAAAGGACTCGGCAGTATATGTCCACAAATGCCTGAAATGCCAATTCCACGCTCCTATGGCCCACCAACCCACCAGTGACCTGAAGTCCCTGTCTAGCCCATGGCCCTTCGCCTAATGGGGAATGGACATCGTGGGACCGCTGCCTACCACCGTCGGCAATCGCAAATACCTGTTGGTTGCGACTGACTACTTCACCAAATGGATTGAGGTTGAACCCCTGGCGAACATTCGAGATGCTGATATGATAAGGTTCATATGCAGGAATATAATCACTCGGTTTGGAATCCCCAGAACCATCATCACCGATAATGGAACGCAGTTCGAAAGTGGCCCCTTTCAGAACTTCTGTAACGAACATGGGATCAGACACCACTTTAGTTCGGTGGCCTACCCTCAGAGAAATGGCCAAGCTGAAGCTTCCAACAAAACTGTGATCGATGGATTGAAGAAGCGATTAGAGCGAGCCAAAGGCGCATGGGTAACAGAGCTACCCCAAGTTCTATGGGAGTACCGAACCACTCCTCGGTGAGCAACAGGAGAAACCCCATTTTTGCTGACATATGGCATGGAAGTAGTCATCCCACTAGAAGCAGGTTTGCCAATAATGAGATCCAACCTTGTCGACCAAGGCCTAAATGATGAAGTATTGCTCGTCGAACTCGACCTAGCTGACGAGCGCAGAGAGCTAGCCCTAGTGAAGCTAGCGAACTATCAGCAACAGCTCACGAAGCATTACAACAAAAGGGTTAACCCGAGGACGTTCCAAGTTGGGGACTATGTTTTGAGGAAAGTCCTGGGCAGCACAGTGAAGTCGTCAGACGGCAAGCTAGGCCCAAACTGGGAAGGACCCTTTAAAGTAACTAAAGACGATCTGTAAGATGCCTATCACTTGGAAACGATGGAGGGCAGAGAAATACCACGAGCATGGAACGCAACTAATCTCAAGAAATTTTATTTTTAGATCTTTTTCTTGTATTCTTTTGTTACGAAAACAGATGTTCATTTTTCTTATTACTAATGAAAGTTACTTAATTGGTTACACTCTGATTGGTGACAGCTGCATTCATCACACATCTTTTCCAAATAACAAGCACATTGATCACTATAGCAGGGGAATACCCCTCCTCAGGTCATCGTCATAAAACACAAGAGACCTCGTAGCATTGCCCCTTTCAATATATGAAGCCCTACAGGGGATCCTTAGGCAATACGACCAAATTTTATACTAGTCATCAAACCTACTTCGGTTGAGTAAAATCCTGATCGGATGAAGACATCCAACACCAGGTGTGTCCTCGCCAATTTCCCCACTTAGGCCTAAGAGAGTGTGACGACACAACCTAAAAGGTAAAGTGGAACATAATGGTATCCTGGTATTATACTGGACTGGGGGGACACTTGCATGACAAAACAAAAAACATTACAGAGCAGCAAGATTATGAAAAGTAGGATGCACAACTTTAGTCAGCAAAATTGCCCATAACACAAACTTTTCATCAATCCATCATACTTACAACAATGGTAATACATGTTTAGTCGGCGAGCTCGCCCAAAGCATTTACATTATCAAAAGTACAAAAAAAAATAACTAGCAAAATCTCAATGGGGTGGAAGCCTCCGAGCAAGATAATCAGCCACTCGAGCTCTTCGTCCGTCATCAGGAGCAGGAGTTAACTCTTCCACCACCTCATTCGCATCCGACTCCAATAATTGTCGAGGGATAGCATCGATGGGTATCCATCGATCATCCCTTCGGAATGGGTTAGGCATCAGCATGGAGGAAGACATCTCATGACGATACCATAGCACCGAGTTCCTTGGGACTTGTAGCTCCTTCAAGGCACTTAGCCACCCCCTGATAAAAGAAAGCTCCTCGAACTCATATAGCCTTGTTGGAGCATCCGACCAGCCTTGATCATAACCGTCAGCCCACGCTTGCCGAGGGCCTTTCTTGAATAAGTGCCGCAGACGAGTGACGTCCCTTTGAAGCCCAGCAACGATTATATATGCTCACTGAACATCACCGCGGAGTTCTTCCATTTCCTTATCGCGAAGTTCTTCTCCTTCCCTACTTCTGCTCCCGGTGCTCCTACCAGCTCACGGAAGGGGAGGGCGAGTGAGACTTTGCGACATAGGAGGGGTAACATTATGATCAGCTCTAGCTCATGATGATGAGGAGCCTTGTAATACTGCTCGAACAGTGCTCGGCGCATGCTCCCTGAGTCGTAAGACTTCTCTCCTCAGATCTTCATTCTCCTACTGAAGAACCTCCCCTACTTGGTTGATCTCGGAGGCCTCTAATAGTTTTGTCTTCAGCACATTGATCTCCTCTTGCACTGAAGCACCAATGTCCTCCATCTCCTGGATCCTGTCCTTCAGCTTGGCCACGAGCTCAGATTGCTCCTTATACTTCTGATTTCTAGACCTAAGGGACCTGCAGAGCTTAACGAAGGCCTGGCAAACTTCGAGACTCGCATTGGGACTAAGGGTCCTACCCAATTGGGAAGTAGCAGGAATGTAATCATCCACATCAACTAACTACAAGAAAGAGAAAGAAAAGGGAGAGAAAGGGACAAATCAGTACAAGCAGAAATGAAGCCTTTTTCATTAATGAAGATTGAAGTTGCATCAAACTGAAAAAAGAAAAGTTTACAGAATGGAAAAAACAAAAATACGAAGCAATCCTATCAGATAACTAACTAGCAGCCTCAGGTGGCCCAGAGGTTGATGGCCCTTTCCCATTATTAACATCAATTGGAGCACTGTCCTCGGCAGGGATGGTCTCTGTCACCTCAACAGGAGAAACGTCAGCAGGGGGCGCTTGAAAAATAGGATCAGAGCCTTCAACGGCTGGGGCAGGGTCCTTATCTACCACTGGCCTCGGCCCTGCGTCTTGCTCGTCGAAAAGGGGAGATGCAACATCTACTCCAGTAGCAATGAGAGCCTTGTTCCAACTTTTCTTGAAGTTCAAACGGCTAATATAGCCTATTTGAACTTCAGCATCCTCATATGCTGCGGCCCAGACAGAATTATAAGAGTCTTCCTTGGCAGTAACAGCCTCAGACTCCTTCTTCTTCAGCTCTTCAGTGAGCGCCCTGTTCTCCTCAACGACTGTAAGTTTGGTCGAGCAAACCAAGTCATACGCCTGCCTCAACTCCTTCAGATCTTGGACTGCAGTGTCCTTCTACTTGTTGGTGGTGGTAAGAGACAAATCGAATGAAATCCGATCAGCATCAACGGCTTTGAAGTTGGCCTCGAGATCTTTACCCTTCAGCTTCAGGGCAGAGTTCTCTTGCTCCAACTTACTATTCCTCTTCACTAGCTCATCGCGTGAACGATACAGAACGGCGAAGTCAGTAACAAACTATAGAAAAAAGAAGGCATTAGAAGTGGAAAATGGAGGAAGTCAGAAAAGCATAAGAGAAAAAGGGAAAAACCTTACCAGAGTAAGCCTCTGACTAGACTGAAGGGATAAGTGCTCTGACCCTACTGCCCTTTGGCGATCAGCCGGGAGGACAGCTCTCTCGAGCAAAGCCAAGGCCAGCTGAGGAGAAATTGCCACGGAGGCCCCCTCGGGCAGAGCAGACACCGGGACTAAGGCCTGTCCGGCCTTCGTCCTCGCTTTAGCCATCCTCTTATCCTCCTCCTTCTCGCTCTTTTTCCTCTTCCTCTCCTCCACCTTCTGTTTCTCCTCTATTTTCTTCCTCTCTTCTTCCTTTTTCCTCTCTCTCTCTCTCACCTGCTCCTCTTCCTTCCTTTTCCTTTTCTGCTCCTGAGCAGAAGACCAGGAACCAGTAGCCACAGCCCCCGAGGTAGATTTTTGCTTCTTCGACCTCTGTGCAAGGAGCATGTGGTCTTCATCATCATCATCCCGAATCAGGTTCTTCCGTGGTGGAACCATTCCTTCACTCGAACTGCTAGAGGTACTCGATGATCCTCGAGCTTCAGAAACCTCCCTACGATCAGAGGAGCTACTACTGCTAAAGCTCCCTCCCCGCAGATCACTTACAGCTCCAACAATGTCACTCTCAGAGCTACTCTCTTCCTCGTCCAATTGGATAGGACCTCAGTAGTCTCTTCAGATGACTCAAACTCTAGGATACTATCCAAAGGCCTTGCTATAAAGCTAGAACCAACGTTCTTGTACTCGAGTAGGAAGGCAGCAGATATGGGGTGCTCGCCATCACCTAAGGGCTCCCTGATTTTCCAAGCCTTTACCAATTCTGAAAGACGGACCCCGTTGAGTGCAGGTTCCAAGTTCTTTGACTTCGTTGCGCAAGAAAAAGCAAAGAAGAGTTAGAAGGATTACAAATCAACAAAAATCAAAATAACAGTGCAATGTCTACCTATGTATTCCTCCCCATAGAAGGGGACAGAGAACCTCTCAGACCTCGACCCTTCAAATTGGGGAGAAAATTGCCAATTTCTAACAAGAAAACCTTCTTTCCAGTAGTCCTTATGGGAATCAGGTAGATTTACTAGCAATACCCTGTCATGGCTCCTAGCTTTGAGGTAAAGGACACCAGAACTAGTTCGAGAAAAGGAGTAATAGAAACAGACCTCGGCGAGCCCTAACCTAGTTCCATACAATTGATTTATCCTATGGACGCCATTTACTATTTTCCACACGTTGGGCAAGCATTGTGTAGGAACAATATTGAAATAGCCAAAGAAATGCAGGAACAAATCATTGGGAGGAAAAGTGAGTCCCCCCTGGGAAAGCAACAGAACATGGATCCAGTGAGCATCATCTATCTCTCTAACATTTCTAGGAGGGGAGGAACAGCACTCAATATCTACCCACTCGGGAATGTTGTAAAACTTCCTAAACTCAGAGACCGACCTATTCCCAAACTTCGCCATTAAAAAGCCCTAGAAAACTACAAACTCAAAGAGAAAGCACAGAGAAAAGATACAGGGAACTTACAAGATAGAAGACCAATTCGAACGATGAAGAAGCACAAGCCCAAACGGCAAGGAAGCAATGAGACTGGAGATTGAGAGAAGAAGGTACGAAGTGCTAGAACTCGCAAGGAATGAGAAAATGCTGGAAAAATTAGAACAATAATAGAGAAGTACCTATTCCAAGAAACCTTCAAATTTTACTAAACATAGTGCACAAGATACGAGGCGGGTGTCGCCAAAATCAACTTCACGGTTTTCGAAGAATTGCAAAACAGCCATTATGGCTAATCATTTAAATCTATTGAGCCCATAAACATGGCCCAACAAATTTAGGGGCAATTGTGGGTACCTGGAATTAGGACCATGGGCCTGGACGAGTAGCCCAGTCCTGGAGGCCCAAAGTCCAGGCCCCTCATCTCTTATTTTGATCCTGTCTCCCCTCACGTTCTCATTAAGGAAAGTTATAGGGGAGATGGAAGACGTGGGGGAACCCATCACCTCCACTTACCTACATGTACATGTATATATTAAACCCTAGGTCCGGGGCAAAAGGACAGTTTTGTATTCTCTGTAATTACTCTCTGGAGTATATAGAAATAATATCGACTGCACCACCGTGGACGTAGGCACATCTTTGCTGAACCACGTGCATCCTTTGTTGTGTGATTGTCATTTTATATTCCTTGTTCTCACTTGGTGAATGCTTTCTTCTTATTTATTTGTGTTGCACAAAAATTTTCACCACAGAAATAAATTAGAAAAGAAAAGGGAAAAAGAAAAGAAAAAGGGAAAAATATTAGCTGGAAATAAAGGATCGATCGATCGATCCCTTTGATCGATCGATCGATCCCTTTGATCGATCGATCAATCATAAATTAGCCCACTGATCGATCCCTTTGATCGATCGATCGATCAAGAAGGTCTCAGCCAAGCTCCCCCTGCTTTGGTTCAATTAGAAATCTCTTCCGCTAAAATCATCATGACTTCTTCATTAGGGGTCAGAATTGTGCACCGTTCATGGCCTTGTGAATCTTACGAGGAGGGCTACATCTTCCATGTAGATGTTGTGCCAGGTACCCAAGCTGTGAAATGACTAAATTTCCCTTGAACATGCGATTGCGTATCGAACTTGAGCGGAATGCATCCGAACTCCATACTTAGTACCTAAATACCTACAAAAGCCCAATTATACCTCATATAGCATGTTAACAATATAAAACATAGGTTGTCTAGTTAACGGGCTTAAATATAGAGATTAAGGCACCCGAAGGGGATAAAATGCATAGGTTCGAGGGATGAAATACGTAATATTTGCGTATCATCAGTCATCTCAGGAGACGTCACCCCTGACTAGTTTCGTCTCATTATGATGTGCACCACGTCTAAAAAAGATTAGGATACTCTTTTTTTTTTTTTTTAAGAGGGACTGAGCCCCCTAAATATTATTAATCAGAGGAGAAAAAGCCTCTCCCAGATGGCAACTGAGCAAACTTAGATACAAGAAAGAAACTGGAAACTTAAAAAAGCAATAAAAAAGTCCCATTACAAGGGAAAAGGAAAATTATTTGAAAGAAGATCTAATGTAGCAACATCCCATCTTGTCCATCTTATAAGCTCCTTGAGATATCTTTGGAAGGTCCGAGAAATGGTTGAAGATTGAAGATGAATGAATATTAACCCCATAATTAGCAAGACTATCTGCAACCATATTTGATTCCCTGAAGCAGTGAACTAAAGAACTTTTGGTATTGATGAGATTCTCTTTGATTTCTTCCACACATTTAATGAGCTTCCAAGGCGGTTTCCAGTTTCGATTAATCAGATTCACCACATAAGAAGAATCAGATTCAATCACCACTTCCTCAAGATTGTGTTCCAAGCAAAGATTTGATCCCAACCATAGACTTTTGATTTCCACAAATGAATTAGAAGCATATCCTTCATTTTGAGCATAGGCAAAGATGATGTCTCCTTTGTGATTTCTTAGAATGCCACCAATACCACTTCTTCCAGGATTACCTTTAGATGCCCCATCCACATTTAATTTGAATTTATGAGGGGAGGGGTAGTTCCATTTGACAGGGATAGACACTTTAATATATTGTTTGATGTTGAGATAGAAAGTAGATTGAATCCCAATATCAAAACAAGATACTCTATGTCTAAATACAATCCCTTTGCAAATACTAGAAATCAATTGAATGGTCTGAGAAATAAGAGCTTTACCATCAAATGAAGAATTATCAAAAAGAACTTTATTTCTGCATTTCCATATCTCCCAGCACACAATAATGGGGATGCATTTACCAAGAAATTTGGAATAATCCTTTGGGCCACTTTTGATCCACCAACTTAAGAGCATAGAGGAAATACTGATTGAACTCATATCAATTCCCATAAGATTAGAGAAGAACTTCCAAACTGGAGTGATACTTGGGCAGTGAAGGAATAAATGGTCAACTGTCTCACCATCTTTCTTACAAAGGTTGCATCTTGAACATAATTTTATACCAATGCCTTGAATGATATCATCTAAAGGGATGCTTTTATTGATAATTTTCCACATATTAATAGAGCGTTTTTTAGGAATATTATTATCCCAAATAATGCTATAGACAGTGGAAGAAGGATGATTATCAAGACAAGAGGCATAGGCAGAAGAGAATGAAAATTCACCTGAAGATTCAGAAGTCCATATCCATTTCCCATCAATACATTGCATTTGAAGAAGGCAATTATCTTTCACCCTCAATAAGCTTTTCCAGGTATGAGAACCATTAGAATAACTAGCTTCATGTCTCATATATTTATTAGACATGTACATTGCCCAGAGAGACTTTTCAGTATACAACTTCCAAAACAATTTCATGAAAGAAGCTTTAGATATATAATTGAAATTGGGCAGGTCAAGGCCACCCGCAGAATTGCTTTTACAAATAGCCTCCCATTTCTTCCATTGGTGCTTCCAACCAAGATCTACAGAACCTCCCCAGAAAAATTTATTGAGGATAGCATGGACTTTAAGAATAACAGCTTTAGGTGGAGATAAAGAAGACAGAAGATAAGATGGGATAGAAGACAAAACATGCTTGAGAAGAATAAGTCTACCACCACTAGAAAGGAATTTAGATTGCCATCCAGCTATTTTCGACCTCAAAGAAATAATAAGGCTGTCATAAAATTTGATTTTGTTTCTACCTTTAAATAAAGGACACCCCAAGTACTTAAGGGACAGCTCCTTGTGGTTAAGGCCAGAGATAGAAGCAATTTTTGACTTCAATTAAGGTTTACTTTTAGAATCCACAGTAAATGAACTTTTGGTTGAATTCACTTTTTGACCAGATAAATAGCAATACTGCTGGATGTAGTCACCTATTTTCTTGAGAGATCTTTTGTCACCTCTGCAAAAAACAATAAGATCATCTGCAAAAGCAAGGTGAGATACCAACGGACTGCCACTAGGAAGATAATATGGGTTGACTGCTCCAGAAGACATTAATCTGTTCAATCCTCTACTCAGATACTCAACTGCAATAATGAATAGACTTGGGGACAATGGATCCCCTTGTCTAAGGCCTCTAGAAGATTTAAAGTAGCCATACTGACCCCCATTGATAACTAAAGAAAACCAGTTATTGGAAATGCTCCTCCAGATATAATCAATCCATCTTTCACCGAATCCAAAAGCACGAAGAACTTGGATGAGAAAACCCCAGTGGACCCTGTCATAAGCCTTCTCCATGTCCAACTTAATGATGACATTACCACCATGAATTTTTTTCCCAAGATTATGCACCATCTTTTTGGCAAGCAGAACATTGTCTTGAATAGCCCTTCCCTTTAGAAATCCACTCTGATTTTGAGATATAAGCATTGGGAGAACTTTAGCCAGCCTTGTGGATAAGATTTTTGTAATGATTTTGAATGAGAAGTTGCATAGACTAATGGGCCTTAGATCACCACAAGTTTTTGGAGATTTGACCTTGGGAATAAGCACCACAGATGTGCTTATCCAGCTACGAGGAGGAACATTACTTGCAAAAAAGGAGTTAATAGCAAGAACTAAGTCATACTTAATGATATTCCAGCAGACCTTGTAGAAGTAGCCTCCAAATCCATCAGGACCAGGAGCAGACTCTTCATTAAGGTCATTGATAGCTGCTAAAATCTCCTCTTCGTTGGTGAAAGCTTCCAAAGTTTCATTAAGATCAGAAGTAATGATGGTAGGAATGGTATCACTGACATCAGAAAAAGGAATGAAAGTATCTGCCTTGAGCTGGTGTTCATAGAATTGGACAATGTGAGCCTTAATATCTTCAAAGTCTTCCAATATATTTCCCTCTTCATCATTGATTGATTGAATCAATAGTTTATGAGTTTTGGCACTGACACTATTATGAAAGAACTTTGTATTTGAGTCACCAGCTTTAAGCCATTTAGCAGCCGATTTCTGTCTCCAATAGATCTCTTCATTAGCACAGGCATTCATTAACTTTGCTTTACATTTATTCAGGGCTTCTCTATTAGAGTCATTACAGTCCAATTCGAAGTTAAGCTCAAGCTGGAGGATTTCATCTTCTAAATCTTTAATTGATTGAAAAACATCCTTGAATATAACCTTGTTCCATGTTTTGAGAACCTCTTTAAGTCTTCTGAGCTTCAAGCCAAAACGATTCATTCCCATAGCATCAATGTTAATATTCCAAGAATTCTGGACTACCTCTTGGAATTGGTGATGATTACACCACATGTATTGAAATTTAAATGGCTTAGGAAGGCAGGAAGATTGAGAAAGAACATTAAGAAGAAGAGGAGCATGGTCTGAAGTGGATCTGTTGAGATGTTGGACTTTAGTCAGGGGAAACAAATTAATGAAATTTTGGTAAGCAAGGCATCTGTCCAGTCTGGCCATAATGATATCCTCCTCTTTCCTGTTGTTGCACCAAGTAAATCTAGTACCATTATAACCCAAGTCAGTCAGTCCACAGTCATCTATAGCTTGGATAAAACTTTCAGCAACAACTTGATCTATATCATTTCCCCCAAGTTTTTCATGCTGAGTAGTAACAACATTGAAGTCACCAATAACCAATTAAGGGAAGTTCTGAAAATTACAAGCAATGTATGACAACTGATCCCATAACTCCAATCTTTCCTCTTTAGAACATTTAGCATACACAATAGTTATCACTATGCTATGCTGCTCCTGAGAATGGCTTATTTTAACTGTTAGATGTTGAGGATTGTCTATCAAACACTGAACATTTACATTAAATCTCCATAACAACCAGATCTTTCCATTGACATTATAACAGCAGCCCTCAAAACCCCATTTTTTCATGTAACTGTTGATTTTTGATTGATCCACCTTTGGTTCAAGAAGAGCAATAAATGGCATTTTATGAATCTTACATAGCAATTTCAGTCTACGATTTGATGATTTTTTTGCAGCCCCTCTAACATTCCAAACCATAAAATTGATCATTGAGACTTAAAAGTAGGAGAGTGATTGGTACCTTTGTAAGAGGATCTGGTGATTCTTCTGAACATAGGATCATGATTCCTCCCTTGTAACTGCGTACTAGAAGCTTGACCTGTTACCTCCCTAGGATTTTTATCAGCATACTCTAATAACCTCAAGTTACCATCAAATTTCTTTGATGATATATGGAGATCCTCACAGTAAGGAGTTTGAAAGGTTTCATCCTCATCAATATCTGTAGCATATAGAGGTTTAGAAACTGATTTCTTGTTAGCTTTGGAGATATCAGTGCCTCTAGGGGATAAGGATATATTTTCCACAGCTAAAACTTCTTCATCATCCTTATCTTGAATAAAATTATCTCCAGGAAGGGAGATATTGGCCACAGCTAGATCTTCTTTATTAACCTTATCTTGGATTAGAACCATGTTTGTATTGTCCTCAGGCTGTGATAAGACACTATCAGTTCCTTCACCAATATTTTGGTCTTTGATCAGGTCTGCTTGGGTATGCTTCTTGCTATTTTTTATAATCCATTCCTGCTTATCCTTAAAAGCTGTCTTGGATGTTATTACTACCCGAGATTCCATAAATTGGCCATCCTCCTTGTCTGACTCTGAGTTAAAAACTTCATTTTCATCTCTATCTACCTATTTAATTGGGTCAGCAGCCTTGGCTGCAATTTGAAAAGTAGGGTTAATTTTTTCGTGCCTTGTCAAGAGTTTTTTTGGTACCAAATCAGGTTTTTGCACCATTTTTTCCTCATGTTTTGACTGAAGGAATATACAGGTATCCTCCTCATGACCCTTTTTGCAGCAATGACTACAATATTTGGGTTTATTGTTCGATTGGACCTCCTGCCAGAATCCAGAATCTCCACAGCCTATCCAAACTCTCTTGGGTAAAGTTTTTAAGAGATCCACTTTAACACAAACGCGAGCCACACTAGGTCAATGTTGTGAAACATTTTAAGCTCCAGAACCTCCCCGTATTATTTAAAACAATAACAATGCTTGAATATGAATATTTTGATGAGTTTTATTCACGACTTTCCAACATAGTTAACTAGAGTTTAAATTTAGGTGAGAAAATACCCAAGACGCATGTAGTTAAGAAAATCTTGAGATCGCTTCTAGCTCAATTTTTTCCAAAGGTTATGGTACTTAATTCGCTAGGGATCTTAGAAACTCTTAGGTTATAAGAACTTATAGGAGATCTTCAAATGTACAAGATAGATATGTTCCCAAAAATAGTTAAGCCTACGGATAAGGGGGTATCATTTAAATCCCACTCTAGGAAAAGATAGGAAGTGTCTAAAAATAGAGAGAAAGCGTCATCCAATTAGAAGTTTGATTATGATTTAGATGATTTGCCCATTTTTTCTAAAAATTTCAAGCACTTTCTCAATCTAAAAAAGCAAAATACTTCCAAAGATAAGAAAAGTTTTGATAGAGATAAAAAATTTAAAACGAGCAAGAAAAATTTTGAAAAAGAAAAGAAAGATATCCCAAAAAAAGATGAGGAGAGATGTTATGAGTGTGAGGGAAAGGGTCATAATGCTCACGAGTGTTCGACTAGGTTAAAACATCAAGGGAAAGTCAACGTTTCCTTAAGCATCATGCTTAGTGATAATGAGGTCAAGTCGATGAGTTCGGTAGAAGAATCACTGCATGAATGTAACTTTTCCGCATTCATGGCTAGTCATGTTAGTAAATCAAGGGCACCTCACGATGTCGAGTAAGCTACTAAATATGAACACGTTGAAGGTGATTCTAGTTGTTCAGAGGAGAGTGAGGGAGAGAATGCTTTAAGTGAAAGCGAGAGTGACGTTTAGTGCGATTACACCGATCTTTACACCGAGACATTAGAGATGAAAAATATCAATAAGGATTTGTATCTTAGGGTGTTATATTTGGAGAGAGCGGTGAAAGTTTTGAGTGTGTGTGAGGCATCAGTGAGAAGGTGAAGAGTTTTTTGTGTGAGTAGTTGATCGTTTTAGGCCGAAAAAGTAGTGATTTGACTAACACCATGGATAGTCTTACAAGAGATCTTCAATCTTCATTGAAGACCCATGAAAAACTTGAAGCCCGTGTATCTAAACTTGAGAGAGATCTGAAGCATGCTCGAAAGGTCAAGGTTACTTTAGAGGACACGTCTAATAAGGTTGGAAAGATGTTCCTTGGTCATGTTTTGGGTAACGTTAAGAGGCTAGGTATAGATTATGATGGTGCGTCCACTTCCCATGGTGCACCCGAGACGGTTCTTGAGTTTGTTTTAGATACTTATGGCCCTCGACTGAACCCACCTACTAGAACTTGTGCTAGATGTTTTGAAATAGGTGGACCCAATTCTATGTATATTTGTTCCCATTGCAAGCAAAGAGGTGACCTTAGGGAATTTTATTTTAAGTTGGGAAGAGTGTCTCATAGGTATCTTTCATGATATACAACCACACGAGTTCTACATGAGTTCCCCCACAAACTCCTACATGTGTTACTCTGAATGCTCCTGCACATCACATGAGAGGTTTTGAGAGTTTTCGAGAGCAAGTAGAGTATTTAGTCAAGTATTGACATCATTTAATGGAGGTTTTTCATTGGATGTCATCTCCTTTAGAGAACTCTTTCGTGCCTAATAATTGATACTTGTTTGCTAAAAAAGGCTATTTTCATCCTCATATCGCATATCCCTATTGCTAGTATGTACTCCCATTGTACTTATATTTTTTCATTTCGTTATATATTTCAAAAAAATCCAAAAAGAGTTTTGTTTTTCTTAAAAAAATTTTGAAAAATACAAAAATATTTTTTATTTCTTTTTAAGAAAAAGTGAAAAAGACAAAAAAAGATTTTATTTTTGATAAAAATTTTGAAAAACACAAAAAGAGTTTTGTATTTTTTTTGCACCATCTGTGGATGAACATTAAAGATGTCCAAGTCACCTATTCATTCCATATCTCCGTGACTATTTTTTATTCTTTTGAGATGTGGTATCGTTTCATTTATGTGCTTTATAATGTGTGGAGTCATTAAGATGTCATATGATAACTACTTGCTACATGTTTGACTCCTTGTCAACTTTAATGCACACGAGCATGGACTTATTTGAGTATTGAACTTACCTTTCACATGTCGATTGTAGAGTCTTCATCTCGATCATGCTTTTAAAATGAACAAAATGTGAAAAATGAGATAATAAAAGTAGTGCTTGTAAGAAGCATTATCCGGATTGAAAAAAAATAGAAATCATTTATTGGGTAAATTTTTGTCACATTTTAAGCAATGGAATCGAGCTGCGAAAGACAAGTAAATTTTATGGGAATAGCAACCATTTGCAAAATTAAAAGATCCTACAAGATTAAAGCCACATAAAAAGAACAAGAAAGTGTCAGACCAATTTCAAAGAACATTGATGCTTCGCTACATATGAGCCTTGATTTTTTCAAAAAGAATTGAGAGAAAAAATTCAATATATGAGTTTTGAGGGAGTTAGTAAGATCAATGGGTTTGCACGTCCTGAAAAAATCTTGTAAAGCATTACATAGTTGTGCGCATTATTTGTGTGAAAATCATTCACGATCTTGATTAGTTGAATAGGTTAAGTCGATTTCACTTGAGTTCACCAATTTTACACCTAAAGTAGACTTTAAGCTCTTGCGTTAGTGGTGTCTCATTCTTTCATGCACATATGTTATGTTTGTCCACATTTATTACCCTATAGAATGTGTTCACACCCCTGTGTTTTGTTTACGTGGTTCGAATGTTTTTGTGTTTCTCCATGATGTGTTGTATTTGTAAAAATTTGTTCTTGAAAAATAAAAAATTTCAAAAATAGTTTGTGGAGCCTTCCAGATTATCATTGCAAGATTATTTATTCATATCTTTTTGTGATGATATCTTATTTTCATTTGTGATGCTTTGAAATTAATGATTATCCTCTACTTCTTATCTATTTTGGACAAAATAAAAAAGGGGAAAATAAATTATGGGGGAGTTTTATTTATAGGGGAGATTTTATCTTTATGCATTAAATTTTATATGTCAAATCGATGCATCACACGGTATTTGCTTTGTGTGTAGGTACTTTTGGAAGATTATATCATATTAGGAGTACACTTGATGAATAAAAAGTGCCTAAGAGAAGACAAAGAAGAAGTGAAGATTTGAAAACTTTATTTTTGAAGACAACTTTATCTTGTACCTATCAATTTTAGGATTTCAGAGGGTATTAGGATATTGTATTTGTCTTAGGGGATTTATTTATAATTTGAATTTCCATTTTATGTTTGTACAAAATAGCCAAAAAAGGGGGAGATTTAAGAGCATGAATCTATCATTTGATCATAGCTTAGGCTACGTATAGTTTTTGGCATATCCCGCTACCGTTTGATTTGAGCCGTCATGAAGAACTGAATTTCTATTGTCTCCAAATTCAGGAAGATCTTCACAATACGAAGGTATAAAATAATTTAGGATTTTAAAATTATTTACATTTATATTTGGTGGTAGTTTTATTTAAAATCGAGGGATTTTTTTAATTTAAAATAAAATAAAATATGCGCCTCTCGTTCAAACAAGTATGCATTTTCATTTGAAGTGTCATTTGAATTTAACTTCGATCGAATATTGAATGAGTGAGTATTATTTTGTGTCGTTCGAAGCTCGTTTGAAGCTTGTTCAAACGAGATTAGTTATTTCTCTCTAACGACCTTGCTATCGTGCTAACAATATGCTTTTCTCGTTCGAACAAGCCTATTTTTTCATTTGAACGAATGTCACCACCTCGATTTTGTGCTATGAGACTTTTGCAAAAATGATTTTTGAACATCTGCTGCAAAAGTTCCCACTTTCTTTAGGTCAAAAACACCTTTTGATTCACAATTCATCACTACAACTATATGTGTGAATCCATTTAAAACCCCATATAATTCTATATCTGAGTTACTCTTGTGGAGAGACTCTCTTCACTCCTGACCATTGTGGTTCTCAAGGGGATCACTACTGAAGGAAGACAAAGGCTAATATATGGATACCAAGGGTGGATCACTACCTATGGATGACTCTAGACTGAGATGTATTTTATAGAGATTTTGTAAGTTGTGTCTTGTAAAAACTCTATAGTGCTGATTAAAAAGGTTTTTTCCTGTAGGTTTTTTTTCTCATGTTGCCTTGTCATGTTTTCATGCTTTATTTTGTTTTCTTTATTACCTAGATGCTTGTTTAGGGTAATAAGATAAATTTTGGACTTGTGTCTACTAGACAATTAATTATAGAAATTGTCCATTAAGATCGTAAGCATACTCTCAGGAGATCCAAGAGAAGGTGTCATGACACGTGATAAAACTACGAGTGATATTTGTTACCTTTTTTATATCTCTCAAAGATATCCCAAGAATGTGAAAAAATCACTCGATGATGAGCATTAGGTCCTTACAATGCAAGAGGAGTTGTTTCAATTTTAGAAACATGTAATTGAAGAAGTCGTCCCTTGTCCTAGACACACCAATGTGATAGGTACCAAGTGGGTGTAAAATAATATGATTTATGAGAATGGATTAATAACAATAAATAAGGCTAGGCTTTTAGGTCGAGGCTATACACAATTTGAAGGTGTGGAATTTGAGGAGAATTTTGTACATATTTCCTGGTTAGAATACATTCGTCTTATTTTTACTATGTCATGACACTTACTATTCAAGCTATATCAAATGCATGTGAAGAGTTCCGTCCTAAATCGAGAATTGATGGAATAAGTATATGTGAAGTAACCAAAGAGGTTAGAACACCCTAAGTGTCTCGAACACATCTATCGATTGAGGAAAGCATTGTGTGGTTTGAACAAAGCCCCTCGGGCTTGCTAAAATAGTCTCACTTACTATCTTGTGGAGCGTGGATTCAGGAGAGTATGAGTGGATAAGACATTTTTTAGATAGATAAAGGACATCTTGGAATCCCAAGTCTATGTAGATGACTTGGTCTTTGGTCTCACACATGAGAGCAATACTCATGAATTTGCGAAGTTGATGACTGGAGAGTTTGATATGAGTGTGGTAATGTAGCTCACTTTTTCCAAGGTCTTGAGGTTCATCAATTGATGGATTAATTATTTCTATCTCGATCAGAGTATGCACGAGACTTGGTGACGAATTTTGGGTCTACTAGGCATGTAAGTGAACCCGTCTGTGTTCCTACCAAGATTAGCAAAGACATCGAAGGTAAGGATGTAGATCAAACAGTCTATTGAAACATGATAGTTAGGTGGTTGTATCTCACTGTGAGTCGATCGAACACTCTACAAGGAAGCAAGAAAAAATCATATATTTTAGTAACTAAATTTGGCTATTTGCAAAAAAGTATGAAAGAAGAAAAATTCCGATATTTAATAAACCTTCAACTCTTTTTAGTTTTAGTACAACCAAAATAAAATATAGGAAATTCATATTTTTATGAAACTTCTTTGTCTTCGCAGTATATTGACATTTACAATCGAATATCCTATTTTAACTAAATACAAAATGAAATCTAAATTCAAAGTATAATTACAAGAGGAAACTTAATTTTAACAAAATACAAATTCACTTACAAAAAAACTAAATATAATTGCAATGTAACTAAAATCAAAGCTTTAATTAAATAAAAAAATAATATAAATTTGATGTGAAATTAACTTCTTTTCCCATTAAAAATCATGTTCTATTAATAATGAACAAGGAAATTATGCCAATTCCTATATGGTATGACATGTGTATATTTTATATTATAATTTTCTTTTATTGAGTCGTATTGGAAAAATATAAAAAGACTTTATTTTGATAAAAAAAAATTGAAAAATACAAAAAGATTTTTGATTTTTTGTATTTTAGTTTTACACATTTAGTATGACATATTGGCGCGTTGAATCCAATTCACTATGCAATTTCCATATGGATAGGACATTTGGTTATGATTACATATACTTAGATTGTTCTTAACCATGTTTATGGAGTTGTTTCAAACTTGATTTGCTTTATGGATTCGACTTTGTATATGCCTCCGCACATGCATGCACGAGCTTTTTGAACGCTAATTTAACATGTATATTTGATCTTCGTGAGAAGTTCTCCAATAAATGTTTTCATTTACATATTTTTGTGACTATGGAAAATTTATGAACCGTTGCCCGTGAGAAATTTTGCTTACAATTGAAAAAATATGAGTGTTCACGGTAAAGGGTTGCGAAAGGAACAAAGCTCCTTTACGTCAAAGCCACCGTTGGCAAGATCCCACTATAAAAGATTAAAGGAAATAAAAACACAAAAACTGCCAAAAATAGTCTAAAATAGTTTAAATTAATGATTGATCATTCAAAAGAAATCTCTTCAAAAGATTGAGAAAATAAATAAAAAAAAATGAAATATGTTTATATTTTGAGGGTGTTTAGTTTATGATTAACAAGTTTGTACAATTAATCCTAGTTATGCTTATTTTTTCATGACGCTATTGTGACACCCCGCCTAATTAAATACCGGGTGATCAGTCATTTATTAAATTATAACCAAGGTGAACGGTTGGTTCATTCTTATCATCACTGTCGCAAAAATAACTTTTCAAATTAAACACCCTAAATAATTAAGCTAAGTGACAAAACCATTTTTAAGTTAACAATTCTAAATTTAATTTTAAACCGACAATTAAAACCTTTCATAATCCATGGTTTAAAAATCACACAACAACTAGACTGGAAAAGATAATCCAAGCAATTTAAGCATTCAACTAAATAATTCTAACTTTAAAACTTCAAAGGAAAAACATCTTGACAGTAACAATCCCTAAAATATAAATAGTGGAAGTAAACAAATTTCAATCTAGAATAAAACAAACTAAATAATGGAAAAAGGGCGACATGTGCCCAAATGGATGAAATAGAACTAAAAGTGGAATCAATAATGAGGTCGTCTAAGCAAGAGGCCAGCAACTCCCACCTAAGCTGCAGCATGTTACTTCCAAAGCATCATATGCAAGACGCCCCTGTGGCCGGACACCTATAATATATACATATATACAAAAGAGAAGAGAAAGAAGTAAACGTGTTAGAACCCGCTTGTGAAATAGTTTAAAATTTAGTTTAGCAAGTATTTAAAATGCTTACCGGCTAATGCAACAATCATATTAGTGTGCGGCACACACTTGAGAAATTCTCACCTCTCTTCTAATGTGCACGCCTACCGCACTACTAATACCAACAGTTTAACTTATCTTAAGTTATTCACAAGGTTTCATGTGGACAAATTCTAGTGTTAAGGAAATTAATTTCTAAAAGAACAGTTCTTACAAAAACCTCATTCGATTATAAAGTTTTCAAACACTTATATCCAAGTTGAAATAATTATTTATTATTTACCCACCTTTAGTCACAGTAGATAGTTCCCAACTTTCAACTTTATATATATATATATACTATCGACACCCCACATAAAATTTATGGTGCTGGCATACTCTCCTATCAAGTCCCCGTATCACTCGTACTAAGGGAAATACTAGTTCGGAATCACTCTCGAATTGTATTAACACAAAACACATACAAATTGAGGCGAAGCATAGTTCCAAGTAATTAAGAGGTCAGCACATACCCTCACGTCTCTAAAGACCGTCTGACTATCGATCCGATAGCCTGTACCAAGGATTCCTATGTTCTAGGGTACAAGTCAATATCCCCCATAAAGGTCCCATCGAGATAAGACTGTCCCAGCGTGGTAACCTCGGTGATAGCAAGTAGCGCGGGCATGATTTTTAAACGTATGTAGTAAATACACAAACACAGTCATATATGTATACTACCATTTCCATTTCAAATTTAGGTACACCCACGACCCATACTTATGATATTTATTTTTATTGCACATTACTAGATTATCCCGTATAATAGTTCGTCTCTTATTCTTATTTAAATGGGATTATTCTAAACCTTCTTCGTAACACTAGTGAAATCTTATCTCCCTAAGTGTAATTTCAGTAGGTACTCTTTTACTTCACGACGTAATTTCCTTACGAGTCTCACCCTGTAGACACACGTTCCCATTGTTCCTTAAGTGTAAAACATCTCCGTTAAATGTTAATCTCGTCTTACATTAAAGGTTCCATTTTTATAAAGTCCTAGTGGTCTTATTTATATCCCAAAATGTTCTAACAATAATGTCCAAGAATTTCTATTCATTTCAGTTGGGATAACCTATTTACAAGGGGAATTTGAGTTTTTCAGGAGGGGTCGATCGATCGATGGCAGGTGGTCGATCGATCAATGGCAGGTGCTCGATCGATTGAATGGTCGATCGATCGATGCTCTTGGGACGATCGATCGATCAAGCTGGTATGGAGAAACTGCAGAATTTCCAGTTACGGGAATGCTACCTCAAAATCATTCAAATCATCATATTTGATTTCCAAACTTCCAACAAATTATACCACAAATGTTATATCCCCAAATAATGATTATTCTACGTAAGGCATGCGAGTTTTCATCAATTATAACGGATTAAAAGGGTTAAAATCTAGAAAAAATTCAAGAACCCTAATAACTCCTTTAACTTAGTTCTTCCCATTATTTTTCTAGATTTTCTACTCCTAACTCAATGAATTTTATGGTTTAACCTCTACATATTATTTATATTTCCAGAATACATCTTTTACCTCTACAACATGCGAATTAGAATCTCCCATACATGCTTTCTTTCACAAGAACTAGTCCTAATCAACCCTATACTAATATTATTGAAGCATTAACTGAAATAGAGCAAGATAGATACTTGCCTGGGAATTCTCGATTCAGATTTTTGGAAAAGATTGGTGTGGTTGTGATCCTCGTTGCGCGATCTAACGTTTGGCGGCGACGGCGGTGCAAACGGTGGAGTTCTTGGCCTAGAATTCCTTGGAAAGCTTCTCCAATGGCTGTCTTTGGTTTATGGTTATTCTAACCCTAGAAGATGACTCCTACCATCTGATATAACCTTAGAAAAATCTTGGGTTTCTATGCCCAAAAATATAAAATGTCTAAAACGCCCTCCCGGGATGTTGATTAGGCCTAAAAACGCCCCGAGACCAAAACTAAACCCCCAGGTACATTATTTTGACTATCTCGACCCTTCCGAACGCATTGACGCACTCAAAATGACCATACGAGTGACTTATAATTTATTCACTTTTAATAGTCTGAATTTAATCCCGACACGACACAAGCGCATCCCTATAAATTTCCAAAATTATCAAATTAGATTCTCGTGATAATTTTACTTAATACAATTACACATCTTACTTTACCCATAAAGTAACTTACAATAAAATTCCAATAATTACTAACTCTCATCACGCTATTAAGTATTTAAATGATTTTTTGGATTACTATTAAATTAATATCTCTAATTAAATTTAATAAATCCCCAAAATTAAAAGTCATAAAAATACGGGGTATTACATACTTCCCCCCTAATAACGGAATTTCGTCCTGAAATTCGAAAAATAAGGTATACCTGGTACGAATAACTACGGGTACTTCTCATGCATGTCGGACTCACGCTCCCAAGTGGATTCCTCCACATTATGATGCTCCCACTGGACCCGTACAAGTGGGACTACTTTCGACCTCATTCTCCTTTCGCTATGATCTAGAATAGCTACTGGTCTCTCCTCGTAAGAGCTGTCAGGCTGTAAGTCAATATCCTCAATCGCAATGTGGGTGTGGGCCATGTCATCCCGAAAGTATTGTCTCAATGACGAGATGTGGAATACATCGTGAATACGGTGTAAATGCTCTAGTAGTCCCAATCTGTATGCTACCGGCCCAATCCTCTCGATAATGGGAAATGGTCCCACGTACCTCGGGGCCAATTTCCCTTTCTTCCCAAACCTCATCACTCCTTTCATAGGAGATACACGTAGTAATACTTGGTCCCCCACATTAAATTCTTGGAAGAACCATTTTGCATCGACGTAGCTTTTCTGCCTGTCCTGGGCTACCCGAATGCGACTCTTGATAATCTCAATCCTAGCAGAGGTTTCCTGAATTACCTCTAGTCCGAGCAACTTGTTATCCCCCACCTCTAGCCAACAAGTTGGGGAACGACAAGGCCTGCCGTACAATGCCTCAAATGGAGCCATGCCAATCGTGAACTGACAAGAGTTATCATAAGCAAACTCCACCAGTGGAAGATGTGGCTCCTAACCTCCTCCAAAATTAAGGACACACATGCATAGCATATCTTCCAATCCTAGGGTTCAAATGCAAGAGTAGGTCGACGCTAACTATCCATTTCATAAGAGAAAAAAGATCAACGGACGATTCGAAGCAGAAAGAGAGAGAAGAGAACAAAGAGTCACTATTTAGCAATCTAGTAGTCATTGAGAGAAAGACTGAAGAGATTGAAATGGAACTGGTAGAAGTCGGATCGGCGGCAGGAAGGGAGAGCGGGCTCTACAGTTCTTATAGGGCACTGGGCGAGGTGCCTATCTATGCTGGTGAATATGCTTTACCTGCGTCTGAAGGCAGAGGGGAGGAAGAGCATGCGACTACTCTATTTACAATACATGCTTCATTTAGCTGACCTAAATGTCCAATCCTGGGATGAGCGAGCCTGCCTGCTTTTTTGAAACAGACAACATCTGATTGGTACGCTCTGTTTGTCCATCTGTCTGTGGGTGATAAGTTGAACTTAACCTCAACTCTGTACCCATGGTCTCCTGAAAGCTTTCCTAGAAACGCGACACGAAAATCTTATCTCTATCTGACACAATATCCAAGGGCACACCATGTAGTCTAACAATCTCAGCAATGAAAAATTGAACATACTGGCCCGTGGTATAGTCTGTTCGTACTGCCAGAAAATGAGCCACCTTGGTCAAAATGTCCACAATCACCCAGATGGAGTCGTGGCCCTACTGTGATGTAGGCAACCAAATAATGAAATCCATGGAAATACTCTCCCACTTCCACGTGGGTATTTCCAATGGCTGAAGCAACCCCGATGGTTTATGGTGGTCCACCTTTACCATCTGGCAAGTAGAACACTTGGACACGCACTCAGCAATGTCCATCATCACACTCCACCAGTATTGCCTCCTCATATCCTGGTACATCTTATCTCCCCCGGGATGCACTACAAATCGGGACCCGTGAAACTGGGTCATCACTTTATGATGTAAGTCTGCTCCTTCTGGGACCACCAATCTCCCATTAATCCTCAAACCTCCATCGGAACTAATTGAATAGGACTTATCACCCTCGCCTAAAAGTCGTACAATTTGCTCCTGGAAAAATGAGTCTGTTGTCTGTGCCTGTATTACCCTCGTAACAATCTTGGGTGTCACTGTCATGACAGATACGAACGAACGGGCTACCGCATCGTGGTGACCCAACTCTTGCCACTTTGCTTTCCAGACATCCTCTACATCGTCTACCGATCTACGGCTCAACGCATCAACAACTATATTGGCCTTCCCCGGATGGTACTGTATGTCGAACTGATAGTCCTTCACAAAATCTAACCACCTGCGCTGTCGCATATTCAGTTCTCGCTGAGTGAACAGGTATTGCAGTGACTTGTGGTCTTTGAACAAGTGAAATTTATCCCCTAATAAATAGTGTCTCCATATCCTCAATGCAAAGACAACCGCTTATAACTCTAGGTCATGAGGGGGGTAATTCCTCTCGTGCGGCTTAAGCTTGCGGGAGGCAAAAGCTATAGCCTTATCTTCCTGCTGAAGTACTCCCCCGAGTCCCCGTAAGGAGGTGTAGGAGTAAACCAAATACTCTACGCTTGACTTGGGTAAAGCAAGAACTGGTGCCGAAGCCAGCTTGTCTTTCAGCTCATCGAAAGCCAATTGACAAGTATCATCCCAAATATATGGTACCCCCTTGCGGTTCAAGTTCATTAATGGACCCACTATCTTGGAGAATCCTCGGATGAATATCCTATAGTACTCGACTAACCCTAAGAAACTACACACTTTCGTTGGTGTCATGGGCTGTGCCCACTCCCTCACTGCTGACACTTTACTCTGGTCAACCGCTATCCCCAGTTCAGAAACGACATGTCCTAAGAACTGCACTTCCCGTAGCCAAAATTCGCACTTCTCGTACTTATCATACAGTTGATGCTCTCGTAGAGTATGAAGAACCTGCCTCAAGTGCTCAGCATGCTCTTCCTCAATGTGTGAATATATCAGGATGTCATTTATGAAGATGATGACAAACTGATCCAAGAACTCTCTGAACACTCGGTTCATCAGGTCCATGAATACGGCTGGAGCATTTGTGAGTCCAAATGGCATCACTCTGAACTCATAGGACCCATATCTCATTAAGAAAGCAGTCTTCGAAACATTCTGCTCCCTAATCCGTAGTTGATGGTATCCTGACCTCAAATCTATCTTCGAAAAGAAAGTTGCTCCCCTTAGTTGGTCGAACAGATCATCGATTCAAGGCAACAGATATTTGTTCCATATCGTTACCCTGTTCAGTGTGACAACCTGTTGTTCTGAAATAGGGGGTGGCCAGCCCGATACTCTAATAAAATAGGAATCAAGGATGGAATCATTCTCAGCATCATAACAAAATAAAAAGTATACAGGACAATCACTCCTTATTTTCAGAAAAACGGGTTGCCAAAAATTTTGGTTTTAAAGCTAAAGAAAAGAATTTAAACAACCCAACTTAAAAGAAAGTGGAAACCCAAGAATATATAATATTACATATACCTCCAATATACAATAAGGGACCGAACGTGCTGTCGGTCAACAGTCTCATACAATATGATACAACACTTTAATGTAAATTACATAATACATTACATTAAGCAAATACAACCATTTGGGCCACGCGCCCGAGTAAAAGACCCGATCTTGACTAGAGAACAAGGATGACGGCGTCTATTGCAATATGTCCCGTAATACCCGCAAAGCATCACGACTCGCCAAAGACACCGGGATAGGAAGTCAAATCAGGCATCCTTGCGGTGGAGTACCTGAGCGGATACAAAATGCATGCACAATAAGAGATATGAATCGGTCAGGGCTCGGTTCTATATGATTACCAGATGAATAAAGAGTATGACAGTTATGAATGATAAATCATGATAAACAGAAATAAGAATCTACCTACACAATTTTATGCATAAGCTAAGACAATTTAATAAATCATGAATCTAATTTAATTATGTAGGAGAATAAGAATGATTAACATTAAATTAAAAGTTTACATCAAAACCTTGTTCCATTTTATAGTTCCATTCCATAACAAGAAAATATAGTCAAAATTTTAAGCTCTTTATGGCTTTTATCTCAATTACATGCCCTTCTTGGCATTCCATTCCTTATCAGGAATATAATCATCAACAAATGACCTTTGTGGCATTTCATTGTGCTCTTTATGGCATATCACATACATCAAGTCCCACTTGATTATGAATTGTTATATTTATATACATATAACGATTCTAAGACCGCACCTCCGAGTTTTCCCACTGGGCGCGCCCCTAAATAACCATCATCTTCCAGGGGCCTATCAAACAAGGCAGTCTGGGCACCTATCGCAACGTCGTGAAGCGACCATATGATTGCGGGAGAGTCAAGACCACACCCGGAATCTCCTCACCAGCGCAGAAAATATACAACAACGCTCATATGGACTGGGACTATATCCGCCCTGCATTCATTAGCCAAGGGGCATCACCACACGCACGAAACTTCCCTTATGATGGCATTTAGAGAGGTGTGTTTAAGTAAATTAGCATTTACCATATTTATGATTAAGTAAATTATCATTTACCATCATCATTACCATTTCCATTTCATTTTCAATTCCAATTTACGTTGTATGTTTCTTTTTATCCGAAACCATATTCATTTACATTTTTGTAAATAATTCACCTTATTATCCGGAGCCATGCGATAAGTTATATCGTTACTACAACCTCAAAGGAGTAAATAAACTCTTGATTAGCTCTAAACATTGTAGGGTATTACTTTACAACCCCAATGCTATCATACCTCAAAGGAATGAATAAACTTTCAATTTATTCTCCCAACATTCGTTGCGGTGTTATTATGAACCATCAAGATTAAACTAGCTTCATTGAGCTCCTAAAGTCTCCCAAACACAACATTACAACTCCTAGTTTCATATTAGTTAACTAGAAGAAAAGAATGCCCTAACATCAATTGGCATATCCCAGGAAAAATCCCCACATAACCCAATCCTAATGTAGGGTAATTAACTGACTCATCTAAAACTCTAGGACACTAAGTTTACTTCATTCAAAAGGTTCCTAGGCCCTAAACTTAAAGAAAAAGGATAAAAGTTGAGTTAGAAAAACAATTCAAAAAAATCCTGATTTCGAATCGATTCGCCCAGGCAGCGAATCGATTCGCCCAAAAGCGAATCGATTCGGATGACAAATCCGACATTCTTCTTCAGCCGAATCGATTCGGCCTTAACCCGAATTAATTCGGGTTTGCAGACCTGTAGGATGACCCCTTAGCGAATAGATTCGCCCAAGGGCCGAATCGATTCACCCCAGGAATTTGGCCCAGAATGGGGAATACGGGTTATGAACCCTAAATTTTTCCAAATCCTAAATCTCTTCCATTTTTACACACAACCAAGAACATTAATCTATCCCAATTCATCCTAATGATTATTAACTAATTTAACCCACAATATCATCATCATATACTAAGATTAGGGCTAAAACACCATAATTTCCATTTTTGATTTATAAAAGCTAATACACAACTAACATACAATTTACTCATCTTAAATCACATATTAGCAAGTAGAAAACTTGCCTTAGGGTTGAAATCTTAGATTTCTTTGTGGTAGAAGAAATCCCAATCCTTAAATCTCTAAATCTCACTTCTTTCTCCATTTTTCTCTTCCTCTCTCTTTCTCTCTTTTTCTCTCTATGTTTTAAGACATGTAATAGGGAAATTAGGGGATTTAGAAGACTAAAATCGGGGCTTAACACAAGTCTCCCAACTTAAGCGGTTAATACCACATTAAAATAACTCCCAATACGCGTTTAAGTTAAAACCACGTAAAAGTGCCCGAAACCCAAAAATACAATATGGCATTTATTTTGATTGTCTCGGGCACTCTGGGACTAACTATACCCTTTAAACTGGCATCCGGTAATTTTATAAATTATTCCAGTTCTGGTTTCACTTAAACCATAATGTCATTTAAAATACATGACACTATAAAACATACAACATGAGGATATTTACGTACACATACGGTAAATATGCAACATTCCAGTAAATATTAACTTTTAACTCATTAAATTAATATTTACTCCAGTTACAACATTTTACAAAATTACCTTATGCGATAAAATTAATATAAAATTAGCCTCCTAAAAGCGAGGGTTGTTACATTCAGCTCCCAGTAGTCCACACATAGTCTCAGTGAACCATCTCTCTTTTTCATAAACAACACTAGAGCACCCCAAGGTGAGGTACTCCTACGAATGAAGCCCTGACCTAACAGCTGCTCAATCTGATCTCGTAACTCTCGTATTTCCACCGGAGCCATACAGTATGGAGCGCGTGCTATCGGTCGAGTATCCGGTAACAAATCTATGACAAAATCTATCTCTCGACTGGGGGGTAGGCCTGGTATCTCCTGAAATACATCAGAATACTCACAAACAACTGGGATCGAGTCTAAGGGAATCACGACCTCCTTAGAGGTATCCTCCTCTATGTAATAAAAATGAGCGGTAGAGGCCCCCTCTGGGTGAGGCATCGCCACCACAAACATCCCCTGCCCCGGAATGGCAAAGACAATACTCTCACCGAAACAATCTATCATGGATATGTATGCTGTGAGCCAATCCATACCAATAATAACGTCGTGCTCATGCATATCTAAAACTAACATGTCGGCTGGTAAAATTAAGCTACCAATCTCTACTCCCACATCTCGACATATAAAGAAACTTAACGATCCATTTGCCAATGGTGACTCTACACATGTCACAGTGCTCTCTGATGTGGCTAATAACTCTAAGGTCTTCGCAAAATGAGTAGCTATAAAATAGTGTGTCACCCCAGTATCAAATAAAACCGGACCCATAGTACCATGGATAGGAAACGTACCCTCAATCACGGGTGGTGCCTGAGGAGCTGCTGCCTGGTGGATGTTATAGACACGTCCGTACTATAGCTTCCCCTGCTGCACTAGGGCTATTGGGATAGCTGGTAGGGCTGGTACCTAAGCTGGCCCTAGGAGGGCGGCTGGAAAAAGTGGCCTATGTGGCTCATTACGGGCACCCTGTTGCTGTGGGGCCTTATCTCCCTCTGGATAATCATGGAGCCTATGGCCATTTTTACCACACCCGTCTGCCCCTAGGATGTCGATGCCCCACTTGTACCATTACCCCCTGTCCTGCCCTGTTGGCTGGACTCTCCTGCTCGTTTGCTTCCCTGCAGATGGAAGCGGTGATCGTGGCAGTGTAACAAAGCAGCATTGAGTACGTCCGTGTAGGTACTCAGTGACAGGTTGCCTATGAGGTGCTGATGGATCCTTCAAGCCAACCCGTCCACAAACAATAGTATCTTCTTCCCCTCAGTGGGTGCCTCATCTGGCACTATAGTGAGAAGTCTTGTGAACTCCTCTTCGTACTCAGCAACAGTCAAATTCTCTGGTTTTAAATTCAGTAACTTCCACCTCATCTCGGTCTGCACGGTGGATGGAAAGTATTTGTTGTCAAATCGCGTCCAAAACGACTGAATAGTGATGGCATCCCTCTCCTCCAAGGAGGTGGTGTATTCCCACCAATGCAAAGTGGCCCCCACTAGCTTGAAGGAAGTCAACAACTATTTCTGCATGTCAGTGCACTCGTACATGCGCAGATGCCTCTGGATATTCTTCCTCCATTGACTGGCTACAATAATATCCGAACTACCCGCAAACTCTGGGGGATGTGCCTTCTGGAAGGCATCCCTAACTCGCTCCCATGCAGATGGAAGTTGTGTTGGTACTGGCGCCACTGCCTGAACCTGGCGTGGAGCCTGCTGTACTACCGCTAGCGCGGCATTCACCGCCTGAGCAACGATAGCGGCTACCTCTGTTGCGTTCATCGTTCCCGGAATCGGAGCTGCTGGCTGCTCGGCCTGGGAACATCTATCCTTGGGTGTGCGTCTCGGAGGCATCTGAAATGTAAAGAAATTTTATTAGTCTATAGTTATTATCAAATCTCAAATAGCTGAAGACGTAATCGTAAAAGTAAGAATACAACAATCCTAAAAATAGGGCTCTATAGCAAGAACGCTAAGCTGAAAGCAAAATAAGCCGTACAGATCCTAAAGGACACTAGAACCAAATGCTCTGATACCACCTGTGACACCTCGCCTAATTAAATACCGGGTGATAAGTCCTTTATTAAATTATAACCAAGGTGAACGGTTGGTTCATTCTTAGCATCACTGTCGCAAAAATAACTTTTCAAATTAAACACCCTAAATAATTAAGCTAAGTGACAAAACCATTTTTAAGTTAACAATTCCAAATTTAATTTAAAACCGACAATTAAAACCTTTCATAATCCATGGTTTAAAAATTACAAAACAACTAGACTGGAAAAGATAATCCTAGTAATTTAAGCATTTAACTAAATAATTCAAACTTTAAAACTTCAAAGGAAAAACAACCTGACAGTAACAATCCCCAAAGTAAAAATACTGGAAGTAAACAAATTTCAATCTCGAATAAAACCAACTAAATAATGGAAAAAGGACGACACATGCCCAACTGGATGAAATAGAACTAAAAGTGGAATCAATAATGAGGTCGTCTAAACAAGAGGCATGCAACTAGCACCTAAGCTGCAGTACGTTCCTTCAAAAGGATCATATGCAAGACGGCCTTGTGGCTGGACACCTGTAATATATACATATATATACAAAAGAGAAGAGAAAGTAGGATACGGGTCAGAGCCCGATTGTGAAACAGTATAAAATTTAGTTTAGCAAGTATTTAAAATGCTTATCGGCTAATGCAACAATCATATTAGTGTGTGGTACTCTCTTGAGAAATTCTCACCTCTCTTTTAATGTGCACGCCTACCGCACTACTAATACCAACAGTTTAACTTATCTTAAGTTATTCACAAGGTTTCATGTGGACAAATTCTAGTGTTAAGGAAATTAATTTCTAAAAGCACAGTTCTTACAAAAACCTCATTCGATTATAAAGTTTTCAAACACTTATATCCAAGTTGAAATAATTATTTATTATTTACCTACCTTTAGTCACAGTAGATAGTTCCCAACTTTCAACTTTATATATATATATATATATATATATACTATCGACACCCCACATAAAATTTATGGTGCTGGCATACTCTCCTATCAAGTCCCCGTATCACTCGTACTAAGGGAAATACTAGTTCGTAATCACTCTCGAATTGTATTAACACAAAACACATACAAATTGAGGCGAAGCATAGTTCCAAGTAATTAAGAGGTCAGCACATACCCTCACGTCTCTTAGGACCGTCTGACTATCGATCCGATAGCCTGTACCAAGGATTCCTATGTTCTAGGGTACAAGTCAATATCCCCCATAAAGGTCCCATCGAGATAAGACTGTCCCAGCGCGGTAACCTCGGTGATAACAAGTAGCGCGGGCATGAGTTTTAAACGTATGTAGTAAATACACAAATACAGTCATATATGTATACTACCATTTCCATTTCATATTTAGGTACACCCACGACCCATACTTATGATATTTATTTTTATTGCAGATTACTAGATTATTCTGTATAACGGTTCGTCTCTTATTCTTATTTAAATGGGATTATTCTAAACCTTCTTCGTAACACTAGTGAAATCTTATCTCCCTAAATGTAATTTCATTAGGTACTCTTTTACTTCACGGCGTAATTTCCTTACGAGTCTCACCCTGTAGACACACGTTCCCATTGTTCCTTAAGTGTAAAACATCTCCGTTAAATGTTAATCTCATCTTACATTAAAGGTTCCCTTTTTATAGAGTCCTAGTGGTCTTATTTATATCCCAAAATGTTCTAACAATAATGTCCAAGAATTTCTATTCATTTCAGTTGGGACAACCTATTTACAAGGGGAATTTGAGTTTTTCAGGAGGGGTCGATCAATCGATGCTCTTGGGACGATCGATCGATCAAGCAGGTATGGCGAAACTGCAGAATTTCTAGTTACGGGAATGCTACCTCAAAATCATTCAAATCATCATATTTGATTTCCAAACTTCCAACAAATTATACCACAAGTGTTATATCCCCAAATAATGATTATTCTACGTAAGGCATGCGAGTTTTCATCAATTATAACGGATTAAAAGGGTTAAAATCCAGAAAAAATTCAAGAACCCTAATAATTACTTTAACTTAGTTCTTCCCATTCTTTTTACAGATTTTCTACTCCTAACTCAATGAATTTCGTGGTTCAACCTCTACATATGATTTATATTTCCAGAATACATCTTTTACCTCTACAACATGCGAATTAGAGTCTCCCATACATGCTTTCTTTCACAAGAACTAGTCCTAATCAATCCTAGACTAATATTATTGAAGCATTAACTGAAATAGAGAAAGATAGATACTTTTATGGGAATTCTAAATTCAGATTTATGGAAAATATTGGCATGGTTGTGATCCTCGTTGCGCGATCTAACGTTTGGCGGCGACGACGGTGCAAACGGTGGAGTTCTTGGCCTAGAACTCCTTGGAAAGCTTCTCCGCTTCCTCTCCCATGGCCGTCTTTGGTTTATGGTTATTCTAACCCTAGAAGATGACTCCTACCATCTGATATAACCTTAGAAAAATCTTGGGTTTCTATGCCCAAAAATATAAAATGTCTAAAACGCTCTCCCGAGATGTTAATTAGGCCTAAAAAAACGCCCCGAGACCCAAACTAAACCCCCGGATACATTATTTTAACTATCTCGACCCTTCCTGACGCATTGACGGACTCAAAATGACCATACAGGTGACTTATAATTTATTCACTTTTAATAGTCCGAATTTAATCCCGACACGACACAAGCGCGTCCCGATAAATTTCCAAAATTATCAAATTAGATTCTCGTGATAATTTTACTTAATACAATTACACATTTTACTTTACCCATAAATTAACTTACAACAAAATTCTAATAATTACTAACTATCATCACGCTATTAAGTATTTAAATGATTTTCCGGATTACTATTAAATTAATATCTCTAATTAAATTTAATAAATCCCCAAAATTAAAAGTCATAAAAATGCGAGGTATTACAGCTATTAATTTGTAGAATCATTTATATTCTAGGCTTGTGTGTATTTTGCTTGTTTGTTCATTAAGTTCACTTTATTTGTCACGTGAGGCTAAAGTTTAGTTTGATAAAGTTTGGCAATCAATTGGAACTTTTTTAAGACATTTAAGTGTTTGGATCATAATTCATTTGTATTAGCCCATTCATTCCATTCCACATGTTTAGACACATCGATACTTTGCTAGTGAGTAAAGATTATGTGTTTTGGGTCGAGTTTTGAGATTATTTATACCAATATATATGTGATGGAAATTCTTTGGTATAGTTTGCATATGTTATATATGGTATTATGTTTTGTCTCATTGCGATTTACATTTAGTCCATGTTTATCATATGATTGATCGTAGTTTGGATTATTTTTGCTTGAGTTATTGTGTTTGTACCATTTATAATTGAGAAAAATTTTGAAAATTTTCAAAAACAGTTAGTGGATTTTGCCTTTGAGATTATCATTACACGTACATTGTTTACAATATCATTGTGATGATATCTTACTTCTTCTATGTGATGCTTTTTTACTTCATGTTTATATTCTACTCCTTTGTCTATTTTGGACAAAAAGGGGTAGAACAAATTACGTGGAAGATTTGATGAGTTTTATATATGGGGGAGATAGTATTATGAGTTTTTAATTTTATTTTCTATTTCATACTCGATGCATCACAGGGTATTTTTTTTCTTCATGTACGTAGGTACTCACGGAAGATAATATTATATCGTATGAAGAACAAATGTCAAAGAGAAGAATAAGTGTAGATTTAAGAGAAATTTTATCTAGTAATTCCATTTCTTGGGTTTGGAGAGGGTATTAGAAGTTTTCTCTTAAGGGAGATTTTTTTTTTAATTTGGGTTTCGATTAGTTTTCATACCGAAATAGTCAAACGGGGAGATTTGTAAGCGCAAATATTTTAGCTTAAACTTTTAATTTGTTTTATTTTCACTTTAGCATATTTGGCGTTTTCAGTTACAAACCGACCCGCACTGACTCATCGAACCGAACACTAACGTCTCCAAGTTCAAGAGTCCTCCACATCTCAAGAAGATATAAAGACTTATAGGATTTTGAAATTATTCATAAAGTTATTTGGGTTGTTTATTATTTATTGAAAATGAGGATGGTATTTTTAAAGTTTTTTAAATAAAAATTTTATTTTTAACCTCGTTCAAACAAGATTCGTTTCTCGTTCAAATAACTTTGCATTCTCATTTGAATCATCGTTTGATCTCTACATCATACATGCATCTAACGAGGGTGTATTGTTCTGCATCCTTTGAAGGTCGTTTGAAGCTAGTTTAAAAGATATGGCCTTGTACTTTGAACGAATTCAGTTTTCGTCTAAATGAAATGCCTTTCTCGTTCGAACATGTTTCACTTTCATTCGAATGGGCCGCCGCCTCAAAAATTGTGCCGCATTTATAAATATATGTTTTGACTCCAAATTTCGTAAGACTTTTGACAAAATATTTCTTGCATATCTGTTGCAAAAGTTTTCACTTTTTCTGCAATAAAAACACTTTTTAATTCACATTTTACGTCCCCACACAATTTTGTTAATCGTTTTGAAACCCTAGAAAGTGTTGCATCTTTGCATACATCTTTTGGGAGAGGATTCTCTATGGCTAAACTTGTGACCCGAATGATCACGACAGAAGAAGGATAAAGAAGGCTGAAAGTTGATCGGTGGATACCGAGGGAATACCGTCATATGTGGAATGCCCATAATCGAGTAGTATTTTTTATCGGTTCTATGAAGGATGCAAATTATACTTGTGGGTGATATCAAGTAGTTTGTAAGTCGATTGTCTTGTAAAATTTATGTGAAGTGCTGAAAAGTAGGTTTTGCCCTGAAAAGGGATTTTTCCTTATTTTTCATGTTTGATTTCACGGTTGGTTTATTTTATCTATTATCACCTAGAAGCATGCCTAGCATAAAAAGATGAAATTGAATTTTGGGTCTTAAATTGAAAAACCACAAAAATAGAATTTTTTTTACTGTGACCATCCCTGTCGAACACTTTTATTTTCGCATTCTAAAACTGGTGTCAGAGCATTTATTATTTTTACCCTTACAAGTGGTATTAGTTCGGGTTGCACTAATTTATTGTATAAATACTTGTTTAGTGTTATTTAGAGTGGTTTTTTATTCATTTATCTTGTGTTGGTTTATTTGTTTTTCTCTCGATGAATAGCCATAGTGATGATGACTTACATCATTTGAATTTGAAGTTCGCTAAAAGAATTAAAATTCTTGAAAAAGAATTTTTTTTATTTAAAGATGCTATGGAACTTTTGCAAACTAGACAAACTCAAAGATATTTATTTCGTAAGAAGCTCGTGGACATGAACCAAGATTTTAAAAATTTAGAATTGTCCAAGAAAGATATTGATGATAGAGTCTGATTTTTAGAGAAGAACTAGAATTCTCTAAAATTTCTAGGGTGTTTTAAGTGCTAATGAGGATAGTGAAAATTGATTTTAGATTTGAGGGAATGCAAGAAGACTCTTGAGATAAGTTCGGTTGTATTGAGGGGGTGCGAGATAACCTTCTAGGAATGATTGAAAGTTTAAATAAGGAGTCCCTAAAACTTGAAAAGTCAAACTTTTTTCTTCAGTTTAAAATTTTGAAGTTAAAATATGATTTAAAAGTCTCTAGTATTATTTGTTGTAATGGTATTAGATCCCATATTTATAATTCTTTCGGTGTCGAAGCCAAGATCATTATTTGTTTTCGAGGGTCAATCACATCCAAGGACGTTAGAAAAGGTCAACACATAGATAACATTCGTCGCTTCTACACGTATACACACTATGGTAGAAAAGGTCACCTTAGGGAATTTTGTTATGTTCTTAGAAGAGGTCCTAGAAAGTTTGAGACTAGTGTTCCCTTGGTTCCCAAAACCCGACGCATAAAGTATACATCTATGTGGGTTAGGAAATCCATTTTGGAGACATTAAATGCTAGTTTGGTTTATTCTCACCTGCTATAACAAGATGCTTCACATGCTATATCTTATGGGTGATTGTTTGCATAATTTGGTTGTCATACTCTGGTTGTGCTTCATGATATATGTCTACCAGTGTTATGACATGTGTACCTTTTGCATTATAATTTTAGTTTATTGAGTCATATTAGAAAATAAAAAAACATTTTATTTTGATAGTTTTTTTACAAAAATACAAAAAGATTTTTGATTGTGTATTTTAATTTTACACATTTGGTATGCCAAATTGGTGAGTTTGAATCCAATTCACTCTGCAATTTCTATGTGGCTAGGACATTTGATTATGATTGTAGATATTTGATTGTTCTTAACTATGTTTATGAAGTTGTTTCGAACTTGAATTGCTTTATGGATTCGACTTTGTATATGCCTCCATGCACACATGCATGAGCTTTTTGAACACTAATTTCATAAGTATATTTGAGCTTTGTGAGATGTTCTCCCATCAATGTTCTCATCTACACGCTCATGTGACTATGAAAAATTTGCTCATGTAAGAACCATTCCCCGTAAGAGATTTTTCTTAGTATTAAAAAAATATGAGTGTGCACGGGAAAGGGATACGAAAGGAATAAATCTCCTTTGCGTGAAAGCCACCATTGGTAAGATCCCACTACAAAATATTAAAGGAAAAATAAATTAAAAAAATTGCCAAAAAGAGGCCAACATAGTTTAGATTAATGATTGATCATTCAAAAGAAATATCTTCAAAAGAATTAAGAAAGAAAATAAAATAATAGAAAAAACGAAATATTTTTATCTTTTGAGGGTGTTTAGTTAATGATCAACGGGTTTTCACATTGAATCCTAGTTATTCTTATTTTTTCATGACGCTATTGATTTGTAGAATCATCAATATTCTAGGCTTGTGTGTGTTGTGCTTGTTATTTCATTAAGTTCACTTTATTTGTCACTTGATGTTAAAGCTTAGTTTGATAAAGTTTTGCAGTCAATTAGAACTTGTTGAACATATTTAAGTGTTTAGGTCATAATTCATTTGTATCTAGCTCACTCCCATTTATTCCATCTGTGGTGACAATTATTATTCAACACAAAGAGATAAGAGAAGCACAATCACCAAGAAGAATAAGGAATATAAAATGCCAATCACACAACAGAAGATATACGTGGTTCAGCAAAGGTGTCTACGTCCACGGTGGTGCAGTCAGTATTATTTATATGTACTCCGGAGAGTGATCACAGAGAATGCAGTGTGTCTTTTGCCCCAGACCTAGGGTTTATTATATACATATTCATTTCAGGGAGTGGGGGTGTTGGACTCCCCCACGTTTTCCATCTTCTCCTAGAACCCCTCTTAATGGGAACATGGGAGAAGACTAGATCATAATCGGTTAAGACATGGGGAGTCTGGACTTTGGGCCGTTTACAATTGGGCTACTCGTCCAGGCCCATCTTTCTAATTTCGGGTACCCACAATTGCCCCTAAGTTTGTTGGGCCGTACTTTGGGCTCAATAAATTTAAATGATTTGTCATAATGGTTCCTTTGTTCACCGTGCAACTCTTTCAAAGTTCGAGGATTGAGTTTAGGCGGCACTTGCTTCGTGGACTGTGCATTATGATTAGCAGCACTCAAAAGCTATTCAGAGCAGTCATTTTTCGATCGTTGCTTCAAGCTTCTTAGAACTCTCCTATTTTCTCTGAGCTCTAACGATTCACGTTCTCTTCTCTCAGTCTCTATTCTTATTGCTTTCTTGTCATTTGGGCTCTTGATTCTTCATCGTTCGAGTCAAGCTTTTATCTTATAAGTCCCTTGTTCCTTCTCTTTGTATTTTCTCTTTGAATTTGTAGTTTTCTAGGGTTTCCCAATGGAAAAGATCGGTAATAGGTCAGTGTCTGAGTTTAGGAAGTTCTATAATATCCCGGAGTGGGTAGAGATTGAGTGCGCCTCTTCCCCTAGAAATGTTAGAGAGATAGAGGGTGCCCATTGGATCCATGTCTTGTTGCTTGCCCAAGGGGGGCTTACTTTTCCTCCCAACAATCTGTTCTTGCACTTCTTTGGTTATTTCAATATTGTTCCTGCAGAGTGTTCGCCTAATGTGTGGAAGATAATCAATGGTGTTCATAGAATAAATCAGTTATATTGTACCAAGTTAGGGCTCGTCGAGGTCTACTTTTGCTATTCTTTTTCTCGAACTAGTTCTAGTGTTCTCTATCTCAAGGTCAGGAGTCCTGACAGGATATTGGTAGTAAACCTACCTGATTTCCATAAGGACTATTGGCAAGAGGGCTTCCTTGCTAGAAATTGGCAGTTTTCTCCCCAGTTTGAGGGGTCAAGATCTGATAGGTTTTCAGTTCCCTTTTATGGGGAAGAATACATAGGTAGAATTTGCTCTGTCCATTCAATTTCTTTGTTGATTTGTGATCTTTTTTACTTTTCCTGTTTTTTCTTCAGCGAGGTCAAAGACCTTGGAACTTGCTCTCAGCGAGGTTCGTGTTTCTGAGTTGATCAATGCCTGGAATATCAGGTAGCCTTTAGCCGATGGTGAGCATCCCCGATCTGCTGCTTTCTTGCTCGAGTACAAAAACGTCGGTTCCCGCTTTATAGTGAGGCCGATAGACAGTATCCCTGAATTTGACACCTCTGAAGAGACTGATGCTGATCCTATCCAGTTGGACGAGGAGGAGAGAAGTTCTGAGAGTGGTATTATAGGCGGTGCTGAAGGCAATTTTGGTGAGGAGAGCTTCAGTGGTGATAGTTCTTCTGACTCAGAATAGGCTTCTGAAGCCCGAGGCTCTTCAAGCACGTCCAACAGTTCAAGCGAGGAGATGGTTCCTCAAAGGAAAATTTTAATTCGGAACGATGATGATGATCATCATCATGTGCTCCTCGCTCAAAGGTCGAAGAAGCAGAAGTCCAGCTCTGGAGTTGTAGCTACTGGCTCTCGGTCTTCTGCTCAGGAGCAAGAGAAGAAGAGGAAAGAAGAAGAACAAATGAGAGAGAGAAAGAGAGAGAAAAGGAAGAGGAGAGAAAGAAGATGGAGGAGAAGAGAAGGATGGAGGAGAAGATGAGGATAGAGAAAGAGAAAGAGGAGGAGAGGAGAAGGATGAAATCGAGGACGAAGGTTGGGCAGGCCTTAGCCCCGGTGTCTGCATTGCCCGAGGGGGCCTCTGTTGTTATTTCTCCTCAGTTGGCCCCCGCGCTGCTCGAGAGGTCAGTTCTTCCTTCTGATCATCAAAGGGCGCTGGGGTCTGATTAATTGGCCCTACAGGCTATCCAGAGGCTAGCTTTGGTAAGACCTTTTCTTTTCTCCAATGCTTTATTTAGTGTTAACTATTTCCTTCTCTTGATGTTTTTCTTTATTTTTACAGTTTGTGACTGACTTGGTCGTGCTGTATCGCTCTCGCGACGAACTGATGAGCAGGAACAGTGAGTTGGAGCAGCAGAGTGCTACCTTGAAAGTGAGGGGCACTCAACTGGAGGCTGATCTGAAGACTGTTGACGCTGCTCGAGCTTCTTCTAACCTGGCCCTTATCTATTCCAACCGAGAGAGGGATGCGTTGGTTAAGGAGCTGAACGAGCTGAGGCAGGCCTATGACCTAGTCTGCTCGAGCAAGTTGGCCATCGCAGAGGAGAATAAGGTGTTGACCGAGCAGCTTCAAGAAAAGGACTCTCAGGTAGCCACCATCAAGGAGGATTCATACAACTCCGGGTGGGCTGCTTCATATGAATATGCCGAGGTTAAGATAGGCTACATCAGCCGACTGAACTTCAAAAAAGGTTGGAACAAGGCCCTTATAGCTGCTGGTGTCGATGTCGCCTCCCCTTTGTTTGACGAGCATGACCCAGGTCCGAAGCCGGTTGTAGAGGAAGCCCCTGCCCCCTCCATCGAAGGCGTTGACCCTGCCCCCAAGACGATGCCTGCCGATGTCCCCCTTTCTCGGGCGACAGAGGTTATCCCTGCGGAGGGGGATGGTTCTACTGCTGCTGACAAGGGGAAGCAGCCAGCTACTTTTGGGCAGCCTGAGGTCGCTAGTTAATTTTACTTCTAGGACTTACTTTGTATCTTTGCTTGTAATTTTCCTTTTTGCTGCTCGATGTACTTTGACCCTTATTAATGAAATGAAAAGGTTTCCCATTCCCTTAGTGTGCTGAATAAATCTGTCTTTCCTTGCTCTTTTATGCCTTGTAGTTGATTGATGCAGAAGAGCATATTACTGCCACATCTCAATTGGGCAGGACCCTTAGTCCCAATGCAAGTCCTCAAGTTCGCCAAGCCTTTGTTAAGCTTTATAAATCTCTTAGAAGAAGGAATCAGAAGTATAAGGATCAGTCTGAGCTTGTGGCCAAGCTGAAGGACAGGCTTCAAGAGATAGAAGAAGTTGGTGCTTCAGTCCAAGAGGAGGTGAATACATTAAGGTCCAAGCTTCTAGATGCTTCCGAGATCAACCAGGATGGGGAGGTTCTTCAGTAGGAGAATGAAGCTTTGAGGAGAGAGGTCTCACGACTTAGGGAGCATGCGCCGAGCAATGCTCTGCAGTATTACGAGGTTCCTCCTCATCGCAAGCTAGAACTGGTCCTGGTGATGTTCCTCCTATACTGTAAGGCCCTACTCCTCCAACCATTCCGTGAGCTGGCAGGAATACCAGGGGTTCAACTAGGGAAATGTAAGAGCTTCGTGGTGATGTCCAGCGAGCGTATGTGATTGCTATTGGGCTCCAGAGGGACGTCACCCGATTGAGGCATTTGTTTAAGAAAGGACCTCGACGAGTATGGGCTGGTGGTTACAATTAGGGTTGGCTAGATGCTCCAACAAGGCTGATAGAGTTTGAAGAACTCGCCTTCATCAGGGGGTGGTTGAGTGCCTTAAGGGAGCTGCAAGTCCCGAGGAACTCAATGCCCTGGTACCGTCATGAGATTTCTCCCTCCACCCTGATGCCTAACCCCTTCCGGAGAGATGATCAATGGATCCCCATCGACGCCATCCCTCGACAGTTATTAGAGTCGGATGCGAATGAAGTTGAGGAGGAGCTATCTCCCCATCCCAATGACGGTCGAAGAGCCCAAGTGGCTGATTACCTTGCTCAAAGGCCTCATCCTCATTAAGATTTTACTAGTAGTAACTTTGTATATTTTATATTGAGGTGATGTAATGTGAATGTTTTAGGAGAGCTCGTCGACTAAACATGTATTGCAATTGTTGTAAATATGATGAATTAATATAAAATTTATGTTTTGAGCGAATTTGCTGACTAAATAAGTGTATTATATTTTTCTCATCATTGTTCAATAATCTTGAGCCTCTCTTGGCTGACTAGATTTTCATTTTTGCATTATTAAGTAAGTGTCCTTCCAGTCCAGTATGCCAACGAGATACCATTCTGCCCCACTTTACCTTTTAGGTTGTGTCGTCACACTCCCTTAGGCCTAAGTGTGGCAATTGGCGAGGACACACCTGGTGTTGGATGTTTTATCCGATCAGGGTTTTATTCAACCAAACATTATTTGGTGACCAATTTTGACTTGGCCATATTGCCTAAGGATCTCCTGTAGGGCTTCATATATTGCCAGGTGCAATGCTAAGAGAGGTCTTTCGTGTTTCATAATGAAAACCTGAGGAGGTTTGTTTCCCTGTTACAATGTAATGATCAGTGTGCCTTTCACTTGGAAAGGGTGTGTGAGTTGTAGAGTCTAAATACTACTATTTAACTGACACTTCGTAGAATGAAACTGCTAAACAACTTTGATTAATGAGTTTCAGTCTCATAAGTACAATACAAAAGAAGAATCTAAAAATAGAATTTCTTGAGTTTGGTTGCATTCCATGCTCAGGGTATATCTCTGCCTTCCAGCATTTCCAAGTGATAAGCTCCTTGCAGGTCATTTCTTGTTATCTTAAATGGTCCCTCCCGGTTGGGACCTAACTTACCGTCTGATGGTCTTACTGCGCTGCCCAGGACTTTCCTTAGGACGTAGTACCCAACTTGGAATGCCCTTGGATTGACCTTTTTGTTATAATGCCTTGCGAGCTGTTGCTGATAGCTCGCTAGTTTTACTAAGGCTAGCTCCCGGCGCTCGTCGGCTAGGTCGAGCTCAGCGAGCAATACTGTATCGTTATGGCCCTGGTCGATAAGGTTGGACCTCATTGTTGGCAAGCCTGCTTTTAATGGGATGAGTGCTTCCATTACATATGTCAGGGAAAATGGTGTTTCCCCCATTGCTCGTCGTGGAGTGGTTCGGTAGGCCCATATAATATGTGATAATTCATTTACCCATGCGCCTTTGGCTCGCTCTAATCGTTTCTTTAATTCGTCAATCACTATCTTGTTGGAAGCCTCGGCTTGGCCATTGCTCTGAGGATAGGCCACCGAGCTAAAATGGTGTCTGATTTCATGCTCATCGCAGAAACTCTGAAAGGATCCGCTCTCGAACTGCGTTCCATTGTCAGTGATGATGGTTCTGGGGATGCCAAAACGGGTGATTATATTTCTCCATATGAACCTTACTATATCTGCGTCTCGGATGTTAGATAGGGTTTTCGCCTCGATCCATTTTGTGAAGTAGTCAGTTGCGACCAACAGATATTTACGATTGCCGGTGGCGGTAGGAAGTGGTCCTACGATGTCCATTCCCCATTGGTCGAATGGACATGGGTTGGACAGTGATTTTAGGTCGCTAGCAGGTTGGTGGACCATAGGGTCGTGAAGTTGGCATTTCAGGCACTTGCGAACATACACCGTAGAGTCCCTTTGCATATATGGCCACCAATAGCCTTCCTTCACTTCTCGGAAAGCCAGGGACCTTTCTCCAATATGGCTTATAAAAATTCCCTCGTGAAGATCATGTAGGACCTGCTCGACATTCCTTGGGTGAACGCATTGAAGGTATGGACCCGAAAAAGATCTCTTATATAGCTTGTCCTCTGGTGATAAGTGAAAACGAGCATCTTTGACTTATCTGGTGGGCAATCTTTTTATCGTCTGGGAGCGTGCCATCCTTTAAATAGTTTTTTAAAAGGTCCATCCATCTAGGTGTTGATTCCACTCGGAGCATCTGCCCCACATTTGGCAGCTTGATGCTACGGTTAATGCTCGGATGAGCGAGGAAATCGATGGGGATTGTTCTTTTTAGGTCGGAATCGACTGCTAAACTTAGGGTTCCTAAGGCGTCAGCATGGTTGTTCTGTCCTCTAGAAAATTGTTGGACATTGATCTCTTCGAAGCTAGCCATTAGTTCTTTCACTAAGGCGAGGTAAGCTGCCATTCTTTCATCTTTTGCATTGTAGTCTCCACTTATCTGATTGGAGACTAATTGAGAATCGCCGAACACCTGTAAATGGTTTGCTCCCAAAGTGTGTGTCTTCTGGAGGCCGGCTATTAAGGCTTCGTATTCTGCTTCGTTGTTGGAGTCTATGTTGATTTTGCAGGACACGACACTTGGTCGTTAAAAACTCTACAGCATCGAATTTTTCTCTCAGAAAACCAACAATCGAATATCTGGAGAAATCATCCACCATCACGAGGATATACCTTTCACCACCCAAACTCTCAGTACGAGTAGGACCCATAAGATCCATGTGAATCAACTCAAGCACACGAGAAGTGGTAATGGAATACAACTTCCTATTGGGGCTACGGATTTTCTTTCCCAACTGACAGGGTCCACAAACTGTGAAAGTTGGCTTTCCAAGTGATGGTAAGCTACGTACTAAGTCCTTTTTAGCTAAACGGTCAAATCTCTAACGTTCACATGACCTAGACGTTGGTGCCACAGATCCATAGGAGTGATCGTGGCGTTGTTGCAGACAAGTGAGGACGTGGGTATAGTCCCATAGTAATTATCCTCTGTCCTCACCCCTTGCACTAAAAGTTTACCGACATTGAACGCGTCCCGGTCAAACTTTACGGCAAAGTCAGCATCGCACAGCTGGCTAATGTTGAGAAGGTTTGCTTTCAAACCTTTGACGTACAAAACATTTTCTAGCTTAGGAAATCCTGGTAACTCTATTGTACCTCGTCCTACTATGCTAGACTTTCTCCCATATCCAAAGGTGACTCTACCTTCCTTATACTCCTCTAGGTAGGTAAAAAATGAGACATCACCTGTCATATGTCTGGAGCACCCACTATCAAAATACCACTGTGAGGTAATATGTGCTTTGAAAATGACATAAACAACAAGGTCCTTTTCATCGTTCTTAGGTACCCAAGAAGTGGTAACCTTTTGTTTACCCTTGTTGTTGTTGGATTTAGTCGGGATGCAGTAAGCATTCACTGACGGCAAAGACATCTGTCGAAATTCCTCCATCAAACTCTGTGATGTGGCAGCTAAAAACTCAACACGCTCTTTCAGACTGGTAAAATCATCAGTATGATGTGGTGGAGTAGTAGTACATCGTGTTCGACCCAGACTATAGCAAAACTTCCTGAGGTGGCCTTTTCTTTTGCAGTATGTACAAAAGAACACGGTCTTAGGAGGACCTTGGTTTGCTTTTCTTGGTCGAACTCTTCTTTGTGGTTTTTGACAATGGCCATATGGAGTCGTGGTAAACTCAGGAACTGGTCCAGGTGTAATTCGGGACGTGGAGGCACCATCAAAACCTATTCCCTGCCTATCACCAAAACTTAAAGCGGGGCCGAGGAGCATCTTTCCCATCTTTCCTGATTTGTCCTCGATTTGAACCTTGACTTCTCGTGCTCTCTCAAGATCATGAGTAAGCTGGGCTACAAGGGCTTCAAGTTTCTTTTGAATCTCCAGGGAGTAATGGAGATCACTCGTCTAAACACTTGTTTAGTCAAGTCCCCTTTCTCTTTCTCAAAACAACTCTCTCTTTCTCCAAACAGTCTCTCTCTCTCTCTCTAAACAAACTTTCTTTCTCAACATAGGCAGACTCTCTCTCTCTCTCAAGGTAGCGCAGGTGGAGGACTCTCTCTCTATTGCTTATTCTAAATCTTCCTCTAAGGTGGTGATCATAAGAACTAACACTTTGTTACACTTTTTGGTTTTTAATGACTCAATATATAACTCATCGTAGGCGCGTTGAAGATTACTCTCGCTCTCACTTGCATCATCCTCCCCCTCACTCACATCGCTCTCACTATCGAGGTGTCCCTGTGAATCAGCATCCTCATCGTCGTGAGGATCACTAGAGGTACTCACATGACTAGCCATGAATGCGGTGAAGTCACACTCATGTGGTGACTCGTCTCCAGAGTCTCACGAATCGACCTCACTGTTGTCACTAAGGGTGACATTAAGGACAACTTTTTCCTTTTCTTTGGAAAGTCTGTTCAGCCTAGTAGCACACTCAAAATCTCTATGACCCTTACCGTCGCACTCATAACATCTCTCACTGTCTTTCTTAGGAGGGTCTTTAAAATCTTTATCATTTTTCTTTTCAAACTTATTTTTCTCAAAATTCTTTTTATCTTTGAAATTTTTATTTTTCTTGAATTTGAGAATTTTCTTGAATTTTTTTGCAAATAAGGACAAATCATCTAAATCAAAGTCACACTTGGAATCTAACGTTTCTATCTCCCTTTTTCTAGATGACTCTATCCTCTTTCTTGTCGACCCCTCACTCTTCCTCTCCTGGGCATTAAGTGCAATTCCCTTATCTTTAGGCTTGACAGATTTAGGAAACATATCAATTTCATACGTTTGTAAGTCTCCTACAAGTTGCTCCAATTTAAGCGTATTTAAATTACCCATAGAATTTAGCACAGTGACTTTAGGATGAAACGATTAGGCAGTGATATTAGAATCTTTTTAACAACTCTAGCATTAGGAATGTGTTCACCAAGATTAAAGCTAGTGTTTACAATATCAGACAACCTAGCATAAAATATATTAAAACATTCAGTCTCAAGCATGGTGATGATTTCAAATTGAGTTGTTAAATTTTGCAGTTTAGACTCTTTCACAGCATTGGTTCCTTCATGGGTAAGTTGTAAAACATCACATGCCTCTTTTGACATGGTGCACGTCATTATCTGTCAAAACTCGTCAGGTGTGAGGGATCCGGATATAGCACTTAAACCCTTAGAATTAAAAAATGACCATTTAAATTCTTCTCCAGCCCATGCAGTCACAGATTTTAAATTAGTCACGTTATCAACAGTGACGGAGGGAGGTGTCCACCCTCTTTCAACCAAAATCCAAACTCTTTCATCAATGGCCTTTAAAGCAGATTTCATGCGGGCTTTCCAGTAAGCATAATTTGTCCCGTCAAAAACTGGGATTTTATTATATAATTTCTCCATATTGAACACGCCATTTTTCAAAAATCAATTTTTCAGAAAAATTGATATCTTAGAAACATTTTACGGAAAGTTACAAGGTATAATTGTGTAATTGGTTATGATACCAATTTGAAGAGTGCGCGTGCGTTCAAACATATAAATTATTTAATTAAATTTAGTTTTTTAATTAAATCCTAAAATCATGCATCTAGGTGTGATTGCAATCAATATGATCATGGAAGAACAGTCAACCACAAACAAAACACACAAATGAGGAAAAATCCCCTAAATGGGGAAAACCTTTTTATTTTCACTATAATTTGTAAGAAATGGTTACACGGATTACAATGAAAATAAGAGTGACATACGAAATACCCTCAGGTTTCGGTTCCGATGTCGTCCGCTGGAATCTCCCGCAAGAACTCCAGGTGGGCAGCAATGAAGAAGAAGACGGCTTCTCCACGAATTACTCCAGATGAGTAAAAACAATCCTCTTGAAGGCCTAACAATTCACATACATAGATTGGAGTGTTTATGTGAATAAAGAATGCATAAAACCTTATAATTTGAAGTCTTTTTTCTGGGCTGTTAATCGCAGAAATCGTGAGTGAAAAAGACTTGGAAAACGTGTAGAAAGTGACTAGATATATACGAAAATTGAGGCGGCAGTGGCGTTCGAACGAGATCAGTATGTCGCTCGAACGAAGGACAGGTGTCGCTCGAACGAGATCGCGCGACATGCCTATCTCGCGCGAACGACATTGCTATGTTATTTGAACGAGCTCGTCGACCGAGGCACTCTGCTTCTACACTTAAAAAAAATTCTGCTTTCGATAAAAAAACATTTCAGACTTCAAAAAATATTTTTCTGAAAAATTCCCAAATATTTATGCAAATATAAAGAACTCCAATAAATCATTTTACCAAAATCGCGAAGTGGAGTAGTGGGAATGGTTGAGCAGCACGTCGCATGTAGCATGATGCACGTGTGAAGATGGTGGATGCATAGATTCGGATCAAGGCCGTCGTGGATGATCGTGATGATGTGCCGAATATAGCGGTATCAGACATACAAACTGTGATCTAAGAAAAACAGAAAAATTCTAAATTCTACCCTGAACATTTATAAAATCATGTCCTTACAATTTGTTAGTTGAGAACATTAGCATAGTGAAAACATTTTCTATGACTTTAGCGCATCAATAATTTTGTATTCATTATTTTTAAAGTAGACAGGAAATTTTTATTTGTACATTGGGAGTCACTATTTGCTTACTTAGCATAATATCTATTTGTAATATCAGGCTGTCTCGGGTGCGAACTGGAGACGTTGCGGACTCTCATGTGGACCATTTTTTTTAAAATAGTCAAAAAAATGAATTTTTTGATTATTTTTTGGGGAGATGATCTACATAATGAGATTATATATAAAACATTTCATCAAAAAATTCAACGTGGGTGTGATGATCATCAAAAGTTTCAATGATCAAAAATACACATATTCATTATTTTTGCATATCATTTTTGTAAAGTAGTAAAAAAAATGAATTTTTTGATAGAGCTTTTTACCGATGATCTCACTAGTGAGAAGATCATCTACGAAGAATATTAAAAAAATTAATTTTTTACTATAACTTATATGGAGGTATGTATATAAGGGGTCCTTACATGAGACTCTCTCTCTCTCTCTCTCTCTCTCTCTCTCTCTATATATATATATATGTATGTATGCAAATATTCACAAGCATACCTCACATATCTTGAACATTAAAAACATCTGATATATATAGTAGCACATACACAAACATATGTATATAACACATATATATATTTCCATGACAATATGAAATATTTTATGGATGATTTATTTATGAATTAATAGATTAATAAGCAACTTAAAATATGAGCAAAAAAATTAAGACAAAAGGTTGAACACTTTGATAAATGACAACTCAATAAAACATAAATTTGTCGAAATCAGTTAAGAATAAATATATTTAACATATTTATAAACATAATATAATATAAATATTATGTCTATAACACAATAAAACTCCAATAAAAAACCCATCTTTATAGACATAATAAACAAAATTTCACCATTAATGAATAGAGGATTAATCAAATCATTTGATAAGTATATTTTGAACATTTATTGTAATTATATATGAATTACTAGATTCGAAGTAAGTTGAAATAGTAAGCAAAATAGTCAACACAAATTTTTTAACTCGCACCATGCCGGGATATTCTAAAGTTTTGGTGGTACACTATTTTGTACAAAAATAACATAAAATTTTGAAGCATGCCACTATAAGTAGAGAGAAGAAAATTTTTTAAGTGGATAAAAAACAAATGAAAAATCCATAGGTTTACCACATGAACTGAAATTAATAAAATTACCATGAATGAATATATACAACAAATATCTTATCCACTAACTCTGCGCAGTACTTTTTCTTTTATATATACTAAAAACAGTTGAGTACATATAATTCTGCTTAGTACTCTTATTACTATATATAGTAAAAAATAGTTGAGTAAATATGATTTGTAACATATAGTTAGTTGTAATTTAATTAATTTTTATGCCAAAATTGTAGGACATTGACTACTCTCTATCACCATCTAATACACAGATCAATATATATTTAACATAGGCAAAATGTGAAAAGACTTGCAACTTCGAATATACTTTTATTTACAGTAATCACTTTTAGTGGGGAGAATAATTATCAATTACAAAGCCTTTGAAAGAGGGGAAGCAAATATCATCAATGTCTTCATAAGTGGAAAACTCAATAAAGACAGACTTTCAAATATAGTGATTCTTCTTGTGTTCCTCCTATACCTCTCAAATTCAGTCAAAATTATTATGAATAATAATTTGTCTTGGATTTTTTTGTGCTTCTTCTTAGTAACCCTTTCTATTATAAAAAAGGAATATTAGAGAACATACATGAGATAAAAGAGAGAAATTGAAAAATTAGTATACTAATTAAGTGAAACCATAATTGGTATCAACACAATTTCAAGGCTCCGAAGAAAGTTAAAGTTTTCATTAGAACTTACAAAACTAAAGAAAACCAAAACTACCTCTTAAATTATCACCTAATATTACACTATGACATTATCTATAATGACACGTTATTTTATCCTTAGTGACACTGTTTTGAGCTTCAGTCACACATAAAAGATAGGGACCAAAATATAGAGTACAATAAAAAATTTCAAAATATCTCTAATATCATTCATTACTATTGATGATGATATGTAACCTTGAAAGTGGTCACAAAAAAGTTTCTTTGTCATAAAATTGAACAAAAGAAAAGAAATTTATATAAGGAATATTTAAATATGACATTTATGCCTAATATAGGCAAACATAGTAAGAACACAAACAAATATATTAAATTTAATAAAACAAACATATTGTATGTAAGCATAAAAATGTTTGTTTCACTAAATATATAGATAAAATAAACTCATTCAACATATATTGTATTTTAGTCTAATTAAATCAAGTAAGGCCTTGAGACTCAATCAATGAATTGTAATGCAAATACATTATTATATAGGGGGCCTAACATAAGACCTTTAGCTACTTAATATTGCTCGAGGCATTTCAACAAACATAAAATTAGAACAAATAATGGGGGGGGAAATTGTTTGTCTATTGTAATCCTTATTACATAAACAACAAAGATTGCAAATAAGTCTCTCAAATAAATTCTAGGATAAAAAAGAATAAGATGCTAAAAATTTATATCTCTAAAAGAAAACTTATGTATAAGTTATCCAGATATTCCTAAGACCCTGATACCAAAAAATCTTAATTAAAAAAGATAATAATCATAGAAAGAAAAAAAAACTAATATTTCTCACCATTCATCAATTGAGTCAAATAAGAATAAAAAAATAATGCAAATAAAAAAATTAAAAATGCTGAGAGATAGAGATACCTTGGATGGTTGACCCGATTTTTGTCTTGAAGAAAAAATGAGAAAGGGCCTCCCATAGGCAATGAAGTATGATGATATTTTAGTGGGATACCAATGGTGAGACTATTGGTAGTGTAATGATCCGATTGGGAGAAACAAGCTGGACAGATGTTGAGTTATTTACTGGGTGTTTTAATAAATAAGGATGAGAGGGAGAACAAAGATAGGGCAAATGGAGAATGTGAAGAGATGGGTATGATTTATTAAGAGAGTTAATGGAGGCAACGAAGAAGTGACATAGAAAAAATGAAAGGACACGCGATGTGATCTTTGTAGACATCATAAATAAAAAAAAGGGCGACAGGTAGTGTGGGGCTGCCACGTGGCAGGCTCAATGAGAAGGATATTAAATAATGTTGTGCATTTTATAATATTTATATAGATAAGGGCTGGAAATCTAAATACAAAGCATAAAGTTGTAAACATCATTTACTTTAAGTTATCCGACTTTCAAATCACATGCATCATATGTATAAAAAATTATTCAAATTTATTACATTCTCTCACTTGACTCTTTTTTATTTATTTATTTTATTAAATACTAATGATTGTTAGATCATGTACAATGTGTTCCAAAACTCAAGAACCCTTAACACTATCTTTAAGTTATAAACGCAAGACAATCTTTTGTTTGGAATAATTTGAAGGGACAAAAACAAATGTGATCCACTTAAGATAGTTGTGTGGAATAATTTTTTAAAAAAAATGAAAATGAAACCCCAAAAAAACAAGTTTGTGTCTGAAATTTAAAAATAAATGAATAAATTTCAAATGAAAATTTGTTTTGCGTTAGCAAATTTCAGACTCGTGATAGGTATGAGTCTAAATCATCTCTCTCCAATTGAACGCAGTTTTTGTAGGGGATGTTGAGGATTGTCTCCTCCCCAATTTACTTACATTTAAGATTTGTTTAAGCTTTTGAACCTTGAATCTTGAATTTAGGATGCCATTTCAATCATTTGTGCCATTCCAACCATTTGTGCTCCCATTGATTTAAATTAGGAGAGATAGATCTTTTATTATAGCAAACATATATCATGAAGTACAAATAGAGTATGACAAAAAAAATCATCTAGGCAATCACCCATAACATATAGCATGTGAAGAATGTGAAGAATGTGAGAATCCACCAACCTATCATTTAGCGTCTCTAAGACGGATTTTTTAACCCACGTAGATGTATATTTAACCCGTCGAATTTTAGGAACCAAGGGGACTCTAATACCCCGCCTTTGAAATATATGTGTTGATAATAAATTGGGTGACTTATTTGAAGAAGTAATAGGTTACTATTGCACATAAATAATGCATTTCACGTGATGACTCGGCATGTTTATCATGCATGGGAATGCACAGGGATGCGCGATGCCCATTTAGGTTAACATAATTACTTTAGTAATACATTGGTTTCAAGTTACATACGTAAGAATTAGAAACTGGGAATGTAGCTGCGCTCGACGCATCAAATTGCAATTTTGCGCGATTTTTAGAGAATTCGCCGTAAGGGGTAAAAATGATTTAACCTAATATTTGGGGTTCTAACATAGGGTTCTTGAGGGTCATGGGGTCAAAAACAGAATTTAGGGATGTTTTCGCCAAAGTGTCGATCGATCGACACATTTTACTCTTGGGGCTCGATTGATCAAGCCATCGATCGATCGATGACTGGTAGGACTGCGAGTTGTCACTATATTAACCCCTGGATTAGATGTGTTGTCGATCCTACATTCATTCCAGCCAACATGATCTCGACTTTTCCCATTTAAGGGAGTGTGGTACCTTCCTTTTTAGTCTTGGAGACTTAGTTGTTTGTTTAAAGAGGGTAGAATGGGTGGGTTTAACCCATTCCCCTCCCATCAGATTGCAACTTCTCTATCTCTCTCTCTCTATATATCTATCTATCTATCTCTCTCTAGAGAGCTCCCATCCCCAATATGGTATGCTTAGACCTTCTAGGACTATCTCTACCACTTCCTTACCCTATAACCACCTTACCTATGGTTATTCCACCTCCTACCCCACCATATAAACCCTAGTTAGCCTTGATGATGTGTAGATGGTAGTATTCTTGATACATAGTGGGTATTTGAAGAGGGTTTTCTAGATAATTTAGAGGGTATCTCATGAAGATGAAGGATGGATTATTTGGAGCAGCATTAGAGCAAGATTGAAGGAGCTTTTGATAAGCCCTTGAGGCCACCTTTGTAGGTGAGGGTTACTCCTCCCACATCAACATTTCCACCACCGTTTGAGGACCTTTAAGGTGTAAAAACTAACCTTGGTTTAAAATTATGATAATCTAGATTTTCAGCATGCTTATTATATATATTATGTTTAATATATATGCATGTTTTTCATACATGAGTAGCTACTTATCACATTATGACTTTATGTAAAAATAGTGTCTATTGAAAGGGTCTTGTAATGGGTTTATAGGAGGAAGAAATTTCAGAATACATACTATAAACATTTTGTGAAATAAAATGTGTTGGAATGATGTTTAAAGAATGAAAACTGTGATTTTATGCAAAGAAATGCATTAATCTTGTTTAAACCATATTATGAGATTAAAGTGTGGATTTTTACTTGAATAATGAAGTTAAATGAAAAATGAAACCTTCACTATAATGAGTAATTTAAAGTGCGTAAAACTCATGTAGAAAGTATAATGTGTTTAATGTGTAAATTTGTAAAAAGTGGGGATTTTTCATAAGTTGTGGGTTAAAAGTTAATAACGAAGCTTAAAGGTTTCAAATGTGCAAATAGTAGCAAAGTGGGTGTTAAGATGCGAAATTTCAAAAATAAAGTGTGTATTCCAAATGTCTAGAAAATTGAACTTTAACATGTAAAAAGGTGTTATTTTATGTATTAATGGTGTTAGAGAAACAAGTAAGAATGTTAGACTAATTATGATGTTCAACAACTATTAAAAATGGCTAAAAGTGCTTTAAATGTTAAGTTGAAAATTTAAAACCATTTTTGAAAAACAATACTTGTCAAAAGACAAAGTTACTTGTTTGGCAATAAAAGGGTAAATCGGTAAATTTACTTAAAGTAAAATATTTTCAAAAAATAAAAATGTGTTAAGGAATGGTGTGTCACTAAGATGAATGAAATTGGTATAAGTCCTTGAATGTAAATGGATTTGGTGTAAAACAAATGATTAAGTGTGAAGGAAAAAGGACTTAAAGGACATAAATAATATTCAAAGTGTGACACGGGTAAAAAGAGGCGGTAAAGTCCCGGATTTTGGCTTCTGTAAAAAGTGCGCTAAAGCGGAAAAAAAAAAGCAACTTCTCAAATAAATTCAATTTTAATTGTGAGTTAACCAAACCAGTTTTAATGAAACCCAAGTTTTAATCAGTCCTAACACATGCGTCTAAGTGATTTGAAATCATAAAGGAATAAGCATGCAAAGGAAACCAATATCAGAAAAAATCCCCGAAGGGCAAAACCTTTTATTTCACTATAATTGTAAATCACAACTTACACGATTATAATGAAAAATATTTTGAAGCACGAATACCCGCAGGTGTCGATCAGTGTCATCAATAGTAAGTCCACATGTAGCGAACCCACAAGAACTGCAGTCATATCTTTAGCCCAGGAATACCACAGCATTCCCTAATTGACCTCAGTCCGGTGTAGGTTTATCCTCTCTATAAAGAGTTGAACAATAGCAAAGTTTTGTTCTAGGGTTCCAAAATAATTCACATAAGATTGGGACGGTTTTGTGAATTGAAAACAAGATGTTTAAACCTTAAAGGAAGAAGCCAAAAGCTTTATGCCGATATGCAGTGTTTTCAGAATGAAAAATGTGAAAGACTTCTTCTATAAAATGTCTCTTTTAACGTGTCGTTTATAGAAAATTAAAGGTGGTGCGGTCATTCGAATGAATGGGGATGTCGTTTGAACCGGATGCTATGTCATTTGAACGACTAGCTATCTCGTTTGAATGAGATAAATCCAAACTTTTTCAAATTTTTTATTTCTGAAAAATTCATTTTAAGTCTTTTGAAAAATTATTTTGACGAAAATCATTAAAGTTCGGCTTCAATATTTTATGAAAATATCACAATATTAAAGTGAATAATTAAGGAACAGAAACATAATCTTTACCAAATTCATCTTGCATAGTCTTGATTGTTGAAGATCTTGATAATCGGATCCGTCTCGATGCATATTTGTTCTTCAACGTTCTTCAACGGTGTATCGGTATACGACATACAAAATTGATAACGGACATTTATAAAATCATGTCCTTACAAATCTTCCCCTATGTTTATGCCGGTACAAAATAAAAAAAAAATCTGAATTATCAAACTAAAATGCCTATACAAATCTAATACCCTCCCATGAACCCTAAACTGAAAAGGCACTAAAAATGCAAGTCTTTTATTTTTTCTTCAAAAGTCTTCAACATCAAAACTTCAAGATTTTCTCATCAAGGTGTGCAATCAATAATCTTCAATCATCGTACCTACACACATGAGACAAAACAAATACCTTCGTGACATATAGAGTTTGAAATGAGATAAACATAAAGTCAACATAAAATCATATATAAAATCTTAAATCTCCCACATAATTCAAAAACTCCCCCATAAAGTCATAATTCGTTCTTCCCATTTTTATTTGTCTGAAATAGATAAGGAAAAAAATAAATCACATAAAGAAAACCAGGGTGTCACAGGAAACAAAGAAAACAAACTATTTTTCAATTTTTCAATTTTTCCATACAAAAATTAAAAAAATGATGTTACAAAAATCGCAGACCGTGAATTTTTTCTGAGATAACCAATTCGGGAATATGGAATGAATGTGTGTGAAAAAATTCAATAGGTAATAAAACTCAATCAAGCATATGTGCAGGATTCATACGTGTACTCCTATCGAATGAACATCAAAATCATCCTTAGGTGTAAAGTTGTTGAATTTAGATGATATCGACTAAATCAAATCAACAAATCAAAGCCTAAGTGATTTTAACACCAATAACGTCCAAAACAATTTAGTGTCATTTTGTGAATTTTTCAAAGGACGCGCAAACCCGTTGATTACTTTTCAACCAAATCTCCCTCATATAAAATAATGCATGTTTTTATATCTAATAAGGTACTAAATTCTCAACTTAAAGAAAACCTATTGGCCCATTATTGACATAATATTCTTTTTATTGCCATTCAATTTTTTCAGGCTCTTTTCAAACATTATTAGACCTCGGATAATTTTTAATTCCTCACATTTTTAGGTCCTAACTAAATTTCTCACAGGAAATGGTTTTTACATGCACTACTTTAATTACTCTCGTATTATTGCACTTAGTTCATTTTAAGGACGGGATTGGGAAGAAAACACTCGACAAACATGTGATAAGACAAGCACAATAATCAAACAAAATCGTTCATGTGTGCAATAAAGGACATTATGTGTTAAACCTGTAGGAAGTAATAATTAATTACATCGTAAAGCACATAAATGACAAGATATATTGTCTCAAAACACTATTAAATTATCACATGGATAAATGGAATGAGAATGTGACTTGGTAATGCTAATTGTTCATTCATATACGGAGTAAACAAAATACAAAACTCTTTTTGTCTTTTTCCAAAAGTTTTATCAAAATAAAATCTTTTTGGCCTTTTCAAAATATTTCAAAACAAATGAAAATATTTTTGTACTTTTGAAAAAATATATCATAAATGTAGTACAACCAGCAATAGGCATAGTATCGTCTTGAAAGTCATCCTATGCTAGCTAACAGAAATCACACAAATAACCAGTCAATCAAAGAAGGTGTGATTAAACGAATAATGTAGTATCAGCCATGAAGCATGAAAACTAATAATTGCATATAAAATGTTCCAGAAGCAACCAGCACTACCAAAAACCTAAGGAGATGAACACGGGGTACTGAAAACAATGAATTCCTTAAAAAAGAACAGGTCGTTCAAATGATGTGGTATGTCGTTAGAATGACATCATCTCGTGACATAGGATGTCACTCGAATGATCAGCTGTCTCCTTCGAACGAGAAAAAGAAATTTCCCAGAAATCCCACATAATCAAATAGTTTTGCCCAGTGAAAAAACAACTTCCACAAAACAGTACCAAGAAGGGCCTAACAGATCCAAAACAATAGCAAAATAGCAAACTCAATAAATAAGTCAATGTGCGCTACAACAAAGTGAGTCATAACACTAGTAAATGTATATTAAGACGCACAACTAGTGTATGACAAAATCCAACAGCATCAACCAAAAGATCTCACATGGGGTGAATCACGTGTAAGAAAATGAGAGTCGTGAACAATTAGACCATATGCTTCTAAATCCAATTTCCAAACCCAAAATGATGTGTACGAGGTGGGGGGGTTAGCAACCGGTATGACTCTCTCTTTAAACTTCCTATGAGTGTTTTGAAGTTTATAACAAAAATGCCTAAGGTGACCTTTTCGACCACAATGAGTACACGTGTATATGTGGCGGTGAACATTACTTAAAGGTGGCTCTCTCCTCAAATTCCTAGGTGGATCTCACTTGACAACCCTCAGTGCCTATCTCTTAACAACCCTAGGAAGCTCTTTCATACGTGTGGGGATGGCTTTTGGAATTGGTGCAACCTTCTTTTCAAAACCAATCCCACCCCTATCCTTTTTTATTTCGATAGTGCCTAAAATCTTATCAAGCTTTTCAGACCTAGACTCCAAACCAAATTTCACTTTACTCAAATCTCTCAAACTTTTCTCAAGTTCACCTATCCTAGATTCAAGTACGCGCCTAGCATCGTCAAACTTAAGAAGCTCTTTTTTCATAGTCTCCATCAACCCTCTAAGACTATCTCTCTCACCCTCAACGTACTCAAGCTTCTCTCTCAAAATTTTCTCACGGGCCCTAAGTTCTTCAACTAAAACATCATTATCAATTTTTAAGGCAGGCTCTTTCAATTGAGCTTTTAATTTCAAATTTTCTTTATTTTCAAAGCTTTGGCATAAAGATCATTCAAAGCCGTTTGTAAGTTATGCTCATCTACATTTCCATATTTACTCTCATCACCCTCACTATCATCACTTATCACACGGGTGGGAAGCTCTCGCCTAGAAGCATAAAAAACTTCATCTTCTGAATCACTCTCACTAAGGGTAGAAACATGAGATGTCAATTTTTTCAATTACTTCCTTAAATTTGTGGGACACTCATCTATCGTGTGATCAATTCCCTCACATCCCGAACATCTCTCAGAACCATTTTCAACAGAAAATATAAAACAATAGTTCGTGTGAATTTTCCAATTAGACTTTTCAAAACTTTGACATCAGAAATCATCGAAACCTCCAAAAGCCATTGCTGATACAAAAATTAGTCAGTTGACGTGGACCAATTATATGAAGACACGTGTCATCCAACATAGCATGAATCCAAATGCCGAGCTACTTAGTGTACCGAACTACTCTGCGTACCGAGCTACTTAGCGTATTGAGCTACCAAGCATACTGAGAAACTTATAAGGAATGCCAAACGACCAGACATATTCAATGCTTATTATATTTCAAGTCATTCCTTACCATGTGCAGATGTAAACACTTATACGATAAAGGCACACTATCTATTCACATTGATAGCCCAAGGGCTATATATACATTATAATACCCTCTTGGCATGGCAAGTGAGAATAGTCGAAACTAAGGCAAGACACCCAGTAATACAAATCAGTGGACGTAGGCCATTTCCTTCAGGCTTAACCACTTTAAAAATCTCTTGTCTTATGTCTTTACTCATATTTATCTGTGATTAATAAATTATATCAAATCTAGTTTTCTACATCAACAAATTGGCGTCGTCTGTGGGAATCGACTATACATAACGGTTTTCACCAAAAACTCATCACCAATGGTTGACATCCCACAATCCAGTAATAGGAATAATTAAGGGAATCCTCCCAATCCTTTTGCACCTCCAAATGCGAATGATTTGACAAGAATCTTTACTAGTCTAGCCAAGGGGCAAGAAACTATTCGACAGTTAGCTCAGACCTTTTAAAATGGAGTATCTGCCCAGACAGGCCAAAGAAGCGTCCATAGAAGCATGCATCCACCATCTTCACGACACATCGAACCACGATCTGTGTCACGATCCAGGCATACTGAATTCAATTATTTCAAGAATTTAAGAGATCCATCATATCGCCCCGGTGTAACTTCCCCTATAAGAATTTTGGATTCTCAGGAAGACATCACTCTAACGCTACAGAGACCAAGTGCTCTGGAAAGGTTGGGTAGAGCCTCTCCCTTCGACCGTTTGGGCCCCAGGAGGAACAAAAATCCTCCTCGATTTGCGTCAAGAAATTCTCAAAGACCAAATGATTTAAGGGAAGGCTCAGCCCAATCACATCCAAACCCGAGACTTGCAGCTTGAAGAGAAAGATCCTAAAAGGAAAATTTTGCACGAGCTATTGCTCGTGAAAATAGTAATAAGTCAGAGGCTGAAAATGATGCATGGAAAGGATCTATTCAGGGGTTGGAAGACAGGTTAGGAGAGATGTCCAAGGCCAAGAACCCTCTCCAAAGAACCTTTATTAAAGGATCTCTATTTGTACTTGTGTATTTCCCTACACCAACAAAGTTCAAAGATCCTGTGGTCACACCGAAGTACGATGGAAAAACTGATCATGTCCTTCACATAGAGTAGTACCAAGCTGCGACAGATATGTATGCGGTCCCAGATAAAATGAGGTGCAGGGTGTTCTCAGGAACCATTACCGGATCTACTCAGATATGGTACAACAGCCTTCCTCGGGGGCATATTTAAACTTTCCACCAACTGGCAGAGATCTTTATAGGAAATTTTTGTTCTAGTGCAAAGCCAGTTAATAGGGTAGCCCATCTCTTGAGCGTTAGGCAGAAAGTAGGTGAAAGTACCAGAGATTACACCACTCATTTCAACAACGAGAAATTAGAGGTCATAGACTATGAGGAGAAGACAGCTATCATAGCTCTCATGAGTAATCTTTTGCCAGATAAATTGAATTATACCTTGGCTAAGGATCACCCAAAATCCATGGCAAAATTAATGGCCAAAGCCGCAAAAATCATAAATGCCGAGGAGTCTATGGCTGTAAAGAAAAATGCTGAGTCGAAGGTGCAGAATAAAGATGAGGGTAAATCGAAGAAGAAAAATAATAAGAATAATGGTGGAAGCAAGTAGTCAAAGGGAAAAGAAATATTTGATCATTTGAGGAAGTATACTAACTATACTACCTTGAAAGTGGACATAAATCATGTTTTGGAGGAAATTAAGAATAGCGAGGAATTGAGTTGGGCAGAAAAGCTAAAGATAGCCCTGAGAGGAGGGATAAATCCAAATATTACGAGTTCCATAAAGATCATATCCACACAACCAAGCAGTGTATAGCTCTCCAAAATGAGATAGAGGCACTCATTAGATGAGGAAAGCTGAATAAGTTTGTTCATCATCAAAATGGTAAAAAAATCAATAACAAAGGTCAATAGAGATCCGAATCTCCTTGTCGACCAAGAGAAGATACGAAAACGGACCATTAAGATGACCCTGAAGATGATCCCGATCTACCAAAAAGGCCAAGATAACCTGAGTGTGAGGTATTTTCGATTCGTTTCAGTTCTTTTGATTGTAACATGATTACAGGTGGAGACGCAGGAAGAGGTGATCATACTGCTAAAAGGAAAGCTTACCTTAATGAAGATCAAGCGTGCTCCTATATACAGAGAATAAACCTAGCTGAAGAAGATCGCCTAAGGAAAGTTAATAAAGATAAGTTGGTCATTGGCTTTTCTAAAAATGATTTGGAAGGAGTCTTATGTCCTCATGATGATCCTCTGGTGATCAAAATGAGAATGAAGGACATAATCATCTCAAGAGTGCTGTTGGATAATGGTAGCTCGATAAATATCATGTTTTACCCGTGTTTCGATAGTTTGAACTTAAAACTTAGTCAGTTGGAGCCATATCACAGGCCCCTTATTGGGTTTTCTAGAGAAAAAGTTTTTCCACTTGGAACGATCAAGATAGACATGTTGATTGGTACCTGACCAGTTAGTAGAACAGAAAAGGTGCATTTCTTTATGATGGATAAGAATGTCCAATCAGCCTATAATATAATCATGGGAAGAGTAAGCGTAAAAAAGTTTGAAGTAGTTCCATCCATAGTACATCAGTGTTTGAAGTTCCTGGCCAACTTTGGGGTTGGATTTATAAAGAAAGATCAAAAAGTAGCTCGATAATGCTATTACTCTTTCGCCAAGAAAGAGGAATTGGAGGATGCTAGGAAGAAAACAACCACTTATTAAGTGGATGAATCTATGAGTCTGAGATTGAAACCTTAGACCCAAAAGATGAAACGGAACTCGTTAAAGGCCAAGTCATGGAGGCAGCAAAAAGTATTATTCTGGATGATGAGCAACCATGAAGAACAACTCAGATCAGTGCATCACTAGATCCAGTACTGAAGCAAGAGATTGTAGCATTTTTTAAGCAAAGAAAATAGGCATTTGTGTGGATTCGTGAGGATATGCCGGGAATAGATCCAGCTTTCTTATGCCACTAGCTCAATGTAAATGAGGAGATCAAACCAGTGAAGCAAAGGATAAGATTTTTTAGTCCAGAGAAAAACTAGGCTATCCAAGAAGAGGTGGAAAAGCTACAAAAACCTTCGTTTATTGAGGATGTAAAATATCATGATCGGTTGGCTAACGTTGTGATGGTCAAAAAGAAGAACAATAAGTGGAGAATGTATGTGGACTTCACAGATATGAATAAAGCTTGCCCAAAAGATCATTTTTCGCTGCCCAGAATAGATCAGCTAGTGGATGCAACTTCATGACATGAGTTGCTGAGCTTTATAGATGCTTATTTTGGGTACAGATTAAAATGAAGCCCAAAGACAAGGAAAGTACGTCTTTCATTACCCCCCGAGGAACATATTGTTATAATGTTATGTCTTTTGGTCTCAAAAATGTAGGTGCTACTTTTCAGCGGCTGGTAAACAAGGTCTTTGAATAATAAATTGGCAAAAATATAGAAGTTTACATTGATGATATGTTAACCAAAAGCAATAAAGTCTTTAATCATATAGCATATTTGAGCCAGACATTTGACTAATTAGAGAAGTACCAGATGAACCTTAACCCGATAAAGTGCATTTTTGGCATTAAGAAGGCATGTTCCACGAATTTATTGTGAATCAAAGAGGTATTGAAGAAAATTCGAACAAAATAGCAGCATTGTTGGAGTTACAATCTCCAACCACCAAGAAGGAAGTGCAGAGCCTTATGGGGCGTATTGCAGCTCTCAGTAGATTTGTCTCCCGAGCAACGGATAGATGTCTTTCATTCTTTAAGGTGATCATAAAGACCTTTGAGTGGAACGATGAATGCGAGAAGGCGTTCTTAGAGTTGAAGAGATACTTAGGGACACCTCTTTTATTATCCAGACCAGTGACAGGAGAAAAATTATATTTATACATGGCTGTTTCGGAAAGCACAGTCAATTCTTCCTTGATTAGAGTCGAGAATGGAGTACAGAAGTCAGTCTATTATACTAGCAAAGCATTTCAGGGAGAAAAAATCAGATACCCCAAATTAGAGAAGTTGGCATTGGCGTTAATTGAGGCGAGCAGGAGAATGAAACCTTATTTACAAGCCCACACTATAGTGGTGTATATTGATATGACACTTAGACAAGCTTTACATAAGCCAGAAAAGTTTGGAAGATTAATGTAACGGCAGTGGAATTAGGGGAGTATGACATTTTAATAAGCCAAGGTCTTCTTTTAAAGGCCAGGTAGTGGCAGTTTTCATCGCTGAATTTACATACCCAGGTGTCTCCGATCAATAAGGGGCTAAGGCAGAGCAACTCAAGGAGGCCATGAAGTCTACTGAAAATACCCCTGATCAACTCCCAGCAGCAGAATTATCGGAAGGGATGGCAACTGATCAACCAAAATCCTCTGGCAAAGTATAAGAGTTAAAAAAGAAGTATGAAGAGATGAAGGACAAGATATTCCATCAAGGATTATGTCAGACCAAGGTTTTGATGATAATATTCCTATATAGAATTTATTTATTGATGGTTCTTCATGCGCAACAAGCTGCGAAGCTGGAATTATTCTCAACAGTCCAAATGGGATAGAGATTCAATATGATCTGCCTTTCTAATTCCAAGCTTCCAATAACGAAGCTGAGTATGAAGTCGTGATTGTGGGCCTCAACTTAGCTCAATCATTGAATACAGAGAAAGTTGTGGTATTCAGTGATTCGCAATTAGTGGTGAATCAAATGCTAAGTTTTTATGCAGCAAAAGAGGAGTTCGTGTCAAGATAATTAGCCAAGGCCTTGGAAATTGTATCTAATTTGGTTGCTGTTTAGGTGGTTAGAATCCCTAGATTGGAGAATGAAAGAGCAGATGCACTTTTTCGGTTAGCTTCAGCTACTCGCACCGAGTTACAAAGAAGAATCCCCATTGAGGTACTTGATAACAAAAATATTGATGAAGATCTAATGGTGAATGTTATATCATTGGAGATGGGACCATCAAGGATGGATCCCATTAGAGCTTATATTGAAGAAGGAATCCTACCAGCAGACCCATTTGCTGCCAAGAGCCTGAGGTATAAGGTTGCTAGATATGTTTTAAACAATGGAGTTCTGTACAGGAGAGGTTTGATACCTGGTCTACAAAGGTGTGTTCATCCAGCAGAAGTTAAAGAATTAATAGAGGAAATTTATGAAGGGTCTTGTGGAGCTCACGTAGCAGGAAGAACTTTACTATAGAGAATGAGTACGCCAGGGTACTACTGGCCAATAATACGCGTTAATTGTATGGCTTATGCTAAAAAATGTGACAAGTGTCAACGATTTTCTACTATACTAAGAACTCCTCAAGCGTCTCTAACACCAACTACTTAACCTTGACCATTTGCTATGTGGGGTGTAGACTTGGTCGAGCCTCTACCAACTACGGGAGGAAGATTCATATATCTGATTGTAGCTGTTAATTACTTCACGAAGTGGGTAGAAGTCGAACCTCTCATTAATATGTCCTATGAAAGGGTTTATTAATTTATTTGGAAGAACATCATGTGTCGATATGGTTTGCCCCATGCCTTTATCATAGATCACGATACACAGCTCGACAATGATGAGTTTGCAGCGTACTGTTTTTAGTCCAACATTCAAAAAGTCCATTCGGCTCCAGGTCATCCCCAAAGTAATGGGCAAATAGAAATGACGAACATAACTCTATTGAATGGGTTAAAGAAGAGATTAGATTATGAAAAGGGGAATTGGATTAACGAGTTACAATCAGTATTGTGGGCTTACCGAACAACTCCCCGAACAGCAACTGGAGAGACACCATACAAGCTAGCTTTTCAAAGTGAAGCAGTGATACCTGCTGAATTGGGATTACCTACTCATAAGGTGCTCAACTTTAAATCTCCAGTAAGTGATTTTATGAGAAGGTTGGATTTGGACATGCTAGAGGAAGTCCAGGAAGATGCAGCAATCAGAAATACAGCCTACCAGTAAAGGACTGCCATGTACTATAATAAGACGGTAACAAAATAAGATCTAAAAAGGGGTGATTATGTGCTCAAGAGGGTAATTCAAAAGCACAACAAGTTAGAGGCCAATTGACATGGACCATATCGCATCACATCAGTTGTCTATCCTGGCACTTACAGGATAGAAACTCTAGAAGGGGAAGAATTCAACAATGCATGGAATGCAGAGCACCTGCGAATGTACTACCAATAATGTAACAGTCAATTTACCCAATTCTTTCAATATGAATGAAAAAGATGATTTCCTCATTCGTTTCTTTTATTTTATTTTTTTTGGAGTACTAGTGCTACACACGACACTTAACAGCAACATTTGAAAATCAAAACCAACTAAATGTTGGTCAGCATTAGCAACCACCAACTAAATGTTGTTTGGCATCAGCAACCCCCAACTAAATGTTAGTCGTTATCAGCAACCGCCAGCTAAATATTAGTCGGCATCAATAAAGACACCAACAATATTGGTAAAACAACCGAGCAAGGCAAGACCTACTTGACTCAAATATGGGTGACCCAAGAGGCATCTAAACTGGGCAAGAAGTTAAGTAAAATGTCCACTGCCTCGGAACCAAGGCAATTTAGTGTCAATACGTCTAGATAAGATTGCTACAACTAAGCAGGAACATGGGATAATCATTCCATTGCTTTGTCACTTGTGGGTGATAAAAAATCACTATAACTAGACAAACACATGGGGCAAAATTTCCATTGTCTAGGCAATGAAATCAAAAATGGCAAACTGTCCACTCTAAAATATATATTCAATGACTGATTAGATAAGTGACCCGTTATTGTTATTAAAATACTAGTATTATTGATCTAATGTTATGAACAAAGATTGACAGAATAAACATCATGCAATTATTTTATTTTCAAGGAAACAAAATTACAAGAAGATGATTTTTCTTCATTTACAACAACAATTACTAACAAAATACAAATAGCCTATTCTATTGGTTTCTTTCCTTCATATTTTGATACAGGGTCCATTCCATATGGAGGGTTATCTAAAGCATAAGAAGAATTGATAAAATTCAACTCCTGAAGCATATTGGTGTTACTTGAACCTGGTCAGTTTAGGAAATGAGGAGGTCGGGATATCTCAAATTCTTTATAAAGGCTGTAATCACCTAGGTACTTGGAAATCAAATAACGAGGAATGGAGTGAACAGGAATCCAATTAACATCTAGCTAGAAAGGTGGTTTTAGTAGATCTAGTAGCCCAGGGCCATACCAATCCCACAGTTCAGTTCCTTGCTCAACTTTCATTATAGTTAAAGCGTTCATCCATCCCTGTTTGTACCCTTCATTGTTTAATTTCTTCAATCTGGCATCAAGATGATATAAAGCCTCATTATATCCCTCCATCTAGAACTCTCTGGGTTGCTTGTGAAACTAATAAGTTAGTCGTTCAATATATTGGTGTGTCTTATCAGCACACTTTTTTTTATTTTGTAACAAAGAACTCTGAGTGGATAGTTATTTTGTAAGAGCTTGAATCATTTGGGACATTTTTTCTAGAGCTTGATTTTTTGCCTTCAATTAAGCAGCTTGATATTCTAAGACTTGTTGAGTTCTAGTCTCTTCAATGCTACTTCGACCTGCTCTTGTTCTACCCCGAGAAGTGGATGCATGTCTGATTCTTTTCAAAGTTTCCAACTCTTCTCTTAATGAAGAATTTTTAGTCTCCAAAAAGGAAATACCTTTAACATTAACCGCTCCAGAGGAAGAAGAAGAAGATTTTAATTGTCTCAATTCTTCTCTTAAAAGGTTATTTTCTTCCTCCAGCAGTTTGGCAATGTTTCTATTCTCCTCATTTTTAAATTTTAGCGCACTCTCTTTTATTATGGGCAAAAATGAATGTATCATATCCCCGAGCAGCGCCCAACTGTTAGTCTTTTTTCATATCCTTTATGAAGAAGAGAAGTGGTTTCATTATATTGAAGTTAAAGTTCTTCAATCATTCCTTGAAGATCTTTAATCATTTCGTAGTAAGCTACGTTATTCGCTACTACATAATTAAGTAAGCATTTCAAGTACTGATAAGCCTCAATTGCTCGTTCAGAGGCCTCGGAACCAAGGATGACAATTATTTATGCTTTGGTAAAATCTGTATGACCAGCTTTGAAGTATTCTGTACATTTCTTCATCAACTTTATATCATGAGCTGATAATAATTCCATCCTAGCAATAAACTAGCAAGGAAAAGTAAAAATAGATCAACAACATATATATTGAACAGTAGAGGAGAAATTCTGATAAGTAACAAGTCAATTTTATTGATCGTAGCAAATGGGAGTACAACCAGAGGTATAAAACAAAGGAAAAATAGAGGAAATCATAGAAAACCCACCGAATAACTCTACACCTTCTCCTTATCGCCCACAACCTTCTCAGCTGATTTTGAAGTGGGAATTGGGGGTTGGGGTTGTCCAAAAAAAGGAGGCAGTTGCTGAAGTTTCTTGGAGGGCAACTGATGTTGTTCAGAGGAAGGCTCTATTTGCTGGGCTTGCATGGAAGACTGAGGAACAATAGCAGCAGGTGTTTGCTCCACCACCATCAAAGAAAATTCATCAGATGCCGCTTCATTTTCATCTTCATCTTCATCTTCAATGGTAGGAGGAGGTCCATGGACATGTTTCTGAAATAATTTAGAGTCTTCAGTAATGTTCAACTCTTTCAGCACTGTAACCCATCCATCCCTAAAGAATTTTAAACTTGCATACTCAAATTGAGTAGAGGTAGCAGTTAGAGCCTTATTCCACCCTTTGTCCCAGCTAGAGCTAAAGGAATCTTTCACAACAGACTTCCTCTTCATCCTTTCTGAGAAAACCTTCTCTCTAAGTAGGTCTTCAATAGATTGTATCTTCTGATTAAGATCTTTCATACGCCGTTCATCCTCTTCAAGCTTGCTTTCGGCTTCTTCCTTGCTGGTAGTAGCGACTTTCAATTTCTCCTCTACCTCCTTTGCACCATCAGCAGTTGCTTTCTTATCCTTTTCATCATCCTTCATTTTATTTTCCCATAAGGTTTTATCAACCTCATACTGTCGCTGGGAGTCCTCCAAAGATTTTGATAACCAAGTAAGGGCCTCTTCTACTTCATTGGAACAGGAAGTAGCTTTGATAGCTTCATCATTTTCCAAGATGTTATTAAAATACACCAAAAACTGCAAGACAAAGAGAAACTCAAGTTAGTACATGAAAATTGAAAGAAGAATTGAAATGTCAAGGTAAAATAAAACTTACTGATGCAAGGTGTTGGGCAGCAAAATCAGAGACTTTTCCCTGAGGAGTAGAGGTCTCAGTAGCTCTGTGATCTGGGAGAGTTCCAGACCAGATCAATTTCTTGGTCAAACCAGGAGTAATGAAAGCTGGAGGACCAACAAGCAAGGAAGGTAATTCAACACCAGCAGGTTGAGCACCAGCATCAATGTCCCTTTCAGCAGGACCCCTTCTTAGTCTTCTCAAAGGTGTAGCCTCTTCAATCAAAGGTGATGCCTCTTTTTTAGCAGCAGGGGGCTTCTTGGTAACCTCCTTGATAGATGTAGTTACCCCCCAGATGGAGCAGCATATTTTTCTTAATCTCTTCAGCTGGGACATATTCTTTGTTTTTTTCCCTTCAGTACCAGGGATAATCTTAGTAAAGAGATCAGGAACTTTCCTCTTCTTCATCATCAGATCGGCAATGGAAGTATTCAAATCAAAGGAAGATTCTTCAACAATTGAAGAAGATACTAGATCTTTCTCAAGATCAATCACCAAAGAAGGAGGAGAAATAGGTCGAGCAATAAAGGAAGAAGTGGTGATCTTGTATTTCAACAAAAAGGAAGCAGATCTCACGTGTTCCCCCACAATTGATTGATAAAGATCCCAGATAAAGTTTAACTCTTTTATATTAATATCACTGTCTTTTGGGGCTTTTCTTTACTATCAACTTGAATTAAAATCGTAGAAAGAAAAAGTCAGGGAAACATTTTATCAAACAAAAATAGAGCTAGTTTAAAAATAAAGAACAACCTATCCCATTGCCATAAGGTGGACATCTGGGACCTTGGTACACGTCATTTCCATTTAATGGGGGTGTTACCACTTTTTCATCACAACCCCATGATCAAAATAATCCCTATTACAATCAGGGAGATTGACCACTAAGGCCCCGTTAACATACCTAGTTTTTAAATCAAAAGTAGTGTCACTGGTATCCTATTTATAACAAAACATAATTTCAGGAATCCCTAAATGAGTTTCATGTATTTGATTTAGCCTATGTACTCCATTAACTACCCTCCATGTATTTGGAACTACTCTTGTAAGTACAATATCAAAATATTGGCAAAATTCCAAACACGGGGGATTAGGCGGGAAAGAAAAATCGCATTCCGCTATAAAAATAGAGGGAAACTAGTGTCCCTCAGCTAAACAAAATAAAAAAAACCAGGAAGGAATCGTAAAATCGGTTCTAAACTTATCCAATGACCCAATAAAGTAAACCATGGTGACTAAAGCAAAGAAGGAAGAAGGAAGGGAGGGAGAAATTCTTACAGGAGATTAAGGAATCAGCTAAGACAAATGACAGAAAGAACATTCGTAAGGAGAAAAATGAGAAAACAAGGACTTTGGAAATAAAGATGGCGAAAGGTATAAGGCAATCAAATTTTACCGTCTTTATATATGTCGCCTCAAAAAAAGAGAAAAGTAATGATCAAAAGTAACGACCGTTGCATTCTCGATGGATAATCAAAGGAAAAAGATGCAAAAACCCAAGTGTTCACCAGAACTCAAAATATTTACAAATTTTCTATTTCGCGCTCAAAACTGATACACAAAGTGGAAACATTTTACAAGTGTTGAAGGTCTGTAATTAACCAAGACATGGGAAATATGCCCGAACAACTTGTTGGGTAAAATATTCCACACTCTCGCATCTAACTTCAACTGTGAACCATTGGGGGATTCTGTTGATATAAAAATTAGTCAGCTGATGTGGACCAATTATATGAAGACACGCATCATCCAATATAGCACGAATTTAAATGCCGAGCTACTCAGTGTGCCGAGCTACTCAGTGTACCGAGCTACTCAGCATACCGAGCTGCCAAGCATACCGAGCAACTTATAAGGAATGCCAAATAACCAGACAAATTCAATGCTTATTGTATTACAAGTCATTCCTTAACATGTACAGATGTAAACTCCTATTCGATAAAGGCACACTATTTGTTCATATTGACTAGCCAAGGGATATAATACATTATAATACCCTCTTGGCAGGGAAAGTTAGAACATTCGAAACTAAGGCAAGACACCCAGTAATACAAATAAGTGGGTGTAGGTAATAAAAAGAGAAATTTGCTTCTTAGTGTGCTCTCGTATAGTGTCGTTGTTACAAATTCTTTTCCATCAAAAATTCCTTCAACCTATAAACACATAAAAAATATGCATAGGATAAGTAAGGGTATAAATCCACCTTTCATGTGTGAAGCACTCAACATGTGAAGATAATTGTAATATCATTTCCATGTTATTATATTTTTGGTATTTTAACTTTTTTAGAATGATTTTGTTTTTTTTTAACTAAGTGTGCTGATTTTTTCTAAGTAAACTAACTAAGTAGAAAATAGTAATGCGAGAAGAATGATTTTTTTTATTTAAAACAAAGTGATACAATATGAGTCTAAAAAAAATTAAAACTAATCTAACTAATTAATTAAGAGAAAATGCAGAAAATAATTTATTGAAATAAAAAAATCTAACTAAATAAAATATTAACACATTTTTCTCTCAATAAGTAACAATCTCAAAAAGGAAAAAAAATACTAAAAAGAAAATGATAAGATTATCTACAATATGCACAAATGGGTGAACTCATAAATACTCATCAATGTTTGAATTAAATGCTAAAAATACAAACAATCCCAATAAAGATTTTCATCTAAGTATTTCTCCCTCCAAATGAACTCTCAATGCACTATTAAATAATGAGACATATTTGTTAAAAATACAAACCCTCCCATTACAAATTTGTACATAAAAATTCATTCAAGTGAAATAAATTATACCACAACACCCTATATTAAGATGTTTGTTAAAAATACAAACATTCTCCATAGAGTGTTGGAGCAAAAACTATCTCATCTTTAAAACCAAAAATTGAAGATTTTTTTTCAAATGGGGCTTCTCTTTGCTTTGATAATGGGCACATTAGGGCAGGGGGCATATTGGACAAGAGAGGTGCATTTGGTTTGTGAGGTAATGGGTGAGGGAAAAATCAGATTTGTTAAAAGAGTATTGGGGTAAAAGTAATTAGTTTGGTATAATTTTGGAATGTGGGGTAAATGAGTTTGTTTTGTGTTTGACTTGGCTTGGTTTAAGTTGGTTAAGAGTTTAAACATGTGGGTTTTTTTATTTCTATTTTGGCAGGAGAAATCGATTTAAGCCTTGGGTTGAAAATGGGTTATGAGTAAGGATGAGCATGGATGGTGGGAAACGGGTTCCGAGTTGGTGACGAAATGGGTCAGAAAAGGGTTGCGGGTTAAGAGGTGGCTATATGTTTATAGCTAAGTGGGTTAATGTAAGGAGGTGAGAGAGAATGGGAGTTAGTGGAGGTGTTTGGTAAGTTGGGGTGAGGGTATTAATTTGGTATAAATGGTGTAATTGAAGTGTTGGTTAATGGAGTATTGGGTCCCATGGGTGAGCTTGGGTGTTGGGTTGAAATGGTGGGTGATGATGATGGAGTTTGGGTCTTATTTGGGTTATGGAGGTGAGAGTGTGGGTGGAAATGGGGAAGAAGAAGGTGAATAGGAAAGGGATTGTTTGGGTGTGTATTAGGTGTTTGGTAGATAGGTGTGGGGGGGGGGGGGGGGGGGGGGGAGATTTTGTGTATGTGGTGTAGGATAAGTGTGTGTGTTTAATTTGGACCCTTAAAAATAAATAACACTAAAAAATGAATAAAAATAAAAATCTAAAAATAAAATGAAAACTTAAATAAAATCAAATCAAACTGAAAAAACAAATAAAACAAATGATACTAAAAACTAAAATCTAAAAAAAATGACAAAAACTCGACACGCAAACTAAAAACACACGGACTCGAATATATACAACTACTGACAAATAAACACGACTAAAAATAAAAATAATAAAATAAAATAAAATAAAATAAATAAGATAAAATTAAACTAACTAAAAACTAATAAAAATACACCATTAACAATAAAATAGAAAATAGCACCTAGAAAATTCCAAATAAATCTAAAATAAATCCTAAAAATAAAACGACTCAAACTTAAAATATAAGAAAAATAACAAGGCATAAACTGAACACACATGGGGCTCGGGGAGTGGTCTGGGCTAGGTTTAGTCTCGGGTAAGGTTACGGGGGAGGGAAATTAGCTCTTTTAACCGCATCAATGTCGCATTTGATGTATTTGACCACTTATTCATTGCAATTGCCTCGAATTAATCTTGTTTGACATCGCAAATGCTTATTGACCTACAAAACAAAAAAATACTAACATAAATCCAATTTTATCAAAAATTAGCAATTAAAAACCGTCTATTTGGGGTATTATTTTAACACTTTTGGGTGCTTATCAGTAGGCCATTTCCTTAAGGCTGAACCACTTTAAAAATCTCTTGTCTTATTTCTTTACTCATATTTATCTGTGATTAATAAATTAGATCAAATCTATTTTTTTACATCAACAACCATTTTAAGAAAAAGAGGATCAAAAACAATAACTTAGTTCAACAAGCTCTGATACCAATTTATAAAAAGTGCGCTACAGCGAAAAAAAAAGTGACTTCTCAAATAAATCCAATTTTAATTGTGAGTCAACCAAACCAGTTCTAATGAAGCCCAAGTTTTAATTCAGTCCAAACACATGCATATAAGTGATATGAAATCATAAAGCAATAAGCGTGCAAAGGAAACCAATATCAGGAAAAATCCCCGAAGGGAAAAATCTTTTATTTCACTATAATTATAAATCATAACTTACACGATTACAATGAAATAGATTTTAACACACAAATACCCGCAGGTGTCGGTCGATGTCGTCAGCAGTAAGTCCACACGCAACGAACCCACAAGAACCGTAGTCCTATCTTCAGCCCAAGAATATCGCAGTACTCCCTAATTGACCTCAGTCCGGCGTAGGTTTATCCTCTCTACAAAGAGTTGAACAATAGTAAAGTTTTGTTCTAGGGTTCCAAAATAATTCACATAAGATTGGTTAGGTTTTATGAATTGAAAATAAGGTGTTTAAACCTTAAAGGAAGAATCCAAAAGATTTATGCCGATATGCAGTGTTTTCAGAATGAAAAATGTGAAAGACTTCTTCTACAAAATGTCTCGTTTAACGTGTCATTTATAAAAAAAATTAAAGGTGGTGCGGTCGTTCGAATGAATGGGGATGTCGTTCGAACCAGATGCTATGTCGTTTGAACGACTAGCTATCTCGTTTGAACGAGATAAATCCAAACTTTTTCAAATTTTTTATTTTTGAAAAATTCGTTTTAAGTCTATGGAAAAATTATTTTGACGAAAATCATTAAAGTTCGGCTTCAATATTTTATGAAAAATATCCCAATATTAAAGTGATTAATTATGGAATAAAAACATAATCTTTACCAAATTCGTCTTGTAGAGTCTTTATTGTTGAAGATCTTGATATTCGGATCCGTCTCGATGCACATTTGATCTTGAACATTCTTCGACAGTGGTATATGACATATTAAATTGACAACGAAAATTTATAAAATCATGTACTTACAGCTTCAGGTGGTAAAAAGGTGAAAATGGTAAAGTAATGTAGACATTAGTAAAATGTTAAGCACATAAAAGGAATACTAATGACACTGGGATAATTGAGGAGGGCCCGGACCCCAGGATAAAAGACCCAAAATCGTTGGACAGAGCATATGGTGGCGTCGCCGATGATATGGAGCCCGTTAAACTATGCAATTATTGGAAGATTTGGAGAAAAAGATAAAGGAATAAGGAAGATGTCAAGAAATGGGTTGTGTGTTGAAAATGTGTTAAGACATCCTAACTTAAATGAATTGATAAGTGTTCCAGTAAAGATTAAAATGGGCAAGTAAATGTGTAAATTGATTTATGTCTATAAGGTAAAGGAAAGGTAAAATAAGTGGGTAAATGGGTGGCTAAGCACCTAAGTGGTTAAACCCATAATTAGCACAAGGGTGTGTTGTGAAAGTTTTTCAAAGGCTAAATACGTATTTTCTAACACGGTGTTTGTGTGTGTTGAAAGGATGATCTTCAATGAAAATACTCATATGAATCGGCTAGAATGAAAAGGATAATTTCGATAAAGAAATGACTTTCAGTCAAACAAAGTTTAGTCGTTTCGAGTATTTAACCGTGTGTGTTAAATAAAGTGAGAAATGTGAAACTGAGAAAAAGAAAAGATTAAGGTGAATTAATCTGGATAAATGAGGTTTTGGAAGTAAAATTGTTTCATGAATTAAGTATATGTATATGTATGTTTATATAAGTATACAAGATAGTTGCATGTGCACATAGGTATAACGTGCAGAGTCTTCTTTCTTCCGTTCATTTTTATACTGCATTTTGTATATTCCCACTGAGCATTGGCTCACATCCTCATTTTTGTTACAGCGGGTTGTATGTTATCCCGTATTTTGAGAGCGTTGTATAGGTAAGTATTTAATTTGCATTTACGTTAGTATCTCTGTATGCTTGGACTCTGAGGATGCTTCTCGCGGGTCCCTCCAGTAGTTTGGACTTGAAATTAGAATCGCATGCTAAACAAGTGAAACTTTAATTAAAGTAAAATTGGACTAGCAACATTATATAGGTTGTTTCATTGCACTTCGCACCTAACGCTAGGGTTAGACCGAGTTAACTACGGGTAACCCGTAAATCTGAGTCAGAGAGTTACAAATGGTATTAGAGCTCTAGGTTCAAGATTTCTTTCTGGAGTGACGTGGTGAGGTTGGTAATGGATCTTCTGACGTCGGTGTTGGTTTTGACCGGTCACGATAGTTTTGGTGACGGTTCAGTTCGTGTCCTCGACAGTAAAGTAAGAGAGGTTAGCACAACAAGTAAGTTAGTGCCAAGGGGAACATGATCAAGTTGTTAGTTATTAATCATTTCCGCACTTCTGATTAGATATGTTAGTTATTTATGGGTGTCAATGTAAGCCAACAGTGGTGACATCGTAGTTGTTATAATGGGGGGCTTATGTTCAAATTCTCGATGACGTAGAGTCTTCTGCAATATTAATAGAGTGAGATGACGCCCATTGGGTAAGTGCCATAAATTTCGTATAGTCAATGGTAGAGTTTGATGGTTAGGGTGTTGTGACTAAGCACTGGTGATTGGTGATTAAAAAGTATATAGCTCTTAGGTGTGGTGCTTATGGGTAGTTAATGTCGATAATGTAATTAGGCAAATTCGATCCTTGGGCTAATATCGTGATTGATGGTAGTCCGGTGAACATGTGAAGTTGTGTAGGCCAATAGCAGCAACACCGTGATCTTTCATGTGACATGTATTGTGTGGTAATTTTGATGATGTGATTAGCCTTAGTAGAGTAGCAATGTCGAGTAATGTTCGTTGAGAACTAGAAATAAATATTGTATATTACATCTATGGAGGTTAGGTGATTGAGTAACGTTCATAAGTGTTGATTCGGTAGTGAGAATGTATTCGGTCCATTGGTTGAGAAGTTTGATTTAGCGTATCTTGACTATAATATGGGTCTAGATAATCATGAATATTTGAAGTAACCTAGGATTGAACCTAAAAAATCTTGGTGATTTAGCGGTAAGTACTAGCCTTGTGATGTTCTAGGACAGGACCTCTTATGGCGTCACTAGGGTGAACCTCCTTTTAGGCAATACCCGACGTCATATGTCACTACACCAAAATGATCAAATTGACACCTTTCAATCGGTCAGCCTTTTCACGGTCATTGTCCGTGACAAAAAATGGTCGTGACAAAGGTTTATCATGATCACTAACCATGAAAAGATCGTGACAAGTACAGTTGTCACAGTCAATGACCGTGACAAAACTTATAAACTTGTCATGGTCAAAGACCGTTACATGTCCGTGATAATTATGTTAGTAAAAAAACCCTTCCCTCTTATTTTTTCCCACCGATTTCTATTCTCTCCATTTCTCTCTCTCTAAGTGATTGCACTCTCTCTCTATGATTTTGGTACGTTTTCTCTCTCTATTTCTCTTCCATTTGTGTATATGTGTGTGTGTATATATGTATGTCCAAATGTGTGTGTGTGTGTGTGCGTGTGGTGTATATATGCGTGGGGGGAGGGGGTGTATATGTGCGTGTGCATGTGCGTGTGTGTGTGTATATATATATATATATGTGTGTGTGTGTGTGTGTGTGTGTGTGTGTGTGTGTGTGTGTGTGTGTGTGTGTGTGTGTGTGTGTGCGTGTGTGTGGTGGTCAGTGGCAGGGGGAGAGGGGGGTTGTGTGTGTGTGTGTGGCGGGGGGGAAGGGGGTGGGGTGGGGCGGGGGGTGGGGCTTGTTAATTTTTTTAATTAATTTTTTATTGGTTTATTAGATATTTCCCCTCATATGCAACTAGTGCCCCGTGTAAAAGAATTGATTGATTAAATATTGATTGGTTGTTAATTATATTAGTAAATTAATAATTAGTGCCCCTTTCATATGCAAGTAGGATTGCCCCTCATTGTAAATTAGTAAAATAATAATTGTATACTTTAATTGTTAGTTTAATTGATGAAAAGAATTAATTGAGTAGATGAATTAGTAAGAGTACGGTATACACATTTGTTGTTACTATTGCTATTGGATTATAGTGGATCGATGCTCGGTTGGTTAATTTAAGAAGTGGCATGACCACTGGATTATTGTCCATATAGGGGTTGGATTTTTCAAATTTTTTTTAAAATTATTTTGTATCACGAACACTATATATATATATATATATATATATATATATATATATATATATATATAGTATGATAATTAAATGAAACATACTTGAAATTACATATTGTGCGCATAGATACTATCCTTCTAGTTCTTATTCGTACTCATTCAATAGCCCTTAGACCCGTTCGAGAGTCATTGCCCCTGTAACAACATTTTTTCACAGAAAATGTCTCCTTCAGGTATTAAAGTGAGGATGATGATGCTGATTATGATGATGTCGTCTGGGCTCGATGGTAGTGGAGGCGACAAGGGCTCCTCGGCCCCTAGGCTCGCCAAATATGGAAAATTGGAGATGGTCATCGAGAACAAGATGGGTCTATTAGAGATATCCCTCGAGCGATGGTCCAAGATATGTTCTCATTCATGAAGCGTTCATTGGGCGAAAACCAAAAGGGGAAAGGGAATGAGAAGGTGGTGGAGGACGAGGATGTGGACCTCGCTGCTTCATGGCCGACACGTGCGGACTCTGATGATCTAGTCCCCTATTTGGCTCCCTTCGACCGACCGATGTCGACACTTGGTTGGCCGAGCGTATTTATATAGGACATATTTGATGGTCAACGGATAGGGCGGGTGTTGAGGGACACGAATACCGTCCAAGGTATGCCAGTTCATGGACGTGCGCTTCAAGACATCGAGGCCAAAGTGCTCGTAATGCATGTGATACTCGGGAAGGAAAACTCCCCATTGTGGTTGCGCGAACAATGCGACACGATGAATATACAAGGGAGTATGAATTCGTATATCGTGTGTCCTATCCACCTCCTCAAACCTACCCCAGACATGTAGTGACAGTATTTGAATTGAATTGATTTAAGTTGTTACATTTGAATTATATCATGATGTATATTGTTTTGAATGTATATTTGCATTATCTTTGTTTTATTTATAAATATGAAGTTTGAACAGGTACAACGTTGCTATTACAGGTACAAATATACTGCTGGGCAGGGGCAGTAGACATCCTACCCAGCAAATTTTTTTTCAATTCTGCCCAGAATTATCACGGTCAATAACGTGACAAGTTCGTGACAAATAAAACTTGTCACGGACTTGTCACGGTCATTGACCGTGACAATTTTATTTAAAATGTCACGGGTTTGTCACGGTCTTTGACCGTGACAAATATTATCAAGGTCAAAGATCGTGATAGGGCCGTGACAAGTCTAATGAACTTGTCAAGGTCAATGATCGTGACAAGTCCGTGACAACAGATGTTGTCACCCCTAAAATTATCACGGACAATAATCGTGACAATTCGGTAGATTTGGTATAGTGTGTCCTACTAAAACTTTGGTGGTATTAATTTATAATTTTAGAGGTAATAATGTGGTACTGAGGAATAGGATCCCTTGTGGCGTCCATGGTGTGGGCCTTGGTGTTTATAGGCAATACGGATGTCTCGTATCCTACCAAAATATATAGTTGCGTTAGATTGTAGATTAGCACGTAGTATGATGTTTACATAAAGATGCAATTTAGTTGTTGTGGTTGAACACTCATTGAGGATTAAATAATGTGGTCTAGTTAATTTGGTTTAGGGTTAGCCTTTAGGATAGGCATATGAATCCATATTAATTTTTCTTCGGAGAGGTGGACTAAGGTTTACCAAATGGAGTGTTAGTACAAGTAATAGGCATTCCTAGTAATGGTGAATTTAAGGTTGTGTACCGCGTAGTATAGTAATTTGGGCATATCTCATTGATATTATTGGATTCCTCATGACGCTAAGGATATATACTTACAGATGATGAAATATATAGTGATTGGGATTAGTCTTTGTCCCATTGAGGAAATAAAATAGTGGCCATGATCATTCATTATACCTGGTGGGAATTTGTCATGATAACTACAAGATTAAGAAGTGTATGTTCATTGGAGATGATTGAGTTAGAAGATTTATTATGTTAAGGTTTATATAGTTATGATAAGTTATTGATGCTTGTAATACGATTTAGTCATATCAATTGTGGCAGTATTGTGTGGTAGTACCTTGGCTTTGTTTGTAAACTTGCGTTATGATATGAATTTGAGGATAATGTCTAAAATAGGTTGATAAGTGCTAGGTTATGCACCTGGGAGACTTATAACACGATGACGTTCATCATGGTTTTAGATATAAAACTCAAAATGGGGTATTAGGCTTGATTATAGCACCTGTATGTGCTACCTATATGGTTTGGTACGACTTTAGTGAGAAAATCATTAGGTCTTAGGAATAGATAACGCTTGAAAGTTTGAGATGCCATAATGATGGTTATGATTTGGGTTACGTATGACATTTCTACAATTCGTAGCAGTGGTCTGTGAGTTGAATGTTTAAAACTATGTGGGCGTTGTTTTTTACATAAATAGAGTGATCTCAGAAACTAACGTTAGCTATCGCATGTTGAAATTATGAAGACCTAGGTACGATGGGTCAGTGGATAATGATAAGCGTTGAAAGAAGGTAATTTCACTTGATTCAGGTGGTTGTGATTGCCAATAATGAAGAGGTGGCATTAGTCTTAAGGAGTGAAGCCTAGTGTTTCAGCTTCCCAAAGAAATCGATTTCGTACTTCATTTGTTCTGCAAGGATAGTTAGTTTACGGTTAGGACCCATCCAGATTAATGGTCCAAGCCAGGGTATGTGGCCAAGCTAAGACGTTGGCAGATATCAGTGAGACTTATAGATTTCAAGTGTACGTCATGGGTTCCTACTTTGCGAGGCATGGTCCGTTATTGGAATTTGATTGTTCCCATTTGGCGTGAAAGTTGCCTGATTCGTTGCATTCCCTGTGTCTTCTTTGATCCCGATAATGGGAAGTGTTTGATCAGTATTGATCCGGGTCTAGCCCTACATAATCTCAGTAGTGATGTGGGTCAAGCCGGTTGTGGCTAATGCGTCATGATAAATGAGTGCGTTCTTCTTCAGAGGAACCTTTATTTTACACTAGTTTATGTGTACACGTGGTCTCGCGTTTGTCGCATATAGTTTGCATATGTTACTTGATTGCCTTAGGTTAACAGGTTTTGTTTGTTAACCGGTATAACTACTTACAACTTGGTCGTGGGTATCAAAGTTGTAACTCGAAGATATTATGAGCATTAGACCCTGAAAAAAACATTAGATGCTAGTGTTAAATTTGTTTGGAATTATACGGATCAAGTATGTGAATGATTGTGTATATTTGTGTCATTATACCTAGGATGACTCAAGGATGGCATAAGGATATCGTAGGAGATATAGATTGGGTAGACCAATGCGATTGGGTAGACCAATGTGGACGGCGCCAAAAACTTGACGCGACTTAATATTTGTCTCAAAAGTGCGTACAATCTAGGCTCAAGTGCAAGCCTGTCGCTCAAGTAATAAACCCGGTAAGTCGGGATCGTATCCACAGGGATCGAGATTGCCAAATAGTAATAAGAAAAATTATTAAATCTTGAAATGATTTCTTAAAAGAAACGAAAAGATGATTAATAATTGGGAAAATTTAACAAACTGAAAAGTGCAAAATAAATTAGATCTGACAACTGAGAGAAAATAGGGTAGGGTACAATCCCTCAATCCTTAACAAATTACCGTATAGAATACTAGAATTGTAAATTAAAATTATTGACTAAATCCGGTCTTTATACATTCTAAGCATTACATATATGAGGGATCTAGCCCGCATCATATGAAATCAAAGATAGATATAAAGTGGTGAATGAATCCAGTCTTTATATATTCTAAGCATTACGTATATGAGGTTCAAGCCCGCACCATACGAAATCAAAGATAAATATAAAGCGGTGCTTCCATGATTCAATCAATATTTTAATTTAACCTCTATTTTCTACATAAATAATTTGCCTTGGATTGAGTTCATGTACCCCAACCCTTGGGAATTTAGCTACTCATGATTTGGTTCAAGAATAAATTCACACACAAAATTATGGATCTACAAGACATGGGAAATAATTTGCAAATAATAAAACTAGAGAATGGAAAGATATTACTTGAATTTAGCAACAAAAATGGAATTGGAATCCAGAAAAATTCTTCTTCTTCAACCTTACAAACTAGAGTTTATGAAAACTTCTACCAAAGAAAACTACAATCTAACTTTCTCTCTCTAATCCTACTCCTACCCTCTAGAATTTGACTCCCTCTCTCTAGAATTCAACTCCTCTTGAAAATGAGGTAGGGCTTGGTATTTTATAGCACCAAGTTGCACGAATTTGGCATCAAATTTCGCTTGTGGAACAAGTTTTCCAAGAGTTTCACTGCATTAAATGCATAATTAATTACAGAAATCCGCACATCCAGACTCTTCATTATCGCACAACTTCAAAACATCGTAACTTCTTCACCGTAGCTCGGATTGAGGTGCCGTTTTTTCCAGTATTCTTGTAATTTAGAACTATTCAACTTTATAGTTGGCCCCACCTTCAGACTAAGGCTGTAAAATTATGAAAATGCCCTTCAACTCTCCATTTCTTGGTTTCTTTCACTGTTTTGAGCTCTCCTTCGCACTATCTTGCGTGAAATACCTGTAAAACACATGAGAAATACACAAAACACGAAATACTTGCCAAAAAAGGTTAGTAGCATAAATAAGAGACAAATCCAAGCTAAATACACTGCACGGGATCATAAAAATACCGAAATTAAGGGGATAAATGTGAAGAATATGTGCCTAATCAGTAGACCAATGTGATAAGGTGACAGTCTCAAGATTTTAGAAGTGAGTGACTAGTAATGCTAGAACTGTATCATCCTAAGCAAGGAATGATCGAGGATTTTGAGGAAACATAGGTCTGTGAAACCAAAGTCCAAAATGATTCATGATAATGATCTTATGGATAATAGCTTGACATTTACGTAAGTGTCGATTATTAAGGGGTATTGTTTAAATGGACGTGTTGGGAATTATGGAGAATTAGTAATAAAACCTTAAGGTTCGCCAAAATTAGATCGGCAATGAAAATAAAACCTTTGGGTTTTAGACCATAGTGTTAAGGATGCCGTAGGATTTGAAACTGATTTTAGGTAATTGGATTTTAAAGTTGATGACCATGAATTTCGGGGAAGAAATTTCCTAAGGAGGGAATACTATAATACCCCGCCTTTGAAAAATATATTTTGATAATAAATTGGGTGACTTATTCGAAGAAGTATTTGCAGAAAATTAATGCACAAGTCATAAATAATGCATTTTACGTGACGACTCGACATGTTTGTCGTGCATGGGCGTGCATAGGGATGTGTGATGCCCATTTAGGTTAACATAATTAATTTGGTAATACATAGTTATAAAGTTACATACATAAGAATTAGAAATTGGGAATCTAGCCTGCGCACGACCCGTCAAATTGAAACTTTGCGCGATTTTTAGAGAATTCGCCATAAGGGGTAAAAATGGTCCCACATAATATTTGGGGTTCTAAAATAGGGTTCTTGAGGACCATGGGGTAAAAATGGAATTTAGGGAATTTTTTGCCAAAGTGTCGATCGATCGAAACATTTTACTCTTGGAACTCGATCGATCGATGAATAGTGATTGATCGATGGACGACTGGCAGGTCTGCGAGCTGTCACTATATTAACCCTTGGATCAGATGTGTTATTAATCCTACAATCATTTCGTCCAATATGAGCTCGAGTTTTCCCATTTAAATGAGTGGGGGACCTTCCTTTATAGTCTTGGAGACTTAGTAGTTTGCTTAAAGAGGGTGGAATGGGTAGGTTTAACCCATTCCCCTCCTGTTAGATTGCAACTTCTTTCTCTCTCTCTCTAGAGAGATCCCCTCCCCAATATGTTCTACCCTAGACCTTCTAGGGATATCTCCAATACTTCTTTAACCTATAATCACATTCCCTATGGTTATTCCATATCCTACACCACCATATAAACCCTAGTTAGCCTTGATGATGTGTAAATGGTGGTATTCTTGATATATAGTGGGCATTTGAAGAGGGTTTTTTAGATGATTTAGAGGGTGTCTCATAAAGATGAAGGATGGATTCTTTGGAGAACCGTCGGAGAAAGATTGGAGGAGATTTTGGTAACCCATTAAGGCCACCTTAGGAGGTGGGGGTTACTCCTCTCACACTAACATTTCCACCGCCATTTAAGACCTTTAAGGTGGAAAAACTAATATTAGTTTAAAACTATAATAATATAGATTTTCAGCATGCTTATTACATATATTATGTTTAATATATATGTGGGTTTTGCATATATGAGTAACTAGATATGACCCTATGACTTTATATAGAAATGGTGTTTAAAGAAAGGGGTCTTGAAATGGGTTTATATGAGGAAGAAATTTCATAATATATACTATAAACATTTTATGAAATAAAATGTATTGGGATGATGTTCTAAGAATGAAAGTTTTGATTTTATGCAAAGAAATACTTTAGGCTTGTTTAAACCATTTTATGAGATTAAAGTGTGGATTTAAACTTGAATAATGAAGATAAATGAAAAAATAAACCTTCACTTTAATGGGTTATTTAAAGTGGGAAAAACTAATGTTGAAGTAAAATGGCTTTTATTATGTAAATATGTAAAAAGTACGAATTTTTCATAAGTTATGGGTTAAAAGTTAATGATGGAAGTTAAAGGTTTAAAATGTGTAAATAGTAGCAAAGTGGGTGTTAAGATGCAAAACTCCATAAATAAAGTGTGTATTCCAAATGTCAAGAAAATAAAACTTTAATGTGTAAAAAGGTGTTATTTTATGTATTGAAGGTGTCACCGTGGCAAGTAAGAATGTTGGATGTTGAACAAAATTTTAAAATGGCTAAAAGTGTTTTAAATGTTAAGTTGGAAATTTAATAATCATTTTTTAAAATTAACACTTGTTAAAAGACTAAGTTTCTTGTTTTGGCAATAAAATGGTAAATTGGTAAATTTACTTAAAAGTGGAACATTTTTGTGAAATAAAATGTGTTAAGGAATAATGCTACACTAATATGAATGAAATTGGTATAAGTCCTTAAATGTAAATGTTTTGGTGTAAAACCAATGATTAAGTGTGAAAGAACAGGACTTAAAGGACATAAATAATATTCAAAATGTGACATGGGTAAAAAGAGGAGGTAAAGTCCTAGATTTTGGCTTTAGAAGGTAAAAAGGTGAAAATGGTAAAGTAATGTAGACATTCGTAAAATCTTAAATACATAAAAGGAACTTGAATGACACCGGAATAATTAAGGAGGGACCAGGGCCAAGGATGAAAGATCTAAAATCGTTGGCCAGAGCATATGGTGGCATCACCGGCAGTGTGGAGCCCGTCAAAGTACGTAATTATTGGAAGATTCTGAGAAAAAGATAATGGAATAAGGAAGATGTCAAGAAATGGGATGTGTGTTGAAAATGTGTTAAGACAACCTAACTTAAATGAATTAATAAGTGTTTCAGTAAAGAATAAAATGGACAAGTAAATGTCTAAATTGATTAATGTTCATAAGGTATAGGAAAGTTAAAGTAAGTGGGTAAATGGGTAGCTAAGCAACCTAAGTGGTTAAACCCATAATTAGCACAAGGGTGTGTTGTGAAAGTTTTTCAAAGGCTAAATAATTATTTTCTAACACGGTGTTACGTGTGTTGAAAGGGTGATCTTCAATGAAAATAATAATGTGAATCAGTTAGAATGAAAAGGAGAATATCGGTAAAGATATGAATTTTGATCAAACGAAGTGTAGTTGTTCCAAGTATTTAACCGTGTGTGTTAGATAAAGTGAGAAGTGTCAGATTGAGAGAAATGAAGTATGTTACAAGATTAAGGTAAATTAATTTGGAGAAATAAGGTTTTGGAAGAAAAATACTTTCATGCATTATATATATATTTATATGTATGTTTATATATGTATACAAGGTAGTTGCATGTACACGTAGGTATAACATGTAGAGTCTTCTTTCTACTGTTCGTTTCTATATTGCATTTATTATATCCCCACTGTGCATTGGCTCACACTCAAATTTTTTCTTAGGTAGGTAGTATGATATCCCGTATTTTGAGAGTGTTGTACAGGTAAGTCTTTAATTTGCATTTATGTTAGTAGCTCTATATGCTTGGACTCTGGGATGCTTCCCACGGGTCCCTCACGTGGTTTGAACTTGAGATTGGAATTTCATGCTAAACAAGTGAAATGTAAATTAAAACAAAACTCGACTAGCAACATTATATAGGTTGTTTCATTACACTTCACACCTAATGCTCGGATCAGATTGACTACGGGTGACCTGTCAATTCGGGTTCGGGCGTCATAGGGACACTAGACTCTAGGGGTGTTCACGGGTCGGTCGGTTCGGTTTTGACCGGGTTTTTTGGGCCGAACCGACCATGTCGGTTTTTGGAGGAGGAGAACCGAACCGAAAATGCTGAAAAACCGAACCGAACCGAATCGGGTCGGTTTTTGACAGGGCCGGTTCGGTTTGCCCGTCGGTTTTTGACCGACAGGGCCGGTTCGGTTTTTTCCTTTATTTTAATAAAAAATATATTTTTTTAATACCTAATATAAATATAAAATTAAAAAATATAATATAATATGTCAACACTAATATAAATATAATATAAAATATAAAATTAAAAAGTATAAAAATTAAATCGGTTCGGTTCGGTTCAAAATCGGTTTTTTTATGCCAAAACCGAAAACCGAACCGACCCTGTCGGTTTTATACCTGATTAAACCGAACCGAACCGACCCTCAAAAAAACCTGGCCCGAAAATTTTCGGTTCGGCTCGGTTTTGTCGGTTTGGTCGGTTTTTTTGCACACCCCTACTAGACTCAAACTTCTTAGGACCTCTTCCATGATCATAACAAAATGCTCTAAGGTGATATTTCCTACCACGGTGTGTACATGTGTAGATGCGACGAATATTACCTATGGATTGACCTTTTCTAACGTCCTTGGATGTGGTTGACCCTCTAAAACAAACAATAGTCTTGGCTTTGACAACGAAAGCATTAGAATTATTAGAGTCAGTACCATTACCACAGACACTACTAGAATCTTTTCAATCATCTTTTAACTTCAAAATTTTAGACTCAAGCAAAAAGTTTAACTCTTCAACTTTTAGGTACTCCTTCTTTAAATTTTCAATCATTCTTAGAAGTTTATATCACTCCCCCTCATTGCAAGCGAACTTAACCCTAAGTGTCTTCTCGCATGCCCTCAAATCTAAAATCAATTTTTCACTATCCTCATTAGAACTTAAACACAACCTATAAATTTTAGAGTATTCGAATTATTTCTCTAAAAATAGGACTCTATCATCACTCTCTTTATTGGACAATTCTAAATTTTTAAAATCATTATCCATGTCCACAAGCTTCTTACAAAATAAATCTCTTTGAGTTTGAACAATTTGCAAAAATTCCATAGTCGCTTCAAAACGAAAAAAATATATATTTTTCAAGAATTTTATTTCTTTTAGCGTACTTCAAATTTAAATGATTTAAGTCGTCATCACTATGGCTATCCATCGAGAGAAAAATAAATAATCCAACACAAGAGAGATGAATAAACAACCACCCTATACACCACTAAACAAGGATCTACACAATAAATTAATGCAAGCCGCTCTGATATAACCTGTAAGGGTAAAAATAAGGAATGCTCCGATACCAATTTGATAATGCGAAAATAAACGTGCTCGGCAAGGATGGTCACATTCAAAAATTCTATTTTTGTAATTTTTTTAATTTAATACCCAAAATCCAATTTTATCTTTTTATCCTAAACATGCATATAAGTGATAATAGATAAAATAAACCAATCATGAAATCAAATAGTGAAAATTAGGAAAAATCCCATTTTAGGGCAAAGTCTATTTTTCAGCACTTCAGAGAAGTTTTACAAGACAGTCAACTTGCAAACTACTTGATATCACCCACAAGTATAACACTTAGTCTTTGCAGAACCGCCAAAGAATACTACTCGAACCTGAGTTGTTCATAGGTGTTGCTCTGCCCTCGGTATCCACCGATCACCCTTCAGCTTTCTTTAGCCTTCTTCTGCTGTGATCACTCGGGTCACAAGTTCAGCCGTAGAGAATCCTCTCCATGAATATGTATTTAAAGATACAACACTTTCTTGGGTTTCAAAAAGATTCACAAAACTATTTGGGGATGTAAAGTGTGCATCAAAAAGTGTTTTGTAACATAAAAGGTGAAAACTTTGGCAACAGATATACAGGAAACGTTTTGGCAAAAGTCTTATGAAATTTGGAGTCAAAATAGGTATTTTTAAACGCGTCAAAAATTTTGAGGCGACGGCTCGTTTGAACGAAAGTAAAACTCGTTCGAACGAGAAAGGCATTTCGTTTAAATGAAAATTGAGTTCGTTCGAACGACAAAGCCATCTCATTTGAACCAGTTTCAAACGACCTTCAAATGATGCAAAATAGTACTGTAGACACCTCATTCCATTACCCTTTAACTCTCCTTAGGTCCCTAGTACCTCCACTCATCACTGAACCCTGGTCACGTCCCGAGTACTGACCTAAAAGCCATCGGGCACTCCCCGGCTCAGTTTGACCCAAAAGTCAAACTCTTCATCTCGACCGAGACTCAATGAATCTTCGAAGGGCACTGAATACCCTTTCCAACGGTTCACCCCGTGCGCGATTCCGACTCACCATGCGGACGAATGATCCGTTTGCGTCCGAAACCCTACCTGGAGGCCACCGGGGGCTTCCAGACTCTGTTTGACCCAAGTCAACTCTTCAGATCGACCGAGGCTAAATGAATCTTTGAAGGGCACTGAATACCCTTTCCAACGGTCCATCCCGTGTGCGATTCTGACATACCATACGGACGAACGATCCGTTTGACTCCGAGAGGTCACCGAATGCTTCTCGATCCCGGTTGACCAACATAAACTCCCCAAACTGGGCCAAACTCTTTGTAATGTTGAATTACACCTCCTAACCTTTCCAATGGTCCATTCCGTGCGCGATTCGGACTTACCATGCGGACGAACGATCCATTTGCGTCCGAACGATTCCCCATCCAGCGAACCGACAAACGCTTCCAAGCCACATTTGACCCAAAGTCAACTCCCAAACTCATGAGTGGTCCAAAGGACTTTCGAATCTCTCGGAAATACCTTTCCAGCGGTATTCCCCGTGCACGATTCTGACCAACGGTTTGCCCTCGGTCGCCAATTTTCCGAAAAAGCCTAAAACACACTGCCAAACGATAGGTCCCAGAACCTGCCTATCGGCACCTTCCTGCCGGTAGGCAGGAAGGGCTCTAAGATGATCGGCAGTCCCCTGGAGCTATAAAATGAGTCCTTGGCCTCATTTGCAAGGGAGATCAGATCATAAGCAAATCACTCTCAGCAAACCCCCAGAAACATCTCTCGAAAGCAGCGTGATTTCAACTTTCAAATCCCTTTTCCACTTCCACTTTTCATCATCCCTTTCATCAAACTTGATGAATTAACCACTCTCCATCATCATCCAAGTGAAAGGTCTACCCTCCAAACATTCAAGATCAAGCTCAAGATCTTCAAGAAGGTCCAACTTTCTCAAACTCTCTCTTTAATTCTCTTAAATTCTCAATAACTTGTTTTATTATTTAGCACTTTTATTATCTCATCTCACACATCCTAATACACTTTTTATTTAGTATTATTGCACATCTCTTATTTTCATATAAATAAAAAACCCAAAAAACAAGAAAAAGAGGGTTTGCTCATAAATTCCAAATAGGGATTCTCACACTTTTTCCTTACTTTTCCCACAACTAAAAAAACACTTTTTCTACACACACACACACACACACACTTACAAATAATAGATTTCTCCATTTGTATTTATGGGTTAAACCCCACCCCTCGTTTATATGCGAACTACGTGGACTTTGATGCCTTTATAGGCTACGTAGGCGTCTCGGGGTAAAACCCGAAACTCGAGTCCTTTTTCTATTATTTTCTATCTTCTCTTTATCTCATTTTCCATTATATTCTATATACTTGTTCTTAGTGACGTATTATTTCATATGCGTTATCGTTCCTTTATAACGGTCAACGTAGGGGTAATCACGTAAATCTTATTTTCTACACTAATCTCACATTCCTACGGATGACTCGCTTTGTCTTTTCTATGATACAAGTCGAGGATTCCTATCTTCATTCTATATATACACATGCACACATATCACGAGGGGAAATATAAAGGAAAATAGCAAATATCCATGAGAAATCGAAAGGGCGCAATGGGTGCCTAACACCTTCCCATTTCGTAACTAAGCCTCCGAACCCTTCTCGAATCATTTGGTTTCGCACGCACCAGTATGTCTTTGGATGCCATCCTTCGGGGTGGCTTCCCCTTTTTCTTTTGTTTGTTTTGAGTAAAATAGACTGGCGACTCTAAATCTCTATACATCTTCACACCTCACAAATCGACGCTGGCCGAAGCGCTCTCCCGAGGGGGGACGCGCGGGACCCGAAGGATCCCTTACTCCCTCCGCGGCGGGGATCGGGGATGGCCACAAGTACGTCCTCATTAGATGCACGTTAGATATAGATATCAAACGATGCTTTGAACGAGAATGTAAAATCGTTCGAATGAGAAACGAATCTCATTTGAACGAGGTTAAAAAATATATATTTTAAAAACTTTGAAAATACCAGCCTTGTTTTTTAATAAAAAAATAAACATCACAAATAACTTTATGAATAATTTCAAACTCCTAAAAGTCTTTATATCTTCTTGGAGATGTTGGTATTCGGTTCGACGAGTCAGTGAGAGTCGGTTTGTAACGGGATATGCCAAATATGTCAAAGTGCAAATAAAATAAATAAAAAGCCTAAGCTAAAATATTTGCGATAAATGAAGATAATAAAAAATAAATGAAAATAATAATAATAATTAGCAGTATTTCTGTTAACTTAGTTTCCTAGAAGAGAAAAAATACGATCCTTAGAATCGGTTTTAAAACATCCTTAGTTTTTTTTAACAAATTGTTTTCTCTTGGTTTTCAAAATAGAAAGTGATGAACACCCAATATTGTTATATTTATACCCTAAATAGACTCATATTAATTGTTTGTTCTCATTAAAATTGATCTTATGTGTGCAATTATTTATCATGTCAGTCAATACGTCATTGCGATTTCAAAAGGCTTAATCCAAGGCAATTGCGGCAAAAATGCAATCAAGAGTGTCAATGAAAATTTCCTAATGACCCGAGATAACTTAAACACTCAATAAACCTTGTCCCTATCCATTCCCTTGTCCCACTCCCAAATTTTCTTACATGTGTATGTGTATGTGTATGTGTGTGTGTGTGTGTTATTTTGTATAAATATATGTGGGTGTTTATGTGTACATATTTTATTATTATAAATATTATTATTATATATTACCATATATATATATATATATATATATATATACCTGCTCTTGTGCTGACCAATTCGCATTTTAAGAGTGCGGACTGTACATGTGTCACCTAGTGGTGAGCCCAGAAAAGAGAGGATGTGTGCCTATAATTTAGGCGATAATTTCTAGGCGCACAGTTAGGTGACACATGTCTGGTCCGCATTCTTAAAATGCGGACTAGTCCGCACAAGAGCATATATATATATATTGTCAGGCTCTCCGACGGGCTAATTTAACGGGCTTAAATGACGGGCTTAATATCGTCCACATGATACGGTCAGGCTCTCCGACAGACTAATTTAACAGGCTTAAATGACGGGCTTAATATCGTCGTCCACACGATTTTAGGACCGCTTTCATCTATTGGACCACCTTTTGGGGACCGCTTTGTCCTTTTATGTCTTTGTCTTTTTCTAACGTTATAGGAATAGAAATTTCTACCCTAATAATTTCTAGAGTCTTAAGCTTATTTTTAATGTCTGGGAGTCTAAGAAAAGTTTCAGAGCTGCTACTTCTTCGACTTCTTCCGTCACTATCGTACTGAAATTCTGAATAGTGGGGATTATCTATGTAAATATTTTCCTCAGTGAGCCTAGAAATTACAAGCGGTTTTGAGGAAAAATATTCTATTCTTAAATACCTTATGCGATATTGAGGTTTTATCAGTCTAGTTTCTTTATATATCTGATTAACAATATCAATTATATCGTTATTTATGAATTCGTCTAAATTATTATCACCATAGGATGACAAAAATCTACGATATGTTCTAGGGGCAGCTGTCTCTACGTTTTTAAGAAGAGGACGGATTCCTCTAGCTCTAATTAAAATAGTTTTGGTTTCGGCTAGCCTTTTTTGCCTAATAAATTTTAATACGTCTATACTGTCTTCAATTATTGTAGTATATTCTTGATATTTCTTAGGTCTTTACAGTTTTTCTGCAAAATCTTCAGTTCTTAATTTTTGTCTAAAGAGATAACAGTTCATGTTCTAATTATTTCTATTCTAGGTACTTCACGCACTAACCACTCAATAACCTGGTCTATATATTTGAAAGTACCATCTGCGTATATTAAAGCAGATTCTATAAGTTCTTTATCATTAGGTTCTTTAAGAGTCCAATCTTGGATTTTTGTAGTTAAGTCTAAATTTATTTTATTATCATATGTTAAAGAGTCTGTAGTGATCTGTAGGCTCATGCAAGTTTCTTTTAGAACAATAATATGTAAAATAGTTAAGGGTTTGGTTCGAGTTATACCTTCCTTCTGGTCTGTAATATATTTATCTTCCTTCCTTCTTCTCTTCAGCTTTGTTACTATTCTTCTCCAATTTGGGCCTCCTACAACTCTTTCTTTATGTATTGCACCTCAATCCACTAATTTGGCGTTGTACCTGTTTCCTGCATGTATGCCTTCACGCCTAACGCCCACCTGGCTAACGTCTCATGGAAAATCAGCACCTGACGGCGGTTCAACAGTATAACACCTTGTGTGCTACACCAGAGGTTCCACATAATAGTTCTCTATAAACAAAAAGTTGGAGATAATTTGGAAAATAATAATAACTCAACATAAGAGATTTCTGGAAAAGAAAATAATTTTATTGCATAGCATAAGTAAATACAACTCTCCCGTCTCCCCTCTCCCCTAGCTATGAGAGGTTTACTCACTCATGTACATATTACTCTCTAAGCTTACACACTCTCTCTCACTTCTAATCTTCGATATCCTCCACACAACCTTAGTTGTCCCTTTTATAACACAAGGGAGCTCTAAAAATGACTGGAAATCAGAGGCTAAAAGCTAACCGGTTGAAAGTGATAACTAAGCTTTTTGTGTATCCCCGGCAACGGCGCCATTTGATAACTAAGATTTTTGTGTATCCCCGGCAACGGCGCCATTTGATAACGTGACCTTTGTGTGTCGTTGTTGAAAGCCAAGTTAGTCAAAATCTCAATTACCTACAAATATAAAACAATCTCAAGTGTAGAGGTAAGTAAGGGTATCAATCCACTTTCTAGGGAGTAAGCTAGAGACAAATTCAATTGTAATTCACTTTTTATTTTCTTTTTGTGCTTTTTCACTTTTCTACTTTTTTTTTAGCTTTTTCAAATATTAAAACAATAAGGTGAGGTGAGGTTTAAACTAAACTAGACTAAATGTGATATGATAAGAATTAACTAGAAAATGACTAAAATGAAAATTAAAGTCTAAACTAAAAATAAGAAACAAGTGAGGTAAATAATTGTGAAAATAGTCAAGGAGTGAGATTATACCATAAATTTTAGTTATTCTAATTAATTAATTTAATTATTTGAATTCTCCCAAATTAATATCAAAATTACAAATTAACTCTCGTTGCAAATGTAATTTTAATAATAACATTTTAGAATATTAAGTTTAACACCCCACAACTCTAGAAAAATAGATCTACACTCCTTTTAATTAATCACACGCTAGGATCGATCAATTAGAATTTATGTAAATCTTATAAAATAAATTTAGAGTTGAAATTCAAGTTATAATACCCCACTTAAGAAACCTCTATCTCTAGTTCGAATCTAAAATAGGTATTATAACTAGAATTTTGATTTTCTCTCGAAAATCATTTACCCTCTCTCGAGGCGTAAATCTAAGGGTGAGGGATCAAAATTAACATTCAAAGGGACCTTTCAAGTAATTAAACTAATTAAAATAAAATAACATCAAATAAGGGTTTTACTCCACCCCTTGAAAAAGGTTTTAGCCTAACATGGTATCAAACATAATAAACAAATATTCAATAGACATAAAACAAATGAGATGAGAAAAGAACAATCAAACTTCAATCTCTTGATGCTTAATTGATCTTCAATCCATGAGTTGAAATTCACATCCATTAATTTGAATGATTCAAACACAATTACATCAAGAATCTCACTCAATTTAATCCTCACAACAATTTATTTTCTCCTCACTATCTAAAAAAAAGAAAATAAATATTCTACTCTAAAAATACACTAAAATAGTATTTTCTCTCTCTATAAATTCCTATCTATTTGATGATCATCATCCAAATGGTGTCTTGAGTCTTCTTTTATAGTAGATGCATGGCACACATGGGGCTAAGGGGTATTTTGGGTAGACAAAGGTGCAAGAGGGTGTGTAAGGTATTGGATGAGGGTTTATTTAGGAATTTAATGGAGGGTGCATGTGGTTTGGGTGTGAGGTCATGATAATAGGAGAATGAGGGTATAAAATCTGATTTGGTATAAGGGTATTTTTGGGTATTGGGTTTAGTAGGTAGTTGGGGGTTAAATTGGGAAAAAGAGGTTAAAGAAATAAAATGGGTTTATTAGGCACATGGGGAATTATTTGGTCTTGCTTGGGATTTGGCAGCTAAAATTCGTGAGAAGGAATAATGGTGTTTGAAATGGGTATGGAAGGTGAAGGTTTTTGGGAATGGGTAATGGGTTTTGAGGGTTGACTTTGAGTTTGTTGAATGGTGGGTTCGAGTTTGGGTTTGGATTTGGTTGAGGGTAAAAGGGGTGAGGGAGCAGGGGACATCGGAGACTGGTGAAAAACGGCGCCGGAGGTGGTGCCGGGAACGTGTACGGCGGTGTCGGGGGCTTGGGTTGGACTCGCCGGATGTTGACAGGGATCGCCGAGGTTGGATGTAGGGTCGCGATTGGAGGTGGGTGAGGGGCTGGACAGGTCTCGGTTTGGATTGACATGGTTCGGCGGGTGGGTAAAGGGTCGCCGCCGGGCAGAAGGTCGCGCCGGCGGGTACTGATGTGGGTCGCCGCCGGTTGGGGAATGGGTCAGGGTAGAGGCTGGGATCGGGTAAGGGTCGCGGGTAGGCTGGGGATTGGGTCGTAGGTCCGGCGGGAGTTAGAGCGCCGCCGGCAGCGGTGGGGTTTGGGAACGGTCACCGGAGGGAGAAGGTTTTCGCCGGAGGGGGGGCGGATGAGTGTAGGGTAGAGGCTGGGGATGCAGGCGGCTCAGAGGTTGATGGTGGTGAGGATTTCGGGTTTTGTGAGTTGGTTATGGTTGTGGGTTTTGATGGAGGTGGGTGTTTGGTAATGGAGAGTTGATGAGAGAGAGAGAGAGGATGTGTATGTGGAGAAGATGAAGTAGGGGGTGTTGGTGTGTGGTGAGGTGTATAGGATTATGATGTGGGTGAGGTGGTAGTTAGGTGTATGTGAGTATGTATGACATTGGGGTGTGAGTGCTAGGGTGTGAGTGTTTAATTAATTTGGACACCTTAAAAATAACTAACACTAAAAAAAACTAATAAAACTAAAAATCTAAAATAAAAATCCTACTTCTAATAATAAAAGACTCAAAATAAAATTAAAAAGAAATAAAATATAAAATCTAATAAAACTTAAAATTAAAATCTTAAAAAGAAAATGTAAAAACTAATAAATAAATGAAATCCTAAAAATTAAAATCCTAATAAAATAAAATAAAACTAAAAACTAATAAAAATCAAAATAAAATAAAATTATACTAATAAAAATAAAAATAGAAAATAAACCTAGAAAATACTAAATAAATTCTAAAAATAAAAATGACTCAAAACTAAAAATCTAAAAAATAATGATAAAAAGGTACAAACTAACACACACGGGCTTGGGTGACAGTTTGAGCTAGGTTTAGGCTTGGGTTAGGGTACGGGATTAGTAATTAGGTCCATTTTACTACAAGTTGCTTCGAATTATAGCTTTGACACTGCAACTATAATTAACCCTGCAAGATAAACATTTAAGCGCATAAGACTCATATTACCGAGAATTAGAAATTAAAGTACGTCTATTTGGGGTATAAATTGTACAGTTTTGGGTGCTTATCAGAATGCATATAATAATTAAATCGGAATACAATTATTAAAGGTCTACAGCTTTGGAATCTTTTGAGTCTTTCACGTTTCTTCCTTTTCCAAAGGCAGTCTTGACGTCTTGCGAACATAACGTCTTCAGTTGTTTCTTTCTTCTTTACGAAAAGAAGTTGTCTGGCGCCCATATGGGGCAGGCTGAGTTGTCTTAATCTTTATACTGCAAGGGAATCATCAGTATAAATAATAGAGTCTTCAGTCTTTAATAATTCATCGAGTAGGGTGGGGCCCTTCTATGTTCTATCTTTGTCTTCTTCTGCCTCGTCTTTGTCTTCATCTGGTAGAGCATTACTGTTGAAGAATTCATCAATTACGCCTACCACTCTAAGGTTGGCTGGAAAAGCAATGTCCACCATTTCTTTAGATTCTTTCTTGAGTCTTTCATTAATGGCTCATCAGACTGGATAATGAGGTCTTCTTTATGGTATGCAGTGTACCATTTGTCTTTACCTGTTAACAGTTCCATGATTGCTATCGTCTCCATAGCTTGGGCAATCTGGAGTTTGGAATTATTAACAATTAAGTCTTTAGTCTCGTCTTCGGATAAAATCTTCACATCTTCAAAAGAATAATTTGGAGCAATCTGGTAGATCCTGTCAAATAGGGGAAGGAAGTCTTCTACTTTTTTAACATATTCATGAACTATTTTTCCAAAAGCAATAGCTTCTTCTGCCGTCTTTATCTGGATGAGTTCAATGAACCCATAGTCTGCTAAGGTGATCTGGGATATGTCAGCTTTTCCAAAAAGATAAAATTTTGGAACATCTTTGAAGAAACCTCTAAACATTAAGGCATCTCCATTAATTTTGGATAATAACATATTAAAATGTTTAATAATGTTATTAACATCTTTCTGATAGTCTTCTGATATAGGAAGATTATTATGACCAAAAGTTATAACAATCTTAGCCTTAAAAGTCTTTTTCTGATAATAAAAATTATTAACAAGTCCAGTTTTGGAGGATTCTCAAGAGTCTGAGCATAAGTCTGAGTCTGCGATCTAGGGATAGCAGTACCACTGAGTTAGGTGACTGCAAGTCTTTGAGTCCTCATCAATCTGACAATGGCTACCAAATTTTGTTTGAACTCTATCCACAGTCTATTCTTCACGTTCCACCATATAGCATCTATAAAAGTGTATTTTCATCATTTGAAAATTCTCGTCTAAATTTTATCAGGTTTGGATATCTTTGATCAGGTCTATATTGGGGGAAATACATCTTCCCAATGAGTCTATTTCGATAAACAATCTCATGTCTAGATTTTTCAGGAGGAACTAAGATATCATCAAAGTTCTCTAGGATTGGTATTTCTTAAGAATCTTGAATATGAGTCTGTCTTTGCGTTATACCAGCATTTGATCTTACATATCTAAGATACTCTGCAAAGACTTCTTTGTTCAGTCTATTTGTTCCAGAGGAACTCATGTTGTCTAAGTCTTCTATTTGCAACATAAAACATGAAATCATATTAGTGTTAGCAAACATTGGCTCTCTTGATATAATGTCTGGAATGGTATTTTTACTTCCCTTAATATGTATAACAGAGAAGTCATAACCATTAAGCAATTATTACCATCTAATAAGTCTATTAGTCATTGATTTGAACAAGTCTAAATCTTTGAATTTTACTGCATAAGAAGAGTCAGTATACACAGTAATACGTTTAGGTCTAAGAAAAAGCATAAATTTTTCTATTGCCCTTACTATAGCTAAAACTTCTTTTTCATGAGCAGTATATCTTATTTCTGGATCAGTAAAGGTTCCAGAACTATATCTACAAAGTTTCTTATTTTTAGTCTAATGATTAATGGCAAAGTATATTGCTCCCCATTATTTATCAGATGCGTTTGTTTCTACTATAAATTGGTCTTTAGCGTTGGGAAGTTCAAGTAAATAAATATTTTTTACTACTTCTTTAATTTGTCTTATAACTTTAAAATCATCTTTAGTCCAATAAAAAGGATTAGTCTTGTCTGTTCCTTTTAATTTAGCAGTTAAACTTTGTCTCTTTGAAGCAAGGTCTTTGATAAAATCTACAGCACAATTAAGCAATCCTAAAAATGATTGTAATTATTTTCTATCTTTAAGTTGGTCTGGAAATTCAAGAATCTTCTTGGTTATGTGTTCTGCTAAGGATACTTTTCCTTTATTTATATGCATTCCCACAAAATCTATTTCAGTCTGAAATAATTGCATTTTCCTTTCGAAAATAACAATACTATGTTTATCTAATTCTAAAATAATCTTTTTAAGATGGTCTACATATTCTATCTCAGTCTTACTGGCTGCAATAATGTCATATATGTAAACAAGACAAAATTCTAAATAATGTCTAAATATATTATCCACTCTTCTTTGGAATACTTGAGGATCATTCAAGTATCCAAATGGCATTACTAGCCATTCGTATTTTCCTTGGGGCACACTAAAGGTTGTCCAAGTAATACTGTCTGGATGCATCTTAATTTGCCAGAAGCTTGATTTGCAATCAAACTTGTTGAATATAATTCTATCTTCAATCAAATGGATTAGATTATTCTTGTTTGGTATCTTATAGGAATCAAACTCACAATTCTTATTTAATTGTCTATAGTCTGTAATCATACGTCTTTTTTCTCTTTTTCGTTCAGATTCATTTTGAACATAGAAGGCGAGGCTATTATGTCTACTTTTACTTTCTCTAATAATGCCTAGCTTAAGCATTTCATCTATGTCTTTTTTAAATTCTTCCTTGTATTCTTGTGAATATCCTTTCTTATAGGTTCCACCATTAATAGTTGTGTCTGGGTTAATAGGGATAATTTCACAATAAATTTAGTCTTTATCCCACTTAGCAATGGAATTTTCTCCTACAGTAGGCTCTGCTAATTGCCTAATCTTTTCTTTTTCTACCTCTATATCCATTTTCCTTTGTTTTGGATATAGCTTGAACCTGTAATAAGGTGTGCTGGGCTTGATCTCAAATGTCTTGTTGTATAAGCATTATTTGCTTATAACACTTTTGGTCTGGATACTTACATTCTTTTTTTAAGGGTTTAGTAAATATTAGGGCTTCTTGTTGGGTTGTAAATCTAGGTCCACCATGCTCAGCTGAAGAACTCTGATGTTTTATGAGTCTATAATGGGGTTTGACCTGCATAAGGTCAAAGGCAGTCTTGTGATCTATTAGAGGGGCTTTAATATTAAATTCCTCTTTATCAGTAATTAATATCTTATCATTATACTGAGTATACGGATGATATTTACTAATAAAGTCTTGTCCTAAAATAATGTTTCTTGTGAAACTAGGACGAGGATCCACTATCCAAAATCGATGATTAACGATTTTGTTGGTCTGATTTTCTAGTTTAAAGTAAATAGGAATATTCTGAAAATATAAGGTAAATGGTTCTCCATTAGCTACCTTACCATAAATTTCTTGATTATTTTCTAGAAAATAATCTTCAGGGAAGGCATTAGCCTTGCAAATACTCTGAGAGCATCATGTGTCTATAAAAGCTGAAAGTCTTTTAGGATCATTTTTGTGTTGTATAAATAATTCTACAAAACAAGCATGTGGTTTAGTCGAAATCCCTAAATTATTCTTTTCTAAAATAGATATTCCTTTCTGAGGTTTATCTATAAAATCTAATGGTATTAGGTCTTCTGAACTACTATCAGAACGGTATCCTTCTAAATCATAGGAAATTTCTTTTACTTTTAAGTCTTCATTTTCTTGTAATCTTTTGGCTATATTTTTATCAATTTCTTGATAATATGTATTAATATCCAAGTCTATTTGAGCGTTATACTGGCTAGTATAAATTTCTCTAAATCTAGATCTCCAACAGTTTTCATGCTAGTGTAATTGACAAATAACACAAACCATAAATAATTTTGTTTGTATAGTCTCTAAGCATTTTACACATCTAAAGTCTTTCCTTCTATATTTCATTTCAAATGTGAAATAATGTATTTCATCAAAGTAACATATAAGTATATATGTTAGTAACTCAGTATTACTAATTGTCCATCTTTTCTTTAAACAGGTGCTCAATATACATTTATACCAAGCTTCTTCGAAGTCTATATATTCATCATCTAAATCGTCTTAATTAGCTTGCATCATATATAAATCTAAAGTATACTAAGAGTCTTCATACTCATCAGTATCACTATTATAGTCTTCTGAATCACTATATGTATATGCACTATAGATACTAGTATTATCATCATCTTCTATGTCTGATATTTCTATAGCATATAGGATATCTAATTCTTCTTGATCTGCATAGTCTAATATTGTATTAATAATCTTAGTACCTTCTTTATCCTTCTTATTAGGGCAGTCTTTAGCAAAGTGTCCTTATTTGCCGCAAGTTTAACATTCTTTTATGGCAGTCTTAGATTGGGCTACATCTTTTTCTTTCCTCTAATTAGGAACCTTCTTATACTTATCAGTGTTCTTCTTAAAATACCTTCTTTGGTTAAATCTATTTTTCTTAGTCTTAGAGTTCCTTTCTCTAAAAGTAGTAGATGGTCTAAATCTATATTTCTTCGAAAATCCTAAAGGTCTAGTCATAAACTTCCTATGTTTCCATTCTAATTTCTTTTTGAATTTCTTAGATTCACTTCCACATCCCCATTGGATTGGAGTGATGTATCTTTCGTCTTTTATTGGAGGGATCTATTTGAAAGTCTCTTCTATCAACTTTTCTTGCGTTATATCATGTCTCTTAGATATGATATAGTCTTTGGCGAAATTAATTCTTTCACCAAGGGAGTTATTCTTAACTCCATCTACTCCTGGTCAATTCTTATATTCATTAATTAGGATTTGTCTTATGGCGGGTATCTTTCTAAAGTATTCATCTTTTAAGGTCTCTCCAAATTCTTTAATTTGGTAATATAGCTGCTCATAATTATTGTTATATTCATTGACCTTATCTAGTTTGCAAATGCTAAGGAGGGCTAACTTAGTTTTTGCTAGGTCTTGTTCATTGATATGAGCTAAATGTCCAGCTCCAATAAATTTTGACGTGAACAATTGAATATATTCTTCAATTGATCTTTCTTCTAGGTTTTCCTTCATTTTCTCAATTCTTAGCTAAGGAGTCTTCATCTGTAGCCTTTCTCAAACCATCTAAATAGTCTTTCGCAATTCCTCTAATGAATTGCTCAACGTATTGCTTATATAAAGTTGCATCTCATTGTTTATTAGACGCAAAACACATGTTCATCTGATTACGCCATTCGTCTAGGGCCTTCTTCCTATCTTGGACATTGTCTAAATTAAGGTATATCCCAACTGGATTTATGGCTTGACTTTTCATGGTCTTAACGGGAGTAAAACTCTTGTCACTAGTTGGAAAGTCTTTTATATAATCAGGTTTAGTCTTAACTAAAGTTCTAGAGTGTATAGGAATATTTATTCCTATTGGTTTACTAAAAAGTCTAGGAGCATCTTCTATCCTACTACTACATCTTATCTCTTGTTTATTAGGACCTACTTATGTAGCTAGCATTAGTCTTTCTTCTCCTTCTTTTATTAGTCTTAAACTTCTAAGAAGTTCTTTATTATTCTTAGATTCTTTTAATTTTAATATACGCTCTTGAGCTATCATATTAAATCTTTCTCTTTCTTGAAATCTAAAAGAATGACTTTTTTTAAGGTGATCTTTAAATGTCTTCATGTCCAATTCCGAGGGTTCATGTCCAAAGTTTTGGATCCTAGCGTTTTCTCTAACTAAGTCTTTATTTTCAAATGATCTTCTAGATCTAATTACCGGGGCTTGTCTTAGTAAACTAGAACTAGTCTTACTACTACATTCTCCATCTCAAGGATCATTGATTATGGCTTCTCCCATATTTCTAAACTTAACTTCTTCAGTCTGGATATTCTTATTGATAATCTTAAGAGGGCCAAACTGGATAGTAATATTTCCAGTGACGTCGTCTTGATTAATAAACAAAGGTTTATTCTGTATAGTCTTAGTTTCTTGAAATTCAGGAAATTGCCAAAGGGTCTTAGCTTTTTCTTTCATTGGTCCAGTATTCCTAATACTTTAAGTATGATTGTAGTCTGAAACATTAGTTTTAACTAATATTTCTTCATTAAGTCTATCGCTAATAATTCCAGATTGTATTCCTTCATAAGGAAATTGGGAGAACTTCACATAGCTTTGGAATTCTATATTTATATTAGCGCCTGGGATAATATAGTCTTCATATCCACTAGCATATAAGATTAACTTAAAATGTTGGGCTGTGTCTACGGTTACTGTAAATTTCGGGATGACATTAAAGTATCATATGTTGTCTGACATTTCTAATTGGGCTATCCCAATAAGGCTTTTTTCAAAATCTTTCCATCCTTTATCTACTAAACAACATAATAGGTTGATATTATTTTGCAGGCTATGTAATCCTTGGATTCTTACTTAAAAGAGTCCAAAGGTTAGGAATTGAAACTTCCTATCAGTTCCTCTAGATCTAAGCCATTCTGAGTCAAAAACTTGAAGCTCGGTGTAGGATTTGTCTAACACATGATTTCTACAATGATAAGTCATGTTATAATTAGGAATCTTAGGAGTGGAACCTTCTTTAAACAAGTCTATGTATCTAACAGCTGGAAGTTTTCCATTATGAATGGAATCTTCAACAATCCTCCAGTCAACTTCACCCCATTCTTTCCATTGGAGAGGATTGGTGAAATTTCTCTCCTTCCACCATGTTCTAACATTAGAGGATGAATCCTTAAGTCTTTGGAGCATACAATTACTCTGTCCAATATTTAGGATATTGCTAACTATCTTACTAGTCTTATCTAATCCATCATTTATGATTCGTCTAGTTATGGTCTTTCCTTCCTTAGTTCCTACATAAGGAGATTCTCTAAATTTACAGGTGGTTACCTGTTTTTGTTCAAATATTTTTCAATCCTTTCTAAAGAGTCTGAATAATCTTTTTGTCTTTTATCTGCCTAAGGATTTCTTCATTAAATGCCCTATTCTCTTTTCTTGCATTATTGTTAATATCTTCATTATTTTTAACAAGAGTATTAACAAGAGAATTAGTGATCTTATTAATGTAGTCTTTTAATTCATCTTCTTTTTCTTATTTATGCACAGATTCGTGTGCCATCCTAGCTTCTATGGTTTCTATAGTTTTTTCTATTTTATCTAAATGAGTTAAAATAAACGGAGAGTCTAATTCGGCTTGGGAGGGTTTATTATATATAAACTTTATTCCCTTTATAATTTCTTCGTATTTTTCTTCTACTTGGGCCATGTCTAGTCTAAGTTCATTAATAATACTATCCATTTTGGATAGGTTATGGCTTTCCATATTATTAAGATAATTTGCTAAATTTTGTTGAAATTTAATAAAGTCTGTGTAAAAGGTGGTTAATCCTTTTGTCTTAGCTTTTAAATCTAATTGTAAGTCTTTAACAAAGCTACTATTATAGCCTTGGGTAGCAGCTATGGATGTAGAGATGAAATTTAATCTTTTTAATATGAGTCTAGTTGCTTTAGCAGCGTTGGCAATCTCATTTTTATTTATCTTATAATAAAATCTATCATCATTTATCTTTTCAAATATTATTTGGTAAAAATCTGCTAAGGTCTGAATGGAGAGGTCTCTAGGTGCCTCATTCCAGTCTGATCTAACTATCTTCATTAGATAGATAATTGCTTAATCTAGGAACAAGCTTAGCTTGTTCTTTGGTAAGTTTAATTAACTCACTATCTTGATTTTTTATTAAAGTCTTAATTTCTAAAATGTCCTTGTTATGGACTTCTATATGATTAGTATTAATATTTATTTCTTGTAGAACTTGTACTAGGTCTATAGGGATTTGGCTATCTATTTCTAATGTTCTTTTAGAGATATTCTTTTATCTATGTTTCTAGGGTATGAGTGTCTTTTATTAATTGTCTTAATATAAGGAGTATACACTTATTTTGGTCTATTATGTTATTAATAGCAATGGCAGTAACTTGTCTACTATCTGCGTGTTTGGCTGGGATGTGTTCAGTGTGTGAACAACCGTCTATGTGTGAGGTAAAACAACCTTCTGGGTCTAAATCAGTTATGGGTATAGGTTGGTAGTCTAGATTGGTTCCAAAAATATCTTTATAAATGCTAGGGATAAATCCCAAGGGCATTAAAGTCTTTTTACTATAAGTCTAAAAGGAGTGTCTTATGGCTCTGATACCACAATTAGGGTTTGGTCGAAATTTGGCGGGATTGGCAGGATTCTAAAATTCTTAAAGGTCAGATACCAATTTTGGGTCTAAATTATAATTCTAGTAATTATATAGTCTTAAAATAAGGTTTTACTATAAGACAAGAGGAGACCATTAAGTAAAATAACAAAAAGGTCTTTGGGACCATGAGGGGACCACGTGAGGATAAGGAAAAAAGTCCGTTAATCCGTTCTTTAAGAAGTCCTCGTAAGAGAATATATATGTGTGTGTGTGTGTGTGTGTGCGTGTGTGTGTGTGAACACATTATATATTGACTTACTTGAGTCTGCATATATAGGAGTTCCAACTTGTTTGGATATCTAGACAAAATATGTTATATTAGTTTAAGAACTCCATCTCCTCAAAGGTTCAAATTCATTGAAGAAATCCAGTCCAAAAGAACCTTCAAGATCAACATAAATGGAAGTTAATTTTATACCTTAAAACCACAAATAGGACACTTGCACTGCATCATACATATCATCTATTTGATTTAATGGTTTTTCAACACTTCAAATGTTTTTAAAATCAATTTAATTCAATTCAAATCATTTTATATAATTTTAAATAATTTTCAAATGATTTTTGAATTAATTAAAATGTGTTTTTAAAAGTGTTGTGGGTATAAATTGAATTTCAGAAACTTGTTTTCTATGCTGATTGTTTGCTGGGTAGAATTCGAAAGCGCTAAAGATTTCAAGGTAGCCCCTGTAATTATTTTCAACACGCGTTTTAGTCCTGTACGTACACGTGTTGGCAACTTATCGAGTAGATTTGTGCTTTCTATTAAACACAAAATGCTTACACATCCCCAGCCCTTGGATCAACTTAATCAACATACTGCATGCATTTTGTCTCAATCCTTGTGACCTAGCCTAAACCAATCAGTGATCATTTAACCCACTGCCTATGTTAAACTTTTGGATTTAAGTCAATCCATCTAGACTTAATCTCAGCCATAGGATAGAGGCCAAAGTTCTCGATCCTTCTAAGCTTAGTATAAAAAAGGGACCAAGCCTCAGCATTTTGAGACTTTTTCCATTTTGTTAACTTTGAGAGAAAAGAGAGAGTAGAGAGAAGGGAGAAGATAGGGAAAAGATTAGAGCGAGACTAGAATAAGAAACCCTACGTCTTCTTCGTAGTTCAAACCCTTGTGTGTTTCTTCCAAACCAAACACCAAAACTAAAAAAGTTCCAAACACCAGAAAACCCATTCTTGAGAGTTAGACGTTTTAGGGTTTTTGTGTTCATTGGTGTTGTGTTTTCATTTTGAAGACCTCTTCAAAACTTTGATTCTCTCAGAACTCGTCTCTAAAAAAGACTTAAGTTTCATTGTTGAAACTCAGTTTTTCTAAAAGAGAACATCTCACGTTTATTTTGTGTTTCTCTTTTTATATCTATCATTTTAGATCTATTATGTTTCAACGAGTTTTTGAAATAAAGACTTTTAGTTTCAAAATATTTTTCAGATCTAGAGAGTTGTGTGTTTCTAGTTTTTTATTTCATATTATATAAAATACTGAGTGTAAAAAAATAAAAGGAACACAAAGAACTCTTACTAAAGTTTTAAGGCGTACATATCTGAAAAAGAAGTTTTATCACAAAAACTGTTGAATCAGTTTTGCATGTTAAGTCTGAATCTGTTTTAATAAAGTAGACTTCTACTCTAGTTTGGATCTCAATTGCAGATTTACAATTTCAAACATATTTTCAAAACCCAAAAGTTGTTTAAGACCTTGAATCGTCTTCTGAGCAAGGTATCCTTGAGATTTGTGGTTAAATAAAAGATCAAGAAGTCTTGGATTGAAAAAACAAGATTTAGAAATAAATTTCATCTTAGAACTACTGTAATTTGTTAGGAAAGTTTATATAAATCTTGAGAGGGTGAGTAGCATGTTTGCATGTAGTAACACATCACAAACACTATCTCACACGAACACTTAGACACTGTGGTTCTGTCTGAGAATCTTGGATATTGAAAGAGTTGCTGGAATCAGAATTCAAAGAGAAGGAGACACTACACCAAAATGGTCAAATTGGCACCCTTTAAGCGCTTAGCCTTATCACGTCATTGACCGTGATAAAAAACACGCATTTTTTCACGATCATTGGTCGTGATAATTCCGTGACAAACGCTTGTCACGATCATTGACCGTGACAATACTATAAAGTTGTCACGATCATTGACCGTGAGACGTCCGTGATAATTCTGTCAGTAAAAAAAACTCCCTCTTCTTTTTTTCCCACGATTTTGTCCCCTCCATTTCTCTCTCTCTCTCTTTACAACTTTGGTATGTTTTCTCTCTCTATTTCTCCTCCATTTATGTATATATGTATGTATATGTGCGTGTGTGTATATATGTGTGTGTAAATGTGCGCGTGTGTGTGTGTGTATGTGGTGTATAAATACGTGGGGGGGAGGCAGGAGGGCTGGGGGAGGGGAGGGGAGGGGGTGTATATGCGCGTGTGTATGTTTGTGTGTGTATATATGCGTGTGTGTGTGTGTATATGTGCGTGTGTATGTATATGTGCGTGTGTATATTTGTGTGTGTGTGTGTGCGTGTGGTGGGCAGGGTCAGCCGGGGGGGAGGGGGTGTATATGTGCATGTGTGTGTGTGTTTTAATTAAATTTTTATTGGTTTATTAGATATTGCCCCTCATATTGTAGTGGCCATTGTAAAAGAATTGATTGATTTATTATTGATTGGTTGTTAATTTTTTTTGTAAATTAATAATTAGTGCCCCTTTCATATGCAAGTAGGATTGCCCCTCATTGTAAATTAGTAAATTAATAATTGTATATTTTAATTGATGAAAAGAATTAATTGAGTAGATGAATTACAAGAAGTACGAGATACACATTTGTTATTGCCATTGCGGTTGGATCATAGTGGATCGATCATGGTTTGGTTAATTTAAAAAGTGGCACGACCACTGGATTATTGTCCATATGGGGGTGGAATTTTTCAACTTTTTTTTAAAATTACTTTGTATAATGAACAATATATATATAGTATGATAATTAAATGAAACATACTTGAAATTATATTACAGTGCGCATAGATACTAGCCTTCTAGTTCTTATGCGTAGGCATTCAATAGCCCTTAGACCCGTTCGAGAGTCATTACCCCTGTAATGAGATCTCTCGAATTGTCCCATTTGGACACTTTGGGACTGCATAATTTCTGTATAATAATATTCTTAGTGGCTTAAAGTTGTTACTTTTGGAGGAAGTTCTGCAGTCGTATCCTAATGTTCTCGGGGTACATACTAGATTGACAAGTGTGACTGTTATTTCAATTGATCAATTGAAATAACACTCACACTTGCCAATCTACGTCTTGTACTTGGAGAACTAAGGGGATATGCTGTCAAATTTTTCTCAAATCATAACAATGTGCATGAGCTGTTAAGTATATTACAGAAAAATGCGGTATTGAATGGGATAGGACCACTCACCCTTTAGAGGAGATGGAGGAAATAGAAATTTCTATTATAAATTGTATTTGAATTTGAATTTGAAATTTAAAAATCAAATATAAAAAAGACATAATTAAATGAAACATACTATAAATCTAAGTTTTGTTTATACTAATCCATGAATATACGCATCTTACCTTTAATAGGTGATTAGTTGTGGTAGCTGTGATGGGATATCCGAAATACAAAGAGTGGATGGGTGAGACAAATAGAATGGGGGATGTGTTTCGCAGAGGTGCTAATAAATTTGTGAAATACGCAAAGAGATTTCATAATGATGAAGAGTTTCCGTGTCTGTGTGCTAGGTGTAAGAATGGTAAGGTGTTTGAGTGCAAAAAAGTTGAACTACATTTGTTAAGATCGGGTATGCAAGATAGTTATCGATTTTGGAGTTTTCACGGTGAATTAAAAGTTCCTTTTTTCCCCGAAAAGCCTTCACAACAACCTTCAACAAGTAGGATAGATGTAGAAGAGGACGATATAGATCATAATATGTTAGAGAATTTAGTTGATGATGTGTATGGAGTTTATGAAGCAGAGGAGAATGATGTTACTGATGATGTACAAGGTTCAAGTGCTCATGAAGATATCACGATAAACCTTGACGATGACTACCAAAGTTTAAAATTTAAGGTGACCCAATCATTATACTCTGGCTGTGAGAAAGATCAAACAATTTTACATGCCATGGTTGGTTTGCACAGTTTGAAGATGCAGTGCGATTTGTTTGGCAATAGCATGATAGGAATTCTGAACTGGGTGAAGGGGTTACTACCCAAGGAGAATACGCTTCCAAATAGCTATCCTGTTATGAAGAACGGTTTGAAAAGTTTTGTAATGAAGGATAAATCGATTCATGCTTGTGTCTATGACTCTATACTATACCGAAAGGAGTATGAAAATCTCGATCGTTGTCCGGTTTTCAATGAACCTAAATATGTCCAATCTACTAGTAAAGGAGGCACAAGCTCAAAAGTTCCACAAAAAGTGTTGAAATATTTTCCCGTTGGGCCTAGATTAAAGCGATTTTTCACAGTACCATGGATAGCGGAGGCAATTACTTGGCATGCTAGGGCAGAAGTAGGGGGTAATCACATGCGTCATCCTATTGATTCAACAGCTTGGAGGAGGATAAATTATGAGTATCCCGATTTTGCTCGAGAATAGTGCAACATTCATTTAGCTATATCAACAGATGGTCTCAATCCATTTGTAAATCTAAGCACCAATCAGAGTGTATGGCCAGTGATTCTAGCCCCACTCAACCTCCCTCCTTCACAGTGTATGAACCCTGAATTTTCGATGATGTCTTTGTTGATACCTGGGCTAAAGGCACCAAGTTATGACATCGACATCTACCTGGCTCCTTTGGTAGAAGAATTAAATGAGTTGTGGGAAGAGGGTGTGCAATCATTTGACTCTTTTAGAAAAGAAGAGTTTACGCTGAAAGTTATGTTAATGTGGGCAATTCATGATTTTCCAGCTTATAGGACATTATCCGGTTGTGTAGTACATGGTTATTTGGGGTGTCCTATTTGTGGAGAGGAGACTGAATCTCTTCGTCTATCCTTTAGCTCAAAAAATGTATACCATTGCCATAGGAGGTTTTTACCCCCGAATCATAGTTTCAGATTTGAGAAAGGTTTCAATTTTTTATTGGGCGAGGTTGAACATAGGCTACCGCCGTGACAACTTTCAGGTTCAGAAATTGAAAGTAAATCTTCTGAATGTGGCCCTAATATGCCAGGTAAGAATCCCAAATTTAATAATGTCAAGCATAAGAAGACCCCAACTATGAATAAAACTTAGACAAGAAAGGCATGGATTAGGAGGTCAAATTTATTTGACTTGCCTTATTGGAAGAATAACTCAGTGCGCCATGTATTAGATGTGATGCATGCAGAGAAGAACTTCGCTGAACATATTGTGGGCACTTGCCTTGGGGGGAGTCATTCGAAGGATGGAGAAAATGCATGAAAAGACCTTATATCATTAAAACTTAAACCACAACTATGGTTGAAAGAAGATAGTAGGGGAAGGATAATAATTCCCCCTGGTGCATTTACTTTGACGATGGGGGAAAGGAAGGTGCTTTTAGACACAATATTTAATTTGAAGGGCCCATCTAATTTTTCGTCCAACTTGCAAACGATTGTGAATTATGCTACTCATGATTTACATAAGTGTAAGTCCCACGATTGGCATGTGATCATGCAATTGGTTCCTCTATTGTTTAAGCATTGTTTCTCCAAGCACAAGGATTTACGGAGGGCTATTATGAAAATTAGTATTACCTTCTCATTCTTGTGTGAGAAGGTAGTCAATCGATAACATATAGCTACAGCAAAATTGGCGGTGACCGAAGCGATTTGTGTGTTGGAGAAGTACTTTCCCCCAGCATTATTTGACATAAGTGTTCACTTGTTGGTACACCTATGCGATGAGGCACTTCTTTGTGGTCCATTTAGATATCAGTGGATGTATCCGTTTGAAAGATTGATTAAAGTTTTTAAAGATTACATCAAGAATACGCGATAAATAGCAGGATCAATTGTAGAGGAATACATCACCGTGGAGTCATCAATATATACTCGGGAATATATGCCTGACTCGACCAGTGTTGATGACACAGAGGAGTTTACCGATGATAGTGGTCATGTGATGGGAAAATGAGTGAAATTAATGATTTTACAACATGAACAAGTAGTTCATTATCTATTTGACACACATGAAGATGTCGAAGAATGAAAAAAGTAGGTTTAAATTATTTTAATGTTTATCATTATTTTAGAATATTTTAGATTATTTTAATGTTTAACATTATTTTAGAATATTTTAGTAAGTTTAATTTTGTAATATGCAGAAAATATGAAGCCTGTGAGAACAATAAAAGACGAAAAATAATGGTACAATCAGACAGCAAATTTAGGCTGTGGTTGTCACAAGAGGTAATTATAATGAAAATGATCGTTATATAACGTTACATTACACTCAAACTTTACAACTAATCTAATTAAATTATCTATATTCTCAGCTCTTAAAGACGGTTGATGCGACATCAAGGCTTGCTCGTCTAGCCACTGGACCCTTATTCGTGGCACAAGAATACAAAAAGTATCGATTGAACGGTTACGTATTCGGCGCAAAAGTGTACGAGGAAAGTACAAATGTACAGAGTTCGGGCATTTCATACAAGGCTCTTACTTTCTTTTGAACGAGCGCAAAAGATAAAAACCTCATTGTTGATACCAAATTTAGTCTGCTGATGTAGACCATTCACTTGAAGACACATGTCAATCTACCTGGCAATTACAAACACTTTCAACGAACAGCATACTGTCACCGAGCTACTCAAGCGCTCCGAGCAACTCAATCATACCGAGCAGCTTAGGCGCCCCGAGGAACTTAAGGCTCCGAGCAACTTAAGCGTACCGAGCAACTCAGGCGGTCCGAGCAACTCAGCATGCAGGGCATCCAAATCAAGAGAATCAAAAAGACGACTGCGCATTAAATGCTCATTATTATCGTACAAATGTATATGTCTACTAGATAACAGCGCATTATCCTTTCACATGTACAGCCTCAATGCTATAAATACATTGTAACCTCCTCATTAGAAGGGGACTCTGGATTTCTTGGTAAACTCACTTATTAAGAATTCTAGGCAAACAGTCAGCAATACAAAAACAGTGGACGTAGGTCATTCTCATAAGGCTGAACCACTTTAAAAATCTATTGTCTCAGAGGCTAGTACCTGATAAAGATCAACCACCAATGGACGAGGACGAGCAGTGAAAGATGAAGTGTAGCTCTTGTATTACAACAAGTAAGAAGCAGATCTAATATGCTCCTCAGCAATAGACTGGTGCAAGCTCCAGAAAAGTTTTAAATGCTTTATATTAACATCAGTTTCCTTTGGAGGTTTTATTTTACTGTCAACTGTAATAAACAAAAATCAAATGTCAGTGATGCATTTTATCAAATACAAAGAAAAGAATATTTAAAAAATAAAAATAACATATCCCATTGCCATAAAGTGGACACTTGAGACCTTGGTATACATCATCTCCATTTAATGGAGGGTGTTGCCAATTTTTTATCACAACCCCATGATCAAAATAATCCCTATTGGCATCAGGAAGATTGACAACTAACGCTCTATTCAAAAACCTAGTTTTTAAATAGAAAGTACTATCGCTGATAACCCATCTGTAGCAATACATAATCTCTGGAATCCCTAAACGGTTTCCATGGAGTTAATTCAACCTATACAGGCCATTAACTATCCTTCATGTATTTGGAGTTATTCTTGCAGGTACAACATCAAAATATTGACAAAACTCCAAACACAGGGGATTTGGCGGGAAAGAAAAGCCACATTCGGCTATAAAAAGACTTGGGAACCAATGTCCCTTAGCCAAAGAAAAATAATCAGAAGGTTCAGAAAATTCTTCCAAAATAACCCACGAAGGGATTGAAAATTCAGACCGAAATTTGTCCAGCGATTCAACAAGATAAACCATGATGAACAAAGTAAATAAAGGAGAGGGAAGAAAATCTTACAGAAAAAAGAGGGATCAGTTGACAACGAACGATGGAAAGAACGAAGGCACAAGATAGAGAGGAAATGAAGAGTTCAAAGATACAGAATTGAAAAGTGAAAGACGATAGGATTTCTGCCGCGCTTAAATACTTTATCTCGGGAATAGAGAAAGGCAATGATTACAAGGGAAGACGTTTGCATTTTCGGCGGCTAAAAGAAGAAAAGGGCACAAATATCGAAGCGATCGTGGAAATTCAAAATATTTATAAAGCATGATATTGTGCGCTCAAAAAAGGAATTTTGTATAAGGAAAATTTTCCTAAAATCCATGAAGACCAGTAATCCAAGTAAGTTTCAAACAAAATGTTCCACACTCTCCTTCAACCTCAACTGTGAAACAATGGGGGCTTCTGTTGATACCAAATTTAGTCTGCTGATGTAGACCATTCACTTGAAGACACGTGTCAATCTACGTGGCAATTACAAACACTTTCAACAAATAGTATACTGTCACCGAGCTACTCAAGAGCTCCGAGCAACTCAATCATACCGAGCAACTTAGGCGCCCCAAGGAACTTAAGGCTCCGAGCAACTTAAGCGTACCGACCAACTCAGGCGGTCCGAGCAACTCAGCGTGCAGAGCATCCAAATTAGGAGAATCAAAACGACAACTGCGCATTAAATACTCATTATTATCGTACAGATGTATATGTCTACTAGATAACAGTGCATTATCCTTTCACATGTACAGACTCAATGCTATAAATACATTGTAACCTCCTCATTAGAAGGGGACTCTAGATTTCTTGGTAAACTCACTTATCAAGAATTCTAAGTAAACAGTCAGCAATACAAAAACAGTGGACGTATGCCATTCTCATAAGGCTGAACCACTTTAAAAATCTATTGTCTTATATTTATTTATCTATTTTTATCTGTGATTAAAATAATTAGATCAAATTTAGTTTTTAACATCAACAGATTGGCGCTGTCTGTGGGAAATCGACTGTACTTAGCATTTTTCACCAAAATAATTCATCATCAATGGCCGATAATTCGGAATCCAGTGATCGAAATGCTGGGATCCCTCCAAATCCATCTATTCCCCCAAATGTTTCAGATCTGGCTGGCATAATGGCTAATGTAGCCCAAGGCCAAACGGCCATGCAAGAAACCATGCGTCAACTTATACAAACTGTTCAAGGTGGAGTGCCAGCCCAATCGGGACAACGAAGTGTTCTGAGAAATACATGTTTACCCTCTTTGCAAACTAGGCGAACGCTATTCCCAGAGGAATCTCGATCTAGACGCACCGAATCATATCGTACTGAGAGATCTAATAATCCTTCTTATCAACCTGGTTGGACTTCCTCAGTACAAGCTACAGATTCTCAACGAAACGTCACTTTATCTCCAGAAAGGACTAGTGCTCTAGAAAGGTTGAGTAGAGTCTCTCCTTTTGATAGTTTGGGCCCTATGAGGAATAGAAGTCCTCCTAGGATTGCGTCGAGGAACAGTCAACAACCATTCGATCTAAGAGAAGGCTCTGCCCAATCACAACCAACAGCCCGTAATGGAAGATCCCAAGAGGAAAACTCAGCGCGATCAGTTGCTCAAACAAATAGGCCCGAGGTGGGAAACGATGCATGGAAAGGATCTATTTAAAGGTTGGAAGATAGATTAGGGGAAATGGTTAAGGCCAAGAATCCTCTACAAAGAACTTTTGTCCAAGGGACACCATTCGTACAGGCAATTATGAATTTTCCCACACCATTAAAATTCAAAGCTCTTGTGGTGACGCCTAAGTATGATGGAAAAACTGACCCTGTCCTTCATACAGAACAATACCAAACTGTTGTCGATATCTATGCAGTTCCAGACGAGATGAGATGCAGGGCATTTTCAGGAACCCTTACCGGATCAGCTCATATATGGTACAACAACCTTCCTCGGGGGAAGATTGAGACTTTCCTTCAGCTGGCAGAGCTCTTTATAGGGAACTTCTGTTTTGGAGCAAAACCAGTCAAACGAGTAGCACACTTGCTGAGTGTTAGACAGAAGGCAGGTGAAAGCACTATGGATTATATTACTCGTTTCAATAATAAAAAACTTGAAGTAATTGATTACGAGGAGAAAAAAGCAATTACTGCCCTGATGAGTGAACTGTTGCCAGATAAATTGTACTACACTTTAGCCAAAGATCCGCCTAGGACCATGGCTGAATTGATGGCAAAAGCAGCCAAAATTATGAATGTCGAGGAAGCTATGGTTGTGAAGAAGAATACAGACACTAAGGAGACCAAGGTCGAGGCTGATAAGACTGAGGAGAAGGATCAGAAGAATAATGGTGGCAACAGGCAATCGAAAGCAAAGAAAGCACTGGAACAGTTGAAGAAATTTGGAAATTATACTCCTCTGAAGGTAGATATAAACCACATTTTAGAAGAGATCAAGAACAGCGAGGAGCTAAACTGGCTTGAAAAAATGAAGGCAGATCCTGACAAGAGGAATAAGTCCAAATATTACGAGTTCTATAAAGACCATGGTCACACTACTAAACATTGCATAGCTCTCCAGAATGAAATTGAAGCACTCATCGGGCGGGTAAAATTGACCAAATATGTTGATCACCAAAATAGTGGAAAGACCAGCGACCAAAGAAGTCAAAGATCTAAATCTCCTCGTCGAGCAAAATAAGACAAGAAGAGAAGTCACGAAGAAGATCCAGAAGATGACTAAGATGACCCTGATTTCCCCAAAAGACTAAGGCAACCAGAACGTGAGGTATTTTCAATCCATTTCAGATCATTTGAATGTAATGTTATTACAGGTGGAGATGCAGGAGGTGGAGATCTGACTGCGGAGAGAAAAGCTTACCTCAATGAGGCTCAAGCTTGCTCGTATATTTAACGAATAAATCTGGTTGAAGATGATTGCTAGAGGAAGGTGAATAAAGACAAATTGGTCATTGGTTTCTCTAAGAACGACCTGGCAGGTGTACTATATCCTCATGATAACCCATTGGTGATAAAGATGAGAATGAAGGAAGTGGTGATTTCACGAGTACTAGTGGATAATGGTAGCTCGACAGATATCATGTTTTATCCATGCTTTGACAGTTTGAATCTGAAGCTAGCCCAGTTGGAGCCATATCATAGGCCCCTCCTTAGTTTTACTGGCGAGAAGGTTTTTCCACTTGGGAGGATTAAGTTGGATATGCTTATCGGCACATGGCCTGTTTGTCGAACAGAAAGAGTACGCTTTTTTGTAATGGATAAAAATGTTTAATCAGCTTACAATATCATCATGGGAAGGGTAGGTCTGAAGAAGTTCGAGACAGTACCATCTACTGTACATCAATATTTAAAATTCCCAACCAATTTTGGAGTGGGACTTGTGAAAGGCAACCAGAAAGTAGCTCGGGAATGCTACTATTCATCTGCCGAACAGGAGGAACATGAAGAATCCAGGAAGAAGACTAATACCTATCAAGTGGATGAAATAGGAGATGCAGAGATTGAAACGTTAGACCCTAAAGACGAGTCTCATCTCGTAAAGGGCCAGGTCATGGAGGCTACCGAAAATATCATTCTCGATGACGAGCATCTAGAACGAACAACTCAAATTGGTGCATCACTGGATGTATCAATAAAATAAGAATTGATAGCATTTATAAGGCGAAGAAAGCAGACTTTTGCATAGAGTCATGAAGACATGCCAGGGATAGACCCAAGTTTCCTATGCCACGAGCTCAACGTGAACAAAGAAATCAAGCCAGTGAAGCAGCGAAGAAGAGTGTTTAGCCCTGAAAAGAACCAAGCTATACAAGAAGAAGTAGAGAAACTACAAAACGCATTTTTATTGAGGATGCCAAATATCCTGATTGGCTAGCAAATGTGGTGATGGTAAAAAAGAAAAATAATAAGTGAAGGATGTGTGCAGACTTCACTGATCTTAATAAGGCATGCCCAAAGGATCATTTTCCTTTGCCCCGAATTGATCAACTGGTGGATGATACCTCGGGATACGAATTGTTGAGTTTCATGGATGCTTATTCTGGTTACAACCAAATTAAGATGAAGCCTGAGGACAGGGAGAGTACCTCTTTTATCACCCCAAGGGGAACTTATTGCTATAATGTTATGCCTTTTGGACTTAAAAATGCAGGTGCAATATATTAGCAGCTGATGAACAAGGTGTTTGTAGAACAAATCAGTCATAACATGGAGGTTTATGTTGACGATATGCTGACGAAGATCAAGAAAGTTGGTGATCATCTAGTTGACCTAGGCCAGACCTTTGATCAACTAGAGAAATATCAAATGAAGTTGAATCCCACCATATGCATATTCGGAGTACGAGAACGCAAGTTTCTTGGATATATTGTTAACCAACGAGGTATCGAGGCAAACCCTGAAAAGATCAAGGCCCTATTGGAGTTGCGATCTCTAACTATGAAGAAAGAAGTGCAAAGTCTCACAGGGCGAGTCGCAGCACTCAACAGATTTGTGTCACGAGCAACAGACAAATATCTCCCATTCTTCAAAACACTCCGAAAAACTTTTGAGTGGAATGATTATACTTGTATCTGGCAGTTTCAGAGAATGCAGTTAGCTCGGCATTGATAAGATTGGAGGACGGAGTGCAAAAACCAATCTATTACACTAGCAAGGCCTTTCGAGGAGCAGAGATCAGATATCCAAGGTTGGAGAAGTTGGCACTAGCGCTGATCGAAGCAAGCAGAAGGATGAGGCCATACTTCCAAGCTCATACTATAGTTGTGTATACAGATATGCCATTAAGGCAAGCTCTACCTAAATCGGAGAAATCGGGAAGATTGATGTATTGGGCAGTAGAACTTGGTGAGTATGATATAGTTTATGAGCCTAGATCGTCACTTAAGGGGCAGACAGTAGCAGATTTTATTGCAGAGTTCACTCATTCTGATACCCCAGAACAACAGGACTGTAATACAGACAAACCTGTGGATGTTACTAGATCACCACATTTAACCCCTGACCAACTTTTAGTCTGGGACGATCAAGAGAAGATGGTCGACGAGTAGCGAGAAGTGCCGGAGGAGGACAAAAGGAAGCATCAAATATTCCACTGAGGAACTCTGTCTGATCAAGAGTTTGAAAATGAAGTACCTGTATGGAATTTGTATGTAGATGGCTCTTTGTGCACTACAGGCAGTGGAGCAGGAATTATTTTAAACAGTCCAGATGAGATAGATGTGGAGTATGCTCTACGCTTTCGATTTAAGGCTTCTAATAATGAGGCCGAATATGAAGCAATGATCGTGGGTCTAAGTCTGGCCAAAACCATGAAGGCAGAGCAAATCGTTGTATTTAGTGATTCACAGTTAATCGTAAATCAAATTCTGGGGGTGTATGCGACAAAATGAGAATTAATGATCAAGTATCATGCAAAAGCAATGGAGATTGTATCAAGTTTTACTGTAGTTCAGTTGATTAGAATACCAAGATTGGAAAATGCAAGAGCAGACGCCCTAGCTCGGTTAGCATCAGCTACACGCACCGAGCTACTAAGAATAATCCCAATAGAAATCCTGGTTGGTCGGAGCATAGACAAAGATCTGATGATGAACTTCATTGCCCTCGACTTGGAACCATCTTGGATGGACCCCATCAGGGCCTATATTGAAGAGGGGGCTTTACCAACTGATAAACTCGCAGCCAAGAAACTAAAGTTTAAATATGCTCGTTATATATTGACCAATGGCATTTTGTATAGACGAGGAGTTATAGCAGGGCTACAAAGATGTGTCCATCCCTCCGAAGTGAAAGATTTAATCAAAGAGGTTCATGAAGGGTCTTGTAGAGCCCATGTAGCAGGTCGGACGCTTTTGCAAAGAATAACAACACAGGGGTATTACTGGCCGACGATAAGAGCTGATTGCGTAGCTTATGCCAAGAAGTGCGATAAATGCCAATGCTTCTCTTCCATCCGAAGAACTCCCCAAGCATTATTAACACCCATAACGTCCCCTTGGCCATTTTCCATGTGGGGGATATATTTGGTCGGGCCAGTTCCAACGACCAAGGGAAGATTCAAATACCTCGTGGTTGCTGTGGATTATTTTACTAAATGGGTGGAGGCTGAACCTCTCATTGATATGACGTATGAAAAAGTCTATTAATTTATTTGGAAGAATATTATTTATAGATATGGTCTCCCACATGCATTCATTACTGACCATAGAACCCAGTTTGATTACGAGGAGTTTGCTGCATATTGTCATCAATCCAATATATTGAAGATCCACTCCGCACCAGGCCATCCCCAGAGAAATGGGCAAACTGAAGTGACAAATAGAACGCTACTGAATGGTTTGAAAAAACGACTGGATGATGCAAAGGCAAATTGGATTAACGAGCTACACTCTGTGTTATGGGCTTATCGCACCACACCACGAACAGCAACAGGAGAATCCCCATACATGCTGGCATTTGGGAGTGAGGTTATTATACCTGCTGAATTGGGTTTACCTACGCATAGGGTACTTAATTTCAATTCTCCTGTCAGTGACTTGATGAGAAGATTAGACCTGGATATGCTCGAAGAAGTTAGGGAAGAATCAGTAATCAGGAATGCAGTATATCAACAACGAATAGCTTTGTTCTATAAAAAAAGAGTGAAGAAGTGTAATTTGAAGGAAGGGAATTATGTGCTGAAGAAAGTGATCCAAAAGCATAACAAACTGGAAGCCAACTGGAATGGACCCTACAGGGTAATAGAAGTTGTTCGTCCAGGGACATACAGGATTGAAACCTTGGAAGGAGAAAAATTCAAGAATGCATGGAATGCAGAGCATCTGCCCAAATATTATCAGTAATTGAAATTTCTATGTAATGCAGTTTCTTCAGTATGAATAAAGTGATGTTTCACCCAGTTTCCTTCCTTGTTGAATTTTTTTTTTTTCAAAATATTAGTGCTACACACCAAATTCAGAGCAATTACCAAATTCAGAGCAACTACCACCAACTCCGGTTGGTCGGGAATCAATTACCACAAACTCCGGTTGGTCGGGAATCAATTACCACCAACTCCGATCGGTCAGGAACTAACTACCACCAACTCCGGTTGGTCGGGAATCAATTACCACCAACTCCGGTTGGTCGGGAACTAACTATCACCAACTCCGGTTGGTCAAAAATCAATTACCACTAACTCCGGTTGGTCGGGAATCAATTACCACCAACTCCGGTTGGTCGGGAACTAACTACCACCAACTCCGATTGGTCGGGAATCAATTACCACCAACTCCGGTTGGTCGGGAATCAATTACCACCAACTCCGGTTGGTCGGGAACTAACTACCACCAACTCTGGTTGGTCAGGAATCAATTACCACCAACTCCGATTGGTCGGGAATCAACTACCACCGACTCCGGTTGGTCGGCAAATCAATTATCACCAACCCCGGTTGGTCGGTAAATCAATTACAATCAACTCCGGTTGGTTGGTACTAAACTAGGCAACAAGCTGGATGACCTCCCGGGGCATCCACTGTCTAGGTAACAAGGTAATCCATACGAGATTACTACAACTAAGAAGGAACATGGGATGAAATTATTCCATTACTTAGGCCGAAAGAATGACAAGTCATTATAATCAAACAACAAATGGGATAAGCATAATATATACATATATATTTACCAACCAACAAGCAAGGACATTCTACAAATTATTTAGAAGAAAATAAAATGGCAAAAGACTAAAAATTTCTTCATTCAAATCAAGTAGAATTACATACGATGTGAAAAATATACTTCATTACATAAAAACCCCTATTCTAATGGTTTTTTCCCTTCTGCCTTTGAAACAGGTTCTACCCCAGCAGGAGGATCATCTAATGCATAAGGGGAATTTATAAAATTTAGATCTCGCAGCATTCGAACATTCATCATGGAGGGACGATCAAGCAAGTGCTCTGGGCGAGATATCTCAAAGTTTGCATGAAGACTGTAATCGCTGAGATACTTGGAGATCAAGCATTGAGGAATTGGCCGAGCAGGAATCCAACTAATGTCAAGCTTAAAAGGAGGCACGGGTAAATCGAGCACTCCAGGGTCATAATAATCCCATAAGTAGTGGCCCTGCTCCAATTTTAGCACACACAGTGCATTCAACCACCCTTGCTTGTACGCCTCGTTATTTGACTGCTGGATCTGAGCATCAAGATGGTAAAGGGCTTCATTATGCCCAGCCATACAAAACTCTCTGGGTTGTTTATGGAACTGATATGTTAACCTCTCCAGTTGCTCGTGGAGACTCTTCACCAGAATTTCCTTATTTTCCAAAACAGAACTCTGGGAAGAGAGTTGGACAGTAAAATTCAGAATCTTCTTGGACATTTCTGCCAAAGCTTGATTCTTCACCATCAATTGAACTGCCTGATTCTCCACGGCCGATTGAGTTCTCGCTTCTTCAATAAAAACCCGACCAGCCCTTACTCGTCCATGAGTAGATGAGGAGGGTCCAGCTCTTTTCAAAATTTCCAACTCATCTCGTAAGTTGGCATTTTCTACCTCCAAGAAAGAAAAACCTTCATCATTAGCAGGGACCAAGGCTCCCGAAGAGGATGCAGCAGATTTGAGTTGTTTTATCTCTTCTTGCAAAGCAACATTCTCCTGCTCCAATAACTTAGCGATATGCCTGTGCTCTTTAACTTCAAGCTTCAGAACACTCTCTTTCTTCTCGTGAGCAGAGATGAATTTATGATACCCTTTGTCAGCACTCAATTGCTGATATTTCTTCTCGTATCCTTGTTGCAAAAGTGTGAAGGACTCTTTGTATTACTGCTGAAGTTCCTCGATCGTTCCTTGGAGATCTTCAATCATCTCACAGTAGGACACATTGTTGGAAACAGCACGATCGAGCAAGCACTTCAGTTATTGGTAAGCTTCAACTGCTCTGTCAGAAGCACCTGATCCGAGGATGTTAACTATCTGGGCCTCATTAAGATCTGCATGACCAACTTTAAAATATTCATTGCATTTCTTCATTAATTCTGTGTCATGAGCTGATAAGAGCTCTATCGTGGCCATAAACTAGCAAAGAGAAGAAATGAAAAGAATCAATAATGATGCAGACAGAGCGAGTAAAAGAGAAATTTAAGATGAACAACCAAAGTTCAAAATTTTATTCATCATAAGAAGAGATACATAGTTCTAGGTTACATTCAAGAGAACAACAAAATAAAAAACCCGAATAACTTTGCACCTTCTCCTTGTTTCCTATGACTTCCTCAGAAGGTTTGGAGGAAGGGGTGGTTGCTCGGAGGATAAGAGGAGCTGCTCGGTAGAAGTGCTGGTTGGTTGGAGTTGCTCGAAAGGTTGAATAATAAGAACAGTAGGGACCTGATCTCCAGTCATCATAGAACATTCATCTGAAGCAGCTTCATCCTCTTCTTCTTCTCCAGGAGAGGGATGAGGGCCATGAGTGTGCTGCTGGAATAACTCAGAATTTTTAGCAACTTTCAGCTCCTGTAAGGATGCAACCCATCCATCCCTAAAATATTTAACACCTGCATACTCCATTTGAGAAGACATGACATCCAGATCCTTGTTTCAGCCCTTATCCCAACCAGCACTGAAGGATGTTTTAACTTCAGTATTCCTTTTTGCCTTCTCCGAGGAGGTCCTTTCCCTAAGAACCTCCTCGGTAGATTTTAACTTTTCCTTCACCTCCGTTTTTTGTCGCTCAGGATCTTGAAGTTTAACAACTTTCTCTTCAGCAGACTTAAGATTAACCTCAAGCTCCTTATTGCTCTGTTCAAACTCCTTGTTGCTTTGTTCAAACTCCTTCAACTTCTTCTCCAATTCCTTGGAGGCATTCACAGCTTGATCTCTGTTTAGCTCAACGGACTTAAATTGCTTCTCCCAAGCAACTTTATCTTCCTCGTACTTTTGACGAGAATCTTTCAAAGATTGGGTCAACCCAACAAAAACTTCCTCTACTCCACCCGAGGATATTGAAGCCCTAATAGCTTCATCTTTCTTCAAAATACTGTTAAAACACGTCACCGGCTGAAAAAAGAAATAACTTTAAGTCAATACATGAACATAGTATTAAAACATAAAGGGGTCGAGCTAAAGATACTTACTGAGGCAATGTGTTGAGAAGCCAGGGTAGTGATTCTCTCACAAGAAAGAGTATCTTTAATGCCTTGGACTTCTGGGATAGTCCAGGATTTTACCAATCCCACAACAGAGCTCGGAGGAACAAAAGTTGGAACACTACCTTCAACATTTAAAGGTTGAGAGATAGGTTCAGCAGGTCTCTCAGAAGAGCTTTTCTTTAATCTCCTCAGAGGAGCTGGAGCATTTTCAACTAAAGACGCTGTCTTTATTGGTGATATGACAATAACATCACTCGAAGGAAAAACAGCAACAGTCTTGCTCGGAGCCACGGGGGGCTTCTCGCCAGTCTTCTTGGCAGCAGCAGGAGGGGGAACATCTATGGTTTTTGTCCCTTCTTCTGGGACATCTTGTTTACCCTTCTTTGCCTCTACAGTGACAGAGGCAGACTTGTCAAAAAAGGCAGGAGCTCTTCTCTTCTTCATCAGATCAGTGATAGGAATATTCGATTCAGAAGAAGAACCTTCCACACTAGCCTCAGAGGCTAGTACCTGATCAAGATCAACCACCATTGGATGAGCAGTGAAAGATGAAGTGTAGCTCTTGTATTATAACAAGTAAGAAGCAGATCTCATATGCTCCTCGGCAACAGACTGGTGCAAGCTCCAGATAAGTTTTAAATGTTTTATATTAACATTAGTTTCCTTTGGAGGTTTTCTTTTACTATCAACTGTAATAAACAAAAATCAAATGTCAGTTATGTACTTTATCAAATACAAAGAAAACAAGATTTCAAAAAATAAAAACAACCTATCCCATTGCCATAAAGTGGACACTTGGGACCTTGGTATACATCATCTCCATTTAATGGAGGGTGTTGCCAATTTTTTATCACAACCCCATGATCAAAATAATCCCTATTAGCATAAGGAAGATTGACAACTAACGCTCTATTCAAAAACCTAGTTTTTAAATAGAAAGTATTATCGCTGATAACCCATCTGTAGCAGAACATAATCTCTGGAATCCCTAAACGGGTTCCATGGAGTTGATTCAATCTATACAGGCCATTAGCTATCCTCCATGTATTTGGAGCTATTCTTGCAGGTACAACATCAAAATATTGACAAAACTCCAAACACATGGGATTTGGCGGGAAAGAAAAGCCACATTCGGCTACAAAAAGACTTGGGAACCAATGTCCCTCAACCAAAGAAAAATAATCAGAAGGTTCAGAAAGTTCTTCCAAAATAACCCACGAAGGGATTGAAAATTCAGATCGAAATTTGTCCAGTGATTCAACAAGATAAACCATGATGAACAAAGTAAATAAAGGAGAGGGAAGAAAATCTTACAGAAAAAAGAGGGATCAGTTGACAATGAATGATGGAAAGAACGAAGGCACAAGATAGAGAGGAAATGAAGAGTTCAAAGATACAGATTTGAAAAGTGAAAGACGATAGGATTTCTGTCGCGCTTAAATACTTTATCTCGGGAATAGAGAAAGGCAATGATTACAAGGAAAGACGTTTGCGTTTTCGGCGGCTAAAAGAAGAAAAGGGCACAAATATCGAAGCGATCGTGGAAATTCAAAATATTTATAAAGCTTGATATTCTGCGCTCAAAAAAGGAATTTTGTACAAGGAAAATTTTCCTAAAATCCATGAAGACCAGTAATCCAAGCAGTTTTCAAACAAAATGTTCCAGACTCTCCTTCAACCTCAACTGTGAAACAATGGGGGTTCTGTTGATACCAAATTTAGTCTGCTGATGTAGACCATTCACTTGAAGACACGTGTCAATATACATGGCAATTACAAACACTTTCAACGAATAGCATACTGTCACCGAGCTACTCAAGCGCTCCGAGCAACTCAATCATACCGAGTAGCTTAGGCGCCTCGAGGAACTTAAGGCTTCGAGAAACTTAAGCATACCGAGCAACTCAGGCGGTCCGAGCAACTCAGCGTGCAGAGCATCCAAATCAGGAGAATCAAAAAGATGACTGCGCATTAAATGCTCATTATTATCGTACAGATGTATATGCCTATTAGATAACAGCGCATTATCCTTTCACATGTACAGCCTCAATTCTATAAATACATTGTAACCTCCTCATTAAAAGGGGACTCTGGATTTCTTGGTAAACTCACTTATCAAGAATTCTAGGCAAACAGTCAGCAATATAAAAATAGTGGACGTAGGCCATTCTCATAAGGCTGAACCACTTTAAAAATCTATTGTCTTATATTTATTTATCTATTTTTATCTGTGATTAAAATAATTAGATCAACTCTAATTTTTTACATCAACACTCGTTGAAGTGGAAATGACTTACTATGGTGTAATTCAAAATATATTTGAATTGAATTATATATGCTTCAAAGAGGTTGTATTTTACTGTGACTGGGTAAGAGTTGAGGATAAAAATACTTGTAAAGTTGATCATGTCACCAATTTGATCATGGTTGACTTGTCCAAGTTGAAGAGCAACGACCACGTGAGCGATGAGCCGTTTGTTTATGCATTTCAAAAGGTCAACCAAGTGTTTTACTCGGAGTATATCAACAAGGAGTCGTGGTCAATTGTCCTACACGCTCCAAAGCGTCTAAATAGTAGTGTGTATGACTTGGCTGCTCCTACCGAATATCAATCCATTTTTTATGATAATCCGAATTTGAAATAATTTTTCAATTTGTAATAAATATTCCAATTTGTACTTTATCAATCCATTTTTAATGCTTTTAATAGATTTGCACTTTATCATTTTCACTCTTATGTAGTGTGCGTGTGTGGGGGAAGTAGGGGTGGGGGTGAGGATGTTTCAGATTTTTAGTAATTGTACATATTATGAGCTAGATACTATTATTTTGGAATTCAGAATTGAGGTGTTAAACATTAACAATTCATTTGGATTTGTAGTAATTGTACATATTTTCATGTCTTCTTCTAATTCATTTTTATTTGTACTAATAACAACATTTTTTACCGCAAATGTCTCCTTCGGGTATTAAGGCAATGATGATGAAGCTGATTGTGATTATGTCTTTGTGGCTCGGTGATAGCGGAGGCGAGGAGGGATCCTCTGCCCCTAGGCTCCCCAAATATGGAAAATTGAGGATGGCCATCGAGAACAAGACGGGGCTATTAGCGAGATCCCTCGAGCAGGTAAAGATGATCATCGGCCAGGGGTACACTAGTTGCAGGGAGGTGCCAAATGAGCTCAAGTTAGCTATTTAGGTGGCACTACAGGTAATGAATTTATATTTATATTTATATGAATATGAATATTTTAATTTCAATTTCAATTTTGATTTCGATTTCATTTTATATTTATATTTATATTTATTCGCAGTTAACATTATATTTGTTAGACAGGAACAATTCAGCCTGGATCCAAAGCTATGTGATTCCATCTTGGAGCAGTTGAGGGAGAAGCACAAGACGTGGAAGAAAAATATGCGGACCCGGTACTTTGGGAAGACCCGAGAGTCCGTTATCCGAATGCGTGAATCCTTCCCGCCGAAGGAGCCGATATCATTGGCACAATGGCAAAAGTTCATTGACAATGAGATCGAGGAGCGACAATTGGCATCTCGCCAATCGGGGAGGGAAAATCGGGCAAAAAAGATGGATGTGCACTACTCCGTCCGGACGTCTTATGCCGAGGTGGAGCATAGGATGATGGTAAGATTTAATTTTTCTATAACTACAAAAATATATTATTCTGCATTATTTTACTTTGCGGGGCCGATACTAATTTTACTTTATTTTATTTCAGTGGACAGGGAGTGGCCCTGGGGGTAGGCCACATAGGTTCGATACTTATGTGGCTATTCGGACGAAGAAGGGGAAGGATAAGGAGGTGTCCCCGATCTTCGCGGCCACGATTGTAAGTAATCCGATAGTTGACTTTTTGTTAATTACGTTATAATTTTTTTATTTACTTATTTTACTAATCATGTGCTTTCTGCGGTTTCAGGCAAAGCTTAAGGAAGTGCATGAGTCACAGTCTGATGACGACAAGGCATCTTTATCCACAGACTCACTTAGCCAAGTGCTTGGCGCTGATCGCAAGGGGAGGACAAGGGGGGTGAGCTCGCGGGTGGCCAAATCTAGGATCATCGGATTGGAGACGAGCGACGCCGGGTTGGCTCGACCGGTGGACTCGCATCACGTGAACCTATCCCATTTAGAGGCGACGGTCCAAGATATATTCTCTTTCATGAAGCGTTTGTTGGGCGAAAACCGTAAGGGGAAAGGGAAGGAGGAGGTACAGCAGGACGAGGTGCAGGATGACGAGGATGTGGACCTCGCTGCTTCATCGCCAATACGTGCGGACTTTAAATCCACTGATGTCAACACTTGGTTGGTCGAGCGTGTTTATATTGGACATATTTGATGGCCAGTGCATAGGGCTGGGTATGAGGGACTCGAATACCGTCCAGGGTATGCCAGTTCATGGACGTTTGCTTCAAGACATCGAGTCCAAGGTGCTCGTCACGTATGTAATACCCAGAAAGGAGAACACCTCCTTGTGGTTGCGTGAACAATGCGACATGATGTATATTATTGGGTGTGTCAATTTGTATATCATGTGGCCTACTCACCTCCTCAGAGATAACCTTACCCCAGACATATAGTGATATTATTTGAATTGAATTGTTTTAAGTTGTTACATTTGAATTATATTTAGATTATATCATGATGCATATTGTTTTGAATGTATATTTACATTATCTCTATTTTATTTGGATATATGATGTTTGAACATGTACAATGTTGCTATAACAAGTACAAATATACTGTTGTGCAGTGGCAGTGGCCATATTGCCCAGCAGATTTTTTTTAATTCTGCTCAGAATTATCACGGTCATTGACCGCGACAAGTCCATGACAAAGAAATATGTCATGGACCGTGACAATGTTATAAAAAGTGTCACGGTTTTGTCATGATTTATAACCGTGACAAAACTTGTCAAGGTCATAGACCGTGACAAGTCCGTGATAAAAAAAGTTGTCACCCCCAGAATTGTCACGGTCATTGACCTTGACAAGTCCAACTTGTCAAGGTCAATGATTGTGATAATTTAACAGATTTGGTGTAGTGAGATCAAGGAAAAGACAAAGAAGCATCAAGAAAAGATCAAGTTCCAATTCATAATACCTTTGGAGTGAAGGATCTCGTGTAGGTATATTCATGAACTTACGTTAGGATCTTTGTGGTTTGCTTAAGTGTTGTAACTTGATTTTTATTCTAGTGGATTTTTGTTTTATACCGTAGAGGGCACTGTGGATGTTTACCTTGTTTAAGGGTTTTACCACGTTAAAATTCATGTGTCTATTTCTTTGAATGTTCTTAACTTTTGTTGTGATTGGGACTACATGGTAACTTCAGTAGATGTTCATTAACAATTAAAAAGTAAGGTAATCAACTATCGAATTTAATCCATATATTCAGAAAAGCTTTTACAACATATCTTGTGTTTTTTGAAAAGAGTTTTTCCCAAAAAGTTTATTCGGAGTTTACTCAACCATAACATTTTGTTATCAACCTTGTAAACAAAGCTTTTAGTATTAAATCCTTTCTTCAACTGGTATCAGAGTAGGAATACCCTTTGTGATCCTGAAACTTGAGAAATTGCTTTCGAAACTTATTTCTGAAAAATATCTGAGTATGGAAGAAAAAATTGAGAAGTTAGGTAACCTATCCAGACCACCAATCTTTGATGGAAATAATTTTTCGTACTGGAAAGTGCAAATGACTGCTTTCATTCAAGGAACCCTGGGTGATGAAGTCTGGTAAATGATTGAAACAGGGTTTTAACATCCTACTAAACCTACCTCTGCCACTAATCTAACAAGGATTAAGAAACTTCTTAGTGAATTTACTAAGGAAGAGAAAAAACTATCTCTTGATAATAACAAAGGAAAGAATGTCATCTTTATGTCCATTAATGAATATGAATTCAAAAGGATATCCATATGTTCTACTTCTAAAGAGGCATGGGACACTTTAGTCATTACTCATGAGGGTGATGAACGTGTCAAAGCTGAAAAAACCCAAATGCTTATTCAGCAATATAATACCCTGATTATGAATGACAATGAATCTTTTGATAATTTATACATAAGGTTAACCGGCATTTTTACAAAACTCCATGCAAATGGTATAACCTATGGTAGAAAAGAAATTGTGTCAAAGATTCTTAGGTCATTGCCATCTAAATTTGACAACAAGAGATATGCTCTTGAGGAAATGAATGACCCTAATATGACTCCTGAATTACTTAGCAGTAAACTCAGGACTGTTGAATTGGAACTAAACTTTAAAAAGAAATTGACCAGACAGTCTAATAAAGCCTCTAGTTCAAATGTTGTGTTTTCATCTAAATTACTAGTGCCTAAATTGAACTCTACAAACTTTGACACTGACTGTCTTGAAAATTGTGATTTGGAAAACCTTGACAATGAAATAGCTCTTATGAGTAAGTATTTTAAAAAGATTATAAAATTCAGAAATGTTGTAGCCTCTAAACAAGGCAAATCAAATTATCAAGGTAATCAATCTCACAGACCTCATGACAGAGACAATACCAAACACACTTATGACAATAGGAGGAATTATGACCCCAGCAGACCTAAACCTGACATAAAAGATGTTAAGTGTCATCGTTGTGGTAAACTTGGTCAGTATGATAGTAAACGTCCAACTAGTTTTAACAATAATAACAAGGCCAATATGTGCGAGACTTGGGAGGACTCTAGTGATTCTGATGAGGATGAAACTGAGTCAACCCAGATAAATGAGTATTGCATGTCTTTATTTGCTAAGATAATATATAATGATGGTGCATGCTTGCATGCTCATGAACTTGATATGCCTGTTGATGTTGTTAATGACTCTACTGATAATTTTCTCACCGTGAAGATCATATCCATGAAGTCTCATAAAAAATTTCATTTTTTCACTATTTTGAAAAAATTGTATGTATCAGGAGGGTCTACACCATAAGGAGTTAGACAAGCATCATACCCTTTCATGTATTACACGCCCAACCAAGTCTGCCTGTGGCCACACCCTAAATACTATTCAAAGGGGAATAACTTTTAAGAAAATTTCAACAGCTCATACAGACCCCGTTTGGTTGTCCCAAAATTGTAAATTAAATCATTAATAAATTGATCCATTTACATATTGACCAATTAATTGTGTTTGGTTTCATTGATGAAATGATTTATTAATTTACCAATTTTAACTCGTGTAAAATCTGAAATTGGATCATTTCATAAAAAACGTAAAATGCATCCATTTGAAATAGGAGTAACCTAAAATGCATTCTCCTCTCTCTTTTCCCTCCCTTCTCCCATTACCCCCTCCCCTTCCCCCTCCCCCTCCCCCTCTCTTAACTAATTATCTTTTTGTCTCAAAGAACCCTCCCCCTCTCTTAACTAATTATCTTTTTGTCTCAAAGAACCTTAACATCAATTTCAGATTACCAAACATTACGTAAAAATGGATTTAAATTCATTTCAAATCCACTCATTTACAATTCACAATGAACCAATTTACATAATCAAATAATTTGTGCAACCAAACAGGACCTCAATCAACTGCAATATATACATACTATAGTGATAACAGAGGGTTCCAACAATTGAAATTTAATATACACCATCGCAAAAAATCCAAAGACAACTTTTCTCAGATTCACGAAATATGAAATCTAGTTTAGTTGTATCAATGAAATTATGAACACTAAAGGAGCAATATGATGAGATCATCTAAACCTGGGTGAATCAGTACATCCACGACAAGTCTTGTTTGAAAGTCACCGATTTTGCAGCTCCTCGAACACCCATATTAGATATTTGCGGACAATCATCCACGGCTAACAATTCCAGTTTGTTGGACCCCACAAGCGGCTTTATCCCATAATCTGTAACTCCCAAACACTTACTAAGCCGTAAAACATACAAGTTAGGAATTCGGCCCACAAGCTGCAATCCCTCGGCACTAATTTCTTGGCATTTTACGAGCTCCAATGTTTGAAGATACCGAGCTCAACAAAGAGCTTCCATCCCAGCATCATTAAAACAAGACACCTGATTGAGAACAAGTTCTCGTATTGGGCACATTTCTATCAAATTAAGGACTCCATTTAAAGTAAACGATAACACAGAAGAAAACTCCCCATCAGAGTATGATAATTTAACTGATTCAAGCTGCGTGCAATTTTGAGCCAATGCCTTTAAACTCTCATCTGTTATCCTCGGATTGTTCATCAGAAGAGATATTGCGAAATCTGAAGGTACGCGGAGAGAAATGGATCGAAGATTACTTGATTTTTGGGCCAGGACTATAATGTCAAAGTCTCTCACCCCAACACACATGTCTAAGTGAATCTTCTCAAGGTTTTTGCATTTATCCAACACACAAGCCAGCCCTCTACCTGGGTTGATAATGCAATTCACCAAGCTAAGCTCTAGCATATTTTCGCATGGGACCCACTGTTTTTGCCAGTGATCCACAGTCAACCGATCGTAAAGCTTCATGTAGCGGTAATTAGTGTCGACCTCGAATTGAAACCACTTTAATTTTCGCCAAGTGGGTCCAAGCTTTATTAAGTCCCCTTCTCTAATTGACCTGCAATTTTTTATGGAGAGGTTTTCGAGGGTCTCCTGCTTGCCAAGATACTCTAGCCACTCAACACTGCCAACATTTAGGAGTCTGCTAAGGTGAAGAACCCTAAGGTTTTTGCAGCCCACAACAAGAGTTAATATACCACAACCGGTGATTCTTGGGGTGAAATTCAATTTCAAGGCTGAAAGTTTTGATAAAGAAGACAGCTCACTTAGGCCAGTATCGGTGATAAAAGCGCAGTAACTTAAGGTAAGATCGCTCAGAAAAGGGCAGTTGTGTGAGACAATGTAAAGCCCTTGGTCATCTAATTGTTTCCCTAGTTTGGACATCCAACCCAAGTAGATGACTTCTATTTTCACTAGGTTGGGAAATCTATTAGATAGGACAGTTAAAGCTTCATTTGCAGGATGTAATCCACAACCAACCCGAAGAGAATTTCTGTGTAAATTATCAAGTTCACAGAACCGTTTACAAGCTAAAGATACGGCGTTCATGTCTATGCTTCTCTCAATCCTGCTCAAAATTTCCCAAACTAAGTGATCTGGCAAATCATCCATTAAATAGACTCTCTTTTTTGTGGCCAAGGAAAAGACTAGCAAGGGCCTGAAATTGTAGCCAAACCCAATAAAGATAATTCAATTACATAAGATAAAACTGGGTAGGAAAACCTATATATCTTTAGTTCTATGATAAAATTTATACATTTGTAAAGGAAAAGCTTATGTTTCACAATCACAAATCAATATAATGACTAGGGAACCGAATTTGAAAGCTCGTTTGTATGGATTTTTTTTATATATAATCTCAAGGAAATAAAAAAAGAAGTTCGGATTTCTTGTAAGAGCATCTCTAAAGCTACCATGATTCAGAAAGATACAAGGTACCACATAAAATGTATAGACGATGTGGAAAAAAGTAACTCTTAAATTCAACAATGTTTACTGATTATAAAATTAAAGTGGGATAAACGAGAGACGATATAGAGAAGGAAACCATAAATAGGAGAATATAATGCCACTCCGGGTTCACAATACATCTTAAACTACTGCAACAAAAAATTACCTTTTAACTTTATTGTCTATGAAGAAAAGTGTTATGTGGCACAAGCAAATCTCTAAAAATGTGATGACCTGGCCATAATAATGGAAGATTCAAATTGTTAATGCATTGAAGATGGTCTAATAAAAAATAATGTTAGATGAAGTGTCCATGGAACGAGTTGAAATAACACACGGACTACAAGGACAATTAGATCCACTCACATGTAAGGTAAAAGAACGGGTTAATTGTTGAAGAAGAGTTTGGACAGCCCTACGTAGTAATTCATATAGACTCCATAAACCTACGTGTTACTCAATATATGATACCTCGGGCCTTGTACGGCCTTTGCGGATAAATTCTCAGAAGTACTACAACATTCACTTCAATAGAAGCATCGAGGAAGACCTCGTTCAAGAATGACCACAACCTAGACCCAAGGAGATCACCCAAGGGAGCCATCGGCCCACGCTAGGCCGATTAGTGGGGTTTGGCGTAGGAAGTCATCCAGGGAGATCTCCTTATTCACAATGAGGGCATGCAACGCTTGACAAGAGTACAACCGTCCGACCTTATAATGATGTGAGTTGAGAGCGGAAGCAATTTAATCTAAAACTACACAACAATTATTTAGAGGCAAAGTGTTGAATTTATCTCTCTAACAATTGACGAACTAACCTCATCAACATCATCATCATTGCCAAAAAGTGGGAAGAAATCAGCCATACCATACACCTCTACCTCGCGAACATGTATGTGACTCAACCAACCATCCTCAACAAACATATCGAAGAAATCTCCGATAATGATCCCAACATCTTCTTTCCCGAAGACGGAAAAGAAGTCCTCGAAGTGTGAGTAATCCATTTGTCCTCAGAAATGGGAAAGAAATTATAAGAAAAGAACTCGAGACCCATATCATCCTCTGATAAGACCTCGACATCCTCGAAGAAGTCATCGCCATGCGTGATTGGGGATATCACATCAGCGGACAATTAGTCAAAGTATGGTGCCAAGCGCATTGCCACCCAATTATCACTCATGGTAGCAATGATTAAGGAGGCAGTGACGGTCCTCATACTCCCTGATGGAAATCACTGAAATGGAAACTCAAGAGTTCCTTATGTGAAGAATCACGTACTACCCTGTCCAATTGGTTGATGCGAGCTTGGAGTTCTTCAACGACGATAAAACTAATCTGCTCAAATTCGACACAAGTTACAATATCTACCCCATACTCTATATTTCTACCTTCAGTCCTCAACAAATCAAAAGGGAATAGGTGTCAAGAAATGAAATTGGTTTTGAATTGGGGATTTGGGAAGATTCGGAGGTCAAATCGTGGAGTATAGAAAGTGGAGGAGTGGAAATATAATTTTCTAAAGTTCCCGGGGTTGATTTCAGAATTTCAGAAAATATGGAGGTGCAGTTTTCAGAGGTGAGGGGTTGAAATAAATTTTAGAAGTAGAGGGGTGGGTCGATTGATTATTGTGAAAGTTTAGGGAGCTTTGTTTGAAATTTTGGTAAGAGGAGCTTGTAAAAGCTGTTGGGGGTATTTGTAACTTGCAAGTGTGGGGACTTCTGGAGCGGAATAGAAATTAATAGGCGGGATAGATTTGGAAATGTAGAAAAAAACTAGGACAGCCATTGAGGAGTCCTTCTTGCAAACCCTATCTTGCATACATACCTGATGATGTGAATAAAGGCCTTTTTGTCATTTTTGTCATTTTTTTTGTCGTTCTTTTATTTTTAGTATTTCATTGTATTTTCCTTTTGTTTAGTATTTAAAAGAAGGAAGGTTACTGGCTCGTAGGGACGTAATTATAATTAGAATTATTAGCTTAGAGGCCAAGCAACCTCCTTAGTATAAACACTCATGTGTACCCTCATTTGAGGCATTCTTCCATTTTATGAGATATTAATTAGAGAGAGTTGAGACGATAGTCCTCTTTTCTTGTTCCCATTTGGCGTCATTTACGTCAATTGGTATCAAAAAGCCTAATTGGTTCTATCCGTTGTTGTTGTTGTAAAAAAAACAAAAACTCGTAAACAACGTCACGATGGGTTCAAGAAAGGTGCAAACCCACGTAGAAACTCCCAACGAGAGTCTTATAAAGTCCATCAACCGATTGATGGCCCGGATGGACGAAATCAATGCGCGACTTCCTCCACCAACAACCACCGCTGGCCGCCCTCGCACCGCCCAGGTATCATCTCAAAACCCTAACCCTAATTCTCCCAAATCAGCCCATTCTACACCCCTACCACAAAAAAAATCATAATTCTACAAACCCTAGCCCCATATACATTCAAGAAAACATCACCACAAAAAGTGACGCCCGACCAACACCACCAGCTGCCCAGAATACCAAAAAAAAAATGAATAACCAATCCAACCCGAAACAATCCCACCACCCTTCGAAACCCCAAGCTATTATCCAAACCCGACCCCAGATTAAGTCTATTCCGCACCAGATCTGCCCCAACCCCCTGAAAATCAACCCCAGCCCGTTGGATATCTCCTCCGAAGCCGAACGGTCCAAAATCAAGCCCTAACAAACCCAATTCAGCCCCTAGTTGCGTCCGAACAGCCCGTAGACTTGGGCCGAGGGGTCCACCACTCGGAGAATCCCTATCGAGGGTCGTCCAACACCTCTGGTTCATTCCGATGCTTTTCCAATAGTTTCTTCTCCACTATGTGTTCAAATAGTACCACCCATGATCGGAACATATTCTCCAACAATAGCCGAGATGATCCGTGGCATTTGGCACACAAAAGGGTCAAATCCAACTCACCCTCGTGCAAAGATAACAATTCCGGTGTTAGATGAATCCACCATGCATCTTGACCCAAATCTTGAACAACAAACCCTAGAATTTCAACCCCCACACGTCCCAAATACTTTCACCCCCCAAAATTCCCAAGAATCCCCTAAATGGTCTCCACCACCATGTCCCCTCACCACACCATCCTCCACCTTGTATTCTTCTCCAACCCCGTTCACCACCACAAAACCACCGTTCTTACCCCACACCTCCTCAACACGACCACCCCCTACATCACATCTCCATTTACCCTCGCCATCACCCACAAAAACACATCGAAACTCGCCATTTTCCCTCCATGCCTCCGGCCCCACCTACTACTATTCACCCTCACCCACCCCATATTGCCTTCCCCACACTTCCGCCCCCACCTATTCTACACACATCCCCACCACCCAACCACCCGACACATGTACCCCACCCCCATTCTATGTGGGATGCACGTTCCGTCCATTCCACCTCCGTTGATTCACATGAGTGAGTACGGAAGTGGATTAGCCTACCCCACATGACGGCCAACCATCACCCCGACCCCACTCCGCCCCGGAGTTCGAGCCTCCTCCTCCCACTGAGTGACGCACTAATGTCGCCCCTTTTGATTTTCTGGGTCCAAAGGTCACTTCGTATGTACCTCTATCAGAGCGACTTTGTCTTTTGTGTTATCAGAAGCACCAGATGAATCACTGCTCCTACCGCTAGCCGTTGGTCCTCGCTCCACCTCCTTCCCCACCACGAGAGGCCATTCCCCCTTATATTCCTCCTCCACCAGCCCCTTTACCGCCACCAGCCCCTTATCCTCCTCATCCACCGCCTCAGAGACTGCCACAGAGAGCACTACTTATCGAGCTCCGCTAAGCGATGATGACCTAGATGAGGATGCCTTGACCCTACAGGGTGGTGACGTCATACACACTTAGCCCTTCAATTATTATCGCGGAGTTTGCAGGGTGATATTCAGGTGGATATCCCGATGTTAAATGGCTACATACAGCCTGATACCGTTGTTGACTGGCTTGCTGCCATGGAGAGGATATTTGAGTGCAAGCGACTGAAAGGTCGTCGGTGTGTCCTGTTAGCAGCCACCAAGTTTTAGGTCTATGGTGGAATGATTTGGAGCAGCGTCGTGTTCTTGAGGGTCAGCCTCCTATACAGTCTTGGGCAGAGCTTCGGGCACAGTTGATGACCGCCTTTGTTCCCACTACTTACGAGCGAGATCTCTTTTTGCGGGTCCAGTCTCTTCGGCAGGACACTACAGTCTTAGACTAAATGGAGCGCTTTCAGCTTCTTTGTACTCGTGCCCGCCTCGGTGAGAGTGAGGAGCAGCGGATTAATCGGTATATCCATGGTCTTCAGAGTTATATCCAGAGAGATCTCACTTTACGTGACGTCACCTCCTTTGCAAAGGAGGTTGAGTACGCCACTAAAGTCGAGTCATTCTATCAGACTGTCCCTCCATTCCGTGGCCGCTCCACTCCAGCTCCTCCAGCACTCGTGACTTCTATTGCTCCTGTGATTCCGCCTACCTCAGTTGTTCTAACGCCCACGGTCCCCCTCCTGCATCCACTCACCCGGTAACATTCAAATGTTACAATTGTGGGGTGATTGGCCATAGAGCATCGGACTGCTCTCTTCCACGACGTCGCGCTCTCCTAACTTCAGGCGATCCTGAGTATCTAGAGGAGACGACGGAGGTTCCACCCAGCATGTTCTCAATACTATCCTCGATGGTGACACGGAAGGCCTTCCCCTCTGAGTTCGAGGACGAACTCTTTCAAGGGGGGGAGAGTGATGTAAATAAAGGCCTTTTTGTCATTTTTTTAATCGTTCTTTTATTTTTAGTATTTCATTGTATTTTCCTTTTGTTTAGTATTTAGAAGAAGGAAGGTTATTGGCTCCTAGGGAGGTATTGTAATTAGAATTATTAGCTTAGAGGCAAAGCAACCTCCTTCCTATAAATACTCATTTGAGGTATTCTTCCATTTTATGAGATATTGATTAGTGAGAGTTGAGACGATAGTCCTCTTTTCTTGTTCTCATCTGGCGTCATTTACGTCACCTCACCCAATTCCTAAAAGTTTAGCAGAGTTTTCAGAGGTCTAACCATGGTCTTTCCTTATTGGGAACTATCGTAAGAGGTCGGCGAAGGTCAGATATGCCTTTCCAATCTCCGTTGCAGGCTTTTTGATGTCTGAGGAGGTGAAGAAAGGACAAGACGGTTGGATCCAAGGCCTTTTGCAGCAATCGTCAGTCGTCAAAAATGAGACTCGCGCAATGGCCCCAATAGTGGTCAGATATGATGTTTAGTGCTAAATGTGATCGGAATGAGGAACTAGGGCCAGGGTTTGGAGGTTTGCGACATTTATGAGATTTGGGGTTTCAAATCTAGGGTTTTAAGGATATGGCAGTGGAGGAGAATGTGGTGTTGCTTGACCGCGGGCGGTGAGGGTGTAGTTTGGAAAAGTGGATCGTCGGTTCCTCCGAGCCCTACCCATGGCTCTACAACAATAATTACAACATCACGAGCGAACGTCGCTTTAATACCAATTTGACGTGTAGTTGGAAGTGGAAGCTATTTAATCAAAACTACACAATAACAACAATAACATTGATTTAAAGGCAAAGTGCATAGTTTCTCTCTCTAATTCTCATTCATATAGCGAAAGCAATAGTAATGATTACAATAGGAGAGCAATGGCCTTATTATCATACTAGCCAAGATAACCCTAAAAGGTAAAATGACCAAAAATGGCACTTTAGAATATTCCAAGTGAATATTACCCTCAACCTACTATACTAACTTTAGGCAATTACTAAAGTGGACGTCTAAATAAAATAACCAAAATTACAATTAATTCGCCGAGAGGCCCGTGTACATCACATAAGGCCTAAGAAACTCATGAATACATCACTCTTCATTTGCTCGGATCAAGTGCACTTATAACTACCTCTAATGAGGAAGATGTGCTAAACTTGGGTCTTATTAATACCCTGATGTAAGCCCACTTATATTAAGTCATTTAATTTGTACTTAAAGACATATATAGCTTATAGCAATAGAGATAATGTGAGGGCTTGAGGGTGTCTCGCATGGATATTTGTTTGTACTTTGTTCTACAATCAAGCGGCTCAGTTTCGCAGCAGCAACCCACCAACACTACGACATATGGTCTAACCAATCTAGAGGTTAAAATGGAAGAGCCACCTCACACCCCCAATACAATCTACAAGAGGTCACCGTTACAATAATTGAGGAACACACTTACTCATAATAGAGGGCTTCCTCAATGTGAAATCACGTTCGAGAGGTCGGGTACTGTCACAGAGTTCTGATAACCTCAAGGACAAACCTTGCACTAATCCTCCAAGAAGGATCAGTTTTCAACTAGGTTAGCCAGCATGTACCACACCTTGTCCTCTAAGGGATTGGACGTGAACAAAGCAATTATTGAAAAGCCTTAGGGCAAGATTATCCAAAGGATAATGGATAATGTTGGAAATATGATGAAAGAAAGGGAGGGCCAGTCAAAACGAAAGGTCAATCTTAAGTGGAGATGGCATACGATCTTCCTAATAGCTTGAAGCTCCCTTAAGATGCGGTGGGAATGATCTCCATCGGCCTCGTATGACAAGGAGTAGCTGGCATGTCCATCTGTAAAACTTAATTTCTATGTTATGTAAAAAGAATATCACATAAGCCTACAACATCATACTAGGCAATGTTACCAAGAATGTGGATCGCTTCAGTGCTAGAAAGGGTAAGCGTAAGTGGTACGTTACAATTCTCGGTACACGAAACGGCTGGGTAGGCTTAGTCGGACGGCCTTTTGAATTCGCAGTTCTGTTTATAATTATTATGTGTTGTTTTGTGGACCACGTAAAATATATAAACATACAGTACAGCCAAACAAACACACATATTTCTGTAATTATTTATTTAAGATAATTTTAGCACGAACTTTGTTTTAGAGTACCTAGGGTTTCGTAAATCTTAATGGGATAGAGCTCATCCAGATAAGTATACAACATAAATGTTTCCTTTCTCATTTTTTTTCTTATTCTCTTCCCTTCAAAACAAAAAGAGGATGTAAGATTAAGAGAACTAGTCTTTTAACATGCCCTAAAAGGGCACGCGCGATCAAGAGCATGGCTTACATAGCAGATAGAGTATCTCATAGCATTGATACTAGGGTATATCGGTATTGAAATGCTCAAAACATACCCTCTACCTATCAGCAGGTCAAGATATTTCCAACCGACTATGGTGTAGGAAAATCAAGATCAACTTGTCCTCAAGGCCTGTATTTTGCATGAGGTTTATCCAATAAGAACATCTTCATAGGAGTCGGGAGCTGGGATTACACACTAGGCATCGATTCCAATGTCATCAACCATAAGTTTTTTGTGGGCTCAATGATGAAAGAGAACTACCCGAAAGTAGAAGAAGAGGTTAATAAACTCTTAAAGGTGTAATTCATTACTGAGATTGCTTTACTACCTTAGTTAGTTATCAAACATTGTGATGATGGAATGAGAATGTACGTTGACTTCTTAAATTGAATAAGGCATGTCCAAAAGACTTCTTCCCTAGATCACATGGTTGATGCCACCGATGACCATGAGCTACTCAACTTCACAAATGCGGCTTTTAACTGGATCCCAATGTATGTCGACCGACGGACTGGGCAACAGATGAGTTAACAGGCCTCGGTCCCTCCCAATAGATTTTCTAGTCTTTTCAGTGAGGGTTGCTTCCTTATAAATAGAAGATCTATAGGTGCAAAAGGAAGCGGAAATTCCACCACCTAATGCTCTCTCTTCCCCCTCTCAAATACGATCGTGTACCAAACCCCTATCAATCTGACGTCCTTCCCGTTTTCCATCTCTCTGAGCCATTGGAACACCCAGCTCATATCCAACCTCACCCATCACCAAAGCAAGTCGAAGCTCTGCCCTTTCATTCTAGGCTCGAGACCTCGACACTAATGATGCAACAGTGTAAGTTCATTTTATTCTAGATTCAACGCCTCAGTGCTCTACATAATAGTTACTTCGCCTATTTTTCTTTGGGCTTAAAGTCCCAACACTCCTATTGATGCAAATCAATTTAGACTTAAGTCTTCCACAACTAGGATTACTTTGCATGTTTCAAGTCTCACCATCAACACCTCCACATCAACTTGTCCCTACAACAAAGGTCTATTTCTCTATCACTTACTTTTAAGCACTTTCAGTCTTTATGTGAAAATCTAGTGTTATGCTTGGCAAAATGAAGTGTTCTTATACATGGATTCCTATATATGTTACTGTTTGAATGTACAAAGTATAATATGAATTGTATTATTACAAAACATGGAAGTCAATGTACGAGAAACATCATGATTGAAGACTTTAAGTGATTTAGGCATACTTTTAGTGGTTGCTTCATTTAATTTAATCTACATTGACTCGAAGTTATGAATTGCATTTCACTCCAAAAGTACTGAAGAGACAATTGATATTATCTGTACTTTGGGGTCAAAATGAGATTAAGAGCAGATTGAGTATCCATGCCAAAATAAAAAGAGTAAAAACTTTTTCATAAACATTTGACATTTTTCTCAAAACTTAATTGAATCAATTTTATGAGAAATGAACCTTTAGTGGATCAAACATAATTTCAGCAAACTCAAGGATATCTATTAGTTGAATGATATGGTGTTCAGGAGCTTATGTAAGCTCACCGACCTCCTCCAACATACGTTTAGTTAAGCCTTAACTAGTGTTGACAACCTTGGGGACGTTTTGGAAGCTAATAGAAATCTATAGGGTTTTCATACAGCGTCTAGACGTCTGTTGCCAAAGCCGGTCCTAAAATTTAAGAAAATTGATGAAGCCGTGTGCAAAAATTGTAAAATATACTCTTTTATGCGTAATAATATAAAAAAAATATGGGCCCAAATATGGCCCTGTCTGACAATAGACATCTTTTTAAAGTTATATTTATCTTGTAAAACACTAGTGTTGTGAGTAAATACATCCACAATCTTTGTGAGAAGTTATAGGTTGTTCTAGCATTGGGAGGGTGTCGAATCATCGGAGGAGTTTGGCAAGAAGCTCTTTGTAAAACGTTTGTTCCCCATCCATAAGAGATTGATTTAATGAGTCCCTGAAATGCAAACATAGATGGAGGTGATGGTTGTCACGGAACCACAATAAGAGCTTGATTTGCAATCTCTTACACACTCCTTCTACTATTGGTCAGTACGCTGGTTGTTTACATTGCTAGTGTTTCTTGCATATTTAGAGTAAAACTTTGATTTGGGAAAATTTATTGTAAATCGTAAATTGTCATCAACCCTATTCCCACCACTCCCACCCTCAAGACTTGATATATGGGCTAACAGAGAGCATACGCAAGCAACAATCAAGGGCAATGATGATAGTGTCACTAGTAGTCACATCGTTGCATACTCCACTGATTGAAAACTGCCACGTGTTCCCTAACAGTTGCACTTAGCACACCATAAAGCGGAAGCACTTACTCAAGAGTGGAGTGAAACTGAGTACTAAGCGCAAACCCAAACAACCATCTACCTCAAGGACAAACCCTAGGGAAGGGAAGGCACCCTAAGGACCTCACACTCACACTCAGAGCTCGGACTCCTATTCTCGGCGGCAAATTGTTATAAGGGATTTTGAATAGTACTGCGAGGTAGTTCATGTGAACTCCATACACTAACATATCACTTATTATATAACACCTAAAGCCCCGTGGGGCCTCTCTAGATGAAACCATATAGGTACGCCAACATTCACTCCACCAGAAGACCTCCGACTATGAAGACTAACCTAGGTAAGCCCATGGAAGTCATCTCACGGAGACCTTGGCCCACGAGGACCATTATGAGACCTCCTCACAAGTTTATATTCATGAAGACCTCTCACAGGAGACATTGGCCTCATATCATGGATATCGGCTCGTTATCCTCAACAATGATATGCAGTGCCACTAGTATTCAAAGAAGCAAATATCCCTCCATCTTCCTCCAATGATTCAACACCCTCCCAATTAATATGATAAGTATATTTAAGAATATGACGGTCCCAAATTTTAATATAACATGTTTACATTTTTATATAATAGTGTCAAAATATAACACATGGATCGCACACACTGTCAAATTAAATTCTAAGATCACGAGCTAAATTCGATAAGATATTAAACCGCAAACAAATACTAAGTGTGAGGTTTTAAGGCTAAAGGCCCCTACTTTACTCGTTGATATTATCTATATAAATACTATAAAATGGAGTACTATATCAAAGTAATCTAATAATCTATCTAACTACGTGGCAGCCCATAGAGAACCTATACTACTAAACTCTCAAATGTCTTTTACTCATTTTCATAACAGTTCTTTCATCTCGCTCTATATATATATTTACTTTCTCATTGTCTCTCTTTTTCTTCCGTCCCATCATTTTCTCCAAAGAAAGATTTCTTTCATCTCCCTCCTTTCTGCATTCCGTCCCGTCATCTTCTCTAAGCTGGTAAAATTCATATTAGACCAAAGAAAAAGAGTTACCCCAACAATATACCTTTCTATTTATTTACTTTCCACCAACCCAAGACAGAAGAGGATGCCATGGTAATAGGAAGGAATTTCAATGTAAGAGAGGGATTGGAATGGATATAGGCTGAAGGGGGTTCAATGGGTTGATTGGGCTGCATGATTGTACGTGGTGGGAGTTGATGTATCTAGAATTTTTTAGGCGTAGTGATGGTAGGGGGTCAGAGAACTGTCTGACTTGGAATTCACTGAAGTAAATATAGGAAATTGAGAGGGAAAGAGAGAAGAGGGCAGATGCAGTAATAGTGCTAATGGATATAATTAGGGGTCATATGTTTTTGCCTCTTAAATCTGAATTTGAACAATTTGAACTTAAGAGGTACCTAATCGTATTTGTTTTTGGGCAATTTACAATTAGGTCCCTTGGAAACAATTTTTAAACATTTAAGGACAATTTACAATTAGGTCCACTTATCACTAGGGCGGACTTCTACAAGAAGAGAATTAGTGGACCTAAGTGTTTAAAATTTATCAAAATTCCTTTAGTGTTTAAAATTTGTTTGTGAGGGACCTAAGAGCACTTTTCCCTTTGTTTTTTTCAATGATTCAAAAGCTAATGCCTTTATTTACCTTTGAATGTTAAGAAGTAAAATTACTTCTAAAAATCTGAATTTATCTAAACATATTCATTCAGAAGTCCATCAAAACATAAAAACAAATATATATATATATATATAGAGAGGCAGGCTCCTCTGCACACTAAGTTTGCACATTACCTTTTAAAAGTAGTAAAAAATATATTTTTGAGTTGATTTTTTTTGTGTGATATTTAAACATTTCAAGGAACCCATATAAAAAAAATCAGCTCAAAAAAAATTTTTTTGCTATTTTTAAAAAATCGGTCAAACTTTCGCAGTTTTTAAGCCCTTTAAAAACTGCGAAAGTTTGACCGATTTTTTAAAAATAGCAAAAAAAGTTTTTTTGAGCTGATTTTTTTTATATGGGTTCCTTGAAATGTTTAAATATCACATAAAAAAATTGGTGTGCGCCAGCACTAAGTTTGCCTACTTTTAAAAGGTAATGTGCAAACTTGGTGTGCACAGGAGCCTGCCTCTATATATATATATATATATATATATATATATAAAAGATCTTTTAAAAATCTATACATGTTTGGAATTTACATAATAACCTATGGTCATAATGCATTTAAGAAACTCTTTCACCAATTATGCAATCATCCGTGTTAAATGGGAATCAATCAGAAATAAAGATGTACCAGTTCTTAGCATGTTCCATTTTGCCATATATTAGCTTTAAAATCCGAGTTGTATGCTTTCTTAGTTGCCTTAAGACCTCATAAGCATATATCATAGCATTGTAAGTAATGAAATATAATTTGTTTGTATAATTAGTTGAATAAGTGACGTATTTACTATTTTCAAATAAGGGAAAGTACTCTTAGAGCCCTTACAAACAAATTTTAAATACTAAGGGCCCGTTTGGCAACCCAATTCCAAGCCTTGGAATTGGATTGCCAAACGGACCCTAAAGGAATTTTGACAAATTTTGAATACTTAGGTCCCCTATTTCTCTTTTTTTAGAAGTCCACACTAGTGGCATAATAAGTGGACTTAATAGTAAATTGTCCTTAAATGTTTAAAAAATGTTACCAAGTGACCTAATTGTAAATTTCCCTTTTAAATATTGTATCACAGGGGCAGGTTGTAAGGTAGTGGTAATCAGGGACGGAGCCAGGTGGGAGCTTGTGGGGGCTCAAGCCCTAGGGCTGACAATTTTTGACACGATAACCCGTTTATGGTAATAACTCGAAATGACTCGAACATGACACGATTAACTTGTATAGATTTTAAAGTACCCAAAACTTATGCTCAAATCAAAATCAACGCGACCCGAAAATGGCACGACTAACCTGAATTGCCACCCCTACAAGCCCCCATTTTTTTTAAGAAAAAAAATTATTTTTGTAGGTAAAAAAAAAATTCAGGGGTAAAAACATATTATTTTAAAACTTAGGGTAAAAGGGATGAATACTAATCGTTTAAATACCCATACATTAAAACCTATTTTCTCTCCTATCAAAACACAAACACCCGCCTCCCTCTTTCAAAATCTTTTCCTTCCATTCTTTTTCTCAATATATGTCCATATATGATGTGCAAGCTCCCTCTTTAAAAATTACAAGAGAGGACAACATTTGGTAAGATTCTAAGTTATTAAATTTTTTTTCATATAAATATTATTCTATCTCATTAACTCTATTAATTTTTATGATTTCATTCATTTTTTAGGGTTTCAATTTTTGTGTCAATCAAAATTTATTTATCCTCCATTAGAGATCATTCCTCCCATTTTGACGGGTATGTCTTCTATTTTTTTCTCTCTATTTCTCTTGCCTATAATTTTAGGGTTAATATTGGGATACATTTTTGTGTTAATATTGGGAAAATTCTAGAACTGAATTTTAGGATATTTTTAGGACTGAATTTAAGTTGCATTGAACTAACTATATTGATGTTAAAATTTGGGATTTATTTTAGGGTAATAATGTTATGTTTGTCGGAGTTTGATTTAATGTTGTTGGTTTGTATTTTAGGGTTAATTGTAGGGAATAAATAAAGATAGTTAGTTTAAACTTGGGACCGAAATGTTTATTTAAATATTTGTTTCTCTTTCCATTAGAATAAACAAATTACATTATTTTTTACTATCAAAAGTTCCTGGTGGTAATATAGATTGATTGATGAGCAACCCTAATAATTAGAGATCCCACGCAAAACACAAAGTAATTCATTTGCAATTTCATACAAATTGACTAATATGAAAGCGACCTCACCAAAAGATTAAAAGTGATGTTACATACAATTTTCAAATGAAGTGGGTAACTACATTCCACGAGCCAAATGTTGTATCAAACACGTTGCCCTTCGTTAAATGGTGTGCAAACCCCAGTTTCTTTAAACAAAATTCCATAAATATCAAAACGAAAACGGCAATTCAATCAAAAGACAATCGTATTCGTAGAACGAAAACCCAAAAGCTGGAATTAGATTAATATAATAAGAGCCTGTTATGTGTATGATGCAAAACAAATACATGAAATTTTACCTCCGATGAATCAAATAGTGGGTATTGAAATGAGGCCCCAACCTCCCCAGTATGATATTTCTGCTCCGGTTTTATGGCTGCTTTTGCTTCTTAACCATTACTTATCAAACAATTTGGCTGGTAAACATGGATACCTTTATTTGGGTACCCATGGATACCTTTATTTGTCAAATGGTGGCAAACTAAGAATTTGACACTATTTTATATGTTAAATTGATTTTACTTGACATAAAAAAAATAATAAGTACCATATTCATAAGTAAATTAGTTTTTAACTCCCAGTGTTTTACAATTCTTATTATACAATACAAATATTGTTGATGTAAAAAACTAGATCGCTCTAATTTTTCAATCACAGATAAATAAATAAGACAAAGATTTTTAAAGTGGTTCGGCTAGGAATAAAGCCTACGTCCACTGTTATGTTATTGCTGAGTGTTTGTGGAATTCTTGATTACAAGTTCTCTCAAGAAATTCCGGTCCCCTTGAATGAGGGTGATACAAGGTATTTATAGCCTTGAGGCTGTACATGAAAGGGTCGATACATTAAATGATATACATATGAAAGGGTAATACATTTAATGCCCTTAGACTTGTGCGTCAAGGATAATCATTTAATGAACCAGTTGGACTATTCGTTATCTGGCAATCAATGCTGTGGCCGAGATGCAGCTCGGACCGTCTGAGTAACTCGGGTATGTTGATCTTCATGGTATTCAAGAGTTCCTCGGAGAGGTATGTTCCTCGGAGCCTATGAGTTCCTCGGAGTGGTATGTTCCTCGGAGCCTGTGAGTTCCTCGGAGAGGTATGTTCCTCGGAGCCTGTGAGTTCCTCGGAGAGGTCTGTTGTTGCCATGTAGATAGCCAGGTGTCTTCGTATGATTGGTCCACGTCAGCAGATTAAATTTGGTATCAACAGAAGCCCCCAATGCTTCATGCTTGATGGTTTACTTGAAAGGATGGAGTATTTTATTTTGCAGTGTTGCTTGGTGCTCGTGAAATTCTTGATCTACCTTCTTGATTTGTTGAACATAAAGGGCATTATCTCCTGGATGACATATGATTGCCGCTTATAGCTTATCATAATCTTCAAGTATGTTGATTGGTTTGTTAGCCGACCTACTGCATTCTGTGAGCTAGTGGTGGACTTTGAAACATTTTCTTGCAACTTCTTCTTCGATGTTGGTCGAGACAGTAGTAGCAAAGATCTCAGTGATGTAGATGCTGATTTTAACTTCTACTTCTACTCAGGGGCGAGCAAGAGGTTTTCGGGGATGAGCAAGAGCTGCTCGGGGACGAACAAGAATTGCTCGGACAGACCATCTGTGATGAAGATCAGAATGCTGAAATATCTTAATTTCATAAAATTTCCATTATGCTTTGGATGATCTTCCTGCTGGCGAGGAACCTGTTTCAAAATCAGAGGGAGAGAAACCAATAGAGTAGGAATCTCAATGTAATAGTTAGTACACAATTTAATATCAATGTAATAAATTTGCATAATTCATTTTGAATTCAGTGAAAGAATTTCATTTTTGTTCACAAATTTGAATTTGCTATTATTTTGTAAATATCAAACACATTATTATTTGTGCTTGCATAACAATATTGTATGGTTCATCGACCAAAAAAGTTACAAGTATTAGTAATGTTGCTCGATCACTTAATAATAAAGTAATGAGTATAATTTATTCAAAGTGTTTCCAACCAACCAAGGTGGATAAATAATGTTTGTCGACCAACTACAGTTGATGGGTTTTTATCCCCGACCAACCATACTTGGTATAGTTTGGAATATTTTGTTCTTTAAAGAACTTTTTGAAATAATGTTACCTCCTGACCAACATAAGTTGTAATATGAGAGTATATTTTTATCTTACCAACCGTAATTGATCATGCTGGTGTACACTTTTTGGCTCCTTAAAGCTTTTGGCTCCTTAGAGCATGTCCTCCTAACCAAAGGAGGTTGGCTACTTATAGCACTTTTACTCCGTAGAGCGCTCCGGAGAGCTTATCCTCCTAACCAAAGGAGGTTGGCTACTTATAGCACTTTTGCTCCGTAGAGCGCTCCGGAGAGCTTATCCTCCTAACCAAAGGAGGTTGGCTACTTATAGCACTTTTGCTCCGTAGAGCGCTCCGGAGAGCTTATCCTCCTAACCAAAGGAGGTTGGCTACTTATAGCACTTTTGCTCCGTAGAGCGCTCCGGAGAGCTTATCCTCCTAACCAAAGGAGGTTGGCTACTTATAGCACTTTTGCTCCGTAGAGCGCTCCGGAGAGCTTGACTCCGTAGAGCATGGCTCCGTAGAGCATGACTCCGTAGAGCAGTCTTCTTGGTTGATCCTGTAACATCCACAGGTTGATCAGCGAGCAATGTTTGTTTCTCGGGAGTATTAGGAATCCTCCCAACCATTTCTGCATTGCATCCTGTAACATCCACAGGTTGATCAGCAAGCAACTTTTGTTCCTCGAGAGTATTAGGAATCCTCCCAACCATTTCTGCATTGCATCCTGTAACGTCCACAGGTTGATCAGCAAGCAACTTTTGTTCCTCGAGAGTATTAGGAATCCTCCCAACCATTTCTGCATTGCATCCTGTAACGTCCACAGGTTGATCAGCAAGCAACTTTTGTTCCTCGGGAGTATTAAGATCAGTAAACTCTGCTATAGCTTGTATTAATGGCATGTCGGTATGCATGGTATGGGCCTGGAAACACAACCTCCTTCTTCTATTTGCTTTAATTAATGCCACTGCCAATTTTTCCAGCTTTGGGTATCTGATCTCTGCACCTCTTCTTTCGTTTTTGGGGATCGCAACCCTAAAAGGGCTTTGATCTTGTCTGGATTTGCTTCAACGTCTCGCTGGTTGATGATGTACCCGAGGAACATTCCTTCTCGTACTCCAAATGTGCACTTCGTCGGGTTGAGTTTCATTTGATAATTATCCAGTTGATCAAAAGTTTGACTCAAGTCAACCAAATGATCAGCAGCTTTCTTGCATGTCATCAACATAGACTTCCATACTGCAACTGATTTTCTCGGCAAAAAACTTTGTTCATCAGCCGTTGTTATGTCTTCAGGTTTCATTTTAATCTAGTTGTAGCCAGAGTAAATATCCATGAGCAACTCGTGTCCCGAGGTAGCATCCACTGCTTTGTTGAGATCGGTGAAATCAACACACATTCTCCATTTATTGTTTTTCTTCTACCCGGCAAGGAGATCTAGATCTCTCTTTGGCTCGGTCTTCATTTCCTCTTGTGTAGCTTGATTCTTCTCGGGGCTGGATGCTCTTCTTCTCGTATGTCATGTCAATAAGTGGCTCAGCTTCTATCCACTTAGTAAAATAATCTACTGTGATGACGAGGTATTTGAATCTTCCTCGAGTCGTCGGCAATGGTCCAACCAAATCAATCCCCACATAGAAAATGGCCAAGGATAAATGATGGATGTCAATAATGTTTGTGAAGTTCTTCTGATGGAGGAAAAGCGTTGGCACTTGTCACATTTCTTGGCATAGGCTATACAATCAGCTCTCATCGTCGGCCAATAGTATCTCTGCGTCATCACCTTTTGCAAAAGTATTCGACCTGCTACATGGGCTCCACAGGACCTTTCATGGATCTCTTTAATCAATTCACCTCGGAGGGATGTACACATCTTTGCAAACCTGCCATAATTCCTCGTCTATACAAAATACCATTAATTAATACATACCGAGCAGCTTTAAACTTCCATTTCTAGGCAGCGAGATTATCCTCCGGTAATTGTTCCTCCTCAATATATGCTCCGACTTTCTAATACTTCAATTGGTATCGTTCTTCGCAGCTCGGTACAAGTAGCTGATGCTAATCGGGCCAATGCGTCTGCTCTAGCATTCTCCATCCTCGGTGTCCTCACCAATTGAATAGCATCAAATTCTGTCAATAACTCCATTACCTTTGCATGGTACTTGACCATCGACTCTCCATTCACTGCATATATTCCCATCATTTGATTCAATTAATTGAGAATCACTGAAAACAATTACTTGCCGTGCCTCCATGACTTTCGCCAAATGAAAACCTGCTATCATAGCATCATACTCAGCCTCATTATTGGAAGCTTTAAATTGGAATCTCAAGGCATACTCCATGTCAATATCATCTGGGGTGTTTAAAACAATCCCTGCTCCACAACCAGCTGTGCAAGATGATGCATCTACATATAATCTCCATGTAGGTACCTCGTCTTCAAATTTCTGGTCTGACAGAGTTCCTCGGGGGAATACTTGTCGCTTTCTTTTATCATGTCGTGATACTTCTGAATACACCTCTTGAATTTCAATATACCTCCTGAACTTCAATATTCCTCCTGAACTTCAATATATCTCCTGAACTTCAATATTCCTCCTGAACTTCAATATACCTCCTGAACTTCAATATTCCTCCTGAACTTCAATATATCTCCTGAACTTCAATATTCCTCTTGAACTTCAATATACCTCCTGATTAGTCGGGGTTGAATTTGATGCTCGACTGCATGATGATATAAGAATGTGCCACCAAATGAACAAATATATCTGTAATATAAGCCCCCAATTGTGGAATGTGAACTTTGAATGAGATTTATCGACCAATACCAACCGGAGTTGGATTTTATCTACCAACCGGATTTGGATTTTTTCTACCAACCGAAGTTGGATTTTATTTACCAACCGGAGTTGGATTTTGTCTACCAACCGGAGTTGGATTTTTTCTACCAACCGAAGTTGGATTTTATTTACCAACCGGAGTTGGATTTTGTCTACCAACCGAAGTTGGATTTTATCTACCAACCGGAGTTGGATTTTATCTACCGATCAGAGTTGGTGGTAATTGATAATAAATGATGAAGACTTCCTCGGAGCTGACCAACAGATTGTTGGGAATAAGATAATATAAATACTGGAGACCTCCTCGGCGCTGACCAACAGATTTGTTGGGAATAAGATAATACAAATGCTAGAGACCTCCTCGGCGCTGACCAACAGATTGTTGGGAATAAGATATAATAAATGCAGGATACCTCCTCGGCGATGACCAACAGATTCGTTGGGAATAAGATAATATAAATGCTGAAGACCTCCTCGGCGCTAACCAACAGATTCGTTGGGAATAAGATATAATAAATGCAGGATACCTCCTCGGCGATGACCAACAGATTCGTTGGGAATAAGATAATATAAATGCTGAAGACCTCCTCGGCGCTAACCAACAGATTCGTTGGGAATAAGATATAATAAATGCAGGATACCTCCTCGGCGATGACCAACAGATTGTTGGGAATAATATAAATGCAGGATACCTCCAACAGATTGTTGGGAATAAGATAAATGCAGGATACCTCCTTGATGATGACCAACAGATTGTTGGTAATAAGATATAATAAATGCTGGAGACATCCTCGGAGCTGAATAAGATATAATAAATGTTGGAGACATCCTTGGAGCTGAATAAGATATAATAAATATTTGTCGAGCTCCATGCTGAAATGAGAATAGAATATGCATCCAAATAGATATAAAGAATAATTAAAAATAATAAAGTGCCTCGCCGATCAGTCGAGGTAGAATCATATAATGCCGAACAAGAATAAGATCTTTCAGAACATAATAATATGGCCGAGAATGTTGTCAGGCCTGAATATAAATAAGAATTATCCGAACGAATGTTGTAATTCTCCTTAAAGCTGAATAAGTATCCTGTCGAGGCATAATTGCAGAATGCCGAATAAGAATAATATTTTCCAGAATATAAGAATATGGCCGAGAACTTTGCTGGGCCTGCATATAAATAAGAATCACCCCGACCAACTATTCGTTGGGGGTGAAATATAATAAATGTTACAGTTCTCCTCAGAGCTGAATATGATAATAAGTATCTCGCCGTGCGTCATGTTGAGATGAATATAGAATATGAATCCCAATGTATATATAGAGTCATTTGTGCTGGAGCAGATATTTGGGCTCGAATATAAATAAGAATTACCCCGACCAACTATCCGTTGGGGGTGAAATATAATAACTGTTGTAGCGTTTCCTCGGAGCCGAATATATATAGAGAGAAGAAATTTTTCGAGCTCCATGCTGAGATAAATATAAAATATGAATCCGTACGGATATAGAATAATTTGTGCTTCAGCATTCGTCGGCATTGAATCTTGTGCCTGTAAAAATTAATAATTTGCTATACCATATGTGTAGGCTGAATTGATTAGTCATGAGAATAATTTACTCATCCAATCAATATATGATATGTATCAGCATAAAAATTTCAAAATATGAAATAATATGTTTTATGCCAAATGTGTGTGAGATGGACAAATTATTATCAAATATGCATCATAAATAAGACGTAAAGCTTTTTTTTAAATTTATTTAATCTCCAACAACCAATCATGTATTAGTTGCTGTTTAAAAATATTATTGGGGTGATCATAAGTTAAAAAGACTTAAGCCCCCTGCTTGTCCCCAAGCCGAACTCGTGTTTAAAGAAATATCAGGGGTGCTTAGCATTTTTTAATACCCCAAGATTTTACTGCTGCCGACAAACAACATGGATGTTGCCGACCAACACTTAAGGATATCTCAAATTATAGAATATATGGTTGGATGACCAGAATATCTCGAATCTTTAGATCAAAAAATAACATTCAATGTAAAATTTAAGCCTTAAGAATGTTAATTAAATGAATAAATATATAACCAACTAGATCGTGTGATTTCGACAAAGAAACTTTGTGATGTGATCAACGAGGGGCCAACATATCAAATTTGTGCCCAGACTCTTTTACAAGAGGTGGGTAATGATTTTTCAGGTGAGAGAAAATTATTTTTTATATTGATCCCTTCCTATTCCCCATTTGGAGAGATAAAAATATGCCGAATGATCAAAATTATTATCAAATTTATATCAAAAATCAATCAATGAGACTTTATTGACATAAATGGAAGCTGAACCAAATTAAATATATAATTCATAAAAATGAATGCAAAGAGTCTCAAACTTGAAGAGAGAGAGAATATATATGGGTCATGATTTCCATGAGAAGACTTTTCATTGTCTTTAACCTTTTCCCATTCTTTTATTAAAAATATGATAGGAATTTGAATAGACCTCAAAGATCTTACCAAATTTATTTCAAAATCAACAATGAAAATGATCAAATTTTATCACCGTCGTAAATATTGGCATATGTAATCATTTAACATATTTATTTCATGATATAAAATTAAAACTTGAGAATCAAGAAAAGAATTATGATTTATGAAATCTACTATTTTTCAGATTTCTAAATAAGAATTAATCTAACAGTTATGATTTAAAAAATCATGATATGCAACATTTTGCAGATAACAAATGGATGATTAATTCATGTATATAAACATAAAAATCATGATTGAATCAAAAGATGTATGTATAATTGATTATACGTATAGAAAATAAAAACTTAGCTTTTGGTGGAGAACAACGCTTGTAACACGTTCCCACAGACGGCGCCAATCTGTTGATGTAAAAAACTAGATCGCTCTAATTTTTCAATCACAGATAAATAAATAAGACAAAGATTTTTAAAGTGGTTCGGCTAGGAATAAAGCCTACGTCCACTGTTATGTTATTGCTGAGTGTTTGTGGAATTCTTGATTACAAGTTCTCTCAAGAAATTCCGGTCCCCTTGAATGAGGGTGATACAAGGTATTTATAGCCTTGAGGCTGTACATGAAAGGGTCGATACATTAAATGATATACATATGAAAGGGTAATACATTTAATGCCCTTAGACTTGTGCGTCAAGGATAATCATTTAATGAACCAGTTGGACTATTCGTTATCTGGCAATCAATGCTGTGGCCGAGATGCAGCTCGGACCGTCTGAGTAACTCGGGTATGTTGATCTTCCTGGTATTCAAGAGTTCCTCGGAGAGGTATGTTCCTCGGAGAGGTATGTTCCTCGGAGCCTATGAGTTCCTCGGAGTGGTATGTTCCTCGGAGCCTGTGAGTTCCTCGGAGAGGTATGTTCCTCGGAGCCTGTGAGTTCCTCGGAGAGGTCTGTTGTTGCCATGTAGATAGCCAGGTGTCTTCGTATGATTGGTCCACGTCAGCAGATTAAATTTGGTATCAACAAATATACTTACAAAAATAGAGATAAATATATAACGTTAAAAGTCTTATTTCACATTTTAACTTTATTTCATTATATAAATTGTGTTTTCAAAGTCTTTAAACAGTACTGCTTTTATAAAAATATAATTATATAATTATTTTTTTATAAAACTATAGTGTAAACACTATTTTTATATTTTTTTCATAAAACCGAATTTTATAAAGATAAGTATAAATATTTTATTATATATAAATATTGTATTTTTATAAAGCGGTTTTCTAAAAATTGTAGTTTTTAACTTCATTTCTTTATATAAATTATATTTTAAAAGGTAGCTCTATAAATAAAAATACAAATTTTTGTACGAAAAAAATGTTTTTATAAAGAAATATTAACGTTCAGAAACTGTTTTAGAAAGTTGGACATTTTTTTCAAAAAAAAAACATTTTTTGAGTTATATATAAAATATTATATATTATATAAATATTAATATTTATTAATTGAGGAAAAAAAGTGTTTCATATAAAGAAAATTTTTATATGGGAAGACACCTCTTTGCATTTAATGTGAATAAGTGGAAAAATAATATGAGGAGACAACATATATATATATATATATATATATATATATATATATATATATATTAGATTTATTATTATTTTTTCATTTTTATTGATAAATTTGCTTTGATATATAGTAATTTTCCCAAAATTTATCATCCTTTTTATAACTCCTTTTTTTGTTAAAAACTGTTTTTTTTCTTTAAAATTATTTTTAGTTTGTTAAAAACTGTTTATTTAAACTGCTTTTTTCATTAAAAAATGATTATTTTTTTTTTTCTTAAAATTGTTTTTTCTTAAAAAATTGTCGATTTTTGTTAAATTGTTTCTATTTTATTAAAAATTATTTTCTTTTTGTTAAAAACTATTTTTCCTTAAAATTGTGTTTTTAAAGACTGTTTTTTCGTTAAAAATTGTTTTTATTTTGTTATTAAAACTATTTTTTGTTAAAACTGTCCTTTTACTAAAAACTGTTTTTCTTAAAAAAAAAATTGTTTTATTAGAAACTGTTTTGTCGTTATAGACTATTTTTATTTTGTTAAAAATTGTGATTTGTTACCTGAAAAATAAATGTTATCAAACGGTCCCACTTCAAAATTTTAGGATTTTCCATGGTGAGTTTTCTTTGGCAAAATTGGTCACCCAAAAGTATTTGCCCACTTTTGTATCAAACACACCCTTACACTTTTAAATCACGAGTTCAAAAATAAAATAGATTTTTTGGGTTTGGCCGTCATTAAGTTTCAATATTCACTTAAACCATCACATGTTAACTTTTGTGGACTTTGACCCTGATTTTTAACATTTTAGTTAATTAACCATGGTTGACCATTAGTTCAATCAAATTTTAAGACTATCTACCCATTTTCATCATATTTCAATTCAACTACCAACACTTAAAGTCATTATTTTTACAATATATAGAAACATTTTCCAAGGAAAAATAGTTTATATTTTAATAAAAATTGATATTTTTATTAAAAAACACTTTTTTATATAAACTTTAATACTTATAAATCACATAAAGGTTTTTTTAAATTAAAAATAGTTAAAAATTACGTAGTTTATAAAAAACATTTTTTAAAAAAATAATTCTATAAAATCTATCTTTTTAAAATAAAAACTATACATTTGTTTTCACATAAAAGGCAAGTTAAAAATAGTTTTTATAAAATTATTTCTATGAAAAGCATAAACATGTATATATTTCATAAAAAATAGTTTTTTGAAAAGCAGTTTTTATGAAGAAAAAAAGGTTAAAATTACAATTTTATAAAATTGCATTTCTAGAAAAAGTTTTTATAAAAAAGGTTTTTTATTATAAATATTAACAGTTTATATAAAAAAATTATATAAATATTAACGGTTATAAATATAAATATTAACGTCCATATAAAAAATTGCTTTTATATAAATATTAATGTTTATTAAAATAAAAAAGTATTTTTTATAAAAAGGTGTTTTTATTAAAAAGTAATTACTTTAATTGTGGGGGTTTACTGAATATTAAAAACCAAATGGGGGACTAACGGTCAACTATATAATATATTTTTTTTTGTACAAAGATCATGAAACGATGGCAAGTATTTCATAAATAATTTTAAAAAACGAAACAACCATCCCACTTTTACAGAAGGATATTACAATCTATGGAGAAGTATAATATCTCTCAGTATTTAATATGTTGATAACTATTTATGGAAAGTGGTTAGTGACAAAAACTCGCCACTTTTATCTAGATTGAGTATTGAAAAGAAGATTGAACTAGATCTTAAAGCTTTGAAGATTTTACGCTCTTTTCTGAGAAATGATGTGTGACACCCCGACTAATTAAATACCAGGTAGCTACTCCTTTATTAAATTAATTCAAAATGCCAAGTTGACTCAGTTAATAGCATCACTGTCGAAAGCATTTTAATATTACTAACCACCTAGTATTTAAAAAGCAAGTTGCCAAATTTTAATTTAAGTCTGATTAACATGCAACAAATGTAATGAAGAAATAAATAATACCATTCACCATACTGAAGTAAAATGAATAACCATCACAATAGAGTAAATAAAGTCTGGAGGAAAACTCCTCACTACAATCCCATAACTGAAATAAATAAACTGAAACAATACATGCTAAAGTCTGAAAACTGAAATATAAAAGATGTCTCTAAGAAATGGGCAACATGCCCTACAACTGATAGATGGTGACTCTGGAATCCAAAAGATAGAAGCGTCTACATGCAAATCCCTGTAGCTTCCACAAGCCGCTACAGCTCGTCACCTGAATGAGTAACCTATGCTTGGTGTCCTTGTGGCTGGGCACTCAAAATGGTTTTACAAAGAAAAAGAGATTTGAAAAGCAAACGGGTCAGAGCCCGAATGTGGAGTTATATTTTAAAAACCTGCAAGTGCTTTAAAAACATTTAAAACATTAAATGCAAAGTACATGTTAGGACGTACACTCGCATGATATCCTCACCTCTCGTCTAACTGTGCACTCCTAACGTAAGTACCCATCTATAACGACCCATACTACTAGCTAACTGACAACATAACTAGCTAGACTGCCAAAGGTTCTACCCATATTACTCGGTTCCATTTAACATAACAACGCTCGTAATTAAATAGAGGTTTAACGTAAACTCAGTTACTAAATATGCCATTGATATAACTATCAGTTAACTCATTATATATCTCGAAACAATACCGAAATATTTTTACAACAATAACATGAGGATTCCCATTTATATAATGTATATTATTCACATCATAAATATACGATACAAGCACCCCGCAATCTAAGCTATGGTGCACACATACTCTGCTATCCATCCCGGTACATCACGTACATAAGGATTACATATTCCGAATCTCTCAGGAATAGTTTATCGATAACAACATCACAAATAATGGAGGCGAACACAGTCACCATCACATGGGTCACGCACATACCTACGCTCCCATGATCAGCGGACTTATTAATATCACAATAAGTCTTTCTATGACCTATGTTCATCGAGGTACCAGTCTATATCCCCCCCGTAGGCACACAAGGATTAGAGGGTCCTAAGCGAACGCAACCTCCCGTGATAGCAAGTATGGTAGGTATGTCATACACACAATCCATATACCAATACTAAGTAAACACACCTCTTAGTAATACCGTATTTTAATCGTAGTACATATCGCATTCTCGTACTAATTATAATTATCACAATTCGTACTATTCCGGTTTGTAATTATACGCGCTATAATTCATCCTCACATCGTAGTAGACACTCACGTCTCAACCCAAATGGTTCATTGAATATAACTCTCGTATATAATTTACTCCTCTCAATAATCCAAAAGTCCCAAATCTAACCTCACGTCAATAAAGGAAGGTCATCTATATCCTCGAATAAGTTTACGGGACTCCAAAAATCAAAACAGTCCAAAAAGGACCAAACTGTCAACTCGTTAGAAGTCTCGTTCGAACGAGACTTCGAACGAGTTTGGACTGTCAGGTCGTTAGAAGTCTCGTTCGAACGAGGCTGTTCGAACGAGATCCAGTTCGTTCGAACGAACTGTCCCTTCTAACGATATCTCGTTCGAACGAGATATCGAACGAAATCACTACTCGTTAGTAACGACTGGTCAACTCGTTAGAAGCTCGTTCGAACGAGTTCGTTCGAACGAGTTCGTTCGAACGACCTGGGGGCTGCTTCTAACGAGCTACCAGTTTCGGCCCAGAATTTTCCCATCTTGTTTTTCACCATTTTTATCACTTCAATCCTTCTCCAAAGTTCGTTCTAACAATGATTTAAGTCCTCTAATCATACTAAAACATGCTTAGGTCATAAACTAACGTCTTTTAAGGCAATAAGGCATCCTAAACATCATTAAATCCCAAGATTTTATACTTTTCCCCAATATCATCAAGAACATGAACCCTAGATATATATCAACATCAAATTCCAGAATTTAATTCGTTTTTCTTTCACCCAATCATGTATTAACATCAGATTAATTGTCTCCAAACTATTCTACATGCAATCCTTCTCAATTTCCTCAAGTTTTATGATCTAGACTACATGGGTTTTCATATTTTATCAAGAACAAACCATAAATCCGAATTTTCTAACATGGAAAAGACATTCTCAGAAATTAAATGGAATAAAGTCACTTGCCTTGGTTGTCTCTGAGTTTGGTGTAGATTAGATGAAGTTTTCTGCAGAAATTCCTCTCTCTCCAAGCTCTTCTCCAATGGTGGCTTAAGGTGGCTAGGGTTTTGATTTGGGGAAGATTGTAAACCTAATATTAGCCTCCGTAGCTTAAAGGGTTAATATGGGTTGGTTATGGGCTTAGTGGGTCAATATCCACATCAGATTTACATCTCTAATTTTCGTCACTTTTGATTCCTAAAAATGTAAAATTACCAAAATACCCTTTAAGTTACCGGTATGGCCTAAAAATACCCCGGGACCCAAACTATATCCCCGGCTAGTGTTTTCTGACTATCTCGACCCTTCCGGACGCGTTGGCGCACTCAAAACGACCATACGGATTATAGATTTTAAATTCACCTTTATTAACAAAATATTATACCGTGACGCGGCGGTCCCACGCGTCTCAACAAAATTTCTAAAATGTCGTATATAAATCTCACGACAAATTTTCATAGTATCAAATACATATATAATCATATATGCACATAATCAAATACCAATTCGCATCTCATTAGTATTTATAACCCGGATTAATTTCCAATTAATACGCATTTAATTAATTAATCCCAAAAATAAATATCGACAAAAGTACGGGGTATTACATACTTCCCCCCTAATAACTGAATTTCGTCCCGAAATTCGAAACTAGAAAGTACCTGCTAAAAATAGCTCTGGATAACGTTCGCGCATCTCATCCTCGCGCTCCCATGTGGACTCCTCGACATTGTGATGTCGCCACTGAACACGCACTAACGGGACTATCTTTGACCGCAGTTTCCTCTCGCTTCGGTCCAAAATAGCAATTGGCCCCTCCTCATAGGAGCTATCCGGCTGGAGATCGATGTCCTCCACAGCGATGTGAGAATGAGCCAAATTATCTCTAAGGTATTTCCTTAGCGAGGAAATATGGAACACGTCGTGAATCCGATGCAAGTGCTCCGGTAGTCCCAGTCTATACGCAACGGGTCCGATCCGCTCAATAATAGGAAACGGCGCCACATACCTCGGTGCCAACTTCCCCTTCTTCCCGAATCGCATAATCCCCTTCATCGGAGAAATCCTGAGTAAAACCTGGTCCCCCACTTGGAACTCCCTGAAAAACCTCTTCGCATCAGCATAACTCTTCTGCCTGTCTTGAGCTACCCGAATGCGACTCCGAATCAACTCAATCCTTGCCGAAGTATCCTGAATCACTTCCGGCCCAAGTAGTTTGTTGTCCCCCACCTCCAACCAACATGCTGGGGAACGACAAGGCCTACCGTACAATGCCTCAAACGGAGCCATGCCAATAGTAAACTGATAGGAGTTGTTGTAAGCAAACTCCACCAGTGGAAGGTACTGCTCCCATCCACCCCCGTAGTCAATAATGCACATGCGTAGCATGTCCTCCAACATCTGATTGGTGCGCTCTGTCTGCCCATCGGTGTGCGGATGATAAGCCGTACTCAACCGCAATTCCGTGCCCATGGCCTCCGGGAAACTCTCCCAAAACCTCGAAACAAATATCTTGTCTCTGTCAGACACGATATTTAGGGGCACACCGTGAAGTCTCACAATCTCTGAAATGAAGAGCTGGGCATACTGTCCCGTAGTGTAGTCAGTCCTTACGGGTAAGAAGTGAGCGACCTTGGACAACCTTTCCACAATTACCCAAACGGAGTCGTGACCCCTCTGCGACGTAGGCAACCCCGTGACAAAATCCATGGATATGCTCTCCCACATCCACACCGGAACCTCTAACGGCTGTAGCAATCCTGCTGGTCTCTGATGATCCACTTTTACGAGCTGACAAGTGGCGCATTTCGAGACAAACTCAGCGATATCTCTCTTCATACCGCTCCACCAATATTGTCGTCTCATGTCTTGGTACATTTTGTCCCCTCCGGGATGTACCGCGAACCGTGAGCCGTGCGACTCTGCCATCACATCGTGCCGCAATTCTTCCCCTTCCGAAACTACCAATCTCCCATTGAAGCGCAATCCCCCGTCTGAGCTAACGGTATAGGACTCGGCTCCCTCTGCAAGTAATCGAACTATCTGCTCCTGACAGAACGAGTCATTAGCCTGTGCCCGTAGTACTCTCGTGACAATCTGTGGGGTAACGATCATCACAGACATGAAAGATCGGGCCACTGCATCCTGGTGTCCCAATTCCCTCCACTTAGCTTTCCACACCTCTGCCACCTCATCTGCTGGCCTGCGGCTCAACGCGTCTGCTACCACGTTAGCCTTACCCGGGTGGTACTGGATATCGAACTGGTAGTCCTTCACAAATTCAAGCCACCTACGCTGCCGCATATTCAATTCCTTCTGCGTGAACAGATACTGTAGTGACTTGTGGTCCGTGAACAGCTGAAACTTCTCCCCCAAAAGATAGTGCCTCCAAATCCGTAAGGCAAATACCACTGCTGCCAACTCCAAATCATGCGTGGGGTAATTCTTCTCATGAGGCTTAAGCTTACGGGAAGCATAAGCTATGGCCTGTCTCTCCTGCTGTAATACACCTCCCAGTCCTTGCAACGACGCATCGGTGTAAACCCAATACTCAACTCCCGGTCTCGGCAATGCTAACACAGGTGTTGAGGTCAATTTGTCCTTCAACTCATCGAATGCCAACTGACAGGCATCGCACACCCTTACGAGTAAGATGTGTCAAAGGACCTGCTATCTCTGAGAAACCCCGAATAAACCTCCTGTAGTATCCTGCTAAACCCAAGAAACTACGAATCTCCGTTGGTGTCGTGGGCTGTCCCCACTCCCTCACCGCTGATACCTTCCCCGGATCGACAGATATTCCCTGGTCGGAAACAATGTGACCCAAGAACTGGACTTCCTTCAACCAAAACCCGCACTTCTCGTATTTTGCATACAACTCGTTCTGACGAAGTGTCTGCAAAACCTGCCTCAAATGCTCGGCGTGCTCCTCCTCTGTCTGAGAGTAAACCAGAATATCATCAATGAAGACAATGACAAACTGGTCTAGAAAATCCCTGAACACTCTGTTCATCAAGTCCATAAACACTGCTAGAGCGTTGGTCAAGCCGAAAGGCATAACCCGAAACTCATAAGAACCATATCTCGACAAGAATGCGGTCTTCGAGACATCCTCCTCCCTGATACGCAACTGATGGTATCCTGACCTCAAGTCAATCTTCGAGAAGAAAGAAGCTCCTCTCAACTGGTCGAATAAGTCATCGATTCGAGGCAACGGATACTTATTCCGTATCGTGACCTTATTCAACTCTCGGTAGTCCACACACAATCTTAGTGAACCATCCCTCTTCTTCACAAACAAAACTGGAGCGCCCCAAGGTGAGGTACTCCTGCGAATAAAGCCTTGTCCCAACAACTGCTCTATCTGATCCCGTAGCTCTCTCATCTCAGCTGGGGCCATACGGTACGGTGCGCGTGCTATAGGTCTCGTACCCGGTAGCAAATCTATAACGAAGTCTATCTCCCGACTGGGTGGTAAGCCTGGTATCTCCTGAAACACATCCGAATACTCTCTGACAACCGGGATCGAATCTAAAGGAATAACAACCTCCTTAGAGGTATCCTCCTCTATGTAATACAGATGAGCGGTCGATCCTCCCTCTGGGCGAGGCATCGCCACTATAAACATCTCTTGCCCCGGAATGGCAAAAACAATGCTCCCGCTGAGGCAATCAATCATGGCCCTATATGCTACGAGCCAATCCATATCGATGATCACATCATGAACATGCATGTCTAACACTAACATGTCTGCAGGTAATACCAAACCACCAATCTCTACCCCCACTCCCCGGCATATAAAGAAAATAAGTGACCCACTCCCTAATGGTGAGTCGACACACGTCTCTGTGCTCTCTGTCGTAGCTAACAATCCTAAAGCTTTCGCGAAGTGTGTAGCTATAAAACAGTGTGTAGCACCCGTATCAAATAACACCCGACCCATAGTGCCATGTATAGGAAACGTACCCTCGATCGCGGGCGGTGCCTGTGGAACTGCAGCCTGGTGAACGTTGTAGACACGTCCATACTGTAGCTGCCCCTGCTGAGCTGGGACTGCTGGAATGGGTGGCAATGCTGCCATCTGTGGCGGTGCGGGAAGAGCGGCGGGAAACATAGGTCTCTGTGGCTCCTGGCGAGCACCCTGCTGCTGCTGCTGCTGCTGCTGTGGGGCCCTGCCCCTATCAGGACAATCCTGCTTCTTATGGCCAGTCTTTCCACAAGTAAAGCACTTCCCTGGGAAGTTCCCTCCCCTCTGCCCCTGCTGTCCCCAGCCCTGGTGGCCGTTACCATTCCTCCCTTGGCCCTGCTGGCCCTGATGGAACTGCTGCCCATTCTGCCCCTGCTGGCCCTGATGGCCGTTTGGGCCCTGACGGAAACCTCCCTGACCCTGCCTGTAGTTCCCTAACCGGAACCTCTTAGTATCCCCCTGCTGGGTACCCTGCTCATTCTGTCTCTGCCCCTGACCGGTTTGTGCCCCGCTGGCACCATGTCCTCCAGTCCTGCCCTGATGGCTAGACTCCCCCGACCGCTTGCCCTCGGCCATATGAAAACGGTGGTCCTGGCAGTGCAATAATGCAGCGTTAACCACATCAGAATACGTGGCCAACGATAGGTTCCCTAGCAGATGCTGACGGATCCTCCAATTCAACCCGTCGGTGAACTTTTCTATCTTCTTCTTCTCTGTTGGAATCTCGTCTGGAACGATATTCAACAGGTTAGTGAACTCGGCCTCATACTCGGCCACTGTCTTACCCTCCTGCTTCAAACTCATCAGCTTTCTCCTCATCTCTGTATGAACTGCGGATGGAAAGTACTTGCGGTCGAACCTCACCCAGAACTCCTGAATCGTGAGGGTATCCCTCTCCTCCGCGGTGGTAATAGACTCCCACCACTGTAGTGCAGATCCCACTAGCTTGAAAGTAGCTATCACCTGTTTCTGAACATCAGTGCACTCATGCATCCTCAAATTCCTCTGTATGTCCTTCCTCCATTGGCTCGAGACTACCACGTCTGAGCTACCTGCAAACTCTGGCGGATGCGCTTTCTGAAAAGCGTCTCGTACACGCTCTCAAGCAGACGGGAATGCATTAACCTGTGCTGGCACGGCAACCGGCGCCTGAGGCGGTGCCTGCTGAATCACGGCAATCGCGGCATTTACCGCTTGGGCTACTATAGCAGCAACCTCAGCGGCGTTCATCATGCCCTGAACTGGAGCGGGCTGGGGTTCGGGCATTGCATTCCTAGGAACTCGTCGTGCACGTCGTGGAGGCATCTGAAATAAGAACAAAGCTTATAAGTTCACGGTTATAAACTTAATATAGCTGAAGAACGAAGCATACACAAAAAGAGTACAACAGTCCTAAAATATAGGGCTCTATATCAAAGGAACGTAGCGGAAACATAATAGCCGTACATATCCTAAAGGACACTAGAACCTGATGCTCTGATACCACCTGTGACACCCCGACTAATTAAATACCGGGTAGCTACTCCTTTATTAAATTAATTCAAAATGCCAAGTTGACTCAGTTAATAGCATCACTGTCGAAAGCATTTTAATATTACTAACCACCTACTATTTAAAAAGCAAGTTGCCAAATTTTAATTTAAGTCTGATTAACATGCAACAAATGTAATGAAGAAATAAATAACACCATTCACCATACTGAAGTAAAATGAATAACCATCACAATAGAGTAAATAAAGTCTGGAGGAAAACTCCTCACTACAATCCCATAACTGAAATAAATAAACTGAAACAATACATGCTAAAGTCTGAAAACTGAAATATAAAAGATGTCTCTAAGAAATGGGCAACATGCCCTACAACTGATAGATGGTGACTCTGGAATCCAAAAGATAGAAGCGTCTACATGCAAATCCCTGTAGCTTCCACAAGCCGCTACAGCTCGTCACCTGAATGAGTAACCTATGCTTAGTGTCCTTGTGGCTGGGCACCTAAAATGGTTTTACAAAGAAAAAGAGATTTGAAAAGCAAACGGGTCAGAGCCCGAATGTGGAGTTATATTTTAAAAACCTGCAAGTGCTTTAAAAACATTTAAAACATTAAATGCAAAGTACATGTTAGGACGTACACTCGCATGATATCCTCACCTCTCGTCTAACTGTGCACTCCTAACGTAAGTACCCATCTATAACGACCCATACTACTAGCTAACTGACAACATAACTAGCTAGACTGCCAAAGGTTCTACCCATATTACTCGGTTCCATTTAACATAACAACGCTCGTAATTAAATAGAGGTTTAACGTAAACTCAGTTACTAAATATGCCATTGATATAACTATCAGTTAACTCATTATATATCTCGAAACAATACCGAAATATTTTTACAACAATAACATGAGGATTCCCATTTATATAATGTATATTATTCACATCATAAATATACGATACAAGCACCCCGCAATCTAAGCTATGGTGCACACATACTCTGCTATCCATCCCGGTACATCACGTACATAAGGATTACATATTCCGAATCTCTCAGGAATAGTTTATCGATAACAACATCACAAATAATGGAGGCGAACACAGTCACCATCACATGGGTCACGCACATACCTACGCTCCCATGATCAGCGGACTTATTAATATCACAATAAGTCTTTCTATGACCTATGTTCATCGAGGTACCAGTCTATATCCCCCCCGTAGGCACACAAGGATTAGAGGGTCCTAAGCGAACGCAACCTCCCGTGATAGCAAGTATGGTAGGTATGTCATACACACAATCCATATACCAATACTAAGTAAACACACCTCTTAGTAATACCGTATTTTAATCGTAGTACATATCGCATTCTCGTACTAATTATAATTATCACAATTCGTACTATTCCGGTTTGTAATTATACGCGCTATAATTCATCCTCACATCGTAGTAGACACTCACGTCTCAACCCAAATGGTTCATTGAATATAACTCTCGTATATAATTTACTCCTCTCAATAATCCAAAAGTCCCAAATCTAACCTCACATCAATAAAGGAAGGTCATCTATATCCTCGAATAAGTTTACGGGACTCCAAAAATCAAAACAGTCCAAAAAGGACCAAACTGTCAACTCGTTAGAAGTCTCGTTCGAACGAGACTTCGAACGAGTTTGGACTGTCAGGTCGTTAGAAGTCTCGTTCGAACGAGGCTGTTCGAACGAGATCCAGTTCGTTCGAACGAACTGTCCCTTCTAACGATATCTCGTTCGAACGAGATATCGAACGAAATCACTACTTGTTAGTAACGACTGGTCAACTCGTTAGAAGCTCGTTCGAACGAGTTCGTTCGAACGACCTGGGGGCTGCTTCTAACGAGCTACCAGTTTCGGCCCAGAATTTTCCCATCTTGTTTTTCACCATTTTTATCACTTCAATCCTTCTCCAAAGTTCGTTCTAACAATGATTTAAGTCCTCTAATCATACTAAAACATGCTTAGGTCATAAACTAACGTCTTTTAAGGCAATAAGGCATCCTAAACATCATTAAATCCCAAGATTTTATACTTTTCCCCAATATCATCAAGAACATGAACCCTAGATATATATCAACATCAAATTCCAGAATTTAATTCGTTTTTCTTTCACCCAATCATGTATTAACATCAGATTAATTGTCTCCAAACTATTCTACATGCAATCCTTCTCAATTTCCTCAAGTTTTATGATCTAGACTACATGGGTTTTCATATTTTATCAAGAACAAACCATAAATCCGAATTTTCTAACATGGAAAAGACATTCTCAGAAATTAAATGGAATAAAGTCACTTGCCTTGGTTGTCTCTGAGTTTGGTGTAGATTAGATGAAGTTTTCTGCAGAAATTCCTCTCTCTCCAAGCTCTTCTCCAATGGTGGCTTAAGGTGGCTAGGGTTTTGATTTGGGGAAGATTGTAAACCTAATATTAGCCTCCGTAGCTTAAAGGGTTAATATGGGTTGGTTATGGGCTTAGTGGGTCAATATCCACATCAGATTTACATCTCTAATTTTCGTCACTTTTGATTCCTAAAAATGTAAAATTACCAAAATACCCTTTAAGTTACCGGTATGGCCTAAAAATACCCCGGGACCCAAACTATACCCCCGGCTAGTGTTTTCTGACTATCTCGACCCTTCCGGACGCGTTGGCGCACTCAAAACGACCATACGGATTATAGATTTTAAATTCACTTTTATTAACAAAATATTATACCGTGACGCGGCGGTCCCACGCGTCTCAACAAAATTTCTAAAATGTCGTATATAAATCTCACGACAAATTTTCATAGTATCAAATACATATATAATCATATATGCACATAATCAAATACCAATTCGCATCTCATTAGTATTTATAACCCGGATTAATTTCCAATTAATACGCATTTAATTAATTAATCCCAAAAATAAATATCGACAAAAGTACGGGGTATTACATGATGTTTCAAGAAATGTGTCTCAATTCTCGGGAGCAAATGAAGTATGGAACTTCCTTGTAGAGGAGTTTGCGAAAGAAAATGATCCTTTAACATTGGAATTAAAAAAAGTCAGAGAAGAATCCTTAGATTCATTCATTCAACCATCATAAACTTCTTGTTTGAAAAACCAAGAAGAAGAATCGTTTTGCACAATCTTAAACTCAAAGGAGGAAGTTCTCTAAAAGAATGTAAGAGTTAATCATCTTAGAAGAAATCGAATATCAACCACATGTACCAGAAGGACCAATAAACGATGAGTTATATTCAAAACATTTTGATATATATAACTTTTCTAAAAAAATGTAATCATTGTCTATGATCACTTAAATGAATTTTACGATACAATACTAATAAGTTATAAAAAGTTCCTCGACACCCACACCCATATACAAAATGAAAACAAAGACCTTTATATATCATAAGAAATTTTTTCAAAAGAAAATAAGAAGGAGATCTAGAAGGATTGTGTTCCCTCCTTACAATCCATATCTCGGATTTAACACGGTTCCCAGCATGGAAATGGTAAGACTTGTGCACTTATTATGATTGAAGGTTGGTATTCACAAGTGGTGGAATTCAGAGTTTTCCCACTAGTGATGCCAACTTGTAGAGGATATCAATCCCCTACAATTTTGAGCAACCATGTCAAAATGACATCTTTCGAATGACCTTGTCAAAATAATATTTTTGAGCGACCTTATCAAAATAATATTTGTGAGCTACCATGTTAGAATGACATCTTTCGAACGACCTTATCAAAATGATATTTTTAGAACAACCATGGCAAAATAATATTTTAGAGTAATCTTAGCAATTTACCTTAAAGAGTGATCTTAATAAGTGAAATTTGCTAAGTTTCGTAGATATACTTGTTGATGTACTAATAAGTGAAAATATTGGCTTGCATTTGATGACATGACATTAACTTTGTGGAAAGATTTGAAACGATATCTAAACATATATTTGAAAGTTGTAAGTCCATTTATAATAAAAAGTAATACATGTTATGATAAAACTAGGGGTGACAATTCAGGTTAGTCGTGTCATTTTCGGGTCTCGTTGATTTTGATTTGAGTAAGTTTTGAATACTCTTAAATCTATACAAGCTATAATCTTGTCATGTTCGAGTCATTTCGGGTTATTACCTTAAGCGGGTTATCATGTCAAAAATTGTCAGCTCTAGATAAAATATGCATTTTTATGAAAATATGGGCAATTTTTTAAGAAAGTACATGCATTTTTGCTTATACTTTACAAAGTACACATATTTTTGCATGCAAAATTGATCTATGTTCAAACTTATGTGTACTTCAATGTTTTATATGCACCTCTTGTTGATTAAGCGTATACTTCGTTATCTTATTCATGTACTTTGTTGATTTACTTGTGTAGTTGGTTATACATATGCATGTACGTTGTTTATTTGTGTATATTTTGTTTATATGTATTCACCTACATGTGCAATTTGTTACATTATGTATACAAAATAATTGTTACTTTATTAAAAAGTAAAAATTGATAAGAGTCAGACAATAACTACTAAACGACGATGGCTTCTTGTCCTGTATCATTGTTTATACAAATAATTGGTTTCATGTTGAGTTCAAACTTGATAATTGCATTTTTTAGGTGAAAAATATATTGATTTGAATGGGTTATGGAATGAACTAATTTTGGATTGAATTTGATCGTTATGTAGATGAAATATGTGGTAAACGTTTTTCATATCTGGCTTTTGTTGTTTTGTATTAAAAAACAAAATAAAAGAAGGTATGTTTTGGAAAGAGACAGAGTTCAGGTGTTGGAACACGAGGCCCCCAATTTTTAAATTTACCAAAAATAAATTTCAATTTCCTTTTTAAAGAGATGTGGAAGCGAGATGGTTCAATTAAACACACACAAACACCAAATTTTAATTTATTTCAAATTAAAATTAAACAAGTTCAAAGTGAAATTAAATTAGACAACAAATACATTTTTTACTTAAACAAATTTAACCCAAGTCCTAGAAATTTTATTTTCAATATTACCAAATTGGGCCAAATCAATTTTAACAATTAAACGACGACTTGAATTAAATTAATATATACCGAAATTTAAATTAGCACCAATTTAATTAAGTAGTGATTTAAACCAAATTTTATCTTTTTACCAAAGAATGCATCTAAGGTGAATTTTGCATAAGATAAAATAAACAAATAAATCATTACGCCGTGATGTACGAGAAAAAACCCACAAAGGAAAAAAAATCTCGAACGGCCCTAGCCGTAAGTCCACTAAGTACGGAATTTACAATTACAACCAAGATGACTTACAACACTCGACTCGACTCGACACCTTCAAGCCCCGGGGCGTCTTCTTGCAAATACCTCTGCCTAGCCGACAATCCCGGACACCACCGGAACCTTGGAATCCACCAATGAAGCTTTAGGAACACCGTCAATCACACATGGTGCCTTTCACCATGTGAGAATGCCGCAGCAAAACAACGAGACTTCTTCTTTGAGGGATGTAGAAGTAAACCCAAACTCTCTTCTTCAAGGTGTAGAGATAAACCGGTGTCAAACACTCCAAGCAAGATATTTATATGGAAACTTGGAATAAACAAACTATGGGTGAAAACAAAAGTGTTTTAGGATTTTTTTTTCTTGAAAAATAAACACTCAAAACATGAACTCTTTCTTTTTAGAATTTTGCTCTCAAACTCTCTCTTGGAGATTGTAGTATATGAAAAGGTTAAACCCAAAATGTTGGTTCCCGCACTTGATAAGTCTGTCAAAAGTTAGTAGGGAAAAGTAAGTGAAAACACGGAAAAAACTGCTCAAAATTGCCAGACAAATTTTCCGCTTGAAATTTCGTTCGAACGAGATTTTCGTTCGAATGATACTTCTAACGAAGTTCCAGAGGCAGGTCGTTGGCAAACCTCGTTCGAACGACAATATCGAACGACTTTTCAGAATGTTCAAAAATTTAATTTTAGCCCAGAAACTTTATTTTAAAGTTTTAAAGAAACCTTCTGAAAATAAACCTCGGTTTAAAATAAAAATTCACCCAATTAAAATTGTTCAAAGCTCCTATATAAATATGTGATGCATTCATACCTTAGGAGTAAACGGAACAAAGGTTGTTAACCTAAAAACGAGGCACAATAAACTCGGCATTTGATGAAGCTTTATAGTCTTGGCTGCTATGTCTTCAACGTTAGTATGTCATAGGCTTGAAGGATGGTCAAGCACTCTATCATATGACTCAAACGTTTTTGTTCGGAATTGAGCCAAAACTACAAAGAACTCAATTGGAAATTTGTGTCCTTGAAAATCTCCCCTTTGGCTATTTCGAGACAAAAACCAACAAAAATTCTAAAGGGCCGTCAAGCTCTACTAGACATAAAAAAGGTCCCACCCAAAGTAAAAATACAATAGCTTGACTCAAACAACCCAAGGGACAATATCTTTGCTGATGATGAAAGATATTAATTATCCCCTTTATCAACTGTGATCTACCTAAGAAGGTCGCGACTCCCCCTAAGTTAAATCTCCCAAACTAAGATATGATTACAATAGGATTAGATGGCATTTCTCCCTTATTATTCTCCCCCTTTTTGTTCAGGAATAGACAAAGGTGATAGAATTAATAAAAGTGCATACATAGTATAGAACATGAAAGCATATAGGCAACAAAATCATAACTAATCCAACAAATAATAACGGATACCAACTAAGATGAAAGAAAATGATACCAATATGATACATAAAGTATTAAGCGTGTGATATCAACAAAGAATGCAACAAGATAGATACCAATCATGAAGTAGAAGCATAGATAAACTAGAAAGCAAGGCAAAGACAAATTGAATACCTCGTATATGAGTACATAATTAATATCCTTAACGCACACGCACATATACTAGGTATTAACACCTCACATGACACAAAATAAAATAAGTTTTTCACACTCGTATGGCAAAAATGTGTCATATGGAAACGGAAGTGTTGGGGTGTGAACTAGTAACAATTAAATATAGACCCAATCACTTAAAACATGTTCACGGAGTTCTCAATTGATTGCAAACTTCATCATATTTGAATATATCCTCATGTGACAATATAAATTAAACTCAATAAACAAACATACACAATGCATACAAGCCTAAACTTTTGATGATTCTACAAACCAATAAAGTCATGACATTGAAAGTACAACTAGGATAAACGGACATTGTGCAAACCGTTGATATACCATCAAATCTCCCTCAATAAGCATATCTTATTTTTGAATGAATATATCAATAAAAACAAGGCCTTGGCATATATTTTTCTTTTTAATGCCATATTTTATTTTAGGCCTTTGGACCACGTATTTCTTTTAGGTCCATTCCAAACGGTGGCTTACTCGCAAAGGATGATATTTCCTTTCGGAGCCCTTTTCCGTGCACATTTATATATATTATTTTTATATCTCACACAAATCTCGCGTGCAACAGATTTTAACATGCACTAGTCCTCCTAGGTCACATAACATGTAGATGATAAGATTGGTAGGAGAACACCTCATAAAGCTCAAATATACATATGAAGTTATAGTTTCAAGTGAGCTCGTGCATGTGTGAATTGAGGCATATAAAAATAGAATCCATTTAAAAAAACACAAAATCCAACAACTCCATGTAAGCATGGGAAAGAGCATTATAAGGATTGACAATCTAAACCAAAAGTTCTAGCCACATGAAAGCGAAAAAAAAGGGATTCAAACACAAATATATGCCACATAGAGTGTGTCAAACTAAAATATACACAAAAAAAATCTTTTTGAGTTTTTTGAAATTTTTTAACCAAATAACAAAAATGTTTACTCCAAAAGACAAACAAAAATCAGTTGTATTTTTCATTAATCTTAAATGACTAAAAAGGTAAAACACAAATGATAAACAAAAATCTTTTTGTATATTTCATTAAATGCAAACTAAAATGAAGGAATTATAATACAAAAGATAAACACAAATCATAATTCTAGCATGTGATTAAGCATGAAGCATAGACTAGAAAATGATTAAAACAAACATACAATTCGCATGGTGATATAGCATGAAGCACAAAAGCTAAAGTATGCAAACAACTAACACATTCAACCTTTAGATTTAGCAAAGAGAGGAAGCATATGAAAGTAAATGAGAATCAAAAATCCTATCTTGTAAAGCTACCAAGTCGGATCTCCTAACCCAAACTAATGATGAATGACGATCTCGGGGTGTAGGAATCTTGGATACCTCGGTTGCCTTACGTAGGGATTTTCTAGGACCTCGTTTAAGATCAAAACAAAATTTCTTAAGATTACCTTTTCGACCACAATGTGAGCACCTAAAGACTCGGCGAAAAGACTTACCTAAGGAATGATCTCTAAAGGCTTTCCTAGGCGATTCTCCTAAAACATTGGTTTTGGTTTTATGAGTTGATTCATTACAAGTATCGAAGCCTAAACCGCAAGTGTCATTTTTTATTTGGACCGTGCCTAAGATTTTATCAAGTTTTTCGGAACGACACTCCAAATCAGATTTGACTTTACTAGAGTTTTTAATTTATTTTCTAATTCTAAAATTCTAGACTCTAACAAAACATTTCTCTCTTCAAACTCGAGAAGCTCCTTTTTCATTGATTCCATTAAACCTCTAAGGTTATCTCTCTCGCCTTCTATATATTCAAGTTTCTCTCGAAGAGTCCTCTCACGTGTCCTAAGGTCTTCAACCAACACACTATCATCAACGACCTTAACACGCTCTCTTAAACTCGCTTCTAACTTCAAATTAGCTCTTTTTAATTTAATAGATTCTTCAAAAAGTTTTTGAAAAGCATTTTGAAGTTCACTCACATCAACCTCTTCTTCATTTTCACTCTCTCTTTCTTCTCCACTCTCACTACCATCATCTTTTATAGCTTCACAAACAAAGGCCTCGGAAGTGTTATGTATTAAGATATCACCATTGGATGATTCCTCACTATCACTTACATAACTAGCAATGAACGCGGTAAAGTTGCGCTCAATGGGGGAATCGGGTCTCTCTTCCTTATCACTATCACTAAGGGTTGCATTAAAAGAAATTGGTTTCTTACCCTCTCTCCTTAGTTTAGTGGGGCAATCAAAAGACCTAGAGTCATACCCTTTACAACCAAAACACTTATCTGACTCGTCCCTAATTACATTTTCATTAGAAGTTTTAGGGATCTTCTCGACTTTGTCATGCCTATATTTTTCAAATTTCTTAAAATCTTTTTTAAATTTATCTTTGTTAAATTTAAGAAATTTTCGAAAATTTTTAGCAAACATAGCCATATTTTCCGAGTCACTGTCACTTTCACTCTCTACTAGTGATTTTTCCTCCTTTCGGGCTATCAAGGCAACGCCCTTCTCAATTTTCTTTTCGATTTTGGAAGGAAACATGTCTAGTTCATAGGTTTGTAAATCACCTACGAGCTCTTCTAATTTCGTAGAGGCTAAAGTGGATAAACAATTTAAAACGATCACTTTTGGAATAAATCTATCCGGTAGGGACCTTAAAATTTTCTTTACAACGCGGTTGTCGGGTATTCTCTCCCAAATTAAAAGATGAATTAACTATATCGTAAAGTCTAGCATAAAATTCATCAAAAGTTTCTTTTTCATTCATTTTGATGATTTCAAATTGAGTGGTGAGTTTTGGAATTTCGAAGCCTTAACGACACTAGTTCTTTCATGAGTGAGTTGTAAAATATCTCAAGTTTCTTTATCGATTTCACACGTCATAATGCGTCGAAATTCATCCAGAACCTCGAAAATTAAACTTAGCAAGTTTAAATTCATTCTCACTCCATCTATCGACGGGTTTGGGAACACGCTCATTATCTACTAAATGTGTAGGTGGAGACCACCCGTTAACAACAAATAACCAAACTCTCTCGTCGATAGATTTTAGTGTCGATTTCATCTGCGCTTTCCAATATGCGTAGTTAGAACCATCGAAAATAAAAAAAAAATTGAAAATGGGGAAAATTCCATTTTAGCTAAAAATATTTAAAAAGATCTTAACGAAGTAATTTATCATTTTGGCTCTAATACCACTTGTTGGAACACGAAGCCCTCGATTTATAAAGTTTACCAAAAATAAATTTCAATTTCCTTTTTAAAGAGATGCGGAAACGAGATTGTTCAATTAAACACACAAACACCAAATTTTAATTTCTTTCAAATTAAAATTAAACAAGTTCAAAGTGAAATTAAATTAGACAACAAATACATTTTTCACTTGAACCAATTTAACCCAAGTCCTAGAAATTTGCCTAAGTCATATTTTCAATACTACCAAATTAGGACAAACCAATTTTAACAAATTAAACGACGACTTGAATTAAATTAATATAAACCCAAATTTAAATTAGCATCAATTTAATTAAGTAATGATTTAAACTAGATTTTATCTTTTTACCTAAGCATGCATCTAAGGTGAATTTTGCATAAGATAAAATAAACAAATAAATCACTACACCGCGATGTACGAGAAAAAACCCACAACGGGAAAAAATCTCGGACGGCACTAGCCTTAAGTCCACTAAGTACATAAATTTACAATAACAAGCAAGATGACTTACAACACTCGACACGACTCCTTCAAGTCCCGAAGCGTATTCTTGTAAATACATTTGCCTAGCCGACAATCCCGGACACCACCGGAACCTTGGAATCCACCAATGAAGCTTTAGGAACACCGTCAACCACACATGGCGCCTTTCACCATATGAGAATGCCGCAGCAAAACAACGAGACTTCTTCTTTGAGGGATGTAGAAGTAAACCCAAACTCTCTTCTTCAAGGTGTAGAGATAAATCGGTGCCAAACACTCCAAGTAAGATATTTATATGGAATCTTGGAATAAACAAACTATGGGTGAAAACAAAAGTATTTTAGGATTTTTTTTTTCTTGAAAAATAAACACTCAAAACATGAACTCTTTCTTTTTAGAATTTTGCTCTCAAACTCTCTCTTGGAAATTGTAGTATGTGAAATAGTTAAACCCAAAATGTTGGTTCCCGCAATTGATAAGTCTGTCAAAAGTTAGTGGGGAAAAGTAAGTGAAAATATGGGAAAAACTACCAGACAAATTTCCCGCCTGAAATCTCATTCGAACTATCGAACGAGATTTTCGTTCGAACGAAGTCTCGTTTGAACGATACTTCTAACGAAGTTCCAGAGGCAGGTCGTTGGCAAACCTCGTTCGAACGATATTCTCGTTCGAACGACAATATCTAACGACTTTCCAGAATGTTCAAAAATTCAATTTTAGCCCAGAAACTTTATTTTAAAGTTTTAAAAAAACCTTACGAAAATAAACCTCAGTTTAAAATAAAAATTAACCCAATTAAAATTGTTCCAAGCTCCTATATAAATATGTAATGCATTTATACCTTGGGAGTAAACGGAATAAAGGTTGTTGACGTAAAAACGAGGCACAATAAGCTCGGTATTTGATGAAGCTTTATAGTCTTGGTCGCTACGTCTTCAACGTTAGTATGTTATAGGCTTGAAGGATGGTCAAGAACTCTATCCTATGACTCAAGCGTTTTTGTCCAGAATTAAGCCAAAACTACAAAAGACTCAATTAGAAATTTGTGTTCTTACATCAGGGTTTTGAAAATTTATGCAATTTGATTATGCAAGAGACAAAAGGCGAAGGCAAAGAATGGGTAATCGGAGCTCTCAATTCAAACACACGTTTATTTGTACGATAGACTTAAGCATTTCTTTTAGTTGGTTGTGCACTTAACCCTCCAAAATCTTATAGCAAAGTAGTAAAACTGTATAAGCCCCGAGAAATAATTGTGCACCTAAACTACCACCTTCCTAACACCCACCACCGTCGCTACTAACATCACTCATTTGATGAAAATCAGACTGCCCACAATTCTTTCTTCTTAGATTGCCTAATATCTACAAAAATCTCCACAACTATATGTACAATACATAAACCTCTACCCTATCAACACGAGCTACGACGGTGTATAACATACAAGGCAAAGATTCAGGACAATAAAACAAGCAGTATTGCATGTGGCCTATGTATCAATAGTCCATTCTTCAATTATGTAATATCACATTGGTATAAACATAGTGACGTATTGGGGAAGAAATGGTAGCCATAAGTTTGAGATTGGATTGATTGTAGTTCACTATGGCATTATTTTTTCAATTGAGTAGTAACACTTGCACTCTAGCAATCTATTATTACTTTTTTAACCCTTCGGATGTGTTTGATAGCAAATATGAAAAATGCGTGAAAAACAATTCGCTTAGATGGGAAGTTAAAAAATGAACGGAAAAAGATGATTTTTCTGTCTTACTTTTTCTATTTTCCATAGAAACCAATTCTTTGATGCGTAAATAAGAAATATTTTCCAACAAAAATGAGATTTGAGATGGAGCACTTGTTACGTGAATACGTATTATTCTTATATAAAGTGTTTGCAATCAAAGTACTACAAGAATAAAACATGAGTCTAAATAACTATTTTCTATGAAAAAAATTCCATGCCAATCAAACACAACTTCCGGTGTAAAAATTTAGCAATATTTAATGAACTTTTTGAAGCACTTGATGAGTGTAAAAAGTAAAGTAGGGTGCCAATAGAACATGTGTTGACATTAAGAAAATTATGATGTGACAATCTACTAAAAGTCATTGGTGGTCATTCAGCCACGGTGTAGCTTGACCAAAAAACAATAATTACAAAACAAAAAATGCCAGGAATCTTGATATTTCCATGATTGCCGTTTAACTACATTACCCTTGCTCGTCATCAGACTTACTAACTCCTCACAGATTGTCTCCCCTTTAAAATATCAAATTGATTTTTTTAATTATTTTTAAGTAGACAGAAATACCAGTTCCTCATTGTAACAAGGCTCTAATTTTTCCAATTAGTATCCTAGACTTTGCTATTGTTTTTCTTTAACATTACAGAATTGAGTTTATGGGCATATATCAAATAGTCCATTGAACTTCTTTTAATACATATATAGTCCAAGTCTTTTTATTTTGCACCAAAAAGTCCTTCACCATGCCAAAAAGGCTTCGTCATGCCTCTGGCGCGGACCTTTTAAGATAAGAGAATAAGGGACTTTTTGGTAAAAAAAAAAAAAGGCTTGGATTAAATGTGTATTAAAAAATGTTTTAGGAACTTTTTGATATTTGATCCTTGATTTTATGATCCAACAATTTACAAAAATTTAACACTCCCCCCACCCCCTAGCCCTCCACCCACCCTCTAAAACCACCACCACACAAATAAATAAAAGGAAGAGTAAAAAAAACTACAGGATGCAGAACAAAACCTTCTTTTTTCAGCTAACAGTAGAACGAAGTAGAAGCAAGCAGCAGTTGGCATAACATATCCACAAATAAGCAGAGCACTGGGTTTCTCATATAGCAGGAATATGTGTTCAATGGCTTAGCTTCTTATCCGGGGAATTGGTCTTGAGGCCCCTTCAGTGGTATTGTTACTTAACGAGGACTCTGTTTGAGGTCGCGAGACATTGTCATCCTTGGTATCATTTGATGTTGGTGGCTCTTCCACTGTATTCCCTTCTTCCAAGCACATCATCAAGTTCCTAAGCTGCACAAAAGTTTAAAACTGCATGTTTGAATGCAACACAACCAGTAGAAAGCCAAAGCCAGGAATTCTGCAAGATTGGCTATACCTGTTCCTCTAATTCTTGTATTTTATCATCCTTTAGTATTATAGCCTTCTTCTCCCTAAAAAAATTAAAAATATATATATATAATTGTTGGTACCATTAAGGGCTAGTAGAATGAAGAAAATACCTGTGATGGCCATGTCTAATTATATCATATCATACCTTTCCTCAATCTCCACTATCTTGGATTTCCATATGTCCTCATTTCTCAGCAGATTCTCATTAATCTACAGGCAAAGTCCAAAAAGATTTTATACTGATTAAAAATACAACCGCCTAGCTCAATGATAACATGGAGAAAATACAAATGCGTGCTACTAAGATCATATATAATAGAATCAACAAAGACATCTCAAAAAACTTCATAAGAGAGCGAATGTAAATTCATACAAGTCTGACATCATTGATAATTTTTTTCTCTTCAACACATTTATCCAGCTTGGCTTGCATCTTCTGTAGTTTTGGGTTCCGACTCAGAGCCTTCTCAACAGCTTCAGAAATTTCCTTTTCAGTTTCTTCTTCCACCTCTTGGAGTAATGACTCAAAATACTATGACCAAAGCAGAGGCTGTTAATATGGTAAGCAGATAGAAGTCATCACATTAAAGCAGAGGCTGTTAATATGGTAAGCAGATAGAAGTCATCACATTAAATGTTTAGCACTATCTTCACATATATAATGATACGACAATAGCCAACAAAAGGAAATGGCACAACTGAACCCAACTGATTTGAATATTAGCATGGACAAATGAACTTACTATTTTTTGGTTCTCAAGTTGGGTAGTGAGGAGCTCATTGTACTCGCTGACAATCTGGGGAAGACATTAATATATGTACTTTAAAATTGGGAGAATTGGATGCAACTAGAGACCAAGAAGGAATCAACATCTCGAGCAAGAGGTGATTGAAGATGAAGAGAAAAATGCAAAATCTTACAGCTTCAACTTTACTATTCAACAGAGCCTCGCTAAATCCAGGATCCCCACCACATTCACAACTGCCAAAACCATCATCAGCACGTGCACAGTGGTGATTCAACTCAACCAACTTCCCATCAGTTTTAGATTGAATCAAACGATGAACATAGTTGTCTCCTACATAATCCCACACACGCTGTGTTTCCAATTCAAGGGAGTAGCAGTGCTGTGTTTCTTTCCAGTGCCGTATGGCATGTCCCTCCTTATACCTACATAAAAATAAAAATAAAAATAAAAATAAAAAATCAACTATTTCATCAAATTTATTTTCTCATTGCAGGTATTTGTAATGGCTAAACTGTAAGAAGAGTGCTATTCTTGGCATGTCGCAGCCCAGTGGGTACCCCTCATGGAGATTCCTTTATTTTTTTAGCACACGTTTTATTTTTTTAGTTTATTATTTTAGTAAATATCGTTTAGTTGTTTATTTTCGTGTCTGTCTAGGTAGTGGGTAGTATTCTAATTTAATTGAGATACTTGCCCAACAAGTCGTAGGAAGTCTGAATAAAGCTCCAGGGATCCCCGTTGTATTCACTTTTGCAATTAATGATATTTGGAGGTTTCTGAGAATTTGAGTGATTAGCGATTTGTTATTTGTGTCTTCCGCTGCGTTTCACATCAAATTGGTATCAGAGTCGGGTTCGCTCTCGATGATCAAATCTAGTGTGTGTAAACCAAAGCGCAAGGATGTCTCCCAAAGCAGCGAACCAATCCAAGGCCCAAGAATCTGCCCTTAAATAACATTCAACAGGTGTTCTAACGTGGCAGCTCAAATCCAAAGTATTCGGTAACAGCAGAGTCGCATCAAAGAAAAAATTGAAAGGATAGAAGTCGTTGGGCCGGGGGCCTAAGTCGGTAACACCGTGGCCAACCCCCACCATCACGACGAGGCCGCAACTAGCAGGGGAGGGCCGATCGGGGAAGGGGGCAGCAGCGGCGGCCTCCACGCACCTCGTGGGGCCCCACGAGGGTGGTGGCGGGTCAGCGGAGGGCGGGACGCAATCGCAGCCCCTCGGCTGCCACGCCAAGGGGTGCCCAACATGACGGGGGTGCAGCCCAGCCTCATGGGTCCACCGGAGGAATTTTCAATGAGATATTTGAAGAGGCCCAGACAGATTTAGCATGTAGCACGAAAACCAATTCAGACAGCCCACACGGATTTTCAGGATGCCGTGAATGAGTCCATTAATATGTTTGATACTACGATGGAGACTTGGGAACGAGTCCGGGTGGAGAAGGCCTTCGGTAAACCGCCGTTGCACCACCACCCCCCCCGGAGCAAAAAGAATTGACAAAAACCGAGGAAAAGCTATTTCTATCCATTCAGCCCCGCAATCGGTGTCGTAAGGGTATAACGAGTCCAAGACGCATGTGTCAGCCTGGACCATTAAAATTGAGGATGGAAGGTGTAAGGATATTTTTCTCATGTCCAACATGTTTCATTTGTGTATGTCGTACGCCGCTACATTTGGCACGTCACCTCAAGATGTCACTCGACGGCCTCAATCCGAATTCTGGGAATCAAGCATTCAACATCTCCATTAATATGTCCCACATCTGCCTCAACGACTTCACGGTCCACGATTTTAGGGACTTAATACAAGTGGTACGAAAGGGAAGTCAAAACCGTGAAAAAAGGCACGATAGGAGTGTTCAAGGTCATTTTTGTAATTTCACATCCATAGTTAGGAGGTGTGGTCAACTGGAAAGTTGAAGAGCTCTCCGCAACGAAGATACTGGAAAAAACGGCACCTCAATCCGAGCTACGGTGAAGGAGTTATGACCCTTTGAAGATAGAGAAAATTCCTTAAAGAATGCTGTTTTTTTTGTACGCTGGATAGAATTTTAGAGTTTTAAGAACGTGGGACTCTTCATATTTTTTCCTATAAATACCAACTTCGGGGGAGTTGTTTTGCAAGACTTTAGAAGACGTTTTTGAGAGTCCAAATACCTCTAATCTTCATATTTTTGAGTCCCAAGACTCATGTTTTGATTCACACAATTGCCAAACCTTTGTGAATCTTTTTGGTAACCCAAGAACACAACTTTTTAGTTTGTTCAAACCTTTGTGGAGAGATCTTTGCAACCGAGGGCTGCGTGTCATTGCTGAGGGAGTCTCTACAAAGTTTTATGGCTGCGTGTCATTGAGGAGTGCTGCGGTTCTTCCTTTGTTGATTGGACTGAGGTTCATGTGGGTTCGCTGCGTGTGGATTCATTGCTGACGACACCGACCGACGCCTGCGGGTATTCGTGTGTCACTGTATTTCATTGTAATCCGTGTAAGTTACGATTTACTTATTATAGTGAAATAAAAGGTTTTGCCCTGCGGGGATTTTTCCTTAAACTTGTTTCGCATACTTTATTTGTTTATGGGTTGACACACGCACCGTAGATGGATGTTTAGGGGCTGAATTTATTTGATTTAAAAGTAGACTCTAATTAAATAAGGGTTACTTGAAAACTTGCGAAATTTAATTTAAATCGATATCACACAGTCGCACCATCCTCAAATTGGTATCAGAGCCGGTTACGCTAATTTATCGCGTGATCCTGATTTTTTCGAGGATTTAGTTTCTGATACAATTTGTCTACTCGCGTTTTCAAATTGGTATCAGAGCAGGTTGCGCAAATTTATCGCGTATTCCTATTTTTCGTAAAAATTGTGTGATATTGATTTTTTTTAAAAACAGTTTTATGAAAAATAGCAATTTTTCAATGGAACGCCCATTTAATGAGGAGCCTATTTTTGAAAAATTTCACGACCGTGCTGAAAAATTAAAAAGTTTGAATTTGAAACTTTGCAAAAGAATTAAAGTTTTGGAAAAAGAAAATTCTCTCTTTAAAAGTAAGATTGAATAATTGCAAGAGTTTCAAACTCAAAGTGATATTTGTCGTGAGCACTTTGGTAATTTGTGTATTGATTTTGATTCTTTAAAAATTGCCAAAAAGAAGAGTGATGAGAGAGTCCTAGTTTTAGAGAAGGAATTGGAGGACTTAAAAAATTCTAGGGTTCCCGTTTGTGCCGTCGAGGATAAAAAATTAATCGATGATTTTACGGCACGCGAAAAGACTCTTAGGAATAAGTTTGTTTTAATTGAGGGGGAGCGTGATAAACTGTTAAGTTTAATTGATAATTTGAAGAAGGCGTCCCTTAATTTGGAAGAGTCTAATTCTTTGCTTGAGTCAAAAATTTTGAAGTTAAAAAATGATTTGACAGACTCAAGTAGGTTTGATAGTGATGGTAATGGCTCATCGTGTTCTCATGCTTCTAATGCTAAAGCCAAAACCATTATTTGTTTTAGAGGGTCAACTAATTCCAAGGACGCTAGAAAAGATCACACTTTCGGTGTCATCCCACCCGTTTACACATGCTCATATTGTGGTAGGAATGGTCACCTTAGGCGATTTTGTTTTGATCTTGGAAGAGGTCCTAGGAATTCGAAGTCTAGTATTTTGTTGGTTCCCAAAACCCCTTGTCGACGTGTTTCATCCATTAGGGTTAGGAAATCACTTTTGGAGGAACTAGATTTTAGACAAGTTGATTCTCGTTTGCTTGCACATGATTCTTCTCTTACCATATCATATAGATGATTGTGTTTGCATGTTTGTCATACGCTAGTTATGCTTTTTGATATATTTTTGCTAGCGTTGTGACATGTACTTTTTGTATATATTTTTTTGAAAAATTTTGAAAAATACAAAAAGATTTTTTTTTGTTGCACCGTTTATGGATGAACACTTTGGATGACCAAGTCACAACATCATTACATTATTTTCATGTGACTATTTGATAGTGTTTTGAGACAATAGGTCAATTCATCCATGTGCTTTATAATGTTTGGAGTCATTAAGATGTAGTTTAGCGTTGCTTCCTACATGTTTGACTCATGTTTCCTTTAATGCACACATGCACGGATTTGTTTGATTATTGTGCTTGTCTTATCACATGTTGGTTGGGTGTTTTCACTTCAATCCTGTCTTTAAAATGAACCAAGCGCGATAAATTTTGATAAGGAAATTGTGCATTTAAAAACCGTTTTGTGAGTTTGTGTGCTTTGTTTGAAAACGAGGAAGGGCTGCGAAAGGTTCATTTTGCCTTTGCGAATACTAAGCCACCGTTAAATTGGACCTAAAAAATGGAGGAATTTTATTATCCGGGGTCCAAATAGGTTTAAAGAACCCGAAAAAATTGAAAGGCAATAAAAAGAAATTCATGCCAAATTATGGGCCATTTAGGTTTTTTGCACCAATTCTCCAAAGTTGGAGAATTTAGATTACCTCTAAAAGAAAATATATATGAGGGAGTTTGGTTGGAGAATTAAAACGGGTTTGCACGTCCTTGAATTATTGAAAATGCGCTTTATAGTTTTGGACGTTCTTGGTGTGGAAATCATTTGACTTTGATTTGTTGATTTGCATAAGACGATGTCATTTAAATTCAACAATCTTTTACACCTAAGGATACTTTTGATGCTCATTCGTTAGGGGTACACATATGCATCGTGCACATATGATTGATTGAGTTGATTTACCTATCGAATGTGTTCACACCCATTCATTCCATTTCCATGACTTGGTTGTTTGAGTCTAAATCCATGGTGTGATTTTTGTATCATGTTTTACATTTTTTTTCAAAATGGTATCTATTTTTTGTATGAAAAATTGAAAAATCAAAAAATAGTTTGTGAAAGTTTTTGTAAGCATCTCCTTGCTAGAGCACGTTTACCATATTGATTGATGCCTTGACTTGTATACCGTGACACCCCGATTTTGCTTGTTTGATTCATTCTTCTTATTTGTCTATTTGGGGACATCATAAAAATGGGGAGAAAGAATTATCATTTTATGGGGGAATTTGAATTTTGGGGGAGTTTTTGAGATTTGACTTATGCTTATCATATATTGGTATTTATGTTTATCTCATTTCAAACTCGATACGTCACTTGGTATTTTTCTTTTTCTCATGTGCGTAGGTACTCTATTGATTATCTCTGAATTGCACACCCTGATGAGAAAAGATTTCAGATTCCTGAAGATTTGAAGAACAAACGATGAAGACTTATTCATTTGTATCTTTCCAGTTTTGGGTTCATGGAAGGGTAGATTTGTATAGGCAATTTTATTATTTGATAATTCGGATTTTTTATGTATGTACCGGCATAGACATAGGGGGAGATTTGTAAGGACATTTTTCTCATGTCCAACATGTTTCATTTGTGTATGTCGTACGCCGCTACATTTGGCACGTCACCTCAAGATGTCATTCGACGGCCTCAATCCGAATTCTGGGAATCAAGCATTCAACATCTCCATTAATATGTCCCACATCTGCCTCAACGACTTCACGGTCCACGATTTTAGGGACTTAATACAAGTGGTACGCAAGGGAAGTCAAAACCGTGAAAAAGGCACGATAGGAGTGTTCAAGGTCATTTTTGTAATTTCACATCCATAGTTAGGAGGTGTGGTCAACTGGAAAGTTGAAGAGCTCTCCGCAACGAAGATACTGGAAAAAACGGCACCTCAATCCGAGCTACGGTGAAGGAGTTATGACCTTTTGAAGATAGAGAAAATTCCTTAAAGAATGCTGTTTTTTTTGTACGCTGGATAGAATTTTAGAGTTTTAAGAACGTGGGACTCTTCATATTTTTTCCTATAAATACCAACTTCGGGGGAGTTGTTTTGCAAGACTTTAGAAGACGTTTTTGAGAGTCCAAATACCTCTAGTCTTCATATTTTTGAGTCCCAAGACTCATGTTTTGATTCACACAATTGCCAAACCTTTGTGAATCTTTTTGGTAACCCAAGAACACAACTTTTTAGTTTGTTCAAACCTTTGTGGAGAGATCTTTGCAACCGAGGGCTGCGTGTCATTGCTGAGGGAGTCTCTACAAAGTTTTATGGCTGCGTGTCATTGAGGAGTGTTGCGGTTCTTCCTTTGTTGATTGGACTGAGGTTCATGTGGGTTCGCTGCGTGTGGATTCATTGCTGACGACACCGACCGACGCCTGCGGGTAGTATTTCATTGTAATCCGTGTAAGTTGCGATTTACTTATTATAGTGAAATAAAAGGTTTTGCCCAGCGGGGATTTTTCCTTAAACTTGTTTCGCATACTTTATTTGTTTATGGGTTGACACACGCACCGTAGATGGATGTTTAGGGGCTGAATTTATTTGATTTAAAAGTAGACTCTAATTAAATAAGGGTTACTTGAAAACTTGCGAAATTTAATTTAAATCGATATCACACATTCGCACCATCCTCAGAAGGGGAGGAAATTAATGAAGATGATGGCATTCCACTTACCCGCAGCTCGTACGCCGATGAGAGACCGGTCAAACACATAGGGACTAACAGTGACGATTTACACCACGGTGTGAAGTATGGTGGTAAACTCCTTTACGTTCCCCCAAATGAACGTGTGTCATGGGTGCGAAAATAAAGCGCATATAAATAATAAATGTCCATCCAACACAACAAGAAAATGAGAGTATCACACGGGTCCGAAAAATCAGCTCCCTCGACAACCACATTGGGCAGCCCCACTGCGCCAAGAGGGGGCATAATGAGGACCCTAGAGATGTATTATGAGGTGGGGGATTGACGGAGGACAGCCTTAATACCTTGATTAAGTTGTTTGGCAAGGCTATGCACGGTGATGTTCAGATGGAAATGAGTATGTTCGATGGAAAGATGGGTTCTGGCACATTTATTGATTGGTTAAAGCGCGAGGAGTACTTCTTTGATCTAAAGGATTATTGGGGTTATACGTGTGTTAAGTACGTGGCTGCAAAGTCAGAGGGTCACATGAAGGTGGAGATGATGGATGTCTTCATCTCCGAGACCTGTTTGCACGTGTTCAAGGTCTGAAGCAGGGATACATGTCTGTAAAGGAGTATTCAGAACGGTTTCAGCTACTTTGTACTCGGGCTAAGGTGAAGGATAGTAGGGAGTAGCAGATTGGACATTACGTTCAAGGACTCCCAACTTATCAAACAGAGATGGTGCTGCGTCAAATTACTTCTTCAAGCCAAGCTATCGAGTACGCACGGAAGGTGGAGAACTACATCAAGGCCGGAGCAATTATGGCGAGAGGTGGAGCAACCACCAAGACACATGTGACAGAGAGTACAACACCTACCACCCCTCACTTCAATTAGGGGTGGCAATTTTTGACACGACACGAACTCGGCACGAAGTTAGCGGGTTAGGGTCGACGATTTCTTGACACGAACCCGAATATGACACGACCCGCCAACACGAATAATAAACGGGTTGGATTAGTGTCAAACACGTATAACTCGAAAATGACACGAATAGACCGTTTAACTTGTAATTTATGAGGGATATATTAGATAATTTATATATCTTGATAGGCATTCTATAAAATTCATGGAGAATCGGATGATAAATTATTTATGTGTTTCAAGAAGTTGAAATTAATTAAATTTAAGTTATTGTAGGCCTATGAGTGGTATGATTGGTTAAGACAGAAGAAAAAAATTATTTTATATTTTACTTAATGGATTATGCGGGTCAACCCGAACACGACACGATAATAAATAGGTCGGGTTAGTGTTTGCTCATCTGACACGATTAGTTAAATGGGTCGTGTTAGGGTTGACTAATACTTAACACGAACCCGACATGACATGACACGACCCGAACACGACACGACGCACACGAATTGCCACCCCTAACTTCAATTACTACTACTTCAAGAGTCCACTTCAAGTGCTATAAGTGCGGAGTGTTCGGGCATAGAACTTTAAACCCTCCCAACAAGAAGTCGGTATTGGTTTCAGAATGTGAGGAAGAGATAGAGTAACCACCAAATAATGCGGAGGTTCTCACAGCACGCATCCACGTGTCGCCAAAGACGGACAACATACCGCTTTAGCGTTCGGGGCGAGCTTTTCTTAGCAGAGGGAGTGGCATGTCGCAACCCAATAGGTCCCTCCAGCGGGGATCCCTTTTATTCTTTTTGGCACACATTTTGTTTTTTTTAGTTTATTATCTTAGAAAATATCATTTAGTTGTTTATGTCCTTGTTTATCTAGGTAGTGGGTAGTCTTCTAGTTTAACTGAGATACTTACCCAACAAGTCGTAGGAAGTTTATAAATAAAGCCACAGGGCTCTCCCTTGTATTCACTTTGCAATTAATGATATTTTGAAGTCTTCTGAAAATTGGAGTGATTTGTTATTTGTGTCTTTCCCTGCGTTTCACATCAAATTATATATGTATGTATGTGTGTGTGTGTGTGTGTGTATACACACACGTGCATACAAATGTATTATATAACTTGAAAAGAGATAATGAACTCACCTCCCACAACCAACGAATCCGCAAATAACACAAATCCAAACATTCTCTGAAGTCTGACATACGAAACATTTGGACTTCTCAGGCTGCTGCTGGCAGTATCGGCACACCTGCAATAACATATCGAACCAAATGAACTCCTGATTCTGTTTCCGCAAATGCCGAATGGATGAGGAGGTAGTAACGCTGCTACATTAATGAACTCTAACTGGGCTTTCTTAACTCAATGAATCTGACCCAAAGGTTCATACTTCATAACACTTACAGGTCAATTTAAACTAAGAGTATTAAATGCTACAATAACTGACTGAAGTATTAAATGGAAATTGTTGTTATAACATATTGTTTGAGATACTCGACAACAAATGATAATTAATCAATATACATGATTGGAGCACATATTCAAAGTATACAGGTTCTCTCTATCTCATATTTTCGTAGTATAAGTGCCTGGACCCGCTCCATTTGCACATGCCACGCATCACCATATCCATCTCTATTGCCACCCATGTAATCACTCAAGCTTTAAATTAAATAATTCCGTTCTCCCCAAGAATTATCAATATATAATCACTCAAGCTTTAAATTAAATAATCACTCAAGCTTTTTTAATTAGGTTATTCAGTTTCATTTTGAAATTAGGGGACTTGCTCCCCAAGAATTATCTATAAATAAGGCCTTTGCCCTTTCTTGTAAACAAAATTATTATTAATGAAATTTAAGAGATTTGAGCGAGATGATTTGAGACAAAATATGGTTTGATTATTATTATTATTATTATTCATGTGTGTGTCGAGCGGGAGCCTTGTGCACTGGGTACGACGTGTCAATTCCGCTCCATTTCACATCAGTATCACCCATGTCCCATACATCACCCATGTCCCATACAGAAAATGAACCCTATCGTTATCCTTTTGATAAAATCTACCACTAGGGATGGCAACCTATAATTATATACATTATAAAATGCAAGACCACTAGTTTATGTGGAAATCCTGAATTGGTCCATCGTACTTGTGTTTATGTCTATTTGAACAATTCAACAGTTTATGTCAATTCCAGGTCCCATTAATGAACTAGTAAAATATAAGTCCAATTCATGTGATACAGCAAGACATATCGCAATCACTTACCGGGCATGAAGAATCTGTCCATTTAGAAATACAAGAGCAATGGAAAGAATGGTTGCAGATAGTCGTAAGAATCCCACCCATATCTTGCTCTAACCGCTCTACAATATGGGAGAAAATTTCCAAAGAAAAGTTATATAATTAAGAAATCAGATCAACTTTACCACTTAATCAGTTATTAAATTATATGTTAATTTTAAAAAATATCTGGTATTTCACAATTGTAAAGAGGTTTGATACAACTGTAAGCAAATCATTCAATGCACATGAGAAACTTTAAAAAAAATAGAAAGGGCCAGTAGTATATCTAAAGTCAGGGTGCATGCACAAGAATCATTATGATAATTCTACACACAAGCTTCCCAAGATTCATCAACATATTCTTCATCACAATAAACACATCAAATCTGTGTTTAGATTCTTTCAGTTCCATCGCACTACGAGTTAAAGCATATTCAAAAGCGAAAAGTGAGGTACTATGGGTTTTACTCTTTTTTTTAAATACAAATCTCTAGATGCCAATCCTGCAAATTATAACCTTTATCCTAACAAGGAATTTGTTGACAATTATATATACATATAATTGATAATTGATGCATATTCCTGACACGTGGCGCAAGGAAGCGGATCTGAAAGAAAATTTCAATTTAATTGTATTTTATTTTATTTTTATAAGTTAAATAAATGAATATTCCTTTGAAATATTCTAGGTTAGGGTACTTTAATATTTTAGTCATTTTTGGATCTTTACTTGGTCTCAAAGTATTGCTAGGGGTTATTTTTGTCTTTTGTTTATTTTATCCTTTTTTTATCTTTTAGCTTTTAGGGTTAGGTTGTCTAGCAAGCTAACCTCACCTTAAAAATAAGGCATTTGGCCCCCATTTGTAATCACAACTTGACTTTTATAAATGAAAAATTAGAAGAATTAGAGAGAGAGTTTCCTCTATTTCATCATTGTTGTTGTTGTTATAGTTGTGTAGTGTAATTAATATGCTTCCGCTACCAACTACACGACAAATTGGTATTAGAGCAATGTTCGCTCTTCATGTGTTTTTGTATTAAGTTGTGTACGAGGCCCGGTCCGAGTTATGGCTTCGACTCGGAACAACTGTTCGGCCGAGAGGATGTCTTGGTTGATTAATGTTCCCGTGGCAGCCAGATTTGCGAAACCCCAAAAATCGATCAGCTATCCAACGAAGAATTAATACGGCGAATCATGGTTCAAAGTCTCGCCCCACTCGGTATCGGCCGAGTCAACTCGGAATCGTAGGCTGGCGATCCGATTCTGAGAGACGACCCAAAAAATTTATGTAATCATTAATATCGCCAAGCTATGCCGAGATAATGGCGAGACCAAGTTGACTTGGCGAGCGCTACAGGCGCTATTTTAAAATATCGACCGTAATTTATTCGTTGGAGGAAAAAACAAAAGTCAAGGGACGTAAAGGAATATCATTTATTCAAGGAATCTAACATTTGCAACAGAGAAGTCTGACATACTTCAACTGTAGTCACGGGCGAGATTTGATCTTTTGATTAGATTTAGGGTTTGGAGTTCATCTTCAACTAGAGTTCTAGTTGGGTTTTCATATCACAAAATCCTGTTTTCCCTTAGAAAGTTAGGTCGTCGAAGTTTTCTTCAGTTTGCTGGAGGTTACCATCCAAGTCGCCGGACTTTTCCAATGTTCTCTCTTCTCCGCACATAACTTTGACGTGCATCAAGTATGTTTTATATTTTTGGGTTTTTTCACTTAGTCAGGGCATTTCTTTGGTATTTGGGGTTGCTGCGACAGCGTTAATTATTAAGTTAACTAGGGCATTTTTTAAGTCAATTGTTTTGTTAAATAAAAAAAATGTTTTGTACAAATAAATTAAGTTAACTTATTTAAAAACATAAGTGAACTCGATTTTGTAATAATAATTAGAAAAAGTTAATTTTTGTTTAAAAATAGTGATTTGTTTTTGTACAACAAATTATTAAACTGGTTTAATAAAAAAAGTAAATTATTCTTAATCAAATTATTAAAAATTTATTAAATACGGTCTTTAAAACTTGTTAAAAATTATTAAAAGCTCGTTAAAAATATTTATAAATTAATAAAAACTCTCTTGAGAACTTTTTGTAAATTTATAATAAGTCCTTTTTCATTTTTAATTTAAGAAAAAAATACTTGTTATTTTGTAGAATAGCTCCTAAACTAAATATTGGTTGGGAGCATTAAAAGCATCCTTGTTGGAAATAAGAAAAGAAGGGTTGTTTGTAATTACTGTATCAAGGTCATTAGTGGTGGTGATATTACAAGATTGAAAGAACATTTGTGAGGCGTACAACCAAATTCGGAACCATGTCGTCATGTACCTCGAGAGATATCAGATTGAATTAAAAAACTTTTTATAGATGGTGTGAGACAACAAGCCTCTGAGAAGATGGAGAAACAAACAGACAAATTATAATGGAATATTGAACATGACAAGTCCGACGCGCGTTGGTATAATCAATTAAACAATGCTATGCATACTAAAGGATGGTTTTGAATTAATCTAATTGGCCCATATTTTAAATCTTATTTTTTGAAAAATTTCGAAATTTTTTTAGATGTTTAAATAGCGTATCGTCTGATACCACGACCAATACCGCGACCAAGTCGAAAATTGGGTGTCCGATACGGGGACCAGACCGAGACTTTAAATCATGCGACGAATGAATGTCAACCCGAGGGCGAGAAGGAGCCGCTATGGAAGAGCACCACCTCGAGTTACAACCCCTTTGTCCCCTAATTTTCCAGCCACCACAAGAGCACCAACACCTCATCCTCCACCACAGGGCCACCAAACCCTAGATTTGAGCTCCCAAATCTCATATTTAAGCCCACAGACCCCCATATCCCATCAACCAGCAAAATAAAAATAAAAAACTTTTCAGGTCCAACGATCCTCGGTCATTTCCGCTACCTTCCAACCCTTGCTAGCAATGTTTAAAAAGGCGAATGAGGCGTACGCCTCCTCGAGGCGAGGCGGTGAAAAAAAAGCCTCGAGGCTTAAGCCTCAAGACTAGAAAGTGAGGTTTACGCCTTTGGTGGTTGAGGCATTGCGCCTCAAAGCTGTGAGGCGTACAACTCTTGTACTGGGCTTTAAAAACAGGGGGGGGGGGGGGTAAGTTACTTAAAAAAGAAAAATCGCAAGTTAAAAAACAAAACCTTTTCTCCATTCCGGCCTTGACTATAAAAAACCTGTAAGCCCTAGCTTCTCTTCTCTGCTCCGAAACTCCATTTTGACCTTCGGTTCTTCCATTCCGGCCTTCGGTTCTCCTATTCCGGCCTTCGTTCCGGCCCTAGGTATGAATTCCGGCCTTTGTTTCAACTGCGTTAACTTCTACGGGCTTTATTTGGTTAGAAAACTTTGTTGTTTTTAGTTTTTAGTCAGTGTTTCTACTACCTTCTACGGCTTTATTCGGTGCTTTTAGTTTTTATTCAGTATTTAGTTAAAAAACTTCTACGGCCTTTGTTTCTACTGTTGTTTTTATTCAGTGTTTGTTTTATTTAGTGTTTGTTTAAAAAAATTGTTTTATATTATAAATTCAATGCAATATGACTTCTTTTTAAAAAGGTCTTATGTTTCATTTTATCCACTATTTTTCCCAACTAAAAACTATGTTTTATCCACTCCTTTTTATAATAACTTTTTATTTTTATTTTTTTGTAGTTGAATTATGTCTAGAAAGGATTCCGCCTGGAAATATGGTACGGAGGTTGATAATAGGAAAGGATATGTCTATATCCAATGTAATTTTTGCAATAAGGTTATAAAAGGGGGTGTCAAACGAATGAAAGATCTTTTTGCGGGAACGAAAAAAAATGTTCGAGAATGTGATAGGAGTTCCTCTAAATGTGAGACAGAAAATGGCGGATTTCTTGAAAAATAAAATTTTTGAAAAAGATGTGTCTCGAAGAAAAATCGAGGAACATATTGTAAGTGGTGTGTATTTCACGAGTTCAAAAGATGGTTCAAGCATAGGTAGTACGGCTAGGCGGATTAGGTGACCCATGAATAGGTTTTTAGTTGATCTTGATGATGAGGGTTGTGATGATCAACCTAAGCCTAAAACTGAAAAGGAACCTAGAGATGAAGCATGCCTTGATATTGGTAGATTTTTCTTTGAAAATGGTCTTCCATTTCATGTGGCAAATAGTTCATCCTTTATTAGTATGGTGAGGGCAATTGGAAAGTATGGCCGCGAGTTGAAACTCCTACTGCATACGAGCTTAGCACGTGGATATTAGATGAGGATGGATTAAATCCACTTTTCAAGCCTTTGGATATGGATGATCCATTATTGTTTTAGTAGTAAACTTAAGGATGCTTTTTTTTTTAATGTTTTTGTGATGAACAATATGTTAATCTCGGACTTACCTGGTAATGATGTTATGGAAATGAACTTTAAAAGTTTGATTGGTTGATGGATTGAATGACTATGGACCCTTTTGCATCATTTAATGTTTTTGTGATGAACAATATGTTAATCGCAGACCTACCTGGTAATGATGTAATGGAAAAGAACTTTAAAAGTTTGATTGGTTGATGGATTGAATGATTATGGACCCTTTTGCATCATTTAATGTGTTGTATTTTTATTTTTTTTGAATTTATTAGACTTGTTACATGATCACGGAGACAAAAACGCCTTGCCTCGACTTGCCTCGCCTCGCGCCTTTTAAACATTGCTTACCGGGTCAATTTTCGGCAAGATCCAAGGTCGGAACTCACTGTCGGAGTTGTGAGAAACCGTCGATTCCCCTCGCCCGGCGCCGATAAGCCCTTCCAATCATATTTCTTCTCCGAATAGGCAACATTGGGTCAGATCTAAAAGGTAACAACTTCGTCGGCACCAGGCGAGGTATCCCAATCGACAACGGCCCCAAATGGCCCTAGCGAAGGCATACAAAAGTCAGCGTGCAAGGAAGATTCTAGAAATCTAGTCGCAAGCGTTTTTTCGAGGCCTCCCGATCGCCGACCAAATCCTCTAATGCGGTCGCCGACTCCAAGCGGAGTCGTCATCCTGACATAAGCTCCGGTGGGTCCATTAGAAGTCAAAGCAGCAGTGTTTTGTGTTAAGGCACAAACCCTAACCCTCGCCTCGCGCCTTTTAAACATTGCTTACCGGGTCAATTTTCGGCAAGATCCAAGGTCGGAACTCACTGTCGGAGTTGTGAGAAACCGTCGATTCCCCTCGCCCGGCGCCGATAAGCCCTTCCAACCATATTTCTTCTCCGAATAGGCAACATTGGGTCAGATCTAAAAGGTAACAACTTCGTCGGCACCAGGCGAGGTATCCCAATCGACAACGGCCCCAAATGGCCCTAGCGAAGGCATACAAAAGTCAGCGTGCAAGGAAGATTCTAGAAATCTAGTCGCAAGCGTTTTTTCGAGGCCTCCCGATCGCCGACCAAATCCTCTAATGCGGTCGCCGACTCCAAGCGGAGTCGTCATCCTGACATAAGCTCCGGTGGGTCCATTAGAAGTCAAAGCAGCAGTGTTTTGTGTTAAGGCACAAACCCTAACCCTGGCCTCGCGCCTTTTAAACATTGCTTACCGGGTCAATTTTCGGCAAGATCCAAGGTCGGAACTCACTGTCGGAGTTGTGAGAAACCGTCGATTCCCCTCGCCCGGCGCCGATAAGCCCTTCCAACCATATTTCTTCTCCGAATAGGCAACATTGGGTCAGATCTAAAAGGTAACAACTTCGTCGGCACCAGGCGAGGTATCCCAATCGACAACGGCCCCAAATGGCCCTAGCGAAGGCATACAAAAGTCAGCGTGCAAGGAAGATTCTAGAAATCTAGTCGCAAGCGTTTTTTCGAGGCCTCCCGATCGCCGACCAAATCCTCTAATGCGGTCGCCGACTCCAAGCGGAGTCGTCATCCTGACATAAGCTCCGGTGGGTCCATTAGAAGTCAAAGCAACAGTGTTTTGTGTTAAGGCACAAACCCTAGCTAGGGTTTCTTTTATTAAGGCCAAGTATGGAGGTGATACCCATTTTACTCTACCCGCTTTAAAGCCCCAGTCTACCCCCACTTTGGAAGTTCCAAAAATTACACAAACACACTCTTAAAGTTATTTTGAAACCCTCCCAACTGCTGAAATTTATATTTTAGCCCCACAATCTTTGAGGATTCCCAAAACAGCCCCAAACACTTATGAAAATTATTTTCCGGACCCCTTTAACCCCATGACCTATTTGTCAATTAATTTTCTTGGGGTTGACTAATTTTGGGCAGCCCCCAATTTTTAAATTGCACAAATAATATTTTCTTTGGGCCCCGAAAATTCCAAGATATTCATTTTTGCCCCCAACAAAATATAAAAAAAATATTTTCCAAGTAATTGTTTGTTGGCCTGGGCGTTTGCAATTTCCCCACGCTCGACGACGAGCTTTTACGAAGGAGGGGAGAGTGGTGTATATTAATGACACATGGTGCAAGGAAGCGGATTCGAAAGAAAAATTCAATATTTTATTTTATTTTTATTAGTAAAATAAATGAATATTCCTTTGGAATATTCTAAGTTAGGGTACTTTAGTATTTTAGTCATTTTAGGGTCTTTACTTGGTCTCAAAGTATTGGTTGGGGTTATTTTTGTCTTTTGTTTATTTTGTCCTTTTATGATTTTTAGCTTTTAGGGTTAATTTGTCTAGCAAGCTAACCTCACCCTATAAATAAGGCTTTTGGCCCCCATTTTGTAATCACAACTTGACTTTTATAAGTGAAGAAGTAGAGAGTTTCCTCTACTTTATCATTTTTGTTGTTGTTTGTGTAGTATAATTTATACGCTTCCGCTACACATGAATAATAGCACAAGCTCCTTCATTTATTCATAAGAATTCTAATACTGGAAAATTGTAGACTCTTGAAAGTTCAAATCTATAGGATTGTAATTAATTTTCTATGTAAATGCAGCGGAAACTACTCATAACATCAACATTTAGAAATAAGGTTTTTCTCTCACATTCATTTATCCTCAATAGTAAGTGACTACAATGGTTGGCCAAGGCCTCATTTATAGCGTAAAAGTATCTTGCTAACCAAGGTAACTTAAAAAGGGTAAAGAGACCAAAGAAGTCACAATAAAGATATTCTCAAGGAATGCCACCATCCACCTAACCTATGAACTCTAACACAAGGAAATAACCAAAAAAATAGACATTAAAGTAAAAATGTTACAATTATACATTGTAGAGGGGGCTTGAAGGTAATTCTGAGATTAGGGATAATTCCTTAATTGGCAAAAGTGTTTGAGTTTAAGCAACCGAAGCAGCTCAAGCGTGGCAGCCCAAGCATGGCAAACTCAGCGAGGCAGCTTGGCGTGGCAACTCATACTTTGGCTTGTTGTATTAGTCATATTGTATTTCTGTTTATGTTGACTGTAAGCTATAACGGTTGTAATGTTGTAACAAGATTAATAACGAGTTTTAGTGTGAGATCAAACGGTACTCGCGAGAGACCAGGCTTGGCAAGGCCTGGGAGAGCTTTCATGCTCTATCGAATGACCTCGCCGTGGGAACTTTAGAGGGACTTGGTTTGGAGGATTGAGAAGTGAGGCACCGTTAGGGCTTGTCCTGACCATCTTAGATACACCTGGTAAAACACCGAAGGACCCTGCCGTGGAGCCTCGGGCGAAGTAGCTTGGAGTTCCATCGGGCGTTGAGTTGACAACCAAACAGCCCTCTACTTAATGTCACATCTACTGTAGGTGATGTCACTAGCCAGCTAAACAATGTCAGACCTGCACTTGAGTAAACCACCGTAGTATTTGGGGCTGTCAGGCAGTTGGTGAGCCACCTCTGCGACAACAGCCCCTGACACACAGTGGTTAGGCAAAAGGCATGTCTTGGCATTTAATGTTTATGACGTGGAGGCAACTAGGGCATCAAGCATTTAATGTTGTGACATAAAGCATGAGGGATGTCATTCATAGTCTTTGATTGCTGAGTTGCCTCGGGGGTGGTGTGGGGGCTATTTAAGGACCCCAACCACCTTTGAGGAGGGGATCGATCCTTTGAGAGTTGAGGAGTTATTGCTAGAGAGAATACATATCAGAGAGAGTTATTGCAAACCAGAGGGTTTACTCACTCACCATTGTTATTCATTACAAAACTTTTAATGCTTGACAGAGATTCTTGAGGGTTTTTGATGTGTTTCTACCTGCCTACCAAGGTGTATCTAGGGTGCTTACTACTCTCTCCCTCTAGCTAAATTACTTTTAAGGTTCTTTACTATTTCCTGAGTTATACACGAGAGATTTGTGAGTTTAAACTGAGTCCTATCTTCATTAGGTTTGTGTTTGCATGTTCTATCACTAATCCAAAGCTCTGGCCAAATTAGCCTATCATTATCATACTCAAATAGGGGTTACGCCTCCATCTATAATCAAAAGTACCCTCTTACATTTGGCGACTCTGCTGGGGAGGCATTCTTCTAAGTAAGGAGTATGGCGCAAGATAATGCTAATCGAAGGCTCAACTTTGATGACATCCAACATAATGAAGAACAAGCTGCGAGAGAACTGGAGGCCCTAAGGGATGGGGCTCCTAAAGTAGAGGTACCTCCGATTCCGGCGACGTCAGGCGTTCCGGGGGTGACACAAGCTCCCACGAGTGCGGGGTTGGGACCCACTCAGGTCGCGCTCCTCATGAGCAAGTTTTATGAGTTTTTACAAACTCCAGTAGCTTCAACCATGCTGGGAGGATTGGAGGCTAATGCCTTCGTAACACCAGGGGTAACTCCAACGCCCCACCAGGTGCAGGTGTAGCGGGAACAGTCCCAGCGAGCATACCCTCTATTGTGAATCCAGCATGGGGAACATCAGGAGATCGGCAGCCCCAACCGTGGCGCCTGCTCCAGATGCAACGGGCACTCAGCCCGTGGTACCATTGGTTGTTGCCCCAGTAGCATCACCCCCGGAGGAAATGAGAAAGGAGATGCTGAAGTTCGTGCAGGCTTCCTCGCAATCTGCTGGCAAGGTAGCTTCGATTTTTTATGACTTTCGAACACCGTATCCCCAGGAATACAACGACGAGCCCTATCCGAAGGACTATATTCCTCCTATTTTTGAAAAATACACGGGAAAGGGTGGGCACCCGAAGGAGCATATTAAGCACTTTGTTGAACATTTGGGGGCGCATTGTAATAATAAAAGGCTTAGGTTGTGGGAGTTCTCTAAATCCTTGACCGATAAAGCATATACCTAGTATTCTCATTTGGCTCCCAACAGCGTTTCTACATGGGAAGAGATTCACGTGTTGTTTGTCCAGAAGTTCTTTCTGGCGGAAGATGAGTTTACTTTGACCCAACTGGGTAGGGAGAAGCAACGACCTGGGGAAGAAGTGGTGGCCTATGTTCGAAGATTCAGAGAAAGATCCCTCGACGTGAGGGAGGAGGCCAAAGAATCTAAGTTGCTGCAGATCTGCGCTGAGGGGCTGCTTCCTGAGTACATCTGCCATCTTATTAATGAGATGCGCGAGGGGACTTTTGCGGCGTTCTTAAAAGCAGCGAGGAATATCTCTTTGGTGGAGCGACCCAATCCGATGGCGGTGCCCATGATGTTTAGGCAGCCGATGCAACCCGCCGGGGGGAGGTCTTAGCCCCCACGGGTAGGGTACACCGAGGGGGGAGATAGGGGCAAAGCACCAAAGGGCAATAAGAGGAAGTTCGAAAGAGACAGGGAAGACCCACCACCATTGTCTTGTACAGTAGAAGAAGCTGTCAGCTGTTACAACACGATGGTCCAAAGGGGAACAGTTTATGAGCCAAAGGACGTTCCCGCTGGGGAGCCCGATGCGGCAACGAAGGCGGATCCAAAGTATTGCCAGGTTCATCGGAGGATCCAGCATCCAACAGAAAGTTGCTTCACACTGAGAAGAATTATTGACAAGTACGTGAAGGCAGGGACGTTGCAAATCCCTCCACAGAATGTCAATAACAACCCACTACCAGCACATGGGGCCAATCTCGTGGTGGCCTACGATGAAGAGGCGGAGAGAGGAGAAAGAGAAGAGTATGAAGCAGCTTTAGAGACCTGTACGAAGGGAATGGCTAACGTAGTTTTGGCCTACGATGAAGCAAGCGCCAAAGACGTGGAGGATGTGTACAGCGTTGAAGGTGAGGAAGCAGATCCGAGCCTAGAGTACTGTGCAGTTTCAAAATCCCCGAAGTTCACCTGGTTCTTCGACCAAGTAGGGATTTCAAAAGAAAGCAGGTTGGAAATAACCCAGGCGATACTAGATATTGCGAGGAAAGACGCAGTCCCTTCGCTGAAATGGAAGGGACCCATGGCCAGGTTGGTAAGGAGGTTCCTGTCAACCTTCAGCGATGCCGATAGGGCTGTGAGATTCCCTCATAACAGGCCATTGTACGTGAGTGCCAGTGTCAACGGAGTCAGTTTTGCAAGGACTCTCATGGATGGGGGAGCTTCCATCAATATCATGCCAATTAACTCCTTTCATGCAGCCAATATTCCAGAAGAAAGGTTGGTCCCCATGCCTTTGGTAATTTCGGGGTATGATAACCAATCTTCCAAATCCATTAGGTATGTTAATGTGGGGATTGTGATGGAAAATTTGAGTTCCCATATAAAGTTCCACGTGAAAGAGAGTGCAACTTCCTATCAACTGCTAATAGGAAGGGTGTGGATGCACAACCAAAGGCTAGTTCCTTCTACGTACCACCAGTGTGCTAAGGCGAACATCAAGGGGACAGAGGTGACCATTAGGGCTACAAAGAGGCCCTTCGCTATCGAGGAAGCTCACTTGGTGGACGCAGCATTTTATACTGAGTTGGAAGAGGATGTCTGGGTCCTAACGAGAAGGATGGAGGGAGCATGGGTGCCCTCGATCAGAGAAAGGATGGGGCCCTTGAACGAGCAGGGTAAAGAGGTTGCGAGCAGCGCAAGAGTAATGACCGAGGAAGCTCACCAGGCGGTCCCTCGGTCCCAAGGCATCTCGAAGCAGCTGAAGGACAGGATGAGGCCCAGAGCGGATCCGATGGAGCATGAGGTCCAACGACAAAGCGTGTTGAGTCGGTTCTCAGGGAAAAGAGTGGCCGAGGCGTCTCGAGAGAAGAAGAGGAAAGCAGTCGCTGCTACCAGCAAACAAAGCAAGAAAGTCATTACTGAAGAAGGAAAGGTGGTGTATCGATTGTAACGGTGTGAGCGGGCGGCCGAGGAAGCTGATGATGAGGTTGACCCGATTTATGAATGCTTTCTGGTGGATCAACGGGGGCAGTGCATGGTGATAGACAATTCCAGCATACAGGAATTTGTGGGGGAAGTCGCTGAGGAACCAGATTACATGGCAAGTCAGCCGAAGCCCCAGGCACAAGAGTTAGAGCGACTAAACCTGGCGAAGGAAGGAGAGGATCCGAGGCCCATCTTCATCTCGAAGGATCTCAGTAAGGAGAAACGAGGGGACTTGGTTGAGTTGATTCGGGAGTTTATAGACGTCCTCGCATGGAAATACACAGAGATGGAGGGGCTGGATGAGGAAGTAAGCTGCCACAAGTTGAACGTAATGCCTTCAGCCATTCCAATAAAATAGGCGACGAGAACATACAAGCCCGAGCTAGATTTGAATATCAAGGAAGAGGTTCAATGCTTACTAACGGCAGGGTTCATCACACCGATACAACATCCACTCTGGCTATCCAGTATTGTCCCGGTGGGGAAGAAAGACAAAAACCAAATAAGGATCTGCGTGGACTTCAGAGATTTGAATAGAGCTTGCCCCAAAGATGAGTTCCCTCTACCCTCCATTGATAGCTTGATAGATGCAACGACTGGTCATGAGATGTATAACTTAATGGATGGGTATGTAGGGTACAACCAGATCAAGATGGACCCCTCGGGCAGAGAAGACAGCATTCAGAACCCCATTGGGTAACTTCATGTACATGGTGATGCCGTTTGGACTCAAGAATGCTGGGGTGACTTACCAGAGAACAATGATGGCAATTTTCCACTTCTTTCACAAATTTGTGGAATTTTATGTGGATGATTTGGTCATCAAGTCGAGGAAGGAGGAGTCCATCTGAGCGATTTGCGGAAGGTGTTTTCTCGTTGCAGGAAGTATAAATTGAAGATGAACCAACTGAAGTGCGTTTTTGGGGTGACAAGTGGGAATTCCTAAGCTTTGTGGTTGATCGACAAGGGGTGCAGATGGACCAGGACAAACAGCGGGCGATCTTGGAAATGCCACATCCGAGAACGGCGAAGGAGCTGAAGAGTTTCCTCGGCAAAGTCTCCTACCTTAGGAGATTTGTGCCTGGATTAGCCGAAATAACACATCCGTTGATGCAGCGGTTGCGAAAAAACACGAAGTTCAAGTGGGAGGAGGTTCACCAGGAATCTCTGGACGGGCTGAAGAAACTGCTCGTTTCACCACAGACCATGGTTCCCCCAAAAGCAGGAATACCGTTGCAGCTGTACCTCACATCCACCACGAGGTTCGTTTTCTAAGTTTTTGCTCCTCAAGAACGGCCAGTTTACTACCCCAGCAGGATCATCCATGGGCCAGAAGTCAGATATAGCAGCTTAGAAAGGCATTGTTTAGCCTTAGTCCTTGTAGCGCAAAAACTTAGGCATTATATGTTGTCTTTTACAATTCATATTGTAACTAGATGTGATCCTATTAAGTTTTTGCTAGCAAGAACGATTTGATTGGTAGCGCAGCTAGGTGGTTCCTCATCCTATCTGAATATGACTTGAAGTGCGTGGTTTCTCGCGCAATCAAAAGCCAAGCATACACTGACCTATTGGCTATTTTTCCCTCAGGGACGTTTGAGCCACCCAAAGAAAATATTCCAGGAGACGATTTGCAGGCCAACCATCTAGACGCAACGGACGAGGAATGGACGATGCAGTTCGATGGGTCATCGGCAGAAAAGAAAGGAGGAGCAGGGGTTATTCTTTCGAAAGGAATGGAGGAGATTTGCCTTTCTTACAAGTTAGATTTCCCTTGCTCTAACAACGAGGCAGAATATGAAGCATTGGTGTTGGGATTGCTAGAGGCTCTTCGAAGAGGGATCCGTTCACTTTGCATCAAGGGGGATTCAAACTTGGTGGTTCAGCAAGTGAATAGAGAATACGCGTTGAAACACATGAGCCTGGCACCATACAGAACGATCATTCAGAGACTCCTTGGCCAGTTCCATCGGGCCAAGATCAAGAGGCAGCCCAGAACGATGAACCGTCACCCAGACGCCTATGCCAACATTGCCCAAAAGATGATCATGAGGAGCGATACAACTATTGTCGTGATTCAACGAAGAACAACTCCTTCGACGGTACAGTCAATTTTACCGATGGAAGAGGACGCAGACTGGAGGGGAGAGATTAAGAGGCAACTGGAGTCTGGTGAAGGAACGATGGGGCTCAGAGAAGTGGCCCAGTACTTTATAAACCAGGGGAACCTTTACTTCAGAAACGCAGGAGGTTGGTTGTCGAGAGGCATCGGTCCAAAAGAGGCAGAGCAAAGATTGAAGAAAACGCATGGAGAGCACTGCGAAACAACTGAAATACCCCTCTACCGAAGAATGCAAAGGGAGGGATATTTCTGGCCTAGCATGAAGCAGGATGCAGCCGAGTTACAACGGAAGTGTGACAAATGCCAATTATTCTTCGAGGCAGCTGAATGTCATTTCGTGGAGGCTCAAGCTGACTGGAGACAACCCTATATTGACTTCATTAAAGATGGAGTTGTCCCAACGGAGAAAATTGACGCGATGGTGCTCCGGCGAAGAGCCCCGAGATTCTACGTACAAGAGGGGCAGCTTTATCTAAGGGGATACTTCAACAGGCCGTTGCGTTGCATTACGAAGGAAGAAGCGGCCGAGGTTCTCAAACAGGCGCACGATCCAGCTCATATAGGAGGGGCCAAGTTGTATGACCAGTTGATGACTTTAGGGTACTATTGGCCAACGATGGAGAAAGATTCTGTTGAGTTCGTTCGAAAGTGCAAGGCTTGTCAGCTTCATGGAAATATGATCCATGTCCCGTCAGTGGACTTACACTCCCTAGCAACGCCTTATCCTTTTCACACTTGGGCATTCGACCTGATAGGGGCAATACACCCTTCTTCGAGGGGGAAGATATGGATCCTAGTAGCAACGGAGTGTTTCACAAAGTCGGCCGAGGCGATACCACTGAGAAGGGCAACAGCAGAAATAGTGAGCAACTTCATCAGGGAATACCTAATTTGCCATTTTGGAATACCAAAGGTTATCCTTTCAGACAATGGAACCCCTTTCGTCAATACAGAGGTAACGATGCTAACAGACAAATACTCCATTGTCCATCACACTTCGACGGTGGCATACCCAAAGGGGAACGGTCAAGCCGAAGCGACTAACAAGACTTTGGTCAATATCTTGGCTAAAACGATGGAGGATTTCCCAGGATCGTGGGATGACAAGATACCAACCGTTTTATGGGCCTATCGGACGACTAAGAGGAAGCCTACAGAGTATACGATGTTCTCTCTTGTTTATGGGGCTGAGGCAATTCTCCCGGTAAAGTTAAAAGTTCCCTCGGCTCGATATACTTTGCGAAGCAGCATGCTCCCTCTAAATAGACACGTGCAGTTGGAAGCGTTGGACGAACACAGGGATAATGCGATGCAACACTTTCAAATGTATACGAAGCAGCTCTCCAGGGCATATGATAACTTGGTGAGACCAAGGAAGTTCGTGGAGGGAGATCTTGTATTGAAGGCAGCAGTTAAACATATTAGGAGGCTTCCTCTACCTAAGTATGCAGCGAATTGGGAAGGACCTTTCATCGTAAAGGAGGCTCGTGACTCAGGTTATTGCTTAATTTCAAAAATGGAAGAAGATAAACCATTCAAGATTAACAATAAGTGGTTGAAAGTTTATCATGTGTAGGCAGTTATGTTTGACCACTGATGTATTTGGCTAGTGTTATGAATACACAAATTCTTTCTTATGATGAGTATGTAAGTTCTTTTTATTATAACTCAGGTAGAGATGAAAGAATTATAGAACTTCACAATCCATGCAATAAGTTGTAACACAAAGAAATGGCATGAGAATGAGTATCTTTTTCCATTCATATACTTTGGGGCATTACAAAATTGGGAGCTATCGCCCAAGAATTACATGAGAAGAAAGGAAAAATACATATACAAAAACTCATTGACCCAGGAGGAACCACAAATCTGGGGAGGAGAAAAAATCTCCAGGAAGGCCCGAAGAAGCTTCTAAGCAAGACCGTTGGACATTAATGGAAACTTCCAACCTAGTTTGTGCTTGCATACGTTCGATAAGAAGTTTTTCTCGTTTTAGCTTTGCCAAACACAGAGCTTCTTCGAGGTCCTCCACCTCCTTGTCAATGGCTCCGAGAAGAGGTGCTAGCTCGGCCAGCTTGGCTTCCTCGGCCCTTTGATCCTCCTGATGTTTTCGTAAGAGCTCCCTCTGGCTGTCCAACCGCTGGCTCTTCAAAGTCTTCAAGTGTGCGATGAGCCAGTCAAAACGGAACCCGTCACGACCCAACTCCCTCAGATAACCCAGGAATTGGTTGAGGAGGGGTTTGGTAACATTGGCGGTTGGAGTGTTGGCAATTTCAGCAATAACAGTGGCCATGCCTTGAAGCCTCTGACTCATAACTGGAATGTTTGAACGTAGGCAGTCCACCGTAAAGGTCTCAGGATGATGGGTTCACGAGTTGCTCAATGACCAAGCGGTGGTTAGTAGGCATTTGGGGAGAACGTTGGAGTACCATCAGGCAGAAGGCGGAAGGAGCCAAGTTGGGCAGAGGACGTTCTCCGTAGTAGCACCTGTCGAGGAACCTTGATCATTATGGCTAGATTCTTCGGAGGAGACAGGTTCACGAGGTGGCGAGGCAATGGGCGAAGGAACTGGTGGAGAATCCTCCTAAGCAACCTGAAAACAGTTAGAGGAAACAAGGAGTTTACGAAAAAAAACTTGAGTGTTTTTATTGTTAAGTCACCGTTATAGGTGGAGTTTATGGAAAATCTTAACAAGCGTTTTCGTTGTTAAGTCACCGTTATAGGTGGAGTTTATGGAAAATCTTAACAAGCGTTTTCGTTGTTAAGTCACCGTTATAGTCACCATTATAGGTGGAGTCTATGAAAAAATCTTAACAAGCGTTTTCGTTGTTAAGTCACCATTATAGGTGGAGTTTATAGAAAATCTTAACAAGCGTTTTCGTTGTTAAGTCACCATTATAGGTGGAGTCTATGAAAAAATCTTAACAAGCGTTTTCGTTGTTAAGTCACCATTATAGGTGGAGTTTATGAAAAAAACTTAACAAGTGTTTTCATTGTTAAGTCACCGTTACAGATGGAATTTATGGAAAAAATCTTAAACAAATGTTTTCATTGATTAAGTCACCTATACAAGTGGAGTTTGAATGGCTGAGAAATACAGAGAAATTAGAGAAGTACCTCAGCAGCAGCAGGAGCGAGATGGGTAGTTACCACGGGAGCCATAATGCTTGAAACCGTTAGAGGCGGGCTCATTACCTCAACAGCCTCAACGGAGCCCTTGGATGCAGAAGCCTCAAGGGTAGGCACACTCCCCTCGCCAGCATAGGGTATTATGACCAACACGGGCGCATCATCAGAAGGAGATGTTGGACCTTCGAGGGATGCCCCAACGAGAGCAGCTGCACCAAACTGGGCCTGAGAAGGGATAAGGCCACTCAACGCAAAAGGCGGAGAAAGACTTGGAGAAAGCTGCAAATGTAAAGACAAGTGTTAGATAAAAGGAGTAATCGCAAAAAGGATAAGAGACAGAAATGCACCTAGCTTACCCCCGTTATGGCACTGAAAAGAGGAACTGCAGTAATAGGTCTTGACAATGCAAAAGGAAGGAGAATGTTGGCTATCAGCGACGCCACTTCCACCTAAAATAGCCCAACATGTTAGAATTGATGAATAAACCAATGGGGCAAATAAAAGATGCAAGGCTTGGGAAGAAATTTACCTGCGGGGCACTCTCTTCGACCACAACAAGGGGCAGAGAGACCTCTCGCTCCGAGGGTAACTCAGAGGAAGCTGGAACAGTTGCCTCGGGCGGGTCATATATCTCAGCAGCACCCGTGGCGGCATCCCTGGCCCGATGAGAGGATGAACGGCGCGAATAGGTGAGGCTTATCAAAGGAGAACGTGGAAGGGCGGCAGTGGGGGACTGGGATGACTGACCCTCGCTTCTTCAACTCCCTGAACCAAAGTTACCAGGCAATAAGTAAAGGCGCTATGTTAAGAAAAGGGGAATGAGAAATAAAGAATGCACACATACCTCAGATTCAGAGGGAGAACGAGAGGGTATAACCACTAGTGAAGGTGGCGAGGAGGCAACAGCCGAGGGAGCTGGGGAGGAAGGCTTCTCATGTGTCTGTTTCTTCTGGGATTTGATACCCAGCGTTTTCCTCCGGGAGCTCGTTGCACCACCTGTTTCAGGTACCCTCATCCTTCTTCCCCTTTTTGCCGTTGGCTCCGTGGGATCAACCACGATCGCGGGGAACGTACTTGGGGGAGGAACGGCGACAGCGTGCCGTTGGAATTTAGCATTTATTCGTGCAATCTCAGCTTGCACCTGCCTCCTCAGCTCTTCGGCCATCTCTGGAGGCATGGGAGGAGGAACGGAGGCAATTGGGAATCCATCCAATGGAGTTGGCGTTTGACCTTGGGCCTTGGACTTCTTGGACTTGGATTTCTTGGCCTTCTTAGCAGGTGGCTAAGAAGGCCCTTCTCCCGTGGCAACTTCGGCCGTGGGGGTAGATGGTTTGGGGATCGCAGCGGCCTTGGGTTTGGGCGTGGCAACAGGGATCATGGAGCAGTGCAGGGGAAGTTCACTGGGAGGCTCTTTGGGGGTATGGCTTAGAGGGAACTCAACCCCAAGCACGGAGTTCCCCTTTAGACCCAGTTCAGAGGAAAAGAAGGAAAGGACTGGGGGATATTGAGGGGGGGACTGGATGTACTCACGGATCATGGCCAACTGCTCCAAATGGAACTTAGTGGCAAAAGAAGTGGATACGTCTCCCTTTCTAGTAGCACTAGGAAGAGTGACACGCCCATCAATGGTGGATGTCACACCAAGCACCGCGGCTGCAGTGTAGAAGGTGCAAGCTTCAGCGAAGGTGGCCTTGGAATGATTGTCCTGGAACACAGGTCGAGGAGCCCCCTGATCGAACCCGAACTGCCTACTACATCTATCAGGATTGTAAGGCTCAGAAGTGTATCCCCATTCAGTATAAGAGGGGAAGAACCCCGGGATGAAAAGTAGCACTACGGCTTGTGAGGGATCTTCAACAACCGGGTTAAATCTGACCGTTGTGGCTGCAGTAGGAAAGAAGTCCCAACTATGGGCAAAGGTGGGCTCACTGTATGGCCTCATTACGAAGGAGTCTGAGCAATCAAAAACCTCCATTATCTCCTTTCGGCTCTGCTTCTTGTGGAAACATAGGACGCGTGGGGGCTTAATACCTTCGCTCACGGGCAGGGAAACTGACTTCGCAGCAATAGCAGGAAGGCGGGTATAGAGGAAACCCGTCAAGATGATGGTGTTGGCAAAATTCACCAAGTTGTAATGGCCCAGTGACCGTTCCATGTCAATATGGGTTCGATCCAACCAGGTGTAGAGGGATCCCAAGGCGATGGGGGCCAGAGGTAAGTTGAACCCTCTGGCCAAACGAACGGAAATGTTTATCATGTCCCTCCTGGGCTGATCGTTGGGTTTTTCAGTAAGAAAGAAACGTGAAAGTAATACCAGTATGTAGGTTGGTAGTTCCAGGGAGGTACCTCGACCGCGGCCCGTTACATCACTGACATCCTTCGGCATTGGGGCTTCGAAAAAATAGTTGATAAGGGGGGCAAATGTGGCTTTGTTTGAGGGACCGGTGCAACTGCGGTAGATCCGATCCAGCTCAACGAGATCAGCAGCCTCTTCGGCATCCAGAGGCTCGTCGTGGTAGGTGAACTCGCCCATGGGCTCAAACCCAAGGAGTTCACAGACATCCTCCAACGTAACAGTAAACTCCCCCCACGCAGCGAAGAAGGTGTGGGTTATGAAGTTCCATCGGGAGACTAGCACTTGGAGTGCCGCGTTGTGCTTCGAGAGGGTGAACTCGCCAAACCAGTAGGCTCGATGCAGCTCAACCTTCGCAAGAGCAGCAGCGTGGGAGCTCTGCATATATGTGTGCCAAGCAGTAAAATGGATTGGTGACCCCCTAGGTGCTTCGAAGTCGATCTGGGAATAGGGAAAGTCACCACGGTCCAGACGGAAGCGCAGAGTCCCCTCGGGTGGAAGATAGTCCCACTTCGACGAATCCACTTCTTCATCACCCAACAGTAATGGATCGAACTAGGACGAGAAGTGGCAGGTCTTGCATGCCTCAGAAAACTTATCATCTTCTTCAAAGATGGGCGCCCGACGGTAAAAGCGTAGTTGCTCTTGACGAGCAGCATCCAGGGCAGCGCCACTTAGAGAGGTGGCAACGCCAGCAGCGGCAGAGGGGGAACCTGGATGAGTGGTGGCAACAACCTTGGAAGTACTTGAAGAAGCCATGAGAGAGTGGTGATGAATGATATAGCTGGGCAATAAAGGTTAAGAACAAGAGGGGAGGAGCACAACCGCAGGTGGTAGTGCAAAAGACGAGAGAAGGAAGAGGCTGAGTAAAGAATGGGGCAACAATGGAGGTCGCACAGAAACTCTGAAAGCAAGGCGGGGAGCTTGAAGAAGATGAAGAAGAGAAGGAAAGAGAAGGGTTTGAATAAAAGAGACGTTTGAAGCTTTTAAACCTTGTGAAACCGGTCGTTTGAGTTTCCCACCATGGCACGTGCAGGGCCGCCTATAATCATTTCAAATGAACACGTGGCACCTCGGGAAAGGCCTCGACAGCTGAAAAGACAGCGCCACGTCATTAATGAAGTGACGCTTGGGGAAAAGAAGGGGGTTGCCTTCCACAGCAAGTTTGAGTTTTGGCACCAGAATTTTTGTCAGACATATCCACTGACTCCCAACGAAGGTAGTCCTCCAACGGTTCAAAAAGCTACGATGTCCCCTCGCCACATGTCCAAACGTTGTTTAAAGGGCGACTCAGTTACATCGGGGAGAATTTCTGCTTTTTCGAACATAGCGAAGCATCACAAGGGAGAATTTTACTTACCAGGGGTCCAAACGAGTATTTGAGAGGGTTAGTAGGCCTTGCGGGAGAATTTCAAATAGTAAAGCTAGAACGACTGAGGATCAGTGAGAGGAAAAAGTGGCGATGTCCCTTCGCCCAAGCCCCAATAAATTATGGCGCTTCGGCTCAGGTACATCGGGGAGAATTTTACTTTTTCCAGGGGATTATAACGCTGCGATTCTAACGAAGAGAGGAGCCCATAATTTTTTTACGCAGAGAGAGTTCATCGGATTGAGAAGTTTCGTGCAGGCATTTCTTGTTCCAACAAATCTCTCCACGAAGGGGCAAATGTAGAGGGGAGCTTGAAGGTAATTCTGAGATTAAGGATAATTCCTTAATTGGCAAAAGTGTTTGAGATTAAGCAACCGAAGCAGCTCAAGCGTGGCAGCTCAAGCGTGGCAGCCCAAGCGTAGCAGCCCAAGCGTGGCAAACTCAGCGAGGCAGCTTGGCGTGGCAACTTATACTTTGGCTTGTTGTATTCATAGTTGTCAGAGGCGAAAGGCGCACCATGGTGCCAAGGTCCTTGTGGAGCCTAGGCGCAAGGCGAGGCGCGCGCCTGATCGAAGTGCGGCGCAAAGTTTATAGAACGTGCAAAAGTTGTATATTTATAAATAATATCATTAGTGATCTAAAATTAGAAATATATAGCATAAATTATTATTATACACGCTAATGAAGAGACAAGTCAAAAGGAGATAGAGCTTATACCACTATACGTAAAAAAATATATATATTTAAATATCAAATTTATGTAACAATTTAACTATCCAATAATCAACAAAAGAAAATATATTGACATATTCATATAATAAATACTCTCGTGTGTGAAAAGAAGAAATTAAAATCAACATATAAATTATTCAAAGATGCAACATTATTGGAGTTAAATTTTATTTGTTTCTTTTGAGCAAGGTTCTTAAAAACGCGGGGCGTGATTGAGGCGTGGAGGTCAAGCCTTGGGCGTAAAAAGGCGTGAAAAGGCGTTTAGGCCTTCTTAATATATTTTAATATTTTTTAACCATAACAAGGCTATTAAAATACTAAAATTGTACATATCATAAAAATATTTCTCAATATTTGCAAATTAAAATACTATTTGATTATTTTGGATGAGATAATGGTCCGGTTTGTAAAAAAAATCTTCAAAAGGCGAAATCGTTTCACTAAAGCATTGTTGTTTTTAGAAAAAAGTGCGCCTTAAAGGTTTTATTACCAAGAATAAGGCATAAAAAGCTTAAGGCGAGACGTTTCTACCAAGCCTCAAGCCTAGGCGTGCTGAGGTTTTTTAGAACAGTGCTTTTGAGAAAGATGGGAATCATCTAATCTTCTTTATTCCATTGGAAAATATGTAAAATAAGCATATCAATTGATCCATTCTTGTATTGGGGGCGTTAACCAAAAAAATTCCACAAGGCGCGCTTGAGTTGCGCTTTGAGCCTGGAGCCTAAGCACACAAGGCGCGCGCCTTATTGAAGGAGCCGAGCCTGAGTGTGGCAAGGCGCTGATGTTGAGCCTAGGTGCGCCTGGAGCCTAGGCGCGCCTTTAACAACAGTGTTGTATTAGTCATATTGTATTTCTGTTTATGTTGGTTGTAAGTTATAACGATTGTAATGTTGTAACGAGATTAATAACGAGTTTTAGTGTGAGGTCAAACGGTACTCGCGAGAGACCAGGCTTGGCAGGGCCTGGGAGAGCTTTCATGATTTATCGAATGACCTCGCCGTAGGAACTTTAGAGGGACTTGGTTTGGAGGATTGAGAAGTGAGGCACTGTTAGGGCTTGTCCTGACCATCTTAGATACACTTGGTAAAACACCGAAGGACCCTGGCCGTGGAGCCTCGGGCGAAGTAGCTTGGAGTTCCATCGGGCGTTGAGTTGACAACCAAACAGCCCTCTACTTAATGTCACATCTACTGTAGGTGATGTCACTAGCCAGCTAAACAATGTCAGATCTGCACTTGAGTAAACCACCGTGGTATTTGGGGCTGTCAGGCAGTTGATGAGCCACCTCTGCGACAACAGCCCCTGACACACAGTGGTTAGACAGAAGGCATGTCTTGGCATTTGATGTTTATGACGTGGAGGCAACTGGGGTATCAAGCATTTAATGTTGTGACATAAAGCATGAGGGATGTCATTCATAGTCTTTAATGACTGAGTTGCCTCGGGGGGTGGTGTGGGGGGCTATTTAAGGACCCCAACCACCTTTGAGGAGGGGATCGATCCTTTGAGAGTTGAGGAGTTATTGCTAGAGAGAATACATATCAGAGAGAGTTATTGCAAACCAGAGGGTTTACTCACTCACCATTGTTATTCTTTACGAAACTTTTAACGCTTGATAGAGATTCTTAAGGGTTTTTGGTGTGTTTCTACCTGCCTACCAAGGTGTATCTAGGGTGCTTACTAATCTCTCCCTCTAGTTAAATTACTTCTAAGGTTCTTTACTATTTCCTGAGTTATACACGAGAGATTTGTGAGTTTAAACTGAGTCCTATCTTCATTAGGTTTGTGTTTGCATTATCTATCACTAATCCAAAGCTCTGCCAAATTTGCCTATCATTATCATACTCAAATAGGGGTTATGCCTCCATCTATAATCTAAAGTACCCTCTTACATACATAATACATATATGCCCTCGGGACCTCTCGTACACATCAATTTTGTTCAGATGTGCTCGAAAGTCCATGCCACATATTTTCAACTTAATACTTATAATAGATAATGATTTCAATAACTTCATACAAAGTCATAGTTTGTTCCTAAAATTAATTTTCAAAAAACATCAAAATGCCTTAAATGTCATCCAACCAATTTTCAGCCAAAGATTAATACACTTCCAAAAACTTATATCAACAAAACTTTCGTTAAATGATAAACAATCTACTCAAGGTCGAGATTACTGGGATGTCAAGGTTAGAATCAAGGTATCCGTGAAAATTGTCACTTTGATAACAGATCAAACGAGCAACCCAACTATTATTAAATAATGGAAATTTGAATTCCTATATTTAAATAACAAAGTCATAAACGATTCCTACTGGTAATTTCGATCCTTTGAAAAAAAACTGATTTGATTCTGTTAGCTTGAAACTTCCTATTCCTTACAAGGCTTTTGAACTTGAATAATTGGCATCGCAATACGATTTGAAAATCATTTTCCATAATATATGTTTGAGAACAATACCAAGACAAACTGGACACGAGGGCTGTTCGGTAGAGCTTGCGGGGGACATCTGTGCATGTTCAATTGAGCCTGTATATTGTACGTCAACCGTGAAAAGTATATGACAAGCCTCTACCTGTATTCAAATGGAGATCTTATATAAAAATAATAAAAAGAAGATGAGATTTTTATTTGAATTCATAACTAGTTGCTGAGCATAGGAGATCATTAAGGGAAAAGCAAACCTCAAGAGAAGAAAAACGCCTCCCATTGAAGTGCTTGTAGAACGTATCTGTTGAGTTTTGATCATCAAACCTTATCAAAATACTATACCGATCCTCCATTCCATCATTCCTGAAACCTCAAGAAGACAGCATAAAATCAAAAGTAAATACAATAGCACTCCATATTCAAACGCTTAATTCTTTTAACCCAAACCTGACAATCCGCATTTCCAACATATGTTGAATGAACGAACCACAAAACTGACAAAAATCTGCATAAGTCATGTGATTTGGCACCCCGAGCACACAAAGAAGAGGCTTTCTTCCAACCTAAACAGCAACTCAAATGGATAATAAAAATGAAAAATCCTGCTTAATCGTCAGGCACAATATTTATTTTTGAATCTCAAAAGCATTCATAATTCTACTCAAACAGCCAATGAATGGTTTGCTGAGAAGATGAAGGTAAAGAAAAGAAATTGAGTTGCTTAGTTTAGCACTGGTGGTGAATTGTAAGAAACTAAGGTGGATGAAATTAGTTTGTCTTCTGGTTCTTGTGGTACCGCCTTGGATAATTTTGACCCTTTTGTGGAGAAGGATAGGTCAAGGAGTGGGAATCCGTTGGCCACAGATGCTGCGAAGGACCAGTACATGAATTACATTGGGTTATTTGATTAAAGGGCGGAAGCAAATCAGTGTTATGTCCTTGTAGCTGGATTGACCTGTAACAGTGGTGAAATGAAAGAAACACAGGAATAGAACAGAAAAGAAAAATGAGCTATCCTATGTTGATGAGATTATTATACTCCATTATGAAAAACAAATTACATCCCTCTATATAAACACCTTCTCAGATATAACAAACACGTGTGTTTGCACAGCTGCACAAAAGCGCAGATTCTCCCAAACGACTCAACAACCCGAATTACAATATTATTATACTTCTAATTAGTAATCAAAACAACAATGTTATACTGAACTTGAGATGAATTTGAACTGAACTTGAATCATTTTCGACCTTGGGGCATAACATCAAGTTGTTCCAGAATATCCAAGTCTTCTTGGAAGGAGGAGGCTCATCGGTTTATGGAAGATTCTAATAGTAAGCAAGGTTCTAAAAGGCGCGATGTGTGGTCGAGGTCAAGCCTCAAGCCTTAGGAGCCTGGTTAAAAGGCGTTTTTCCTTTTTTTATTATTTTGATATTCTCAGGCTAGTAATATAATAAAATAATGTATACCTTGAATTTTGAAGATATATCCGTATATTTGGTAGCCATCTTTCTCATATTCATGCTCCATAATCAATATATAAAATGTTTTGCTAACAATTAATAAGCAATATACAAAATGTATTTTTCATAATTCAATAATCAATATCAATAATCAATAATCAATACAAAATGATTCAATATAAGAAATGAATTTTTCACCTTTCAAATGAATCATATAGACTTTGGGTCGGAAGTCTGTCGGCAATGTTAGCCCCTTTTTTTTTTTACGAGAAGCAGAAAAAGGCAGAGAAGTTTGGGATAATGTATGTCTTTTGATTGTTTTGGACGAGATATTGGTCCGGTTTGTAAAAAAAAGGTCTTTAAATGGCGATATCGTTTCACGAAGGCGTCTTTCTTTTAAAAAAGGGGGCGCCCTAAGCCTTTTACCAAGAATAAGGCGTAGACGGGGCGTATCTCTCAAGCCTCAAACCTGGACGAGCCTAAGAAATCAAGATAATAAAAGACGTTACAATGGTCTACCAATTATGAAGGAAGGAAAGGTGTTACAACAACCCAGATCAAGCCTAAGGGCTTGGGAAAAAAGTACATTATGAGCAAGTTCAGAGTTATTATACCTGCTACGAAACCTAAGCCCTTAACCTTAAACAAGAAGATTTGCAAATGTGTAGGAAGAGGGTATTACACCTTAGCAAAACATTCAAAGTAGATATAAACACAAAGAGGGAAGTCAATGCATAAAGAAAAGCAAGACCTCCCATGATATTTAGATTCAATTAAAGCAAGAATATACAAGTCCACTAGAAAAAAAAAACATGAACGGACTAGTTACAAAAAGGAGGAAAGTCCCAAGAGCAAAATCAGGGAAAACATCTCGGTTGACCTCTCTAGCAAAATCTTCTTCATCACTCTCTGCATCGCTTTAATGCATTCATCACCCTTTTAATCTGATTGTTGCTAGTTGAGATCATTGGCTACTGACTTTTCATTCTCCATCACCTCTTCCATCCTTTTTACCTTCTACGAGCATGCCTTGTGCGCATCATCATTAGGACACCACCCCATTAGCTTGGCCCTGAAAAATTCTTTACAACCTGCATTATAGTTCTTGTGGTCGCACATAAATTCCTTATTTTGTAAGAAGAAACTAGAATAAGACATCAGTAGCCTTTAAGATCACGGCATGCTCATCACATTGTTGTTTAAGATTTTTCATAATCTCTGAGACTTTCTCAGCATCATTGGCCTTTCTTGTGACTCAGTGCTATCTAGTTTAATTCTGGATAGAGATTTCTTTGGAGGCTGCTTAATTTTTCCTCCAACTCATCAATCTTCACTACAGCCACCTCACGCTTGTATATTTCGTGGCAGAAGTCTCATATGAGGAGTATCATGCCTTAGTAGCAAAATGAAGCTAGAAAGCCTCCAATTCATTGAGGTCAAGTGCCTAGAAAGCCTCCAAAATGAAGCTAGAAAGCCTCTGCAAAATGGAGATTTCTCGTGAAAGGGCATGGCCTACAGTTTCACGGTCGCGGTGTTCTGACCCAGACTTCCATGCCAACCTAACATCAAAAGGAGGGACCTAAACAGTCTCCAGTGACAGGAATTGACTTTAACAATTCGCAGTTCCTCATCCATCACGTCAAGATGATATGACTGAAGTGGTCAACAAGAAGGCAGTCATCGTCTCTATTAAAACTGCCTTCTCACCCCTTGCAAAGGGCCCCCTGAAAGGAGATGATGATACGGGGTTAATTGCCCTCCGCGATCACCTCCTTAGTAGTTGTAACGGATTTCTTGGCAGCTTCGTGTGAGAGCAAGGTGCCCTAAGTCTTTTTGGCCTCCGAAACACCTTTAGTGATGCTATTCAATAGAGCTGCTGCATTATAGTCTCGGTTCTTGGGAACTCTCTTCCTCTTCTTACCTCCCAATAATGAAGGTTGCTTCACTTCTTCAGCTCATCCATCTGGGCCATCATAAAGTCTATGCCAATGACATGTTCGGTCCAAGCTTCGACCTCCATCAACAATCTATGGCAAACAAAGTCATAAGAGGAAAAATAAAAGCATTAACTAAGAGATTAAGTTTGAAGGTCGCTGCGTTAAGGACACCTTCGGTCACTTGCACCTCAGTTAGGAGTTGCGCAGAAATCCAAGAGAGTTGCTTTTGAATTTTGCTTCTTAGGAGGAAGGTTGACCACAACCTCTAATCTCCTCAGCCAGGTTTCTCTTCAACTAGGTTTCTCTTCAACTAGATTTACCCTCATCTCGACCCAGCATAATGAGTGTTGCTCCCTCTCTCAAGGAACTCAATGGGCTCTATTATCCTTTTGAACAAAGTCTAAGTCATAATTGAAGGATGCATGGAAGTGGCATATACCACGGCCTCATTACGTCATCGATGTTCATCCTCAAGTGCTAGCGCCTATCTGTAGTCGAAGCATGTTCTGAAGGGCCAAACATTATGTCATTTGGATGGCAGTGTGATAAAGAATCCTCTTTGTGGCTAGCCCTAAAATCGATAATCCAGTGTGATAAAGAATCCTCTTTGTGGCTAGCCCTAAAATCGATAATCCACCTCTCCAAACCGATCTATCACTCATGGAGCGTAGCGAGTCAAATGCGGGTCACGGCCAATTTTGCAAGGATAAGTATGTTCACAAAACAACACACCAGAACTGGACTGACAAGTTCACTAAGGTCCCAGACTAAACAATCGAGGTATCAATGTTGGGTCTAGATAGATAATCTAACCCTAGGCCACAGACATGTTGATACAAACAACTACTGTTCAGATTTATTATGTTCTATGTATGTTGAACCGAAACTTGCACCAGAAACAAGGTGCTTCCCTAACTGTCCAATCAAGATGTGATGCTTGAGTTTCAAAGGTCACTTGCAAAACAACTCAAATCCAAGTTTCTATGCCTATTAATATAGTATATTTTGAACGTTTCCCTGTGTCACACACATGAAATGACACGTTAAGATCCTACGCACAGTTGGCTACAAAAAAAGGTCAAGCAGGTCAGTAAGACATGGTCGAGCAAGTCACAGCCTGCATAAAAGTGGTTATAACTCTATATCACTGCTCTAGACATTCCACAGTTGACAAGGGATCAAATCATATCTCTCCCAAGTGATGAAGGCATTGTTACCGACCACGACCATTCTACCTGTTATTGCACCTTCCTCCAAAGCCTTCTCTCAAGGACACATAACTCGACATGAAGTCTCACTTACAACAAAGTAAGGGCTCCTCTATTTCACATTACGATTTATAATCATCATAGTGAGAGAGAGATTTTGTATGAGGTAAAGGACTTGTGAGAGAAAACTTTGTTTGTAAGTGAACCTATTAATTATATACTAAAATTGTAAATTGGTAGTTAAGATGGGTTTGGTAATTCATACTTTGTCCCCTGCCAATCAGCGATGGCTTTTCCAACTTGTTACACAAACATTTGCAATAGTTACTTGTGATGTTGTCTATTAAACCCCAATCACAGCCCCCTCTAATGAAAGCCTAATCTATATTTTACCGTTTCTTGTTTCTCAGCTGCCTCACAAAAACAAAACATACAGCAAAAGTGACTTCACGAAGGCAAAGTATAAAGTGTAATTGGAGAGGGTTACTTACAGGTAGTTGGGCACAGTCGTCGTTGAAGAGATGCATGACGCCTCTAATCTCTTCGATTCTAGGGTTTCCAGAAGAAAATGGAAAATCCTGGCTGACCTTACACGCCGAATCGAGTTCGCCGGAAACTATGGCAGTCGAAGCTCCGCCCATACTTGTTGAAGTCTCTTCTGACATGGTTAACCCCTTTTATATATAATTTCCGCTCAAATTTATAGTGTGATACACCGTTATAGTCTTGTTGAGGAAGAAAGACAGATGACTCTGAACGCAGCTGCAATTATAAGTTGAGTCTTCAACGAAACGGACTCAAGTGCCTCTGCGTTATAAGAAGAAGGGGTGAAAATTTATGAGGTGCCGTTTCGTTGTGTAATTGGGAAGGGTGTTTTTATTCGCACCGGAGACATTTAAATACTTTGATTGTATATATATATGAACAGATTTGTAACCCCCATAAACCATCCCTCATTTACAATCGTCTCAAAAGTTCGTAGAACTTATCATTTATTTATATTTTACATCATCTCTAATTCTAATCTGATAGTATTATAGATTTTAATAGTAATTAATGTACACTAATTAATTGACTCACAACCTATTCATCTTAAGCTTATTTATATTTCTTAATTCCCTTATTCACTTAATGTCTTTTCATTTTCTTACTATGAAGGAACACAAATAATTAAAAACAATGAAATTTTGAAACTCTTAAACTTCTAATAGTCAATATAAATTCTGAAACTCTTAAACTTCTAATATCATCTCAAACACTAGACCCATCTCAAAAAGCATGTGTGTCCTAGCTGATTGCGATTTCCTCCCATCTGTTCTAGGAATAGGGATTAAAAAAGCTTATTCGTTTGTTACCAAGTATCGAAACTTTAGATTGTGTACTATTCGATTAAAAGTTTGAAAGTAAACAAGTTTCTTAAGATTATTTAAAATACTTTAAAGAAACAGTTCTTATATATGATGCTAAATCAAAGAAGCTCAAACACATAAAACCTCTTTCACGTACACTTTTGGAGTCTCTAGATAGAGAGCTTGATTTCTTGGGGGCAGAAATACCTCCTTCAATGGCTATTGCAATTGCAGAAGGTAACTTAAATCCTTGAAAAGTTGTATTTTGAAAAAAAAGTGTGTGCAATTCTACATTGGCTTTCAATATATAAATCATATTTTTGTTTTTGAAAAATAAATAAATAAATGCTTTAGGTATGTCGCTCGCACATTGTGCGGGTTAAATGCTAGTACAGAATAAAAACCATCAAACCAATATAGACCAATATATCATCCATAGAAAATAATGACCATCAAGCCAAGTGATGATTGAAGAAAAAAAAATTAGATTTTTACGGTCTAGTCCCTTGACTAGACATTTTGGACTTTTTAACCAGATCAAACAAATTTTAAACCATTAGGTCCATATAAATACCTTTTACGACGTTTCATTCATTTTGTTATCATTTACTTAATCAGCAATTGGCAGCATTTCCAATAAGTTAGGATTTTCTCTTTCTTCTTTCCGCTTCTGTCAAACAGGTTCGTTCTCTCCAATAGCATAAGATCTTATGATTTCTTTTCACTTCTGTTCAACCAGCTTTGTTCTCTCAAAGAAAAAAGTTATAAATTTGTTAGGAAAAATTAGTATTTTCGCTTTGTTTAACTTAGATTATTCTTTGCATTAATTCGATCATTTGTAAGTTTATACATGTTATGAAGAAATGTTTTGTATGTCGATCAATTAAAATAGTTGATGTGTTTCCTTTGGATTAATTCGATTATTTATAAGTGTATACATGTTATGAAGAAATATTTTGCATGTCAATCAATTAAAATAGGTTGATATATTTATTTTTGATTAATCAAGTAATTGTAATTCTGTAAATCATGTGCTGAATAAACTCGAATATTAATGAATGATTTGATTGTGTATTTTTATATGAATATATTTTGGCTTTGTGTTTTGATTTCATAACAGGGTGTGTATGTATATATTTTGATTGTGTGTTCATATATGTGTACTTTATGTATATACATGTTATTCATGTATATACCTCAAATGATCATTGCAATATAAGTACACACGATTTGATATAAAATACATGCGAATTTTAGACCCATTTAATTCTAATTTTTTCTTTTGACATTAATTTTACATAATGTTAATGTGTGTTTACTTTGTTACTTTTGACTCATTACTTAATAGACTTGTAATGTGTTAGATGGGCATGTGTTTGTGGATCCGTGCTAGCGGCATTGACCAATCTTGATGTTTTACAATAGTAAAATACTTTGTATACATGAGCAGAAAATTACAGTAAAGTACACGCAATTTGATATAAAGTACACGTGATCTTCTAATGATTAATTCCTATTTATTTTTTGACATTAATTCTTCATAATGTTAATGTGCATTTACTTTGTGTATTGTTGACTTATACTTAATAGAGTAGTCATGTCATTGTTATCTATGTTTTTGTTGGTCTACGTCAGTGATAAGCACCCAAAATTGTACATTTTATACCCCGAATAGACGTACTTTAGTTGTTAATTCTTGATAATTTGGGTCTTATGCACTTAAATATTCATTGTGCAGGCTTAATTGCAATTGCAATGTCAAAATCTATATCTTCAGGCAATTTGCAGTTAAAATGGAGCTAAATACCCAATCTCCTGACCCTAAACCTAGCCCAAACCTACCCCAAGCCTGTGTGTGTTTAGTTTGTGTCTTTTTATATTTTTTAGATTTTTAGTTTGAGTCATTTTTATTTTTCGGATTTATTTTTTATTTATTTAGGATTTTTAGATTTTATTTTTTATTTTTATCTTTATTATTATTATTTTATTTTATTTTGATTTTTATTAGTTTTTAGTTTTTTATATTTTATATTTTTTAGGACTTTAATTTTCATTTAGATTTTTAGTTTTTATTTATTTTGTTTTATTTTAGTTTTTATATAAGCTTAGGATTTTATTTTTTAGTTTTAATTTTTTAATTTTTTATTTTCTTTAGTTTGTTTTATTTTTAATTAGATTTTATTTTTTATTTTTATTTTTATTAATTTTAGTTGAGTCTTTATTAATTTTATTTTAGGGCCAACTTAAACACACACACCCTAAATGCCTACACACTCACCACACCAAATCAACCCTACCTTCTTCTTCCCCATCACCCACCTCTTTATCTCTCATCTCACCAAGACCACCATGACCAAAAACTTTAAACACTTCACCCACCTTATCTTACATCACTATTTAACCCCGGACCGTACCCTCATTCCGCTGATCACCCCTACCGGAGTTAAAACCGACGGCGACCCACTTTGCAGCCCCCCACATCCGCCTACGACCTCCACCCAGCGACCACCAACTTCCGACATCTCCGGCGCGACCCCCGCTTGCGACCCCGCCGTCGTCGACCCTTACGCGGCCTCCAAACCGGGTACCCAGCAACCCTCACTCCCTCTCTCCGACCCCGACAACCCCTGATCCGATTCCGATCCAACCCTTTTCCCGAAACCACCAACCCATGTCCATTTGTCTTCATTACCCATTTTCCTTACGCCAACACGATCACCTGCCAATACAAACCAAAGCCAAAGAATAAAATTGCCCACATGTTTAAATCACGTGTCTTCTAAGCCAACTACCCACTTATCCCAAAATGCCCCCAACACCTTTTAACTCACACTTCCCTCATGACTTTCCAACTACCCTCATGTGCACCCATATTAGATTTTATTACCTCACACCTTTGCCACGCTCATGTGCTCTTATCCTCACTCAATTTTACCAATACCCAATTTACCCCTAGCCTCCATGTGCACCATATAAAAGAAGACTTGGGTCATTTTCAAAGGAGATCTCAAAATTAGTTTTAAGCTTGGTGTGATAAAATTATCTCCACCCCTCTATGTTGAGTATTTGCATTTTTAACAAATACCTCAATATAGAGGTGTGTAGTGAAAATTATCTCTAGGATAAATTTCACCCCACCCCTCTATTATGAATTTTTGCATTTTTAGCAATTAATTCAAAATCGATTGATATAGAGAAATTTATCCCTTATGGGAGGTAAATTCTAATACATTCCTTTATGTTGAGATTTTGCATTTTTAGCAATTATCTCAATATAAAGTAATGATCTAGAATTTATTTCTTTGGGTGAGTTCTAATGTACAATTTTATAATGTTAGGATTTGCAGTTTTAGCAAATCTCTTTTATTATTTAATTGTCCATTATGAATTCATCCACTATCCTTTTTATTTTTATTTTAGATTCAAAAAAAGCTTTAGATAGGAATTTCTAGAGAGAGAATTATAGAGAAAAACACCATTTGTAAATAGTTTTATTTTATTCTTTTTATTTTTGTTAGATATTTGTGAGATTAAATATTGTAAGAGAGTTAATTGAGTGGATATTTAATTTCAAATCGCTTTAATGCTCAATTAGAGGGATTGTATGCTTCAATTTGGAAGAGTAGAGTTCAACTTTCTCAAAGAGATTTGGTTTACTTGTTCTATTCTCTTATATTTTATTTTAGTAGCCTTGATTATTAATTTGTCAAATTTCATATCATGTTAGGTTAAATCCCCTTTCAAGGGGTGGGGGGAAACCCTTATTTGATGTTATTTTAGTTTAATTAGTTTGATTACTTGAAAATTCCCTTTGAATGTTATTTTTGATCCCTCACCCTTAAATTTATGCCTCGAGAGAGGGTAAATGATTTTCGAGAGAAAATCGAAATTATAGTTATAACACTCATTTTAGATTCGAACTAGAGATAGGGGTTTCTTAAGTGGGGTATTATAACTTGAATTTCAACTCTAAATTTATTTTCTAAGATTGACATAAATTTTAATTGATCGATCCTAGAGGGTGATCAATTAAAAGGAGTGTGGATCTAATTTCTAGAGTTGTGGGGTGTTAAACTTAATTTTTTAAAAGGTTACTATTAAATTACATTTGCAATGAGAGTTGATTTGTAATTTTGATATTAATTTGGGCTAGCGGCATTAATTAAACTTGAGCTTTAACAAAATAATTTTTCTATTTTAATTTAATGGAGGTTATAATGGAAAGTTGTCGGATTACCTAGTGTTGTTATTTGGATAATATGGCTTGTATTTTTTGAAGACAACTCATTAGATTTTATATGCAATGAGTTATGTTACAGGTGTATGGATTTGAAAGTTGGATCTTTTTCATTAAAGTGCGACTTTGGTGATGAAAGTTGATTCATATTGGTTTGTGATAAAGATGTTCGTTGTATGTTGCGGTGTCAAGTGATTCTCGGAGCTGATTTTATTTGGATATATGTCTTTGATTCAACAGCTTTGGTGACTAGTATAGTTCACGAATGGGTTGAATGCTCGTGTAAAATTCGTGAAACGGTTGACTGCAGTTATACAAGTTGTGAGATGGTTGAATGTAGTGGTACAAGTAGAGAAAGGGTGGACTATATATCATCATCCACTCCAATTGATATTAGTAGTGGAGTTGAAAATGATGTTTATATTGGAGGTGTGGAGTCGAGTACGTCAAAAGCTTATCTCTCCAATGATTGGAAGACATATGTTAGTTATGAAGAGCAGTGTTTAAAAGGAGGTGTGGTTAAGTTTCGTGATAAGCTATGAAATTATGATGTTGAGGTTGGTTTCAAGTATATATATTTACCGAATGATAAAGCTCTGGTGACAGTAGAGTGTTCGAAAAGGAGTACTGAGAATTGCATGTGGTGAGTTCATACTTCATTATTAACAGTAAATGGTTACTTTTATATAAGAAGTCTGAATAATGAGCATTAAGCAGAATGATGGACTCCAATTTGGTTTCGACATTACTTGCTGATGAGCTAAGGGATAAATCATTGTTGAGACCAATTGATGTATGTAGAGATATGAAGAAGAACTACGGTCTTGATACAGGTTATCATCATGCATGGCGTGACAAAGAGATGGTTATTGTTGAGTTGCATGGTGATGGAAAAGTTTCCTATGCATTAATGAATGGTTATAGGAAACTTCTATTGGAGTATAATCCAAGATCGCATTGCATTCTTGAAGTCGAACCGGAGAGAAAATTATTCAAAAGAATTTTTGTAATGTTTACAGGATCCATTGATGAATTTCAGTATTACGGGTCTGTTTTGTTTCTTGATGGTGCCTTTTTGAAGAGCCGGTATCGTGGAACGATTTTATCGGCAATTGCAAGGAATGGGAACAATGGTAAATGTGAAGCATTGAAGTTTACTTTATAATATTATGCCTTTATTTTGGAATCCTTTGTATCTTCTTTCAACAAAATATAAATTACACGCATGACATTTATAAAGTACACGTGAATATATACATGTACTTTATGTATTACATGTGTACTTTGAGGTCTGTTTTTGTTATTTGCATAGAATCCCAAAGTACACGCATTAGATAAAATAGTACACGTGAATTTCTATTCCATGTCATATGTACTTTGTAATGTCATGCGTGTACTTTAGGATTCCTTATTTGTTTTGGGCCAACAATGCAAAGTACACGCATATCATTACAAAGTACACATGAAAACCTATTTACACTTTGTGTACTTTGTAATGTTTTGTGTGTACTTTATGATTCTTTATTTGTTATGGTCAAATAAAATAATAAATTACACTCATATATTAAAGTACAAGCATAATATATTTATACTTTATATTTGTGTAGCCTATCAGTACAAATATATTTACTTACTTCTATAGCCTACGTGTTTATTGACCTGTGGCAGTGGCACCATTTTTGGAGTTCATTATAGAATTTGTATGTACTGATATATTTTATTATAATTTCAAGCATTTATCCTCTTGCATATGCAGTTGTTGATTCAGATACGGAGATAATTGGAAGTGGCTTCTCATTAATTTGCATTATGTAATAGCTCATCAAAATCGAAACATCATATTCATATCTTATGAAAACAATGGTCTTATTGAAGGCGTTTCTAAGATTTTTTCAATGTCTGCACATTCCTACTGTATACATCATTTACAGGAAAATATAAAAAGAAGAAAATACGAGGGAGTGGAAACATCCGAAAGAATCTCGTTAAAGATTTCATACGCTGTACATATGTTGTAACCGTTAATGAATTTTAGAAGAACATTAATGCCCTGAAGAAGGAATGTGGAGTTGGTGTCGCTGATTTTCTTGGTAATTTGCCTCCGGAGAATTGGTCTTGTGCATATTTCACTGGGAAACATTATGGTGACATGGCATCAAGTGTTGCAGAATTATTCAACTCTTGGATCATAGAAGAAAAGGCATTTACTGATACTTAATATGATGGACAAAATGAGGATCGAGATTATGAATTTAAATGCAGACAAACTTGTTAAATATGAAACATGGTCAAAGGAGTTGTGTCCTCATTTTGATAAATTACTGATTAAAAATTGGAATAAAAGTAGACATTGGAATATTAGCCGCTCAAGTACACATGTATTCGAAGTTCATTCAGATGTGCGGACCACTATTGACTTAGAACAAGGAATTTTCTCTTACAAGAGTTGGCAGCTACGATGCTTTCCATGTACTCATGTTATTTATGTCGCACAGAAGATAGGTGGAAGTATTTATGATCATATTGATGATTATTATAAGTTTTTTTCCTACAAAAAATAATACTCATCACCTATAGTTCTTCTTCCTGATTTAATGTCTCTAAACATTTCATTATCTGAAAATTTAGCAATCATTCATCCATTAATAAAGAGACCAACATGGAGGCCAAGAAATAAGAGAATAAAATCTGTTGAAGAGGTCATAATAAGATAAGTTACTTGCTCTAGGTGTAGTAAAACGGGTCATTATAGGTCCACGTGTAAGGAACCAATTTATTTTCTCTTAATATTGTTTGATTCATTCATTGTAACAATAGTTTTAAATAAAATCAATGAACATTCACATTTGAATAAATTATTCTAATTTTATTGTTCAGTGTTCATTTATGTATTATTTGTTTGGGAATGGGATTAACACAAAGTATACGCATGTTTTTATACAGTATATGCACATTGTATTGTCCAAAATCATTTTTCAAATGCGTGTACGTTATGTATTATACATGTAATTTTATAAAGTACATGTATAATACATAAAGTACACGCATTTAGAAAATGGTTTTGATCAGTACAATGTGCGTGTAGTGTATAAAAACATACGTGTGTTTTATGTATTGTAGGTTATAATTTCTATTTTTCACTTTTATTTATGCATTATTGCATTTACTTTAGATTTATTTTATTCATTTTTTGACAAAACAATTTCTATTATTAATTTTTTTACAAGGTTTTGCTTCAATTATATTATTTTTCAATATTTAATGAACAAGTCACTCATATTCTGACATTCCTACTTGTATTATAGTCCGCACCAGCGGCATTATTATCGGAGTGTTGTTAGAATATTCTTAATTTATAAAATATACATGCTCTGCATATTTAATACATGTATTTCAGTACACAAATGTATTTAATATACATTATAAAAGTGTTCTCTCCATATTTAATTTATTTCGGTATGAAAATGTACTTTATAAAAAAAAAATATTTATATCATTGTCAATGTGCGTGTACTTTAATAAATAATGTGTGTACTCAGTTAAAGTACACGCATAAAACACAAAGTACACGCTCATTGGAATTTTTTACGGAATCTTAAGCATTTAGTTTCATTTTTTAAGATTTATTTGTATCCACTCCCATTTCATTATTTTTTTAGTATTGGTCATATTATAACCACTATGGGACAAGTGTCATGCTCTACAAAAAGAAAGATGAGCAACAAAGTAATTATAGGTAGTTTTTGGTGATTATGAGATTTATTACATTTGTTTAATCCTAATTGATTTTGCAGTTGTGTTTTTTGTCATTTTTATATCATTTTCAGTACTATTATCATCAAAATAAAAATAAATGAATTAAAAGAAAAGTTAATTTCATTCATTAATAAAAAAATGACAACTAAATTGAAAAAAAATTACAACTGATAAAGAAAAAAAATAAGGCCCATCAAATATCAAAACTATTATCTGAAAAATGAAGAAAACTGTCAACGGGGTCCGGAAAAGCGCCAATAAAATTCGAGATCACCCAAATTCTATCCTCCAGCGACAAAAGGACCTCCGTGGTAAAATCCCTATTCTTCATACAGTTTTCCATAAGTATTTTTGCCTCATATGTATAGAAATTGACGAGGGCTTCGTCGAAATTCCGACGATGGCACATCCTCTTTAAATAAGTCGTACGAGATGGATAGGAGTACGAGGGAGCCTTCTTTAACGTATTCGTCAAATGAGTAGATTGCTCGAATGATTGAGAAAATTTCTTCCTCAATCATTCATAATTTATCTCTATAATAGTTTGCATTTTCAGAGCATCTCTCGAAGACTCTGCTGGAACGTTTTTGTGAATGAAATTTAGAATGGTAAACATTACAGCAAGGTTATATTTTTATAGGATTTTTTAACCCTAATAATTATGGTAGGTGGTGGTTGTATTGATAAATGAAGTAAATAACGTAAAGAGTTCCAAGGTTTGAATGCATTTGGTAGATGTTGACTTAATAAATAATGTAGTATATGGTTTACACGTGTAAATAATGTAGTATATGGTATACACGTGTAATTCTTTTAAAAGAATATCGTATAAGTTTAATTCTTTTTTATTTTTGCGTGTACTTTTTAAAATTGTGCGTGTACTTTAAGAATATTGGTTTAGGCAAGTAAATAAGGCAACATACACGCATAAAGTTACAAAGTAAACGTGAAAATCTTTAAGGTAGTATGTGTACTTTGTAATGTCATGCGTGTACTTTAGGGTTCCTTGTTTGTTTGTGGGATTTTTGGGGTAGTCCCAGTTGCCAAGAATTGTTTACTCTAACCTTGAAAAATACACGCATATCACCCCCGAGTACACGTGATATTATTCTTTTATGTGTACTTTGTAATGTTTCATGTGTGCTTTTGGATTCTTTCTTTGTTATGAGAAACAAAGCAAAGTACGCGCATAATACTATAAAGTACGCGTTCCTATGTGTTGAATGGTCCGAGCAAGCGGCACACCATTTTTTACTACAAATATATGAAACTACATTGAATAAAAAAATAAAAAATATATATACAAAAAAAATTACAATCATTTGAGTTAACAAAAAACTTCAAAAAAACTTTACAATTTTTTTTCCTCCTATTAACAACCGGGGAATAAAATTTCATTAGCTATATATGCTCTTTGTTGTAGCATTTTGCTGTCTTCAAATGATGTTTTGAGCGCATTTCTTTTGGCAATTTGTTCCATGAAGTATATATAGTACACCTCAGAGTCAACATTGAACTTAAAATAAAATAAATATATCGGTTAGCATAATGTGAATGAAATTTGTTGAAATGTGTCGTGATGAATTATGCGTGCATTTTAACAAAACTGTTTGATATCTTTTGTTATTTTGTCTCGTGCATTCATTATCTTTGAGTGGTTCAAAATTGACATCATGACTCAAAATCCAGTCTATTGTTATTTTTTTCTCATTGAATAGTGCATCTTCCGATTCCATCCCTTCAAAGTATCTTTTTATTGTACCTCTTTGACTTATTTGTGGTGCTTGGTCCTTCAATTTGTACAACTTTTCTTTGAAAACAGAAAACTGTTAAGAGGAAAAACCATGAGTATATATAAAAATACAAAAGTGCATGTAATGTAAATAAGTTAAGGCCGTAACTATTTTACTGACCTTATTGTAGTATAATGAGGATTGATTGATTTTCAATGGTCGGAGAGAGTCCATATGGACAACTTTATTTTCTTCTTTGTAAATAACTAACAAGGTAAAATGTCATGTATTATCACTGATTGAATGTCTCATGGTAATGAATAGAATATTAAAAATTCCAAAAAATTCTAAAAGATGTTTTTCTATTTGTTCTTTATGCATTTTATGATCATTATTTCGAACGGGTTCTTGTTAAAAGTAATAGATTTGTTAGTAAGAAACAGTATAATAAGATATATTTCAAGGTGATGGACAAAACTTTAGGTTTTATTTTCCTTACCCAATCATATAAGTTATAAGCATGCATAGGTCAAAGTTCATTTTTCTTCATTTTGTCTCCAAACGGGAGAAGCATTGAATTATTTGTTTCACAAATTTAAAAAAGGTAAGGATATAAAGATTCAAAATCAATCAATATATTATGTTTCGATTACATACTTGGTTTGATATTTCTTCTCCTTTCAGCAACTCTTTAATATCGTCGGTGCAAACGAATGATGAGTCTTCTGTTGTATAGAGACAATTATTGAATTTCAAGAAAGAAAATAATGTTAGAATAATAATTGAAACATGTATAATCTATGATCATTAAATAATATGTGTGTACTTTATGAAACCTGCGTGTACTTAATAAAGTACACCCATAAAGTTCAATATAAAAATGCATGTACTTTATAAAAATAAGTGCATTTCAAAATAAAATTAAGTTAGTATCAAAATAAATAATTAGAAGATTTACCTTGTATCCTTCTCCTCTATCAAATATTCTTTCAATTTATTTTGGGCTACTTTTATAAGGTGTTTTGTATACTTGTAGATTTTCAGGTCTACTTCATGTGTTGCTATTGAAGAAGACTTGCCTTTATTGTTCTGCCCTTTTTTTATAGCACATGATTAGGCATAAATTCTTCCAAATTTATCCCTTTAATTTAGTTACTTTTAGCACCTCGAACAACGTAATCGATTTTATTTTATTTCATAATCTTGATACTGACTTATTCTAATGAGTACCCCGAGTTTCTGGTATTTCGTACTAAGTTTGCACGTATTTGATGTCAATGAAGAAAGAAAGAAATCGGAAGAATCAAGAAAGAAAAGAAGGAAAGTCAAAAGGGAAAAATCATAATTTTTACCTGGAATTCGGATGTGGTATCTGAAGAAAAGTTGAAGATATCAAGTTAACGAGCACATAGGAAGAAACGACACTTCAATCGGATTCCCGGTGTGAAAGTTATAAGCAGTCAAAGCTTGAAGAAAAAGTCAAAAGAAATTCCGACCGATCCGAAATGTCAATTTCCAGAGAACCCCGGACCGAAGACAGATCGAAGCTGAAGGAAAATAAATGAACCTATTCGTATCGGATCGATCCGGCCAAGAAATAAACGAATCGATTCGGATTGCATCCAGATCGAACCGAAGGAGGACCGAACCGGTCCGACTGTCGAATTTTTATTTTTTACTCCTCCTCTAATGGAGAGTCCTAGTTCAGCTAAAACTCTTGGAGTTTTGTAGGGTATTTAAACCCGAGTTATTATCATTTTAAAGGACGGTGAATCTATCTAATTTTCCATTCTTTTCAGCAAAACCCTAGTTTGAAGATAGATTATAATTTTAATTCCAAGATTGAAGAGTGTTCAGATTTCTGTGATTACAAGTCCTTTTAGTTGATGATTTCAGTGCTTTGGTAAGAGTAGTGATTACTTTCCTCTGTCTAATTTCCTGTTTACATCCTTCTTCAATTTTTCCTTAGTTTAATCATGACTTCCTACAATTTAAAAATCGTTTTCATTAATTTCATCATGGTAGGCTAGACTTTTAAGGGTCGGGATGCATGAACCCAACCTGATGTTGTAGTTATAAGGGTATAAAAGTAATCCTTTAAATTTAATGAGTTGATTACGGCCGTATTGCATAGAAACGCGATAATTGTAGATCTTTGAATCTCGTTTGCTTCAGGGTAACTGGGATGCTTCAGAATGCAATTCGAGTGTCACTATCGCAATGCCAATTTACTCGTCCTGTTAATAAGTATGGTGCGAGCTTGAACCTCATATACGTAATGCTTGGGAGTACTAAATTATGGGTCTAATTAATCATTCAAATTTACGATTAGTTTTATACCATCAATACACTAGAGTTGGGGGATTGTATTCCTGTCCTGTTTTTCTCATCACATAGTTCGAATTTTTAAATCATTCATCATTAGTATTTTCGGTAACTTAGAATAGTTGCATTCCACTCATACTTTAGTGCATTAAATAAATATTTTCAAAAAATTGCATTTAGTTGTAGTTAATTCTCAAACCAATCATCTTTTCCTTTTTCTTTTGAGTCAGAGTTAGGATTCATTCATCTGTCCAACGTCGTTACAATTCCATTGTCCTATTTCCTTGTGGATACGATCCCGACTTACCGGGTTTATTACTAACGCGATAGGCTTGCACTTGAGCCTAGAGAGTACGCACTTCTGAGACACATTCTTAGTCGTGTCAAGTTTTTGGCGCCGTTGCCGGGGATTTAGGTAGACTTAGGATCAGATCGAGTCAATCAAAAACTTTGACCAAAAATCTCCAAAAATTCAAAAACATATAAAAATTTGAAAAAGCACAAAAATATTCATCACCATATCTCATAAGCTATTAATGAAAAATTCTGAACTCACTCCAACTCTCCAGAATACTCCTACCCACATTCACAAAAATCCAATAGTTGAGTACGACCCTGATAGCCCTCACACTCCTAACGCTCCACAATTCTGGGTTCCACCTCCCACACCGTCTCACTCAATTTCAAATAATACTTCATTTTCCCTCCTAGGACACACTTCAAAGCGCGCTCCGAGTATACCAAGTGAGGATACTGAATCATTAAGAGAGAGAGAGATGTCACAACATGGTAGTGCAGCCGCCGATGAGGGAGAGGCCCCGTATCGCCCTTTGAGAGACGTCTTATATCTAGAGCGCACTGTCACTCCGGGATGCATTTTACTCCCGTACAATGCTGGGCAATTTCGCTTTAGGAATGGGATGATCCAGATACTTTCCACTTACCATGGAATGGATTCAGAAAAGCCATATGCCCACATCATGGAATTCGAGGAGGCGTGCGAGACTCTTAGTGATCAAACTTGCACAAAAGATGTGCTCCGCCTTAAACTCTTCCCATTCTTACTAAAGGATAAGGCTAAGACCTAGCTATGGTCTTTACCTCCAAACTCGATTTCATCATGGAACGAGCTACAATACAAATTTCTCAAGAAGTTCTTTCCTCCACATTGAACGAATTCCATCAAGGCTCAAATTCAAACTTTCCGATAATTAGAAAATGAGTCATTTGATCGATGCTACGAGCATTTCAATGAGTTAATTGCTTCGTGTCCCCATCATGGTTTTGATAAAACACAAATCATTTCCTTTATCCATAATGGGTTGAACATTAATTCCAAGCAACTCGTTGAAACCATGGGTAGTGGTCCATTTGTCGACTTAGACGCCCACGATGTTGAGCTTCAACTGAGGTATGTCGCCGAAGCTACCCAATCCTAGGATACATTTGACCCTAATGCTCAAAATCAAAATCGTCAAGTGACCACCACTCCATCGGCGTCCGACCTATTTCATGTAGAAAAGAATTCTATGATGGACAATCAACTTGATACACTTGAGAAAGGACTGCGAGACCTATGTGAGGTATATGGAAGAGGACCAACTGGATCCATCCCAAACCCCGTCGAGAAGGTGTGTGTGATTTATGAGGCGGGTCATTCAACTAAGGAATGCCCGACCATACCCGCCTACAAAGTGATGCTTCAAGAACAAGTTAGTGGCATATGAGGCTTTAAGGGTAATTTCGGTGCACCGCATGAGAATTCTTACAATCCTTCATAGAAAAACCGCCCTGGTTTTAGCTATGGGCAACAACATGCTGCGATGAATCCTAATTCACATGTTGCCCCTCCTCCACCACCGCACTTTCAACAAGCTCCACATATGCAAGGACACGTGCAAGCACCACCACCTCAAGGAATATATATCCCTCCACCGCGGAGAAATCTCGAGGATACGATCAACCACTTTATTAATACCCAGACTTCAACTAATGCTAGGCATGAGCGCATGATCAACGATATGAATGCGAACATTTCACGGTTGCAATCATCGTTGAGTATCCAAGAGAAAGGCAAGTTTCCTGCCCAGGGCCAAAGACCGCCTCAAGGTCAAATTAGTGTTAGCTCCACCTCGACAGAACATCAGGAGCAATGTCAAGCTGTGACCACTCTTCATAGTGGTAGAGTCGTTGATTTATCATCTCCCCCACACAACGTAACCAAATACAAGGAGATTTTGCCCCGCACGAAAGAGGACGAAGATGTCCCCTTGAAGGAGAGTGATAAAGAGGACACTAGTGAGCCCGAGGTAGTAGTGAAACCACCCACCGCGGCACCGTTTCCTCAAATGTTGGTTCCTTCCCATAAAGGAAACCCCCGTGATGAAGTGCTGGACGTACTAAAGCAAGTGAAGCTAAATTTACCTTTCCTCGATGCTATTAAGCAAATTTCAGCTTATGTAAAAGTCATCAAAGAATTTTTGACAGTAAAAAGGAGGATGAAGGTAAAGAAAAATGTCTTTCTAGCACAGAACGTGAGCTTCATCCTACTCAATGATCTCCTGCCCAAGTTCAAAGATCCCGGTGCATCCACCATTTCCTGCATCATTGGAGAAAATAAAATTGAGAAAGCCTTACTTAATTTGGGAGCAAGTGTCAATATCCTCCCTTACGCCATCTATAGGCAACTTGATTTGGCCAACCTCAAGCCCACAAAGGTCACTCTCCAGTTAGAGGATCGAACCGTGAAGATCCCACGAGGCATAGTTGAGGACGTGATCGTCTAAGTTGACACTTTCTACTTCCCGGTAGACTTTGTCATTTGGGATACAGAGCCCTTGTTCACCTCGAGCAACCATGTTACCATTATTCTTGGGCGCCCATTCTTAGCTACTGCTAATGACATCATTAATACTCAAAATGGGCAAATGCAACTCACTTTTGGGAACATGACTTTAGAGACTAACATCTTCCATATCGCCCAACAGATGGGGGAAGAAGAGGATCTTCACGCGGTGAGCTTAATAGACGAGATCGTAGAGGAGTATTTCGAGGAAAATTATGGTGGAGACGCCCTAGGGACCTGCTTAGTGTTGAGCTATGAGAGCGAGGTGGCATATACTGAATTGGAGCAAGGAAGGAAGGATGTGGAAACAAATCAGGAGAAAGAGCTAGAGGAGTTGAGCTTAGCGGGCTTTAAGAGAGAATTCAGGCAGGTGGATGAGAGCCTTAAAGACGAAGTCCAATCCCTATTGGACCCATGTAGTCATTTAGGAGAGAGCGAGTGGAAAGATAAAATTGATGAATTTCTTCTCAATGACCATCCACCCATACCATTTGATTCCCCGAAGACAATAGAGAGAAAAACAGGGGAGATGGGTGTAGTGACCGCGATTGAGAGAGAGAGAGAGAGGTTAGAAGAGAGAAAAATAGTGGAGTTACAGATCGAGCAAGTAAGGGAGGACGTAGGCACTACTCGAGAGAGAGATCTAGGGGACATGAGCATGGAAGAATTTGAAAAAGAATTCGGTCAGGTGGATGAGAGCCTTACTATTGAAGTCCAATCCCTATTAGGCACTTGTAGTCAATTAGAAGAAAGCGAATGGAAAGATAAAATCGAGGAATTCCTTCTTTGTGACCATACACCCATACCACTAGAAGTCCCGAAGGCTATTGAGGAGAAAAGTTGTGTTTCGTCCGACTTAGAGCCCGACCCATGTATTCTAAAAATTAAAAGAAACTTAGGTGTTCCCTCCGAATCGGTGCACGCAGGCCATGCTTTGAGTAAGCATCACAGGGATCCCTTTCCAAGTAGTCACGATGCGTCTCTCGGTCTTTCCCTTATCTATGGGCGAGGTCCCAACTTGTTCCGATTATTGGTTTACAATATGAAGACGGGAGAGACGAGAAGAGCATTGAACCCCGTTCATGGGGTCGGGTGAGTTTGTGGAGAGATGAGAGGTCGTCGCACCCCCGACGCGTATGGGGTGATTTTTATTATATTATTGAGTCATGTGTTAGGGTTATTTAGTGTCTTTATGCATTTTAAATATTTGTTTGTTTTATTTTTTCGCACTTTTCATCTGCTTTGAGTTAGATTTTAGTCCTTTTTGCTTGAGGACAGTGCAAAAGTTTAAGTTAGGGGGGGTCACAAGTGCGTATTTCTAAAACTTCACAAATCTTCAAAAATACCAAAAAATCTCAAAAAAATCATAAAATTTTGAAAAATCCAAAAATATTTTTCTTCAAACTAAATAAAAATTGGAATTCAAAATTTTCAAAAATATCATTAAAAGTCGGTTTAAAGTCTCAAATTGTAAAAACCCAATGCACTAAGCCGAAATTGACCAAAGATGGAAATTGTGCGAAAATTGACGACTTAACGAATAAATGTGGAGATTAACAAACCCGGTGAGGTTTCGAGCCTATCGGTCTTTTTGAGTTTTTAAATCAATCCGAGTTAATTATTAACTCAAAGTTCTTTTCAGCGCCAAATAAGTAGTTGATGATCTCAATTCTTTCATTTTGATCGGTTTTGATAAATGTGTGTGATATTGTCGTACAAAGCGTACTACAAATCTCTAAACTTAATTCATCTCGAAACGCACATGGTAATGCAATTAGTATTTTGGACAATGAAGTAGGCCCTCGTTTGTCACCCAAAAATATTGGCCATAAAAAGTAGCGAAAAATTATCCCTTTTTTTTGTAACCCAAATTGAGCCGAATAATTTTTCCTTTTGTTTGACAATCCGAGAAACCCAAAAAGCCCGAAATTGTGAAAATCGAATATTTATCGAATAAAGTCCGAAAAGTGCATAAAAAGGGGTAAGAAAAAATAGATATGCTCAACAAAAATAGCAAGAAAAGAAAAGAAGTGAGAATAGAAAAAAATAGAAAAAGAAGAAGAAAATGAGCAAAAGCCCGAAAAAACACAAATGGATATCATAAGCAAAATTTTCCAATTCCGAAATTCTTAACCTTTTTCAATTTTACCCAATACACCTTTTGCCCGTAAAAGTCCTAACCGGGTCCAAATTGCGAAATTAGTTACCACGTGGAGAGTTAAAACACAAAAGATAATAAAAGAGATTGAATGCGTAAATAAGAGGTACTGTTCTTGTTTTTAAAGCTGTATTTCGTTGATGAGATCCTATCACTATAAAATTTTCGTCTTTCTACTTGTGTGCGTGACTTTGCGTCCAATATATTTACTCTTTATGTCATGTATACCGAGAGAATAACCATAATCCGAGAGATTCGTTTGTGAGAGCATTCCGTAAGAATTTGAAATCAAAACGAATTTTCGGATAAGTAACGTAATGATCAATCGGTGGAATTTTGAGGTTAAATTTTCGGCTTCGCACACACGCACTATGATTTGAGACTATTGAGCATGACTTGATGATGACTATTTTCTGGGAATGTTTGAATTATACTATTTTTGCGTATTTCGAAATTTCTTTGAGTCAAATTTTGTGGGTATATTCTCCGCAAACCCTCACGAGATAACACTCGTCCTACTAGGGTAACCTAGGTGTTTAACGGCTTGTTGCATATGTTAAATGCAATTGCTTGCCCCCGAAAAAGGTATTTTATCCCAATAAAATGATTTTCAAGAGTTGAGCCTTGCAAGGATTCTTATACATTGCTTGGGACGCGCAAAGTTCTAAGTTAGGGGGATTTGATTAGGCATAGATTCTTCCAAATTTATCCCTTTAATTTAGTTACTTTTAGCACCTCGAACAACGTAATCGATTTGATTTTATCTCATAATCTTGACACTAACTTATTCTAATGAGTACCCCGAGTTTCTAGTATTTCGTACTATGTTTGCAGGTAATTGATGTCAATGAAGAAAAAAAGAAACCGAAAGAATCGAGAAAGAAAATAAGGAAAGTCAAAAGGGAAAAATCATAATTTGTACCCGGAATTCGGATGAGGCATCTAAAGAAAAGTTGAAGATATAAAGTTCACGAGCACATACGAAGAAACATCACTTCAATCGGATTTCCGGTGTGAAAGTTATGAGCAGTCAAAGCTTGAAGAAAAAGTCAAAAGAAATTCGAACCGATCCGGATCGGACCGATCCAAAATACCAATTTCCAGAGAACCTCCGACCGAAGAAGGATCGAAGTTGAAGAAAAATAAATGAACCGATCCGTATCGAATCGATCCGGTCAAGAAATAAATGAACCGATCCGGATTCCAGCCAGACCGAACCGAAGGAGGACCAGATCGATCCGACTGTCGAATTTTTATTTTTTACTCCTCCTCTAATGGAGAGTCCTAGTTCAGCTACAACTCTTGGAGTTTTGTAGGGTATTTAAAGCCGAGTTATTATCATTTTAAAGGGCAGCGAATCTATCTAATTTTCCATTCTATTCAGCAAAACCCTAGTTTGAAGATATATTATAATTTTAATTCCAAGATTGAAGATTGTTCAGATTTCTGTGATTACAAGTACTTTTAGTTGATGATTTCAGTGATTTGGTAAGAGTAGTGATTATTTTCCTCTGTCTAATTTCCCGTTTGCATCCTTCTTCAATTTTTCCTTAGTTTAATCATGACTTCCTCTAATTCAAAATTTGTTTTCATTAATTTCGTTATGGTAGGCTAGACTTTTAAGGGTCGGGATGCATGAACCCAACCTGATATGGTAGTTGTATGTGTATAAAAGTAATCCTCTAAATTTAATAATTTGATTACGACCGTATTGTATAAAAACACGACAATTGTAGATCTTTGGATCTCGTTTGCTTCAGGGTAACTGGGATGCTTCAGAATGCAATTCGAGTGTCATTATCGCAATACCGATTTACTCGTCCTCTGATTAAGTATCGTACGGGCTAGAACCTCATATACGTAATGCTTGGGAGTACTAAATTATGGGTCTAATTAATCATTCAAATTTACGATTAGTTTTATACCATCAATACACTAGAGTTGGGGGATTGTATTCCTATCCTGTTTTTCTCATCATATAGTTAGAATTTTTAAATCATTCATCATTAGTATTTTTGGTAACTTAGAATAGTTGCATTCCATTCATACTTTAGTGCATTAAATAAATATTTTCAAAAAATTGCATTTAGTTGTAGTTAATTCTCAAACCAATCATCTTTTCCTTTTTCTTTAGAGTCAGAGTTAGGATTCATTCATCTGTCCAACGTCGTTATAATTCCATTGTCCTATTTCCCTGTGGATACGATCCCAACTTACCGGGTTTATTACTAACGCGACAGGCTTGCACTTGAGCCTAGAGAGTACGCACTTCTGAGACACATTCTTAGTCGCATCAGCACAATAATAGCCTTATTGGTTTGTCTCTTTCTTCCCTTCGGCTGCAATTCAGCATGAGCATCATTCAAAGGATTTTTATTCCCATCTTCTTTTGACAAATCATGAATAGGATGTGAATATCCATAATCTTTATCAATATTTTGCTTCTTATTAACTCTTTCTTGGATTCTCTCAATCACAGAGTTCTGAATTTAAATTATTTCTTCACCCTTTTTAGAAATGGAGGACGATAATTCTTTTATTTTTTTATTGAGAATTTTATTTTCTGTTTCCAGGAGAAAATAAAACATCATGTTTAACTATTAAACATTCCATAAACCTCAATGAAAATAAACAAATGTCAAACAATGAGAGAATTTATGGATTTACTAGATTGATAATGCGTGTACTTTATAAAACTATGCGTGTACTTTATCAAACTATGGATGATCATCATAAAAAAATGCGTGTACTTAATAAAATATGCATGTACTCTCCATTATTTGTCAAAGAATACCTAAGTACACGTGAAAAATTTCAAAGTACACGTAAATGTAAAAATAATTTCACGTGTACTTTGAGGTGATATGCGTGTACTTTATGAAATACACGCATGATTTTAAATAAAACAATGAATACAAATACAAATAAATGAAACAAATGATAAATAACAACATGAATAAATGCATGTACTTTATAAAAACTACGTGTATTTTCTGAAAACATCATTATACTACAGTATAAAATGTTTGTACTTTTATTAAAAATAATGTGTGTACTGTGATAAAACACATGTACTTTATAAAATAATTGCTTGTAATTTATAGAATAATGATATTTTCCATTTGAAAATTAATCAAAAGTACCTGTTCCGTTCTTTTCACTTCTGATTCGTGAAGATTCAGCGTCAACGCCACCATTTCTAGGTCACTATCTTTCAATTTTTGCACTATATCTTCATAAATTTTTTTGAGATTGTTATTACTCTCAGATATATAGGCATTTATTTATTCCAACATTCTTGATGATTTAGCCTATTTTTTAATAATTCATCCAATTCTTTCATTCTATCCGAGTCATTCATTGTTGCTTGAACAAGTTTTTCATTCAAAGAATTGTTTATCATAACAAGGATAGCATTTTCCACCTCCAACTTATTCAATAACTCTTTTTATTTCAAAAGTTGGGAATTTTCCACCTCTAACTTCTTAATTTCCTCTTGTGTTTCCAAAAGTTGACAATTATTTAACTCCAACTGTACATTCAAAATAATAAGTCTTGAATTCTCCACCTCCAAAGTCTTCACCTTCTCAAGTGCACAATCAAGTTCTTCAGCTACTTTAAATAGTTCAAATTTTTTTTCCCAACAACTCATTCTTCAATTCAGCATTTTCTTTATCCAAATTTACCTTCTCAGCATTATCAAAATATCCCGATTTAAAATTCTCAGTATCTTTTGGTTGATCATTTCGTTTCTTTTTTGAAGGAATCACATAGTTTTTAATGGGACTATTCCAACCTGATGAAAGTGCATTGTCATCAAAATCTTCAACAGCTCCATCAGACGATGACTCAGTATGTATAGGACTTTCTTCAGAAACGTTCAAAGAGAAACTGGGACCTTTACTTTGAGTTTTACTCTTTTTGATGCCCTTGTTGAGATCAGCTTCACTTTGTATTGCACTGTCCTTTCTGACTTCCTTATTTGTAGTCTCATTCTTCAAATTTGCCGAGATAACCAATTTTTTAAAGATGACAAGTTCCATCTAAGAAATTTTGGTGCCTTCTCTTTCTTCCCTTCAATAGGTAGAATCATATCAAACTTATCATATACCCAATACTGTGATCATGCAAAAAAATATGATATTAATAATTGTATTATTTGGTTTTCATAATTGGAATAACGCGTGTACTTTGTAAATATCACATGTACTTTAAAAGTACATGTGATATTCCAACCACAGTCAAAGAAATTAAGCGTGAATTTTATAAATATCACGTGTACTTTCAAAGTACACATGATAATTACAAAGTATAAAATGGTCAAAGGAAATTATCACGTGTATTTTATAAATACACGTGTATTTTGAAAGTACATGTGATATTTATAACGTACACACGTGTACTTTATAAATATCACATGTACTTTAAAAGTACACATGATATTCCAATTATCATGATCAACAAAATTATGCGTGTACTTTATAAAAATCACGTGTACTTTGAAAGTACACGTGATTTTTACAAAGTATACGTGAACTCAGGTTTTCAAATAATTTTTTCAATTTGTTTGTTGGACTGCATTAGTATGTTTTGCTCACCAATAGTGAAATGACACATCCAGTTGTTGTGCTAGGTTTTGAACTTGTTGTTTTGTTGAGTGAATTGATGAGAAATCCATGCATGAAAGATGCTCAATCATAATTAATCATGTCATTAATATTGTTGATGATGCTGCCAAAATTCTCCTAGTGTGAAGTTTGAGTTGGATAAAAATAACATCGTCATGAAGTGGAGATAAACAAGTTTTACAAAATTTGTAATTCCCTTACCTGTATCCAACTCTACCGATTTCTTCAAACCCTTAGATATTTATGACTTTCCAATTTGTTAGCTTTGAAGTATCGGGCAAGGAATTCAGGTTTTTGAGACGCAGCCAATCTCTTTTTCAGATTTATTGATTTTTGCCCCTCTACCATTGGGATGCCAAATATTTCACTTATATCTTTTGGACTTATTTTAGCACTATTATTCATTTTAAAACTAATCGTTTCCATTTTGTGAGCTTGATAATCGATAGAATATTTTTATCATTTTTTTGTGTTGCGCTTCTACTACTTCCTCTCTGTAATAGGCGTTGAAAAACTCCCAGAATGGAGTCTTCTTAAGCAGTTCAATATTCCTATCATTTATTTTACTTTTAATAGCATTAAAATTATGATAAAATCTAACAACGTTCCACCTATACTGGTCGTGTTTATTCACACCATGTGTAGATTCCACATCACTGCTTGAAGAACTATCTTCAGAACTGCTCTCCTTTTTGTTCTTTCCTTTTCTTTCCCTCATCTTCATCCCCATTCTAATAATCTAAAGACAAAAAATTTAAATGACAAACCTATAATGATAAATTAAATGTACGAAAAATAAAATACACGCGAATTGGAATAAAATACAGGCTCTAACAATAAAGTATATGCGTATTTACACAAAAGTACATGCAATATTCTCATAAACACTTCTTACGAATCTCAACAAAATACATGCTAACCAAGATAATACATATCGTTCATTACATGGTAATACCTAATACATGTTGTTCGACTCTGTTCTTAACATATTCAGAAAAGAAGTGATACAATAGATCCATGCTAAATGAGCCAGCATTTTTAAAACCTCTTAAGCAATACTCCTCAATTCGTTTTGCTAAATCCTTCGCTTTCGATTCAGTTACTTGAAGCTTTTCTACATTAAAAGTACACTTAATGTCTTCATAGTAGTGGAAAAAACCAAGTAACCTTTTCACTCTGTCATTGGTGCAAAGTAGAATCTGAATTTCGTCATCATAAGTAGTATTCATTGTCAATGTGAAACGTTTCGTATTCTTAAGATCTTTAAACGTGCAATCAATAATTTTGTAGTTGAACATGCTTGATGGTATGACTCCTAAACAATAACACAATAATAATACTTCTTACAAACTTATGGAATATCATTTAAATGTCGTTGGCACGGACCACAATAACATAGGTTTGATTGAATTTGGAGATCACATATATATTGTATAGAGTACACGCATTTTACATAAAAGTACACACATATTGCATTGAACCAAATCAATTTCAATGTGCAATTACTATTTGAAAGTACATGCAAATTCAAAGAGTTCATGCAGTCCTAAATAAATGCCTCTTGCGCGGACCACAATTAATATAGGACCTATATAAATACAAAGAGTACGTAGGATTTATTAAATCTGGAGATGACACATATGTTGTATATAGTACATGCATAGTATGTAAAAGTACACGCACATTGGATTGAATCAAATCAATTTCAATGTGTGTGTACTTTATGAATTTGCCTGTACTGTTTGAAAGTGCACGCACATAATACAGGACTTGTACAAATACATGAACTAAATTAAGAAAGTAAATGAAGTCCTAAATAAATGCCGCTGGCATGGACCAACCTTAATATAGAACCTATACAAATACAAAGAGTATGTACATATTTAAATCATGTATATATTCCCTGTCCTCAATAAACTATGTATACAGGAGGAAATGTACAGTGATGAAATATATAACCGTGCAGTCCTCAACATGCAAAAAGTGTGTTTTGCATTTAAAATCAGGACAACAAATGCATTTTTTCATATCATGAACAATAATAATGTGATTTCATTAGTTCGTGTACAATGTCTACAAATTTATACATATGAGAACACAAAATACATAATAAAATAAGGAAAAAGTTATATAAAACCTAAGGACACAAAAATAGTACATGGAATACACATCACAACACTCAAAAAATAAGGACAAACAAGTGATATCAGAAACAAAATGCTAAGAACACAACATATACAGAGTGTATGGTATAATCTAAAGAACAAAAATTAATTACACAATATTACATTTAATTCACAATATATTACATCTAATTCACAATATATTACATCAAATATATATATATATATATATATATATATATATATATATGAGAATGTATCCATACTTTTAGTGTTGTTTGGAAGAATTTGATTGAGAATGTGAAATGCTTGTTAAAACTTTCACGATTAAGGTTTTGATCGCTTTAATTTATGTGAAGTGTGTTTGTTTTGGAATTAGGGGTATTTATTTGTTGTTGTTGGACCAAAATTTGATTGAGAATGAGAATCGTTTTAGAGTTTTGATCGAAGAGACAGTACGGTTAGGGTTTCGATCGATGAGAGAAGACAGTGTTTTTGGCGCTTGAATTTATGTGAAGTGCGTGTTTATTTTAAGTTCAGGAGTATTTATATGTTGGACCTAATCGTTTAAAATTTTGTGGGCCTGGGTTTAGAGTCCAAAATTGTTAGTCCAAGGACTCGACAGTAAAAGCCCCCAAAACTTTATGTCTGAACCCTTCAAATCTACAAGATCATGAGCATCTCTTCGTATTGTTACATTTAAAAGATGGTTTTTTACAAAAGGGTTTATTTGGTGATATTCCATTTATATTCACATTTTTATGGTTAAATTCAACATTTAACTGGAAACTTATATTGCATTTATTTTTTCGTCCAAATCTGAAGTCTGAAGATTGAATATGAAGTCTGAATCTGAAAAGTATGCTTGTTTTTATGTCCAAATGTACCGCTGAATGAATGTATTTAGACTGATTCAGATTTCAAATTCAGACTTCAGATATAATTCTACCTCTTAATCATTCAAAAGCAAATATAGCCGTTAGCCTCTTAATCATTTAAAAAAATTAATACTATTTGTTTCCTCTTAAGTCTGAATGATTCAAATTCAGACTTAAGAGGTAAAATCAAATAACACCTCAATCAAGCAATTAATATATTGCATTTATATAATTCAAAAGTATTGAAAGAATAATTAATATCAATGCATAAGTTCCTCTCGGCCATTTGTTTGAACAATTGATATGTGTATTTTATCCAATGCCAATAACTATAAAGGTCAAAATGTGACTTATTTTGGTACATGTATAAAAAATGATAACAAAAATATAGCCAACTTTATGCCAGTGATCTACCCATTTGTGAGAAGATATGATCCTATGCTTTTTGGATACATATTTCAATTCTACTATTGTAGATGTTGAAGTTCCTTTTAGTTTTTACACCCATTTGGTTCGTTTAGTAAAATTAATCAATTCTCCAGAGTTATGTGTTTTGATCTTTACTTTTAGATTTTCTTAATTTGAAACGGTCAAACCCACATTTTGTTCAACAACCCAAAGGAGTGGTGGGGTGGGTTAATAGAATTTGATCCCATGTGGTGGGTATAATAAAAATTGTGTGTGTGTGTGGGGGGGGGGGGGGGGGGGTGTAAATCGAAATTGCGGGTTGAAATAAAAACACCCATCTGGGAAACTCGATTTAAATAATACTAGGTGTAAACTCGCGCGTGCTAGACTATTGTGATAATCATTTTGCTCATAAAAACCACCCCTATATATTAGCATATTGTGATATTGATTGTGTTCTACAAAATAGAAAAATAAAAAAATTGTGAAAGATAGATTAATAACATATGAATGTGAAAAAATGGAATGTGTATAAACCAACAAATACATGGAACTCCCATTAGGAAAAAGGATATGAGAATTTTCTTTCCCAAATAATAGTAAAAATACATGAATGTAAAAATGAGTATTAATATTTGCATAAGAAGATATTATAAGGAGTGAGAAGAAAAATAATCTCTAATGCACTCGCTATCTATGCTTCTTTGCTCCCCCCATACCTAAACAACAAATATTATATCCTCCTCATTTATAAAAACCATGAAATTTATTACAAAGTTATAGTTTAGGAAAATTTCCCAAACACAACAATATCAATCTAATAAAACCCAATAGGGACAAAGAAAAAGTATCCCACAAATGGTAGAACTTGAGACAAATAAAAAAAATATTGAAGCATCTTCAATACCATTCATCCTCCAAGCTGATAGAAGAAAAGAAGAACCTAACGCCAAATCTTAACCTCATTGACATAAATAAATTAACCAAATAAAATGTCAATCTGAATAGAAACAAAGCAAGAAAGATAATAATTAAAAAAACTTTGTTTCAGCTATAGAAACACATCAAATCACCAGATTTATCTCACTCAACACATTGAAAAAGAATGAAACACAACGATTTTGAAACTCAAAACATCACCATTATCTACACCTAAATAAAACATCTACACATATTTCTGAAACTACACACAGAAAGCCACTCTACAAAGAACGCCAATTCTAGGTCCACACTACCACATATCCTGACCTATTATGTCTTAGCACAACTAATCCTCTTCATAACTTCTTAAAATCTAAGTCATATATTCAGGTGCCACCATTAAGATGGAACTATAATGTACTTATAACTCATGTTCTCTTGATATGCATCTGCTACATGATTTTCCATACATTTCCATTGCCCTCTAAACTGTAAATGCTTTTGCACATGTAAGGACATATTTTTATAAGTCCGTTTTCAATTTATTATGTCGTATACCGCTACACCGTCGAAGAGCATTCAACAACATTCAAGCATCGAAGACGGATCCGAATATCAAGTTCTTCATCAAAAAGACTCCGTAAAGTTTACTTTGGTAAGGTTATGTTTTAAATACCTTAACTTTCCACTTAGAGCTTTTGGGATATTTTTATATAATATTTTTCTAAGTGTTGGAGTGGACTTTTTCGTCAAATTTTGAGAATGGGTATTTTTTCTAAGTCCTAAAGCGTGCATCGATTTTGACACCCAGGTCGTTCAAGAGAGATAGCTATCTCGTTCGAGTGACATATGGATGTCGCGCGATGTCATTTACACGACATCTGTACTTCGTTCGCGCGAGATAGCTTTCTCGTTCGAACGAGCTCTAATACCGAGGCGACACATTTTCTTATAAATACTCATTAAATGGTTTCATTTTCATTAAGAAGTCCCAGCGTTTTGAAAGACAGAAAAATGCGAAAGTGCAGAATCCTTTTGACTTCTTCTTTTAGGGATTAATCCCTTTTTGTTTACAATTCACAAAAAATCCCATATACTTTGGTGAATTATTTTGGTGTTTAAGAACACATTTTTCTGTGGTTCATTCTTTTTGGGGAGAACTCTACAACCGGAGAGCTGCGTGCTATTGTGGAGGGAGTCCTTATAAAGTTCACTCTTGTGGAGAAGCCGTTTTCTTCTTCATTGCTGACCATCTGAATTTCTTGCGGGAGATTATAGCCGACGATATTTCTAGCCGTTGCTTTGAAGGTTTGACGAAGACATCGTGCGTTACACTTGTGGACGATTATCAGGTTGTATGTAAGTAAATGGTCTTGTAAACTTTTTAAAGTTCTAGAAATAAAAAGGTTTTTCCCTTCGGGGATTTTTCCTGAATCGGTCGTCTTTATTTTTCATTCATGGTTTGAATGATTTATAACATTTAGATGCATATTTAGGGGATGAATTATTTTGGTTAAAAATAGACTCCAATTAAATAAGGTTTACTTAGAAACTTGCGAATTATTTCAAATCGATATCATACACCGCATTTATTCGTTTTTCAAATTGGTATCAGAGCGGGTTACGCTAATTTATCGCGTGATTCTAATTTTTTAAGGATTTTTTGTTTATACAATTTGACTTCTCATGTTGTCAAATTGGTATCAGAGTGGGTTGCGCTAATTTATCGCGTATTCCTATTTTTCCCAAAATCGTGTGATATTGATTTTTTTTGAAAAATCAGTTTTGTGAAAAATCGCAATTTTTCCAATGGATCGCCCATCTAATGAGGAGCCTATTTCTGAAAAAGTTCACGACAGTGTTGAAAAATTAAAACTTTTGAATTTGAAACTTTGCAAAACAATTAAAGGTTTGGAAAAAGAAAATTCTCATATTAAATCCGCGATGAATCTTTTGCAGACGGTTCAAAATCAAAGAGATTTTTATCGTGAAAAATTTGTTTCTTGGACCATGAATTTAATGATTTATAATTGTCCAAAAAGGAGAGTGTTGGGAGAGTCCTATCTTTAGAAAAAGAATTGGAGGACTTAAAAATTCTAGGGTTCCCGTGTATGGCGTCGAGGATAAAAAATTAATCGATGACTTTACGGCACGTGAAAATAGTCTTAGGGATAAGTTTGTTTTAATTGAGGGAGAGAGCGATAAGCTATTAAGTTTAATTGAAAATTTGAAAAAGAAATTCCTGTATTTGGAAGAGTCTAATTTGTTGCTTGAATAAAATATTTTGAAGTTGAAAAATGATTTAAACGATTCAAGTAGGTTTGATAGTGATGGTAATTGCTCATCTTGTTCTCATGCTTCTAGTGCTAAAGCCAAAACTATTTTTTATTTTAGAGGGTCAATTAATCCCAAGGACGTTAGAAAAGATCACACTTTAGGTAACATTCCTCCCATTTACACATGTTCACATTGTGGTAGGAAAGGTCACCTTAGGAGATTTTGTTTTGATCTTGGAAGATATCCTAGGAAGTCGAAGTCTAGTGTTTTGTTGGTTTCCAAAATCCCGTGTCGACGTGTTATATCCACTTGGGTTAGAAAATCACTTTTGGATACGCTAGATTTTAGAATAGTTGATTCTCATTTGCTTGCACATGATTCTTCTCTTGCCATATCATATAGATGATTGTGTTTGCTTGTTTGTCATACAATAGTTGTGGTTTCATGATATATATTTGCTAGTGTGTTGACGTGTACTTTTTGTATGTTTTCCATTTTTTTTAAAAATTTTGAAAAATACAAAAAGATTTTATTTTGATAAAATTTTTGAAAAATACAAAAAGAGTTTTGTATTTTGTTTACACCTTTTATGGATGAACACTTAGGATGACCGAGTCACAACATCATTCCATTTTTCATGTGACTATTTGATAGTGTTTTGAGACAATACGTCAATTCATCCATGTGTTTTATAATGTTTGGAGTCATTGAGATGTAATTAAGTGTTACTTCTTACATGTTTGACTCATGATTTCCTTTATTGCACACGTATTTGTTTGATTATTGTACTTATCCATCACATGTTGGTTGGGTGTTTTTACTTCAATCCTATCCTTAAAACGAACCAAGCGCGATAAAACTTGATAAGAAAGGTGTGCATGTAAGAGCCATTTGTGAGTTTGTGTGCTTTATTTTATCAATGGTGAAGGGATACGGAATATTATCATTTATCCTTTGCGATTAAGCCGCCGTTTAATTGGACCTAAAAAATTGAGGAATTTTTATTATCTGGGGTCCAAAGAGCCCAAATTTTTTTAAAGGCAATAAAAAGAAATTCATGCCAAAAAGGGGACAATTAGGTTTTTGCACCAATTCTCCAATGTTTGAGAATTTAGATTACCTCTGAAAAGAAAATATATATGAGGGAGTTTGGATGGAGAATTAAAATGGATTTGTACGTCCTTGAAAATCTTGAAAAAGCGTTAAATAGTTTTGGATGTTATTGGTGTGGAAATCACTTTGACTTTGATTTGATAATTTGCATAAGACGATGTCATCTAAATTCAACAATTTTTACACCTAAGGATAATTTTGATGTTCATTCGTTAGGAGTACACGTATGCATAGTGCACATATGATTGATTGATTTTATTTACCTATCGAATGTGTTCACACCCATACATTCCATTTTCATGACTTGGTTGTTTTAGTTTAAATCCATTGTGTGATTTTTTGTATCTTATTTTTGTACAAAAAATTTGAAAAATCAAAAATAGTTTGTGAAATTTTTGAGATACTCCTTTTCATGCGCGTAGTTTGATCAATGTTTACTATGCATTTTATCGCGACTCTCCATGTTTTGATTGTTTCTTCTTATCTGTCTATTTGGGGACATCATAAAAAAGGGGAGAAAGAATTATCATGTTATGGGGGAGATTTGATTATATTAAATGCTTTATTCTTATATCATTTCAAACTCGATGCGTCACGAAGGTTTTTTGCTTTATCTCATGTATGTAGGTACATATATTGAAGATCATTATGTTGCACACCCTGGTGAGAAAATCTTTGAGATTTGATGAAGAGTTTTGAAGAACAGGTTGAGATCTTGCAAATTTATTCATGGGAGGGTAGATTTAAATAGGCATTTTAGTTTTTGATAATTCGGATATTTTTATGTATGTACCGGCATAGACATAGGGGGAGATTTGTAAGGACATATTTTTATAAGTCCGTTATCAATTTATTATGTCGTATACCGCTACACCGTCGAAGTGCATTCAACAATATTCAAGCATCGAAGATGGATCCGAATATCAAGTTCTTCATCAAAAAGACTCTGTGAAGTTTACTTTGGTAAGGTTATGTTTTAAATACCTTAACATTCCACTTAGAGCTTTTGGGATACTTTTACAAAATATTTTCTAAGTGTTGGAGCGGACTTTTTCGTCAAATTTTGAGAATGGGTATTTTTTTTTAAGTCCTGAAGCGTACCTCGATTTTGATGCCCAGGTCGTTCAAGCGAGATAGTTATCTCGTTCGAGCGACATATGGATGTCGCGCGATGTCGTTTGGATGACATATGTACTTCGTTCGCGCGAGATAGCTTTCTCGTTCGAACGAGCTCTAATACCGAGGCGACGGTTTTTCTTATAAATACTCATTAAATAGTTTCGTTTTCATTAAGAAGTCCCAGCGTTTTGAAAGACAGAAAACTACGAAAGTGCAGAATCCTTTTGACTTCTTCTTTTAGGGTTTAATCCCTTTTTTTTACAATTCACAAAAAATTTCATATGCTTTGGTGAATTATTTTGGTGTTTAAGAACACACTTTGCCGTGGTTAATTCTTTGTGGGGAGAACTCTACAATCGTAGAGCTGCGTGCTTTTGGGGAGGGAGTTCTTATAAAGTTCTCTCTTGTGGAGAAGCCGTTTTCTTCTTCATTGCTGACCATCTGAAGTTCTTGTGGGAGATTCCAACCGACGATATTTCTAGCCGTTGCTTTGAAAGTTTGACGAAGACACTGTGCGTTACACTTGTGGGCAATTATCAGGTTGTATGTAAGTCAATAGTCTTGTAAACTTTTCAAATTTCTAGAAATAAAAAGGTTTTTCCCTTCGGGAATTTTTCCTGAATCGGTCGTCTTTATTTTCATGCATGGTTTGAATGATTTATGACATTTAGATGCATGTTTAGGGGTTCCATTAGTTTGTTTAAAAATAGACTCCAATTAAATAAGGTTTACTTGGAAACTTGCGAATTATTTCAAATCGATATCACACACCGGGTTTATTCATTTTTCAGCAGAGGAAAAAAGAATTTTTTTAGAACATAAATGCTAAACTATTAAATGAGAGATAGATGAAGAGACGCATGTGAGGGAGGGAAGGGGAGAGAGCGACTTTAGGAGTGGGAACATCCGGTAAAAAAAGTTCAATTAGAGTTCATTTGCTGGACTTATACGATGACCTCATAATAAGAGTCACATGTCACAAAGAGGATTGACGACTTCATTTTTAAATGGGGAGTGGAATCTGTGTCCACGTGGACACTCTAGTTATAGAGGAAAAATAAATTGTGTTAAGCGTTTTATAATATTATAAAGATATTTAAATATATTTTTAAATTTAAGTTTTTATATTTATAAATATTACTAGGAATAGAATTGAAAATTTATTAAGTCTCGTTTCATTATGTATTCGGGAAACTGGATTTAAATATTATTTTTATGTATAATTTTTAAATTTAGTTTTTTATGTTTATAAATATTAGTGTGCATTTAATAAACTTGTTTTTAAATTTGTTTTTTCATAATTTAAAATCTAATATACATAAAATTGGTAAACATATGTGTGCGTGTGTGTGTATACAAACATATATAAAACACAGACATACATAAAATTTCCATTCATACATGCATGCAAAAATGCGTAAATAAATAATGTGTTTTTTAAATATGTTTAATGAGGTATGTTGGAGAGTCTGCTGACTCTGTATATATATATATATATACAGAGTCAGCAGACTCTCCAACATACCTCATTAAACATACCTAGGAACATACCTATTTTTTTTAAATAGTAAAAAAAAAGTTTTGAGTTGATATTTTTTATATGGGTTCATGATATTTCAGTGTGCTCCTGTAAAAATATTCATCTCATAATAATGTGTTTTGTTATTTTTAAAAAATAGGTAAAAACTGACAGTTTTAAAGGGTAAAAATGTTATTTTTTTGACCTATTTTTTAAAAATAACAAAAAATATTGTTTTTAGTTAATTTTATTTATAGGGGCACACTGAGACATCATGAACCCATAGTAAAAATATCATGCCAAAATTATTTTTTTTACTATTTTAAAAAATAGGTATGTTCATAGGTATGTTAGAGAGCCTGACTGTATATATATATATATATATATACATATATATATATGTATGTGTAATCCACAATAAAATTATATACATACATGAATTGATGATATTCATCATCATCCTTGCCTTAATCCCATCACATGGGATCGACCACATGGATTCTCCTTTTCCATTCTAATCTATTATAAGCAATATTATCATTCAAGTTTAATACCTTAAGGTCTCTCCTAATAGTTTCCTCCCATGAGAGCTTAAGGCGGCTCCTTTATCTTTCACCCTCCATTTTCAATAATCTTCTTCTTGTTATAGGTGCATCTATTAGTCTACGCAACATATGTTCATACCATCTAAGTCTACTCTCTATTAATTTTTTGCTAATGGGAGTTACTCCTAGCTTTTCTCTCACGTAATTATTTTTAATATTGTCCTTTCTAGTAATTTCTATCATCCATCGGAGCATCCTCATCTCACTAGCATGACGACTTTGTTCATATTTTTTCTTTAAAGCCCAACATTCCGCTCCATATAGAGTCGTTGGCCTAACAATTGTTCTGTAAAATTTTACTTTTAATTTATTAGTTATCCTCTTATCACATAACACCCCACTTGCCTGTCTCCATTTCATCCAACCAGTTGATATTATACTCATAACATCTTTATCAATATCCTCATTACTTTGTATCACTAAGCCTAACTAACGAAATTTATTAGTTTGATTTATCACTTTTTTTTCAATCTTTAATATGATGCTATCAAATGCCCCATTATTAAATTTACATTCCATAAATTCAGTTTTATTTCTACTAATTTTTAGTCCCTTAGACTCTAAGGCCTTTCTCCAAGTATTTACTCTCCTCGTTAAGGCCTCCTTTAAAGTGTTAACTAAAACTATATCATCTGCAAAAAACATATACCATGGGATATCTTCTTGTATATTCTTAGTAATCTTATCCAATACTACGACAAATAAGTAAGGATTTAATGTCGATCTTTGATGTAAACCGACTTTAATCCTAAAATCATTAGTTTCTCCATAAATAGTTCTTACTCTAGTCTTTGTGTTATCATACATATCTTCAATAACTTTAATATAACTCATATGGATTATTTTCCTCCTTAACGACCACCATATTATATCCCTAAATACTGTATCATACGCTTTTTTTATGTCTATAAATCATGTATAATTTTTTATTCTTACTTCTACATTTCTCCATTAACTGTTTTAGTAAGTAAATAGCTTCCGTGGTGGATCGCCCTGGCATGAATTCAAATTGATTGTTCGAAATAGTTGATTAATTTCTCAATCTTTGTTCTATAACCTTTTCTCATAATTTCATAGTGTGATTCATTAGTGTGATTCCTCTATAATTATCGCAGTTTTGTATATCCCCTTTTATTTTTATACAAAGGTATTATGGTTCTTTTCCTCCACTCATCTACCATGTTTCCTTCTTTTCAGATTTTATTAAATAAACATGTTAACCTATCTACTCCTATACTTCCAAGGGCCCTCCATACTTCTATGGGTATTTTATTTGAGCTAACCATTTTTCCTTCCCATTTTTCTTAATAATATATCTACTTATTTTACAGTAGTCAGATACCTTTCCTATATTCGATTCTACGCTCTCAACATCTTTTTTGGGATATTCTTCATTCGATAATCCTTGAAAATACTCTTCCCATCTATATAGAATTTCTTTATCGTTTATTAATATATTTTGATTTTTGTCTTTAATACATTTAACTGGACCCCATATCCCTTGTCAATCTATCTCTATTCTTTGCCAATTTATATATCACATTTTCACCTTCTTTGGTATCTAATTTACTATAAAGATTATCTAGTGCATTCTGCTGCGCATTTCTAATAATATTTTTTACTTCAGTTTTTATCTTCCTATACCTTTAGAAATCTTCTTGACTTTTACTCTCTTTCCACTCTTTAAAACTTACTTGTTTCTTTTGTATTATCTTTTGCACTTCCTCATTCCATCACCAAGTCTCTTTTTTAATGAATTTTTTTCCTTTAGTCTTACTTAAATTTTTCTTACCTATTTTCTCAATATCATTCGTTGTTCTTGACAAATATTGTTAACATTATCGTCCCAATTCCACTTCATGTTTAACAGGCACTTTTGCCTAAATTCGATCTCTTTACATCCTTTTAATTCCTTCCGTTTTATAATTTTAAAGCGTATTTTTCTCTTTTTGGTACTTAAATCCTTTAATGGCTAAATCTATTACTAGTAGACGATGTTGATTTGTTAAACTTTCACCTGGTAAAACTTTACAGTCTTTGGATATGTTCAAGTCCATTCTTCTAAGTAAGCGATAATCTATTTGAGTCTTATTCGCTCCACTTTTGAATGTTATTAAATGTTCTTCCCTTTTTGTAAAAATGTGTTTGTTAATTCTAGATTGTATGCCTTAGCAATTTCTAAAATAGTTTTCCCTCCTTCATTTCTCTTACCAAAACCACACCTTCCGTGTATCCTTGGATAACTGTCCCGTTCTACTCTTACATGTCCATTTAAGTCACCTCCCCAAAATATATTTTCATGCGTAGAAATTTATTGTAATACTTCATCCAATAATTCCCAAAACAGTTTCTTTACATTTTCATCTGGCACGTAAGAACTTATAACATTCAATATTGTTTTATCTACGACAATCTTAATGTTCATTAATCTATCTTCCCATCTTTTAACATCCACCACTTTATCTTTCATATAGTCATCAATAACAATACCTACCCCATTTCTACGAGTATCTCTCCCTCCCGAATAAAATAACCTATAACCTTCTCCTATCTCTCCACTCTTTTTACCCATCCACTTAGTTTCTTGTAAGCATGCTACGTTGATTTTTCCTCATTTTAAGGTATCCATAAGTTCTTTACACTTACCAGCTAGAGTTCCTAAATTCCACGTGCCAAATCTAATTTTATGTATGTTATTTTTATTTGCGTTTCTTCTTTTAACTAGAGAATCCATCATTAAGATTTGATGTAAATTTTACAGTCGAATGTCAACTTGACAATAACCCATATATAAAATTATATATAGGTTTCATGTTTGTATTAATAATATTATTTAACATATATATATATATATATATATATATATATATATATATATATATATATATATATATATATATCTTAGTATAATATATAATTTAACAATACATACATATATGTAATTTTGTGTACATGTACATGTACATATATAATTTTTTATTTTTTATAATTATACACATACTAATATATTGTATACATATATTAAGGTATGAATGCATAAAAATATGGAGAATGAACAATTCTATGTTGAAAACAGAAAATAATTTTTTGCTGTTTTCTGAAAACAAGATTATAACACATAAAATATTATAATTCAGTATTTAAAAATAGGTGTGCCAAACGCAGTTTTTTGTCAGATTTGTATTTAAACAGAAAATAGTATTATAATTCATAACTAAATGTGCCTTTAGTTTTGGGTTCTAGTCCCGTTTTTAAAGTTTTGTTACGCTTTCATCCCATGTTAAATATACCGACTAAATGAACTCCAAAGAAATATTCATACCAATCACCCTATTTGGGGCACATAGTCTCCTAACCTCTCTCCTCCGTGGAATTAATAAATTATTGGGAAGCCATGGTAGGAGAGAACACTGTTAACATTTGTGATTTGGTCTATATCCATTTTATTTCATACATCAAATTGCATATAAGTTTTAGAATTTGCAATCAGAATGATCATAACATAATAAATAGAGCCGGTGAATCGTCACAATCAGACGATTTTCAGATTGAACCCGCAATTAGTGTTCAGTGTTTGCTCAATTCGTTGGCTACTATCTTAATTTTGTAAGTTGTTTTATTGTTAGACGGGGGTGTCAAAATTTTACATCATAGTTTTTAATAACTTTTTATTCGTACTGATAATCGGGGTTTGTAAAAAGTTTTTATGTTGGACTCGGGGATAAATAGTATCATGAACTCCTTATTGGTAGTACGGAGACATGATATGGTAAGTGCATGATACTATTAAAGGTCACGTTTGATACGCGATAATATTTTGGGTGGATTGTGATCATCGAAAAAGTGGTTGTCACGAAATCTTTTACCAACGTTTTAAATCTTTTGGTCTTGTTTGGTTAACCAATGAATTCCTATTAGAAATCAAAATTTAATGTTTGGTTTAAACATGGAAAGTGACATGAGAATGTACAATAAAGATCAATAATACCCTTCAACGATTTTATTAATATATATATATATATATATGCGTGTGTGTGTGTGTGTGTGTGTGTGTTAAATTGATCTATTTTGGTCATTTTGTATAAAAACAATTATACAATTCACTATTTATAAATGTTTTGACTCAAATATGTTTTTTTTGTCAAAAAAGATTTTTCAATATTTAAAAATTATATTAATTTATCATAGACATATGTCGATTGTAGATTAAGATAATTAAATTACTGTATATGAGTAGAAAAAAATGCATAAAAAACCAAATCAGTTTTGAAAGAGTTTGCTAAAAGAATTGAAATTCTTGAAAAAGAGAATTCACATTTTAAAACCGTTTTGGAACTTCCGTAAATTGTTCAAGATCCAAGAGATTTAATTCACAAGAGACTTGTGGACATGAATTGTGAATTTTAAAAATTAGAATTGTTCAAAAAGGAGAGTGACGATAGAGTTCTATTTTTGAAAAAAGCTTTGGAGGACTTGAAAAATTCTAGCGTTTGTGTTTGTGCCAAGGAGGATAAACATATTTTGATTAATGATTTTATTGCACATGAGAAGACTCTTAGGGATAAGTTTGATTTGATTGAGGGTAAGCGTGATAATATTTTAGGAATTGTTGAAAATTTAAAAAAGGCGTTCCTAAAATTGGAAGAGTCTAATTCTTTGCTTGAGTAAAATATTTGGAGTTGAAAAATAAATTAAAAGACTTGAGTAGTTTGTATTGTAATGGTAGTGGCTCATCTTGTTCTCATGCTTCGAGTGTTAAAGCCCAAACCATTGTTTGTTTTAAAGGGTCAACTAAATCCAAGGGCGTTAGAAAAGGTCAACCCATTGGTACCCTTAAAAGTTGCCGCCAAAATTTTCGCCAAATTTTTTATTGTTCAACTGCATTTTAGGGACGGATCTAGCAGTCCCTAAAGCCATAATATTATTTGGGACTGGGGCTTGGTCGTCCCTAATAATATTATTGGGGACGGGGAGCTGGCCGTTCCTAATAATATTATTTGGGACACTATTAATTGTCCCTTAAAAAGTTACCGCCATAATTGCCACTAAAATTTCTATTATGACAACATTTTAGGAAAGGTTCTACCCTCATTTAATATTAGGCAATATCAACAAATGTACAAGTTATGATAAATAAATATAAAAAATAAAAGATCAACGAAGCTCCGAAAATTCATTCATCCATATTCAAGATTTCCAATATAACATCTCCAAAAAGTAAAACAACCAACTTAAAACATAAGATATATGATTCAGACTACAATCATCCCCAAATGTGTCAAATAACCAATTCGAAGACATAGGAAACCCAAAAAATAGAGATCGCCAACACCTATTCCAAATTATGTTCGGACATGTGAAAGAGAAAATAAACATAAATTATTATAATATTCAACTATGGTAATCCGTATGTTATCGTCTTAACTATTTTTAAATCACTTGTCATTTTTAAAAAAATTCGGTAGAATTTCCTTTGTTTATTCATGAAAACCAACCTGTTTTAACATTAAAACTCAACTCAACAACAACAACAACAAAAGCCCAAATTAGCACATAAATTAATTTCATCATCGTAAATATTCATTGGCCCACACGATTTAGCTTAATCTCAAATTATTAGTAAAATAATTCTAATTGTTAAGAAAATACCTAAGCAAGTGCATTATTTGGTACGGGAAAGCAAGCTTGCTGCAACAAATTGAGGAAAAATTCTTTATTCTTGTTGATTTTGTCAAATTGAGAAAAAACTCTTTAGCTTGCTACATCATTTGGTACGTCTTTGGTGCTTTTGGAACTTGTATATTTTAGGTTTACTATGATAACTAGGCCCCCAAGTGCAAAATAATTATTTAACTAAATAAAAAGTACTCGTTATATGCATAGGATATGGAAATTAATATTTCATAATTATGTTCTCTCATACGTTACCTTGATGAGTTCTTGATAAAATATAACTTGTGCCTTAAAATCCAGGACTAGATTTCTAAATAGTTGAAGTTCACCCTCTGCAAAATGATTAGAAAATTCTAACATGAGCACCAAAATAACATACCTATAGTATCTACTAAATCAATCAAATGTAACTATACTATCCAATTATAGCATAACCCGTATTAGCGTAAATAAGAGGGGGAAAATGAAGCTTTTAAAGAATTCTAACTTAATAAATAATATCATTATGAACTCAAGAATACTTCAAAAGAATTCATAAGATTTACAGGAATAGTTAATAAGATTTATTTGATGGTCCAAGAATAAACAATGTCGATCATTTCAATTTTACAAAGATCATAAATGAAAACTTCACAACTTAAATTTTATCAAGATGCATCTCTCATAGGACCTAACTGTGAAAGAACTAATGAAAATTTATTAAAGCAAGTAGCGGTGAAGGGACATGAGAGTAAATTACAAGTGTTCTTTATTTTGCACCGAACTATAAAGAAGTTCCTCAATTTCGGGGTGAAGTGTCGTTAATCTCTTCTTCTTCTCAGTGTAAGAGAAGTAGACGGACATATCCGCACCTTGTGAGAAAATGTTAAATTTTGGGTCAAACGCATTGATCCCATGAAACAATTCGAGCACAATGAAGGTGTTGTGGCTCTCGTATTGTCCAACCATGTCCTTACTAGAAACACACAAGTAATAAAAACATTAACATCTCATAAATAATATAAAGTCGATAAAACAATTATCTAATCAAGAAACAAAAGGATATTTGTACCTTCCTGCTATCTCTTGGAATGTGCTAGTGATGATGAAATCGATATGATTCATTGCAATTAGATCAGCGCTAAACTGGCTTGAAAAGTGATACTTTATTTTCTCTAATGCATGAGCAATGGTACACTGCAAACAATAACTAATATAAGATCTATAAATTATTTGCCAAAAAATGAAACAACAAAAATGGAATTATAAAATTGAGAGACAAATAATAGTACCTGTGTTACACCTAATTTGTGAGCTAGAAATGAGGCGACCAGATTACCCTTGATATAGTTTTCGTTGACCAAATATGTTTTTGCCTCCAACTCTAACGTGATTTCCTTTGCAACGTCCTAAAAGAGTTGCAAGTTCAAATATTTAGGAATTCAAAAAGCGCAAAAATCGATCGACTAAGAATTAAAACATAATGTGACACATCAGTGAAAGTTTCTATATAGGGCCAAACTTCAAAATGATAGATCCATTTGCGAAGAACTCCGTTCTTAGTTTCTTCTCTTGGGAATTAATTTGTCACTACTATTCATGATGATGATGATGAGATCAAGAGCACATTTTCCTGTATGGATGATACTTTATCTCCTGGACCTGATGGTTTTAGGAGTGCTATCATTTAGAAATGTTGGTCTCTAGTTAGTATGGATGTCTGTAAATCCATTAAAAGTTTCTTCATCCACGATTGGATCCTGCCTAGTTTCAATGTCAATCATGTTACCCTAATCCCAAAAGTGGAGTAAGGTAACTCACTAGAAGATTTTAGACCAATTACTATGGAAAACTTTGCTTTTAAGATCATTATAAAGATCCTAGCCAATAGACTTATCATTGGTAATATCTTTTCTCATAACCAATCTGGCTTCATCACATGAAGAAATATCCCCCACTCCATTTCATTTTCTTCTGAATACTATAATGTGTTGGACAATAAAGCTTATGGTGAAAGTATTGGTGTCAATTTTGGTATATTAAAGGAATTTAACACAATAGATTGGAATTTCATTCTTCAGTCTCTTCCGTGACATGTTTTTTCAGTGGATTGATTCAATTCTAAAGGCTTCCAAGCTTTCCATTCTTATAAATGGTACTCCATCTGGTTACTTTAACTGTTATAGAGGAGTGAGGCAGGGAGACCATCTATCTCCTCTATAATTCTGCATTGTTAAGGATGGTATTCCAGCTGGTTACTTTAACTGTTATAAACAAGGACATAGTTTCCCATTTTGTTCCGCAACTTATTTATTGTCGCACGGAGGAATTTCGAAATGGTTTCTTTCCATTGAGACTACCCTATTTCACTACCGTTTTCGGCTTGAAAGTTCTGAAATCCAGAGGGCATTAATGGGAGAGTTTGACCTTCCTTACAAAGCCGTGACCAATGCAGAATATGAGGGTTTCAAGGATAAATTAAGCCAAGTTGCACGCTTAATTGGTCAGTCTGGAATGACTGCTGATGCAAAATTTTACAAGGTGCCATTTGAAGAAGTTCTAGAGCTAGTGGCGATTCGCAGTGTATTTATTCAGAAAGGGAATGCATATGCTGCTATAAATCAGGTGGTTTCACTTATTGTCACATAATTTCGTAGATATCTTTCAAAAGCGCTCATGCTTACAAATAGAAAATGGACTGCCACCATGAGAGATCAAGAGAACGATCGGTTGCAGGGGCGGATACAAGAAGGCGTTATGGTGGCCAGATGCCCACCTTGTCTTTTGAATATTTTTTTTTCAAAGTCAAATTTGTAGGTTAAAATAGTTATAAGTTAAAAGTTTAGGGATAAATAGGAAAAATGCCCATCTTAGTTAAAGAAGTCAGTCTGCCCTATCTGTTGTACTCTCTCTGTAAATAATATTTAATACTAAAACCTTTAACTAATGTGTAGATAGACAGCGAGAGATTAAGAGAATCGAAACCGACTTTAAACTGCTCCAGCGCCGCGATTAAAGAGAGAGATAGTGATCTTCTTTTTCTAGCTTCTGTCCGTCCAAGGTTAGAAGGTTAGTTTAAAATTGCTCTATTTTTTTCTAGCTCATGTCCAGCTATAAACTTGCTCTGTTTTTTTCTAGCTATAAACTTGCTATGCTGTAAAAATCTCAGCTTCTTAGTAAAAATCATTTAAGTGTTAGTAAAAACTTAGGACTTGATTTTTTTTCTGTGTAAAAATCTGAATTTGCTTTGATTTAATTATTTTGTATGTTATAATCTCGTTTTGATTTTATTTGGTAAAAATCTGATCTTTTTTTTGCTTCTAGTTATGCTTAGGTACTTCAAAAAAAATATCTCTCCATTGTCTCCCCTTTTGAGTGATGAAAATGACTACGATCAAAATCATCCTAAGAAAAAGCAAAAAACACCTAAAATTATTTCTACAAAGTCAGGTTTTGATCCAAACAAACTTCCAGTCGACCTCAGCCTATGACCCCCTGTCTTAAGTTATCATTCGGACGTTCAAAATGAGGTTCGGCGGATATATTGTCAAAAAGGGCCTTGCCAACCTCATGATCATAAATTTCTTCAAAGAGATCAAGGGGGATTAAGGCGATTTAATCCTTCTTTGTTTGATGATCATTCAAGTTGGTTAGAATATAGTGTCCAAAAATGTGGTGATCATGCAACGTTTTCAGAAAATGGAATTGACAATGAGGTGATCATGCAACGTTTTCAGAAAATGAAATCTCACTGAGGGCAATTGTAATTACTTTTGTGGATGATGGGAGGTTTTTTGGGATTACTTTTTGTATGTTTTTGATTTTTGTCTAACTCTATATGTAAATGAGTGCAACCACTCTTATGGTGTTATTATAATGAAATTCTAAACACCGTTAGTATCTAATATTTTCTCTTGTACTTGTTGATTTTTTTTTGCTATTATAGATTTATTTATTTATTTTTGACACCCTCGTCCACCTTAGCAAATGTTTTTGGATCCGCCACTGATCGGCTGACGCCTATTATCGAAGCACTGTCGTCAAGTTATCTTGGTCCTGACTATTCTCAACTGAAGGATCGGTTTACACCTTACTGTTCACAACTCATCTTGTGATTCTGGGATTAATCATCCAAACCAATATTTAATTGACAATCAAAAGATCCTGGAATCGAAGAAAAACTCGGTGCATAGTGGGTAAAGAGTAGTTATCTTTGACAATTCAAGGACTGGTAATACTATTATTTTAACCCAGTGTAAGAATCTTGGTGTGGATGATGACAACTTAAAACTTATGAAGGCAACTAACCCTATATGTTCTGGGGTTTCTAGTGATTAGTAAGGAGTAAAAATTATAAAGTTTTAACTGAAAGGATTGCCTTTACGAATGAATGTATTGGGGATATATTATCATTATGTTGTAAAAGCAACCTTCACGTGAAACAACAGGTCTAGAAATATGGACCCATGATTTGGGGATAAAATATGTGACGTGACAGGGACAACACCCAAGGCAGGGGTCTCAATCCTTGTAAGGACATCAAAATAGGATAGCAAAGGATTTCAAAGGGAGCTGGTAGAGGTGCAAGCGGTTAAACCCAAGGCAAGGGTATCAAAACTAATCCTGACCAGGCTGTATTGGTCTGTAGCTAAGTCACAAGGTCGCGAAGCGATGCGGGTACGAGTGCTATCCGAATAGTGTCTATTGGAATACGCCTTATGGCATTCTTAAACTTCTAAAATTGAGCTCGGACGTTTAACCTTCAGATCTTAATCCCACTACTTCCCATATTTTGGTTAAGTATTCTAGTCTCAATACTATCTATTGGAGGCATAAAATGCTATTTGAGATTTTTAGATGTCTTGGTACCTCAATAAAGATAAATCAATCAAGCATTGACAAAAAAATTGGACACTTTTCAAGAGTTCTCATTTAAATGTAATTAATTGAAATTGATCCTCTATCCACTATCTTGATTAAAAGAAAGGACTACTACTTTGAGCAATAAGTTATTAATAAAAATGTAGAGTTATTCAAATGATTCAAGTGGATGTCTCAAAAGATTCCAATTCAGTTAATGTTCCAAAGGCATGATTTTAACCTAAGGGTAGATCCAGAGGTAGGTCTCTTTTAAGGCCCAAATCCCCTATTCCTTAATATAGGGTTGTTCAAAGACCTATTTTTGAGGTTGGCTCTCAATCTAGATCCAATAATGTAGATGATGTGGAATTCAATTCGAATCTCACAGAAGCTCCTGTAATTTTGACCATATCCCACAAATTATAGGAAACATCTATCTCCCTATATAAGAATAAAAGGTTTCATTTTATTTTATTTTTTTAATTTCATATCCATTGTATGATTCACCAAGTAAATAAATTTAGTGTACCTTGGATTAGTTAGGAACCGCTTAATCAGCTTCATAAAAAAAAAAAAAGGATTCATTCGAGTCTTAAATTCCCAGGGGATAGCTAGAGCCAAGAAATACTATGCAAAAGTGAGAAATCAAATATGTAACAATCTATGCCTGAATCTAAGATGGGGGGCTGATGCATGTGTTGATCCGCTAGTAGACGAGGATCTAATCATATTGAATCTATTACAAAAAAGAATGTGATTAGTTATTGTATTAATAAAAAATATGATAAAACAAACAAATCATATGATAAAAATAAGAGAAACATATATCATAATGCTTACATATAAATTTACAACTTATCAACCCTCATTCTTCGTTCATATCATCCCCACAATCATCACCATCAGACATATATGTATCAATTACGAATCCATCTACATCTTATCTCACACAAGATATATTTTGATCATGTTCCAACTCTTGCACACTAAACGACTCGAATGGATGGGCTTCTAATTCTTCTTATGTGGTTGAATAACTATCAAACCTATCTCTAGGTGTCATTTGAACAACTACATGCCAATCTGATTCCAGAGGGTCTTGCATGTACTACACTTGTTCTGCTTCGAATGCAAAGATTAAAGGCTCCTCACTCGATCGATTATCTTTGTACAACAAGTGGTTGGAATTTACTAATGTAAAGATGAACTCATCTGCTCGTTTCCCCAAACGATTTTCTATCCAATTACATTTGAATAGTACAAACTTTTTTCCATTAATATATTAATTTTCTATCCAATGCATCGATCAACTCCCCATGATAAATTAAATCCTTATAACTCCTCTCAAAACCATGCATCTCTATATGACCCTTCACAGTGCATAAGTTGTGGTAGACTTGGTTTACACACTTACTACATTGGCATTTGATGGGTGATGATTGCATATTATTATTCCTATATGCAAAGCTAAAAAACCTTCTGACCCCATCTATGTATTCTTTTGAATTCCAATCACGCGATCTGATCCAACTCTTATCCATGCCAACTCCTTAGATGAAATTTGATTAATCCTTCATCACTTTAACAAAAATATATTAGCATACATATACAAGATATATAATTTAAACATAACAAGTGTATAGGGAGTTGGTGTGACATAATATTAAATAAAACATCATTTGAGCAATGTGTAAGGCTCAATGGGATTCAAAAGCATTTGGCAACATTATATTCCACCTAAAATGTCCGTTTATGCTTTCATGATAATCTTGCAGTGCTAGATACTTTGTAATCTAAAAGTATTCACTTCGTCTCTTGATGCATTTTGTGTAAAATAAGCAATGAATCTCTCCTTCATATCTTTATTGACTGTGACTATGCCAAATATGTTTGGAATTGGATCTCATCTACTTTAAAATATAATGCTTAATACAATTATATGTCTATAATATGGATCCAAGCAATTAATATTGACTTTATCCCACAAGTCAAAGACATATTAATAACTTCCTTCATAAGGACTATAAAACAATTAGTAGTTAGAACAATGAGTGAAGGTTTGTTTATAATAGAACTTATTTATAGGGGATATAGGCTATAAGGCCAATGACACACATCATATGTGAGAATCTAGGATATTAGAATTTTTAAAAACTTACCCCCAAAAAACCTAAACAAGCTTGTTTAGTAATCACGAGATATTTGGAAATCAACATCATTAAAATCATTCTTAATAACAACTTGCTGAGTGGATTAGACAATGCATTTTCAATAATTTTACCCCCAGACAAACTTGTAATAATAACAAGAGTGGGAAAATATATATACATACTTTTATCTTGTTGGATGCTTCAAAACCATCCAATTGGTTAAGAAGCTCCTGCATAGTCCGCTATACTTTGCTAATTCCGTTGCTAGTTCCAAATTCCATGCAAGCAGATCCGATACTATCAATTGATTGATGGTGCATGCTCCCTGTAAAATAGTGAAGTAATTATTAATAGTGAATTTACTACTTTGTACTATATAAAATGCACTAAATTACAGTAGGATACCAATGATTAATAGTGAATTTACTACTTTGTACTATATCAAATGCATTGCATTGAATACTAGTGAATTTCAATTGATATCAGCCAAAAACTAGATCAAATAGCAAGTTAAAACTATTGCATTAACCACTACTGCATAAGCAATCAACATTTTAGCCGTTGTTGTACATAGGTTCAAAACAAAACGAATTCAAATATTACAAAATTAGTAAAACATTAAGCTTGGATAAACGATAAGAGAACGAGTTACACACACGACCCAATAATAACAAATTGGGGTGTCTTCACTAGGAGTACAATCTTAAAAAGATATCAAAATTTTAAAATTGGGTAAACCCTATAAGGGACTCTAATGCATACAATAATACCAACACATGAACATATATAATTTCAAATACTACACAAAAAAATGAGGCAAAAATTAATTTACCGATTGACATGGAGGAGAGTAGCAGAGCCATATTCTCACTCTTCCTCTTAAACTCATGTTTTTCGTTACAGGATCCTCAAAACCTTCCAAATCTACCACTGAAACCCAACAATCTCACAAAGTTCGAGCTCAAAAATTATGAGATCGATCTCAAAGAGTGCTGGCTCATGGTCTTGGAATCTCTCATCAAAATCGATCAAACGGACGGCGGATGTGCGCTCGTGCTTGTGGGATTTGGCCCAATAAGTTCTTCAACTCAACACACACAAAATTCTAATGCCCCAAAGGATTTTCCAATTAGTCCTAAAATGAGTGTATATTAGCTACACCAATTCGAGACACTCTTCCAATGTGGGACTTAAAACAAAATATATGCCCTAGCTTTCTTATCTGAAACACAAATTTATTCTTTATTTTTCAAAGTTTACGCACAAATTTATTTTTTAGGTCCAACACCCTCGTATGATCATGTTATACAGAACTTATAAGGAAACAATTACAAAATAATGAATTGCTTCATTTTTACATGTACCCTATTTCATAATGGTATATAAATATTTTGTACGTGATTGAATTATAGTCAAATTCTTGCCTCTTAATGTTACGTAGCACAAAATTTTAATTTTGTCTTTAAGAGTATTTAAAGCTTATAAATTTACGTGCATTCATATATTCCACTTCAAAATTCATATTACTACTTCTAGATCTAGGTGAAACTAAATGCATCAAATTGTGTGGAAGATTGAAACCGAGTACATTTGAGCGGGATGTGTTTTAGGAGATGGATCACAACTAAATGCATCAAAACTAAATGCATCAAAATTCATGTTACATTTGAGCTCGTCGTCCATATGATAAAGAAAGCTACATTGGTTTTCGAATTTCACCGTCGTGTAAGAGAGAGATCATGGGTAGCATTTGAGCGAGATGTGTTTTAGGAGAATGTAGCATTTGAGCGGGATGTGTTTTAGGAGATGGATCACAAAACCCTAACCTTCTGTCGGTCTTGCTACGAGATAGAGAAAATGGGTTGAGATCGTGTGTAGCATTTGAGCGGGATGTGTTTTGGGAGGAAATGTGATTTGGTCAGGGGAAGGAGCTGAGCGGGCTTCATGAAAAATAGATTTGCTAATGGGATGGAATGTAGGGACCCGTCCCATAAGGATTTAAGAGACCAAAGTTTTAGGGACGGATAATAAACCGTCACATATAATACTCTTCTCATGTATTATTAGGGACGGGATGACTCTAGACGTCCCTAATAAATATGTATATAGGACGGGTATGGAGACCGTCCCAATTAATTAGCTTTAGGGACGATTGTGATTGAACGTCCCTAATATGTCAGTCCCAATAGATTATTTTTTTTGTAGTGTGTCCTAGGAAGTTGAAGTCTAGTGTCCTGTTGGTTCCCGAAACCCTTATTCGACGTTTTACATCTATTTGGGTTATGAAGTCACTTTTAGAGGCGCTAGATGGTAAACTAGTTGATTCTCACATTCTTGCACATGTTTCGTCTCTTGCCATATCATATGAACGATTGCTTGCATGGTTTATTTTGTCATACGCTAGTTGTGCTTCATGATATATTCTTGCTAGTGTCATGATATGTGTACTTTTTGTATTATATTTTTCTTTATTGAGTCATATTTGAAAAATACAAAAAGATTTTGTTTTTAAAAAATATTTTGAAAAATTCAAAAAGATTTTTGATTCTTTGTGTGTTTTAGTTTTACACATTTGGTATGGCATATTATTGTGTTTGAATCCAATTCACTACGCAATTTCCATGTGGCTAGGACATTTGGTTATGACTTTAAATGCTTAGGTTGATCTTAACCATATTTATGGAGTTGTTTCGAAATTGACTTGCTTTATGGATTCGACTTTATTTATGCCTTCACACACACATGCACGAACTTATTAGATTTTGATTTCATGATGTACATTTGAGCTTGGTGAGATGTTCTCTTATCAATGTTTTCATATACATGTTTATTTACTATGGAGGATTAATGCATTTAAGAACCATCGCCCGTGAGGATTTATATAAAATTTGAAAAAATAATGAGTGAACTCAAGAAATGGTTGTGAGTGAATAATAATCACATCATGAATGCCACCGTTTGAAAAGAGCCCAAGAAAAAATTAAGGCAATAAAAATAATAATAATATGCCAAATAGGGGCCAAATTTGTTTAGTTTAATATATTCATTAAAAAAATATTATTTTGAGGGAGTTTGGATGGAAATATCAACGAGTTTGCACAATGACAATGTATCCTAGTTAAGCTTATTTTGTCATGACGCTATTGATTTATAGAATAATTATTATTATAGGATTGTGTGCATTGTGCTTGTTTTGTTCATTAAGTTCAATTTTATTTGTCACTTGAGGCTAAAGCTTAGGTTGATAAAGTTTTGCGGTCAATTATAAGTTCCTGAACATATTTGAGTGTTTGGGTTATAATTATTTTATTACTATTTCACACCCATTCATTCCATTCCACACGTTTGGACACATCGATACTATGCTAGTGTGTAAATTTATGTGTTTTGTGTCATGTTTGGTGTTTGTTTATACCTATATACGTGTGCCGAATTTTCCTTTATATATTTTGCATATATTATATATGGCATGTTTGTTGTATTTGTTTGTTTAAAAAAATTGAAAATTTTAAAAAATAGTTGGTGTGTCCGCCTTTGAGATAATCATTACATATGCTTAATTTAAATCTTTTGTGATGATATATTTTCTTCGTCGTGATGCTTTACACTTAATGTTTATTTGTTTCTACTTCTTTGCTTATTTTTCTATTTCGATAAAAACAAAGGGGGAGAGCAAATTAAAATGGAGTTTTTAATGAGTTTGAATTATTGGGGAGAATTTATTTATGCTTACTTTGTTTTAAACTCTATGCGTCACGAAGGTATTGTTGTCTCATGTGTGTAGGTACTTAAAGAGGAATTTAAAGACACACGGATGAAGACAATGTTTGGAAAAGGGAAGAACAAAATGTTTTGAAAGAAAAAAGACTTATGTTGTTCCGTTCTAGGGTTGGGAAGGATATACTTATTCTCGTAATAGGAGATTTTGATTTTAATTTGATATTTGGTCAATTTGTTTGTTTTGTACAGGAATACCCAAAGGGGGAGAATTGTAAGAATAATTTTTCTAGCATTGTTCATAGCATAACTGTAGGCTAGTTTGGCGTATCCCGTTACAAATTATCACGCACCGAGAAGACGAACCGAACTCAAGCACCTCCAAGTTTGAAGACTTCCCGACATCCCCAAAGGTATAAAATTAATTCATGAAATGATGTTTGGGATGTTTATTTTTTATCAACAGACGAATAAGACTGTTTTACTTTAATAAAAGATGTTTTGGGAAGACCTGTAGGCGAAGTTTTAGAAAAAAGTTTTTTTTGACGTTTCAGTCGTTCAAACGACATGCTGTTGTCGTTCGAACGACCCGCCGACTTAAGGTTTGTTATCAATACCAGTTTTGCGGATCAATTTGTTTAAGAATTTTTCAAACATGTTTCTGCATATCAACAGCAAAATTTCTTCAAAGTTTTGTATGCCTAAACATTGTTTTAATTTAACGAAAAGCGTCTTTGAATATTATTCTTGTGAATTAGTTTAGAATCCTAGAATGTTTTGTATCTCTTGCATTACTGACTTGTGATACCTGCGGGGATTCACTGATGAAGACGAAGGCTGAAGCTAATTTGGAGGACTATGGTCATGTGATTCTTGCGAGAATCATAGTTTTTCCTTAGAAATTTTTGAAGAATAGTGTGTTATGCTTGTGGGGGATCAAGTAGCCTGTAAGTTGAGTCTTTCGTAAATTTCTAAGTGAATAAAGGTTTTTACCCGAAAGTTTTTTTTTCCTGAAACTTGGCCTTTTCATAATTGCGTGGTTTGATTTAGATTTTTTATCACCATAGTTGCATACTTAGGATAAACAAGATAAAATTTGTTTAAAATTCGCTTTTGCATATTTAAAATTGGTGTTGCTATCTTTTGTGTGAAATACCCTTTTCGATTATTTTGTGCTTACACTGTGTGTATTGTATGTGTTAATGTGTATGTTATGTGTGTCTGTGTGTATGTGTATATATGCGTGAGGCTAAAATATCGAAATGAGACTAAATGTAAAAATACCCAAAATAAAACAAACCCTAAGACGAAAATGTGAAAAATACTGAGATTAAACAAACCTAAATTTGAAAATACTAAAATTTTGTAATTGGATTTTAAACTCCAAGGTTTTAAAGCATTTTGAAGAGATTGAGGATATGGGATTCGATTTGTATCGGTCTAAGCCAGGTTTACTGTAATTAAGAAATATATTAAGTTTGTGTTAAAATAATATTAGCTCATTAGAATCTTAACTTAATTCATGAAATCGAATTTTAATCACATTATAACCTAATTTTCTTAGTATGATTATTTGGATGTTAAGCCTTAATCACAAAGTAATGAATTAGGGTAGGTTTGATGTTGAACCGATTTAAATGACCCACCACGAGTTCATGTAATCTGAATACGAGTTCATGCAATCACAAAGCAATATATTTCAATTTAATATATTATGTGTGTTTATGTATGTGTATGTATTATGTGTATTTGTATGTATATGTATATGTATGTGTGTATGGGGTTAAATACCTAAATGAGATTGAAATGTGAAAATACCCAAATAAAATAATCCCTAAGACTGAAATGTGAAAATATCCAAATTAAAAAAACCCAAATGTGAAAATATTAAAATGTTGTAATTGAATTTTAAACCCTAAGGTTTTAAAAGATTTTGAAAAGATTGAGAATATGGGATTCGATTTGTATCGATTAAAGCCAGGTTTACGTACACACACACACACACATATATATATATATACACACACTTACATGTATTTTTTACTCGGAAGGATGCATAACAATGTTAGGATTAAATAAAATAAGATAAACTTAAATTGGGTTGGTTAAAAAATAATATCCAGTTAATGATTAATTAAAGCCAATATTTGTAGGACTCATATTAACACCATCATATATTTTTCTCAGGAAAAATGAGGCACGTTGATAATCACTAGCAACAAGAGTATTAGAAGTTACAATTGGACCGCACTTATACCTCTTTTATTAGTGCGCGCCATTTAAAGGGTACTCTTATTTACAAGTACGGGAATAAGAAGATAAAAAAGTTTAGCTACCTTGCAAATCTTGGAGTTCATCTCTCGCAAGTGTACATGTCCGATCATATTCTATTTTTCCTTCCAGAAAGCTGGGATGAGGCTGTAGAGAATATGTTTTGCATACATAATCTTGATGTAGCCCTGACGTTCCTTCCGATGTTAGAGAAGGCAGAAAAAACATTCACCCATTGTATATACAACTACATAAAGAGAGCGTTGACCAAGACTGTGATGTCTCACGACATATGCATATTAAATTGAATATTCTCAATAAGTTTAAGAATAAAGGATATCGAGTTCATGTAGCAGACATCTATATATCAATCATAGATACGCTTCCTGGTAGTTGGACACATGCAAAAATCCATAGATTTTGAAAAAGTAATATCGAATGAATGGAGATCAGACACAATGAACATATTGTAAAGTCTTATTATGAAAAGGTATATGCATACATATAGTCACAAGCATGATTAGTTTGTCATAAATATGTTAGTAAAATGATTTCGTCGCTTATTGTTTTTTTATTGCAAAAAATGTCGAGCGACAATGGACATAACATACCAAGTGATGATGTCACATATTTCCTATACCTCAACAACTATTCTCATCACCATTCCATTAGTTCACTCTACCATAATGTCTATGAGTAGGCAAAAAATGTCTGTTATTCTAATACCCCAGGTCCCGCTCTGGAGACCTCCCGAGCAAATGAGAAGAAGCCCATTAGTTCTCCCTTCTCAAGAATAATCCTACTGGCAATAAAAATGACCTCCAGAAATTCAAATCTCAGTGTTTGTCAGTTGGGAAATGAATGTGGTAGTTAGGGCAGCAGCGAACTGAAACTTAATTGACCAAGCCATAAAGGATGATGTTTTTGACCAACTTTATAAATTTTTTTCATTACCCAATCATTCAAAGAAAAATGTTCTTTCTCGAATTGCTAAACAACCGAGAACACATCCGAGAAACCTTCGGTAGAGACATTTTCCAATGGGAGCATCGAGCTCTGACATTTTGTTTGTGAAAGATGAAATCCCTTAAAGTATTGAAATGTCGATTAATCAATGGAACCATTTTTTGAAAAATGAGGCGATGGATAAAAATCTGGTCTAGAGGGAGAAAAATAAACAAAACAGAGCAAAGAGAGTTGATATCCATAGGCTGGGATCTAAATCATATGAAGATTTTAAGAGTGAATGGTTAGATAGGACAAAGGACAATTTATATGCCGATAAAAAACCTACTCAGGGCAAATTGTACGTGTATGTCTAACGGGACAAAAATAATAAATTCCCACCAAACTTGACTCCGAATCTGGTGAGTATGACCATTTATATATATATATATATATACGGTATATAAAATAATATAAAAATCATAAGACTAAATATAATTTCATGCTACAAGAATTTATCGATGCCATTAGCAGTCAATCCACTTCGAGCCCTCATGATGACATTGAAAATGATGCCCTAACCTGGACCTTTAAAATTGATAAAAGATGGAGGGTGAGAGGTGTCAGATCACATATGCTAAAAACCAAATTAAAACACGCTACACCTCTCGTGTACAAGCTCTCTTTGGTGAAGAATTGCATCTCAAGCCAATTGGAAAGTCAGTCCAAGATAAACGGGGATGTGTAAGAGATTAAGAGTGATGTGGGAGCGTTGACAAATTAAATCAGGCGCTTTATGTTCTTATTTGCTCAAGGTTTTCGGCCCCCAATGCCTTCTCAAGGTTTTACCTACCCTTATTCTCAAGGTTTCCCTATCCTCCATCTCAAGGTTTCTCCTCCCATATGCCTCCTCCTTCAACATTTCCCTTCCGTGTGCCTCGACCAACCACATTCCTTAAATCATTGCCATGTACTCATGGTGACTATGGAGAGCAATACAATTTTAAGGACTTGACCAATAATTGGATTATTGGTGTGTGCACATTCATTTCCTTGATTATAGGAACTAGTGTTCACAATCTCCCTTTGTAAATGGGTGAGGCTCAGATAAGGTTGATGAAATATACAACGGTTGCAGAGAAATGACTGTGCACATTGACAATGGAGATGGGATTGTGTTGAAAACCTATCATAATTGTCTTATCACCTGGACAGTTTATTTATTTGTCAAGCCTAGGCTATGAATAATGTTTAATTTGAGAACAAATTATAATATTTTGTTTATTTAAGTTATTTTAAGTTTGTGGGTCATTGGTTGATAATTTTTGTGTATGCAACATGAATTTAAGTTTAAATTGAGTTGAATAATTTGAATGAGTTATGACTTGTGCATTCTTATAGGCAACATGACCTTTGTTCCAATATATTAATACTGGTGAATTATATTTTGAAGATTACCTAATGGATTTTCCACAATACAAAGAGTGTATGGGGAGAGGAAGCGAATATATGATAATTATGCAAAGGGAGTTCAAGAATTTATTAAATACACATATCGAAATCTTAAAAGTGATAAGATTCCATGTCCGTGCACCTGTTGTATGAACGAAAAATATAATTTCTTAGAAGACGTTGAGTTGCATTTACTAAAGTGGGTAATTTACAAGCGTATAAGATATGGACATACCACGGTGAAAAGAATGTACCTTATGTTTTGAAAGAATTATCGATTCGCGTAATGAAACCCCACCGAGTGGAAGTGGTATATGATTCTCCAAACCATCGTCCTTTAGCACACCTAACTGATGATTCTTACGGAGTCCACCACCATCAAAACTACCAACCTATGGATACAGATGATCTGAATTATGACTAAGTCAATGAAAAAATTGATGCTGAATTACCAGAAGATCAGGAATACATACGATTGAAAGTAAATGAGCCATTGTATACAGATTGTGATGAAGATCAATCGATATTATTTACAATGATTGGTTTGCTCAATTTGAAGAGTCAATATGGTTTGTCGGGAAACAACGTAACCATAATTTTGAAGTGGGTTAAAGGCAATTACCCAAAAGAGAAGATATTACTAGATAATTATCTTAGCATGAAGAAGAGCTTGAAGGGTTTGGGTTTAAAGTACAAATATATTCATGCATAAAAGTATGATTGCATATTATACTACAATGAGCTTGACGAGAAGGTTGAGTGTCCTGTATGCAGTGAGCCTAGATATGTATCTTACGAGAATGGAAATGACAAGACTATAAAATATCGTGAGTGCTCACAAGTTCCACATAAAGTTTTGAATAATTTTTCCCTCGGGCCATGGTTAAAATGGTTTTTCACTATACCGTGGATAGCAGAGGCCATGACATGGCACACTTGATGCGAGGTGTGTGGTAATCTCACGAGTTATTTGGTTGATTCACTTATTTGGAAAACTTTTAAATGTAAGACACCATGAATTTGAAAAGGAATCGCGCACTGTCCATCTTTCTATCAATCGATGGGTTTAAACCTTTTGGTAATTTAAGCATTAATCAGATTTATTGGCTAGTTCTCAAGGCGCCTTTAAGTCTCCTTTTAACACTATGCATGATAAAGGAGTTCACATTATTGTCTTTATGAATACCCTACTTGAAGGCTCTCGGTGATGATATTAATATATTCTTAGCCTCATTAATCAAAGAACTTAAAGAGTTGTGAGATAAAAGTGTGAAAGGTGTTTGACTCTTATAAGGGTGAAGAGTTCACACTTAAATCAATAGTGATATGGGTAATCAATGACCTTCCAGCTTATGGGACCTTGTCTGGTTGTAATGTTCATGGTTGTCATGGATGTCCCATATATAGGGTGGAAACGAAAGCCACTTGGATATATCATAGTGGTAAGATGAGTAATACTAGCCATCATAGATTTTTGTCGACCAATTACCCTTTGAGGAATAACAAGTCTAACTTCTTACCTATCTCTCATGAGTGTTAGACAGAGCTTGATCTGCTATCTGGTTAGCAAATTGAGCAGAAGGCGAAGGCTGTGACTACAGGGAATATGTATGTAGGCAAACCCCCTTAGTTTGTAAGCCTAAAGCGTAAAGCTAGGGAGAATACGAATGACCCTAATAAAATGAAGGCATGGTCCATGCAATCAATATTTTTTATTTGTCATATTGAAAATCATCTTGTAAAGCATGTCATCGATGTGATGCACGCGGAGAAGAATGTTGCATAACATCTGATAGGAATGTGTATGGGTGGATCTCATTAAAAAAATGGAGATAAAACATGTCACGATCAATAAAATATGAAAATAAGGAAGAAATTATGGTTAAAAATGATCTTACAACATGAAAATTTTCTACTCCCGACTGCTTTCACTTTAACTACTAGTGAGAAGAATATCCTCCTAGACACATTGTTCAACTTGAAGACTCCTAATGGTTATTTCGATAATCTGTGTAAGGTAGTAAGCTACCAAACAAATGACCTAAAATAGTGCAATTCTCATGAGTGGCACATCATCATTAAATTAATCCCTCTATTATTTAGGCATTGATTCTTTGAGCACAAAGATCTCTACCGGGAAATTATGCAAATAAGTTTGTGCTTTACTCTAGTTTGTGCAAAAGTGCTAGATAAAAATCACATTAAAGCCTCAAAATCAACTTTAGCCGAGGCAATTTGTGTTTAGAGAAATATTTTCCTTCGTCCTTCTTTGATATTAACAACCACCTTCTTTTGAATTTATGCGACGAGGCTTTATTGTTTGATCCCATCAGGTATCGCCGAATGTATCCTTTTAAGCACTTGATGAAAACCTTCAAAGATTATGTTAAGAATACACGATATATTGGAGGGTCAATTGCTGAAGAATACATAACTATGGAATCATCGTTATACGCTCAGGAACATATGCCAGAATAAGAGTTGAGGAGGTTCAATCCTCATGGAGAATGAATGATAGAGAAACCTGGCGAGTTTGATGATGAATTTCCTTTTGGTAACCTTAAAGATGTGAGACTCACTAATCTACAATACGAGCAAGTAACTCGTTACGTCTTCAAATCACAAGATGAAGTTGAAGATTGGAGAGAGTAAGTAACTATGTAATTAACTGAATTATTCTTATTTGATTATATGTATTCTCTATATTATGATCTAAACTCTAAAATTTACCTGAATTATGGTAATGATTGCTCAAAATTAGGGGAAAAATTGTACGATGACTGATTTTAGGGCATGGATATTAAAAGAAGTAATTTCCACCTCTTATATGTGCGGTTATTTATTCATGTGTAATAAAAATATGCCCTAACACAAATTCATTAATAAATGCATCTTCTATTAATAGGTGATGTCTCTTACAAGATTTCACGCCTAGCAAAAGGTCCCAAATTTCGTGCGAAAGAGTTTGAGAAATTTTTAACCAACAATTTTGATTTTGTTTCATATTTATGTGAGGAAATTTTTTAACTCAAAACATCGGAATTTCAAATTCTGCCTTGACTACCCGTGTCACTAGCAAAAGTGATAAAAATACAAAAGATATGGTGCTAACCTATTATGGGACTGTCCAAAAATTCCCAAAACTCGATAATTTAGATTTCATAGAAACTGCTATCTGTTATGATTGGAAGAAGGTGGAGAACACTACAATTACTTATAAAGTTCATCTTAACTTAAAACTTATCATGGTAGATTTATCAAAGATGAAGACTAAAGATCGCATAGCCGACGAGCCTTTTATTTGTACTTTTAAAAAATATAAAGAAAGTATTCTACTCAAAGGGCATAAATGATGACAATTGGTATATTATTGTGCATGCACCAAAGGGTATGACTGCTCAAGTAGTTGCATTAAAGGCTCCTAAAGAGTTTTAGTCTGCTCTTGACGATAACCCTAATTTGAAGGACCTTTTAGTTAATTTAGGGAAAGATTGAGTATCAAAATATTATTTTACCCTTGACAATCCTATTTGTATCCTATTATTATATTAACCCTTGACAATCCTAGTCGTATCCAAATTGTATCCTATTATGATATTGGCATTTTAGTTTGATTCATGAGTGTAATCACTAGTGAAGATTTTATGTCATGCACGCTTTAATGTTTATCCTTAACTATAAAAGTTTTGCCAAATCATAATTTTTTCTTGTGCTCTATCTTCCTCCCACATTTAAGGTCTCGGTTGTGATGAAGTTATTCTAATAGTGTAAATAATTTTGAACTATTTGGTAAAATATCATTTTGCTTTGTTAATAACATGTTGAAATCCTTTTCATTGTTAATGAGCTTGTCTTATTGGTTATTTGGGCATACTTTTAAGGAAACTTGATGCTTGTTGGTTTCATCCCCGAAAACCCTCACAAGACAACACTCATCCACTAGGGTAACCTAAGGGTTTAATGACTTATTGCATATGCTAAATGCAATCGTGTTCCTTACGAAAGTGGATTTTTATTATATATATATTCTAGTTATTTTGTCTTTTTTTTCCTCAGTTTCATTCATCTTTATTGATAGGGACTAGTAATGTGTAAGTTGGGGGTGCGATTAGTAAGGAATATTGCATTTAGTAGCCTTTATTCTTTCACATTCTAGTATTCTTTTATTCAATAATTCCTATATTTAAACTCATATATTATATAACCTATATTATTTTTGTATATATGTTTTGTGAGGTAAATTTGAGCTTTTGCAGGTATTATGGATGCATAGTGTGAAGTTGGATGCATTTTCAGAAAGTTTTATCGCAAGATGAAACTTCAAGGGCAATTTGGTATTTTAAATTCTATATTTTGGATAGTGTAAAATTACCAACATGTATATCATCAAATTACGTTTGCGTGGCCACCGATTATGCGTTATTCCGATCCCGAATGAGGAAGTTATGTCATTTTTGGAAAGTTTCGACATGTTCTTTTATTTTAAGGGTAATTTGGTAATTTCATACTATATAATTTATAGGGTTTCAAAGAAACAACATGTATAGAATTGAATTATCTTCACGTGGGTTCCAACCGTTATTTTACTTATGCTACATGTGCCCCCACAACGACGGGTTCACTTATCCCAAGCCTACACTTCCCAATAGGTACCGCCACCCGTGCTTCCCCAACATCAACACCAACATTGTGATTCACGTAATATCGTGCATATGATCCCCTTAAAACATTTGAATTTGGGTCCATTTTATTTATATAAAAATTCAGATGATTAGATAACTCAAGTCCTTTAAAATGGTAGAAATGAATAAAGATTTATAGTTTCAAATTCGAATCATTTTAACTGCATGATTAAATATACGATTAATCGCACGCGCAAATACCCTTGTAGATACTCCATCCTAGGACCCCCTAAGCACCTCTTTTTGACCCTAGCATTCACTCGTTAACCGCAAATCCTAGGTCATACTTCGAGTATCGATCTAGAGACCATCAGACGCTCCCACACCTTGTTTGACTCTGGCCAACTTTCTCACCCGAGCGAAATATCAATAAATCTCTGAAGGGCTCTGAATACCCTTTCTAATAGTCCTCTCAATTCGCGAATTGGACTTACGGCTCGGACGAATGGTCCGTATTACTATCAAAAATTGATGTGGAGGCCACCGGGCGCTCTCGAGCCCCGTTTGACTCCGATCAAATTTCTTGCCTGAGTGAAAGATTAATGAGTTTTTAAAGGGTTCTAAATCCCCTTTCTAACGATCTGCCCTATGGGCGAATCGTCCTTACGATTCAGACGAACAGTCTATTTTACCCCAAAAATTAATCTAGAGGCCACTAACCGCTCCCGGTCTCTGTTTAAACCCGGTCAACTCTCCATCTTGAGAGATTATCAATGAATATTCCAAGGAATTTGATTAAACTTTCCAACAGTCCACCCCATGCACAAATCAGCCTTACGGTACGGATGAATGACCCATTTTACTCTAATGTGTCACCGGGTTCTTCTAGGCCCCATTTGACCTTGGTAAACTCTTTAAACCGAACGAAGCTGAATAAAATCTCGAAGCCTCTAAATACCCTTTCCAATGATCCATCGGGTGAGTGAATACCCCTTACGGTTCGGATGAACGATCATTTTTCCTTCAAAAACTCCATGTCTAGTGACCAACGGGTGCTTCCGGGCCCTGTTTGACCTTAGAGAGGATCAATGGATTCTTAAAGGGCTCCGAATACCCTTTTCAGGTTCCACCCCGTACACGATTTTAACTTAAGATTCGTATTTTACGGTCATTTTTTTGAAAAATCTATCACAGACTGCCAAATAGCACCCTTAGGACTCTGCCTATCGGTAGTGTGTATAGGGTTCGATGCCGAGAGGCAGGTCCATGACCCTGTCGATCGGCACCCCCTAGGACCTATAAATATATTCCATGACCTCACTTTGAAAATCACCCCTGAACATCCCTTTCAGCAATTCGGAGAACATTCTCTTGAATTCAAAGGTGTTCCCTTCTTAAAAAGCCCATTTTCCACATTCCTTTCATCCTTTTCATACTTAATTGAGTAAATTCCCCCCATATCCTCATACCACCATCACCTTGTTCCAAGGTCAGCGCATCAACATTCAAGATCCACTTCAAGTCTTCATATGGAGGTCCAATTCTCTATCCTTGTCTCTAAATTCTCTTATTATAGCATTAGTTGCTTTATTTAAACTTCCGTGTTTCATTTTGTTACATCACATACCTTAATTTCAAACCTTTATTATTAGCATTTGCACATACTTTTTTCCCATAAAAAAACCAAAAACAAGAAAAAAGGGTTTATCTATAAATTCCAAAAGAGGGATTCTCACTACACATTCTCACATGTAAATCATGTTTGTCTCTACACACACATATAAGATCCGAGTGTGGATTTATGGGTTAAACCCCACCCTATTTTATCTTCGAACTACGTGGACTTTGTCCCTAGAATCGAGTCCTCCCATATGATCATTTGTTATATTGTTTTTATTTTACATATATATTTTCTTAGTGGATGTCATATTCTTGCATGCTTGTGTATTGTCCGATGTATACATTCTTTGTTCAATGATGACTTGTGACTCGACAAACACTTACATTATATTTCAGCAACACCCCTAAGGATGAATTCACTCCATCCCTTTTCATAATGCGAGTTGAACAATTCTATTCTCCATTTATATTATGCACATAAGTACACACTTCACGGAGTCTAATATGAGAAGGCTAACATGTTCCCATGAGAGACCTAAAGGTTAGGATGTGTGCCTAACACCTTCCCATTCCGTAACTTAGCCCGGGACCTTTGAACTACTTGGTTTTGCAAGCATTAGTATTGTCCTTGATGTCGTTCTCTCGAGGCGACAATATTTCCTTTCCATGTTTTGTGCAAAATAGGTCGACGACTCTATCTCTACACATTACCCCACATTAATGGAGACCGAGAACCCCAAGAAAGGGCACAATCCCGCGTGTACGCAAGAAGAGGGAAACCCCTCCCAGCCCCCTTGGGATGGCCACAATGGCGACTCTGCTGGGGACGTTTTAAGATGACTAGACTCTATTTCTGCATGGGTATTGTTCTTTTCTGCATGTGTGCATGTGCACCTACCTGTATGTTCTTTTTTTCTCCTCTATGTGCTTTTGTGTATATCTTCTTCATGCATATGTATCACTTTCCACCCACTTATATGCTTCGTACACTTCTATATATTCTCCATGTACACTTCACGCACTTACACTTAGGTTCACTTTTACTCACATGCTTCACACAACACTTAGGATATCCATGTTTAGGCTTCACTAGCACATACCCACACTTCCCACACTTATATATATATATATATATATATATATATATATATATATATATATATATATATATATATATGCTCCCTTACACATATCACACACCATTTTTAGTTGATCCATCTATAGGCTCACTACCACACACACTCATTTGTTTATATTCCCATGTCCTTTACTCACTCACATATATCCATGCGTATTATAGTATCCATGCTAGATTTACTTTTCATAATACTCGTATATGCTCCCTCATTAGTATAGTAGTCCCTTTACTCATCATGCAAAAAAAAATACTCTCTCTCTCTCTCTCTCTCTCTCTCTCTCTCCCTTTCTCTCTATAATATGCTAATTAAGACTCATGCATTTTTTCACACTATATTAACAAGAGCATGGTAATATTGACCAAATTTTTTTCCAGTACTAGGGGGTCACTTTGTGATGGGTACTGATCCTATGGGGCACAATTAGCCTAAACAATATGACTCTCACCTTCCATTGACCTCGTACCATTAACGTATATCAAACGGTTCCCCCCGCATCATTTCGTTTGATCGAAGTCATGACATGAGGTATATAGAAGGGAACTCGTTCACGTACGTTGAGTATATCAAATTCTCTCTCACACGTACTGTCCCCACGAGGTATATAGTGAGGCAACTCACGTACACTCAGGTATATCAAATGGCTTGTCCACACGTACTGATGAATGATTGCCCTTATTGGTAATAGGTATATCATGAAAGTCATGTCAAAGGGGGGAACCCTTCCACTAACCCAACAATTTCATAAACCTCATATCGATGTCAAGCCTAGGGCACTCATATTTAGTTGTCGGTTACCATGTGAAACTCTACTGAAATTCGAGTTCGGCTTATCGCTTGAATTTTCGTGCTATTTTGCCTTTTTCAAAACAGGACCTCATCCTTGAGCTTGGAAACAAGTCAAACGGTATCTTACATATTTTCAAACCCTATTTTCCCAGGTTTGGGATCTGTTCGACATTTTATCTGTATTTAGGAAAATCTAATAATAAACATTAATAATAATAATCATGCGAGATTCCTCTCCTTTTCCCTCATTTTTCAAAAATACCAAAAAAAAATTTTCTCCTCCTTCCAAAATACCAAAAATTTTCTCCCTCATTATTTCAAAAACAATTTCGAACTATTATCCCTCTCAGGTCGATTGATAACTTGCTTTTTGGTATGTTTGTGTCGTTGTCTTCAAAGCCAAGTTAATAAAAAATTTCCTTCAATTACCTACACAAAAATATAACAAACTTGCATAGAGGTAAGTACGAATGTCAATCCTAATCTAAGGAGTGAAACAATTGAAAAATAATGCAATTCATTTTTTATTTAATTTCTTTTCATATTTTTTTTACTGTGTTTTTTATATTTTTTTTAGCCTTTTTTAATATTATAAAAAATTTCAAGGGTGAATGAAGACTAAATGAAAGGAAGAAATATACTAAACTAGGAGGAAAGTTTAATGAAATAATTAAAAAGTGTGATGAAAAATGATGAATAAAATCTAACACAAAAATAAGAGATAAAATGAGGAAATAAATGTGAGAACAATCAAGGAATGAGACTACACCACATATTCTAGTTAATCTAATCAATTAATTAGTTCATTTGAAATATCCCAAATTAGTGTTAAAATTCCAAGTCAACTCTCGTCGCAAATAAAATTTTAAAATTAACATTTTAGAAAATTAAGTGTAAACCCCCACAACTCTAGAAAATTGATTTATACCCCTTTTAATAAATCACTCACTAGGATCGATTCATCAAAATTCATATAAATATTAGAAAATAAAATTTAGAGTAGAAATTCAAGGAATAATACCACACTTGAGAAACCCCTATCTCTAGTTCGATTCTAAAATGGGTATTATATCTCAAATTTCTATTTTCTCTCGAAAATCATTTACGCTCTCTCGAGGCGTAAATTGAAGGGTGAAGGATCAAAATTAACATTCAAAGGGAATTTCAAATAAACAAACTAATTAATTAAAATAACATTAAATAAGGTTTCATCCCACCCCTTGAAAGGAGTTTTAGCCTAACATGGTTAATAAAACACAATAATCAAGTAATTAAAGGCATTAAAATAAAGTAGAAGAGATAGGAGAACATATTTTCAAACAAGTCTCCTTGATTTGTAAAATTGAACTCTGATTATTCATTGAACTTGAGTATCATCCACATTTGATTTGAGCATCCAAAAAATTTTCTAATTCAACACATCACTCAATTGAATCTCTCAATAATTTTATTTCTCACTAATCTCTAAAAAAGAGAAAATAAAAACTACACTAAATAAAACTAAAAAAATATTTCTCTCTCAAGTCTCTAGAATTCTACTTGCTTCTCTTCTCTTTCTTGGGCCTTGGGTATTCTTAAATAGTAGGCACAACGGAGCAAGGGGAAATTTGGGAGCTTTCAAGCACATGTGTGCATGGTAATGGTGAGGTAGTTAGGGTGAGGGTATAATGGGAATGTGCACACATGTGCATGTGTAATGGGTGAGAAAAAAAATCTAAGTTTCTTATAAGGATATTTTGGGTATGGGGAAAAGGACATTTAAACATGTGGGGTATTATGGCTTGGTTTGGAATTGGCAGGTGGTTGAATTCGTATTTGGATTGTGAAGGCTTAGAAATGGGTTTGGGTAGGATGGGTTTTGAAGGTGGGTCTCGGGTAGGAAGTAGCTTGGGTAGCAATAGGGGTGGTTCCGGGTTGAAGGTACGAGGGTTATGGGTCGCGGGTTGAATTCAAGTTGGAGGTTATAACCGGGTCAGATAGGGTCGCTGAGGGGTCTCGGTTACCCAAATATGGCAGGGGGTAAGGTGGTCGGTGCAAAGGGTCTCTCCGTCATAGTAGGAGGTGAGAAAATCGGGTCTGATCGGGTTCGGTGAGAGGAGATGGGTCTGATTTGGGGGATTGGGTTAAGGTTTGGGATAGGGTGGGGAATGGGTTGGTGAATGAAAATGGGTATCCTTTTGTTAATCGAGGCGAGGAGAGAGAGTGTGTGGGGAAGATGATGGGTGAGAGGTTTAGGTGTGGTGAGGTGTATGTTAGATAAGGTGTTTGTGGGTGTTTAAATTGCAAATAAAACAAAAATAAAATATTTACAACCTAAAAATAAAATCTAAGAGTACATAAAATAAAACTAATAAAACTAAAATTAAAATCTATAAAAATTAAAATCTAACCCATAATAAACATTTACAAATCTATAAAATAAAACTAATTAATATAAATTCTATTAAAACTGAAAAAAAAAATTCTTATCCTAAAAATAAAAGACTCAAAATAAAATAATACTAATGAACCCAATAAAATATAATGAAACTAAAAATAAAAACTAAAAATCAAATAAAAATAAAACTCACACCTAAATATATACGACACACACGACTAAATCTAAAAAATATATACAACGTTCTAAACAAAATATAAAATAAATCCTAAAAATTAAAAATGACTCAATTAAAAATCTAAAAGATTAATAAAAAATAAAAATAAAAAAAAGTGCAAACTAAACACACGAGGTTCGGGAATGGGTTTAGGTGAAGGTTAAGGGACATGATAATAGACATAGGGATTAGGTTTAAGCTCATTGAACCACGTAAATGTCGCATTTTACCTCGAAATATAGCTTTTAAACCCGCAAGTGCAAGGAAGCCTACAAAACAGACCAATACGCGCATACGATCCATTTTGTCGAGAATTAGCAATTAAAAATCGTCTATTCGGGGTATTATTTGAACACTTTTGGGTGCTTATGACACCACTCCCAAACATAACATTACTAGTCCTCACGGAAAATATAGAGAGAAAGAAAGATAAGAAACCAAACGTGTACCACTTTCACAGGCACTTGCAATTGCACTTAGCATGTGTAATAAGCCTTTAAGCCTATAGGTTGCTCTACAGGATGAGTTTTGTCTAGTGAGGGCTTGCAGGGAATATATCCACAAAATTCTTTATTTGCAAATGACAGTCAATCTCTTATTAGATGTAGAAAAGTCGCACAATCCATCACGAGATAAATATTTTGAGGAATACAAGCTAAAAGTATATAAAAATTTAGCTAAGTAAATACTCATGTCACATCCTTCCTAGAAATCAATGTGTGTGGTGTGAATCAGCCAAAACGGGTCGAGTATCATAAGAGTAATTCCTAGATAGCTTTTTCAGAATTAATGCTTCAACTTCAAAATCTCACGGATATATCTCTCTCAAACGAACTCACGAGATTTAGGTAAGTGTTTCGCTCTTGTGTGTGAGGAGGTGAGTAAATATAAGCAATGTCAAACGTCTCACACACACATATAAGAAGAATGGACATGTAGAAAGAAAAATGATCTCATGAAGGAATTCTAATCACTATAGTGAGAACGTCGAGTTATTCACCACGTTGACTTTCATTTGCTCGAATACCTAGGGAAAACATGGATGCATATGGTTGAGGGGGAAATAAAATGAGAAGGATGGGATGAGATGACATATGATGAATGTTTTGATGGATGTATGATAAGAATGTTCAACACTTGAGGAACAAATATCTTTATTTCACAAGAACTTGACTGCAATTTTCTATTTTTCTTTTTTTTAATTTTCCTTTCCCTTTATTATTTTTTTCTTATTCTTTCCTATTTTTTTCTCTTTTATACTCTCAACACTCCTCTCTTTTTCAAAATTGGTGGGTGGAAAATGGAGGCTATATGAAAATGGTTGGAATGGTATTTGACGATGATATGAAAAATGAAAGGTGTATGGATGTATGGTGTATGGGTCAAAGGCTAGTGATCGAAACAAACTTTAAGACACATGTTTCTTATAACTCGAAAGTGATGTCGTTCTCAATGATCAAGTCGAAATTGAAGAATAATGAGATCATACAATGATTAAATGCGGACCCAAAGGAAGTTGAATCTCGAAGATTGTGTAAAACACTCTAAAAGGGTGAAATGCACAAATCTCACAAACTAAAGTCTCCACTGGTGATCCTTAAGGTTCTCTTGAGAATTGTGAGAATTGTAGTACTCTTCAGTTGTAAACCATGGTGACGTGATAAGTGTGAAAATTTTGTTGAGTCTAGAAATTCATGATGCAAAATGCCTTGGTACGTATTACATAAGCTATGCAGAAAAATTATCCTCTAACTTGATTCTTAGACTTAAAAGATGGATGATAGAAAATTCACATCAATTAGTGAGATAAAATAAACTGTACGAAAATTTTAAAAACTAGGTTTTGAATTTTTTTCAAAAGAGTTACGATTTTGATAAAACTTTCCACCCCAAACAAAAAGGAACATCGTCCACGATATTAAATAAAATTATTTTTAAAATTGAGAGCGAAAGGGAGGAAAGAGATTACCATAATCAACATCTAATGAAGTAGACCATAGGTATCCAAGATGAACCTGAGTAAGTAATGATAGAAAAATGTGTACAAGTCTATAAATATGGTAACACATTGGGTGGTGTGAAACACCACCCCCAAATACGATAAGACTCGTATTCAGAAATAGTGGGCTGTTTCTCGGTAGCGCTAAGTTTAATGTTTTCAGCCAGACCGAACAGAACTCACCCTAAAGATAAGAACTATGAAAGCACGAGGTGGATGAAAAATTGGGTGATTATATTAACCCCAAAACAAGAATGAAGTGTCAGTCTTGTTGGATAAAGGCTAAAAGGTTCAATGCACTTGTATGGCAAAGTGGATCACGCGATGGAAAGCAATGGTGGACCATGGGCTGGTGGATAGAAAGGTATATGGAAGAAAGAAAAAGGTAAGGGTGAAGAGGCACTGGTCTCTAGACTTATTGAGTGTAAACGTGAGGGCAACAAGGGCCTTATAAACGTGATGATCAAGTTGGTGAGGAAGGCAATGTGGTTTAGCAAGTGGAATGGGGTGGGGCTCATAGAAATCGCACCACCGTTCTATAAGTGGATGATGATAATGGTCGCGTAGTGACATATCAGTGAGCTAATGGAAAGAAAAATCAACACCACAAGTAAGTGGTGTGCATGGAGTCCACGGAAGTGGAGAGTAGAACCACATATACTCTCGTGAATGGTGGATGGTGGTTTAAAGTAAGGACCTAGATAAACATATGTGAATTATTGTGGTATAATGACTAGGTCCAAACTTGGTGGTGGAGAGTGTGAAATTATGGGTGGGTCATGTGAGATAAAAGGTGGGTCGGGTGAGACAAAGGGTGGGGGAAGATGATCCAACTCAAGTGTAGGGGACACACACTCGTCTGGATGAGTAAAGGAATACTCACAAGGGAGTTTGGTATATAAAGATGGAGTGGTCAACTACGCCACAAGAATATCACCAATGAATGTGGTGAGTAGTTCAAACGAGGCACTAAGATCGGAGATAGAGGGATCACTAGAAATATTGGGCTTAACGGGAGCCATGCAGAGTGGGACATCATCCATATCCGGATATATAGGAACCATCTCGGATTCAATCTCGAGAAAATGGTGAGACCTCGTAGCCGGAGCTAACCTACGATGAAGTAGTTCCTTGGGAACACACATGATGGGCTCAATTGGTGTACGCTCGAGCATTTTTTTAGATTCGTCGGGAAAGGGAGTGCGAATCCCAATGGTGGGTTCATTTGGACAATGCAGGATTGGACCAGTCTCATAATATTTGGATAAATGAACCCAATTGCCAACTTGTGGCCCGAACCATGGAATGGCCTCAACGTCGAGATTCTCGGTATGGTAGGTTTTGTCACACTCAAAATGAGTGTCACAAGACGACTCATCATCACTCCACGTGGGTGTAACAATGGGTTGACTTGAGGTGAAATCCGACTATCTCTCATAGTCAAACTCATTAAGGCATTGTTCAAGCCGTTGGAGAGCTTGATTTTGATATTGAGTGGCTTTCTCTTGCTCGAGGTTGAACTTTTGTAAGAGGCTTTCGAGAGCGGAGGTGGATGATGGTGGTTGAGTGATGGGTGGTGGCGGTGTTTGAGGTGGACACAACACTCTACTATTATGATTATACGGAGAATACTCATATGAAGTGTGTGGAGCGGGGTCAAGTATGTTATACACGAGAGAAGCATCTCTGTGAGAGACAAAAGGATGACAATCGTTGGGGGCATAGTGAGGGAACTAATCAGTATGGGGAGCACTTGGTTACCATGACGACTGTTGGCACATGTGAGGATACTCAACATGGGGTTGGGATTCGTATTGCATGGGAGGGCGATAAATCCTCCACGAATAATTTGGTTGCTCACACCACTCAGCATTAGATATGTCACGATAATAAGATGGAGTGGGTTCCGAAACAATGTCATATGGATACACTTGTTCCATGGTGGGTTCGAATGAATATGGAAGATATGGACACTCCTGGGACGAGTGATCGGATTGAAAGCAATATGTGCACAACGAAGCATTTGACGCGTTGACACTCATCATCGGAGTCGATGGAATGTGAGATGCGTGCGTGGACGATGTAAGAGTATCAACGGTGTGTTTTTGAGAGTTAAAGCCACTAAGTATAGTATAGAGGTTGGACTCGGGCTCAACTTCAAACATGCTTTGAGATGATGAGAAATGACCAAAGTACTCTCGTAAAGGGCGTTGGCCATGATGAGAGAAGTATTTTTTGAATTTTTATAATTGTTTTTTCAAAAGGAAAGAAAATATTATTAGACTTTTTTGAAAATAAGGGAAAGAAGATATTTTTGGATTTTTATAAAAATAAAGGAAAAAAATACTTTTGGATTTATTTGGGAAGAAAAGATGGGAATAATATTAGAACTCTTTGAATTTGACGAACTCACTAAAACGGACTACTGAAAGATTGAATTAGACATACACAAGTAAAGGATAAATCCTAACTAGCACGTACCCAATTTTTATATTTAAAATTAGTGAAAGGGTAGCCAAGTTTTAATTAAGTCCGCGGGCAATAAAAATCACGGAATTCATCTTTGTGATCTCTTTTTTAAAAATGTTCTCCTATTAGGCTAGATAGTTAATTGATTTCAAATTTAATGATAGCTAGGGTAGCACACAAATGATAAGCGGGTGAGTCGGGTGATGAAATCCCTTCTCGTGAATGACCGGGTGTAGGCCTTAATTGATTAATTCATCATACACATTCAAAAATAAATGCGAGAATAAAAATAAAATAAGAGTACGTAGTCACACACAATATTGACTCACTTGCGAAAGATTCACGAGTGTTGAGAAATGTACCTCCCACGATTTTGACATGCGTGGGGTGATGATCGTTGTAAGTCGACCGGGGGGGAGACCTTGCTTATCTCAGTCGGCCCCGAGAGTCCTACCGACCCAAAGTAGAGAGGCTTCTAAATCCTCTCCTTCTGATGCCCTCTCTCTACCTTGTCTGGTTTTCCTTTCGCTTTTTTTTGAATTATTACAAATTTAAATAAATGAAAAAAATAATGGTATCTCCAAGCACCGCAATACAAGCAAAATAATATAATCCTACTACAAGCCTTCTAATAAAATGAAAAATGGTACGAAAAAATAAAAACGGAAAACAAATGAATTGCTTTTTTGGTAACAACGCCATTTGATAACTTGTTTTTTGGTATGTTTGTGTCGTTGTCTTCAAAGCCATGTTAATAAAAAATTTCCTTCAATTACCTACACAAAAATATAACATACTTCCATAGAGGTAAGTACGAATGTCAATCCTAATCTAAGGAGTGAAACAATGGAAAAGTAATGCAATTCATTTTTTATTTAATTTCTTTTTCAGATTTTTTCACTTTATTTTTTATTTTTTTTAGCTTTTTTTAATATTAAAACAATTTTGCAAGGGTGAATGAAGACTAAACTAAAGGAATAAATATACCAAACTATGAGTAAAGTCCAATGAAATAACTAAATAGTGTGATGACAAACGATGAATAAAATCTAACACAAAAATAAGAGATAAAGTGAGGAAATAAATGTGAGAACAATAAAGGAATGAGACTACACCACATATTCTAGTTAATCTAATTAATTAGTTCATTTGAAATCTCCCAAATTAGTGTTAAAATTCCAAGTCAACTCTCGTAAAAAATGCAATTTTAACATCAACCTTTTAGAAAATTAAGTTTAAACCCTCACAACTCTAAAAAATAGATTTATGCTCCTTTTAATAAATCACCAGCTAGTATCGATTCATCAAAATATATATATATATCTTAGAAAATAAAATTTCGAGTAAAAATTCAAGGAATAATACCACACTTGAGAAACCCATATCTCTAGTTTGACTCTAAAGTGGGAATTATATCTCAAATTTTGATTTTGGCTTGTCTCCCTATTGCTTCGGTCTTCCATCAAACTGCCCAGAAGCTCTGCCACCTTTTTTGTTACTTCATTAGAGTTTGGGATCTACCTTCACGAGTTATTCATGGAGAACACTGACCAAGCACCGAATGTGCAGCCCGATCTGATGGCCATCTTAGCCCAACTCAGTGCCAAAATTAACAACCTTCAAATCAAGGTCCATGAAATCTAGCATCACCAGGCTCTTTCCTTGTGCCAATCCCTATTCCAAACCTTGCCCAACAAGGGGCTGATTTGTTGGCACCCGTGAATCCCAAAGAGGAGGAACTGAACAAAGTCAATGAAGACCTCAAACTGTTGTCAAAGAATTTCGTCCAACTTAAGATATTTGGGAACTACATGGACTACACCTATATGTCTCCTCATCCCATTGATAGACTGCATGAGAAGTTCAAGATGCCAAACATCGAGAAATTTGGGGGAAGCGGACCCCCAATCATTCACAATCAAAGCTATCAACGAGCCATGACCCTCCTTAGCGCCTCTGAAGAGATAATGGCCCAAATGTTTTAGTAGACCTTGAAAAAAGTTCCCTCCGATGATTTCTGTCCCTTGAAGAATCCAGAATCCAGAATCCAGAATCCAGAATCCATAGTTAGGAGGATGTCGCCCTAGAATTCATGTCTCAGTATAAGTATAATGAGAAGCTAGATGTTACGTGTCGAGATCTAGAGCTTCTTTAGCAAAACCCTGAGCAAACAACCAGTTGCTTCATAGGAAGGTGGATAGATAAAGCTACTACCATGACCAACAGACTCTCAGAGGAGGAATAATTCAGTATTATGAAGAAGAACTTCTTGCCTTATATCTGAGCATCCATGGGAGAAAAATATTACCCACACTTTTGAGCCCTTTTAGAAGATGGAGTAGAAATTGAGGAAGGCATTACCAAAGTCGCATCTGAACCAAAGAAAGTGAGCGGATAATTCACTCCCTGAAAGTATGAAAAGATTGTTAGTGTTACAGTCTCAACCATCAACAACATTTCCTAACGTGATACCTTTTGGTCACCCGAAAGTCGCCCTAATCCTGCCAAGAAAGAGTACACCGAGCTCTATGCTCCTTGTCCAAAATCTATCAGGCCATGTTAAGTCAAAACCTCATCAAACCCTTGGAGCCCCGTCCATTACCAAATCCACTCCCTAAGAACTTCAAACCTGATTCCCATTGTGATTTCCCCTAAACCACAAGTCATACCACCGACCAATGATTTGACCTAAAAAATGTGATCCAAAGCCAAATTGACTAGGGTATCATCGCCCTACCGGCTAATCCTAAACCCAACACCACTCGAACTTTAATTTGACCCATATACTCAAATCGTGCCCAACAAAGCAACCATCATCCCTATAGTCTCATCGAAACCACTCAAGGTTTGCCTATATTTTCTCCTATACCCTACATGCTTCACCGATAAAGCTTTATCAATACTTACGAGGGGTTGCATCACTGTCTGCACCCGATCTAAGGGGGAGACATGGAGTTATCGACTGTGTTGAACCAAATCTTAGAGTTTGGGCTAAAATTGTCCACCGAGATGATTGTCGATTGTCAGATATTTAGTAACTTATTCATAAAACCCAAAAGTAGGCTCGAGAATTAGACGAATCGATAGTACCTATTGAAGAAGTCAGTCTAGATGACGTGGTATAAACCATGACCAATATATTTTGACATACAATTGAAATTTATGACATCATTGAGTTTCTCTCCGCTTCGAAGCTTCAGGGACTATTGGTCCCTTCACTCTTGCACCTCTCCACTGAGTGGTAAGGTTTGTAAGATGAATCCGTTGAGGTCATCGAGTGTATTAATCACTCTTAGCAAGAAGGCACATTCTCTATCGGATGGGCGAATGATTTTGATACCTAAGATTACGAACCAAGTTAGGAAGAAGTCAGTCCAGTGGCCAGCCTATGTGGAATGATATCCTTCGAATATTTATTGAGGGAAATCAATAAGGTTTCCATTCAGTGCGAGGTAGATAAAGCCACGGGGTTCTTATTCTTTCCCGATTTTAAAATAACATGACCAGGTCAGAGAGACACTACAAAGATTCGATTCCTCATGAAATCGAAACAAATAAAGGAAATGGAGTTATCGAAGAACTTCCTATGCTAAAAATGACCATCGAAGAGTCCTTGATCGTCTCAAGAAGATCTAAAATAATAACACCCTATGGAGTTTTTTTATGTCCTCTCAGTTGCACTGGAATTCTTTGATAAAGCTCCTCATCGGACCCATAGTCCTTCCTTCCACTACTCCCAAAAAAAGCTGTAATATGGTTGAGTCCTGACCTCTTCCAAACTCCTTTATTTTTTCGAAGAAGAGATACTAAAGTTCGTTACTGATCATAATTATGCCCTCAATATCTCCTTTGAAGTCTTAGGAAAGACATTCCCACTATCACTTATCTACAATGGATCTTCCTTCAATGTTTATCCTTTCAGAACCTTCAATTATTTAGGACTAAAAATTAGTGATCTCACTTCCACTTCTTCCATCGAGCATACTTATGACAATACCCATTGACAAGTAATGGGGTCCATAAAACTCACACTAGGGGATGGCCCTATCAATTCTGTCATCGAGTTCCAAGACATCGACATACCTGCATGCTTTAACCTCCTCCTTGGTCATCCATGGCTCCACATCATCGGAGGAGTAACCTTTTCCCTTCATAAAAAACTAAAGTTTTTCGCCAAAGGTCTGGTTATCACTATTTTGGGGGACAACGATAGTATAAATAATGTCAGCACTAGCAATTTGGTGTTGATAATACAGTATGGGATGAATGACACGCTTCTCTCTAGTTTCAGAATTGATCCACTTCCCCTCCCAGTAGGAGACAACTTCAAAGACCGATTATGCCCAGAACACAGCCTTCACGATAATATGAATGTGATTAAGATGTTCAAGAACATCCACTTCATGCCTGGAATGGGTCTAGGGAAACGATAATAAGGTATCCTTGAGCCCATAGTCCTAAAGGAGGCCTTTCCACCATATGGCATGGGTTACCAACCTTCACCGACTGAACTCAAAGCACTCCGTCAACTAAGATTGAAAAAAGAAGATTGGAAAATGAAAAGAATATTTTAAGAGACTCTTTTAATGGAGGATTTATTAAGGAAGGTGAAGACTTCCCTTTCTATGGCTTCCCCAGGGTTGGAAATATTATTTCAAGACAGTAAATCTTGGGCTAAAGACTAAAAACATGAAGTGAAACCTCTTACCGAGAAAGTCGTGACAAGTACCAAAGACTCTGAGGAAAGTGAATTCAAAGACTCATTTGACCTACAGACGCCGGGAACGATTCTCTACATGATTCGCTCAGATGCTGCACCTTCGAAATCGTCCAGTTAAATCAAAGTTATTGACATGCCTCTCCTCAACTGAAATTCCATATGATTCTAACTTGCTCAGATTTGACCAAACCCTACGGTTTACCCTATCTAAGTTTCTTCATCTGCTGTTATTTTTCCTTTTTCTGATATCAATTTAACTGAGACCTCTTTTGCCGAGGTTCTCATTATTTTTTCCCCAAAAATGAAATAAACGAGGATTTTGAATATCTTGCCACGCCTTACATTAATTGTCTTGATTCTAATCAAACCTTTGATGATTTTGCAAAAGAAAACTTCTTAACTAATCTTAATAAGGAGAATCATAAATAACATAACCGCATTCAAATTAATAATGATGAGAATGTTATTATTAATCTCAGTTCTAGTAGCCATCATCGCAAGTTAGGATAGGAACCACCTTTAAGGAGAATGGGCGTGCTCAATTTGAAGAAATACAGTAAGAATTCATGTACGTCTTCGCATGGTCCTAGGATATCATACCGGACATTGACACATAAATAGATCAACATGAGATGTCAACATTCCCAAATTTCAAACCGATCAAACAGAAGCTAAGGAAACTTTATACCGAATGGTCGCTTAAGATCAAAGAGGAAGTGGTCAAACTATTGAATGTGGATTTCATTAGCATAGTCGAATACCCAACATGGCTCGCCAATATCATCCCCGTGCTAAAATTGGGAGGAAAAGTCTGCATGTGCATCGACTATCGGGATTTGAATAAAGCATCTGAAAAGGATGATTACCCTTTACCCAACATCGATATGATCGTGGACAACGTGGATGGACATGCCCTCAAGTCGTTTGTCAATGGATTCGTCGAATATAACCAATTCAAGATGCACCATGACCATCAGGAGATAACCGCTTTCATCACCCCATAGGGGATGTTCTGTTATACTGTCATGCCATTCAGATTCAAGAACATCGGGGCTACCTATCCAAAGGCATCCATAACTATCTTGTATGACCTTATTCATAAGGAGGTCGAAGTCTACATGATAATTAAATCTAAGAATTGGGAAGATCATATTCCCTCCCGTCAAAAGTTCTTCGAGAGACTGCGGCAATACCATATGCACCTAAATCCATAGAATTGAGTTTTTGACATCACGAAAGAAAAACTCTTGGGATTCAAATTCAGCGAGAAGGTAATCGAAGGAGGCCCTGCCAAGCTGAAAGCCATACATAAAATGACACCACTATGGAAGGATAAGGAAGTCCGAGGATTCTTGGGCAAACTATAGTACATTAGTCATTTCATCAGCCAACTGACTTCTATCTGCGAACCTATCATCAAACTTCTATAAAAGGATTCAACTAAAGATGGGAATGAGGCCAGCCAAGAAGCCTTTGACTAAATCAAGCGATACCTCACCCAACCTCCCGTGCTTATACCCCCATAGCCAGGTCTCTCCGTCCTATACTTGATCATCACAGATACTACAGCAGGGGATATGCTAGCCCAATACATTAAATAATACCACAAGGAAAGAGCCATTTGTTATGCTAGTAAAAAATTAACTGGATACAAAGTCAACTACACTGATTTGGAGAAAGCATGTGTCGTGCTCATTTGGGTCATGTAAAAGTTACGATAGTACAGACTTGACTTCCTCATTAGATTAGTATCTCGAATGGATCCTATTAAGTAACTACTATAAAAACCTTCTCTATCCGGTCGAATGGCTCGTTGGTTGATTTTACTAGCCGAGTTCGATATAATGTACGTCACGCAAAAAAATATGAAAGGGAGAGCCATCTATGAATACCTTATTGATTACCTGATGGAAGGGACCTATGTTTGGGTGTCTGAATTCCCTGATGAAGATATTCTCTACACCTCTCAAGATGACCTTAGGTGGAAAATGTTCATTAATGGAGCTGCTAACAAGAAAGGATTCGATATTATGAAACTCCTGATCGCCCCTTATAACTCCCACCCCCAATTTCCATCAAGCTAGACTTTCCTTTCACCAACAACATGATTGAATACAACGCATGAACTATAGGCCTCAAAATTTCCCTCAAGGAAGGAATTCGGCACCTAGACATTTACAGAGGCTCTGCACTCATCATCGGCCAAATCCTCAGGAAATGGAAAGTCAAAGATGAAAAACTCCTATCCTCCCACGCCCACATTGAAGAATTAGCCTCCCATTTTGAAGAAGTAACCTTTCATTACCTGCCTCGTATAAAGAATAACCTTGCTGACGCCCTCGTTACTGTGGCCTTCATGGTTGGTGTGCCTGAAGGAATAATAATGGACCCTTTCCTGGTAAAAAAATAAGCTATGCCCACCCACTGCTACCACATTGAGCTCGTCACTGAGGAAGATTCCGATATGGCTAGGTTATGGTACAATGACCTTTGGTGCCTCCTTCAACATGATAGGTATCCCTAATATGCAGACAAGAAACACCGTGAAACCCTTCAAAAATTGGCTACCCTGTGTATAATCTGTGATAAAGCAATTTTCAAGAGAAACTTCGATAGAACCTATTTACATTGCATAACAGGGGTTGACATTGAAGAAATGATACGGAAGATCCACAGTGGGAATGAGGGCCCACATGAACAGTCATATTCTAGCTAAGAATATCATTCTTCAAGGGCACTACTGGACCACCATGGTTCATGACTGGACTGCCTATGTTCGTAGATGCCTTAAATGTTAACAGTTTGCCAACCTCCAACACTTGACTCCTCGAGAACTATACAACATGATCTGTCGCTGGCCTTTCTCCACCTGGGGCATTGATATCATAGGGAAGGTTACTCCTAAAGCTTCTAACGGTATTGAATTCATCCTAGCTGCCATTGATTACTTCACCAAATGGGTCGAAGCCTAGTTATATGCAATGTTGAATGCTAAGAAAGTGGACAAGTTCACCAGAAAGAACATTATTTACTGATACGGAGTTCCCCATGAGTTATTATTAGATAACAGACTCCACTTCGAAGCCAAACTCATAGAACTAGTCAACGAGTATGGGATTTAGAGATACAAATCTTCTCCTTATCGATTCCAAATGAATGGTGCTATTGAAGCCGCCAACAAAAGCCTCAAAGCCATAATAAAAAAGATGATCGAGAGTTACAAAGATTGGGCCGATCGGATCCCTTAATACCCTGGGGATATCGTAATTCAATCAGAACACCTACTGAGACTACCCCTTATTCTCTAGTGTTGGACATGGAAGCAGTCCTACCCGCTGATATAGAAATACGTTCTTTATGCATCATGCTCGAGAGAAGCTTTGATGAACTATCGCTCTTGGATGAAAAGAGACTTAAGGATCTATACCATATACAGGGGTACCAATGCCAAATAAAGGGATCATTCGATTGAAAATTCAAGGACCACAGTGTCCAGAAAGGAGACCTTGCCCTTAAGGAGATAATAAAACCCGTTTAGGACCCTAAAGGGAAATTCAAACCAAATTGGAGTGGCCTCTATATTATGAAGAAAATTCTCTAAGGAGGCGCTTCTATGCTCACAGACCTCGACGGAGAAGAGATGGCGTGTCCAGTAAACCTGGATCATCTTAAGAAAATTTACCCTTAGTCCAAAATCTCGGTGCTACGACTTTTCTCATACCCCTACTATTGTAAAAAAAATCTTCATTTCCCCTACCCAGAACTACATGGGACCCGTTCCTCTTAAAAATATTTTCGTTTCAAAATGAGGCTCATGAAAATTTTCAAAACCCCCAGTGGTATGTAGGCAACCCATACGCTATATATGGACAATCATCTTCCTTTTCACAAAAGGCTATTATTTTCTAACCTCCGAGAACGATTGTCCATTTTATCATTTACATGAACAAAAGGATTATGTACGCCTTAGCGATTGGTATAGATAACTCAAAAGCAAAACTCATCAGAGGCACAACAAAATATGATCTAAATCATTATTATATCTAATTAAGGAATACATCGCTATTACATGAAGTATCAGTGAAGGGATTTAAATAAACCACGCCTTCCACTGACTAAAATATTTTAAAGCCTAATATTTACCAAGATTCAAAAAAGTTATTCCAAACCCTAAAAACATAAAACACAAAAATTACCCTAGCTTCATAAAAAAATCACCCAAGTTTCACAAGATATTGCCTTTAACTACTTGATGGCCCTGCTTCATCATCACTCCTGACCCTAGAAAGTCCCTAAGTCTCCCACTTCAGGTTAACACTCCATATGTGCTCCATGGAGCGATACGACCTAACAAGCCTGAATAATACCACAACACCTTCCTCCATGGAATCGAAGGTGACGAACCACCATTGACCAATCTCTTCCTTCATGATCTTCTCCACTACCCTCTTCCATAAACACTTTAGGTAGTCATTATACACATTCCAGGCCCCCCTACAGATTATAACGGACGGGTAGATGGTCGAAGACACTTCTACAAGCAGCCTAATATCATTCACAATGATTTGGTTAGGTCCTCCACTGAAAAGAAGTTCGTTATACGAGGGGGGAGAATTTTTTCCTTTCCAACTTAGAGCAGAAGGTGCCATGGAAAATAAAAGGAAGTCTATGAAGGCTAACCAATCGCACATACCGATGCTCTTCTAAATGCAAAACAGGCTACTAGACTCCCCACCATGGCACCGACTAACGAAGATACCGAGCTCCGTACTCCACAAAACAGTTGGCCCAGTTCTTTATCAATGGGCCGAAATTGAAGATGAGAAGGTAAGATCGCTTGAAAAGCTTTGATACCAAATTGAGAATGCTGTGTGATATCGATTGTTAATGGATTCACAAATTTCTAATTAAAATCTTATTTAACTAGATGTCAATTTTTGATCCAAATGAATTAAACCCTAACACATGCATCTAGGTGTATAAATCATGCCATTATAAATAAACATAAATTTCTGCCACACAGATTTCAGGAAAAAATCGCCCGTAATGGTAAAACCTTTATTTTAATAAATATAACAACACTTACAGAAATCTATAATGAATATTCCGTAGAACATTCATATTGGTCGGAACCTAGAATCAATAATGGATTGGCAGCATCAAACCCATAAGAACCGCAACTCTATCTTCAGCAAGGAACAACCTCAAACACTCCCAAGTGATTGCAGTCAACAGCTACAACCTCCCTCAAGAGCAACCAAGTCAGCTGTAGAGATTTTGTTTCTATAAGAAAAACTTCACCAAAGTTGTAACTTGGGTTCCAAGACAGTTCACTAAAGCAATTGGGATGATTTGTGAATTGAAAAACAAAGTTAACAACCCTAAAATGTGAAGACAAAAATTCTGCAGTTTGCAGTTTTTGTTGATTGAAACACTCATGTCTTCTGAAGAAAAATGGACTCATTTAACAGGTATTTATAAAAAATTGAGTCGGTGGCTTTGTTCGAACGAAAATGGGAGGTCGCTCGAACGACTGCTAATGTCATTCTATCCAAGGATCGCGCAACCTATCAAACGAGGTAAGAATACCCAAACAGTAGCATGTCGTTTGATGTAATGGATTAAGCGACCTTCAAACGAGCTATCGCGTGGGATGCTCTGTCACTTGAAGCTGTCATTTGAAAGACTTTCTCTTGTCGTTTGAACGACATAGACATGTAGTTTGAACAACGTCAGCAAAAAATAATTTTTTATTAAAACTTCGCCTCAGGACTTAGGAAAAATATTTTGACAAATAAATATGCCTCAGATTTTAAAAAATATTTTAGAAAAATTATCCCAACACTTTAAATGAAACATTAAGGGACTTAAACACGACCTTATAAATCTATCTCACGGATGCTTGTTCATTGAAGAATGTTGATATTTGGATCCGTCTTGATGCATGATTAGACTTGAACTTTTCTTCGACGGTTGTAGCGGTATACGACATACTCTAACATAAACGGACTATGTAAAATATGTCCTTACAAATCTCCCCTTATGTATATGCCGGTAGAGAATCCGAATTATCAAATCAAATGTCCTATACAAATCTAATGCCCTTCTATGAACCCAAAACTGAAAAGGTACTTGAAATGCATGTCTTAAACTTTCTTCAAAAATCTTCAACTTGAAATCTTCATATCTCCAACTTTTCTTTGTCATCATCAGGGTGTGAAAAATATTGATCTTAAACTTTTGTACCTACACACATTAGACAAGAAACAAATACCTTCATGACGAATCGAGTTTGAAATGAGATAAACAAAGATCAAATCTCAAATCTCTTGTGACATCCTGCTCAATTAAATACCGGATGATTAGTCCTTTATATAATTAAATCAGAATATTCAGTTGGTTCATTCTTAGCATCATTGTTGAAAAACATTTATTAATTACTAACCACCTAGTAGTTAAAAAGTCCGGTGTCAAGTTTTATCTTTTAAATTAATATGCAACCAAATAAATGATTATCTAAACATTCACAATCTAATAAACAATCTTATAGCAAATAAAATGACATAAAGAAATAACTGAGTCTGGAGTAAACACATCCAGTCTAAATTCCAAATACAAGAGTCTGAAATGAAATAAATCCCAACAACTGAAATATATATAAATATATGAAATCACTATCTCTGAATACATCGAAATAACGATGGGCAACATGCCTGACTGGAGTAAATAACTCGGAAAGAATCAAAGATACGAGGTCCTATAACTTCTATAGCACCTACAACACGTCAAGTAATAAGTACTCCTATGCTTGGCGTCCCTGTGACTAGGTACCTAAAAGTTTTGATAAAAACAAAATAGATTTGGAAGAAAACGGGTCAGAGCCCGAGTTGAAAATATTTGAAAAACAATAAGGGTTTAAAATGCATTTAACAATAAATATTATATACATGTTAGTTCCACGTTCTATCACTTGAGATTCTCACCTCTCAACTAATGAGCACGCCTAACGTAAGCTCGTAACCCATCCTTATTACGCAATCCCACTTATCTAATTTAAATCGAGTCTCTTACTATAATGCCTAAGTCATTATGACCACCCGTATTACCCAAAATATACAACTTTCATTTTTAATGTTAATTAAATCGAATTCAAGTATCTCATTACTCATTCAAGTTTTCGCATTCTTATTTAATATAAGATGTCGTAATCTTTGTGATCTACTAAGCAACACAGTATAATAATCACAAATGTAAATATATAAATCATTATATATATATATATATATATATCTACTAATAAGACACCCCAAAAGGCTAAACCTGCGGTGAGCACATACTCTACTATCAAATTTGGGTACATCATGTACGTAAGGATTACGAGTTTCGAATCACTCTAGAACCACATCAATACAAATCACACATATTAGAGGCGAACATAGTTACCAACCCTATGGGATACGCACATACCTACGCACCCACACGACCGCAAGCTTATCAACTCATCGATAAGTCCTTCCCAGACCTATGTTCCGAGGCACCAAGCTAAAATCCCCCCGAAGTCTCATCAAGATAAGACCATCCTATTTCTAAGACCTCCCATGATAGCAAGTATGGTAGGTATGTCATACACACAATCTATCAATCATACACTAGGTATTGGCACAACCTTAGTACATAGATCTTTATCTTTAATATAAGTGTACGCACATCCCATAGCATATGTTTCATACGTAGTATATCTATCTCACGAATATCCTACGTGTTAATGAAATATATAATTGCTCTCGTCGTACGCTACTGAGTAATTCTCGGCACTCGAACTGTTTCCTTTATTTCCTAACATAATATAAGTAAGTAACTCACTTATCATACTGATTTAAGTCATCACAATCCCTTGAATTTTAGGGATTAGAATTAGTCTCCGATTTAGGTATTTCTCTCGATTAAACCCAATACTCCTTAATTTAGACCTGAATTCGTTCTCATGGAACTAAACCCAAATTACAATCTAGGACTATTGGTATTACTAAATACTCCTTAATATGTTTAAAATTAAAGTCCACGATTA